>CM061542.1:40984118-43384118 GCA_030864215.1 Capsicum pubescens | reverse complement strand
AGACAATCTTATCAGTAGAGATGAAGAGAAGGCCTGTCAATGACCAGCTGTACTATAAAAATAACATTGAGAAACTTTCAATAGCTTTTCATCATCTTTAGCAGTAAGCTTCTGCTTTAAAATCTTCTCCAACCCTCCTACTTGAAGACTCCAAGGCTCAATTTTCCCTTCACAGTTTCTGTTAGCTTTGGGCTTAAGCTCACTGCACAATAAATTTGATACACCAATGCCGTTACAATCAACACTTCCCATCATTTGTACATGTAAATAGTGCTTCTTGCATGAATTTTAGCACTTCATGACATGTTCTATTTATAGTTGTGTTTGGAAGGACTTCACTACCAAATACTAAAGTCATTATTTGCAAGTTGAAGTTTATAATCAAAGAATGCTCGTCAAATTTGAGAATTTTGCTTGAGGAGTATTTGGTTTTCAATCACAAAACTTCAACTGTTTTTTTCCGAAGAATACTATATTAGTGCTTACTTCTTACCATGCTCACGGATGCCTTATGCAAGACAGTACATCCTTTCTCCAAGTTTGTTCATCTTATCAATCACAGATTTTCCTGCATATTCAAGAATATTCAGTCTTATTGATATCTTCTTCAAGTGGTCATTATTACTTTTTATAACTTCTACAATATCTAGTTCTTTCTTCATCAAAAGATGGGAAATACACACTTAGCTTTATTTTAGATAATTGCTTCGTAGTTGCAGATGGAACAAAGTCTTGGCTAGGAGATAGATACGATAGTTGTTTTGGCTGCCGTTCAAATGAGCTTACTGTTGAACCCAGGGGACCACCCACAGCATTTCCACCGAGTAAGTTCTTCATTGTGACTTTGGATTTTAAAGAGGATCTCTATATTGTGCAGGTAACTAAGATATTATTATGTTTTTGTTGATGTGTCTAAGAACATCCCTGGTAGCACTATATATATATATATATATATGTACAGAAGTTTGGGAGAAGTTGATGAATCATTTAACTAACTGTTTCATGAGTCAGCTATGGGTCATCAAAAAAGCTAAACAAGATCTTGTGATACGTTTAGAATTTTCTTTTGTTATTTTCAAAATTCCAAGTGGTGTGCATGTGCAACCTATACTTTCTTTTCTTTGTTTTTCCCTTTGCTCGTATTCCAGTATTGTGATGGTGTTCGGGTCAGTTTATGCGTACCTTGACTATTTATTCTAGGTACCTGTGATCTTCAAGTAGAACAGGTAACTCTAACCATTGAAGCTTAGACAAGTGATATATAAATCTAACCATCGAACCCTGATCTTTCAAGGTTTTAATCTATATCTTTCTATTGCTGCAAAGTTTTAGAAAAGGTGTTTTTTTTTTCAGTTGTCTGGTCAATTACAGTAAATTATAAATCTCAAGATTTGTGTGCACAGGTGGTGTTTTCAACTTTTGAGTTGGCATATTTGCTTGGTGATGTAACCTACTTTTGCAGGTTTAGTAGAAGTAAGACAAGGCTTCTCATATTGAATTCATCTTGTCAAATAGCAAGGTTAGTTTAATTCAGCGTAAACTACTGTTTCCCTTTTCTATACAAATCTACGCATGAAAACCATTCATAGTTATAGTCGCACACGATTTTTTTAACCATAATCTGATTTTGTTTCTTCAAAAACATAATAGTCTGTTTGACCAATCTTCTAAAATCTTTTTATTTTGAAAATTGTAATTTCTTGGCAGAAGTACTTTTGGAGACTTAAGTACTGTTGTATTTGAGCAATCAATTTAAAACGCGCAGTTGCCAATAGTGGAACAGTGTTTCTGCTTGGGCCAAGGTACCAAAAGAACTTATGCGAAAAAACTATTTTTTTCAACTTCTGCCACTTCTCGAAAGCACTAGTTTTTTCCTATTAAGTTTTTCCAGACACCTCAACCACTTAAAAGCAGCACTTTGGAAAAAAAGTGTCCTTTTATTTACAAGCTTTATTTCATGGTAAAATTATCTCAATTAGCTTTGTTAGTCTTGTATAATTAAGGTTCAAAAGATTATGACACATATTTATGACATTAAAATTAAATAGTGGTTGTGGACCATGAATGAGTCATCCATGAACTTTGATTTGTAGCTTTATAAATCAGGCAAGAAAGTAGCCATTCAACTATTTCAATCAGTTACATAGGGCCAACTACTCTAGATTTCTTCTCTTTTAAGGTAGTTGCCTTACCTTACCTTTTTTATCATCTCATCGTAAAGTGTACTAAAGGCAGGATTTGTAGGCCATTTATGCTGACTTTATGTGGAACACACTATACATGCATGGCAAATGATTTAATATTTTATGAGTAAACTAAGTTTCTTCTTGACCAACTTTTGACTTTGAAAGTTCTTGAGACAAATGTTTTTTGAAGTTAATTTAAGCACAAACGTAATTGCATTTTCTGTTAGAATAATAGGAACATTGAAGAAGATAGAGTTTGCCATGCCAAATTCACTGTGCTTATGGAGATATTTGCAGTGAATTCTTAGCATTCGATGAAGCCTAGCATACTGCAAGCTATTTTATGCTACTTCAAGTGAGTCCTTATGTTTATATAACTTGGGAGGCGACTTTCCAGAAAAATCACTGTTTCTTTCATGGACAGATGCGTTTGTTAAATTTTTGCCCTCCAAATATTATAAACTAACTCAACATTCCCCAATAATTTGTAATATTATGCATACTAGAAAGTATCATGTGTAGATTTAAACTTTCCTTTAGTGTAAATACTTTAAAGTTTGACCAAGTTGATTGTATCATAAGATTTGAAACAATTCATTATGTTATACCGGGAGTACCACACGTATAATATTAATTAGTAGAGAACTAATTTGATATTTTGCTTATAGCACTTTTACGACCATGCGCTCAATCTTGATCTCGTGAATATTTACAAGACTGATCCTTTAGTATCTTATTTGAAGCAACGCCACTTCAATATTTACGTAGGGGGAATTAGCTATTACATTGATATCCATTTACTCTCAACATTACTTATCCCAATAAGAATCTATTCAATTTTTGCTGGTAACAGTTTGTATCATCGAGTTTGTGTCTAGTAACTTGTTATGTTAGAATGCATGATAACTCAAAATTTGTGTTCCCATAACTTGTGTTTAGTCGAAGGTTTTAGCCTCATTCTTTCACAAGATTATTGTACGGCATTGCTTCTAAATGTATCTTCAAGATTAACCAAAAAAAATTTCATGGTATATTGAAAGCAAATCTTTTACCAAGCATGTCGCTGACACATGCCTAAACTTTCCATTTCCTATCTAATGATTGGTTATTGTTAATATAGCATCATTATGACTATGTTGGAGGCAGGCTTGAGACTAAATTGTGTAGTTGTTTTCTTTCTTGCTATGGGGATCAAGATGCATTGTGGGTGAAAAAGGGAAACACATGTCAAAATGAACTAGTGCGATGATCACAATTCATGATCGCACCAATGGAAGGTTTGGGTGGCAGTAAGCTCAAGCTCATAAATCACGATTGTGAACTTGGTTACTGCGATTCCCACTCGATTTGAATATTGAGGTATCGAACTCAGTTTCATATTTGGGAACATGGGGCCAACCACCGCGATCACAACTTTCTTCCTGGGCACTCAAATATTTAGTGTTGCAATCGCAGCACAAGGCCTGCGGTCATTTTAGGTATTTCAGAACTACGACTATAAATTTTATCACTCTTCTAGTGTTAAGTCTTTAGTTTTGATAATTGAAAAATTCATGGCTTGGGACTTGTTCCCTGAAGTTTTTTTTGTGATGACAAAGGCTTCAAGCCATTAGGGAACAAGTTGGGATCACCAGTCGCTATCACAGTCAACAACCCAGCTGACACATAGTACAAAAGTTGGTGAAAAGCTGCTTCCACCTTTTTGCCTCAACCAATGATATTGCCCCTAGGTTTTCTTATGTCATAATATATAATGCTCATCTTCCTCGACAAGAAAATGAACACTTCCATATACTTACAATTAAAGATCTTTCTTAAGTGTTGCAGTGCTGCAAATCAAAGTCCAGAACTGTAATAGGGAACCTGTTGTTCATCGAGTTGTATTTTTATTTCCTTGTTATAGTTGAGTCTTTGTATTTTGTACTTAAATGCTTTCCTACGCTTGCTTATGATTGTCAGTAGGTGTTGTGGTTTAACCATTCTATTGTAATAATCTAGACTTAGGTGATTGTCCAAGCTAGAGTTAACTTGAGGAGTCCAGTCAGAGTTAGCTGGAGGTGGAAGCAATAGAGTTACTGCTTAGTTTCCTTGTAATAGAGTTATTGCTAGGAAACAAAGGATTAAGAGGTTAATCCTTGAGGTCTATATTCAAGAGGTTTCTTGAATATAGTGGAGCTTGAAATCTTAGAGGCAGGTCGTGGTTTTTCCCTCTTCGGTTAGGAGTTTCCACATAGAAATCCTATGTCTTTACTTTTCTGTACTCTTGCACTTCCTATTGTATTTATCTCCTAGTTCTTGTTGCGTGAGTGTGTCATGGAACAATTCCCTAAGCTAAGAAGAAACCCACCCACCCCTTCATTTGGTATCAGAGTAGGTCTTCCTAAAAGGCTAACACCTTGGAATGATCCTGAGAAATGGAGGTTTCACAAGCTACTTACACCTCTGAAAATAGTGAAATAACTCACATTAAAAAATAGTTCTCAAAGCCTTGTAAAGGTCTAAAGCCTTGTCTAAAAGAGGGAAGCAAAGGGTCACTATGAAGTGTAACTGGAGAACTGAGGCTGACAAGATTGCTAGTCAGGTGCTTGCAGCTTGTAGGAATGACTCATCAAGTAACTCGAAAAGACATTCACATCATGGAAACATAAGAATAGGTCCAAGTCTCTTAGTCGCTCCTTGTCTTGATGGCAGATGCAGATAAAAATAAAAATAGATCTACTACTCTCCTGGATATCATAGAGAATATAAAGGATTACTTACTCAACAGATTGAGCTATATTACCTCTGCACTGATTAACTCCTTAAATGAGATGGTTGTAGACAAAGTGTAACACCACGCACCTTTGAGCTAGAATTTAAAACGTCCTTCCTACGCGTATAGACCGAACTAAATGATTCCATGTTAATATATATGTGGTAATCAATCCTATAGTGTTGTAATACCTTTGAATATGAATTGAGGTCACAAAAATCCCCTAACTCTAAGACGAGTTGAAAACATTTCTATCGATTAAGTTTTAGTGGATGTTACAACTTAGGTCAACTTTCATTGACTATTACTCCTAGAATATGAAGAGTTAAAGGGCCTACTATATATTAAATTAAAACCCTTTGAATATTCTTTCCAATGCCACCGACCGTTCGTCAATCCAAGTCCGGAGTCAAAAGTTATGAGTGTTTGAATCAGACACTATCTAGACTATGTGATGGGGCATGTGACGCCCACTTAAGGCTATGCCATGTGTTGTGCATCGCCCAGCTTGGCTTGTGCCATGTACTGTACGTCGTCTACCTTGGGATAAATGGCGTAAAAGGTCTGTTTTAGTGTTATTTAAGGGCAATACGGTCCTTTTACATCCCATAATAGTCCCTAAACACCTATAGGCGAATTACAACCTTAATGTACGTTATTTCCTCCTCAAAAATCCCCAATTCAGCTTGTAAGACACAATAGGAGAAAAAGCAACTTAGGGTTTGCTCTTTCAAGCTTAAAGATTTGATCTTTTCATGAATTCTTCATCAATTAAGGTATGTGGGGCTATCCTAAAAACTCTATGGGCATAAGTTATGGTTTTATCAATCTTTTGAAAGCATGTTATGATGTTTATAACAAGGGTTTGAACAATTGTTTTGAATAGCCAAATCATGGAACCCTTTTCAATGATATATATATTATTTTTGTCTTGAGGCCTCCCCTTGAAACTAATTTTTACTCGTATATATGTAAGTATGCATTTTCAGTTTTGCAAAGATTAAATCGAGAGCATGAATGATGAAACCTCTCTCTTGTTATGATACCTCTTGATTTCATATGTTGTAGGTTGTTCAATTCCATGTCTTGAAGCATGAGATAAGTGTTTTACTATTGTTTTGGACTTGATATTGATTATGAATTGAAGAGAGGGTGTTTTCTTATTTATAAATGTTCAAGGTGATAACTGAATGAGTTGCATGGATTGTTGTTAAGGAATTGACCATCATGTGTTGAAATATTGAAAAGGGAGAATCTTTGAATAAGTTTTGTACTTGTTTTGAAATAAGACTCCCTTGCATTGTTTAAATATTTTTGATGTCAAATGACAGAGCTAATTGAAAAATCTAAAGAAGACATTATATGGCTTAGCCATACGACTTGCAAGTCTTGGCATGACGATACCAAACAGATGAATGCCATAGCAGATTAAGAACAGACTAAAATACAGATTTTACTCAAATTTTTAGATATTGAATTCAGAAAGATGCATGCTTAGAAAAGGTTAAAAATGGGCTTAAAGAGAGTTAGATGGTTACTCGAAGAAAGTACGAGTTAAAAGACTCAATGCTAAAAGCCGTGATTTTCCAACACGGGGTGATGGTACCATGCTCTGTGGTCTTGTGTACCATGCTTCATGTCGTCCCAATTTAGGACTATGGTTAGGAACCATGTTATGTAGTCTTATGCACTACCATTACATGTTTATTTGATTTGGGATCATGGCAACATGATGTGTGGTCTTGCATGTATTCCCTTATATATACTCAAATTATTGCGGTAAACTTGGATTGGGGGCTTGGACGAGGAGTCAAGGGTGGATTCCAAATAGCCTATAGAATCACAGATTGTAGGGTGTACCATCTAGCTCAGAAGTAACATAAAGAGTTGTTCATGATTTCAAAGAAATATTTCAAAGTCTTTTAAGTATGCCCATGTGTTTTTCCTATATCGTATGTAAACTATTTTATGAATTTCTCTCACTTATGTTGTATAAAAGTACATTATTTTGGATTGCCCTATGTACCAGTACATCTGTATTGACCCCCTATATTTCAGGTTTAGAGGCTCAGTCCCAAGGTCTCGCTAAGCAGTAGATTGGTCTTTCAAAAGTTTACAGTTGGTAAGACTCTCTTATTTCGGAAGGCCGTGTTTATGGAACATTGTTACTTGATTTTAGTTCATGGTTCGACTGGGGACCTTGTCCCAGTTTTCAGACATATTGTTGTCTTCAGTTGTACTAGAGATTTTCCAGACCTGTGTTAGATGGTTTGAGTTTTATTGAACATACGTTTGCATTATTCAGTTGAGATATTAAAGTGACCATGTGTCCGTTTGTTTTCCGCATTTCCTTATATTATATGAATTGCATATATGATTGCCCGATAAAAAAAGGCTCTCGGGCCTTCACGATTTAGGGTGCCTATCGTGACCAGGGCCCCGGTTTGGGTCATGACACAAAGAGAATCTAAATAAATCTCTTGAGAGGTGTGAAGAAGAATTCATTAAGATGAGTGTACGAGTGACCGAACTCACAAGTTAAAAGGGAAAACTGAAGGATGATCTAAGCATGTGCAAAGAAGAACTGGTTGAACTAAGTGTGTAGCTCATTGAGCATTAAGCAACTTGCAAGAATCTCTCATGTAAAAATGATCTTCTAAGTAAACAAATAAACAATATTACCAAGTTAGTGTCCAAAGGGAAGGCAGAGGGAAGTAGTATATAGTTTCAATTGGAAGAAGAAGTAGCTGAAGCTAGAGTTAATATAGTTTCCTCTCTTGAGAGATACTCTATTCTTGTACAAGAACTGGCTAGAGTAAGAACTTAACTTATAAAGGCACTCACATGGACTTCACCACCATAAGCTCTTACAACTTTCACCGGTCAAGATCCAAATATCTGGAGAGGTTCTAACTATACTGTCAGGTACACAAAAGGAAATGATGGTCACTCAAGCTTACAATGTAGAAAGGTTAGACACTCAAGAGAAATGCATCCTTTCAAAGAAACAAATCATAGAGTGGTGTAAAATCTTATCACTCCAAAAAGGGGGGGAAAGAGATTTCCCATCTGGACCAAAAAGAAGCTCAGTTACCCTCTATCCTCCAATTGGAAACTCAGACTAAAATGGGTTCCCAAGACTACCGACTGATTTGTAATGCAGAGCAATGTAAAGGGTAGCAACCAATGCAGGTGTAATTAAAGATGGCTGCCCAATACATATAACTAAAAGGGTGGAAGAGTACCCCTTGCATTAGGCCCTTCAAGGAGGCTCAGTATCCTCAGCGTACACTTGTCTCTCTCAAGAATGATTGTAGGGAACGGGTTGAGAGACGACTGAGGATATGGAGCCTATGTGATTCAGATAAACGGTGACTACATTCAAGAATTCTCCTTGGTGGCTGTGGAATGGTAAGCAGGTATCCTAGCTGGACATTGGCATACATGCCTTATTCAACTACATATTTTCTGCAAATATACACCCATAGCAAGAAGAAGAAGAGTAAAAGGAGGAGAACGTGAATAACATAGAACATTGTCTTTAAAAATCAATGAGGGACCGGGTCCCAAAACAAGTAAGTATTTGTAACATCTCACACTCAGTAACATGCTAAGTGCCTTTAAGGGCAATTTCATCCTTCCTTTTTTACCTTAACCCCAAGTGATTAAATCCCTTTTATTCATCAGTATCCAAACATTTGTTTTTTTCTCAGGTAGACCTTATTTTAGCAGATAGAAGTCCCTTATTTTTCCATCAGTTACAATCTCTCTATCTTCCTCACATACACACATAAAAAACTTCATTAGTTACAATCTTTCTATCTTTCTCAGTTAAACACAATTAAAAAAAACTGCACTTTCTCCAACAATTTTAAAAACTATTTCATCATCCAGCAATCCCAGTTCTTAAATTCAATCTTAAAAAAAATAAAGAGAATTGGCTCAAGAATCAAGCTTTGTTCCATCCCTTTTGATAACTAATTTCTATAAAGTTTTGAGGTATGTAAGATTATTTCTTTTATGTTTTCTCTTGGTTTTATTTCTCCTCAAGTTGTTATTCCTTTTAAAATAATAATGATGGAAGGAATTTTAAAAATCTTGGTCCATTAATCGAGTCCCCTATCTCAAGTTACTTAGAAAGTTATTATTTTTTAAAAAACATCTTGGTCCATTAATCTTTTCTATGACTACTCGATATTATGTGAATTATATTCATTCTACAAGTTACTGCAAGAGTTACAAACCCATAGCCAATGGACACTCCTAGCTATCTCAAAACAGAATTAAGCAAAGCTAAACCAGACTACTAGCTATTGAATCAATCCTCATAATCTAGTCTAGCATAACAAACTATGTAACTAGTTTAAACCCAATAATTTGGCATTTTGGACTGTCCATTTCACATGTTTGTTTCCAGGTAGTAGATGCAGATATTTTTTTATGTTGTCATAGATGTAAACTATCACATATTGTTCCTACAAAGTCACAACCCATAAGTAGATGGTCTCTCGATTACGGATGGCTATGACACATGCAACGCACTCCAAATTAACTTTCGTTCCCCATTTGGCTAGCCTATTGATTTTCTTTTAATTAAAGACTGTAAATTTTTAATTCTATTGCTAAGAAGACATCATACTAGAAACTTCTGTAGTTTTGATATGAACTGTGATCCATGAAGCTCAACTAGATTACCTCAATTTCCTTTTTAGTTCCATTAAGTGTTATGGAAGTTATGACTTGGAATATTGTTATAATGATGTTGCAAGACATTACTTTCAATGACTCCCCAAAAATACTTGGTGTTAGTTCATGACGTATGAAACCAAAGTTGTTGAATTCCCAATGTGAGCCCATAAAAAGGTTAATATATTAACATGAGCCTAGTAAAACTAGCACGTTGATGACAAATCAGTGAAGATGACTATGCTATAATGACTTAAATTTTCCATGATCTCCATAAAATCATAAAACCCCTCTCTTATGAAATACGGCAAAATGACACGATCCGTATGACTTTTCGCACTAAGAATTTCTTAAAGAATGTTTGTATTACCTTAAGATATGATCTCCAAAATCATAAGCTATGCTAAAAACAACATGTACATTCCAAAAGCTCACTCTTGATAAAGTTATGAAAATCTTCCCTGCTGAATTAATATGGCTTAATGAATTATGATTCTACCTCCCATGAGTCCTAATGATGATAATACTTTTTTATGAGCCTAAGGTGGGTCCATCTCAAATATGAACCCAAGTTGCTTAATTCTCAGGCACGATCCTTAAAGTGTCTAAACCATGAATATGAGCCTAATATGGCTAATCTATGAACATGAATCAGTAAGTTAACATTATGAGCTAAGGGAGTTAGTTAGCTGACCGTGAAGGCATAGGTTTGAACAACAAATGCCCGAAACTATATTTGCTGACATAAGATAGATATTATTCCGCAAATTGAACGACTCTTTTTTCATATTTCCCAAAAATGAGATAATCGTGGATACTTACTAGCAAATTATATCATGTCATGTCCTATACCCGGCAAGGTATAGGATGGCTTAGCTGATTGGGACGAGATCAGACTCCATGCGCTCGGTGGTTTATGATGGTTCATTACTTTCTCTCACAAACAATCAAAGGAATTAAATCTATCTTACATGGTCAATTATAAATTTAGCTTATATTCTTGTTCCTTTCTAGTTGTCTTCACTTACATTTGAATTTTATTGTCATTTCTAATATCTTGATGTACTACCCTTCTGAAATGGTTTTTCATACCAATACATTCAACTTATTGACCATCTTTGGCACTACATCATTTTATGATGTAGGTTCTGGCTCTTAAGTCAGCGGTCAGGTACCTGGTTAGGATCTCTATCTTCTGCCATTGGTGACCCTCTTTTCTATCAAGAGGCTTGATGAGATATGATAACTTCTTTATCATGACTATTAGTATTGTTTAGTATTAAGTGGTGTTAATAAACCTTGATTAATATTTCTCCTTAAAGAAATCTTATTTCAATATCATATTGTTTCGGTTATATTCTTTCTTGTTAGTTGTATTCTCATATGTTATGATAGAACCTTAGCTCGTACTTGTAATAGTATCAGGTACATGTCAGGTCCGGTGCCTCGGCTCGAGGCGTTATAAACTTGGTATTAAAGCACAGGTTCCAGTGTCCTAGGGTGTCTATGAATCCATGACTTGTAGAGTCCTTTTTATAGGTGTGAAGCATGCCACACTTATGAAGAGGATACGAGACATTTAGGAGACATTTTCTATTATTCATATTCTAGATTGTGTAATAGAGCAGCGCCTTTACTTGGGTTCATGCTTTTCACAAATTTCTCTATCTACTCCTTATCGTTAACGTAGTGTTGTTGTGAAACTCATATCTATATCGATGAGGTTCTCTTCAATAGAGCCAAAAGAAATCTAACTGTCCGCATGAGTAGTCTGTTAGTGTATTTGATTATATCAATTAAAAAAAAGTATACATTGTTGTTCATATAAATCATGCTTTTGAGCCATACTAAGATTGTTCTCCTATACCCCTTCCAATTTTTTTCTGATGAAATCCTTATAGGGGGAAGGGTATGCCTGGACTCTAGAGTAGTTTTTCCACCGGGGATATATTATTGTTTAAGATGTTTGTTGTAAGTTATAAGTAGTAGAATAATCCCAAGATAAAAAATATGAAGTCATAAGTGTAGAGGACAGAAAGTGGGAATAGTGATTGATTGATGTATTTAAAAAGAGTCATGTATTCATTAAGCGAGAAATGGGATAGAATATCCTTAGATGTTATTTAGGGTGTATCAAAACTTAAACATTTTTTATGGTAGCTAATAGAGGAAGAATGGTTGGTTAAGATGACTTGGAGTATGTATTTGGTTTAAGAAAGAAGTTTTTTATGGTTTGATTTTGTGATAATAATGTTGTGAAGGAGAATGTGCTTGTGGCCTGCAATAAGATAAATGGTGTGATTTAGATCGACTGTGTTTTCATGAAATTCAAATGGACTAGTGGTTCTTGATTTACTTTATAAGGTAGAGTTCGATTTAGTATTATCGGATAGTGCTGTCATCCATGTTTAGCACTAGACGCTAAGATTGAACTTTAGATGACCAAAACGAGAGAGAATGACAGTATAAGGGTGGTAGCACTAGTTTTGGAAAATAGATCTAGTAGGCTTGATTTTTTTGTATGGAAGAGCTTAAGTTTGATAATTAAGGATAATGAGAATGTGCAAATATAATATATATGGAATAGTGGTGAAACTCTGTATTGTAGCTAAGTCATTAAATAAAGAAGAGCCCTATGTTTTATGAAGAAAAGGGGTACCCAAGGTAGTGTGTTTTTATATGAGATTCTATGTTATTAAGTGCTATGTGTACATATTTAGTACCCTTGAATTATTAAGTAAAGAGAAGGCTAGGTATGTTGTATATGTGTCACGACCCGAGCCAAGGCCCTGATCGTGACGGGCATCCCAAACTATAAAGGCCCGAGAGCCCTTCTAACTGGCAATCATATGCAAAATTCATAAATCTATAAAATGCGGAAATACAAAAAGGAAGCATGGTCTTATGATTTTATCAACTAAACAATACGGGCTCAAGTTCAATAAGACCCAAAAACCGTCTAACATAAGTCTGCAAAATATTTACTAACAATTGAAAACAACATTTGTCTGAAAACCGGGACAAGGCCCCCGGTCGGACCATAAACCAAGTCCAAATGGAAACAACACATGAAATAAGGCCTTCTGAATTAAGTGAGGCTCACTAACTGCAAATGTCTGATAAACTGGTCTACTTCTTAGCAAGTCCCTGAGACTGTGACTCAGATCCTGAAATATAGGGGGTTAATATAAATGTACTGGCATGCAGAGCAATCCAAAATAACATACTTTTATACAACATAAGTGAGAGTAATTCATAAAACATTTTTACATACGTTACATGAAAACACATGGACATACTTAAAAGACTATGAAACATTTCTTTGAAATTATGAACCACTCTTTATATTTCTTCTGAGCTAGATGGTACACCCTACAATTCTAGTACCCATGAGCTATATGGGTCACCCATTAACTTGTCTCCCAAGCCCCCAAATCCAAGTTTGTCGCAAGGATAGGGGTCCTACATATTAGTCTAGTATACCAGCGTCTCAAGGACAAAGTATAGATTGGTTTTAGCCAATCATATCACCCAAATTGGCAAAACTCTATTTTCAGCGATGAGCCCTTACACTCACGCCTTCTTCGGGTAACCATCTAACTTTCTTTAAGCCCATTTTTAACATTTTAAATCATGCATCTTTCTAAAAAGTGGTCTAAGTCTAAAAACTTTATGTAGTCTAGTCTGGTCTGAGTCTATTATGGTATTTGTCAGATTTGGTATCGTCATACTAAGACATGCAAGTCGTATAAGCCATACAGTATCATATTACAGTCTTTTCATTCAAAACATGTTATTTGGACCACCCAAATCATTTAAATAGTACAAGAGAATTTATAGTTCGAAATATATGTAAAACTTATGCAAAGATTCTCTCTCTTTCAATTCTTAAACATGGGGTGGTCAAATTCTTTGTAGCAACCCATGCAATTCTTTCAATCATCTTTAACATTTCCAAACAAGAAATCAGCCTATCTTCAATTCATAACCAATATCAAATCCTTAAACAATAGTAAAAATATTTATCTCATTCTTCTCAATATGCAATTGAACAACCCGTAAGACGTGAAATCAAGAGGTGCAATAATAAGAGAGGGAGTTTAACTATTCATGCTATCAATTTGAGTTTCAACACCAAAAAAAATGCTTATATATATAAATATACATATACATATATATATATACATACATACATACATACATATATATATATATATACACACACACATAAACGAGCATAATTCAATTTCAAGGGAAGGCCTCAAAACAAAAACAAGGGCTCAAAACCAAAACAATGTATATCATTAAAAAGTGTTTCATAATTTGGCTATTCAAAACAATTGTACAAACCCTTGTTAGAAACATCATGTTATGTTTTCAAAAGCTTAGTAAAATAATAACTTATGCCCATAGAGTTTTAGGAAAGCCCTACATACCTTTTTGATGAAAAAGAAATTGAGTTATTTTGAAATCTAGCCTTGAAAGAAACCCTAATTTTTATCTTGTTCTTGAGAGTGGAGAAGATTAGGGGATGAGAAACTTAAACCATGTTTTAAGTCGTGGGGTAGGGTTTTAGGATGAGTAAAAGACCAAAATACCCCTATGAAGCTGAATAAGAATTGCTGAAATTCTTAGTTGATGACTTAGTTGATAGCTTATCAACTAGTTGATGGATTATCAACTTAAGTCGTCAACTCGTAGTTTGATTTGGACCCTTGCTATTTAAGGGTGACGACTTGGTTGATAAGTCGTCACTTAGTTGATGGCTTATCACCTCAAGTCTTCACTTTGTATCTGAGGTTGATCACATTCTAGTTAAGGCTGACAACTTGGTTGATAAGTCATCACATAGTTGATGTCTTATCACCTCAAGTCGTCACTTGGTTGACAGACGAACATACTGAGGTAAAATGAGTATAACTTTTCACTCCAATATCAGATTAAGGTAAAACTAACTGCATTGGAATAAGGACTCAAAGTTATTTCTTTTAGTATATATTAGGCCATGTTACTCATTAGGTATATATAATGGTCATTTAAATTTGACCAAAGCTGAAACATTCACTAAATCTTAATCGATAGAAACGTTCTCAACTCGTCTTTGAGTTAGGAGATATTTGTTACCTCAATCTATATTCAAATGTATTCCTACACTAAAGAATCGATCATCCCACTTATATTAATAAGGAATCATTGGGTTCAGATCTATACGCGTAGGAATGACGGTTTGAATTCTAGCCCTAAAAATGTGGGGTGTTACAATATGGTATACTTGAGATCTGTGGAGAGGATTATAAATTGATCATGTTGAGCCTCTTAGTACAATTTTAATTTTCATTGGAGTGGGTGAATAAGAATTTAGAGGTGTGATGTTATTAGACTAACAAGGGAAGGGAAGGTATTGAGGAAGTGATTATGTATACAAATGATAGCATAGATTATAAAATGATGACTGAAAAGTTTAGAGAAAGTTAAGAGATGTATCTTTGGAGGAAGTCCTAGCAAGGATTGTGTACCAAAAGATATAGTCTATCCGGGATTAAGGTGATGATAGCTCAGATTTGAGAATAAGTCTGCATACTTTAAATGTCGACTTTGACCTAAGGGGGAGATCATAGGGTAAAAAACAAAAAATGGTTCTTGAGATACAGATAGTGAGGGTTTTTAGAAAGAGAGATGACGAGTTTCATTATGATTCATTCTTAGTCAAGCATATTTCATGACTTCGGCCAAGATGACACTCTACCCATGTCTTATGCATTCATGTCGTGCCTGTGTCTATGACCCAAATTTTATGTGCAAACTCATGTTAGTGTTCTAATCCTTGAAAAGGAAACAACAACTTCACACCACGATCCTAATATTACTCTAAGGTTCTACATTACGTTGTTCCTGAGCCAAAACCCATGCTTTACGATAGGTTTAGTCCTAAGAAACTATACTTTATGACATGTTCTTAGCTTGTGCTATGTTATCCCCATGCCCAAAATGACTCTTTATTCACTCCTTATGTGTTTGGTACATGATGTATTTGTGCCTATTATGCTTGAGTGATAATTTCATAATATTTATTAGTAGTGATTTAATAGTATCCATTTTATTTTTTATGCCCATACGCTAGTCCTCTGGTGATATTCCTTATGACATGACAGTTGTGTGATATCAGCTGAGTAATCATTCAGAAAGAGGTGAATATATGGCCCTTGTTATGATGATTGCGGTGTACTGGTTCCATCTAATATAATAAGTATGGATGAAGTACAAGATGATGATTAACTATTTATAATAGTAAGATGAGGTCATATGGTGTGCCTCCCAGTAGAAGTTCATTAAATTGTGGGTCAAGAGATTCTAGGGCAGACAGGGAAGATTTTTCTTTTTATATAGTGTTAACTTTAAAGATACCATGAAGTGGTTATATACCATGAAGTGGTTATAGTGATATACTTTGATATCATGTTGATACCTATTTAGGTAAATGCGTGATGAAATTTGTTACTTCTTCATTAGAGCTCAAGGGTTGTAGTTTATTTGCGATGAGAAGTAGTATCCTTACAAAGATAATTGTAGGTGCAAGAGAGACCTTGCCGAGTTTTAGAACAAACCTGAGAGTAAGTCAACAATAAAGATGAATTTTCCTAAAGGGGAAATAGATTATAGGTGTCAAGACCTGAACCGAGGCCCTGGCTGCGATGAGCATCCCAAACCAAGAAGGCCTGAGAGCCCTTCTAATTGGCAATTATATGCCTAATTCAAAAACTATAAAATATGGAAACTAAACAAATGGAAACATGGGTATTTGATTATATCAACTAAAAACACGGCATAATTTCAACAAGACTCAAAATCATCTATACAACTCTGGGAAATCTCTACTGACAATTGAAAGAAACATCTGTTTGAAACTGAGACAAGGCCCCCGGTCGAACCATGAACTAAAACCAATGAAATTATCACATGAGACAAGGCCTTCTGAAATAAGGGAGGCTCACCAATTCCAATCACCTAACAATGATCTACTGCTTAGCGAAATCCCGGGACCGATCCTCAGATCCTGAAATATAGGGGGTCAATACAAATGTACTGATACATAGAACAATTCAAAAAGAAAATGCATTTTTATACAACATAGGTGAGAGCATTTCATAAAAATATGTCATATTAAAACATTTGAAAACACATGGGCATAATTTGATAAATTTCAATACAATTTCTTGAAATCATGACTGTACTCTTTATTTCTCTTCTGAGCTAGATAGTATACCCTGCAATCTGTAATTCCACAGGCTATATAGAATCCTCCCTTGACTCGGCTGCCAAGACCCCAATCTAAGTTAGCCGCAAGGATTGGAGTATCAATAAGGGGAGACACGCAATACCAAACAGCATGGTGCCATGATTCCCAATCAAATCAACATGTCATGGTAGTGCACAAGACCACAAAGCATAGTTCCTAACCATAGTCCCAAATTAGGACGACATGAATCAAGGTACACAAGATCACAAAGTATGGTACCATCACCCCGTGTCGGCAAACACGATTTCATCACAGAGTCTTTCAACTTGTACTTTCTTTGGGTAACTATCTAACTCTCTTTAAGCCTATTTTTAATTCTATAAAACATGTTTCATTCTTTTAAAACATTCAATACTTATTCTGTTAAGGGCATATCATCATTGGGTATCATCATACCCTGACTTGCAAGTCATTTGTATCGTATCATTCCACAACCCTTCTCAATAAAACCATTTATAATGTTCTGATTTCGATTTTTCAATCAACTCAATCATTTGACCACAAAAACATTTAAACAATGCAACGGAGTACTTATTTCAAAACAAGTGAAAACTTATGCAATGATTCTATCTTTTCACTATTTCAACACATGATGGTCAATTCTTTTATAACAATCCATGCAATTCTTTCAATTATCACATTGAACATTTATAAATAAGAAAACACCCTCTCTTCAATTCATAATTAATATCAAGTCCAAAACAATAGTAAAACACTTATCTCATGCTTCAAAACATGCAATTGAACAATCCATAACATATGAAATCAAGCGATATCATAACAAGAGAGGGGCTTCATCATTCATGCTCTCGATGTTATATTTACAAAACTGAAAGCACATATGTATACATTATTATAGTTCAATTTTATAAAAAGGGGTTGAAGACAAATGCTTTACTTTCATCAAACAAGTTCATAATACATACTATTCAAAACCTTGTCGAAAACCCTCTTTGTAAACATGATTGTATATCTTTATACTTGATAAAAACCATCAAACTTATGATCAATGATTTTAGGATATCCCCACGTACTTTCTTGGAAAATTTTTGATTGAAAGGCTTGAATTCTTGCCTTGAAGGAAGCCCTAATTTCTACTTGTTTTGGAGAGGATTTAAGAGGATTTAAAACTGACAAAAGATGGATTATATTTTGGATGATTTAAATCGTATGGGAGAAGTTTGGGGTGAGGAAAATACCAAAATACCCGTAGGAAAAGAAAGTACAAATTGCAGAAATTTTTAGTTGATAACTTGAGTTGATAACTTTTCAACTAGTTGATGGCTTATCAACTCAAGTCGTCACTTCTGTAGCTGGGATTGTTATGGGTGACAACTTGGTTGATATGCCATCACTTATTTGATGACCTATCACCTCAAGTCGTCACTTTGTAGCTGAAGTTGATAACATTCTGGTTAAGGCTGATGACTTGCCTGAGAATTCATCACTTAGTTGACGGCCTATCACCTCAAGTCGTCACCTTGTTGATAGACGGACATGCTGAAGTAAAATAAGCATAACATCTTACTCCACTATCGGATTAAGGTGAAACTAGTTGAGTTGGAAAGAGGACTCAAAGATCCTTCTTTTGGTATAAAGTAGGACACGTAACTCATTATGTACATGGATTAATGATCGTTTAAAGTTGACACAAGCTGATGCGTTTACTAAAACTTAATCGATAGAAACATGATCGTTTAAAGTTGACACAAGCTGATGCGTTTACTAAAACTTAATCGATAGAAACGTTCTCAACTCGTCTTTGAGTTAGGAGATATTTGTGACCTCAATTCATATTCAAAGGTATTCCCACATTATAGAATTCATCATCACATATATATTAATAAGGAATCATTGGGTTCGGGTCCATACGTAGCGGAACAACGGTTTGAATTCTAGCCCAAAAAAATGCGGGGTGTTACGTAATCTCCCCCTTGGAATCATTCGTCCTCGAATGATGGGTAGGATTTTGTTGAAGCTTTAGAAGTGTGGAATAATGGACTTAATCTCACATTAGGAATTTTATTTTCCTCAATGGAACATATGTTAACATTCAAGAAGAGCTTCATGACATGGCCAAGTAAATTGTGTAAGCACAAATCATGAGATAATGAAACTTGATATCGACATGATCTTGGCATGTGTTTTATGGCACATGATCAAAACATTGCAAGGCATGAATTTTCCTAAGAACCCTCGGCCTGATTAAGATTGGTACATAACATGAGATGAGATTCTCGCTGGACATAAGAATAGAAGAGAAATATTCTCCACCTCAATTGATACGTCTATTTGTGTTTAAATTATTTTTTTTGACATTTCTCCACTATGATTTCAACTATGAATACCACATTTCAACATCTCAATCTTATAATTTCCCCGCTAAATAAATAACTAAAAGAGCTTGAGTCTAACTTCATCGGACTTTCATGTTGAAACCTAACCTGGAGTAAACAAATGCTAGCTTAAGCTTTGGGACCCCATATTCTACATCCCTTTAAGAATACTTCTCCATCTTATCACTATAAGCGAACAACCTCTTGCCTTAAATCGAGGAGTACTAACCGCATAGTGCATTTGTTTCCATTTTCATTAATCATAACATCCAAGCCTATCATTACTACACCCACTTCATGGATCTCTCCACTAAGATCGACAAATTCAATCACTCTCGCAAAGATTTTTGCCACATATTTCCTTCCTAACTATTTCATGTAACGATAGTTCATATCCTTCTTCCCCTTTCTCCTATAACCTTAGCTCAAAAAATCACATCAAAATTTTCACCTTCAAGAACATCTACACCCCTACCTAAAATATTACTATGCTTCCACAACCACCATCATACTAACATACGGAGGGTCATTGAGGGACCCGAGCATAAGCGTCATGAATGGAAGAAACACTACTTAATTATAGCCCATGTTTGTTGATTTACTCAAGGTGGGACATGAGGTAAAGATACGATATAATCATGAAGTGCTTCATATATCAAGTGTCTGGATCATAAGTAGAGAGACACTCTGTCTTAAACATAACATAGCATGAGTCCTTAGGACATATCATAGTGAGAAACATGAGTGCTTATATCACGAGTCGTATAACATAAGTTTGGAATTCATGAAATCAATGATTAAGACAAGGACTTTACTAGAAGTTATTGCTTCTTATTTTCAGAGCTGAAATAGTCATGAGTTCACACAACTTTATCATTTTGGCTAATTCGGACCTAAAATGAATCAGTAACATATGAAAACATAGTTCCTTCGAGCCAAGCATGACTTGGGACACAGATTTTTAGTTCATGAGCAAGATAACATAGAGCTTGGATACTTGGAATATTGGATCATTGAGGGACATTATTGCTTCTAGTTTGGAGGTTGGGACATGACCTGTGTTACATAGAGAGCTCAAAACTTAGACATAGGAAGTACTTGAATACATAAGACATTGGTAGATGTCCATTCAAATTGAAGTAGGAGGAGCTTTATTGAATAGGAGTTGATTTATCATGATTCTTACTTGAAACTTGACACCATAAGAAAATTCGGGAACTACTTTAATTCGCCATCTCCCTCTTAGATCAAAGTCACACTTCTAAACTTGAGAATATACCCCTTCATCAAATCTGTACCCACTACTTTCAACACAAAGGGGTATCACCATGCACATAGATGCTAGACTCGCATCAATGATTTTAATGTAAAGACACTAGATTATTTCTAGGACACTCCCTTCAGGGACACTAATTATAGCTTTCTCTAACCCCCAAAGTCATCGACTTATAACTAACATTATCATGGGCATGGGCATCCATGCTTCTAAGCACTTAACACTCCATATTCAACTCCTTAAAATACTAGCATTACACCTCTAATCACATAAATCACAACTTAACAACATTTGTAAAACTATACCAAAGGCGCATATTGCCTACCTATTCTTCCTCAATTCAACTCTAAAGAACACCATACAACAACTCTATAATACAAAATTCAAGAATATGAACTAGGTACACATAACATTTATACATATATAAACCTTATATAACAACATACTACCTGGGGGGTCAACTTATTCTTATATACCCATGCTCTTATCCACTTGATGATTCAACCATAATTCATCATTTTACTCTTGTTCTCATGTATATATATAAATCACAATTTTCCACTCATTATTCCACAAGTTGCCAATCTAGTCTATTGCACACATCAAATTAAGCCTACTACTTACTCCCACAAAACATGCATCATTAACATCTAAAGTTCAAGCCTATTGTCTAGAACTAACCATGTACCATCGATGAGGCATGCCACATATTATACTAGTCCATCAAATTTGGATAGTAACCCAAAAACCATATTTCACATAACTACAACCTACAATCACATCCCCTCCAAGATATTTCTACACACCCTAAAATCTACTGCATACTTTCTCACGCAGTACTAGTTTACTACTACTAGAGAAAAGACAATCAAGGGGGTAAAGTTACATAATAAGAATATTTGATCTTAATCTTATAATATAACCCATAACGATCTTACCAACATGTTCCACTTTCTCACATCATATTTGCTTACCCATGCATACATTCTCACTATCACCAAATTCCATAAACACCAATGAGTCTCTACCGATAACATATTGACTAGTCTACCCCTTTCCATTCACAACCTATAACTAATTTCAATAACCACCAAAACTATCCACTCTAGTCTCCTTGACTAATTTGAATCAATAATAATCATAGTCAAACACTTCCTTCACAAACTACCATTGTAACACCCCACACATTTGAGCTTGAAATCGAACTGTCGTTCCAATGTGTGTAAACCCAAATGCCATGATTTACATTTAAATTCATGTTTCATGACCTTTATCCTAGTGTGTGAAGTAATTTTGAGATGAAAAATATTCATAGAAATCACTTAGAGAAAATTTGAGCTGAGAATCTTTGATTTGCCCAAAGTTTGGTATTCGATTCTACAAGGGTCAACTTTAAACATGTATAACTTTTGATACAAGCAGAATTTTTCAGCTCAAGACCCACCAAATTTTAGATAATTGAGTCATCTTTAAAATGATACCAATTTTGACTTAATCCGGTACCCGAGAAAAAAGTTATAGCCATTTTTGTGAGAAAGGTAGTGAGGTCGCGCGATTAGCCCGCGTCGGTTTCCCTAACGCCCGCCTCTATTTTATAGCTACTAGATCCACATTTTTAAGGGTTTTTTTGTCTTTTCATCACTTATAACACCCAGACCACGACTTATAACCCTCAAGGGGCGATCCTTTCCTCCTATTTCATCAATTAAACATCTCAAAATCCTCTCATACACTCTCAACAACATGATTAGGGTTTCCTCATAAGATCATCCCCAAAGATCAAGAGTCAGGCTCTTAAGTCAATATTTCCAAGAAATAAATCAAGATTAGGGTTCCATTCTTCGAACTAATTAATCTAAGGTATGTGCGGTTTTTATAAACTACATTGGCATGGTGAAATTGTTTTATTAAGCTTTTAAAGTTTAGAAATCATATATTCCTGAAGAGTTTTGAGAACAATTTAAAGAATATGCATTATGAATCCTTTTCAATGATATACTATTTTGGTCTTGAGGCCTTCCCTTAGATCTTGATTTTCAATGATATACATATATATACATGTATTTTTAGTTTTTAAATACGAATTAAGAGCATGAATAAAAAATTTCCCTCTCTCATTGTGTTATTTCTTCATTTACAAGTTATGGGTTACTCAATTGCATATCTTAAAGCATGAACCAAGAGTTTGACTATCATTTATGAACTTGATATTGGTTGTGAATCGAAGAGAGGGATATTTCTTATTTTGTAAATGCTATAGATGTGATAATTTAAAGAATTGAATGATTGTCTTGAGAAATTGACCACCACACATGTTTATGAATTGAAAGACAGAATCATTACATAAGTTTTCATGTATGTTGAAATACAAATAATTTTGTACTATTTGAATGATTTGGTGGTCCAAATATTATGTTTTAAATGAAAGGATTGCAACATGATATTTTATGTTTTAGAGATATAACTTGCAAGTCTTGGTATGATGATACCAAAAGAGATAATACTATGAAATTACAAAACAGAACTCAAATTTTACTTCAAATTTTGAAATTTTGAAATCTAGAATGAAGCATGTTTTGAAAGAGTTAAAAATAGGCTTAAAGAGAGTTAGGTGGTTACCTGAATATGGCATAAGCCTAGAAAATTCATTGTTCAAAACTATGGTTTGTTGATACAGGTTATTATATTACCCGAAAGGGAAATTATATGTTGGTGATGGCCCTATTGCATAGTAGATAAGCATATACTCCAATCCTTGCACCAAACTTGGGTTGAGGGCTTGGTCGACAAGTCAAGTACAAATTGCATATAGCCCGTGGGATTGTAGAATTATAGGGTGTACCACCTAACTCAGAAGTAAAGAAAAGAGTGAGTTTTTGGTTTCAAAGAATTTTCTCAAAGTTTTTTAAATATACCCATGTATTTTTATATATCGTATGTAAAATCTTTTATGAATTGCTCTTACTTATATTGAATAAAAGTGTGTTATTTTGGGATTGCTCTGCATACTAGTACAATTGTACTGACCCCCTATATTTCAGAATCTGAGGCACAATCCTAGGGTCCCACTAAGCAGTAGGTAGAATTTTGTTAGAGATTTGCAGTGTGTGAGCCTCCCTTATTTTGGAAGGCCTGTTCTAGAATATTGTTAGTTTATTTGATTCATGGTCCAACTTGGGGCCTTGTCCCTGTCTGTTTATGCATAAGGGTAATGATGTCTAGCAGAATGTTGAAACTATATTTCCAACTGAATAGTAGTAAGTGATAAAGTGATATAACCTGTGAACTGTAAGATTGTCCAGAAGTTAGTGCTATGAAGTCACAAACTTAGAAGTCAGAAGAAGGGTGATTTTTGCGTAAAGAATCTAGTTTAGTTGTATGACCATTGATTGAGGGATGGTTTGTTATTTTATAGTGATAGACTTATGTAGTTGCAATATTTGTAGATTGTATGATAGTCTATGAAAGATGTGAATGACTGCGATTATTATTTATTCTAAACGGGGAAAGATCTCCGAATAGATAGTAATGGTGGTTGTAGAAATTATTTATAGGTTCTTTATGGAGATGGGTATATTAGTTAATAGGTTATGGGTAGAGACTCATTGGCATAAGTGGAATTTGAAGGTAGTCTAAATGTATGCTTGGGTAAGTAAGTATGATGTGAGAAATTAGAATTTGTTGATAAGAATGAAATGAGTTATGTTATAAGATTAAGATCGACTATCCTTATTATGTGACTTTACCTATTTGATTATTCTTTCCACTAGTAGTTGTAAACTAGTACTGCTTGTGAGTAGGTATGTAGTAGATTTTGACGTGTAGTTGTAATGTCATAGAGGGGACGTGATTGTAGGCAGTAGATAAGTGAAATTTCCCAACATGATGGACTAGTATAGTATGTGGCATGCTTTTTTGGTGGTACACGATTGATTGTAGACTATAGGCTTGGACATTAGATGTGGGTTGTGGTGATAAGAATAGTAACTTAAGATTAGTGATGCATGTTTTGTGGGAGTAAGTAATAGGCTTAATTTGATGTGGGCAATAGCCTAGATTGGCAACTTGTGGAATAATGAGCGGACAATTGTTATGTATATGTATTCATGAGAACAAAAGTAAAACAATGAATTATGGTTGAATCATTAAGGGGATAAGAGCGTAAGTATATAAGAGTAAGTTGAACCCTGAGGTGGCATGTTGTTAGATAAGGTGTGATGTGTACGAGTGTCACGTGTACCTATATTTTATTCTCGAATTTTATAGTATGTCGAAGCCTGCCAGTTGTTGTATAGCATTATTTAGAGTTGAATTAAGGAAATATGGGTAGGCAATATGCGTCTTTGCAATAGGTTTGTAAATGTTGTTGAGTTGTAAGTTATGTGATTAAAGGCGTAATGCTAGTATTCTAAGGAGTTGAAAATGGAGTGTTAAGTGTTTGGAAGAATGGATGTCCACACCTATGATAATATCCATCATAAGTCGACGAATTTAGGAGTTGGAGGAGGTTACGATTAGTATCCCTGAAGGGGGTCATTCTAGAGAGAATTTAGTAACTTTATATTAACATTCTTGAGGGGAGTTTGTGTTCATGTGTATATTAATACCCCCATTGTGTTGAGTTTTGTGCTTGCAAATTTAATGAGGAGTTATGTCAGCAAGTCTAGGATTGTGACTTTGATCTAAGGGGCAGATAGTGAATTAAGGTAGTTCCTAAATTTTCTCAGTGTGACAGGGTATGGAGGAGGAGTCGTGATAAACCTATTCCTACTCAAGCATACTCCTCCTACATCAATTTAGGAGATTTTTTTGCTAATGTCTTACATTATATGTTCAAGTCATACCTGTGCCTATGGTTCGAGTTCTCTATGGAGTTACGTTCATGATCTAACCTCCAAACTAGAAGCAATAATGTCTCTCAGTTATCCAGTCATGTATTCAAGCTCTATATTATGATGCTCATGATCCATAAAGAAATTCATGTTTATGGTTCTAAGGGAACTATGGTTTCTATAGGTTACCAATCCATTTTATGTTGGGATTAGCCAAAGTGACAAAGTTTATGCAAATTAAATGAGGAGCAATGGCTTCGAGTGGAAATCCTTGTCTTAGTTTTTAACTATATAAATTCTGGTTTTATGCTATATAGCTCATGATATGTGCACCTATGTTTTCTCACTGTGGTTTGTCCTAAGAACTCATGCTATGTTGTGTTTATGCCAGAACAACTCTCTACTTATGATCCAGACACTTGATATATGAAGTATTTCATGGCTATTCTATCGTATCTTCACCTCATGTCCCTCCTTGAGAAGTGCAATAAGTTTAAGTGATGGTCTGATAATGTTACTTCCATTCATGATGTTTATGCTCGGGTTCCTCAATGACCCTCCGTATATTAGTGTGATGGTGGTTGTGGAAGTATATTAATGTCTTAGGTAAGGGAGTAAATGCTCTTCAATGTGAAAACTTTGATGTGATTTCTTGAGCTAAAGTTATAGATAAAGTGGGAAAGAAGGAGATGAACTTTCGTTAAGTAAAATATTTAGGAAGTAGATATATGGAGAAAAATCTTGGTGATAGTGATAGAATTTGCTGGTCCTAGTGGGGAGATCCACGAAGTAGGTGTAGTAATGATAGACTTAAATGTTGTAATAGATGAAAATAATAACCAATGTATTGTGTGGTAGTACTCACTGAATTAAAACTCGAGGGTCTTTGATGGTAGTAATAAGGTGAAGAAATATTCTTGAAGAGATGTAGATTATGGGCCCCATAGTTTAAGCTAGCATCTCTTTTCTCCGAGTTAGGCTTAAACATAGAAGTACTATGCGGGGGATCTCAAATTTTTGTGGTTAGAATTTTTATGGGAGAATTGTAAGTTGGAAATGATGAAGTATGTTATTTGTTGTTTAGGGCATAGTTGAGTAGTGTCTCTCAGTTTTGGGTCAATTAGTTGTATCTTGTAAGGTAGAGAATGCTTTTATTTCTTATCTTCCGTGAAATCTTCTTTCATGATTATTGCCAATATAAATTAGTACTATGATCACCAAATAAACTCATGCCTTATGTTGTGATGATTATGATTCATAGAACTCACGTGCAAGATCATCACTATGTAAAGTCTCAGTACCTCACGCTTCGTGCTTACATGTTTCACTAGGGGTTATCATAAAGCTTGTTTGATGCCTTTGCATATTCCGTTGAGTAAAAATGTTTATACGATATTATATTATTTATTCCACACTTTTAGAGCTTCAAAAGGTCCCTACCCATCATTCGGGGACGAATGATCCCAAGGGGGAGATAATATAACACCCCACATTTTTTAGCTAGAAATTGAAGCGTAGTTCCTAGGTGTGTAAACCCAAATACCATGATTAAAATTTAAATTCATGTGTCATGATATTTATCCTAATGTGTGAAGTAATTTTCAGGTGAAGAATGTTCATAGAAATCACTTTCGGTCAAAGTTTGGTATTCGATTCTACAAGGGTCAAATTCGAACATATATAAATTTCGATACAAGCAGAATTTTTCAGACCAAGACCCACCAAATTTTACATAATTGAGTCATCTTTCCAACGATACCAATTCTCCTAAATCTGATCCGAGAAAAAATTTATATCCATTTTCGTGAGAGATGCAGTGAGGTTGCGCGATTAGCCTGTGTCGAGCGCCCCAATGCCCGCCTCTATTTTATAGGTTGGTTCCGCATTTTTAAAGGTTTTTTTTCCTTTCTTCACTTATAACACCCATCCCACGACTTATAACCCTCAAGGGGTGATCCTTTCCTCCTATTTCATCAATTAAACATCTCAAAATCCTCTCATACACTCTCAACGGCAAGATTAGGGTTTCCTCACAAGATCATCCCCAAAGATCAAGAATCAGGCTCTTAAGTCAAGATTTCTAAGAAACAAATCAATATTAGGGTTCCATTCTTTGAACTAATTAATCTAAGGTATGTGGGATTTTTCTAAACTACATGGTCATGGTGAAATTGTTTTATTAAGCTTTTAAAGTTTAGAAACCATATATTCATGAAGGGTTTTGAGAGCGATTTAAAGAATATGCATTATGAATCCTTTTCAATGATATAATGTTTTAGTCTTGAGGCCTTCCCTTGGATATTGAATTTCTCGTGTATATATACACATGTGTTCTTAGTTTTAAAATATGAATTTAGAACATGAATAACGATTTTCCCTCTCTCATTGTGTTATTTCTTGATTTACAAGTTATGGGTTACTCAATTGCATGTTTTAAAGCATGAACCAAGAATTTGACTATCATTTATGAACTTAATATTTGTTGTGAATCGAAGAGAGTGATATTTCATGTTTTGTAAATTCTATATATGTGATAATTGAAAGAATTGCATGATTGTTTTGATAAATTGACCACCACACATGTTTATGAATTGAAAGAGAGAATCTTTACATATGTTTTCATGTATGCTGAAATACAAATCCATTTATACTGTTTGAATGATTTGATGGTCCAAACATTATATTTTTAATGAAAGGATTGTAACATGATATTTTATGGCTTAGAGATATGACTTTCAATTCTTGGTATGACGATACCAAAAGAGATAATGCCATGATAATACAGAATAGAACAGAATGCAGATTTTACGTCAGATTTTCAGATTTTGAAATCTAGAATAATGCATGTTTAGAAAGAGTTAAAAATAAGCTTAAACGGAGTTACGTGTTTACCAAAAAAGGCAGGAGACCAGAAAACTCATTGCCCAAAATCGTGTTTTGCCGATACGGTTTATTATATTACCCGAAAGAAAAATTATACGCTGGCGACGGCCCTGTGGCGTAGTAGATAAGTAGATTCTCCAATCCTTGTGGCAAACTTGGGTTGGGGGCTTGCCCGGTGAGTCAAGGGCGGGCTCCATATAGCCCATGGGATTTTAGAATTGTAGGATGTACCACCTAGATCAAAAGTAAAGCAAAGAGTGAGTTTTTGGTTTCAAAGAATTGTCTCAAAGTCTTTTAAATATGCCTATGTATTTTTATATATCATATGCAAAATGTTTTATAAATTCCTCTCACTTATGTTGGATAAGAGTATGTTATTTTGGGATTGCTCTGCATACCAGTACAATTGTATTGACCCCCTATATTTCAGGATTTGAGGCACAGTCCCGGGGTCCCGCTAAGCAGTAGGTAGATTTTTGTTAGAGATTTGCAGTTGGTGAGCCTCCCTTATTTTTGAAGGCCTGTTTTAGAACATTGTTTGTTTATTTGATTCACGGTCCAACTGGGGCCTTGTCCCAGTCTTCTGAAATACGATATTTTTTCAGTTAGTAGAGATTTCGCATACTAGTGTTAGATGTTTTTGATCTTTATAAACTTATTTCAGTTTTAAGTAGTTTGAAATAAAACTTTACCATGATTCTTCTTTGTTATTTATTTTTTCATTTCCTCTTAGTTTATGAATTGTGCATATGATTGCCACTTAGAATGTGGCGCTCGGGCCTTCGTGGTTCGGGATACCCGTCGTGGACTGGGCCTCAATTTGGGTCGTGATAACCATATAACCATACAATCTATATATCTTGATATAACATTAGAAGACTACCATAAAAAGAAAAACCACCCCTCAATCAAAGGGTTATACAACTAAAACTACTTATTTACACTAAAGTCACCCTCACTCTGACTGCTTAGCTTATGAGTTCACGTCACCAACTTCTGGACTATCTCACTTCAAATAGGTCATGACACTTTAACATATACTACTACTCGGGTGGAAATACAGTTCCAACATTCTGTGACACATCAATACCCTTATGCATGACATCTGTAACAAAAAATTTGAAAGGGGGACTGAATACACTTCGTACCTCAGGCTGAAAAGCACAATTTTATCAGGATAAAAGTATACACTAGAGTCAATACACCTTGAAGAACTAATGGACTCCTCTCAAGTCCTTGTGCTATCTCATAACTTTATAGATAACTCAATCAGAGAGAACCACATCACTGGGGGAGCTAGACTCTTAGACTTGTATTGCCCCGACAATGAGGCATAGCCCATGAAATTAGAACAAGGAAAGAATTTGGATAACTTTCTTATGGATGACGCTATAGCACGAACTAGAGTATTAAAGAATAAGAAACAACTCCTAAATGCCCGCTAGCCTCCTGATTATAAGTGTGGTACACAACACACCCATAAGCAAGAATCTACAATACATAACTTCACAGACACCCTAGGACCATGAACCATGCTCTGATACCAAGTTTTTCATGACCTGAACTAAAACCCTAGCTACGATAAGCATCCCAAACCACAAAGGCCTGAAGCCCTTCTAACTTGAAATCATATGCATAATTCAGTAACTATAAAATGTAGGAACAAAACAAATGGAAACATGAACATTTGATTATATCAACTAACAACAAGGCATAAGTTCAACAAGACTCAAAATCATCTATACAAGTCTGTGAAGTCTATATTTACAATTGAAAGCAACATCTGTCTAAAACTAGGACAAGGCCCCCGGTCGAACCATGAACTAAAAATAATAAAATTATCACATGAGACAAGACCTTCAGAAATAAGGGAGGCTCACCAACTCCAATAATCTGACAATGATCTACTGCTTAGCGGGACCCCGGGAATGATCCTCAGATCCTGAAATATAGGGGGTCAATACAAATGTACTAATACGTAGAACAATCCAAAAACAAATTGCATTTTTATACAACATAGGTGAGGGCATTTCATAAAAATATGTCATATTAAAATATTTGAAAACACATGAGCATAATTTGATAAATTTCAAAATACTTTCTTGAAATCATGACTTTACTCTTTATTTCTCTTCTGAGCTAGATGGTACACCTTACTATCTGTAATTCCATGGGTTGTATGATATCCGCCCTTGACTCGGTGTCCAAACCCCTAATCCAAGTTTGTCGTAAGGATTAGATTATCAATTCATATGTATACATTATTATAGTTCAATTCTATAAAAAAGAGTTCAAGACAAACGCTTTACTTTCATCAAACAAGTTCATAATACATACTATTCAAAACCATGTTGAAAACCGTCTTTGTAAACATGATTGTACATCTTTATTCTTTATAAAAACCATAAAACTTTTGATCAATGATTTTAGGATAGCCCCACGTACCTCATGTTCCTTAGTTGAAGAATAGAACCCTAATATTGACACTTTTTGTGAAAAATCTTGGATTGAAAGGGTTGAATTCTTGCCTTGAAGAAAACCCTAATTTCTGTTTGTTCTTGAGAGTGGAGAGGATTTGAGATGTTTTAAAACTGACAAAAGATGGATTATAACGTGTTTTGGATGATTTAAATCGTGTAGGAGAAGTTTGGGGTGAGGAAAATACCAAAATACCCCTAGGAAAAGTACGTACAAATTACAAAAATTTTTAGTTGATGACTTGAGTTGATAAATTATCAACTAGGTAATGGCTTATCAACTCAAGTCGACGTTTCTGTAGCTGGGATGGTTATGGGTGATGACTTGGTTGATAAGTCGTTACTTAATTGATGACTTATCAACTCAAGTCATCACTTTGTAGCTGAAGTTGATAACATTCTAGTTAAGTCTGGCGACTTGGCTGATAAGTCGTCACTTATTTGATGGCCTATCACCTCAAGTCATCACTTTGTTATCAGACAGACATGCTGAAGTAAAATAAGCATAGCATCCTACTCTGATATCGGATTAAGGTGAAACTAGTTACGTTGGAAGAAGGACTCAATGATCTTTGTTTTGGTATAAATTAGGTCATGTAACTCATTATGTACATGAAAAAATGGTCATTTAAAGTTGTTACAAGTTAAAGCATTCACTAAAACATAATCAATAGAAACGTTCTCAACTCGCCTTTGATTAGGAGATATTTGTGACCTCAATTCATATTCAAAGGTATTTCCACTCTATTGAATTTATCATCACATAAATATTAAAAAGGAATCATAGGGTTTGGGTCCATATGCATAGGAATGATTGTTTCAATTCTATCCCCAAAAAAAATGTGGGGTGTTACAATAGGATCCTAAAATTTTGACTAGCATGATTTTTTTAGATGTGGTTTCTTGTACCTCTGAGTTAGGATTGAATATGTTAAAAATGTATAATTCGAACTAGACTTTATTATATGTATGTGTCCATGTGAGTTGGAAATAATGAAGTGTGGTATTCAGAGCAAAAAGGGGTAGCTTCGAAAGGTATCAGTAAGATCTAAGTTGTAACACCCCATACTTTTAGGCTAGAATTTAGACCATCATTCCTATGTATATAGACGCTAACTAAATGATTCCTTGTTAATATATGTGTGGTGATCAATCCTATAGTTTGGGAAAATCTTTGAATATGAATTGAGGTCACAAAAATCCCCTAACTCTAAGACGAGTTGAAAACATTTCTATCCATTAAGTTTTAGTGGATGTTTCAACTGGAGTCAACATACATCTACCATAACTTCGTGTATATAATGAATTAAAGGTCCTACTATATATCAAATTAAAGTTCTTCGAAGTAGCTTTACAACGATACCAATTTTTCCTTGATCCGACACCCGAGCAAAAAGTTATGGTTTTCCAAACGGGTGTGTGTTGCCTCACAATCGCAAATGTTCACTAGAAAGAGTTTTCCATAGGCAGTTCGATGCAAACTATAAAGTTTTCCATAGGAAGTGCAATGAAAACCATAAAGTTTGCCATAGTTTGTGCGACGCAAACCCCATGGCACAACGACTTGGACATTTTATTTTTGAGGTATTCTGAGGGAAACTAAGTCGTTTGACACCCCTAAACCATCCCTAATCATCCTTAAATGAAATTAGGCTTATTATTAAGGTTTTAACTCCCTTAAGATCCCTATTTAATCTTTCAAGAATACAAGAGGAAAAAATAACTAGGGTTTGGGCAGTCAAGCTTAAAGGTCCAATCTTTTTAAAATTTCTTCGTGAATTCTTTGCAACTATGGTACGTGGGGTTTTCCTAAACTACATGGGCATGATTAAATCATTTATATTAATGTTTTGAATGTTGAGAAATCATATATTTATGAACGGTTTTTAATTACATCAAGAAGTATGCATTGTGAACGTTTGGGTCTTGAGGCCTTCTTTAAATCTTGAATTTTAACTCGTGTACTTGTATATATGTGTTTTCAGTTTTGAATTATGAATTGAGAGCATGAAGAACCTCCCTACCTAACGGGGGCCATACATGGGACTCCATGGATGCTCACATGGTTTATGTCGGTTAGAAGAACCTCCCAAAGTTCCTAAGTCCCTATCAGTAAAGATTTTCAGAATAGTTTTAAAGTATTTTCCCTACTAGTAAAGAAAAGCTTTGAAAGAATTCCCTTAAGATATAGTATTTTCTTTAATATAAAAGAATATCAGAAAAGCTTTTAGAAAACTATGTGTATAGGCTCACGAATTTATTCAGACTATGCTTTACAGAAAGACTTTAGCTATAGTTTTCAGCTTTCAGATCTCAGATTTAAGGTGAGTCCTTTCTACACTTAGACAACATGATTTAAAGAGAGAATACAAGTAAAGATTTAAGAACTAAATGTTATGACTCACTAGATTTTTAAAGCATGACTTGCTTCTCATGATTATTATTTTCAGTATTTCAGATATTCCAGCTTATGTGAGTCATTTACATTTAGCATGCATTGTTTTACAAATTATGATGATGAGATAATGTTTTACTTATGCATTTCACTCCATATACTCAGTACATCCTCAAAGTACTGATCCATATAAATGTTTATTTGCTACATTGTCTCATAATGTAGGTACCAGCTCAGTTGTAGCACGCATACTATATTCATACAGTTTGCAAATTCCAGCCAGCAGATGATGAGTCCTCCTACTTCGGGGACTTTGGTTATATATTATTGGCGTACTTTATTTCTTATTCATATGTATTGATTAGTGATAGTTGGATTCGCATCCCATCTATCTACACTCAATATAGTAGAGGCTTCACATATGTCAGTTAGAGTAAGTTATGTAATTTCATTTCCATTTTTCAGACTTTATCAGAATGTAAAATGGTATCAGTATTGTATTTTTCTCAGATTCCATCATTGTTTTGTTTCCGCACATCAAGCTCAGTTATTTTATACATATTTTATCAGTTACTTAACAGTATGCCAGTTCATGGGTTAGCTTGGGATCACTTGTTTTCCTAAGCACCGTGTGACATCTCAGGATAGATTTTGGGTGTGTTACATAGCCTGTGTAATTATAGATTATAGGGTGTACCATCTAGCTCAGAAGTAACATAAAGAGTGGTTTATGATTTCAAAGAAATATTTCAAGGTCTTTAAAGTGTGCCCATGTGTTTTTATATATTATACGTAAAATATTTTATGAATTGCTCTCACCTATGTTAAATATATAAATAAATTATTTTGGATTTCTCTGCGTACCAGTACGTTTGTATTGACCCCTTATATTTTAAGGTCTGAGGTTAAGTCCAGGGGTCCTGCTAAGCCGTAGAATTTTCAAACAAAAGTGTGTAGTTGGTGATCCTTCCCTATTCTGGAAGGCCAAGTTTATTTAAACATTGTTATTTGACTAATTTAGGGTATGACTGGGGGCGTTGTCCCAGTTTTATTTCCAGATAGATTGTTGTTTTCAGTTGTAGTAGAGATTTTGCAGACGTGTATCAGATAGTTTGAGTTTTATTGAACTTATGTCTGCATTACTCAGTTGTGATATTAAAGTGACCATGATTCAATTTGTATTATTTTTCACATTTTCCCTTATTGTATATGAATGGTGTTCAGGATTGGCAGATAAAAAGGGCACTCGGGCCTTCATGGTTCGGGATGCTTGTCGCGGCCAGGGCCCTGGATCGGGTCATGAAAAACTTGGTATCATAGCATGTTTCATGGTCCCAAGGTGTCTACGAAATCACATCGGGTAGAGCCTTGTTTATGGGTGTGTAGTGCACCATACTTATAAGCAGGAGGCTACAATGCATTTAGGAATGCCTCCTTTCTTTTGCGATTTAGTTCGTGTTGTAGAGTCTAAATGTCTCCTAATCAATGATTTCTTGTATTTTAGAAAGTTATCATGCCTCCCCGTCACTCCAATGAACAAGATTCCCAAACTAAAGATGTTTGTCCTACCCATGGGATGAGGACACATAATAGGGCTCACACTCCTGAATTTGTTGCTACTCCGGGAGTCCCTTCTGTTCAGTCCATCCTACCTAGGGCACCTAGGTCTTCTCAGTCTGGGACTAACAGCACTTAACCTCTCTAAAGAGAAGTATCAAATGTTGAATTCAGATAGTCGATGTATATGATAGCTCAGTTGGTGGCTTCCCAGGCCCAACGGTCTGAAGATATTACATCTACGTCTGGTGCATCTGAGACTACATAAGTTGGTCAGTTCATAAGACTTAACCCACCTAAGTTTACGGGCACAAAGGTTAAGGAGGACCCACAAGGGTTCATAGATGAGTTGGCAAAAATTTTTAGGGAGATACATGCGAATGAAGTAGAAGGAGTTGAACTGGTGGCCTATCAGCTGAAGGATGTGGCCAATCAATGGTACAATGAATGGGAAGATTCGAGGGGAAACAATGTCGAGCCTTCTGTATAGGGCGAGTTTGTGGAAGCTTTTCTGGACCAATTCTTTTCCCAGGAATTAAGGGAGTCCAAGGCTGAAGAGTTCATGAACTTGAAACAAAGGAATATGAGTGTCAAGGAGTACACCCTGAAATTCAACCAATTATCCCATTATGCTCCGGAATTGACGGGTAACATGAGGGCTCGCATAAGAAAGTTTGCATCCAGTCTCTCAATTGATTTGGTATTAGAGTGCAAAGGAGCGATGCTAAATAGGGACATGGATTTCTCTAGGTTTTCCACTCATATGCAACAGATTGAAGAGCAAAAGAAGAGGCTGATAGAGGAAAGGGAGAAAGACAGGCAGGCCAAGAGGGCCAGATATACAGACCAGAATAACAGTCAGCAACAAGGTGGTAACTGGGGTACTAGGTGGCCTAAAAAAATTTTTTAGAGAAATGCTCAATCGTCAACAAGTTCACCTACTCCCAGGAATTTGAGTGAACAGCGGTTCCAATTAAGATATAGGCTTGGAGATCATGGAACGCAGTCCTAGGGGAGTGTAACTCAGTCTTTTAGGTCACACCCTCGTTGTAGCAATTGTGGGAGGAATCATCTAGGGAAGTGTTATTCTGAGATTCGGACATGTTATTCTTGCGGCAAGTGGGCCATATTTAGAGGGACTGTCCCTTAGCTAGAGGGAATTTAGGGGGTACTAAGTCCCAAGCCGCGTCCACAGCTCCTCCTCCTAGCGGAGATGCAATTTATGAACGGAACTTGGATGGATTATCTGAAAGACAATTATCTTTCCTTGTTCATCGAATGTTAATGTATTCTACTATAGCAAAAGCTACTGCATCTGCCGAGAATCATCAAAGACGTACAGATGTAACTATTTGTAAAATAATTGTTGTTGGTTTTACTGGCCAACTTCATGGCTGGTGGGATAATTTATTAGATAATTATAAAAGAAATGTTATATTCGAAGCTAGGAATTCCACTAAAGGTGTTGATAACCTAGGAAGAGCATTACCTGTGAATAGAGAAGATGTATTGAGCATTTTGGTTGTAGATTTACTAATTAATATGAGAATACTCGAACACTCTTAAATGGTCATAGATATAGGACCTTAGGAGAATTTAGATGGTATAAAGATACCTTTCTAAGCAGGGTTATGGATTTACCCAAAAGTAAGTATACACATTGGAAGGCGAAATTCATAGATGGTCTTTCTCCTCTATTTGCTGAAAAGGTTAGAAAGGAGCTTAGGGGCTAGGGTTTCTATGGTGAAATATCCTATGAAAATTTTACCTATGGTCAGCTGATAGCAGCCCATACTTAGGAATGTTTAGCTTTGTGCAATGAGTTAAAATTATCTAGACAAATTAAGCTTGATAATTTTAAAGAAAGATCCCAATTAGGAGATTTTTGTGAGCAATGTGGTATGGATAAACCGGCTTCTACTTCTCAAGAAAAGGGTCGAAGATATTCTAAGTCTGATAAACCCTATAAGAAGAAGAGATCTAGGCATAGATCCAGAGAAGAACGTGAGATTCGCAAAGTCCAGCGTAAGTCTACTAGATTTATGAAAAATAGGTCTAAGCGCGATCTCGCCAAAATTAAGTGTTACAGATATGGTAACTTTGGGCATATTGCTCCTAATTTCAAGCTCTAAAAGCTTAAGTCCTTAGGTCTTGCTGATGATATTCATGATCAAGTATATGGTTTGCTATACACCTCTAGTTCCGAGTCTGATTATAATTGTGTTTCTGAATCTGAAAATAATGTTGAATTGCCTGATTCGTCTGATAGTGAACATGTCAATATTTGTGTAGACTGCAATGGGGATAATTGTGTTTGTGATGAAACTTTTTATAAATTGTAATCACAGTTTGAATATTTAGATTTGAATGTTCAAACCCTCAATACTGATAGCGTTCTTGAGTTATTAAAAGAAGTTTTCGATGAAAAACTTCATGAAAAAATTATTACTATTGCTACTAAAAAATCTGTTGATAGTGCCCCTAGTTCTTCTAAAATTGCTGATAGCACTCATACTTCTTAGAGTACTAATAATGATTATTACATGTCTTATTCTTTAGCTAAGGTTAATAGACGCCTTGCTATAAGTCAATTACCCAGCAAAGATACATCTTTCAATGATTTAAAAATTGAGGTTGAAAACCTAAAAAAAAAAATATTATATCTCTGAAGCAAAACTAGATGATTTGTGATCACAGGATTACAAAAATTGAGAAAGATATTTCTCACAATGATGTTTCTTCCAGTTCCAAAGGGAAGGAAAAATGTCCAATATAGAAGAAGACGATGATATTTTCAAAAAATTTGATGTAAAAAAAGATTATTTTTTGGGCATGATGCAAATTGTTACAGCTCATAAATGGTATAAAAATTGCACTATATTAATTGATAATAATTTCTCTGTGACTAATGTTGCCATTATTGATAGTGGTGCTGATGTTAGTTGCATTCAAGAAGGTTTGATTACAACTAGATATTTTCATAAGAATACACATATAGTTAAGTCTGCATCTGGTCATTCTCTTGATATTAATTATAAACTTCCTAATGCATATATTTGCCGAAATAAGGTTTGCATTCTGTATTTCTTTTTTTTTTTTGGTAAAAAATCAATTATATCCCCCAATTATACTTGGCACCCCTTTTATAAATGCAATTTATCCTTATACTCATATTGATGCTAAAGTATTTACTGCTACTTATAAAAATAAAGAAATATCTTACCCTTTTATTACAGATCCAGTAACTAGGGATATAAATGCTTTAATTGATATGAAGCATATGGTGCCTGAGGCTGTGATGATGAGGGGGCGGATCTTCCCCTAGAATAGGAATATCAGGCTTATGATGGAGAACCAGATGTGCATGGGTTCTCAAAAATTGTTATAAAAAAAACCATTACCCTTGGAGATTAAGGTACAACCTCTATGGTAGAAAGGCAGATGTTGCTGAAAGGTTCCAAAATCAATTTTACATATTGGGACTATATTTAGGACTTCACCAACACATTATATTAAAATAATAATAAGCATAAACATACATGGTTCATAAAAATTTGTGCGAAGATATTCGATGAACCAATCCCTAACTGGTTTATTAATTGGTGGGCGTATCATGGCCCACTTGTTCATATATTACCATATATATTTCTAAAACTATACAAAAGATGGACAAAGGTGTCCTTATTTCTGACTGAGTTATGCCACTCGGATCATGTATGCAATTTAGACAAGATTGACCAGATATACATCTATATTGAATTTCCATTCCATGGATTCACAAATGGAATATTGAATTTGTATTTACTAATGAACAAATACCTTGTATTTATAGGGTATTTTATAATAACTTTTGGGATAATCTGATGCGCAAATATCCATAACTAAAATATTAAATGGTCAAGAACTCCTGGATACTATAGACAATAAAATTCAGGAATATGTTAATGCTCCTCAGAAAAATATTGTTGAGGATAAATCTTTAAAACATATCTCCAGAAGGATCGTTGTTTATGATGGAGATAGAATGGAGATGATAGAACAATATCTGGAAGAAGTTCGAAAAAAATTGATAAAAACTGTCGAACAACATTCAGATACTTCTATGAAGAGCATCACCAGCGAGGATATTGCTGAAGATGTTCAGGAATCCCAGCCAATTGATTCCGGAGATACCCTGAATGAGGAAGCCATAGCCAAAATGGAAGAATTTCTCCGCGAACTAAAGAAGAAAGAAGACAAGATGTTTGGAAAGAAACCTACCTGAAAAATCTATAATCACTGTGTATGAGACCCGAATATGGGACCCTTTTTACTATGTACACAGTAGATCAACTGTGCATAGGGACCCGGATGTGGAACCCATAAGTACTGTGCATAGATTCCTTTTGATTTTTCTTTTTGATGTATAGGACCGTTATTTGTTAGGGAACGTCAGAAGAAAAATTTTATTTTCTTTATTTCTCTCTCTAAGAAAAGTTTGCTCTCCCCTCTCTCTTGTGTAACATAGTTCAAGGTTTGAATAAAAGGGCTAATAGCCGTCGTTGTTTACTATTCCGGCCTTGCATCTGGCCAGTCTTAAGGTATTTACTTCATTAATTTGACATACTTTAATACTTTTTTCCCCTCTCTCGCCATGACTATGTCTGGCTAAAATATTTTCATATCTATGCCAAAGATCTAACTTCTCTTACTTAGTAAGTATGAAATATCCAGACTCTATCAAAATATGATGGATTTTTTCTATAGTTTCTTGACTTGGTTCCAAAATGGTTGGTACATTCAAAATTAGTACTGCTTATGGTGGCTTTGTCTTAGTGACTACGTCTGGCAAGCCCGTGACTTTTAAGCCAGTGATAATGAAGAAAAGGGTGTCTCTCTTGACGGTTAGAATTGCTAGAAACATGGGCTCATCCTAAGTAGGTATTAATCTTCTGACAGTCCCCTTGTTCGGGTAAAATAATTTTTCCATACAGTCATTAAGCTATTTGAAATTCTTTTATATTTCAGTTGGTGCCTCGGTTGGTTTTCCGACTAGGCTTCCTGATATTAGTTAATAGGTCTGGTTGGCATGGCATATTACCGCCCGCCTGTCCGATCCTATTAAATAGTATCAGGAAAGGCAGATTACCGCCCGCCTGTTCGATCCTATTAAATAGTATCAGGAAAGGCAGATTACCGCCCGCCTGTCCGATCCTATTAAATGGTATCATAGCCTAGGAACTTTCATAGTAATTATGTAATAGATCTGAAGTCTTTAGCATTGATATGAACTTTTTCGACATGGACATGGGAGAAGTTAGTACTAAAAGTACTAAACTTGAAGAGGTAGATATACCTCTAAATCTTGATTTATTAAATAAATGGACTATCCCCAAGGTGGATATAAAAACAATTTATGAATATGATTTCTTTGATAAGGTTCTTTATAAGAAAATTATAAAAACTACTAAACAGTCTTTAGCATTAAATGCTTATGAGAAGACTATTAGACTGTTAAATAAATGTGATATTGAGATGCATAAACGTCAATATAATTTTATGCATATAGGAATGGTGCGAATTGCATTTAAACCTTTGACTCTTAAAGAGTTACCAGAGACATTTCTAGCTGCACTTCGGGATGCTAGAAATTTAAATTTCAGACAGTCTTTTATGGGTTCAATTGAATCCACTGTAGCCTATGGTCCAGTATATTTTACACACAGATAAATTTATAATTATCTTTGACTGATGTGAATATTCTTGATGCCTTGACTTTAAATATAAAAACTCATGGTTATAATTATGCTCCTAGTTCTGAGTTAATTTGTCTTTCTTATAGAATTTATAACAAATTATTGTCTACTCTGAACCCAAGATGCAAACTGATAGATGATGCATCAAATCAGACCTTATTGGTCGAAACAAACTTTGCAAGATACAAGGTCACCACGAGGAGACCTATAAGATGGGATAAAATTGAATAGTCATTCTCTTGATATTAATTATAAACTTCCTAATGCATATATTTGCCGAAATAAGGTTTGCATTTTGCATTTCTTCTTTTTGGTCAAAAAATCAATTATATGCCCCAATTATACTTGGCACCCCTTTTATAAATGCAATTTATCCTTATACACATATTGATGCTAAAGGATTTACTACTACTTATAAAAATAAGGAAATATCTTACCCTTTTGTTACAGATCCAGTAACTAGGGATATAATGCTTTAATTGATATGAAGCAAAAACATGTGAAATTTTTATAGCTTGAAATGTTTAGCATGAATATTGGTGATACTATGAAATCTGCTAAGATACAAGAGAAAATAAAAATGATCTTCAATCAAATGATTGTTGACATATGTGTTGATCACCCCAATGCTTTTTGAAATCGTAATCAGCGTACTGTAAATATTCCATATGAAGACGATTTCTGCGAGGACAAGATCCCAACGAAATTAAGACCCTGCCAAATGAATGTAGAGTTAGTCAAATTTAGCAAAAAAGAGATTGATAATCTCTTACAAAAGGATCTAATAAAACATTCTAAATCACCATAGTCTTGTACTGCATTTTATCTGAATAATGCGGCTGAAAAAGAATGTGGTATACCGAGATTAGTAATTAATTATAAACCTCTTAATAAATGTTTGAAATGGATTAGATACCCTATTCCAAATAAAAAAGATTTATTGTCCAGATTATTTGATGCCAATATATTTTCTAAATTTGATTTAAAATCTGGTTATTGGTAAATTCAGCTATTTAGAGTGCACACTTATAGAACTACTTTCAATGTCCCATTCGGTCAATTTGAATGGAATCTGATGCTTTTTGAATTGAAAAATGCTCCTTCTAAATTCCAGAAAATAATGAATGACATTTTCAATCCACATATGGATTTCATTATTGTTTATATTGATAATATTCTAGTATTTTCAAAAACATTAGAATTACATTTTAAACATCTTGATATGTTTAAAAAGATTTTGATACAAAATGGTTTGGTAATATCTAAACCAAAAATGAGTTTGTTCCAGACAAGTATTCAATTTTTAGGTCACAATATTTGTCCAGGGAAGCTAGTCCCTTTTCTTCATGTTATCACTGATACAACTAATTGCAAAGATTCTTAGGGAGTTTGAATTATATATCCCCATTTTATAAGAATTTTTCAACAGATTTTGCTCCCTTATATGATAGATTAAAAAAGGGCTTTCAAGGTCCCTGGACTGATAGCCATACAAACCTTTTAAAACGCATTAAGCAACGTGTAAAATTTTTGTCTTGTTTTACTTTAGCTAACCCTTCTTGGCTAAAAATTATTTAAATCGATGCCTCTTATATTGGTTATGGAGGAATACTTAAACAAGTGAATCCCCATAATAATATTGAAGAATTGATACGATTTCATTTCAGGAAATGGACTGATAGTCAAAAGAAGTATGCAATGGTTGTACATGAAATGTTAACCATTGTTAAATGCATTCTTAAGTTTTAGGATGATTTATATAATTAAAAAAAATTATTAAAACTGATACTCGATCGGTGAAGTATATGTTTGACAAAGATTTTAAACATGATGCTTCAAAATTAATATTTGCAAGGTGGCAAGCTCAATTAGCCCCTTTTGATTTTGAAATTCAATATAAAAAGGGAATTGATAATTCTTTGCCTGATTTCTTATCCAGAGAATACTTAAGTGGGAAAAAAAATTACACTCATTTTCTCTCTGAAAAAATGATAATCACTATTATAAAGGCAATCCCTTTGAACGCAGATATGCATATGCTTATTCTTGAAAAAAATAATACATTCACTAATTGAAGATGAATTTGTTGTCTTTAATTATGAAGAAATTATAGACAAAATTGATTTGTTTGATATTGATTCATCTGACTAATCTATTATGTGCAATATGACTACAGATCCACCCTGGCAAATGGCCAGAGGAAAAGGTAGAGGCAGAGGAAGATACTCCTCTTCTGGGAGAAGATTCGCCCCCTCATCATCACAGCCTCAGGCACATATGCTTCATCATCAAATACCCCAGTGATACAAAGGGGAAAAATGAGTTTGATAAATTCTAAGATTCCGCAGATAGGCGAATCTTCTTCACAATCAATCCATCTAGAAGATATTACAAGGGATCATCCATTATATGGAAAATTGCAGTCATATTTAACTGCAAAGCAAGCAGATAAGTTTGCAAACATTACAAAAGAAATCGCTGATAGCAAACCATATGAACAACTTGATAATAGAGAGCTGATAGTTCTTGTAAAAAACTCTAAAATTCAAAGACAAAATGATCTATGGAAGATACTCTACAAATATTTGATTACTAACCACTATTTTGCAGGAGAGTCTTATAAGACTCGAACATATTATGAAACAATTCTATTATCCACAGGAAGTGTAGAGATTGCACATTTCTAGGCTTATGATGAAGAACCAGATGTGCATGGGTTCTCAAAAATTATTATAAAGAAGATCATTACCCTTGGAGATTGGGGTACAACCTCTATGGCAGAAAAGCAGATATTGCTGAAAGGTTCCAAAATCAATTTTACATATTGGGACTATATCCAGGCCTTCACCAACACATTATATTACAATAATAATAAGAATAAACATACATGGTTCATAAAGATTTGTGCGAACATATTCGATGAACCAATCCCTAACTAGTTTATTAATTGGTGGGCATATCATGGCCCAACTGTTCAGATATTATCGGATATATTTCTAAAACTATACAAAAGATGGACAAAGATGTCCCCATTTCTGACTGAGTTATACCACTCAGATCATGTATGCAATTTAGACAAGATTGACCAAATGTACTTCTACATTTCTCCATTCCATGGATTCACAAATGGAATATTGAATTTGGATTTACTAAAGAAAAAATACCTTGTATTTATAGGTTATTTTATAATAACTTCTGGGATAAGCTGATGTGCAAAGATCCCACAACTAAAAAATTAAATGGTCAAGAACTCCTAGATACTATAGACAATAAAACTCAGGAATATGTTAATGCTCCTCAGAAAAATATTGTTGAGGATAAATCTTTAAAACATATCTCCAGAATGATCGTTGTTTATGATGGAGATAGAATGGAGATGATAGAACAATATCTGGAAGAAGTTCGAAAAAAATTGATGAAAACTGTCGAACAACATTCAAATACTTCTATGAAGAGAATCTCCAACGATTATATTGCGGAAGATGTTCACGACTCCCAGCTAATTGATTCAGGAAATAACCTGAATGAGGAAGCCATAGCCAGAATGGAACAATTTCTCCGCGAACTAAAGAAGGAAGAAGACAAGATGTTTGGAAAGAAACCTACCTGAAAAATCTATAATAACTATGTATGGGACCCTTTTTACTATTTACACACTAGATTCACTGTGCATAGGGACCCGAATGTGGGACCAATAAGTATTGTGCATAGATTCCTTTTGCTTTCCCTTGTCTATATATAGGAACTTCATTTGGTAGGAAAGGTCAGAAGAAAAAATTTATTTTCTTTATTTCTCTCTCTAAGAAAAGTTTGCTCTCCCCTCTCTCTTGTGTAACATAGTTTAAGATTTGAATAAAAGGGATGATAGCCACCGTTGTTTACTACTGTGGCCTTGCATCTAGCCAGTCTTAAGGTATTTACTTCTTTAATTTTGACATACTTTAATACTTTCTTCCCCTGTCCAGTCGTGACTATGTCTGGCTAAAAGCTTTTCATATTTATGCCAAAGATCTAACTTCTCTTACTTAGTAACTATAAAAGATGAAGACTCTATCAGAATATGAAGGAATTTTTCTATAGTTTCTTGACTTGGTTCCGAAATGGTTAGTACAGTCGAAATCAGTACTGCTTATGGTGGCTTTATCTTAGTCACTACGTCTGGCAAACCCATGACTTTTAAGCCCGTGATAATGAAGAAAACGGCGTCTCTCTTGACGGTTAGAATCGCTAGAAACATGGGCTCATCCTAAATAGGTATTAATCTTCTGATAGGCCCCTTGTTCGGGAAAAAGAATTTTTTAATGCAGTCATTAAGCTATTTGAACTTCTTTTACAATTCAATTGGTGCGTCGGTTGGTTTTCCGAATAGGCTTCCCGATATTATTTAATAGGTCTGGTTGGCATGGAGGATTATATCCCGCATGTCTGATCCTATTAAATGTGGTTGGCATGGCGGATTACCGCTCGCCTATCCAATTCTATTAAATGGGTTCCAAAATCAATTTTACATATTGAGACTATATTTAGGCCTTCACCAACACATTATATTACAATAATAATAAGCATAAAAGTATAAACAGCATCTTCTCTATTCCAGAGTAATGATGTTCCTAGGTTATCAACACCTTTGGTGGAATTCCTAGATTTTAATATAGCATTTCTTTTATCATTATCCCACTAGCCATGAAGTTGGCCAGTAAAACCAGCAACAATCATTTTACAAATAGTTGCATCTGTACGTCTATGACGATTCTCGGCAGATGCAGTAGCTTTCGCTATAGTAGAATACATTAACATTCGATGAACAAGGACAAATAATTGTCTTTCAAATAAGCCATCCAAGTTCCATTCATAAATTGCATCTCTGCTATACGACGTATTAGTCTAATTCCAATCTCATTCCTCTATCATATATATTAAGGAGTTGGACGCGGATACTATTTAGAAGTCATGTGGGGTATATCATCATATTTTTTTCTCGGTTGCTTCTTAACCATACCTCTGAGCTTATTAAGTTCAGAGTAGATTTCATTTCTCATATCTGGAGTAGATTCTATGCTATCAGCAAAGGCATTAAACAAATCAATGGGTTTGATATTTAAAACAGAAAACTTTTTATCAAGTAATTTTTCCAATTCTTCTAAGGGAGACAATTTTTCAAATCCCTCAATATGTAGAGGTCTCTGAATACAAGGCCTAGTTATCAAGTCTTCCTTCTTACTTTCAAAATTTAAAGCAATATCAGATGACTTTGGACTAACACTAAGATTTTTTACCATCTCAATCAACTCATCAAGTTTTTCATCAAGAGAAGAAATATGTTCTCCCAAAACTTTCACATAAAGACTCAAATAATTGTTCTAAGCAATCAGATTATTTATTTATGAAACAGTTACTTTACCAATTTCATTATCAATGAATTTTTGGAATGCAGAAAAAGTAATACCAGTATTATTAGGCAATACAAAAGGTGATTGGGGAGGGTAAATAGTTTGAAGAATATTACCACTCATATCTTGATAAGATCTTTCCAAAACCTTTGCATATAATGGCAAATATGTGGTTATAAGCCACGGCACAAAGAACACAATCTGATTATGCAATGCACACATCTCATAAAATTCTTGATAAATATTATTTAGTTCGTCTGGATTATAAGTCTCAAAGAACCAAATTCTAAATCGATTCCATTCTTTTAAAAAAAAAACTTTTTTAATATAACTCTTTTCCTAGGAACCAGGACTAAAATCAATTTGGTGTGGCATCATATTAAACACTGTTAACATCAAACTCCATTTCAGAAGGAGTAGGGTTATCCCTATCAGAGATATTATCACTATCTTGAACAATATTTGTTTTAGGATTGATTTTAATCTTTTCTACAAAGCGTGTAGATGCAGGTATAGATGCAGCATCAATAGTATGTAAAGATGATGCATGATTCCTAGCTGGACCATAAAATGGTTCAATAAGAGATATATGATGCATAGCAGGCAATAATTTTGGCATAGAAAAGGAATGTCAGTTATAAATCGTGGATTTGTTGTCAAACTGAAGACAAATCCTTCCATCTGGATTCTGAGTTACATGGTATAACTCAGAGTTTATCACATCATCCGTGACTTGATTCGGAGAAATAATCGAATTTAAGATCCATGTTTCAGGAAATTCAATAAGAATCGAATCCGTGAAGTTTTTTTCGACCAATAAGATCTGATTTGATACATCAGATATCAGTTTGCATCTTGGGTTCAGAGTAGACAATAATTGCTACAAAAAAATCTGTTGATAGCGCCCCTAGTTCTTCTAAAATTGTTGATAGCACTCACACTTCTCAGAATAGTAATAATGATTATTACATGCCTTATTCTTTAGCTGAGGTTAATAGATGCCTTGCTAAAATTCAATTACCCAACAAAGATACATCTTTCAATGATTTAAAAATTAAGGTTGAAAACCTGAAAAAAGAGATTATATCTCTGAAGTAAAACCAGATGATTTATGATCACAGGATAACAAAAATTGAAAAAGATATTTCTCACAATGATGTTTCTTCCAGTTTCAAAGGGAAGGAAAAAAATGTCCAATATAGAAGATGACGATGATATTATCAAAAATTTTGAGGTAAAAAATGATTATTTTTTGGGCATGATGCAAATTGTTACAGCTCATAAATGATATATAAATTGCACTATATTAATTGATAATGATTTCTCTGTGACTAATGTTGCCATGATTTATAGTGGTGCTGATGTTAGTTGCATTCAAGAAGGTTTGATTCCAACCAGATATTTTCGTAAGACTACATATATTGCTAAGTCTGCAGGTGGTCATTCTCTTGATTTAATTATAAACTTCCTAATGCATATATTAGTTGAAATAAGGTTTGCATTCCGCATTTCTTCTTTTTGGTAAAAAATCAATTATATCCCCCAATTATACTTGGCACCCCTTTTATAAATGCAATTTATCCTTATAATCATATTGATGCTAAAGGATTTACTGCTACTTATAAAAATTAGGAAATATCTTACCCTTTTGTTATAGATCTAGTAACTAGGGATATAAATGCTATAATTGATATGAAGCCAAAACATGTGAACTTTTTATAGCTTGAAATATTTAGCATGAATATTGGTGATACAATGAAATCTGCTAAGATACAGGAGAAAATAAAAATAGTCTTCAAACAAATGATTGTTGATATATGTGTTGATCACCCCAATGCTTTTTGGAATCGTAAACAGCATATTGTAACTCTTCCATATGAAGATGATTTCTGTGAGGAAAAGATCCCAACGAAATCAAGACCCTTCCAAATGAATGTAGAGTTAGTCGAATTCTACAAAAAAAGAGATTGATAATCTCTTACAAAAGGGTCTAATAAAACATTCTAAATCACCATGGTCTTGTACTATATTTCATGTGAATAATGTGGATGAAAATGAACGTGGTATGCCGAGGTTAGTAATTAATTATAAACATCTTAATAAATGTTTGAAATGGATTAGATACCCTATTCCAAATAAAAAAGATTTAAGTGTCTAGATTATTTGATGCCAATATATTTTCTAAATTTGATTTAAAATCTGGTTATAGGCAAATTCAGATATTTTTAGAGCACACTTATAGAACTGCTTTCAATGTCCCATTCGGTCAATTTGAATTGAATGTGATTCCTTTTGGATTGAAAAATACTCCTTCTGAATTCCAAAAAATAAAAAATGACATTTTCAGTCCACATATGGATTTCATTATTGTTTATATTGATAATATTCTGGTGTTTTCAAAAACATTATAATTACATTTTAAACATCTTGATATGTTTAAAAAGATTGTGATACAAAATGGTTTGGTAATATCTAAACCAAAAATGAGTTTGTTCCAGACAAGTATTCGATTTTTAGGTCACAATATTGGTCGAGGAAAGATAGTCCCTATTCAACATTCTATTGATTTTTCTGATAAATTTTCTGATGTTATCACTGATAAAACCTAATTTCAAATATTCTTAGGGATTTTGAATTATATATCCCCATTTTATAAGAATTTATCAACAGATTTAGCTCCCTTATATTATAGATTAAAAAAGGGCTTTCAAGGTCCCAGGACTGATAGCCATACAAACCTTGTAAAACGCATTAAGCAGTGTGTAAAATCTTTGCCTTGATTAACTTTAGCTAACCCTGCTTGGTTAAAAATTATTGAAACTTGTAACGCCCTGAATCTGGTACCTGGAATGCCACACTGTGCTCATGGCCATGAAGGACCACAAGCTAACCCATGACTGATATCTGTACTGAGCACTGCATAACATACTGTATAAATGCAAAAGAAAAGACTGGAAGGCCGTTAGGTTCAAATATTTGATAAATCATAACATCTGAATAATACGGTATCACCATACCAAAACTGAAATAACTGTCTGAACATGATAGTCTGAAAGCCTCTAAATTGTCTAAAAACTGTGGAGTTGATGGGACATATCCCTAACTAACTCTGGACTACTGAAATAATAAAGTAATAAAATAATTATGCTATTATCGAATAATGAGAACTCACTGCTAGTCTGGCTACTGAACGTCTGACCTACTAAGGATGTTATGGAGCTCGTGCTTCTGGACCTATGGTATAAAACACCATAGCACAAATGTTTCAATACGATTAAATGTATTGGTATGCAAGTGAGGTAGGCTGAATGCAAGGGGTTTATATGCATGAACAATACTAACTGACTGAATAACATGAACGTGAGAATATATGCATGAATACGTGAACTGTGACTGAGATCATGACATCACAGAATCTAAATACTAATAACATAAGTTTCATATAACTGATATACTATTATCTAAATGATTGTGTCTGACAATCCTATTTCTGATGGAACTAGTTGGGTTCCGTACTGAACTAGGTGACTGTATCTGACAGTCCTAAATTCTGTAGAACTATTTGAGTTCTATTACTGAGATTGAGACTGAGACTGAGACTGTAACTGTGGGAAGTATTCATCAAACTGAAATGCCCCTAATAAGATATTATAGCTTAGTTGGGGTCTAATCTGTAACCCCAATTGGAAGGGTGTCAATACTGCACCACTGATAAGGACAAGCTGTGGGTGACCCTCATATGACAGTGTCCCTAAAAGAGAATAGTGGGACCCTCATCTGACAGTGTTAATCTACCTCATCAACCCTCATCTTTCAGTGTTGATGTCTCAACCTATGTTGGCTACATAGTTCTGGAATGCAAGGATTGTTTCTAAGGATCACACCCTCAACTGTCACTGTGTGCCCTCATCATTGAGTTTACTCGGTGCTAATTCCTACTCCCATCTGAATAGACACTGAAACATGATTAAATAAACTGAACTGGACTGAGTTCAATGAGTTTCGTTGATTGATGGAATACTACTGAGATTACGTAGTTATTGAGATTTTTGAGATTAATGGTATTTTTGAGTTTTCCTGAGTCATGAGTCTGACTGAATTCTACTGAGTATGGCTTGACTGAGAGTATCTTGAAAACATGACACTGGCTCTAGGCACACAGCTAAATTTGTTGCGTACAAGTACCCCCAGGACTCAATATTATGAAACTGACAAGACATGACACTTCCTGGACTCACGACCATAACCAACAATCCATAATACAATCATTGGGGAATTTCATGAGGCACTTGATTATCATGGTTTGGTACATGAATAGGAATGCATATAAACATGTCATAATTTCATAGGCTAATCTCATGAACAATCTATCAAATAAGTTCAATGCATAACAATAAAACGTGGAAGTCATTTTGAACATAAGGGTAAACCATGGGTTCATCAATTTGGTCGTAATTGAGTCCTAAAGCATAATTCTTGTTCTCTTGGGCATTTTATCAAACACATTGCATGCATAACCTTAGGCTTAGGCATATACACTAGTTCATACATCATGGTTACCTTAATCAACTCAATTTAAAAGTTTCCAACCTACATACTAGTATAATTTCATGAAAAGTACATAAAGACTCCAACTTGGGATTCATACAACCACATCAACATAATTAAAATCAACCCATGAATAAAGACTTTACATACCTGAGTAGATGATTTCTTAAATATTGGTAGAGGAAATCTTGAATTCTTAACTTGGAATTAAACACCTAGGGTTTCTTTTTCTTGGGGATTGATCTTTGGGAGAAACCCTAATTTGGTGTTGAGGATGACTAATGAAGTTATGAGCTCTGGTATAGTATAATTAGGGATTAAAATGGGTGTACAAAGACTCAAATACCCTTTTAAAAATAGTTTAAAATTGCTAATCATAAGTGGTGACGATTTGGGCGACAGTCCGTTGCTGGATCAACGGTCCGTCAGTCCATCCCATCGTACTTGGCCAGAACCTGAACTTCCTGCCTTGTCTATGATGGTTTTGGCGATGGTCCGCCACTAGCTTGACGGTCCGTCGGTCTTGACCATTGCACTTGGCCAGTAGTCAGGTTCACTGCCTTAGTCGCGACGGCTTGGGCAACGGTCCATCGCTAGCTCGACGGTCTGTCAGCCCTGACCATCGCTTCTGGGCAGTTCCAACAATTCTCTGTAAAACATCCATAACTTTTTCCTCCGATACCAGATTTGGATGAATTTGGTATCGTTGGAAAGCTAATTCAATTTCCCACATGATAAAAAGTCAATTGGGGAAATTCTATCTGATTTAAACATTAATCATTTAGGAAGTCATCACTAACTCTCCTGGAGACTAGATTTGACTTAAAGAAAGTTTTGGGTATTACAATATCTCCCCCTTGGGAACATTCATCCTAAAATGGGAATGACTAGACTGGGAATACTGATAGACTGATCTTACTTAAGGGACGTGAACATTGAACATGTCTATATGATTGGAACTTCTGATATACTAAAATCTCATACTGAATATGCATGTCTGATGTATGGATATGTGATGAATAGTTTTCATGAATGCATGACTGAAATTACTAAGAAGCTAAGTTTCTCATGATAAGAATGCATATCTGATGCATGAATACGTGACTGACATGATACATAAACATATGACTGGATATGTAAAGATATTTGATACCAAGTTTATAACTGAAATCTGAACATAAAACTGAATAAGCTTAAGCAAAGCTATTACCTTGGGCTAGGTCTGAGTTTGCGGAGAAGAGGTGAGGATACTTGGTCTGCATGTCTGCTTCTTCTTCATAAGTAGCTCCCTCAACGGACTGATTCCGCCAAAGAACTTTGACTAAAGGGACTTCTTTGTACCTCAGTCTGCGAGTCTGGTAGTCAAGAATTTCAACTGGGATATCTACGAAAGAAAGGTTGTTTTGAATGTCTAAGCCCTCTACCGGGACTACAACTGCTGGGTCACCTATGCACTTCTTTAGCAAGGATACATGGAACACTAGATAAATTGAGGCTAGATCTGAAGGCAATTCAAGCTCATAAGCTACCTTGCCAAAATGATTGAGAATTTTGAAGGGACCGACATATCGGGGACTGAGCTTTCCCTTCTTGCTGAATCGCTTCACTCCCTTCATGGGAGAGATTTTCAAGTACACATAATCACCAATATCAAATTCAAGATCCTTTCTACGCACATCTGTGAACGATTTCTATCGGCTCTAAGCTGTCTTGAGTCGTTCTCTAATCAACTGAACTTTCTCTAAGGTGTCAAATACCAAGTCAGGCCCTACTACTGCGGCCTCACCCACTTAGAACCAACCTATTAGAGATATGTACCTCTTACCGTAGAGAGCTTCAAATAGAGCCATCTGAATACTAGAATGATAGTTGTTGTTGTATGCAAACTCAATCAAAGACAAGTGGTCATCCCAACTCCCCTTGAAATCAATTGCACATGCCCTTAGCATATCTTCCAAGGTCTGAATGGTCCTTTATACTTGACCATCTATCTTAGGATGAAAGGTTGTACTAAGGTGAACTTGGGTACCAAGATCCTTTTGTAATGCTTTCCAGAAGTGAGAGGTAAACTGGGTACCTCTATCTGAAACAATAGACAATGGAACACCATGCAATCTGACCAACTCCCTGATATAGAGTCTTGCATAATCCTCGGCTGAATAAGAGGTATGGATTGGAAGAAATAAACTAATTTGGTCATCCTATCTACAATGACCCAAACTGAATCATGTTGACGACGAGTTCGAGGCAAACCTTTCACAAAGTCCATGTTCACTTCTTCCCACTTTCAAGTAGGAATACTGAATTCCTGTATGGACCTACTAGGCTTCTGATACTCTATCTTAACCCGCTGACATGTAGAGCACTTAGCCACAAACTCTGCAATATCTCTCTTCATCCCACTCCACCAATAGATCTCCCGTAAATTATGGTACATCTTAGTAACCCCTGGATAAATCGAGTAGAGCGTACCATGCACTTCTGCGAGAATTCGTTGCCTCAAGACATCTACACCTGGAACACATAAATGACCCTAACAATGCAAAACACCATCTCCCCCTTGGGATAAGACCTTTACTTTCTGATCTTAGACTGATTCTTTCAACTTAACAAGACTGGGATCTCTATCCTGCTTTTCTTTTACCTCGGAAACTAGGGATGATCTTGAGCTATTCTGAACCTATATACTACCTTCTACTAAATCAACTAAGCGGACACCTAGTCTGGAAAGCTGATGTACTTCCTGAGCTAACTTCTTCTTACTGTCCTCAACATAAGCAACACTACCCATAAATAGTCTACTGAGAGCGTCGGCCACTATACTAGCCTTGCCTGGATGATAAATGACACTCCTGTCATAATCTTTCAAGAGATCTAACCACCTTATCTGGCAAAGATTATGGTCTTTTAGAGAAAATACATACTGAAGGCTCATATGATCTGTGAACACATCTACATGAACACCGTACAGGTAATGCCTCCAAATCTTTAAAGTAAAAACAACGGCTGCTAACTCAAGATCATGAGTAGGATAATTATTCTCATGGGTCTTAAGTTGTCTGGAGGCGTAGGCTATTACCTTACCATGCTGCATGAAGACAAAACCCAAACATACTATGATGCATCATAGTACACTACGAATCCATTTGACCCGTCTGGAAGAGTCAAAACTGGAGCTGAGGTGAGTCGAGTCTTCAACTTCTGAAAACTCTTCTCGCATGAATTTGACCACTAAAACTTGACTTTCTTCTGAGTCAATCTATACATAGTGGATGTAATAGAATAAAATCCCTCAACAAACCATCTGTAATAGCCAGCCAAACCTAAGAAACTCTTGTTATCTGATGGAGAGACAAGGCGAGGCCAGTTTCTTACCGCTTTTGTCTTTTGAGGATCAACTCTAATGTCATCACCGGAAACGATATGACTAAGGAATGCTACTGACCTTATCAAAAACTGACATTTACTGAATTTGGAAAATAACTGATGATTTCTGAGAGTCTGCAACACTATTCTGAGATGGTTTGCATGATCATGCTCACTGCGAAAATAGACAAGAATGTCATCTATGAAGACTATGATGAATATTTCCAAGTACTGCTTGAACACACGGTTCATCAAGTCCATGAAAGCTGCTAGGGTATTGGTAAGACCAAAGGACATAACTAAGAATTCAAAGTGACCATACCGAGTATGAAAGGCTATATTTGGAATGTCACATTCTCTTACTCTGAGCTGATGATAGCCTGATCTGAGGTCTATCTTAAAGAAGTAACTGGCACCCTGAAGTTGGTCAAATAATTCATCAATTCTGGGAAGTGGATACTTGTTCTTGACCATGACTTTATTGAGCTGACGATAGTCTATACACATTCTGAGTGAACTATCTTTCTTCCGCACGAATAAGACTGGTGCACCCGACGGGGATACACTGGGTCTGATTAATCCCTTTTCTAGGAGATCCTTTAACTATTCTTTCAATTCTCTGAGTTTTGTTGGTGCCATTCTGTATGGCGGAATAGATATAGGCTAAGCATCTGGAAGAAGATCAATGCAAAAGTCTTTTTCACTTTCGGGAGGTATTCCTAGGAGATCTTCGGGAAAGACATCTGAGTATTTATTCACTACTAGGACTGATTCAAGACTAGGAGTTTTGAAACTAGTGTCCTTAACTCAAACAAGATGATAAACACATCCCTTAGATATCATTTTTTATTCCCGAAGGTATGAAATAAGCTGACCTCTGAACGCTGAAGTACTACCCCTCCACTCTAGGACAGGTTCATTCGGAAACTAAAATTGGACAACTCTATTTCAACACTCGAATGTGGCATAGCAGGAATAAAGCCAATCCATGCCGAGAATGACATTAAAATCAGTCATCTCTAATTAGACTAAGTCTACTGAAGTGACTTTCTGAGATACCATAACCAGACAGTTCCTGTATACCCGTCGGGCTATGATAATTTTACCCACTAGGATAGAGACTGAGAAGGGCTCTGCTAGAATTTCAGGACTGACTCCGAAATCAACTGCTATATAGGAAGTAACAAAAGACAAAGAAGCTCCTAGATCTAGCAAAGAGTAAACATGTACATGAAAGATCTATAATGTACTAGTAACCACATCAGGAGAATTTTCCTGATCCTGGCAGGACTGAAGAGCATAGAGTCTGTTTGGGCGTTGCCCACTGGTAGCACTGGAAGAGGCACCCTGCTGATTCGGGCGATTGGACTGAACTGAGAAACGGTTCTGCTGACCCTGAAATCCTGACTGGAGATAATCTCTAACTCTGTGCCCAGGCTTGCAACATCCAAAACACACATCACTGTCAGCTCTGCAAATACCCTTGTGGTTCTTACCATAAGTCTGGCAAAGAGGATTGGTTCGGGCATTGCTAACACTGCCCTAAGACTTAGATCCTGGTGCCCTATATCTGTTATTGTCTCTGAATTTTGGCACTGGAGAAGTGGCTGAGAAAGGAGCTAGAACGGATGACTCTGGGAAAAACTGAGAATGATTTCCACCCTCTGACTTAGGCTGAGCAAAGTTGAAACTACCTGTCCTTGCTCTCTTATTCTGATTCTCTCTCATCTTAATCTTTTTCTCCTCTATCTATTGAGCATGTACCATAAGCTTGGCTATGTCTATCTCACTAATCAATGTTGCAGATCTGCACTCATTGACCACACTATCATTCACCCCAGAAACAAACTTACTTATCTTAGACCTGTTGTCTGCCACTACATGAGGAGCATATCTAGATAATTGAGTAAACTTAAGAGAATACTCTTTCACTGTCATGTTGCCCTTCCTGAGTTTGATAAACTCTAACACCTTAGCTTCTCTTAATTCAAGGGGAAATAATCTATCTATAAATGCAATGGCAAACTCCTCCCACTCAATAGGCCCTGCATCTATAGCCCTCTCTACTTTCTACTATTTGAACCATGTGTGAACCACCTCCTACAACTGGTATGCAGCAAACTCAGCACTTTCAATAGTTGACACCCCCATGATATCGATAAGCTTTTGAACCTGATCAAAAAATTCTTGAGGGTCCTCATTTGACTTAGACCAGAAAAAGGATGGTGGATTCATTTGGGTGAAGTCCCGAATCCTGGCTGCAATTGAATTAGCCACGGGGTTGACCAGAACGTTAGTCGGTCATTCATTCTGGGCAGCAACTGAATTAGCAAGAGTAGTGAATGCAGCTCTGAACTCTGCATGAGAAATATATTCGTCCAAGGGATCTGCTTAGACAGGCTGATTTCTTCTTTAGGGAGGCATGTTCTGTAAATGAAAGGGTGAAACAGATTAGACCGAGGGTCAAATTTAAGCTCATGCTCACTGGCACGACATGAATACTGAAAGAAGGGAAACTGTTCCTAAAATGTCTTATAGACTCTTGTACAAAAATGTGGCGTGCAATACACCCATGCACAAAACTCTACTAGATACGGCTTTCAAACTTCCTAGGACACAATTAAACCTTCGGATATGATACCAAGTTTGTAATGCCCCGAATCTGGTACCTATAATGCCACACGGTGCTCATGGCCCCGAAGGACCACAAGTTAAGTACTAAACACTACATAACATATTGTATAAATATGGAATAAAAGACTGAAAGGCCATAAGGTTCAAATATCTGATAAAACATAACATCTGAATAATACGGTATAACCATACCAAAACTAAAATAACTATCTAAACATTCTAGTCTAAAATCTCTAAGCTGTCTAAAAACTGCGGAGTTGATGGGACATATCCCTAACTAACTTCGGAGTATGATGTGCTAGCATTTTGTTAGCATATTTAAGGATTTTAACTCGGAATAATTGTAAGTTCTTAAGTAACTATCATTGTTTTTTATGATATTTCTTTGATATTGCAGTAAAAGGCAAGATGCAAGAGAACCTAAGACAATAAGGAAAAAAAGAGGTAAATATGGAATAAATAGCCAAGAAATTACAGAAGAGCAGTTGACGAATTTTGTGATAAGTCGGCAACTTGGTGATAAGTTATCAGGTCCATCGTCAGCTGGAGGCAGTGTGATAAAGTTGGAGCATAAGTGTGATGAAATCCCCTGATATGTCGTCATAAATTTAATAAGCTATCAAGTGCATCGTCAGTCTTAGACAGAGAATGGACTTCAGCTGGAATCCGTGACGACATTGGCGATAAGTCATCAAAGTTCTGATAAGCCGTCAGGTTTCGTCGACAGCCTAAATCAGAGAATGTCAAAATTGAAGAGGATCTGACGGCATTCCTGATAAGTTGTCAGAACCTGATAAGGCATCACGCATGTCATCGTCTATTCCGAGAAAGAGTTGTAACCTGTGATTTTGTTTCCATAATTAGCGTAAGTATTTAAGGACAAGTCTAGGTTTCCCTTAAGAGTTTGAGTCATCTAAGGGATGAATTTCGGAAATTTTAATTCCAAATTTCCTTTAAGTTACAGCTATAAATAGCAGTTTTTAGGGTTTCATTCAAAGACAAAAGAGGGGGGAGAAATCTTAGACATCTTGAACTTCATGAACTTTAGTATTTCACTCTCTAGCTTTGGATACACTGTCACCATTAACTTGTGATAGATTACTATTGCTTTTTGCAGAGTTATTTAGTGATTGAATCGAAGAAACAATTATTCCTTTTCATTGCTCTGTAAGTTTATCTTTCAAATCATGAATTCAATTATATGTTTCATTCGTTACATCATGAGTGTCTAAACTCCATTAACTTGAGTTATGGGATTTAGGGTTAGGTTTTGATGAGGTGTTAAGTATTCAAGATTCAGAAGGTAGTAGGATTTCTTGATAATTATGAAGTTTTAATTAACGTCTGTTAGTTGCAAACAGTAGACACACCTGCTTGGATTTGCTTGAGAAAGAAATCAAATATAGTAGGAAGTGAATTATCAACAGGGACTCGAAAATACTTCATTTAATAATCAGCGCTGTAACAAGGTTGGTTAACTTGAGGTAAAATCTGGGCAGTAAATAGAAATTCCCTAAGCCCGAGAGGATTAGGGAATTAAATTCTTAAATAGGTCGAGAGACATTTAAGCATAACATCGATAAAGATAGCTTGTTATCCTACCCACCATGAGAATCTTGAACCACTTTTAGCATCTGTCATGTACCGAAAGTCCTAGTGAACATAATTCTGGTTATTTCATAAACTCTTGATTTACAAACACTGAAACTAGAGTGACCAACAATTATTTGCTAATCATTAAAAAAAAACACTTTATCTTTTTGTATCATTCGTTTGAATTCAACTTGTAGCTATAGTTTCAAATTGATTTAATCGCCACTCACATTGTTCCCTGTGGATTTGACCCGGACTCCAAAGTTGGGTAAATATATTGACGATGACCGCCTTGCACTAAATTGAGGTGTAAGTTGAGCGTTATCAAAAATGGCGCCGTTGTCGGGGAATAATTTGGCGTATTGAGTTGGTTTGGAATTTTAGCCAACTTGCTTGAATTCAAACTTGTAAATATTTGTTTTTAGTTTTCTGTTATTTCTTGTGTTAGGTTGATTTTTATTTTAGTTTACTTACTACTATGGCATCGTGGAATGAACATAATCTTGGTGGTTGGAAATCTTATCTTGATGATCCATGTCCCTATTGTGATGGACCTCACTTTTGGCAAAATTATAGATATTCTCCCCGGAGAGAGATGTGTGCACCATCTCCATCCTCCCGAGAGTATGATTATTCATTATGTGGTGGTCAAGATGTACATTAGAGTGATTTCCCAAATGCCCCCTCCCCCCGGTATGCTAACCCAAATTCTAGTTTTTCTTATGATTTTGATAGGTTTTACGGTCAAGAACAGGAAGAACGAAGAACTGGAAAGAGTGGCATTAAAGCTATGCTTCAACTAATGTTGGATTGTGTGGACATAACAAATGATATTATACGTGATATACATCAAGACATAAGGGAAAATAACAAGGAAAGAAGAATGATAGAGGAGATGGCTATAGAGGTCAAGCATTCAAAGCACTTTCCTACATTATGTTTAGATGATATCTTATCTGTGGAATCATTTAACATAATGGAAGAATGTAAAGATGAAGAGAAAGAAACCTATATTGATGTTGATTTAATGATGAGCAACCCTCAGTGATTTCCCAACCAACAAAACCATTCATTAACGAAGATGCCAAAGATGAGGAAATGGTACTAGAGTCAAAAGAAGAAATCAAGCACAATCCTTGTGAAGACTCTAGTCCATTTCAGGGTAAAAATACTAATAGGGATGCTACTCCAAAATTGAGAGTTAGTCCTCATTCAAACCACTTTTCAACATTATTCTTGGTGGATGTGATGAAAGTCGAATTACCCAAGCAAATGATGAATTTTGAAAATGAGGAGGAAGATTCTTACATTTTGGAGTTTGTCCTTCCAAAAGGGTATACTACAACCCCAATCTTGAAGGCCAAGAAGCTTAAAGATCGATGTTCATTTAGTGGCTGTTTATGATTCCATTGCCAAATGAGCCCATACGAAAGTTCAATGCAAAATTGGGCAAGCAGTTCAAGTCTTCAAAGTAGCGTGATAGAACATTCCTCATCATGCCCTCATATTTTCCCAACACACCCCAAAGATGTATTGATCAAAATTTGGGTCGACGTTTCAAATCCTCCAAGTGGAGACATAAATAATTAGCAATAAGGTATATTAACAAAGTCTGAGTAGTCAAGATAACTGAGTTGAGCTGCGACATTTAACCAGGTGCTACTTGGGAGGCAACCCAAGGTATTTTGTTATTTGTATTCGTATTATGTGATTGACATCAGATCTTCACACCTGTGGTGCCACAGGTATGTTTCTAACTCTCTTGTTTTAGTTGACGCATTAGGGACATTGCATGATTATAAGTTGAGGGTGTAACGGGATTACTTATGGGTGTTGATGTCCTATTGGGGTTTTTGTTGTCGTGCCTCTTTTCCCTGGAGTCTTGTTCCTAGTAGAGCCGGCATGTTTAGGCGTATTTTGTTTTGTTTTGTGATGTGTTGTAGTTGACTAGGAGAAATACAAGTACCTGAGGCAGTTAACATGGTTTTGTTATTTTGTGAACACCTCTCAAATGGTTTGATTGTTTAACCGAGTGATTTGCATCTAATTATGACCACAGTGCATCTTTTGGTGGCATTAGTTCTTGTAACGTGATAATCAGGCTAAACAATTACACGAACCGGATAAGTAGTAATGTGCGATATATTTATGTTCCATGTGTGTGTGAGGTCTTACTTAGTCCCCTTTGTATGTGAATCCAAAACTTGCCCGGTGAGTTTTGCGTTGGTAGAAGGATAGGGGTTAGGAGAGGATCATAGGCTATTTTGATTTTAGCCCACTTTTAGCCTAAATGACCTTCCCTGTGTACATAATATCCTTTGATCCCTATTTTTGAGCATAAATTGCCTATTTCTTTCATGATACCTATCACCTTCCCATTTATATCATAATGAACCTGTTTTGGCCCTGGTCCTCCTTGTACACTGTGCACCTTGACTTAGGCAAATAGCCTAAGTTGAGGGTGGCTATCATAGGGGTGCGTGATGCAAAATAAATATGAAGAGAGGTAGAATAAGAGAAAAGAATAAAAAGACGGGTGTGGTGCAAAAAGAATAAGAAAAGAAAAAGTTGTGTAAAAGATGAGAAAAAGATAATTTGGTTTTTGAAAAGATAGCACCCACCTTGAGCATGTGTGATCAATAAAAGAGAGGAAGAGAAAAGGTTAAGAAGTGAAACCCCAAGAGGTTAGCGTAGTGTCAAGGAGGAGTAGTCACTTTAAATACCCTTGAATATCTTACCAGCCCCTAGCCTTCATTACAAGCTAAGAAGAAAGACCTATAGTGATCCTAGCAGACCTGTCTGAAAACCTTAGTACTGACTATAAGGGCAAGCCTATGGCATTTGATGTACATTGAATGGAACTTCATTCTGAGAGTGAGTCTCGTGATTATCCCTATGTGTATATATGTGATTTCTAATATAATAGAAAAAGGGATTTCTTTGCTGTGAGGGTACACAGGTTATGTTGCTAGTTGCTAACTTGTTCGGATAGTATGATCTTGCTACATGAATGGTTGCTATTGCTGAATTTATGCCATATCTTGATTCTTGTCTGTTGCATTGTTGTTTTTCAATAGTATACACAGTTGAGTTTGAATTGATTGACTTGGGAGAAGGTGAAGTTGTGTTGAGATGATATAGAAAATTGACTGCCGAATGTACTTTGTATTCTCTTAGTTATATTTTGGTTACTTGAGGACAAGCAATTATTTTAAGTTGAGGGTGTTGATGTGCTAGCATTTTGTTAGAACATTTAAGACTTTTAACTCGGAATAATTGTAAGTTCTTAAGTAACTATCGTTATTTTTGATGATATTTCTTTGATATTGCAGTGAAAGGAAAGATGAAAGAGAACCTAAGACAATAAGGACAAAAAGAGGTGAATATGGAACAAATAGCCAAGAAATTGCAGAAGAGAAGTTGACGACTTTTGTGATAAGGCGTCAACTTGGTGATAAGTTATCAAGTCCATCATCAACTGGAGGTAGTGTGATGAAGTTGGAGCAGAAGTGTGATGACATCCCCTGATATGTCGTCACAAATTTGATAAGTTATCAATAGTGTCGTCAGCCTTAGACAGAGAATGGACATTGGTGATAAGTCATCAAAGTTTTGATAAACCGTCAGGTTTTGTCATCAGCCTAAAGTAGAGAATGTCAAAATTGAAGAGGATCTGACGACATTCCCGATAAGTCGTCAGAACCATGATAAGGCATCACGCATGTCATCGTCTATTCCGAGAAAGAGCTATAACCTGTGATTTTGTTTCCATAATTAGCCTAAGTACTTAAGGATAAGTCTAGGTTTTCCTTAAGAGTTTGAGTCATCTAAGGGACGAATTTTGGAAATTTTAATTCCGAATTTTCTTTAAGTTACAGCTATAAATAGCATCTTTTAGGTTTTTATTCAAAGCAAAAAAAAAGGGGGGAGAAATCTTAGACATCTTGAATTTCACGAACTTTAGTATTTCTCTCTCTAGCTTTGGATACACTGTCACCATTAACTTGTGAGAGATTACTATTGCTTTTTGCGGAGTTATTTAGTGATTGAATTGAAGAAACAATTATTGTTTATCATTGCTCTGTAAGTTTATCTTTCAAATCATGAATTCAATTATATGTTTCATTCGTTACATCATGAGTGGATAAACTCCATTAACTTGAGTTATGGGATTTACGGTTAGGTCTTGATGAGGTACTAAGTATTCAAGATTCAAAAGGTGGTAGGATTTCTTGATAATTCTGAAGTTTTAATTAATGTCTTTTGGTTGCAAACAGTAGACACACCTGCTTTGATTTGCTTGAAAAAGAATAGGAAGTGAATTATCAACAGGGACTCAGAAATACTTCGTTTAATAATCAACGCTATAACAAGGTTGGTTAACCTGAGGTAAAATCTGGGCAGTGAATAGAAATTCCCTAAGTCCGAGAGAATTAGGGAATTAAACTCTTAAGTAGGTCGAGAGACATTTAAGCATAACATCGATAAAGATAGTTTATTATCCTACCCACCGTGAGAATCTTGAACCACTTGTAGAATCTGTCATATACTGGAAGCCCTAGTGAACATAATTCTGGTTATTTCATAAACTCTTGATTTACAAACACTGAAACTAAATTGACCAACAATTATTTGCTAATCATTAAAAAAAAACACTTTATCTTTTCGTATCATTCATTTGAATTCAACTTGTAGCTATAGTTTCAAATTGATTTAATCGCCACTTACATTGTTCCCTGTGGATTTGACCCCGACTCCAAAGTTGGGTAAACATATTGACGACGACCGCCTTGCACTAAATTGAGGTGTAAGTTGAGCGTTATCAGACTACTAAAATAATAAAGTAATAAAATAATCATGCTATCCTCGAATGATGACGACTCACTGCTAGTCTGGCTGCTGAACGTCTGACCTACTACGGATGCTCTGGAGCTCGTGCTTCTGAACCTATGGTATAAAACACTATAGCGCAAATGCGTCAGTACAATTTAATGTACTGGTATGAAAGTGTGGTAGGCTAAATGCAAGGGGTTTATATGCATGAACAATACTAACTGACTGAAGAACATGAACGTGAGAATACATGCATGAATACATGAACTGTGACTGAGGTCATAACATCAATGAATCTAAATACTGATAAAATAAGTTTTATATAACTGATATACTATTACTTGAATGACTGTGTTTGACAGTTCTATTTCTGGTGGAACTAGTTGGGTTTCGTACTGAACTGGGTGACTGTATCTGACAGTCCTGAATTCTGTAGAACTATCTGAGTTCTATTATTGAGACTGAGACTAAGACTGCAATTGTGGAAAGTAGTCATCTAACCAACATGCCCCTAATAAGATATTATAGCTTAGTTGGGGTCCAATCTGTAACCCCAATTTGAAGGGTGTCAATACCGCACCACTGGTAAGGACAAGTTATGGGTGACCCTCATCTAACAATGTCCCCAAAAAAAATGGTGGGACCCTCATCTGACAGTGTTAATACATCTCATCAACCCTTATATGTCAGTGTTGATGTCTCAACCTATGCTGGCTACATATTTCTGGAACGCAAGGATTGTTTCAAAGGATCACACCCTCAACTGTCAGTGTATGCCCTCATATTTGGGTTCACTCGGTGTTAATTCCTACTCCCATCTGAATAGACACTGAAACATGATTAACTGAACTGAACTGGACTGAGTTCAGTGAGTTCCGTTGATTGATGGAATACTAATGAGATTACTGAGATTTCTTAGATTACTGGGATTTCTGAGTTTTCCTGAGTCATGAGTCTGACTGAATTCTACTGAGCATGGCTTGACTAAGAGTATCTTGAAAACATGACACTGGCTCTAGGCACACAGCTAAATTTATTGGGTACAAGTACCCCCAGGACTCGATAGCATAAAACTGACAATACATGATACTTCCAGGACTCACGACCATAACAACAATCCATAATACAATCATTGGGGAATTTCATGCAGCACTTGATTATCATGGCTTGGTACATGAATAGTAATGCATATAACTATGTCATAATTTTATAGGCTAATCTCATGAACAATCCATCAAACAAGTTCAATGCATAACAATAACATGGAAGTCATTTTGAACATAAGGGTAAAGCATGGGTTCATCAATTTGGTCATAATTGGGTCCTAATGCATGATTCTTGTTCTCTTGAGTATTTTATCAAACACATTGCATGCATAACCTTAGGCTTAGGCATATACACTAATTCATACATCATGGCTACTTTAATCAACTCAATTTAAAAGTTTCCAACCCACATACTAGTATAATTTCATGAAAAGTACGTAAAGACTCTAACTTGGGATTCATGCAACCACATCAACATAATTAAAATCAACCCACCACATGAAAATCACAATTCATGAGTTTAAAATGGGATTCTTGAGCTTCATGAGTGAAAGAAACCCATGAATCAAAACTTTACACTTTACATACCTGGGTGGATGATTTTTTGAAGATTGGTGAAGGAAAGCTTGAATTCTTGACTTGGAATTAAACACCTAGGGTTTCTTGTTCTTGGGGATTGATCTTTGGGATAAACTTTAATTTGGTTTTGTGGATGAATAATGAAGTTATGAGCTCTGGTATGGTATAATTAGGGATTAAAACGGGTGGAAAAACACTCAAATACCCTTTTAAAAACCTCTGAAAATCGCTTATTAGAAGTGGCAACAGTTTGGGAGACGGTCCGCTACTGGATCGATGGTCCATCGGTCCATCTCGTCGTACTTGTCCAGAACCTAAACTTTCTGCCTCGTCTGCAATGGTTTGGGCAACGGTCTGTTGCTAGCTCGGCGGTCTGTCGGTCCTAACCGTCATACTTTGCTAGAATTTGGGTTCACTTCCTTAGTCGCGACGGCTTGGGCGATGGTACATTGCTAGCTCGATGGTCTGTCGGCCCTGACCGTCGCTTCTGGGCAGTTCTGACAGTTCTCTGTAAAATGTTCATAACTCTTTACTCCAATACCAGATTTGGACAAATTTGGAATTGTTTGAAATCTAATTCAATTTCCCACATGATAAAAAGTCAAATTTTGGGAAATTCTATCTGATTTAAACATTAATCATTTAGTAAGTCATCGCTAACTCTTCTGGAGACTAGATTTGACTTAAAGAAAGTTTGGGGTATTACAAAATATATGCCTCTAATGTTGGTTATGGATGAATACTTAAACAATTGAATTCCCATAATAATATTGAAGAATTGATATGATTTCAATCTTGGAAATGGACTGATAGTCAAAAGAAGTATGCAACAGTTGAATATGAAATGCTAACCATTTAATAAGATTGGACAGGCGGGCGGTAATCCGCCATACCAACCAGACCTATTAACTAATATCAGGAAGCCTAGTCGGAAAACAAACCGAGGCACCAACCAAAATATAAAAGAATTTCAAATAGCTTAATGACAGTAAGAAAAAATTCTTTTACCCGAACAAGGGGCCTGTCAGAAGATTAATACCTACATAGGATGAGGCCATGTGTCTAGCGATTCTAACCGTGAAGAGAGATGTCCTTTTCTTTATTTTCATGGGCTTAAAAGTCACGGTTTGCCAGACATAGTCACTACAACAAAGCCACCATAAGCAGTACTAATTTTGAATGTACCAACCATTTCAGAACCAATTCAAGAAACTATAGAAAAATTTCTTCATGTTTTGATAGAGTCTGGATCTTTCATAGTTACTAAGTAAGAGAAGTTAGATATTTGGCATAGATATGAAAAGCTTTTAGCCGAACATAGTCATGGCTGGAGAGGGAAAGAAAGTATTAAATAATGTAAAAATTAAAGAAGTAAATACCTTAAGACTGTTCAAATGCAAGGCCGAAATAGTAAACAACGGCGGATATCAGCCCTTTTATTCAAACCTTGAACTATATTACACAAGAGAGAGAGGAGAGCAAACTTTTCTTAGAGAGAGAAATAAAGAAAATAGAATTTTTCTTCTGACCTTCCCTAACAAATGAAGGTCCTATATACAGAGAAGGAAAAGAAAAAGGAATCTATGCACTGTACTTATAGGTCCCACATCCGGGTTCCTATGCACAGTGAATCTACTGTGTAAATAGTAAAAAGGGTCCCACATATGGATCCCATACATAGTCATTATAGATTTTTCAGGTTGGTTTCTTTCCACACATCTTGTCTTCTTTCTTCTTTAGTTTGCAGAGAAATTCTTCCGTTCTGGCTATGGATTTCTCGTTCAGGGTATCTCCTAAGTCAATTGTCTAGGAGTCATGAACACCTTCCGCAATATCATCGCTGGTGATGCTCTTCATAGAAGTATCTGAATGTTGATCGATAGTTTTCATCAAATTTTTTCAAACTTCTTACAGATATTGTTCTTTCATCTCCATTCTATCTCCATCATAAATAGCGATCCTTCTGGAGATATGTTTTAAAGATTTATCCTCAACAATATTTTACTGAGGAGCATTAACATATTCCTGAATTTTATTTTCTATAGTATCTAGGAGTTCTTGACCATTTAATTTTTTAGTTGTGGGATCTTTGCGTATCAGCTTATCCCAGAAATTATTATAAAATACACTATAAATACAAGGTATTTGTTCTTTAGTAAATCCAAATTCAATATTCCATTTGTGAATTCATGGAATGGAGAATTCAATATAGAAGTAAATCTGGTCAATCTTGTCTAAATTGCATACATGATCTGAGTGGTTTAACTCAGTCAAAAATAGGGACACCTTTGTCCATCTTTTGTATAGTTTTAGAAATATATCTTCTAATATTTGAACAGTTGGGACATAATACGCCCACCAATTAATAAACCAGTAAGGGATTGGTTCATCGAATATCTTCGTACAAATCTTTATGAACCATGTATGTTTATGCTTATTATTATTGTAATATAATGTGTTGGTGAAGTCCTGAATATATTCCCAATAAGTAAAATTGATTTTGGAACCTTTCAGCAACATCTGCCTTTCTGCCATAGAGGTTGTACCCCAATCTCAAAGGGAAATGATCTTTTTTATAACAATTTTTTAGAACCCATGCACATCTGGTTCTCCATCATAAGCCTGGAAATGTTCAATCTTTGCACTTCCCATGGATAATAGAATTATTTTATAACATGTTCCAGTCTTATAAGACTCTCATACAAAATAGAGGTTAGTAATCAAATATTTGTGGAGTATCTTCCACGGATCATTTTGTCTTTGAATTTCAGAGTTTTCAACAAGAACTATCATCTCTATATTATAAAGTTGTTCATATGGTTTGCTATCAGCATTTTCTTTTACAATGTTAGCAAACGTATCTGCTTGCTTTATAGTTAAATATGACTGTAATTGTCCATATAATGGATGATCCACCGGAATATCTTCTAGATGGATCAATTGTGAAGAAGATTCGCCTATCTGCGGAATCTTGGAATTTATCAAACTCATATTCCACTTTGTATCACTGGGGTATTTGATGATGAAGCATGTGATGCCTGAGGATGTGATGATGAGGGGGCGGATCTTCCCCCAGAAGAGAAGTATTTTCCTCTAGCTCTTCCTTTTCTTCTGGCCATTTGCCAGGGTGGATCTGTAGTCATGTTGCACATAATAGATTAGTCAGATGAATCAATATCAAACCAAACAATTTCTTCTCTAATTTCTTCATAATTAAAGACAGCAAATGCATCTTCAATTATTAAATGTATGATTTTTTTTCAAGAATAAGCATATGCATATCTGCGTTCAAAGGGATTGCCTTTATAATAGTGATTATCATTTTTTCAGAGAGGAAATGAGTGTAAAAAATCATTTTTCACTTAAGTATTCTCTGGATAAGAAATAAGGCCGAGCATTATCAATTCCCTTTTTATATTGAATTTCAAAATCAAAAGGGGCTAATTGAGCTTGCCACCTTGCAAATATTAATTTTAAAGCATCATGTTTAAAATCTTTGTCAAACATAAACTGGACCGATTGAGCATCAGTTTTAGTAAAAAAAAATTGATTATATAAATCGTCCTGAAACTTAAGAACACATTTAACAATGGTTAACATTTCATGTGCAACCATTGCATACTTCTTTTGACTATCAGTCCATTTCCCGGAATGAAATCGTATCAATTCTTCAATATTATTATGGGGATTCACTTGTTTAAGTATTCCTCCATAACCAACATTAGAGGAATCAGTTTCAATAATTTTTAGCAAAGAAGGGTTAGCTAAAGTTAAGCAAGGCAAATATTTTATGCATTGCTTAATGCGTTTTACAAGGTTTGTATGACAATCAGTCCAAGGACCTTGAAAGCCCTTTTTTAATCTATCATATAAGGGAGCTAAATCTGTTAATAATTCTTATAAAATGGGGATATATAATTCAAACTCCCTAAGAATCTTTGGAATTGGGTTTTATTAGTGATAACATCAGGAAATTTATTAGCAAAATCAATAGAACGCTGAATATGGACTATCTTCCCTCGACAAATATTGTGACCTAAAAATCAAATACTTGTCTGGAACAAAGTTATTTTTAGTCTAGATATTACCAAACCATTTTGTATCACAATCTTTTTAAACATATCAAGATGTTTAAAATGTAATTTTAATATTTTTGAAAACACGAGAATATCATCAATATAAACAATAATGAAATCCATATATGGATTGAAAATGTCATTCATTATTTTCTGAAATTCAGAAGGAGCATTTTTCAATCCGAAAGGCATCACATTACATTCAAATTGACCGAATGGGACATTGAAAGCAGTTTTGTAAGTGTGCTCTCTAAATATCAGAATTTGCGAATTACCAAATTTTAAATCAAATTTAGAAAATATATTGGCATCAAATAATCTGGACAATAAATCTTTTTTATTTGGAATATGGTATCTAATCCATTTCAAACATTTATTAAGAGGTTTATAATTAATTACTAACCTCAGCAGACCACGTTCTTTTTCAGCCGCATTAAATATTGGCATGATCACTATCAGACGAATCAAGCAATTCAACATTATTTTCAGATTCAGAATCACAATTATAATCAGACTCGGAAACAGAGGAGTATACCAAACTATATACTTGATCATGAATATCATCAGCAAGACCTAAAGACTTAAGCTTTTGGATCTTGCAATTAGGAGCAATATGCCCAAAGTTACCACATCTGTAGCACTTAATTTTGGCGAGATCGCGCTTAGACCTATTTTTCGTAAATCTAGTGGACATACACTGGGCTTTGCGAATCTCACGTTCTTCTCTGGATCTATGCCTAGATCTCTTCTTCTTATAGGGTTTATCAGACTTAGAATATCTTTGACCCTTTTCTTGAGAAGTAGAAGACGGTTTATCCATACCAAATTGCTCACAAAAATCTCCTAATTGGGTCTTTCTTTAAGCTTATCAAGCTTAATTTATCTAGCTAAATTTAACTTATTGCACAAAGCTAAACCTTGCTGAGTACAGGCTGCTATCAGCTGACCATAGGTAAAATTTTCATAGGATATTTCACCATAGGAACCTGAGCCCCTAAGCTCCTTTTTAACCCTTTCAGCAAATAGAGGAGAAGGACCATCTATGAATTTTGTCTTCCAATGTGTATACTTACTTTCGGGTAAATCCATGACCCTTATTAGAAAGGTATCCTTATACCATCTTAATTCTCCTAAGGTCTTACATCTAGGACCATTTAAGAGTCTTCGAGTATTCTCATATTGATTGGTAAATCTACTACCAAAATGCTCAATAATAGTAAGCATAAGAGTATAAACAGCATCTTCTTTATTCGAAGGTAATGCTCTTCCTAGGTTATCAACACCTTCGGTGGAATTCCTAGCTTCGAATATAGCATTTCTTTTATCATCATCTAAGAAATTATCCCACCAGCGACGAAGTTGGCCAGTAAAACCAGCAACAATTATTTTACAAATAGTTGCTTCTATACGTCTTTGATGATTCTCGGAAGATGCAGTAGATTCGCTATAGTAGAATACATTAACACTCAATGAACAAGGACAGATAATTGTCTTTCAGATAAGCCATCCAAGTTTCATTCATAAATTCCATCTCAGCTATATGATGTATTAGTCTGAGTAGATTTTATTTCCCATATCTGGAGTAGGTTCTATGGTATTATCAAAGGCATTAGACAAAACAATGGATTTTATATTTAAATCGAAAAACTTTTTATCAAGTAATTTTTCCAATTCTTCTATGGGAGACAATTTTTTAAATCCCTCAATATCTAGAGGTCTCTGAATACAAGGCCTAGTTGTCAAGTCTTCCTTCTTACTTTCCGAAGTGGAAGCAATATCAGATGACTTTGGACTAACACTAAGCTTTTTTACCATCTCAATCAACTCATCAAGTTTTTCATCAAGAGAAGAAATATGTTCTCCCAAAACTTTCACATAAAGACTCAAATAATTGTTTTGAGCAATCAGATTATTTATTTCTGTAATAGTTACTTTACCAATTTCATTATCAATGATTTTTTGGAATGCAAAAAAAGTAATACCACTATTATTAGGCAATACAAAAGGGGATTGGGGAGGGTAAATAGTTTGAAGAATATTACCACTTGCATCTTGATAAGATCTTTCCAACACCTTAACATATACTGGCAAATATATGGTTATAAACCATGGCACAAAGCACACAATCTGATCATGCAATGCACACATCTCATAAAATTCTTAAGAAATATTAGTTATTTCGTCTGGACTATAAGTCACAAAGAAGCAAATTCTAAATCGATTCTATTTTTTATTAAAAACTTCTTTTTTAATATAACTTCTTGCCTGGGAACCAGGACTAAAATCAATTTGATGTGGAATCATATTAAACACTGTTAACATCAAACTCTATTTCAGAAGGCGTAGGGTTATCCCTATCAGAAATATTATCACTATCTTGAATAATATTTGTTTTAGGATTGATTTTAATATTTTCTACAAAGCGTGTAGATGTAGGTATAGATGCAGAATCAATAGTATGTAAAGATGCTACACGATTCCTAGATAGACTATAAACTGGTTCAATAGGAGATATATGATGCATAGCAGGCAATAATTTTGGCTTAGAAAAAGAATGTCAGTTATAAACCGTGGATTTGTTGTCAAATTGAAGACAAATCCTTCCATATGGATTCTGAGTTACATGGGATAACTTAGAGTTTGTGCCGTGGTTTATAACCATATATTTTTCATTATATATTAAGGTGTTGGAAAGATTTTATCAAGATGCGAGTGGTTTATAACCACATATTTGCCATAATATGTTAAGGTGTTGGAAAGATCTTGATGAAAAACTTGATGAATTGATTGAGATGGTAAAAAAGCTTAGTGTTAGTCCAAAGTCATATGATATTGCTTCCACTTCGGAAAGTAAGAAGCAAGACTTGACAACTAGGCCTTGTATTCAAAGACCTCTAGATATTGAGGGATTTGAAAAATTATCTCCCATAGAAGAATTGGAAAAATTACTTGATAAAAAGTTTTCCGGTCTAAATATCAAACCCATTGATTTGTCTAATGCCTTTGCTGATAGCATAGAATCTACTCCAGATACGGGAAATGAAATCTACTCTGAACTTAATAAGCTCAGAGGTATGGTTAGGAAGCAACCGGGAAAAAAATATGCTGATATACCTCGCATGACTTCTAACTATTATTCGCATCCAACTCCTCAAAATGTTCTGATAGAGGAAAGAGATTGAAATCAGACTAATACGTCATATAGCGGAGATGCAATTTATGAATGGAACTTGTATGGCTTATCTGAAAGACAATTATCTTTCCTTATTCATCGAATTTTAATGTATTCAACTATAGCAAAAGCTACTGCATCTGCCGAGAATCATCAAAGACGTACATATGCAGCTATTTGTAAAATGATTGTTGTTGGTTTTACTGGACAACTTTGCGGCAGGTGGGATAATTTCTTAGATAATGATAAAATAAATGCTATATTCGAAGCTAGGAATTCCACCGAAGGTTTTGATAACCTAGGAAGAGCATTACCTGCAAATAGAGAAGATGTTTTTTATACTCTTATGCTTACTATTATTGAGCATTTTGGTGGTAGATTTACCAATAAAAATGAGAATACTCGAACACTCTTAAATGGTCTTAGATGTGGGACCTTAGGAGAATTTAGATAGTATAAAGATACTTTCTAAGCAGTGTCATGGATTTATCCGAAAATAAGTATACGCATTGGAAGGCAAAATTCATAGATGGTTTTCCTCCTCTATTTGCTGAAAGGGTTAGAAAGGAGTTTAGGGGCTTGGGTTCATATGGTGAAATATTCTATGAAAATTTTACCTATGGTTAGCTGATAGCATCCTGTACTCAAAAAGGTTTAGCTTTGTGCAATGAGTTAAAATTAGCTAGACAAATTAAGCTTGATAAGCTTAAAGAAAGATTCCAATTAGGAGATTTTTGTGAGCAATTTGGTATGGATAAATCGGCTTTTACTTCTCAAGAAAAGGGTAGAAGATATTCTAAGTCTGATAAACCCTATAAGAAGAAGAGATCTAGGCATAGATCCAGAGAAGAACATGAGATTCGCAAAGCCCGGCGTAAGTCCACTAGATTTATGAAAAATAGGTCTATGTGCGATCTCGCCAAAATTAAGTGTTACAGATGTGGTAACTTTGGGCATGAAAATATATACACATATATATACAATATATACTACTGAAAATACTACTTTAAACATTATACATATAGCAAATATACATTACATATATACTATTTTAGAAAAAGGTATACACATGTATACATTAAATATATACTACTTTAGTCTATAAAAAATATATACACATATATATACAATATATACAACTTAAAATACCACTTGAAACATATATACATTACATATTATATTATTTTAGAAAACATATACACAACATATATACATTACATATTATAGTACTTTATAAAATATACATACATACATACATACAATGTATACTACTTAATATAATAATACCTGAACATATATTCGAAAGTTTATGTACACTACTTAAAAGATAAACTTATATAGTACTCCCTCCGTCCCATTTTATGTGTCGCCATTTGACCGGGCACGGAGTTTAAGAAATAAGGGAAGACTTGGTAAAGTTTACCAAATTATCCTTTATCAAAAAATGTGCCAATATCTTTTTTTTAATTAAGTGGGACCAGTAAGGGTAAAAGGTTAATTGTGCCTTTAAAACGTTGCCAAATAAGGAAAGGGGACACTTATTTTGGGACGGATTAAAAAAAAAATGATGACACATAATTTGGGACGGAGGGAGTATTTTTTATATGTCAATACCAGTTGTCTAAGTAATATTTGGTAACATAATTTTTATTTTCTCATTATATGTATATATGTTTGTTATATTTATGACTTTATGTAAAGTTTGATAGTAATATATTAAAAGTATTTAATTTAAATTAGACATTCAATTTAAATGAAAAAAATACGTAAGGAGTGATGAATCTTGTATTTAATTGATTGCAAAATGATCCAAAACTTATAAGTTACAAGATTGACAATTCTACAAATTTTGCATCATTTTTTCCAACTCATTCATGTTAATATTAACGGGAACTGCCTGAAGAAAATCAAAATCAATGAGGCCAAAGCCATGCATTGGACTTGATTGTGATGAGTTCTCCCTTGAAGTCAAAATTTCTTCAAGATTTTGTTTCTCTGTCGGCTCCATCTCCATTCCTTGATTTCTTCGTTCCGCTCTAATACAGTCTCTAAGGCAAACTAGAAAATTCATAGCATTGTCTCCCAATGAGTGTCGGTTTTCTCCAAGCTATTGTTGTCCCTGACTAAAAATGCTCTCTGATTCAATGGTTGACATTGGAACATTCAATATATCTCAAGCTAATTTTGAAAGTACAGGATATTGTCATTCATTATCCTTTCACCAATCCAACGTGTTGATCCTTGATCTACGATCCTCTACTGACTTTATAAGATAATACTTAAGCTCTTTCCAAAAAATAATTCTGTGTGATGAAGGCGGCATCCTGTCCCAAACATTTAAATCAAAAAAGTAATTAGGATAACTACTATGTGCCTACCTTTTAGAAGATGATGGATCCTCAAAAGGTTGGGGCGGGAGTTGGAGTGATATGTGTCGGTACAACGTCATCAAGTAAATAGGCATAATGGTTGTATAATGCGTCTATACAATTATTTGCATCACCCATAGTCTTAAATAAAATAGGTTCTTCTTTAGGTTGTATATCTAAAGCTCTATAAATAATAAAAGTAAATTCAGACATAGTACTATATTGCATACATAGATTTACTATAGCACTAATTAAGTAAATTGGTGGAAGCGGATAAAAATATTTTAAATTTAGCAATCATTGCATCAATAACTTCTTTGTAACCTTCTTTATTCTTTTATTCGTTAAGCAAACAAAAAATGTCGGCTAAATAAGCTAAAATATTACAAACAGTAGGATAATAAGCACTAGAAAATTCAACCGTATCTATATGAAAAAATTTAAAAATTTAACAAGATCATCATGGCCATAAAAGACTTTTGAAAGAAGAAAGACTTTTGATGAGCTATCTTAATTGTCATGGCCATAAAAGAAAAGTTCCTTGTGAAAAATCATTGGTCCTTGATGATATATGAGCAACTTGTGTTGATAATTCATTGTAAAATTAAGTTAAAAGAGTAATAATATAAACAAGAAAGTAGATAACAAATATAAAGAGAGACAAAAAGAATGTATGTTTTCCAAATCTTCAAGTGGCTCAGTGTCTACAAGTATTTCTCAAGTAAGTCTTCCATAATCTAATATACCTCTATTTATACTATTACAAGAGGATAGTAATAAGGTTGCATTAAATATTTTCTCTGTTCGCTTTTACTTTCATATTTTGACTTGACACACCCATTAAAAAAAGTAATTATTGGTATGACTATTTGTAACGTCCCGGACTTTTTCTTACTTAAATAATGCATGAAATGAGCCCTTACAACCCCAATATCGAAGATATCACTTAAGATTAGGTTTGAATGAGTTGAGGCATTTTTAGGCTTAGAAAAGACCATTGCACCGTGAAATGGGGACCCTGCGGCAGCCCCGTGCTGCAAAAACTCACCACGAGAGGCTACTGCTTTGGGTTCACATTAGGCATCATTCCATGAACACTCTGGTTCGCGCTATGAACCTCCGGGTTTGCAATAGGGGTTGTACCGCGAACCCCCTCCCCGTGCATCAATTAGGCTATATTTTTATTAAATTTTAAGGGCATGAGGATCTTTCACATCCTTAAGTCATTCTCAATCCCTTATGTACGTGTATAGGGTATTTAAAATGACTTCATATCTTTCATTCATATTTCAAATAATAAAAGAGGAGAAAACCACCTAGGGTTTAAGGTTCCTAAGCTCCTAGGGTCAACTACGCTAAATTCTCTCCACTATAAGGTATGTAGAACTATCCTAACTCTAATGGGCATAAGTATGATGATTTTAATGATTCCTATATTGTATATGTATATGTGAAGGCTTTGAAATTGATTGGAAATCATGAATAACGAAACCTCTTTTTATGATGAACTTATGTGTTTACTATGGGGTTTTCTATAACTTGAGAGTTTACTTATGTATATATGTTATGGGTTTTGGTAGTGTTTAAAGTTTTTGAAATATGAACCCCCATTTTATGATAAGAGCTATGTGTTTAATAGTTGTTGTGGGTTCTTAAATAAACATAGAATATGTGCATGTATTAAGAATTTTGAAGTGGATTTGAGAGCATAAACTATAAGTCTTCATTTTCGATCATAAGATTCATTTGTGACTAGTGTTGGAGTTGTTTTTAATGAATGGTGATAAGTTTGAGTTTTAAATGTCTCTTTATCAATTATGCATTGTCATTTTATATATTTTGAAAGGGGTGTTTTTTGTTCTAAATTCTCTTATTTCCTAATGGAGAATTGCATGTGATTGATGGAAGAATTGGCCACCATGCATTGAAGTCTTGAAAAGAGAGTGATACTATTTGAAATAAGTTTTCTCATGTTATTTTTAAATCTATTAGTGGTCATTAATAAGATTTTGAATGAAAGGGCTATGAATATGATATGATTTGATATGGCTTGTAAGACTAGATATGATGATACCTATTATGGAATGCCCTTAACAAGAAAGAAGTAAATATTTTGAGCATGGAACATGATTTTAAAGACTAAAATTGGGCTTAAAGAGAGCTAAATGGTTACCCAAAGAAATCATGAGCACAAGGACACATAGCTCAAAATAGTATTTTGCCAACGCAGAATTTATGATATGTTATCCTGCACGGAGGATAATTAAGACATCTAGTATGGGGATGCCTACGGTATGCTTACATGGAGGTACAACTTACAAAAACTCTAACCCTTGCGGAAAAATTGGATTGGGGGCTTGGACGCCGAATCAATGACGGACCATATAGACCATGGGTAATCAGAATTGTAGGTTGTACGATCTAGCTCAAAATTTAAAGAAAAGAGTTGAGTCTATATTTTTACAAGAATGATTTGAAGCTCTTTAATTATGCCCATGTGTTTTGATCTCTATTATGTTAAATTGTTTTCATAATGCTCTTGATTATTTTTATGAAATATATATTATTTTTGAATTGTTCTACATACCAATACATTTCAAGTATTAACTGTCACCGTGGCGGATGCATTATCTCATAATGTAGGTTCGGAGGCATGGTCTCGCGGTCCAGCTCAACAGTCACTTTCAGAACTTCAGAGTTGATGAGTCTCCCTTACTTTGAAAGGTGTTTATCCATATGTTGGTTTCGATATAGACAGACTAGTATTCAGTAGAGGCTTCGTAGACTGAATTTGGGTTTATGTTTAGATGGTATGATGTACTTAAATTTGATTATGCGACTTTCCACGTTTCAGTTTATCTTTCGCATTTCTATTTCATATGAATAATGCTTATGATATTTATGCTAAGGGGTTTCTCAGGCCTTCGTGGTTTGGGATGCCCGTCGCGGCCAGGGCCCCGGCTCTGATTGTGACACTATTTTATCATAACACCCCTATTAAACGATGTTTACTATTGTGTCTTGAAATTAATTTGGAAAAAAAAAACAAATGCTAAAAATATAATAGAAAAAAAAAATGTCTTTTGTTGATTTGTCATAAATAACAACTAAAAATGAAAATCAAATTAGAAAAATAGTAACAAATAAAAGCAAATGAGGGAAGTATAACACTAACCCCTTGACAATGTGGGAACAATCGTGAGAATGTTGGACAGATAATAGAAATGTGGATACTTACTTAATATAATGGTGGAGTTAAAGGATTAATAGTCATCCATGTATAATGATATTATTTACTACAACATTTTTCAAATTTAACATACAACTTTTAATTGGACTTGGAATTTTCATAATAAAAAATAATTTTCAGATAGAATAAAGAAATTATTCCGAAATAAATAAATAAAGTATAAAAAACATAAATCTCATTACGATGAGAGCTAGTTACTCTGTATTCTATATTTTTTTTTAATATTATATAAAATCCCAAAAGATTGCTAGATGAATATATTATTTTTTCCGGATATGTTACATTAATGATACATAATGTGTAATTACTAATCTATAATCTATATCTATAATCTATATCTATAATATATTAAAAGTGTGAAAACCCTTAGAAAAGTGATTTGAACTTTTTGTCCTTCATTAAAAGACTCTCCTTTAGACAAAACTGTCTTTTCACTATTTAATTTATTATTTAATTATTTTTATTATATCCTAAAATATATGGAACTACTAAAATATATGGAAAGAGAATCAATTAATATTTTTCTTTGCACTGATCAATTTGAAAAATACTCCTAAAATAGGATAGAAAAATACTCCTAAAATAGACCCTATTATGGAAATATTTTTATAAATATTGAGATGCACGTTAAACTAGAGAAGAAATTGGTTTACTTATTGAAAAAATAATTTGTTTACTTATTGAAAAAATATGATTGATTCTTATCTAACTTGATTCGGTTGCATGTCTAAATTGGTGGATGCTTAATTTTTTAACCCTCAAGTTCTTCACTATTTTTGTCAACATAATAGAATTCAAGCTGTGTGTATATATAAATCTTCTTTGTTTTCATTCAAGTCATTCTTTAGTGTCAAAATTTTCGCTCAGATAAGAACTATAGAATTCAAGGTGTGTGTATATATATCTTCTTTGTTTTCATTCAAGTCATTGTTTAGTGTCAAAATTTTTGCTCAGACAAGAATTATTTTCATCAAAACTGAAGCTTTGTGATCACTATTGTATTATTTTATTGTAGTTTACAGGCCGTAAATGAATTTACAGGTAGTAGATGAATGTCGGTCGACTTTGAGAAATTTTTTCAGGTAAAGTTTAGGTTTAATTGTATTATTTTTATATCTTTGTTTTGGAAATTTTTTTTCTGTAAAGGTAAAGTTTAGTTGTATTATTTTGATATCTCTGTTGTCGTACTATTTTGCTATAGTTTTTTAGGTGGTAGATGAGTGTCGGACGGCTTTGAGAAAATTTTTGTATAAAGGTTAGATTTAATTATATTATTTTGATGTCTCTATCGTCGTGGTAGATGAATGTCGATCGGCTTTGAGAAATTATTTTGGTAAAGGTTAGGTTTAATTAAATAAATTCTCCAAAAGATGTTGAATTTAATTATTGTATTCATCTTTATTATTTAAACAAATATCCTATTTAGTGTAACGTTTGAACTTAATAAAGTGAGGTACACGCGCGAGGCGCATACACCTAAACTTTACTAATATATATAAGTGTGATGAAGCAGGGAGCTCTTGGTTGTCCTCTCTGCTTGCATCAAAGGGCATTTTCGTCATTTCACGAATGTAAAGGTAGTTTCATCATTTCAATCCATTTCATGTAGTAAATATGTATGAAGCCATGGTAATAGTTTTTGCACGTGTCATTGAAAGACTGCTTCAAGATAAGTGACGAAGCTTCCATTTTACTTTTCAAGTTTTTGCTTTTGGGGTTTCTTCATTGGATGTGCAAATCAGTTTAAATTTTTCATTGCTTTCTCTCATCTCAGGTGAGTTTTAATCTGTTATCGCTCCATATTCCTTTGCAATGTTATTATTTGCAAGTGGCTTCTTGATTTGTTTGTAATGCATATAAGGTGTTTGATGAAAATCTTCTGTCATAAAACACTATGGTAAAAAACCTTGTGTGGAGTTTGAATTGGTAATTTGTAGATACAATCCTTAATTTTGTATCGGCTTATTCAATTTACTAATTCTCCTATATAATAAGTGGGAGTGGAGCTGCTCAAGCAGATTCTACTCCGTCGACATGTCTGCTTCTCATCTGCCTTCTTGCTCCGTGATTTTATTATATCATCGCTAATTAATTATTATATGACATTTAAGTATTAAAAAATTAATAATATTTAATAAAAAATTAGAATAGACATTTATGACAAGTCTGCTCCAGCTGCTTCAATTGTAATTTTACCATATCACCCCTAATTAATCATTAGAGGTCATTTAAATATTAAAAAATTAATAATATTTAATAAAAAATAAAATATACATAAAATAATAAATTACCTCAATAATCTACTTAGACTTTTTTCATGAGTATTTTTATAGCATCACTTATAATTAGTTATTATGAGTCATTTAAGACATACCTACTTTGCTGCTTCAATCGTGGTATTTGATTGACATCAAAATTATATCAGTGTCATTTAAATTGGAATAGAAGAAAAATTATTATAAATCATAATAATTAAAAACTTAAATTATTTTTAAAATATAATTTACTATCAATACCACAAAAATTTGAACAGGGAGAGTATTATAAATTAGCTAAGAATTTAAAATAGTAAATTACAATGTCAAAAAGGTATTATCAATTACAATAGTTAACAACTTAAAATATCTAAAAAAATAATTAATCTATTGTATATTCAAAAAAAAAATATTCTTTATAAATTACATAAAAAGTACTATAAATTGTCATAGTTAACAACTTAAAATATCTAAAAAAAAATAATTAATTTGTTATATATTTCAAAAAAATATGTAAAAAATATATTAATCACAATAATTAATAACTAAAAAAAATTAAAATATAAATATTTGATTGAATCTCGAAATCTTATAGGTGTTATATTAACATTTTAAATTATCAACTAAATAAATGAAGTTTTTAATTAAATGCTAAAATTACACATATCGTGGAATTTTTAAGTATCAACATTAGACCCGGGCGTCGCACAGCTAAGCCACCTAGTATATATAAGTCCATTTGGGTAAGCTAAGAGAGCCGAATTCCCATTATAATTAATTCATTCTGATATCTGCGGTCCAATGAATGTGAGGGCAAGGACTGGTGCTTCATATTTCATTACATTTATTGACGATTTCACACGCTTTGGTTATGTCTATTTGATATCTCATAGATCAAAAGCACTTGAATGTTTCATAAGATATATGAATGAAGTTGAGAATCAATTAGACAAAAGTATAAAGATAGTAAGAACCGATAGAGGTCGTGAATATTTGTCAAAACAGTTTGAAGAGCTGTGTATTGCAAAAGGCATTATCAAACAAATGACTACTCCTTATACACCTCAACAAAATGGTGTAGCCGAAAGAAGGAGTAGAACATTATTAGATATGACAAGGTCCATGATGGTGCAGGTAAATTTACCAATCTCTTTCTGGGGAGATGCGTTATTAAATGCAGCCTTCCCATTGAATAAAGTGACTTCTAAATCAGTATCTTCTACTCCTTATGAACTATGGATTAGTAATAAATCAAACTTTAATGATCCACGACCTTGGGGTTGTACTGCATATATTAAACATCGTTTTGGTAAGTTTGGAAAACTAAGTCCAAAAGAAAAGAAATGTATCTTCATAAGATACTCAGAACACTCCAAAGGATATGTGTTTATTGGTGAATAGGAAGATGGAAGTACTACTGAAATTGAATTACGAGATGTCACATTCCTGAAAAATGATTTTTCAAAATGGAATGAAATAAAAAAAAATGAGCCTCTTTACGAAATGTTGAATTCATATGATAAAATAATGCGCAGGACATGATTGATAATTCAATTGATCAAGAAATGATTCTTGGTCCAAGTGGGAGTTGTGAATCCCAAAATCCTATTGAGGAATTTAAACTTCAATTATGTAAGAGTACCAGAAAAGGTGTTCCTAAACGATCTTATGATATTGAGGATTATGTCTTCCTGGTATCTCCCAAAGAATTGGATGAACCTAATTTTGTGACTAAGGCTTTATCAAGTCCTGAAAAAGATGAATGGATAAAAGCGATGAAGGAAAAATTAGAGCCCATGAAAACCAATAAAGTCTGGGATCTAGCTGACCTTCCTTCTGGGCATAAAGCTATTGGGAACAAGTGGATTCTCAAAGTTAAACGTAAATCAGATGGGTCAATAGAAAGGCACAAAGCAAGATTGGTGGCAAAAGGTTTTACTCAAGAAGCTGGAATAGATTATGAGGAAACTTTTTTACCAGTTGTGAAATTTACCTCAACTCGATTGCTTTTGGCTATAGTTACACGTTTAGATTTAGAATTACACTAAATGGACATGAAGACTGCTTTTCTCAATAGAGAACTAAAAAAAGAAATCTACATGAAACAACCTGTAGGTTTTGTTGTTAAAGGCCAAGAAAAGAGGGTTTGTAAATTAAACAGATCAATATATGGCCTTAAGCAGTCTTCAAGGCAGTGGTACCTGAGATTTCATAAGAAAGTGATTTCATTTTATTTCACCATGATCGATGAAAACCATTGCATCTATGTGAAAAAGTCCAATGAAATATTTGTGATTCTTTCTCTTTATGTGGATGATATTTTATTAGCTGGAAATAATTTGGAGTGGGTAAAAACAGTTAAGTCATGGCTTTCAAAGTCATTTGACATAAAAGATATGGGTGAAGCAGACTATATATTGGGTGTTAAAATTCAAAGAGACCGTTCCAAGAAACTTTTGAGTCTATCTCAAGAAACATACATAATGAAAATTTTGGAACGTTTTCGAATGAATAGTTGCAAATCCATGGATACTCCTATAGCAAGAGGTGAAACTTTAAGTCTTGAAATGTGTCCAAAGACTGAAAAAGAAAAAAGAAGGCATGTCGCGAGTACCATATAACAGTGCAGTTGGGAGTTTGATGTACGGTATGATGTGTACTCATCCAGACATTTGTCATGCCGTAGGTCTGTTTAGTAGGTATCAATCTAATCCTGGTAGAGATCATTGGAAAGCAGTAAAGAGAATCTTTCGATACCTGAAGGGAACTGCAGATTATTCACTATGCTATAGTGGATCCAATTTATTCATAAGAAGTTATACAGATTCTTGGGCTGGTGATCGATATGATAGAAAATCAACTTTCGGTTATGCCTTCTTGCTAAATGGTGGTGCAATTTCGTGGAAAAGTAAGAAACAAACTTGCATAACCCTGTCAACTATGGAATCAGAATTTGTGGCTTGTGTATCTGCAATACAAGAAGCTGTTTGGTTGAAGAGATTCTTTGAGCATTTGAACATCGCAAAGAATTCTAAGGGTCCCATGATTTTATATTGTGACAGTCAAGCGGCTATCGCATATACGAAGGATCCTAAATATCACAGCAAGACCAAGCACATTGATATTAAGTATAACTTTATAAGAGACATAGTAGCAAGTGGAGAAATAATTTTACAATACATTCCTACACAAGAAATGATAGTTGATCCCTTTACTAAGGCAATATCTAGAGACTTGTTTGAGAAACATGTTATGGCTCTAGGATTACGTAGGATATAATTATGTTTATGCATTGTAGATGACTTGATTATGATTATTATCAATATAAGAATCTTGAATTTATGTTCAATCTCAATGCATGCGAAAATGTGTTTTATTAATATAGTGTGTCGAACAAGTCGTGAGATTGGCTCTCTCACACGAGCAATCGCCTCTTATGTCGAGGAACGTGAAGAGAAAAGTTCCACCATAAGATAATGACTTATTTTGTAAAGCCGGATGTGAGTTTTTGTAATAATATGGATTTGAGGATTATTAAAGAATGAAACTCAGGTTAGACATTCAGAGGTGTCTAGACCTAGATCTGTGCGATGTTGAATGACTAAAAGAATGAGACGCATGCACAAATATAAGGTGATAACATCGTAGCACGTGTTTCATACCAAGTGTGCTTAGCGACCAATGGGTTAATGGAAGAATGAATTCCTGCTTCTTCATTGTGTGAGACCCTAAAAAGTTATTTTAACTTATCATTGAAATACCCTTAGACCTTTAACTATTTCTTGAACTTTAGATCGGTGTTGCTACTTTAGCATGTTACTAATAGCCATGGGAGATTCGGCAATGCGGTGCATGTCTAAGAAAGCAGTTGATTTGGAACAGATATATTCGAGTAGAAAGGGAAGACGATTAAAATGAATATTTTAACTTATTTACACAAGCCGGCTATTACACTAACCATATAAGAGTCAAGTGTAATTGTGTATGTAAAGTTAATCATGAACTCGAGTTCACCTCCTTAAGAGGATGAGGGATCAGATAAGTAACTACTGAAGTAGTGAATGATGTTTGGGGTATTGTGAGTATTAGTATCCTCATATTAGTAGAGAATTGTTTCCACAAGTGATTGGATTCCTAAATGTAGCTTATAAAACCTTAAAGGTAAAGCTCGTGATGCTCACAGGTCGCAAGAACTATTTGCCCTATGAATTGGTGATTTGTTGATGTCGTACTGGTGTGGGTCTAGTCCACCATATGCGAAGTGGGAGATGTTAGATTACGGGTCATGGGTCGCCTATGTGGACCGACCCGACCCAGTCTCTATTGTTTTAATTATATGATAAATGGAAGATAAGCAGGGAGCATTTTAAAATTTGAAAAATAAGGAGGAACAGTTACTAAGTAACTGTTTATCCACCCACATACTCCTGTACATATATGCTTCTTCCTCTGATAAAGAAGAAAGATAAGTGAAAAACTAAACTCTGTGGTAAATAACAAAAACATCAACAAAAATTCAAAAAGGAGGCTTTTAGTTTGTGAATCAACTCTCCGTTTCCAAGAGAGACGAAGATTGACTTGGGGCTATTGTGTTATTAGCAAATTCAACACTTCCGCTGCAACAGATTAAGGTACATACACTATTTTTACTCCGAATTTGTTTTCAATTTTCAATCCTAATGTCTCCTCCATATACAGGAAGGCTTCTTAATTGGCAGTTTCTCCTGATTTTGACATAAAAAAGATTGGTATAAGCTCCTTATACAGGAAGGATCCTTAATTGGCAGTTTCTCCTGATTTTGACATCAAAGGATTAGTATAAGCTGCATTAGCTCGCTGACTCCCATTCATGTCAGGTGATTTGATTTTACCCTGGTGTTAACTATCAGCAGGTGACAGAGAAGGTGGAGCAAAAATGACAGGAAGTATGCAACTAATACGTGAGTTCTGTGATCTCTCAACCGCTGCATTGCATATGAGGTTATTGTTTCGTAGTATTTTCCCACTTTGGGTTTTAAGTGGGAATAGTTATCTTTAGCCATCATATCAGTATGATTTACAAGTTGAATGGCTTAATCTATCTGGAGGTGCGTCTGCGGTACTGATAATTTTCAGTTTAATATATCCAAAGAGTATACTTCTGAAGGGATTTACTTATTTACTTATGTTTCCTCGGAGATTCTGTCGTTTTATGCTAAATATCAACAATTAAGGGGCCATTGACTGAAGAGGTGCCACTGACTGAAGGTGCTTTATTCTATGATGTCACCTTTATGTGATTCTGTTCTCGTGCAGACCTTGAACACAAGACTCCTGTACTCTTCTCGGAGTAGATAGATTTTCGGGATTTTCGTTTTTCCCCAGTTAAATTGATGTCGAAGTAAGCATTTTGGTGTTTTATTCAGTCACTGAGTTAATGGTTAAGACATCATATATTTCTACTATTCCATGAGGTTGTTCCTTGGAATAAGCAACTATTTCGTGGTATGAAGAAGTTTATACGTAAATGCTGATTTTTTGTTGGTTTGAATCGATAGTTAAACTTCAAGAATGGATGCTCCTATGAAGAAACCTCAGGATAATGGACAGAAAACCATAATCAGTGATGACCTTTTTGGCTAAGAGGCTAAAAAACCAGGAGCGTCAACAAAGATGCTGATACAACGGAGGTGCTGGGCACAAACCAACTAGCTTCATTACCGGTGGATGTGCCTGTAATTGTTGCTCCTCAGGATAGTGCACAGCCAGTGAATGTTGCTCCTCTGGACTCTTTGACTTCAGTAACTGTCACTCCGCTGGACTCCTCAATGCCAATGAATGTTGCTCCTCTGGATTCTTCGGTTCCAGTAAAAGTGGACTCTTCAATACAGTGAATGTCGCTCCCCGGGCATATGTAATGCCAGCGGATGTTGCTTCTAGAGAATGTGTGATGACAGTGCGTGCTGCTCCTCGGGAATCTGTCACCCGTATTTACTATACGCGGAATTGGAAAAGGGATGCCCAAAATGCCCATGCAGTGAGACAGAATCAAGTTAATACTAGTGGTACAGTTTCACCGAAGTTACTTCAACTGGTGGAAGTCAAGTACCATCGTCATCCCGAGTTGAATAGTCGGATGTAGCGTTGGGTAATGTGCTTGCTTCACCTATGACTGCATGGAAAAATAAAGGAACACCCAAATCTATTCCCAGCAGGAGAAATTGGAAAGCAGAAGGTAGAAATAACAAGAGCTGAAATTGTATGGGAATTTTATTTTTTTTGGTGGGTTTTGTTTGTAGCTATCAGTTTTGTACGTCAAAATTAGAATTATATCACAGTTTTTTGGGTTTAAATCTAATTTTAACATAAAAGTTCAGTGTGTTTGCGTCATTTGTTGTTGATCTTTTGTCTCCATGGTCACTGTTGTTGGGCCTGCGCTAGTGCGGACTTCTACATCTACTATTACATATATTTTAAATATATCATGCTCATAATTATTTCATGATACATACTTTGGTAGGTCAGTTATTATCATGACCATAATTAATTCAGGATACATAAGTTAATTCATAATACATCATTTCACGCACAAGTTTTTTATATATTACTTTTTGGATACATACAAAATATGAGATGAGATGTAACTAAATAAAAGATATAGGATATTACGTGGATATGGTAAGATAGTGTTGTGGTGTAACTTTTCTATTATATAGAAGAGGTGGTTTCGACCACCTCTTCTAATTACCAAAACATTCATCTACTTCCACTTAATTATATATCATACCCCAATATATAATATTTTCATTATTTCATCATAATGATTTAAATATTTAATATATTCTATTAATTAACTATAACTACATATTGAAAGTAAAAAAATTTCATTTATTTAATTGTCTATCATGTTCAAAACTAATTTGTTACCACAAATCACGATAATTAATAACTTAAAATATTTAAGGTTTCAGCCTGGGATAAAAATGGCATAATAAATTTATCTAAGGATAATTTAGTCATTTACTTTATTACTATTATATAATAATATAATATAATTATTTTAATATATATATATATATACAACATTATGTACCCACTACTAATTTGCCACCACACACTTGTAAATACCATCAATCTCAATAATAGAAATATCTACTAACTCTTTTCACGCGTCCCCTTTCTTTCCCGTTGGAAAATTTCTCCCAAATTTATATTTCCTCTTATCCTTAATTTCTGATAAATTATCTTCATTTCACTGCCTTAATTTCTGATAAATTGAAGCTCCGTAAATTGGGAAAATTTGAGAATCTTCATCTCGCCGCTTAATTTCTTGTAAATTCAGGTCTGAACTATATGTTACTGTTGTGGTAGTGTTAATTTTCAGCATGCTTATGAATTTGATTCCGGTTTGAACTATATGTTACTGTGTTGATTGTTCATTCCGACTTTTACTTCCTTGTATTAGAACATTTTGCTTTTTATCTTTAGCTAGGGGGCTTGTATTAGACATCATATTGATTTTGTGAAGCGAAAATGAGTGAAAATGGCGGAAGAGAGGAGGTGAAAATGGTGGAAGAGAAGGTGTATAAGGTGTTAATATGGGGATATTTACAGGGGGTATTGTCACATAAGTCGTTGTTAACTTCTCCGGTGGAAGTTCAGTTGCCAGAGAATGCAATTGATGATCAATCGTGGAAGGATGTTTGTGGTGGAGGTTGTGGTTTCGCCATGGTTATTTCAGGTTACATTATATGCTCATATCTCTATGGATATATGAATTCTTGTATGAATTGAAAAAAAATAGTAAATCTCTGGCTGTTTTTTGTATTGATATTCAGATATTAAGCTCTGCCACTATGTGAGGAGGAGGTTAGGAATTTGAGCTGTGGAAGAAATCTCTTGCAGAAATGCGACGTAAGACTGTCTACAGTAATAGACCTTTGTGGCTTGAACCTTCCTCGATCTCGTGCATAAAAGGAGCTTAGTGCATCGGTCTGACCTTTTAATGTTTTAGTTTGCTTGAATCAGACCTTACTCTCTTCATTTCATTTCACTAAGATACGCACCTTGTTAAGTCAACAAGAGCCAACTAAAATGAAACATATAGGGTACTAATTCAGATGATGAATTTTATCTCATATTATTGTAGTGGACTAAAAGAGAGTTAATTAGGAATAGCTAATTGTGAATATTAGAATGGCTAACTGTGGAAATTGGCCTCATAGCTATGCGTGCCTTGATTTTATTTGATGGTGTCATATTGGTTTCTATATCTGAGAATTTCAAACGTGCTGCTCTCGATCTCAAAGAAATTGTAAGCAGTTCTTATCTACTTCCTTTATACACACAAAAGTTTTATTGTTATCTAATACATGCACAGGAGTGCAGAACTAGACTTGGTATAGATAACTTGTATCCTTTAAGTTTTACATAGATACGGAAGACAAGAATAAGATTTCACTAGGTCTCCTAGCTTCCTAATAATCAGAAATGAAAAGGAATAGGAGATACAAAAGGAAAACATTCAATTACTACAAAGGGACAAAATAACAATAATCAATTTATGTGCTACAAAAGGACTCCACAACCAGTAGGCACTTAAAATTACAAAACTAAAGCATAAATACTACTCTCTTTTCTTTTCCTTTCCCCTCAAGTCAAGTCATATAGTTTCAATCCTACAAGTATAGCACTGCTCGATTTCCATATATAAGACGATGTTTAAAGTCCCAAGTTAGGCTGTGGTGAAGGCCATACTCCTTCCTATATCCTTGTGTTATATATGCATAGAGGTGGATTTAGAATTTAAACTTGAGAATGCCAACTTGTAAGATTCTTAGCATTTGAACAGTTTGACTAATGACATTATAGAGTTCAAAATTTAATATTTGCTGAAATTTTAAAAGCTTTTCACATGTAAATCTATGTGTACTTTTTGATAGTGGTATTTTTGTTGTAATGTGTTGGCTCCTTTTACATCATTTTTCTTTTCACTTCTCTTGAAAACATAGGCATATTTATTTGTGCATAACATTTTACTCGCTTGCTCTAAAGAAAGTTATGAAAATGTCCAAATGACTAAATTCTTTGTAATGCTACCCAATCTATTGCTTTTTCTAGATGCTTGACTTTTTTATGTTCTTTCGGCTGAAAAATGTACAGTGACCAATCTTGACTTCAATGGGATGATAAGATTTCTCATTGTTCAGCGTCTCTACCACTTGTATTCTTCAAACAAGTATACTGTATGTATAGAATTGGTTTTAATCTACCTCCTCCTCTCTCTAATATTTCTTTGGCCGACCTCCACCTCGCCTAAAACTATCCATAGCTAACCTCTCACACCTCCAAACTAGAGTATTTGTGTTCCTCATTATCACATGAAACAAATTTCCCTTGAATGTTGAAAATTTATAAAGGAAATGAATTTCTCTTGAATATTAGAAATCTACAAAGAAAACAAATTTCTCTTGAACTCTACAAATCTATAAAGAAAACAAATTTCTGTTGAATTTTATATTAGAAATTTCTTAAAGTCCCAGATTTAACTCCACGAGGTAGGAGTGAAGTCTGCGTACAATTTTGGAAATATACTAGCTATGTTGTTGTTGGGTTAACTCAAGAATTCATGTTGTTCTTTTTGTGATGAATTGCTAAGTTGTGTATAATATTTACTGAAAAATGTCTGCTTGTGCTTACATAATAAACCTGCTAGGTGTGGGTGCAACCTGACTGAAATAAGTCACAAAAGAACATTGGTATGGGAAGTGTGAGAGCTTACACTTTAAAATAAATAAAGCTGCTACTGCTCCTTAAGGGTAAAAAGCATGAAGTTCTCAGTTACTATAATATAATATTTGCAAGGAGAAATAATGTTTAATAGTCGAGTTTAGATCTGGTCTTCGACATCTTTGTGCAACTTTTTGAGTGGCTTATTGTTATATCCAAATCTAGAAATTTAATCTAAATATAGAGAGCCTTATGCAAGAAAAAAGTAAAATTTGTTAAGGCAAAACTTCGCTTATGGTTTCAGCATAAACAACTTTAAACTATGGGTGTCAAACGGGCCGGGCCGGGCCAACCCGGAACCGGCCCTTCCTTTTTAACCGGGTTGAGGGCCGGTTTGGACGCTATCCGGGCTGGGCCGGGGCGGGCCAAACAGTAAAAAAATTAAAATTCACCCTAACCCGGCCCACTTAACCCAACCCGGTTAAACCCACCAAAACCCGATCAAACCCGGTTAAAAATCGGTCAAACCCGTTTAAAAAATAAATAAAAAATCCAATATACACTATATACACTCCAATATACACTATATATTTTTAAAAAAATATATAAACAATTACACATATATACGTACCATTCAATAAATAATTATATATGACTATACGTACTACTTTAAATAAAACATATGCTATAATAGTATAATATATATATATACACTACAAAATATATATATATATACTAATTTATAAAACATATACACATGTATACGTTAAATATATACTACTTTAGAAGATATATACACATATATATGCACCATTCAATAGATATGTACTACTTTAAATAAAATATATACTACAATATACATATATATATATACAACAATATGTATATATATATAGTTACATACTAATTTATAAAACATATACACTTGTATACATTAAAGATATACGTCTATAGAAGATATATACACATATATACGCACCATTCAATATATATGTACTACTTTAAATAAAGTATATACTACAATATATATATATATATATATATATATATATATATATATATATATACTTACATACTAATTTATAAAACATATACACTTGTATACGTTAAATGTATACTACCTTAGAAGATATATACACATATATACACACCATTCAATATATATGTACTGCTTTAAATAAAATATATACTACAATATACATATATATATACAACAATATATATATATATATATATATATATATATATATATATATAGTTACATACTAATTTATAGAACATATACACATGTATACGTTAAAGATATACGTCTATAGAAGATATATACACATATATACACATCATTCAATATATATGTACTATTTTAAATAAAATATATACTACAATATACATATATATATACTACAATATGTATATATATATATAGTTATATACTTATTTGTAAAACATATACACTTGGATACACTAAATATATACATCTGTAGAAGATATATACACATATATACACACCTTTCAAAATATATGTACTACTTCAAATAAAATATATACTACAATATACATATATATATATATATACTACAATATGTATATATATATATAGTTATATACTAATTTGTAAAACATATACACTTGTATACGTTAAATATATACGTCTAGAGAAGATATATACACATATATACACACCATTCAATATATATGTACTACTTTAAATAAAATATATACTACAATATACATATATATATACTACAATATGTATATATATATAGTTATATACTAATTTGTAAAACATATACACTTGTATATGAAGATATATACACATCATTCAATATATATGTACTACTTTAAATAAAATATATACTACAATATACATATATATATACTACAATATGTATATATATATAGTTATATACTAATTTGTAAAACATATACACTTGTATATGAAGATATATACACATATATACACACCATTCAATATATATGTACTATTTTAAATAAAATATATACTACAATATACATATATATATACTACAATATGTATATATATATATATATATAGTTATATACTAATTTGTAAAACATATACACTTGTATACATTAAATATATACATTTGTAGAAGATATATACACATATATACACTTCTATAGAAGATATTCAATTTATAAAACATATACACATGTATACGTTAAATATACACTTCTATAGAAGATATATACACGTGTATACGCACCATTCAATGTATATATACTACTACTTATAAAATATACTACATTATATATACATTACAATATATATCGATATATACTAATTTATAAAACATATACACATGTATACGTTAAATATACACTTCTATAGAAGATATATACACGTGTATACGCACCATTCAATGTATATATACGGCTACTTATAAAATATACTACATTATATATACATTACAATATATATAGATATACTTATATACTAATTTATAAAACATATACACATGTATACGTTAAATATACACTTCTATAGAAGATATATACACAAATATACAAAACATATGCTACTTAATATAATAAATTAATAATATTTGGTAGTAAATTAATAACATATCAGAAGTAAGTTTTAAATTTAAAGTAGAAAACTAGAAATTCAATTTAAAATTTTAAATCGTTAAATGAAAAAATATAAAAAGCAAGGACTAAGGAGTGAATGAATTTGGGAAATTTTATTGATTGCAAAATGATCCAAAATTTATAATTTACATGAATGAAAAATCTATAAATTATGCATCATTTTTTCCAACTCATTCATGTTAATATTAATGGGAACTTGCATAGGATAGTCGAAGTCAACGGGGGCAAAACCATGCATTGGACTTGATTCTGCTGAGTTCTCCCGTGAAGTCATAATTTCTTCAAGTTTCAGCTTGTCGCTCAGCTTCGGTTTCATTCCTTGGTTTCTTCTTTCCGCTCTAATCCAATCTCTGAGGCAAACTAGAACATTCATTACATTGCTTCCCAATGAGTGTCGGTTGTCTCCAAGCTGCTGTCGTCCCTGACTAAAGGCGCTCTTTGATGCAACGGTTGACATTGGAACATTCAAGATATCTCTAGCTAATCTTGAAAGCACAGGATATTGTGTTTCATTACTCCTCCACCAATCCAACGTGTTGATCCGTCGTCTGCGATCCTCTGGTGCCGTCCGAAGATAATATTTCAGCTCTTCCCGATAAGTTGATGTGTAAGTTCTCTCATCAACACTGTTCCAACAATTTAAATCATAAAACGAATCAGAAAAACCACTATATGCCGGCCTTTTAGAAGATGATGGCTCCTCGGGAGGATGAGGAGCGACAGTTGAAGTGATATTTGTAGGTACGGCTAAATCAAATAAATCAGCATAGTGATTATATAATTTTTCTATGTACTCTTTTGCATCAGTCGTAGCCGTCCACAAATCAGGTTGTACTTGTTCAGAATCATGGTTAGTATTTATTTCTAAGTTAGTATAAATAAGAGTACTAAAATGACACATTATTATATTTCATGCACGGATTTAGCATAGCACCAACCAAGTAAATAGGGGGAATCGGGAAAAAATATTTTTAAAATTTCGTAAACATGGCGTCAACAGCTTCTTTATAACCTTCTTTATTTTTATATTCTTTGAGTAAACCAGAAATATCGGCTATATATGCCAAAATATTACAAACAGTAGGATAATAAGCACCGAAAAATTCAACAGTAGCTACATAAAATTTTTCTAAAAACTTAACAAGATCATTAATTACAACCCAATCAGAATTATGTAGCATGCAATCAGCAGAATCAACAAATGAACCGCAATATTGGTTAAAAGCTAGTGTAATAGGAATTCTATATTTATAACAAGTTTTTAAAAATTCATACATAGAATTTCATCTAGTATCAATTTCCTCAGGCATCAAAATCGGTGTAAGTACATTTTCTTGACATTTAACTTTAAATTCTCTAATTCTCGATCTACGATTATTTCCTTGAATAAAACCAACAGCAAGGCGAATTTTTTCAATATAAAACTCAAAAAACTCAAGACCATCTTTTATAATTAAATTATATATATGACATGCACATTTAATATGAAAAATTTCAGTTAAGGGCGGAGATAGCGTAGATTTTAATTTTTTTATAGCAGTGTTGTTGTTAGAAGCATTATCAAAAGCAATACATAAAATTTTATTTTCGATACCATAATATTCGGTAATTTTAACAATAGAATCAACAATAAATTGTCCAGTATGTTTACGATATTCATCATATAAAAAAGCAAGAATACGTTTTTGCATCACGAAATTACTATCCATCCAATGACAAGTAACGGTTAAATAATCATTTTTATTTACAGCACGACCAAGATCAGAAGTTAGGGACAATCTACATTGAATATTTTTTAACAATGTTGATAAATAAAAACAATATTGTGAATGAAGTCTAAAATTATCAAACCGACAAGTAGTTCTAGGAATACTGTTAAACATAGGATTATAAATTGCTTGTATATAACGAATAAAGGCATCAGAAGAAGGAAAATTAAAAGGCAAACAACCCACAGCTACTATTTTAGCTATTTCTTCCCGGTCCCTCAATTTATTATACTTCTTTGCTACGTGACCGGTTGCTGGGTCCATTCTAGTTTGCGTTGGCCCACCAACATCCCCACCATCTTTTGCAATATTTAACTCTCTTTTGTGATCTTCAGCTACATGTCTCATTAACGTACCCGTACCCCCTTGCTTGCCTCCACTTCTATGCTTATATATTTGTTGACAAATATTGCATTGCACCTCAATATCTGATATACGTTCAAAAAATTGCCATGCAATACTAGTTTTTTTACGAGGTTTTGGGGCACTAGGAGGACGGGAAGGGAGATTAACTGATTCAGATCTAACGTTAGCATCTCCTACTGCGGGTGTCTCAGCAATATTTTCATTATCTTCGTCTAAATTAACCGCATCTACTTCATTTTCTTCTTCTATACCGTAATTTTCCTGAGCTTCTACATAATCCATATCGTGAGCACCTACACCTATTTCTTCCTCAAAAGGTGTACCAAGCGGTACCGGAGGCGAAGGCACACGGGTATATCTACTACTTGAACTACCTCTACCGCTAGTAATTCGCTTTTTACTACCACTACCGCTTTCGGGACAAAAAATTTTAACACCTTTAGTAGCGAGGTTTCTTAATTTATCCATAATATAAATTAAATTAAACTAAAAATATTCAAAATACACAAATATAATAAAATTAAATATTAAACAATTAATACAATAAATAAAAATTAAACGTAAGAGATGGAACGACAATACCAAATTTGGAAGTATCCGAAGGTTGCGACTTTAGAAACTTCCGCTTGTACTTTGTAAACGAAAAATTAAAAAATTAAAGTGAACACTTTAAGAAATTAAATATATTGAATATTTGAGAATTGAGATTTGAGAGAGTGAAAAATTGTGTGAAAAATGATTTGAAGTTGTAGGGTATTTATAGATTTTTTTTTGGGATTAAAAAATATTTTTTAAAGTTTTTTTTTTTTTTTTTTAATAAATGAGCCCAAACTAGCCGTTTGGACCCAAAAACGGCTATATAGCCGTTGGGCCAACGGCTAGTTTGGCCCAAAAGCCAAAATCTATTTTTTTTTTTTTTAAGTTATCCGGGCCGGGCCGGTTAACCGGCGGGCCTGGATCGGGCTTGGTCCGGGCCGGGTTAGCCGGGCCCATTTTAAAAAAATAACCAGTCCGGGACCCGGAACCCTAAAGCCCTAGGGCTTACCGGGCCGGATTAGTTACGAGGGCTGGGTCGGGCCGGGTCGGCCCGGCCCACTTGACACCCATACTTTAAACTCCAAGTGATTGGCAGACTGAAAAAGAAAATGAATGTTTTCACTTTAAGATACTAATCTGATTCATGAATTAGTATTTGCTTCTATATTCCAATTGTTTCAAAACTCTCCAAAAATGGATTGAAGGTTAGTGCTCTTTCTTCCCAATTTCTTTTGGCTATTATTATCCTGATGTATGTCATTTGATTAAGTTGCAGAAAGAGACACGTCATTTCTTTTCTCTTGATATGATTGGATGACTTGGTTGGTATGATATTTTAATAGTAGTAGATAAAGTTTTCAATTGTACCAAGAGAAAATACCCACTTTCTCCTTCACTGGATACTTCAAATGTGTAAGATATATGCAACAACTGCTTTCTGTCAAATTGATCGATCGATGGCCAATATTTGTTATTATTTTTGCTAAATTTCTTGCAATGTTCATCATAAACTTCTAATAATTAGCTTGTATTCTTTCATGTAACAGGTCTCAGTCATACATTTGCATAGCCCAACCTAAGGATGCATCAACTCTTTTTTTGTATCTATGTAAATTATATGTATAGTATTGTTTTGCAAAACATGTCTCCTTAATGTTCACACACACACACACATACACACACACACACACATATATATATGAGAAAAGATATATTTTTCCCCCTGAACTTGTCCTCCAAACCCACTTTAACACTTAAACTTAATTTCTGTCTGTTCACCCCTCTTAACATCTTTAAAGTATATTATTTTTGCTCCTCAAAACTGAATAGCACTCTCACAACAGAGAGTGTGTTACACTCGCCTACACATCAACGCCACGTAAGAAGTTCAATTTTTCTTAAAAAAAAAATTAACCCCCCACACTTTATTTTTATATATATATATATATTAAATAAAAAAACACCTCCCCCTATTTTTTTTCTTCTTCACAACCCCCACCCAGCCCGCCCAGCCCACCTCCTACCCTGCAACGCAGCCCCCTCCCCCCTTTTCTATCTTCTTCAAACCACCCCACCTCTCCCCTCTCCTTCATTTTCTATCTTCTTCAAACTTGAACATATTGCCAATAGCCATTAAGCAAACTCAACAAAAGCAATTCAAACATAATTAAAAGCCTATTTTGATTCTAACACAAGCCCAACAAAACAAATAGCTCAAAATATACCATACAACAAAAACATGGAAAACAAAATCAAGATTGAATTTTTAAAACATAATTACAAGCCCTTTATGATTCCTTCATCAAATCACCAATTCAAGAAACAACAATGCAATAGCATCACCACATTCCAATTCAAAACTCTTCATTCCGAAATATTCCGACAAAACTCACCGGAAAACTATTAAAACAAACCCAAAAAAATATACGCACACCATTAACACCACCGCCACCATTAACACCACCGCTAATAACTTTTCTTCAATTTTAATTTTATTTCAAATTTTCAAATTCATGAAGATAACTTTTAATTTTAGAAATTCACTTTAATTCTTTTCTAATGATCTTAAGTCAAGGGGTTTAGGTGTGGTGAAGGATTTGGTAATTGAAGGAGAAGAAATTAGGGGTTTGGAGGGGAGGGGGCGGGGCTGGTGGTGGAGAAATTGGTGGTTGAAGGAGAAGGGGGCTGGTGGTGGCGGGTTTGGAGAGTAAAAATTATGGTGGGGGTGGGGGATAGAAGAAGAAGATGGGAAATGGAGGTGGAGGGGTATGAAGAAGATGAAGAAATGGGGGTGGGGGTATGAAGAAGGTGGTTATATATATATATTAAAAAGTGGGGCCATATCAGTTTTTAAATTTAAAAACGTGATTTTTTTTCTTTCTTTTTTTAAAAAAATTCACGTCAGCTTTAGGGGTGAAAATAATATACTTTAAAGATGTTAAGGGGGTAAATAAATAGAAGTTAAGTTTAAGTGCTAAAGTGAGTTTGGATGACAAGTTCAGGGGGAATGTCTTTTCTCTCTCTCTATATGTATTAAAATGTGTGCGCCACAAGCTTGTTCCCTTGAGCTCAATCGTATTAATTAAAACATTCTACTGCTCAAACTTCCTACTTCAAGATAAATCCTAAAACTTAAAAATTACAATCCACATGTTCTATTGTTGGCCCCGTGCTGACACGAGCCTTGTTCTTCTAGTTTACATAAATAAATACTACCCCCTCCATGCAACAATAATTATTCACTATACTAAAATAAATGTTCAACACTACTTATCCTATTTGAAAAAAATCAATGGATAATTTATTATTTGCGTCTATTGCATCTTTTGTATTAAATACTATTAACTGTCCTCTACATTTTTTAAGACATTAAATTTACTATATTCAAATGTGATATAATAAAATTACTTTTATTATTTATTATTACTCCCTCCATCCTTCTTTACTTATTTTTTATTAGCACAGGAATTAAGAAACATAAAATGATTGAGATAATTTTGTCACATTACTCTTTCAATATAACAAATTTAATATTTTGAGAAATGCATTAGATAATGAATCATATTTAATGCTAAGAGTAAAATGAATAGAAATAGGTAAATTATCATTTTATTTTATAATTTGTATAAGTATTATTAGACATCTCAAAATAGAAAAATAGACAAATAAAATAAACTGAGGAAGTATTTTTAGGAAAAATAACATAAATATACATGTTTACAATATATATATACCATATTTTTACAAATTTCTATCCTTACAAAGCGATTACAAAACTAATTATGTATCTTCATTGGATATATCGTGGAACTAATTATGTATCTTGATAGATTTAAAATCGTAAAAATATATCGGAAGCTAATTATGTATCTTTACAAGGAAAAAACATATCTTCATTGCATGTATTTTGTATCTCGACATATGTAAAATTGAGAAAAATATATCGGGAGCTAATTATGTATCTTTACAAGAAAAAATATATCTTTATTAGATGTATTATATATCTTGACATATTCAAAATAATAAATAAATAAATATAGTGGGAGCTAGCTATGTATCTTTATAAATGAAAAGGGTATCTTCATTGAATATGTTTAGAGCTAATTATATATCTCAACACACTCAAAATCGAGAATTAATAATTATATAAAATATCAAATTTTTTTGCAATTAAACTTCAAATTATCGGATTTATATTATTTATTTCTTTTTAATTGGTATGCCAACTCAGTACAACATGGGTTGTGGTGAAGTGGATGAGCTGCTCTATCTTTAATTAGAGGTTGAGGGTTCGATTCTGAATATTAAAAAAAAATTTATTAGGAGCGCTGCCACCTTAATGGGCCTCTGTGTATGGAGGAAATTCTGTTGAGAGCACTGCCATGAGTCATGCAACGCGTGATTCGATTAGTCGGCCCCAATACGATCACCGACACCGGATGGAAAACAAAAAAAAAAAAAAAGCTTTTGCAGCGAAGTGGGTCGGATTGTTCTACGGAACCCTTTTGCCGTCATATGCCCAGCTCTATAAATCCTCTATAATACTAACATCCCTCATCTCATTTCATCTTCTAATTGTGCAAAAAAATGCAGGTAATTAATACATTCCTAAAGATCATGTATTCAATTTCGATTATCATATCATTTTGCTTCAAATTTTTCAAACATTATTTTCAATTTTCCCCCCAAAACCGTAATTTCTACCCACATGGGGTTTGAATGGCCTAAAACTTAGATATTTATCTGATTCTAAATCATTTCACTAAAGGTAAAGGAGGAATTTTAAATTTAAATTGTTTCAATTTATGCTAATGTGTACAGTATTTTCGTTTCTGTAATTCGATTATTATTATTATTCTTATTATCTTCCACCAAGGCTCGAAATTTTTTTTGTTTCTCAGAACCCTAGTTTTATATTTTTTTGTTTAGTTTATATGTTTTAGTAATTTGTTTGTTAATTTGTTGGTATGTATATGTGATTAAAATGTTTGTTATACTTTGTTGATATAGGCTAGTGACAGGTTCAATATCAACTCCCAGCTTGAGCACTTACAAGCTAAATACGTTGGAACAGGACATGCCGACTTGACTAGATTGTAAGTATTTCTTTTTTTTTTTGATGAAGTAAGTGGAATTCATCTCTTGTACTTTGATTATCACACTATTTTATTGCAGTTTTTTTTTGGTAACAACCTCTCTACCTTGATAAAGTTTGTGTATACTCTATCGTCCCCAAACTGCACTCATGGGTAGGGGTGGACATTTGGTATTCGATTCGATATTTTTAAAGTTTGGGTTCGGTAATTCGGTAATTCGGTAAGCAGTATTTGAGAGTAGATACCACATACCATACTTTTAAATATTAGTTCGATAATTCGTTAGACGGTAAATTAAACTTCTGTTCGGTACGGTATTTGGTAATACCTTATTGAAGTTGAAGATGTGCAAACTACATTTAAACTTCAAAGAGTATATTTAATAGAAATCCTTTTTAATATTCTTTTTTGCGCTTTTTACGAATATTTTATCTAGGTTCAAAACATTCTTTGGGATGATTAATACTATTGTCTATTGAGTTAGTTAGACATGTCGTATATATATATATATATATCGGTATTTGATAATTACCGAATACAAAAGGTATAATACATAAATATGACCCTAAGCTTGACACCAAATTATAACTTTGACCTTAAACTTTAATAGTGCACAAATATGACCTTTAACTATTCAAAACCTGAACAAATAGTTAAAGGTCATATTTGTGCAGTTTTGAATAGTTAAAGGTCATATTTGTGCACTGTCAAAGTTTAAGGTCAAAGTTATAATTTGGTGTCAAGTTTAGGGTCATATTTATGTATTATGCCAATACAAAATGGTATTAATATTTTGTATCAAACCCAATCCTGAATACCGAAATGTTGAAATTTTATTCCTAAATTCCATACCAAATACCGAATTACCGAATACCAATTACCAATTTTTTTTGATTCGGTTCGGTAATTTGATTTTCGGTATTTTATGCCTAACCCTACTTGTGGAATTGCAATGAGTATGTTGTTATTGATGAATTAAGGGGAATTCATTAGAAGACATCAATAATATGCAAGAAAGTATGGAAAAATAGGTAGTTAGCTCCATAACAAGGGGATCTATACTAGGTTTGGGGGGAGCTAATAAAATCGTTAAAGACATTGATAGGGGGGAGATAGTTCCAACTAATCAGATTAACTAAGCATCTAGCCTTGAGGATGGAGTAGGTTAGAGTTGAGATATCATAAGAACACCTTTGATTTCTGTATGTTGCAATGCACCAAAAAATTACTGTTGGGATTGTTCCCCATATCTTTTTGGTGGTTTTGTCAACTCCCGAAAACACTAGCTTTCATAGGCTTGCCTTAATGTCTCTGGCATCACCCATTTTAGAAAAAGATTAGTATAGAAGAAGCTCCATGTCTGTTGTATGAGACAATTAAACAAGTTTTGCTCGTCCATATTTACTTTAATCAATTTATGCATGAGATACTCATATTCACGCTTGAGCAGATGAGTTCTCATAATGAATTTTCATTTAGTGTAGAATTGAATGGTCACTTTGTTTTCAATCATCATCTGCAGTGCAAATGTTTAATCAAAAGTGGGAAATATCTCAATAGTTCATTCTATTAATGATTTTAGTTAAGTCTTAACCTTTTTGTAAAAAATAAACCAGATATGGGAAAGGAGAGGAAAACAACATTATTTCATATATTGAAAAAAAGTTCACAATAATAAATTACAAGCCCGCAAGGACATACTTCTCCCACTTGGCTTCAAGTAATTGAATATACACTTTAAAAGGTTGACTTGGACAAACCCACATGATAAATATAAAATATCAATTAATTTATCACCCTAAGGTTCTCGGAGAGAATCTGCTAAAATTGATTAAGCTTTCCAATTCAAGATTAAGATATAATTCGTCAATTCAACTTGTTTTAACAGAAAAAAGCGAACATTTTCAAGTATTGAAGCATTAAGAGACATTTAAAGGTCTTAAACTCTCAATTTCTTCTATCCATCTCATCGTAAAGCCCTTTGATCCTTTAACAAATTTTTTGTTGTCCTCGGGACATCATTCCATTGGACTTCAGACTCCCTAAAATATGTTCTATGATTGATACAAGACTAAGTGTGTATCAAGAGATTCAAGCCAATACAAGAGCAACAAGAAGAACAACAAGGTGCTAGTGAATCGAAATAGGCCACTCACGACTTCACTAGACTTTAGATTTAGTTTTGAGCAAGAAAAGAGATGAACACAAGAACAACAATGCTAGTGAATCGAAAGAGCCCCATACGACTTCACTAGACTTCAAAGACCAACAACAATACAATGTTAACAAAAGAGATAGATAGATAGTTTGACATACAATATTCAAGAATCTAAGAACCCTAACTACATGTGAGGACCCTAAGATTAATGAATGTTAACACCAAACTCTTATGTTGACAAAAGAGGACTTTACCTCCCTAATCACCAACGTATCAAGCCAACGATGCAACACAAGTGATATCCACACTTGGGCAGCCCTAGTTACGGATTGGCGGCTTTTCCAAGCCCTACAACTAAGGGGTGTTACACTCCTCACATTAGAGAGAGAGTTTGTCTTCCATCAATAAACAACTAAAGAGAAAAAACCTAATAAGGAACTATATATAGTCTAGCTTATTACATGGCAAAATGACCAAGACACCCTTAATGACAAAGGGTGGCCTTGGTGCGTTGGAAGGCAAGATGAAATGGCCAAAACACCCTTAATGAAGTGTGGCCTTGGTGTGTTGAGGACTTTCACATTGAGTCCTAACACTCCAAAGTTGCCTTCTTCAAGCTCCAAAAACCGTGAGTCCTCAAGTCCTTAGTGCTCCAAGCAACCTTCCACACTCGGCATTGCTCCATCAAGTGCCCATCACGGTCTCTACATGCATGCTCTCGTGTCCTCGAGACGACCAAGAATTGAGCCTTTATGTGTTGGTCTCCAAGGACGTCATCAAAAACTATGAGTGCCGTTACTCGTATCATCCTCCCCTTCTCGAAAAGGATTCGACCTCGAATCTAAACCTTGCATGCACAAAGAGAAGACAACCAAGCACCACATCCTCATGACATGAGGGTTAAAGTTAGCACAATAAACAACATCGACATGCCAAGGAGGTACACACTTAAGGTATAACCACACATCCTTTGTTGTAATCACGGGGAACTTTGCAAAAATATTACAAAGGAGTGGGCGAAAGGAATCACCATCAAGGGGTGGTGCTCTAATTGAAAGTAAAGTCCACGCAACACATATACCAATGTCACTCAAACAAGTGGACCTACCAACAACTATCCGTCCTTCACACCCTAAGAAGTTACCGGGGTCGAATGGGAGACGTAACCAAGGGCTTAGGCCTTGGCTACTCTCACTTTCCCCTAGGGTGTCATCCTCGAAATTAAGCAAGCCCTCTTTATCATCATTGGAAATATCATGAACAAAAAGAGGGTTGAGAAAGGTGTTTCATAAGTCAACTTCAAATAAAGGGTTCTCATGCATGCACTTACTACTAGTTTCAAAATCTCCACTAGAAATATGTCCAACATAAGAAACACATGAAGAAGAAGTAGATGGCATTTCTAAGCACATATCATCTTCTCTTTCACAAGAGTAGTCCTCACATACATACAAACCATCACAGCAGCCAAAGGACCACAATCAAAATCGTCTTCACAAGGCCAATTACTACTCAGCTTTTCTAAACATTCAAGCAAATCAAGATCATCTACGCCCGGTTGATCATTTTGCTCACCCTCACTAGTTGTTGGCAATTCACATACCAACGTAGACTCACCTTGTTTTTCACAAGGGTCAACTAGTGTGTGAATACTCTCGTCACTTGGTAATGGAACCTTAGTCAAGTTGTAAGTCCTAGCACTAGATGGACACAAATCATTCTCATGAGGAGAATCAATTTCGTCATCTAAAGGATCAACTAGTGCTTGCGTACCTATAACAAGAGTTTGGTCCTCATGCGACCTAACAATATCAAGAGTATCACAAAATGAAGACTCATGCACTTCTACACTAGGTAAAATCGCAACTACGTTCATAGGAGTGTAGGGGATAGCATTTTTACCTCGTAACTCACATGAGCTACGGTCTTCATCTTGACGTGTGTCCGGGCAGTCCGCTTGCTCCCTTGGAACTCTCATATGATCCAACCTTTCATTTATCACTTCCCATTGACGGGTAATGGCTTCAAGTTTAGCCAAAATAGCACTTGCAGCTGCGGATTCCATTGTAATTGCACCTAAAAAAAAAAAGATCAAGCCTGGAAAGCAAAACACAAGTTAGTTCGAAACAACTTCACTGCACTCTCACACACTTGATCGTGTCACGCTTGGATTCACAAGTGTTGCAAGTCGGCTTGTAGTTCGTGATGAGTCAAGTGGTGAGTCTACTCTTGGGTCGGAATGGATTCTTTATTTGAAGACTCAAGGAAATGATGTTCGAACTTGAACAAGAAGTACTACAATTTATAAAAACGACAAAAGCACAAAAGAAACGTAGACACGAATAATAGATGCAAAGGACTAATTGACAATCTAGTAGGAGTTTACTAGTTTGTTAGTTAGTTCTAGGATCAACTAATGAAACCAAGAATCAACAATTAGAAACTAGGAAAATCCAAATTTGAGCTTAATAGTGATGGTGAACAGTAATTAGGGTGACGTGGCAGCATGCAATTGGTCTCGGTCCCACACAATCTTTTGTCACAAATTTGAAATTTTAATCTTCACACAATTTGGAATGGAAGACAATTGGTAATGGAGGAAAAATACAAGTCTTGACCCTTTTTCAAATTCATTCTCAAAATGGTGAAGCTTGACTTGTACTAGTTCCACAAAACAAGGCCTTTGGAAAAGTGGGTGGAAAGTAGATGTCAAGTCTAGGAGGTGATGGGCTCAAGTCTTCTCACAAACAAATTTTACATCTTTGTCTTTTTTTAGTGATCAAGATATGAGATGAGGTGAAGAACAAAATGAACAACAACAATTTTTTTCAAGAACAAATCAACAACATCCTCCAATCTTCAACAACATGGCATGACACACGGCCAACCTTGAACCACAACAGACGGCCACTTCAAGTTCACAACAACAAGGTCAATATTATAAGCTCAACTTTAGATCTAGACACTTTTGTGTTAGTGAGAAAGAAACCAACACAAGAAACACACTAGACAAACAAATTTTCTACTAGATCTAGTCATAAACTCTTGGCCAAAACAACAACAACAATGAGCAACAAGTTCTCGGCCAAGAACACTAAACACAAGAACACTTTCTTTTCACTTCTTTCCCTTTTTTTTTTTTTGATTTTTCAACTTTCAAGCCCAAGATTGATCTTGTTAGAACAAAATCAAAGATGGCTTTGATACCAAATGATACAAGACTAAGTGTGTATCAAGAGATTCAAGCCAACACAAGAGCAACAAGATGAACAACAAGGTGCTAGTGAATCGAAATAGGCCACTCACGGCTTCACTAGACTTTAGATTTAGTTTTGAGCAAGAAAAGAGATGAACACAAGAACAACAATGCTAATGAATCGAAAGAGCTCCACACGGCTTCACTAGACTTCAAAGACCAACAACAATACAATGTTAACAAAAGAGATGGATAGATACTTTGACATACAATATTCAAGAATCTAAGAACCCTAACCACATGTAAGGACCCTAAGATTAATGAATATTAACACCAAACTCTTACGTTGACAAAAGAGGGACTTTACCTCCCTAATCACCAACGTATCAAGCCAACGATGCAACACAAGTGATATCCACACTTGGGTAGCCCTAGTAACGGATTGGTGGCTTTTCCAAGCCCTACAACTAAGGGGTGTTACACTCTTCACTCTAGAGAGAGAGTTTGTCTTCCATCAATAAACAACTAAAGAGAAAAGACCTAATAAGGAACTATATATAGCCTAGCTTATTACATGGCAAAATGACCAAGACACCCTTAATGACAGAGTGGCCTTGGTGTGTTGGAAGGCAAGATGAAATGGCCAAAACACCCTTAATGAGGTGTGGCCTTGGTGTGTTGAGGACTTCTCACATCGAGTCCCAACACTCCAAAGGTGCCTTCTTCAAGCTCCAAAAACCGTGAGTCCTCAAGTCCTTAGTGCTCCAAGCAACCTTCCACACTCGGCATTGCTCCATCAAGTGCCCATCACGGTCTCTACATGCATGCTCTTGTGTCCTCGAGACGACCAAGAATTGAGCCTTTATGTGTTGGTCTCCAAGGACGTCATCAAAAACTATGAGTGCCGTTTGACTCGTATCAATGATGGCATTCTCTTTTACATTGTGCTTTTGCTCGTTTTCGAGAACTTCCACTTGGCGTGCTTTGAGCTTGTCCTTGTCCAGCATCCGAAATAGGAACAAGGAAACAATAAAAATGGTTATACCATTCAATGTGACAAGATATGCCATAATTGAAATGCCAACATGTGAGAATTGTCTTGTTGAAAAAATTACACATAAACCATTTGGAAAGCCTAAGATAACAATAACAAAATGCTTAGTGTAATTCCACAAGTGGAGTTTGAGAAGGGTAGGATGTACGGAAACCTTGCCCCTTCCTTTGTGGGATGGAGAGGCTATTTCTAATAGACCCTCCACTCAAAAGAAGTAATCAAAGTAGTATTTGAAGGAAAATACTGACAATATAAACAAAGCAAATAAAGTAATGGTAGTAGTAAGAATAAAAGAAGCAAATAAAGCAATAGCAGTTGTAAGAAATGGAGAATAAAGTCGCGCATGCATACTAAATCATACTACTAATATGAAGAAAATTAGTAGAGGACACTCGCCCCTTGTTCGACTGCCTCTTATCCTTCTATCATAATCCTCAACCTCCATACTTTCCTATCTAGAGTTATGTCCTCAGTAAAGTGAAGATAGAGAGCTGAGTTCCCATTACATTATTTTGTTATGACATTTGTGGTCCAATGAATGTGAGGGCTAGATTTTGTGCTTTGTATTTTATCATATCTGTTGACGATTTCTCAAATTTTGTTACATCTCTTGGATTTCTCATAAATCTGAAGCACTTCAATGCTTTAGAGTTGATAAAGGTTGTGAATATCCACCTAGTCAATTTGAAGAGTTATTTAGAGAAAAAGTCATTGTCTGACAATTAACTATTCCTTACATACCTAAGATGAATTTACTTATCTCCTTCTGGAGAGATGCGTTATTGACTGCAGTCTACGTATTAAATAAAATGTCGTCTTACTTAGTATCTCTTTATGAGCTATGTACTGTCATAAGCCAAACCTGAATGATCTATGATCTTGGGTTTGTTGCATATGTAAAGATCGTTTTGGCAAGTTTGAAAAACCGAGTCCAAAAGGGAAGAAATATATCCTTTATAAGATACTATGAACACTCCGAAGGGTATGTTCCTTGGTGAATTGGATGATGGAAGTATTTCTGAAATTGAATTAGGATGCCACATTTCTAGAAAATGATTTTTCAAGGAAGGAGAGACTCTTTATGAAATGTTGAATCACAAGATGTCACGTTTCCTTTTGGCATGTTTGTAAGTTAACTATTTCTGCTTTCCTTGAAGTTGAGGTTCTTTATTCTAACTATGGTTTTGTAAGTCATCTATATCTCTGTTTGACATTTATTGACTATGTTGAGATTTTGTTATTATAGTATAATAACTGTGGAGTTACTGATGTTTTGGATATTTTTTATTTGGCTTAGTGAGTGGGCAGTGAACATTCAGCGTGACAGTTACGCATCCTATGTTGGACACTACCCAATGTTGGCGTATTTTGCCATTGCAGAAAATGAATCAATTGGAAGAGAACGTTATAATTTTATGCAGGTTTGTGTTTGTTAAAAAGGTTTATCTTGTTTTCCAGTTTTGCAGCTACTTTGATTTTGGATCTTAATATGCTGGGTTGCACTTTAAAAAAAATGCTGGTTTGCATAATGAGTGGTTTCCTTCGTTTTTCGATGTTGATTTGCATAATGAGAACTAAGTGCTTTTCGTTTAAGGTTCTGTATTCCCTTACCAACTAGTTAATAGAAGTTGCCGCTTTGATGTTAAGACTATAGGTTGCATAAGAGCACTGCATTTTTGTTGAAAGGATGATTTATTTGTAGAACAAGTTGTAACACTTCTTGATGCCTTTGATGTTTAGTGTCCTCTTTCAGTGATAGTATTTGGCCATTCAATCCAACATTTTCTAGTGCTTTTTTAGGATGTGACTATCATGTGTTACATTGTGCACTTAAAGGATGCTCGAGAGCGATGGCTTCTTAGACATGGCTAGTAAGTAACTAAATATAAGGACTAACACTCATTTGAGGCTAGTAAGTAACTTTGTAGCAAAAGATCGGAAGAACCAACAACTTCATGAATATTTCAGTATTGATGAAAAGCCTTAGCTCACGTAGAAGACAGAAAATTCAAATTTGCTGCGACTTTCCCAAGGAAAGAATAAAACAATTTGCCATTTTATAACATAGAGAAAACTAAAGTAATGTGTCTATGATATTTGTGATGATGCATCCTTTATTTTCTTCTTTTGCAATTACTCACAATTCCGTATCTACTCTTTTTTTGTGCAGAAAATGCTTTTGCCCTGTGGTCTTCCACCTGAAAGGGAAGATGAGTAAGAGTTGCAATGGATAGCACCCTTCAGACTTGGACCTCTGTCGAGCCAAAACTGTTGAGAACGTGTAAGGTTGATAATATGAAAGATTTGACTTGTATTAATCTTACTAATCTAGCGAAAGCACATTCATGATTACACATTTTGAGTTGTTTTATTATGTTCAAGTGACATGTATTTCAAGTTCAGTAGTTGTTTTTGCTCGAGTGCCAAAGAGGTGTTGATCATCGAGTAGCTGCTATATATTTGTGCTAAATGTGTTCTCAAGTATTTGTTATTTTGGTTAATTCAGACCAATGTATAATCGAATCGTATTTTGAAACGAAGGAAGAACACAAATAATGACCCCAAAAAACTAATAGATACTTGAAATAGACCAATTATTAGCACTTAACAACAAAACCAAATACAAAAGGGGTTAAACATAGAATAGATGAAAAACTCATCAACACACATGCAATTATATTAAATGCATGGAGTTATGAGGAAACACTAGACATTCAAACAACCTATCTTATATAATTTTAACATTACTTATTTAACTCCGCCTGTGACAGCTAGAACAGTTTGTATAGCTGTGAGTATGAGGAGAACGATGGCTGCCAGAGTTGAAGCTCCTACCCAAGGACTACTAAAATAATTGTGTATCAAATTTGCCTTCGTTCTGTTCCATGGTCTTTCACAATGTTCAATTATTTTTCTGTATCCTCCTTTGTCATATAAGCAGGCTGAAGTGCTGACCCCTTTTCCAATTTTGTTAAAGAATCTAGTCACTTCTTTGTCCTCTCCTAACCCGTTAATTATGATTCCTTTCTGGCGAAGCAAATTCACATCTTGTCTGACTCAATAAGCTGATCCATGAAAGTAGCATAATCACTGAAATATCTATGATGCACATCAGATTGTTGCTCAAAAGCAATGAGATTTCTCAGATTTGACTCAGTACTATCAAATAATCGAAGACAAGGGATTTTCAACAGTCCATTCTCGTACTTTATATCAAATAAACTTGTATCCCCAATATCATCTTTGTCATATGATCTATATATATTTCCGAAGCTTTTAAAGCTAAGCCCAGCTTCCGAAAGCTCTGTTGCATTTGGTATGATGACCTTATTTATCTTATTGCCCTTATCATTCTTCTTCTCTTTTGACCTAATTATTTGCAAAGGATTGCAACATAAGATTCTCGAGGAATATGTTGGATCTGTGTTAGGATTCCCCTGCCATGACATGTGTATTAGATGAAGTAAATGTTTGATTTTTCCTGCATTAGCATTGTTATGTACCTCTAGAAGTGCTGCAGGAGTCGTTTTTGGCAAGTTAATAGCAAAGCAACACTTCGCCATTATTGCAAATGGTAATTCATCATCTTTCTTTGTCATGTGATGAAGCTTGTTGAGAACAAAGAAGAGAAGTTGATTTTCTAGTAACATCAAGTCTCGAGTCAGTTGATCAAATATGTAACCAACACTAGTATCGATAATATTTTCTTCTTCTTGAGGATACACTTTATGTAGCTCTCGAATAAACTCAACCACAAAACAACCATCAAGCAATAACATTTGCAAGAATTGATCAGTGTGACTCATGTCTTTCTTGAGGTCTTCTATATCATCATAACATTTTAGTGCTTCCTCCTTCAATTCCTCCAATTCATTGATGCAACTTTCCAGATCAAACCCCTCTTGTCGTTTAAGAAACCTTTGTAGGTATATTACTTTGTACTTTTCCATTGGACGAAGTATAGGATTTTTCCTATGGTAAGGACCAATGGAGACCATCTTTGGTGTATAAGCACCTGGATTCGATTCACGCAGCCCACATTTACTTTGAATATCGTACACGATTTAAGAGACGAGTTATCCAAACCCTTAAACATTCCAGAGATTCGATTAACAATTTCCCTTGGTTGTGATCCTGATGAATCTTGTCCATTTGTTTCATTTATCCCACTTAAATGATCCACTTCCCTCCCTCCTTCTCTGTATGTAATGGAAAAGAGAGTGACATTTTAAAACGCCTGTTTTGTTTATTCTTTTAATACCTCATTATTTTGTTTACGTATGTAATCAAATCGGACGGTAGTGTTATGGGATAAAAAATGTCTATCAAAGTTAAAATGTACTCCATCTGTTTTAATTTATTTATCTTTTTTTTTAGTCAGTTTAAAAGGTGTATATTTTTTTGACAACTATTTAATTTTTAACTTTCCACATGACATGTTTAAGATCACAAAATTAAAAGATGTTTTGGTACATTACACACGCGCGTGCACACACACACGTATATATAAGATCATAAGATTCAAAAGTTTTCTTCACTTTCTTAAACTCCAAGTCAATATCAGATAAACAAATTGCTACAAAGGGAATATGTTTTATAACGGATAAATATATAGACACACACTCAAATTTGGTCTTAACTTTAGGAGCTTATGAAAGTAGAGGGGATGTGGATAGTATATGGGAGATGACAGTCAGTTGCATTAGAGAGACCGCTAAAGAGGTGTTAGGTGTCTTGAGAGGCCGCTAACTTGAGAGCTTGTATGCAACGTTAGAGAAGAAAGGTAGGGATAGAAAGTTGTACGTATTGGCATGCCAAGGCCAGGAGCGGAGGGCTCATGACCTTGATCAAGTAAAGTGCATCAAGGGGATGATGACAAAGTGCTGGTTGTGGATACCCTCATTAGGAAGATATCACAATCTATTTTTATAGACTTTTGAAAGAAAAGGGAGACAAAAGTTTCGTACTATAGAACTTGGAGAACTCAGAGAGGGGTCGCGATTATGGTTGTTGTAGGCGTATCAAGGTTGAGGAGGTCAAAGGGGCTCTTCGTAGGATGCGTAAGCATAAAGAGACAGAGCAAGACGTGATTTTCGTGGATTTTTGAAAAGTACTGGCAGGGAAGGTTTGGAGTGGCCGACGAGGTCGTTTAACATCCTTTTAGGGCGACAAAAATGTACTATGCTTGGAGATAGAGTACGATGGTTTCATTATGTAGGAACGAGGGGGACATTCAGAGTTGCAACAAACATAGGGTTATCAAGTCGTTGGGTTATATTTGGTAAATGGTAGTAGAGTTGAGGCTTAAGAAGATCATGACTATTTTCGAGAATCACTTCAGTTTCATGCCAGATCGCTCGACTACTGAGGCCATTCACCTAGTGAGGAGATCAGTGGAGCAGTTTAAGGAGAGAAAGAAAGGACTTACACATGGTGTTCATAGATCTAGAGAAGACATATGACAAATTCCCAGAGAGATTCTGTGGAGGTGCTTGGAGGCTAGAGGGGTGTCCGTAGAGTATGCTAGGTCGATTCAGGTCATGTATGCCAGCGCGAAACTCGTGTGAGGACGACATGATGAGATTCAGAGCTATTTTTATTTTCCTTGGTAATGAATATTCTAATGCGGCTTATTCAAGGGGAGGTGCCTTGGTATATGTTATTTGATGATGATGGTACTGATTGACGAGACCTAGAGAGAAGTTAATGATAAGTTGCATGTTTGGAGACAAACCCTTTAGTCTATAAGGTTTAGGTTGAGCAGGACAACGATGGAGTACTTGAAATGTAAGTTTATTTATTTGGCGCATGAGGCTGGCGTGGTAGTGATGTTGGATTCTCAAGTTTCAAGTATCTTGGGTTTATGATTCAGGAAAATGGTGAGATTAAAGAGGATGTCACGCACCGTATTGGTGCAGGGTGGTTGAAATGGAGGCTCTCTTTGGGAGTCTTGGGTGATAAGAAGGTGTCTCCTAAGATTAAAGGTAAGTTCTACAAAGTGGCAGTCCGGACGACTATGTTGTATGGAGTAAAGTGTTGGCCAGTTAAGAACTCCCATATTCAAAAATTAAAAGTGGCGGAAATGAGGATGTTGCGATTGATGTGTGGACTTACCAGGAGAAATAAGATTAGAAATGAGATTATTTGGGAGAAGATGAGAGTGACTTCGGTGGACGATAAGATACGAAAAGTGAGGTTGCGATGGCTCGGGCATGTGATGAGGAGGTGCACGGATGCTCCAGTACGGAGGTGTGAGAAGCTGGCTATGAATGATTTTAGACGGGGTAGAGGTAGGCCAAAGAAATATTGAAGGGAAGTGATTAGGCATAATTTAGAGCAGCTACAACTTACGGAGGACATGGCCCTTTATAGGAAGGTGTGGAAGACTCGGATTAGGGTAGAGGGTTAGTGGGTAGGAGTTCGATAGTGATAGTAAGGATGAGTGCTTGGTTTGTATCTGCATCTGGAGTTTCTTGTTCGTGGTGTTTCAGTGATGTATATGATCTTGAATAGATAGTTTATTATTACCTTGTATGTGTCATATTTTCTTTATTATCTAGCAGTGTGTTATAGTTTTGTTGTGTGCTTTTATATTTTTTTTGTTTGTTATCTTTCATGAGTCGGGGGTCTATCAGAAACAACCTCTCTACTTTATTTGAGGTAGTGGTATGGACTACGTATACTTTACCCTCCCCAAACCTCACTTTATGAGAATATACTGAATAAATTATTGTATATTTAAAATAGAAAAGCCTTCGTGGCCTTCCACCCTCCATTTTTCTTCTTATTCCCTAATTTGCTTCTATACAATCTCTCTCTTGTGAATGAAATTGATTGGTTTATAATTAATATCTATTATTTCTTGTGTTCTTTCAAGTCTTCTAAAATGAAAGATTTTTTTTGAAGAAAATCGTGCGAGCTTGATTTAAAATAAATAGTATTAAACCTCGTAAGAGTATTTTTAAACTGACTGAGCCCAACATAATTGTCAAAAAAAAGTGGGCTAATAAAACAAAAAACTAAAACTAATTACTTGTACAGTTGTGAGAGAGAGAGAGAGTAGAGAGACCTCATCTTTTTCAGTTGGAAGAAGCAGTGGAATTTGATTATCTATTGAGGTAACCTCAAGGGAGGAAATCTAAATGGAGTGTGACATCCCTCTTTCTTCAACTCTAATTTCTACAATAAGACACGTTCTTTTAAATTTCATTTCATAGATGTAGGTATTATTGTTATAAAACTTAGTATAGATATTTAAATGAAAAAAATCAAATTTAAAGGGTTAGCAAATGTATTCAACACTCTTTTTCTAATATTATTCCAAATTAATGGCAGTTTGAGGGAGCATATTTAGATACTTCTTTGCAAAAACAACAAATTTGATCTATAAAGAATCATGAAGGGTACACTTTAACAATTTAATTAATGAAAATCACATAAGCTCTTTTATTCACTGAATATGTTATTGTTATAATTACTATCATTCGTCTCACAATACTTATGTATATATTTTTTTATGTAGCATTAACTTGTAGTCACAATATGAATTCATAATTTAAATTATGAATCTGTTTTTGAAGTACGAACAAAAAAATAAATAAAAAAAAAAGTTTGACAGAATATCATTTGACCACCATTTTCATGTCACGGGAGTGAAAATATGCATTTAAACATCATGGAGAATTATAAAAAATATGTCCAAATAGGCACATTTTTAACATAATTCAAGTATTCAATAGGTATAAACCTTAGTATAAGTATTTAAATGGAAAAATTCTAACAAATTTAAAGGGTCAACATATGTATTCGGCTCTTTTATTTTTACTAGTTTAATCGCACGTATTTCGCACGTTTAATATTTGATTATTTCAAATTAAATGATTCTATTTATTGCGGAAATTTTTAATGAAGTGTAAAGGTTTAAATTACTTTCCAAAGATTTTTTACATGTTAATATAATAATGTAAACGTAAATATATATTTTAATGTAAGCACATAATTATTTTACCACTAGAAGTTTTAAATAGTTGATAAATCATCACTTTTGTGTTTGTTATGCAGTACCTCTTTCCCTTGCTGCCGGAGATTAAGATAGACGCATCAATTTGAACCATATTTATGACACAATTTTTTATTCTTTTTATATTTAATTTTTTTTCTTATTTTTAAAGTTAAATCTTTACAAAATCATTAATTATATTGTTATTACATACTTAAAACTTTTAAAATTTAGATACTTCCTCAATTTTTCTTATTTTGACAGTTTTATATTTATTTCTAGATTTTTCAAATGTTCTTAAAATCAAATTTAGTCGATTTAGAACTTTTAAACTAATGAAAAAAGTATTAGTTGTCATTAATTCTGATGAATTCTAATAAGGAAAAGTTTTATCATAAATACATTTAATTAATTTTTAACTCTTAAATATTAGGAAAAAATAGTGAAAAGATGATTTTGTCTAAAGCAAAGACTTTTAATGAAGGTAAAAAATTTCTAACATTTCTAAGGCCCTTCACACTTTTATATTATAGATTATAGATATAGATAAATTATAGATTATAGATATAGATATAAATATCATTCCAAATTAATGGCAGTTTTGAGGAGTATTAGACATTTCTTTGCAAACTTAACAAAAATTGAAACATGTACTATCATACGAATGTGATAAAGTGATAATTTCAGATCTTTATAATTTTATTGGAAAAAGCATCGTTTCCATCCCAAACTATACAAGAAAAGTAGAAGTCACACCTAAACTATACTAGTGACCTATTACACATCTAAATTATAAAAAAATAATATTTTTTACACCTTATAAAGCATTATACCACTTGCATGTGGTGTGGTGTTGCACACGCGCCTACCACATCAGCGCCACATCAGCATGATATGAAAAAAGTAATAAATTTATTATTTTCAGATTTTTTTTTTTTTAATTTAAATTCTTTTTCTTTCTTTTTCAATTTTTTTTTTCTTTTTCTTCAATATCTAAAACTTCTATTGTTGTCCAAAACCTCCATTGTTATGAGTTCAATTTTTTTTCTTTTTCTTCAATAACCAAAACCTCCATTGTTGTCCAAAACCTCCATTGTTATGAGGTCAATTTTTTTTCTTTTCTTCAATATCCAAAACCTCCATTGTTGTCCAAAACCTCCATTGTTATAAGCTCAATTTTTTTTTCTTTTTTTCAATGTCCAAAACCATCTTCTTCTTCTTTTTCTTCAATAAATTCTTTAATGTCCAAAACCATTTTCTTCTTTTTCTTCAATTTCCAAAAAGAAAAAAGAAAATTAATGGGATCATATTCTAAACGGGAAGATGATATAAAATCAATACACCCAAGCAATAACTTCATTCAAATTCAATATCATCATCATCTTCTTCTTCTTCTTCTTCAATTTCTTCAATGTCCAAAACCATCTTCTTCTTTTTCTTCAATTTTTCAACAACCATAATGTCATCTTCTTCTTCCATTGTTGTTATAAAATCAATACACCTAAGCAATAACTTCATTCAATTCAATCTTCTTTGTTATATGACACCAAAAGTTACAACACTATCACCACCTAATTGCACCGCCCATCATCAAATTCACACACAATTGCAGTCACCAAAAATTAATATGCCTCACCACTAATTCACCACCCGACATCAAAATAAATTTTGAGCAATTTTAATCTATTATTATTAATTGAGCAAAATTGAAAGAAGATTTTTATAGAGACAAGATAGATCTACAAAAAAAAGTGTTAAACAATTAACTTCTGAGCAAAATTCATAAAATTTTACAGAGAAAGAACAGAAATACAAAAATAAATTGAAAAATTGATGTTCAACGTAGGAGCAATAACATTTGATTAATTTCAAACGTCTCATCAAAAATTTTTCCGATTGGCGACGATTTCATCCTCAATCTTTTCTATTTTTTTCTTTGAAACTATCATGGAAAAATTATTCTCATCAACCATAGCAAAGGAGGAGTGATTGTAATGAAGAAGAAAGGAAGATTGAGAGAGAAAAAAAAGTTAAAGATGGGTCAGAAGAGAGAGTGTGCGCAGGGGTGGGGTTAGGGGTTTAAAGTTTTTTTGACTTTTTTTTTCTCCAGACACGCCTTTTTTTTTTAAAAAATAAAGTTATTTTCACGTCAGATTCAGGGTGGAATTAAATTCACTTTTGAGAAGAATATGTGTGTAATAGGTCGCCACGTTAGCTTAGGTGTGTAAGTGACTTTTTATGTATATTTCAGGGTGGTTTTGATGCCTTTTCCCTAATTTTTATATTTTTCTTAAAAAGTTACTTGAGAAACTAACAACACAAATCATTTCTACAAGGTGGATATCAAATAAAACTCTCTCCGTTTCATTTTGTTTGACTTTTTTTGACTTGACGCATTTATTAAGAAAATATTAATTAGAAGATTATTTTACAAATTTTACTCTTTTAATAATGTCTTGAAACTCTAATTCTAATTATTATTATCTTCTTTAGTTATTTAATACTGAGAGTAATATAAAAAAAATAAGAAAACACTTTTGATTTGTGAAAATTGATAGCTAATTTAAAATAAATGTATTTAGAAAAAAGATCAAGTAAAATAGGATGGAGGTAAAGTGGCAGTTTGTACACCATTTCCAAAAGAAAACACAACTAATTAACAATGAGTAACCAACAACAAAGGGCTTATTTTTTCATTGATTTGAAGGTTGTGAGTTTAAAAAGTCTTGAAAATAAATTTATTTTTATAATAAATGCTCATCTCCTAAAATGAGGCTTCCTATCACAAATTTAATTAACTAAATTCTAATATAAATATCGAATACTAACACTGACTAAAAATCTCAAGATTAAAATAAAAGGATTATCCATTTGAGTGATGTCCTTCCACTTAAGGTATATAAGACAATATAACTAATGAATAGGGTTTTCTAGCATAGATGCAGAAAATTACCTGCCTGGTTTGGCTGTTTCTTCTTTTGTGCCTATTCAACTCTTGCTTCTCCCGGACTTTTCATTGTTATGGGAGTATCTATATATAGAAAAGAGAAGAAACACAGATAATTAATTGGAGATGGCATCGATCTATTCAGGGGGACATACGATCAATTTAGAGATGTTTTGGTACCCGTTAAATTCAATGTAAATTAGGTATAATTATATAAAAAATGTATAAAAATTGATATAAGTCTTAAAAAGCACTCAGATAAATAAGAAGATAGCACTTTAATTTTCAGGCGGAATTTTAAAGTTTCGAGTGTCAATACGTATGTTCGAACCTCCTGGACATCCACAATTCCTAAATCCTGGATCCGTCACTGTAGAGAAGCATTAATATTACTGATTATTTTATAAAATTTATATCATATTAATTTTTATTATTTTATTTTATATAACTAAAATTAGACTTTTCGAAATCATCCATCATGTTTTATTCTCTTTGGAATCGGTACAGTTTGGTTAATTTAATTTTTTTGGTTAAAATGTTACGTCAGTTAGTAAATATTACTTTCATAGGATTTTGATAAAACTATTTAGACGTTGTTTAAAAAAATGATGAATCGAGGGAATATAAAAGAACAACAACAACAACAAACCCAGTGTATTCCCACCAAGTGGGGTCTGGGGATCGGAGGGTAAAATGTACGCAGTCCATAACCCTACCTTTGAAGAAGTAGAGAGGTTATTTCCGATAAAATATAAAAGATGATAAGAATAAATAACCAGATATTCATTCCACAATTTTACAGTAGCATAAAATATAGTTAAATAAAAACAAAATTTATATCACACGAGTGAAAACATATAAATCAAGATCATGGGCTCAAAACCTTGTCTATATACTAAGATTAAGTATCCAAATATATTTGTAAATAATAAAATTAAATTTTAAATCGTACGAAAGCAAAACCATCTTGTAATTTTACTACTCGCGAGTGATGAAATACCTTACTCAAAATGCTATAACTAATTTAGTTTTAATAGGAGCAATAAACTTGTTTCACAGTTGGAACTTTAGTTGTCAATTACTTACAATTACTTATTAGCTTTTGGTCAGTTTCATCACACTAAGCCAACGGGAAAATTTAATATTTCATTATTTTTAAATTAATACATATTTTGCACATATAATTTAATTCAGTACATTAGTTTTTAGATTTATATTTTGTGATCTTTGTAACAAAAAATGTTGTTGGCCCAATGATAGAAAAAAAGAGACGGATTTTTAACTAAAAAATGTTTTTTAAAGGTACTAATATTATTCTAAATGATACAACTTTTATTTTACTATACAAATTATAACCTACTTTTATCATTAATAGCTTTTCTCCCCTTTTATTATCTTTTCTACAACCATCCACGTTGGAGCCGTTATCTCATGTATATGTTTTCGGGTACAAGAATCTGTATATAAGAAACACAAACTTCAACGCTAGTTCAAGTTCAAGACAAGAACACTTATGAAGTTCTGTAACAGCTTCAACACTAGATTACGAATAATCTATCTAAGAAGTGTGTTAAGATTCAGAAAAAAGATGAAACAGAATTTAAGACCAAGTCCTCCAAATTCACGGAGTGTCCTTAAGGAATAATTCCCCTCACTGTACCCGAGGTTTTGGAATCTTCCTCCCAGGATAAAATGACCTTCAATCCGAACAATAGCAGTACCTCAAATTGTTGGATTCAGCGAACTCACTCAACGGTTTGATAGATCACACAGAAAGTTTTTCAAGACAAGAAGAGAGTTTGTATTTCAGAAAATTCGTATCTAAACCTGTGGATGAAAGAAAGTTTATATAGCCAACATGTGCCTCTTCTGAAAAATGGCAATGGTCACTTTAAAGGTGTGACCTTTCTGGAAAATCCATGTCTATTCGTCCAAAGAATGTGTTTTTTTTCGAACAGGCATACCATTTCATGAATCAGTGTGTCATTTCATTGAAGGGTTGCGTCCCTTCGTTTCAGCACTGCACTATTTTGAAACACTATTTTGGAATCTGCATGCATGCATATAAATGGAGTATCAAAACACAGAAAAAAGTTATGTTTTTTCCTTTGGTATTTTCGAACTGAGTTTCTGTCAAATAAACTTTGTCTAAAAAGATAGATCTCATTGATCGATCATTTGACAAATCCGAAGCTGAAGCCGAGCGAGCGCCGATGACGACGGCGCGAGGCATCTCTTATTTCTTGCCTCACCTACCATGTGGAGTAAGTGTTCCTTATTTTAAATACTCACAAGTTCTCTTCTTCCACCAATGTGGGAGAAAGAGTGAACTCTCCAATTTGGGAGTACACTTTCTAAATTGGTGTCTCCCTTCTCCACCATTTTTCTTCTATTTTTTCATTCACACTTTTGCATATACTTTGAACCCAACAATCCCCCACATATACTTTGAACCCAACAATCCCCCACATGAATGGGAAATGGCTATTTTTTCGTAAAATTTTTACGGACAAATATGTGATTATCAAGCAAAAACTGATTGCATCTGGATAAGTGGCTTTCCCTTTGAACTTTTCGTAGTGAACATGCATCGGATGCACTCGGTCAATCGGTAGATTTGATATCTTTGAACCTTCGAGCTTTAGTGTACACCTAGACAACACATGTCACACAACCAGCCTTTTACCGTTTATAGTTCTCACGGTTTTTTTCTTTTCAGCCATGAACACGTTCCGGTTTCATGAGTGCTTAGAGAATAGGCCTTTACTAACATTCTCCTTGAAGCGGCTTCCACTTCGCCCTCATATAGGTGATTTCTAAACGTTCAATCCTATAAATTAAACTATTTGGTCAAATCTGCTAAATTTAGATAATCATTAAAAGACTTTTCACCTTAGGTCTTATCCTTGTTTACTAAACATTATCTACATCATGAGAATGGGTTGGGTAATTTCCAATGTTGAACCTATCAGACACAATTTTGTTTGATTTCCTTGAACCTAGCTCTTGGGATCTCCAGTCTGCTAGGTAGATTTACCGCCATGTTGACTTGTTCTAGGCCTTAAACCCATTTCCTTGGATGTCCTTTCCACTCCTTTTCTAGATAGTCCTTTTGTAAGTGGATCTGACACATTATCCTTTGACTTAACATAGTCAACAGTGATAATTCCACTAGAGAGAAGTTCCCTAACGGTATTATGTCTCCGTCGTATGTGACGAGATTTACCGTTGTACATCATGCTCCCTGCCCTACCTATTGCCGCTTGGATATCATAATGTATACATACTGGTGCCACTGATTTGGGCCAATAAGGAATATCTTCCAAGAAATTCCAGAGCTATTCTGCTTCTTCACCAGCCTTATCCAATGCGATAAATTCCGATTCCATTGTAGAGCGAGCAATACAAGTCTGTTTGGATGATTTCCAAGAGACTGCTCCTCCACCGATAGTAAATACATATCCACTTGTGTATTTTACTTCCTTCGATCCGGTGATCCAATTTGCATCACTATATCCTTCAAGTACCGCAAGATATTTATTATAATGCAAGGCATAGTCTTGAGTGAATTTAAGATACCCCAAAACTCTTTTCATTGCCATCCAATGAGTTTTTTTGGGATTACTCGTGTACCGACTCAATTTACTAATAGCGCATGCTATGTCTGGTCATGTACAATTCATTATATATATTAAACATCCCAATACTCTTGCGTACTCCAATTGTGAGTCACTTTCACCTTCATTCTTTTAAAGTGCAAAGCTTACATCCAAAAGAGTCTTGGCAATACCAAATTCCATATACTTGAATTTGTCAAGTACCTTTTCGATATAGTGAGACTGTGACAATGACAACCCTTGTGGAGTTTTATGAATTCTTATACCTAAGATCACATCCGCAGCTCCAAGGTCTTTCATATCAAACTTGCTCTCGAGCATTCACTTCGTTGCATTTATATCAGAAAAGTCTCTACTGATGATCAACATATCATCCACATATAAACAAACAATGACTTGGTGATTTGGAGTGTCTTTAATATAAACACATTTATCACATTTATTTATCTTGAACCCGTTTGCCAACATGGTTTGGTCAAACTTCGCATGCCATTGTTTAGATGCTTGCTTTAGTCCATACAACGACTTAATATGTTTACACACCTTATTATCCTTTCCTGGAACCACAAAACCTCCAGGGTGTTCCATGTAAATTTCTTCCTCCAATTCTCCATTTAAGAATGCGGTTTTCATATCCATTTGATGGATTTCAAGACCATATACCGTCGCCAAGGCAATAAACTCGAATCGATGTTATCTTTGTTACTGACAAGTATGTTTCAATGTCACGACCCGAACTAGGGCCTGGACGTGATGGACATTCTGAACCCTGAGGGCCCGAAGCGTCCCTCTCTATCTGGTAAGCATGCACACATTCATATAAATAAAGAAGATGCGGAAACATAATCTTCTACGAAAACATGGTCAATTCTGAATTCTGCATAAGTATGAAAATTGAAAATCAACTACATCTAATAACATCTGACTCAGTCTGCGAAATCTCTACTACAGGAAAATCTGACAACTGTCTGAAAACTGGGACAAGGCCCCCAGTAGACCAAAATTATATTAAGGGACATAATCTGAAAGACGGGCCTTCTGGAATAGAAAAGGCTAACCAACTAATCACTGCAACTCTGTCTGATGAATCTACTACCTTTCTGGACCCCTAGACTGAGCCTCAAAACCTGGAGGAAGGAGGGGGAGGGAGGGTCAATATAGATGTACTGGTACGCAAAGAAATCCAAAATAAAGCTTATATGTAAATAAAATAGCTTGGGAAACAACTTTGTCAAAACATTATACATCAAGTGGCTTTCGAAACACATGGGCGCATTTCTGCAAAACATGTAACCTGCCTGTCAATGCAAGTTCTGATCTGTATATTACTTCTGAGTTAGGTGACACTCCTCTACAATTCCGATATTCGACGGGCGGTATGGAATCTGCCATTGACTCGGCGGGGAAGCCCCCAACCCAAGTGTACCGCAAAGGTTGGAGTTTCTGAATCTGATACGGCACAGGGCTCTAGACCAGTGTAATAAATAAACTCGGATTGTCAAATCACGATTTTAGGCAATGAGTTATTTAATACTCACGCCTTCTTCGAGGAACCACCTAAACTCTCTTTAAGCCCAATTTTATCCTGTTCTAAATCATGCATGTTTCTAGTTTCAACATCTGAAAAGTCTGATTTCAAACATGCATTAAATCTGTTCTGAATTATCATGGCATAATCTGAATTGGTGCCGTCACACCAAGACTTGCAAGTCCTATTTCTGAGCCATAATGCATCATGCATAATTCTTTCATTAAAACATAGTTCAGACCACCCAAACATGCAAATAGTATAAGAGATTTCATGTTCCGAAAGTATAAGTCAAAACTATGCAAGAACTCTTCAAACATAAGGTGGTCATGTGCTTTTGGAAAAATCCCTGCACTCTTTCATTATATGTATTTTCAATAATTTTCAATACAAACAACCCTCTCTTTTGAATTCAAGATTCATAACCAAATCATTCATAAATCAAGACACTTCGTAACATGCTTTTCAAGATGCATTTCAAAACAATCCATATCATGTGAAACATGAGAACAAACACATCAAGAGAGGGATTTCACGTGAGTCATGCTCTCAATTCAAATATTAAATTAGATCATATACGTATATAAATATACAATTTCAAATAAATGTGGGGAAGGTCAAAAGACTAAAATAATACCGTCAAGATTTCTAAAACATGAATGTATTCATAAATCTGAAAACCCCTTTCTTAAAATCATGATTTCTATGCCCATGAGATTTTAGGAAAACCCCGCGTACCTCAAAATAGAAAAACAATGGGTGTTTCTTGAAGCCTATGATCCGGGGATTTCAAATTTTCAATCGATTTTGAAAACACACGGTTGAATCTTGAGTTTCTCGAAGTTCTTGTTTGAAGCTCTAGAGAGGATTCTTGATGATTTTGATGAAAGTAGGGTTAAGTTGCTCAAACATACCCTAAATCCTTTGTTTGGACGGTTTTAAAGGCTAGGAAAAAGTCAAAATTACCCTTAATGACTCCTAAATGGAACTGGAAATTTGAACTTAAAAACCCGATTTCGGGTGCTACCGCGACGCGCCACAATCACGGTGGTCCACTGGAATTCGACGAGTGGGAAATTGAGTGCCTCCGCGATGCGCCACCATCGCGGAGCCCCACTGGAATTTGACGATTGTCAATTTGACCCTCTCCGCGACGCGCTAGACACCAAAATGATGATGTTTATGACTAGAACTTTAAATTATTCATAACTTCTTCATCGAGGTTTCGTTTTGGATGAATCTTATATCATTGGAAAGCTAATTCAGTCATCTACGTAATGAAAGGTTGAAATCTAGGAAATTCCACATGAAAATTAATTTAGATCATTTTAAAAGCTAATGCTTAGACTTTCCATGGACGGAATTTAGCTAAAAAGACGTCGAGGTGTTACAATCAAAGTAATCAAGACCTTCTTTTTGTTTGAAGCCTTTTACTACAAGTCTTGCCTTGTATTTGTCAATAGTACCATCCGCTTTTATTTTCCTTTTGAAGATCCATTTAGAACCTAAAGGTTTATTTCCTGGAGGAAGATCAATCAATTCCCATGTATGGTTTCTTAAGATTGAATCAATCTCACTATTGACTGCCTCTTTCCAAAAGGATGAGTTTGAAGATAACATCACTTCTTTAAATGTGTGAGGCTCATTTTCTAAGTGAAATGTTACAAAATCTGATCCAAACGTAGTAGAAGTTCTTTGACGTGTACTACATCTTGGATTCTCTTCATTATGTACATTCTCACTTGGTTCATCTCGAGGTCGTTTAGACCCCCACTAGACTGTTCATGTCTTGTTTATAGGGATAAATGCTTTCAAAGAATTCAGCATTATCTGATTCAATAACCGTATTTTCATGTATATATGGATGTTCGAATTTATGAACCAAAAACTGACATGCTTTACTGCTTTTAGCATATCCTATGAACACAAAGTCCACAGTCTTAGGTTCTATCTTAACCCTTTTAGACATAGGAACTTGGAGCTTTGCTAGACACCTCCACACTTTGAAATATTTCAAGTTGGGTTTCCTTCCTTTCCATTTTTCATTAGAAATTGATTGTGTCTTACTTTGTGAAACTCTATTGAGTATATGATTGGCTGTAAGGATAGCCTTCCCCCATAAGTTTTGTGATAAACCGGAACTTATAAGCAAGACATTCATCATTTCCTTTAAAGTTTGGTTTTTCCTTTCCGTAATTTCATTAGATTGAGTGAATACGTGGCCGTAGTTTGATGGAAAATTCCATTCTCTACACATATTTCGGCGAAGGGAGATTCATATTCTCCGCCCCTATCACTTCTTATCATTTTTATATTTTTCTCTAACTGATTTTCTACTTCAGTTTTGTATTGCTTAAATTCCTCTATTGCTTCATCCTTACTATTTAGCAAGTATACATAACAATATCTAGTGCAATCGTCAAAAAAAGTTATGAAATACTTTTTCCAAACACGTAATGGTGTTGACTTCATATCACAAATGTCAGTGTGTACTAAGTCTAAAGGATTGAAATTATTTTCAACGGACTTATAAGGATGCTTTGCATACTTTGATTCCACACACGTTTGACACTTTGATTTATTGCACTCAAAGTTTGGTAAAACATCTAAGTTAATCAATTTTCGTAACGTTTTGTAATTAACATGACCTAAACGTTCATGCCATAAATTATAAGACTCAAGCAAGTAAGAAGAATTTAAACTTTTATTTATTTCAACATTCATTACATTCATCTTATAAAGGCCCTCGGTGAGATAGCCTTTCCCTACATACACTTCTCCTTTGCTAATTACAATTTTTCCAGAAATGGTTACACATTTGAATCCGTTCTTGTCTAGAAGTAAAACAGAAATCAAGTTCCTGCGTAATTTCGTAACTTACAAGACATTTTTAAGTGTCAAGACCTTTCCTGAAGTTATTTTCAAGCCCATTTTTCCTGTTCCTTCTACCTTAGCCGTAGCGGAGTTAGCCATGTAGATCATTTCTTTTACTTGAGCTGGAGAGAATGACGAAAACAACTCTTTGTTGGCACAAACATGGCGGGTGGCTCCAGAATTCATCCATCACTCGCGAGGATTCCCCACCAAGTTGCATTCTGAAAACATAGCACACATATCATCACGTTCTTTGTTGGACTCAATCATATTTGCTTGGTCCTTTTTTTTTGCCTTTCTTAGGGGAACAACAATCCGTGGACTTATGGACAATCTTGCCATAGTTGAATCACTTTCCCTTGAATTTCTTCTTGGGTTGATGGCTTTCTTGTTCAACTTTCTTCCTTTTCTTAGAATTGTTTCGGTCATCTTCTACAATATGTGCTCCATTAATTGTAGAATTCCCTTTTGACCTTCTCTCGGTAGCCTTATTATCCTCTTTAATACGTAGTCGGACAATAAGATCTTTGAAAATCATCTCCGTTCGTTTGTGGTTCAAATAGTTTTTGAAGTCTTTCCACATAGGTGGTAGCTTCTCAATGATCGCTGCTACTTGAAATGCATCATTCACAATCAAACCTACAAAATAGTTTATGTGAGTACTAAGAGCATTTTCAATTTTTTCAACTAAGGTATTTTTCATAGATATACCTTCTGCTAGGAGATCGTGAATGATTACTTGCAATTCCTGCACTTGAGAGACAACCGATTTGCTATCTATCATTTAAAAGTCCAAGAACCTTGCAACAAAGAATTTCTTAATTCCCGCATTCTCTGTCTTGTATTTTCGTTCTAGTGCCCCCCACAATTCCTTTGATGTCTTAGTTCCACTGTAAACATTGTAGATGTCGTCTTAGAGACCACTCAATATATAATTCCTGCAAAGGAAGTCCGAGTGTTTCCAAGCTTCTACAATCATGAAATGCTCTTTGTCCGAGGTTCCCTCGGGCACCTCAGGAGCATTCTAACTAGTGAACTTTTGAAGGCATAGAGTGGTGAGGTAAAAGAACATCTTTTGCTACCATCGCTTAAAGTCAATGCCTACAAATTTTTTGGGCTTCTCCGTAGGTGCCATTGGTTGCGGAGCATTTGCTCGACTTGTTGAAGCAATGCTAGTTTCCCCCACAGTCGTCGCCACATCTTGCATTAGAATTTCGTTAGTAATTTTTCCTGTCACCACAAGACAATAAAATTTAGTATTTTCAGAATACTATTTAGAAAGTTAAGCAACTTTAAACTCTTCTTCTTGTTTCTAGTTAACGATGAAGTTTTTATGACTTCTAATCGTCAACTGAATGATCTTTAACTTGTGATGAAGATTTTGTGTCTTTGAATCACTAGTTAAGTTTAAATGGAGTAGAAAGCTTAAAGCTTTAATCTCCAAAAATAAGCAATACAGATTATGCAGAAAAATTATTCGTTAAGATTGTTATCTCATGTGTATGTCTTCGGGTACAAGAATCTGTAAATAAGAAACACAAACTTCAACACTAGTTCAAGTCCAAGACAAGAACATTTATGAAGTTCTGTAACACCTTCAACACTAGATTACGACTAATCTATCTAAGAAGTGTGTTAAGATTCAGAAAAGAGATGAAACATAATTTAAGACCAAGTCCTCCGAATTCACGTAGTATCCTTAAGGAATAATTTTCCTCACTGTACTCGAGGTTTTGGAATCTTCCTCCCAGGATAAAATGGCCTTCAATTCGAAAAATAACGGTACCTCAAATTGTTAGATTCAACGAACTCACTCAACGGTTTGATAGATCACACAGAAAGTTTTTCAAGACAAGAAGAGAGTTTGTATTTCAGAAAATTCATACCTAAACCTGTGGATGAAAGCAGGTTTATTATATAGCCAATATGTGTCTCTTCTGAAAAGTGGCAATGGTTCACTTAAAAGGTGTGACCATTCTGGAAAAGCCATGTCTGTTCGTCCAAAGAATGTGTCTTTTACGAGCAGGCATACCATTTCATGAATCAGTGTGTTATTTCGTTGAAGGATTGCATCCTTTCGTTTCAGCACTGCACTGTTTCGAAACACTGTTTCAGAATCTGCATGCATGCATATAAATGGAGTATCAAAACACAGAAAAAAGTTACGTTCTTCCTTTTGGTATTTTCGAACTGAATTTCTGAATTTCTATCAAATAAACTTTGTCCAAAAAGATAGATCTCATCGATCGATCAGTCGAAGCCGAAGCCGAGCTGAGCCGAGCGACGATGACGACGGTGCGAGACATCTCTTATTTCTTGCCTCACTTACCATGTAGAGTAAGTGTTACTTATTTTAAACACTCACAAGTTCTCTTCTTCCACCAATGTGGGAGAAAGAGTGAACTTTCCAATTTGGGAGTACACTTTCTAAATTGGTGTCTCCCTTCTCTACCATTTTTCCTCCATTTTTTCATTCATACTTTTTCATATACTTTGAACCCAACAGGAGCTCCGACTACAACAGCCACCACAATACCTAACGTAACTACATCCCCTTTTTCTTGATCCTCCGCACCACAACCGTCACGCGAACAAAAAATATCCATATCTAACCAAAATTGTTCAATGTCGGTGTAACGAAACATCTAGATCTGGCCGAAATTATCAAAATCTAGCTGGAATTGTTGGATTTCACCAATGTTGTGTTGGCTATGGCGTTTTGATATTTTTCAGCAAGCTTGATATGGAGGTCGGAGCTGGAAGGGAAAGGAAAAATGAGGCGATGTTGGGTGAAGGAAGAGAAATGGAGTGGATAGTTAAGTTGTTGGTTGCTCTAGTAACGTGAGTTTACCGAAGAAGGTGAGGGTAGTTAGGTGGCTGGTTCGCCGAAAAAAATAGAAAAGGAGAGGTGATGGGTAGGTTGGTGGCAGTGGAGCTCTGGCTGGAGTTCGGTAACGGTGGCTCATCGATAGTGACGAAAAAGAGAGGAGGTGGGTGGTTGTGGTGTTTTTTCAATTACTTGCTGAATTTCAGTGGCTTGAGGTCGAAAAAGGCAATGACGTTGTGGTTGGAGGTTGTTGGAGTTCGCAGTGTTGTTGTTTGTTTACCGGATAAAATGGGGTCTGGTGGTGGTGATAAAATCATTGTAATACAATTCGAATTTAGTATTATACATTATTATGAATTCGATAGTTGTTATTTCGTAATATATATAAAACATTTCTAACAGCCAAAGCTAATTTAAATTGTTGTGAAATATTTGAAATTCACATATATATAATACTTATAATACATTTGTACTAAAAATATTTTAGTTCTTTATATTCACCACGTGCATTGAAATACGTAGAATACGTAAAATATATTCAATTCAAAATGTACTATAATCGTTGTTTATTTTTTCTGTTTTATTAATGATGTTAAAAATGTATTTTAACTTAATTTCAAACATTTAAATACTATTCAAATTGATTTATGTGTTAAAGTACTACATTAAAACTGTTTTAAAATATAACATGTATTTAGCTATTTTTATTAAGAAAAGTTACGCTATAGTCTGTAAGAGTCAAAGTTATACTATAAAGCATCATTTGGTAGGGTATACTAAAAAAATAACGTATATATTAGCTTTATGTATTACTGATACCTTATTTGGTACACTTTCTCATCTTATGTATTACTTCCTTCGTCCCATTTTACTCGTCCCAAATTTTCTAATTTGATTTCTCATTTTACTTGTCATTTTTCATTAATCAAGACAAAATAATTTCTTTTTTTCTTTTTTATTCTTAGTATTAATTATTTTTTCTTCAAATTAAAATGTAAACATCATTTAATAGGGGTCTATGGTAAAGTAGCCATTTTATTAATTATTTTTCTTAATCAATGTGTAATGTCAAATTGGAATGAGTAAAATGGGACAGAGGGAGTACTAATGATTGCAAAGTAGCAATGTTATTAATTATTTTTCTTAATCAATGTGCAATGTCAAATTGGGACGAGTAAAATGGGACAGAGAAAGTACTAATGATTGCATTAGTTACACACTCTATTTGGTATTGAGAAGTGTATTAATAATGAATGTAAATCCATGATATTAGTAATGTAATAGATTTTAAGCAAAACTTCACATATAGACACCTTAGACTTCTTCTAACTAATTTTATGGTCTAAATTTTACTAAATTACATTCTATAGACATTTGTTAGTGACCAAATATTTTAGGACTCATTTATACAATATAAGTAATGTTAATTTAAAAGAAAATGGAGAGTAATTAATACTCATTATTATGTCCAGCTTTTTCCAATATTTTTCTTCTATATACCAAAAATTGCTGGTGATTCTCCTTCCATAATTGACCCCTTTTTAGTACAAACATATAAAAATCAATTATACTTTATATAATTAAATTTTAACTATATATATATATATATATATATACACACACACAACTGTATATACAAACACATTAAAATTTTATAATTATGTATAATGTATAATATATACATATGCATATCAATAATATATTTTATAAACGTATAATATTATATATATAAATCTGTATATGTGTACCAACACAGAACAAACTTGTATACATATATAATTATACAAAAATCTACATATATAAGTCAAAAACATACATTCAATACATTCGTATGTATATATAAAAAAATACAAATAAAAAAAAATACAATACATACCCACATACAAAATCTACGCAATTGAATATAATTAAATCACCTATATACAATTATCAAATTCGTTAAAATTGGATCAAATATCAATTATGAAAATAATTCATCAAGATTTATTCCATGAAATTGATACAAATATACAATTTGATTTTCAAACTATACATTTTATTCTATGAAAATAGATGAAATTTGAAGAAACTTAGTAGCTCATTTAGAGAATGCCTAAAAAATTCAACTGAAAATAAATTTATATACCCAAAAAACTAAAAATTACCGCAAAATCTTTCCTGCATATCCCCACGGATGTTTAGGGATGAGAAATTACTCCAAAATTATTCAATGCAAACCTACAACGAATGAATAGGGAAAGATAAAGAATCGACTGATTTGGAAGGAAAATTTTCTTTGAGATATGTTCAAGAAGCGTGGATAAATTAATGCCGCAAAACTAGCCAATTAGATAAGAGAGTGATTATAAAAAGAATAATTACATGAGAGAGTGAGTATTATTTGATATATACATTGCATATTATATTTGTATATAGGGACCCACAAGAAAAACAGTTTTATAACTAACAAATAACTATGCATGGTAAATTTTTAAAATCTTAACCATATCATGTAATTAAGAAATTATTTTATCTATGATGTATAATTTTTCCTAGATTTTAATGCATTTATTAGTATGATTAAAGTCACAATTTTCCCTTAAAATCTTTTTGACATCCTTCCATCATATTTATAGAGGGTATTTTATAAAATAAATAAATTTAATGTTATTTTTTATACACCAAATCAAATACTGCATAAAAAAACTGCATAACAAATGCAAACATCAACACCTTATATTCTGCACTATTCTTATACATTCTATTAAACGACCTCTAATTAATAAATAAAGCTATATATTATTATACCATTTATGTAAATGAGAAAAAAAGAAAGAAAAGAGAAATCAGTTGAGTCAAGTCAATGACTATTCCCCGATATTTTACTTTGAGTAGCAACTAGCAATAGAAAGTTGGGTGAAAAAAAAATGATTTTACAAAAGTAAAAGTAGTGTAGTTGAGTGGGTTATTTAATATACATGTATACTTCACGTGAAAAAAAATAATTTTACAAAAGTAAAAGTAGTGTAGTTGAGTAGGTTCTTTAATATACACGTATACTTCACGTGAAAAAAATAATTTTACAAAATTACAAGTAGTGTAGTTGAGTAGGTTCTTTAATATACACGTATTCTTCACGTGAAAAAAAATAATTTTACAAAAGTAAAAATAGTGTAATTGAGTAGGTTCTTTAATGTACACGTATACTTCACATAATTATTATTACAATTTATAAGTTTGTTTCAAAATATTTGTTCATTTAAAATATTAAAGTATATAGAATAATTATTTACTTATTTTACCTTTAAAATTAATTATCTTTGAAAATAAACAATTAATATAATTATATAGAAAAGAATTGAAGTTAAATTAGTTAAAAAAATACTTTATATTCATGTTTTCTTATAGGGTATATAAAAGAAAAATGTGACGATTAATATGGAATTATTGAAATATTATTATAGCTCCAAGATGACTTAAAATTAAGTAGTCAACCAAGTATGAAAGCTTATCCTTTCACTTCATTTCAACGTCTATTGTCTAGACAAATTAATGTATAGAATATGAGTAGTTGAAGGACGATAAAGGATATTTTAGTCATTTAGTCAAAATGCATGCACTATTTGCTTATACTGTAGGCTCAAAAGGTTGGTCGCAAATTGTTGAAGAGGGTAATATATAATCAATTTAATAATTTAGATGTAAATTTGAATCTTTTGTTTATTTATGTGGCTCTAGCATGACAAGTGACCGTGTGTAGTTGGATAATTATTAAGAGGGTTGGGGTTGGGGTGGGGTACAAAACAAAATTAATGAGTGTAGTTGGATAGTCATTAAGAGGGTGGGGTGGGAGTACAAAATAAAATTAGTGTTGTGGGACTTTCACGGACCCAAAATAGAAAAGAATAACATAATAGAGACAAATTAAATATTCTCTTCGTTTAAAAAAGAATGACTTTTTTTATTTTAATTCGTTTCATAAAAGAATGATCTCATTACTTTTTTGGCAATATTTTAAAGGCAACTTTCCACATGACTTGTTTAAGATCATAAAATTAAAGAATATTTTGATAAATTTGACATAACTTTAATTTATGATCACAAGATTTAAAAGTCTTTTTATTTTCTTAAACTCTGTTCAAGTCAAACTAAGTCATTCTTTTGGAACCAAAGGGTGGTATATGTTTCAAGATAAATTTGAAGCTTTACCTCTTTCTTTTTCTCATTCTAATGTTTTATAAAAACGTAAAACCCTCTAGTTATTTTAAACTTTACTTAACTAAAAAGGGCTAACCATTCGAAACTACAATAGTTTTAATTTTTTAAGATTTTGTCTAACTTGACTAGTTATATTGTTCATTAATTTGTTGATTGATGATCAGAGAGTGCCTTATTATCCATTAAAATGAGAGGGAAAATAAAGTTGAAGACGATAACATATTGTTAATGAAAAAGAAGCATATAACAAGTTTACATTGCAATCGGATTGTAGACGGGCAAAGACACTGTAAGTTTTACCTTACACCATCTTCTTCTTACTCATCTCGCCTAATTATTTAACCTAAATTAAGATGAAAGTATTATATACACATGTATTTTCTAGTAATCTGTTGAAATTTAACGTTTAGATAATAACAGAGATCTCACAATTATGAGAAATTATATTATTTCAAATTATTTGTTCTTTCAACGATTAGATTGACCTAAAAAAATGAAATTGACAATACCAACGATTAGTTGATGAGTTGGTTCTTTCATATACACGTATAGTTCATAGAGACATCACATGTCCATCTTAAAATTAAAATATTTGTCATTTACAGTGAAAGAACTAATTATTTTTTTCATTTTATCCTTAAAATTAATTATCTTTAAAAATAAAAAAGTAATATTAATCATATAGAAAAGAGTTGAAGGTAAATTAAGGAAAATATAAAGAAAAATGTGACTGTTATGAAATATAAAACAAGAACAAGAAAATATAAAACAAGAGTAAGAATAAATAGAGAGAAGGGGAGATGCTTCTTTATTTCTCTTGAAAGATGAGAGATCATAAGATTGAGGATACAATGAACAAAACCCCTATATTTATAGGGGAAAATACTCCTAATTTCTGACTAAAAGACAGATACTTCAAATCCTGATAGATATCAACTAGATCTTGATAGATCTTATTAGATCTTGATAGACAGTCACTATAATGTAAATACATTTATAACACTCTCCCTTGAATGTCTAACTGATAGATAATATGTCTTATTAAAATCTTACTAGGAAAAATCCAGTGGAAAAAAAATTTAGTAAACGAAAAAGAGTACACATATCTAATAATATGCATTTTGGCTGCCTTATTAAAAACCTTACAAGGAAAATCCAGTGGGACAAAACCTCATAAGGGAAAAAGAGTACAACGCGTATTAACTCCAGCTAATGAGAACATCCTCGAACCTTTGTTTTCCGATCTTGTGCATCATCTTCTTGAAAGTTGTAATTGAAGGAGATTTGGTGAATAAATCAACCATGCTGTCATTTGAACGAATTTCTTGCACGTTAATATCACCATTCTTTTGTAGCTCATGTATATAGAAAAGCTTTGATGAAGTGTGCTTCATTCTATTTCCTTTTATGAATCCTTCTTAAGATGTGTTATGCATGCTGCATTATCTCAGTATAAAATTGTGAGTAGATTGCCACATTTCAAATCACATAAATGAGATGTATCATGGACCTCAACCATACACATTCTCGGCTTGCTTCATGAATAGCTATTATCTCAGCATGGTTCGATGAAGTGGCTATGATAGACTGCTTTGTATATCTTTAAGATATGACAGTATCCCTACATATGAACACATAGCCTGTTTGAGACCAAGCTTTATGCGAGTCAGATAAATACCCAACATCAGCATAACTAACAAGATCGGGACTGCAAACTTTAGATTAAAATAAACTCATGTATTTTATTCTATTTTGATGTCTCCCAGTAGGAATAGAAACATACCTTGCTAACGAATTGAATGAAAAGGCTATATCAGGCCTTGTAGTATTTTCAAGATACATTAGTATACCACTTGCACTAAGATTTGGTACTTCATAACTAATTCAAATTGGTATATTTCTCATTTCAACAAATAATCTATTGCTTTTGAAAACTTTCCAAGAGTTTCAACAATATTCAGACCATCATTTTATCCCTTATAACGATAATAAATAAGTTTCCTAGAAACTTTATATGCTTCAGGCATTTTGAATCCATTAGGGATTTTTATATGGATTTTTGTCAAGTGATAATATTCAGCATATCATGTGCGACATCGTCAAGTGTTTGGATTGTAAATCAAATAAGCTTTACGCTTACCAAGATGCATCCTTTTATGCCATTTGATAAATATTTCTACGTTAGCATGATTAAATAAACGTAGAATTCGGATCCTCGTAATCTCTCACAATATTGCGCCAATATTGTATCAAAGATATTGATGATATATCATTTCATATCGATTCACAATATGACATAACATTTTGAGATCTCATCACTTCATTATTTTCAGGTACTTGAACCTCTCATAGGCTTCATGAAGTGTTATGTCGTAGGCTCTTCAAGATCACATTGCCTTCTTATTATGATTATTTGCTCCTTATTCTTTCCAAGGACTATTTCATTTGAAACTTATTGGTCTACCACGCTTCACGCATGCGTAGATTTTGTTTTTTATGGAAAAAAAATAGGAGAACTTGCAGCTTAAATATGAGATTAAATTTGAGTCAGTAAATGCTTCCGGCATATGACTTGAATTATCCTTTTAATGAGGATCTGATGATAATTCCTAACATACTTCGTAGATGCTTATAATCTCCCCCTTACGTTAGGAAAATTAACATACATCATCCATAATCTTTGAGGAATCCATCTTTGTGCATCATGGTATATTCATTAATCATATACCGCACATCAGAACTATTAGATGGACAATGTGTGATTCCTAACTCAGAACCAACTTTGAAGGAAAATTAATCATAATTTATTAGTTTGATGCATACAAGTACTTTTGTATATAATATTTTATTTTTCAAACCAACACATGTAGCTTTATTCTCATTAGCAATGATTCAGCTATTTATCGAATGCATTCAATGCTAAACTAGCATTATCAAGATGAATTATCTTGATTACAAAATCTGAAAGTTATGCTCTTAACTCAATTTTATTGAGAAAGCAGCTTTATTAATGTCAAACTACAGGTTGACAATAAACGTACATGTGATCATCTTATATCGATGCATCTTAATAGATCACATGACTGGCGAACGGGCCCATATTCCCCTTTTATACTTTTCAGATTTTAAAGGATCCAATCCCAATATTAGTTGGTCCAACCAACTTATGATGAGAACAAGCAATACTAAAAGTTCATGAAGAATTTTCTAATTCTTCAATATATGTTCAGTACTCAGTATGCACATCTCCGAGATGTTACAATCGTTCATATCAATTTATGAACGCATTTATAGTATTAGTAATACAAGTTTACCATGACATGTATTTTTTTTCTTTAGTAAATTTCAGATTTATTATTACATGAATAAATTTCAGATTTACTACTTTAGGAGTATATTTCAGAATAACTCTTCTTAATTATTCAGCCTCTTTCAGAGTTGAGTTGTGATACCATCACAATCAAGTGCACATTTGTATTAATAAGCTTCGTATTCTCCATAGGAATAGAATGTAATCGTGTCTTAAGCCTATCAAATTCTGATAGCTTATAACCTCTTTCATGATATTGCTACTTCATAAGCAAATCGAGACATACATATAATGTCGAGAATTTTTCTCTAACATATGTTATAATCATAATAAGCATGTGAAAATATTACCAGTTTTGATAATAATTATCATATTGTCTCACCATGCTTATATTCGGGCACTCAATCACTTGTCTCTTTTAGACATATTAGGCACTGCTACCATAATCAGTTCAGAGAATGGAGCAAATTGTCATCTTTCAGACTTATCATATATTGTTACCATATTTACTTTATGGAATGGAGCATATCACATATTTTTTGTCAAATACACATTATTTTGATTTAGCCATCATAAAATTATTAATATGGTGCATTGTGATTCAAACTCAACGTCTTATCCATATAAAGGCGTGTTAGGCATAAATCGATAGGACTTGAACCCAACATATTATTTTCATGATGCATGCATTCATATCATTCTTTTGGGAGGATCACCATCTTCAAGTGGTCAAATCTTTCTTTTAGGCTATTCCACAAAACAAGTGGATCCTCAGTAGTAAGATATTCAATTTTCATACTTTCGTCAAGATGATGATGCAAGAAAATTATTGCCTTAGCATAATTTTGATTAGATGTTGTATTTTCTTTCTTTATGGCGTCTCTAAGACCCATAGCATCTAAGTGGATTTCAGCATTCGATACACATGAAAGGTAGTTCTTGCTCGAGACAACGAACTCAGATTTTGTAACATTATTAACAATATGAAAAGAATTTGTAAGATTATTAGCAATATGAAAAGAAAGAAAATAATACCTTAGCCTTCAAATTTGAGAAGACAGAGTCTCGTGCTAATAACGTGTTATGAAATATAAAGCAAGAACAAGAAAATATAAAACAATAATAATAATAAATAGAGAGAAGAGGAGATTCTTCTTTATTTCTCTTGAAAGATGAGAGATCATAAGATTGAGGATACAATGAGCAAAACCCCTCTATTTATAGTGGAAAATACTCATAGTTTCTGACTAGAAGACAAATACTTCAAATCCTGATAGATATCAACTAGATCTTGATAGATCTTATTAGATCTTGATAGACATTCACTATAATGTAAATACATTTATAATAGTGACGACTAATATGAAACATAGGAAATATCATTGTAGCTCCAAGATGACTTAGAATTAATTAATCAACCAAATACTAAAGCTTATCTTTTAACACTTCATTTCAATGTCTATCATCTAGGCAAATTAATTGTACAGAAATATGAGTAAGTGTATGACGATCAAAGACATTTTAGTCATTTTCTCGAAGTCCATGTACTATTTGCTTATACCGTAGACTCAGAAGCTTGGTCGCGAATTATTGAAGAGGATAATGTATAAATCAATTTGATAGTTTAGATGCAAATTTGAATCTTTGTTTATTTTATGTGGCTACTGAAAGTTGGATTGTCATTACTTATTATTAGTATATTATTTTTACAGTTCATGTAGTGTATGCTTATTTCCTGAATTAATAATTTCGACAAAACCAACACGTTTTTCTTAATGCTTACGTGTCATCTGTGACACACGTTCTTTGTCTCAAATTATTTGTTATGTATTTTTTATAATTTTTAAGGAGAAATTAATAAGGAGGTGCAAATTGACTAATATCTTATTAAGTCTTGATTAGATTAATCTTCTTCAATTAATGTGAGCATAGTTAAAAAAATGATTAACTAGCTCTTGAATTCTTTAACATGCCAACAATTTTGAGATACCTTTTTTTAGAAAACATGTTATGTAATTTGAGATGAAGAGAGTATTAATTTGATATTTATTTCAAATCAATAAATGTATAATACATGCATTACTTCCTCTGTCCAATAATAGTTGTCCACTATTGACTTGACACACATGTTAATAGTAGGGGTAATTTTACTATATCACCATCTGAATATAATTAATTCAATTCTTTGAAAAATGTATTGAGTAATAGCTATAATTAATAGGGTCCATTTGTTTGGGAAAGAGATATTCCGAAATTAGTTAACCCACCATATATATGGGATAACTTATCCCATCACTATGATATAAATGGTGGGATAAATAATATCGAGACTAAGTTATACCTCCAATCAAACATGGGATAAAATAATCTCACATTTTATCCCGATACTATTATACCTTGTACCTCACACCAAATGACTCCTAAGGGTAAAGTGATAGAAATAGGTTAAATGTCCGTTTGTTTTGCAAACTGGACAAGTAGTATTTGGACATCTATTTTAAGTATACTGGACAAGTATTGTTGAATGGAGGGAGTATAATATAGTGACGTTTTTATACTTTCTCCATTTCTAAACGAGTGGTGTTTTTTAATTTAGACACACCTCTTAAGAAGCTATTCAAGAAAATTAAAAATGACTTATTAACTTACCCTTAATAAATAACTTAAACAATATGTAACTCTTTGATGATTTCTTGATTATGTAAAACTCCTTTTATTTAAAGAAGGATAAAATAGGGAGAACATCATTAATATGTCCTTGATTATCTAAAATGGTACTTACTTAGAAATAAAATAAAAAAGCTAAAACATCACTTATTTAGGATGAAAGGATTAGTATCATATCTCATGCAAATTCCTTCCTGAAATTCTATGATTGGGCACCATCATCAACTTCTTATTGAACCTCAACCATGTCTCGTGCAATGGTTTTGAATGCAATTGGATGAAATTATAAATCTCATTCTTTAAATGCAGAGTTCTAGAAGGCAGGAAGAATAATCGATCCAAGAATTATTTTCACAACTCATTCCAATTAGTGATGGACCTACGAGGTAGTTCCCCAACCATAATGTCACTTTGCTTGTAAGAGAGAATAGGAATAACCCGAGTCTCAAAGCTTCTTGACTCACCCAAGTAAATTATATGAAGTGAAAATTCCAACGAAATTCATGATGTGCATGTTTGCGTCATCAATCGGCAAACCCATAAACACACCCTTCAGATTGACCAGTTCAATGATAACGCTCATAATATCAAACTTCACCCCTTGGAGAAACTCAGGGAGAATGATATCCCCTATCTCGATTGGCTCAACATACCCTAAGTCTTTCTTCGGATCATCATACACTGGTAAGTACTGAAAAGCTGGGGGTAGTTGAGCTCTATCTCTCCTAGCTCTATCGAGTGTCGTTCGACACTCTTCTTCCTATCTCACTCTGTCTTCTTAAGCTATATGACGAGCAACAACATCCCTTCTCTCTTCAGTTAGTAACCGCGTAGTAGTTTGTATGACTGTCTCTTGAACACCATGCAGATGTGGCGTATTCAAGGCGAGTGGATCATCTGTAAGCCCTCATAACAAGCTTCATGAACATGTTCTAACATCCTACTATTCTGTCGTAATGGCCATTCAAGATCTATATTAAGTGGGATCAAGGGATTACCTTGACTCTAAGTACTAGGCATACACCGACATATACCTCAAGAATAATAAGAAACTAAAAATAAACAACCTCAACAAACTCTGTCAATTAATCCATAACCGTATTCACTGGCAATGATGCCAAAATTTGATGTCCCTCAAATTATACCTCCAAGAAAGTAAAATGCAATCGCTGTCAAATATAGAAGTTAATAAGGGTTGGGGTCAAAACCATAGAAAATATGTCAAATCTTATCAAGAACTTGCTGAAGCAACTGGAAAATACAGAAAGTAAATAGGGGGAATTTTGTGAAAATAGTAACAGTAGTAACATATCTTGATCATTGTATGTTGAAATCTATATGAGATGAATACTAGGATTGTGTTCTCCCTGATTTCCTAACTTCGTAGACTTATCGTGCTTCGTCAAACTATCTTACTACCTTGCATTCAGAATCTGACAAGATATATATCACCAACCATCTTCTGAATGCCTTTGGTTAATTTCACTCATCACCTTATGAGTCTCAGAGTGTCGCCTTACTAATCCTTGACTTGGATCCCAAATTAACTATCTTCTTTTGGATATCAAGTTAATTAGATGGAGGTTAGTATCTTCAAATTACTATTGTGATCTTCTTTTCCTAATCTCAACCTCTCTTATGGAGATCGTATCAAATACAATCATGTTCTTAACTTCTGCAGTCATTAAGAAAGCAAACACTATGAAGAAAATCACAATACATGCATAAACACCGATCAAGAAAGACTTTGAACTTTCTCTATTTTGTTATTCCACCAGGGTTTCCACAATCCTAGTTAAGTAATTTAGCCGCTCATATTTATAAGAACATCCATTGAATTCATAAAAGAAAGTACATGAATAATCTTACAAATAATTGAATAATAAAAACCATAATTTCTAATTAATATCCAACCATAAAAATCAAGAAAAATGAATTTCAAGATCAAAAGTCGAATCTTAGAATCAATATAGTGTTGTGAGTATATAGAACGTATAAAAGTGCGTAAACTAATGACAAAACATCAATGGGGTATTTATAGGATACATCATAAATCCTAAAAATCCTAACCAAATCAAAATAGGAAAACTAAGTCTGCACCTACCTATGGACCCACTTATGGGTCATAGGTGCTACCTACGAACCCTATGTGGGTCGGAAGCCTCAGAAGGATCCTCCACCTTTCAAAACTTCCACTTATAAGGGTTAACTATGATGGTCGTAGGTGCCACTTATGCCCCCATAAGTGACCTTCGCATGTATCAAAGACAACTTTAGAACTTCAGGTCATTTGACTGTCACTTACATGGCCACTTACGATGGCCATAAGTACCATTTACGACCCGTAAGTGGCCTTCGTCAATCTCAGAGTCACTTGTCCATCTTCAAAACCTTTTCTTCTGACACTTACACAGGGACCTACAATTGGCATAAGTCCCACTTACGACCCATAAGTAGGTTTGTAAGTGGGATGCCCTATAACACTTCATCTATTTTTTTTCTCTTCAGCTTCAAAACCTATTCTCCTACAAAATCAACATAAAAACATATCATATCTAACAAAAAAAACTAAGTACTTGCATATTTTTTAGTTTTAAGCATCGAAAGTGTCATGAAACTATGACACATAAGTAATGGAGAAATCTTGAATATTTCTCATATTGGTGAAGGAAAACTTGAGACTCAAAATGGTACTTTAAACCTTAAAAGTGTTCTGGTTGTTCCGAATATTAAAAAGAACCTGATATCTGTGGGACAATTAGCTCAAGATAATTCATGTATTATTTTGTCAATGCTGACAATTTTTTTGTTTATTCATAAGAGGGAAAACTACTTCCTAAAGGATACAAAAACAAAGGGTTGTATGCACTAGATGAAATACATCAAGCCCTTTATGTTTTTAAGAATCCTGCCTCCAAAAACATATGGCACAAGAGAATGAGTCACCCTCATCCAATACATTTGAAACTCCTATACTCAAGAAATTTAATCAATGTTTATGGTTGGAAAAAAGAAAAACCTCTTTGTATTAGTTTCTAAATGGGAAGAAATTGCAGAATTCCTTTTTTTCCATCCAATAGTGTTTTTAGATTTCTTCTAGATAAGTTGCACTGTGATTTGTGGGGTCCTGCTTCGATGCTATCTTGCCAATAATTTAAATACTATGTAATTATTGTTGACGATTATACTCGTTACTCATGATTTTTCCTCTAAAGAAGAAATCTGATTGCTTTGAGAACTTTCTTAAATTTCAAAGACCAATTGAAAATCAGTTCTAAAAGAAATAATTTTTTTTCAAAGTGATGCTAGAGTTGAATTCATATCAACTAAATTCAAAAATAATTTATCTCAATGTGGCATCCATCAACAATTTTCCTGCCCACACACTCTTGAACAAAATGGAGTGCCGAAAGGAAGCATCGTCACATTGTCAAAACAGGTCTTACCTTGCCTTTTTAGGTAAAACTTTCTTCTAAATATTAGGTTGATTCTTTTCTAACAACATGCTTTCTGATAAATCACATGCCTTTCAAAATGCTGAAAATGGGAACTCTTTTCTTTAAATTATTTAATCGTAACTATGACTATCAAAGTCTAAAAGTATTTGGATGCAGGTGCTTTACATATTTAGAAGGCTATGGCAAGAACAATCTTGCAAAGAAAATGTATCCTTGTGTTTTCCTTGGATACAACCCTATTCACAAGGGTTATAGATGTCTTGATCCTTCAACTAATAAAATTTGGATTTCATGATATGTTATTTTTGATGAAAATATTTTTCCTTATGTTCATTCCAAAGAAATGTCTATACAGGAACATCTAGAATTCATAACATTTTCAGATTTAGATGTGTGGAGAAAGAAAGAGACCAAGTTTTCAATTTAAAAGGAGAGTGGACATCAATTAAAATCCACTAAAAAAGATGGTGCATAGATTCAAAAAGAGGCATCATGTACTCTATGTGATGAAGACTATTCTCTGATAACGCCCAACTTACACCATCATTTTGATACAAGACGGACGTTGTAAATATATACCTAACATGAGTCGGGGTCGATCTTTCTATTTTTGATCTTTGAAGGATCACCCTCACCACATATATTCAATGGGTAAATAGGTGTCTCCGAGGATATATAGTTGTCCCCCGTGTACTCCTCGACCTCAGCACTTTTACACAACTTTGTGATCAAAGATGGAAACATGAGCATTGGGTCACCTCTATTCTTGAAGTTTCTAATCTCATAAAGCACAAATCGACCAATATCCAAATGAATGTTGTCCAAGAGGCTGGCTACCATCTGACCTTGCACAACAGGGACATAAGTCATGTTGGTGAACGGGGAAACTAGGTGAAACACCCTGGGTTTTGACTTTTGAAAATTTCATGAGTCTTGAACTTTCTGATCATCATACGACTTACCATACGTGTCGTATGATGTGGGTACAGTCAGATGAACCAACTTATAAGTTTTCAAGTGTGTGGTGGTTGGGTTTCTGTTGTGGTTACGATTTGGTGGGCATGAGTCGTATGGTTTATTAACGGTTCGCTGAGTTGATCCTTTACTTAATCTGAAACTTAGAAACTTGACTTATCTCTGAGTACGAGTGGCTCACTAAGAACCGTGAGAATATGGTACGAGTGGTAAGGTGTAGTCATATGTATCTAGTTTCAATCTCTTTGGATTCTGCATTGGGTACGACTGGACCATACTAGTCATATGGTCTGGTCATGAGTTGGGCTTTGGAGTCGTATGTTGGAAAAAATATGGTGTCCAACCTTCTGATCAAGTTACAAGTGGAGGGTACCACTCGTATGTTATGGATACGAGTGGAGGGGTCCAACTGTACCCTCCTGCGAGAATTTTTACAATTTAAGTTAGGGGTATTTTGGATATTTTTCCTCTTAACTCCTTTTGACCCTACGACCTAAAGTACCTTTTGGGGCTTCATTAACCTCTCATTATTAATCAAACACTCTCTGAATACTCTCAAATCTCTCTCAAGCTCTTGGTTTAAGCAAGGCTAAGGTTTTCTTCAAGGCAATCCATTAAGGCTCAAAAGGGGTGGTTTCTCTCTGTCTTTCTTGTTTTCTAAAGCATGTTACTCCTCCCTCATTGTTAGTTCAACTAAAAGCATGTTTTAATAAATGGTTTTTATGACATTATTGTGGTATTATTTTAGGTCTTGAAATATATGTTGAGGGTTTTGATTGTTCTTGGTTGGATAGTATTCTCCATGTTTTACCTATGGTTTTAATGTTGTAATTGCGATTTAAACATGTGGTTGCATGGGAATAGTAAGTTGATACTTGGTTTTGTCTTTGGAAACTATATGCCCTCAACATGTTTGTTAAAATGCCAACGAGAATGCTTTTATCACGTAGTTTTATTATTATTAAAATCCTTGCATTGCATAAAAAGGTAATGAAGCCTAAATTATTTTAAATGGTTTTAAATGATTTGGAAAGGCCTTGATGGCCATGTTTTTGGTTTAATTTGAAATTTGGGAGTCAAATTGGTTTAATGGCTTTAGTATGACATAAATGGATAGACTTGCAAGCTCTAGTTTGGTATGATGATAGCAATGGTTAATGCCTAATAAATAAGACTCCTTAGTAATTGGTTGGTTGTGTGTGAATAATTTTAATATGGGTTTAAAGGGGGTGTGTTAGGAAAGTCGTGGAAGGTGGCGGTCCTAGGAGGAACTAAAATTGGATTCTCATGTTTGTTGATTTGAGGTTGGTCTTGGTGATTGTGTGCATCATGTCACACTTGTATTTTGGGAGATTACTAGTCATCTCAGGTTCCCCAGCTCGTGCGGCTAACACAAGCTGGGGCCCTTTCAGCAGAGGGAGATGAACACATATAGCCCATGGGTGGATTTAGGATGGCAGAGCTACATAATCCTAGGTTAAAGGTTTTAAATGCATGCTAAACCCGGTCCCCTTTCCTGGCATGATATATATTTGTATATTCGTATGTATGTGAATGCATATAGTTATTTACTTTGATTTTGAATAATGGCATTATTTTATCCTTATTTCTGAGTACATGCTAGTGTTCACCTGCTAACCTATCTTCGGTCACTGTATCCCCATGCGATGCAGAAACCGGCCATACTCCTCCTCCTCTTCAGTGATTTTGGATTCGGGAACAACTTTGCGTTAAACTGAAGTGGTGAGCTTTCATACTCTAGAAGACTCCATTTCATGCCATGGTTTACTTTTCATACTTTTGTTTATTTCTTGGACTTTGGTTTTGGCTATGGTCGGGGGCATGTCCCTATCAGATATTCTTGGATTTATGTTAAAGGATTTGTGTGACTACTATGGGCATGGGCGGTGTTGGTATTGGTGTACGCCTTAGCATTGGTATTGGGGATGACACTGGTTAGATGCTTGGTTGGATGTTTGGATACCTATGGTTATGAACTTTATTAATTGTCTTTCAATTATAATTGTTCTATCTTGTTATATGTTTAAAATTCATCCGACATAGGGTACATGGTGGTTATGGTTGGGTATTTGGGGCGCTCTCCAATCCGGGTCGAACTTGAGATGTACGATACAACTAGGCCCTGGTTTGGGTTGTTTTATCCTTTTTTAGGTTTTGAAGGATTGAAAAACATTGATTTCGACTAATTCAAAACTTCAAAGAAAATTTCAAAACAATCTAAGAAATTACAGAGTCGCCACTTAATTTATTTGAAAAGAAATTAAGAAAACTTTAAAATAAAATCCTAAGTCTCAAAACAGAAAGATTTAGGCTTTTTAAGAAAATCTCGGGTAAGAGGTTCCTATTAACATTTTAGGAAGGTTTTTAATGCACCTAAAATATCCGCTAACCTACGGTTATCCGGACTATTTGAAAACTACCTTTGAAAAAGAGAAGTTGATTTTTTGAAAAGAAAGTGGGTTTAGAAAAAGACTTGTATAAATTTTGACGACTTAGTATGGAATCTAACTAAGTTTAAGAAAATAAGATAACAAATAAGCACGTAAAGGGAAAAGGGTAGAAGTAGAAGACTTAGGCTCGTAAGCCCAATTTATCATCTCTGTCCTAATCTAATTGGGCTTTTGGCCCACCTACACCTGTCCTAATCTAAATATCGGGCTTTTGGCCCATAACCAGTCCTAAACTATTTTTTTTGGACCTTTTGGCTCGAGTTTCACTTCACCTGTATTAAAAGAAAACTTTGGCTTCGAGGCCCAAATGAATAAAGGAACTACAAATAAATAGCTAAATACGTAGAGAAAGTTTAGGAAAAGGGTTTGGAACCCATTTGGACTTTCCCGGCTTCAATCCCAAAATTTTTTATAGGCTTTTAGCCTATTTCAATTCTTTGCGCCTTTATCTTCAACCTTGTAGCTTAACTCCTTTATGTAGCTTTAGCTACACATTTCCTCATTCGATGCTTGCAATTTTGGGCTCTTTTTTGGGTCTTTAAGGAACTAGCTCGATGCTATTGGGCCTTGTTGGCCCAATGAAATGGAAGACAACGAGTCCACATGGACTCGAATCGAAGTGGTTCATGCAAAAAATAAAAAAAGATAACAATTAGCATATAAAATTTAGGACTACAGCTCAAATCAAAATAAACTATCAAAGAAAATGGAGCATGGTAGAATGGACAATTAGTCTAACTAATTTAATGCAAAGACATTTTACTCATATGCATAATCTAGGAATAAAGCTTACAAATTTTCTATTGTCATCGGCCAAGTCAAACAAAAATGTGCACATTGTTAGTTAATTCCTTTTTTCAATTTTTACAAGAAAAGATGAAGCATGGGACAGAAAATTGAAATTCGACATATCTAATAATTTTAAAACAAAACAAAGAAGGGAATAAACAAGCAATCAACAAAGAGCAGAAGATTATGCCTCCAAGCATATCGGGAATGTATACATTAATAATAAATAGGAAAAAATAAAGTAGGAAAAAGCTGGACACTTTCTAAGATAGCATGTAATTAGGCGGATTCGAAACATCTAAGTACTCTGATTTATAACGAAAAGATAAACAAAATTTTTGTGCAATTAACACAGAGAGAAATACGACTTGCAGTCCTCAAGAGCAAGTGTACTGCAAACTCAACCTCATCCTCTCTTTGACCAACTCAAAATAAAGTTTTAAGGATCAAAGAAAGGATCCTTGAAGGTTCATGGAATTATCGACCTTACTATGGACATACACCCGCTATCCCTATTGACTTTAAAGGTCAAATGAAACATGAGGCAGTTCATATCATGCTAATACAGTAGATTAAACCATCACTAAACTTGAACTAGAAATAAAATTATGAAAAAGGAAAACCGAAACCAAACAAAAACAACACTACACTAAAATGACATATCTAGACTAAAATAGGAATATTTAGTTGAGGAGATAGTAGATCAGACAAAAATATTCGAGTGTAAAAAATGACGTGTTTAGGATAAACAAAAATTTAGCATCATAGTGATTTCAAAAGCAAACTAAAACGTAAATTAATAGATAAAAATATTGAACTCAAGGCAGTGAACTAAACAATTAAAAGAACAGAAATTTTTGCAGTACATGCTGAGATTCGTACTAAAACAAAGCCATTCAACAATATAAACATGATACAGTGAGCTCAAGGCAATCAAACCGAAGACTACAAAAATCAACAATGAAGAAAAAGTTGCAGTATAAATATTGGCTCTGCAAACAACATAACATCAATTATTTCAAACAAACTCTACGGCCATCAAAGTCATCTACCACAAACTGTCCCAACATTACAACGATTATGACTACAAAGCTATTATGCGAATAAAAAGATGAAGAGGAAATGAAAAAAAGAAGAAGATTCGTTTACCTTTTTTGGGGTGGTAAAACATGATCACGAGCTTCGTTTGAATCAACTACCATCGAAAAATGTCTTCTTCGATTCAAAATCTTCGTTTGGCCGATGAATTTTACGAAACAAAAATTTTCTGCTAAAAAATGAGACTATTTTTCTCGGAAGTTTCTCCACCTCCAAGACTTGGTTCATTTGACTCAATAGTGAGCCTTTTATAGGAAACAACAATGGGGAATGAATTGTGCTCCAACGATGTAGGATTTGGGATTAACAGGGGTAATTTTGAAAAATTTGAAAAAAAGGATAAGGGATGAGCTGGAACGGTACTATTTTGGTATGAATTTAGAATTCAAATTAATGAAATATTAATAAGCTGGTCCTCATCGTGTGGACATGATGAATCGCGGGTCAATTTTGGGTCACCAAAATCGGGTTGCAGGCTAGCTTTCACTGGATTGGATCACGGGTTTCAGGATGACTTCGGTTCGGAGATGGGTTGGGTTTCACTGGGTTGTTGTTGTTCATTGGTGTTTGTCACTGAAGTTATTACCGTTTGCTGATGTTGTTTTTTAAGATAATATTGTTGGTTCTTTTTAGCGGATTGTTGCTGAAGAAGCCAAAAGAAATGGGTCGTGTCGTGTTTCCTTGTTGGGCTGTCGGTTTGGGTTATTATTGTTGGGTTAATTGGTTTTGATTTTGGGCTGCTGATGGTTTTTAAATTGTTGGGCTGGGTACCTAGTTAGGGATTTAGTAATTTTTGGAGTTATTTAGAAAATAACCCCAATTAGATTAGCGGTTATTCAAAAATAATTTCAATTCTAATTTAGCCTATTCTATTTAAATTTTGACCAAATTGAAGGTTAGTTGGCCAATTGCATTCCAATTGTAGTCAATTTTGTTTCAATTATGATCGAATTAAATAGATTGGTTAAGTTAAATTGATGTTCAATATGAATTAATTCCTCATTTAATCCCCAGGTTTCTTGATTTGATAAAATCAAACAAGTATTTTTTCCAAATAAATTATTTTGAGAACGATTTGTATTTAAATCAAGATTTCAATCTTTTGAATTTATTTTCAAGATAGGCTTTGATTAAAATATAATATTTCGTAAAATAAATGTTTAATTAACAAAATTATATATTCTTGTATAATTGAACACGATAATATATAATCGCTACTTAAAATGACAAAATTGTGTACATAAAAATTAAAGTTTTTATTTGGATGAAATAAAGATTGTAATTTTATTTAAGATCAAAGAAACTCAGGATTAAACTTAGTTTTGGGGGGCAAAAATTAGGTGTCAACAACCGCCTCCTCCCTTTGGGTGGGATGGATGCAAGTAACCCTGGGCAAAGGGAGGTTGATGTTCCTAATTTTTGTCCAACCAATAATTAATTTCTAAAAAAGGTTTGTTTTTGTATGAGTTTTGGAGTTGTGGCTGAACCTCGACATCAGGTTTCCTACATATCTCAGGTTACATAAGAATTTAGGCCATTTGTAGTTCATACAACTTGATTTAAAACACGATTTAAAAAAAAATCACAAGCTATCTTGGTTTTAGAGTTTTTGATGAAACCAAAAAGTTAGAGAATAAAGGGACTGTGGGGGAGGTTGGAATGTAGTCGAGTTTTCTACATAGATCCCATCCTACTCGACTCAATCGGTAGAAAAGATAGTCTTTTATTTCAGACGATCTTTGGCTCAGGATTAGTGATAAGTTGATCGAGTTGTGGAAAATAGGCTTGTAACCTCTTAACCATGAATGTGGTATCCTTCACATCCATAGGCAATACCTTACTTGGACATAATTTCTAAAATTCTAGGTGCCCTATCAATCGAATTAGAAAGAAAGAGAAGTTTACCCTCGGTATGAGTTTAGAAATATCCTGAAGGTGAAGATGAAACCAAAATATTCCAAAATACCCACATGCCTTCTAACAGGGGTGTGGTTGGATGGTGGTGGTGATCATTATTTAGCTTGAGTCCAAAGAGTTTGACGTCCCTCTCTAGACTATATCCCGTTTTGCTGCTAAGAAAGAGTTCTATGTTGTGCTGCGTCCTTTTTGGAGTCATCCACACCTATGGTTTTAATTTTGATATTTTCATCCTCTCGGATGCTCTCGATAATATCTCAAACAAAAATCATTAGTAATAAGCACAATTCATAAATGGGTGCATAGTTTTTTACCATATCTCCACGTGAGTTGTTGCCTAAAAAGCGAAATCATCCTTTCATGTATCTGTTTGGTAGGAAATAACTTGCAACAATAACCCTCTTGGTTGTTGCATAAGTAGCTTGTTCATCGAGTGAATATATCTTCAATGTGGGGTGGCTCTTTTGGATACCGACGACACTTCATGCAGAACAGTCCCTGCAACCGTGTAATCTTATGTTGATGCGACAACCTTTTGGTCACCTATAATTCTTATTGTATGATAACCTCTCTGGTTACTGCCAATGATTCTTTGCATATGATCTCAGGTAACTATTACGCATCTTTTGTATTGATACGACTTATAGATTTCCCTTGAATTATCAATCTTTTGGATAATCTTGTGCATTATTTGATGTTGGATACGAGGTGACTTATAGATATCCTTTGAATTAATAGCCCTTAGGTAATCCTGCACATTATCCAACCTTGGATAAGATATGTCTTATAGATATCACTCCAATCGCTAGATCTCAGGCATTTCTGCACATCATCCGACCTTAGATATAATTTGACTTATAGATATCTCTCAAATTAGTAGTCTTTGGGTAATCCTGCACATAAGTGATTTTGGATATGACGTGGCTTATAGAGAACCCTTGGACTTATCAATTTGATAATTTCGTATATTCTTCGATAAGAATTTAGTTGCGACTTATGGATAACCTTCATACTAGCAATTTTTGGGTAACCTTGCACACTATTTAATTAGGATGTTTTTCCGACTTACGAATGACTTATGGGATATCAACTTATAGTTAATCTTGCACACTATTCTATTTCAAACAATATGACTTATAGATGACCCTCAAATTGTCAATTTATAGGAAATCTCACATGTCATCCGAACCACGATAACGGCTTAAAGGCGTCCCTTCAAATCGCATGCTCTTGATGCATTTAGATGCTGATTCATAAAATAATGAAATATCCTCTACGCCAAAGTTTGTATCTCGCATGTCAACAGATATTAAATGATGATAATATCCTCGACACCAGTATTTGTGTCTTGCGTGTCAACAGATATTAAATGCTGATGATATCCTCGACACAAGCGTTTGTGTCTCGCGTGTCAACAAATATCAAATACTGACAATTTCCTCGATGCCAACATTTGTGTCTTATGTGTCAACAAATATTAAATGGCCCTCTTTGCAATGGCATAAAATGGCCCTCTCGGCGATGATATGAAATGGCCCTCTCGGTAATGGCATAAAATGACCCTCTTGGCAATGATATAAATTGGCCCTCTCGGCAATGACATGAAATGAACCTCTTGGCAATGATATGAAATGGCCTCCTCTGTAATGACATGAAATGACCCTCTTGGCAATGATATGAAATGGCCCTCTCGGCAGTGAGATGATATAAAATGGCCGTCTCGATAATGAAATGATATGAAATGGTTCTTTTGGTGATTTGAAAACAGTTTCAGCTGAGTTCATTTGTCTGCGTTTTTCTTTCTACATGTACCTGTACTCAAGTTAGACAGTTAGTAGACATAATATCGCTTTTACTGGCAACCACATTCAAGCTTTATGATAGTTCAATGAAGAATATTGAGCATCATTATTTGAACGACTTATTCCGCTATTAATCTTCTCTTTTTGAAGAAATAATTAAATAGCAAATCCATCAAATGCAAGTAAATAGGTCAAAGTCCTAGTTTGGGGATTACTCAAATACTGTTTGCTTCGCTTCAAGGCAAATTTGGAGGATGACTTTCTGCTCTTCCTCCTATTGAGCAATCCTTTTGATTGTCATATTTATTGTCTCGACTCCCTTGAATGCACTGCACTCAAAGTTCAAAGTCGCTTTTGCTAGCGACTATTTTTAGGAAAATTCTAAATACAATATTTATAAAGAAAATAAGGCGCTTTTGTTTGTCTTTCATGGTCTCAAGCAATGAGATAGCCAATTCAAAAAGGTCCTCGATAAATGGGTATTAAACCCATTTTTGGGACTACCCGAAAATACCATTCTTGAGCACTATATGCTTTAGTGTGGCTCGTTACCCGCTTGGGAGTTTTCTGAAAAAGATTCCCATTTTTGTGTATTTATTCCCGCATCCACAGAAAAATGATTATTCTTGAGTGAAGCTACTCCGTGTTGACCTCCTTCTAACCTTGGTTTTCTCCTCGCCATCTTTCGGATACTTTGTTATGTTGGCACTTCCACCCTGACTCCCCATCCCAATAGATGCCTAGGAAACCACTAAGTAAAATATTTGTATAGGTTTTGAAAGTAGGCTTAATTTTTAAAAACTAGTTTTATAAACTTTTGTTGAAGCTTTTTGAAAACTTCTGCCAATTATGTCATGTACTAGATCAACGAACGTCTTCCTCTTGGTTCTGACTATATATAACATTTGATGGAGGATTGCCAGGGATTCATCATCGTTGAGGCTTTCTATCTGAAGCTCTATTATAGCCAGAGATTTAGTCTGCCTAGACTTTATTGTAGTTGGTGATATCTAGAACGTGCCTTTGACCTCTGGTGTTGGGAGATTTGAAATATATTCCAATGTTCAGTGGAAATTTTGAGGTCTTCCTCAATCTTTTTTCCCCAGTTTAATGTTGTTTGAGATGATCTCCGCTTGAGAGGATCCGAAGTCTTTCTTGGTCTTCGTTCTCTTTGTTGGATGATCTTCCTCTTGTGAATTTTTTAGATTCCTTCTCAAAAATTCTGCCCCATTTTTTATTTTCTGGGGTTATATGACCGAGCCGTTGGGATGCCTACATGTCCCGTTAAAGTTGGAATCAAGGAATCAGGCGCTTTTGTTCGTCTAATCCTTGACATGACATGGCATTGGCAGGTTGTAAATTACTGCTACTGAAACAAACCAAGTTAGATGATAACAAGCTAATGAAAGACCATAATATAATCATATTTAAAAATAACTTCCTAAATAAAGGGAGTCCCTTTTGGGAAATAAATACAAACTATGGCTCATGACCTGCGCAAATATGGACCCCTACCTTTTTGAAAATAGTAAAACGCAAAAGGAAAATTTGAGATATAAAAGGGTAGATCATGAGGCCTCCTTTGGATCATCACCGATTTTTGAAACTACTAGTAATTGCCCTTTCATCTACCATAATGGGCAATAAGTTATGAGTGAAGTGGAGGTCCAGTTTTTCAAAGCCTCTCTCGGTGCCATCTTTCTCACCGGACAAGACTTCGGGAAGTCCTCTGGTATAACATTGCATCCCTCAAACAGATTTCCTATTCCATCCCCAAGACCATCATCTTTTGACATCTCGTGCACAAGAAATGATTGGTACACGGGTGGTATCGGTCTGGACAGACTCATCTTTGACTTATCTTCAATCTCATCTTCCTTTGTTGGTCGGTATCCTATCCCATACTTAGATGCTTTTTTTGAGACCATAATAGGCTCAATAATTCCTTCCAAATTCTTATCCAACACACTCAAGGCAGCCACGACTTTCTCTATCTTCTCCACTCCTTCTGTCTTTTTGCGATTTTTTGAATCCATGTTAGTAATAATCTTGCTAGATACCCATTTGCCTTCTATTTTGATCATGATAACTATGGATCCCCCATGATTTGGTAATGGATTACTGGTGACATTTGGTGTCGGCCCCTGAAGAGTGATGATCTTTTGATCAATCAAGTCTTAGATCTTGTGTTTCAGGTTGATGCAATCTTCAGTATTATGCCCTGCTGCTCCTGAATGATAAGCACTGACTTAATCTGCCTGAAAGAATTAGGAATTGGGATTGGTAGGTTTTTATGGAATAGGCTATAAATAACCAGCTTTTATCAATCTTTCAAAGAGCTGGGTACAACTTTCTGCCAATGGAGTGAATTTTCTAGGAGGTTTCTTTTCGAGGTTTAGACGTGGGGGGTTATATTGGTTTGGATTAGTGGGAGAAGATACTTGATGATAGTTTGGAGGCGCTTGGATGTTTATTTGTTTTTTTAGAAGGGTATCTTGAACATGAGGCTGATAATTTGGCTGCAGAACTTGGTACTGGGGTAAACTATTTGGAAGTGGAGCTTGGTATTGGGGTTGGATATTTGGAAGGAGAGCTTGATATTGGGATTGGATATTTAGAAGTGGAGTTTGGTACTTGGATTGGGCGTAGAATACAAGCTGAAAACTTGGTGACAGTGGTGAGGAAAGAATATTCCTAGGCTTGAATTTCTTCTTCAATTTATCAACAGAATTAGTAGAGACCGCAGTCACATCCTCCCTTTTTTTCTTTGAGAACGCAAAAGATTCAAATGATGTTGGGGTTTTGACAATTTTTCTTGTTCGTATGCCTTCCTCTAATGATTCCCCAATCTTTACCAAATCTACAAGAGTTTCTCGGACCATGGATACCATCCTAGTATAAAATTCTCCCTCTTGAGTTCGAGAGAACCGATACCATTTCTTCCTCAGACATAGAAGGTTGTACTTTAGCAGCTTTTTTTCTTCAACAAAAGGCATAGTATCGGAAACACTCATCATTCTTCTTCTTGATCTGGTCTAATGAGTATCATTTAGGGACTATTTCAATATTAAATGCAAACCTATTGAGGAAGCCTTTAGCCAACGCCCTCCAACTAGACCATCTCTTTAGTTCTTGAGACATGGACCAATCTAAGGCTTCGTCGCTTAAGCTTCAGATTAATAAGCGCATCAATAATGCCTCATTTTTTACTACCCCAACCATTTGATCACAATATCTTCTTTAGATGGGCCATCGGGTTTTCGGTACCATTGAACACTTCAAATTTGGGGACCTGTACCCTTCTGGTAGATTTACTCCGAGGTGCACACATAGATCGTAGTACCCAAAGCATCATTAGCACCTTCCCCATGAGATTCCTTGATCCTCATAATATCTTCATTCATGGCCAAAACCTTCTTTTCATGCTCAGTCCTCTACTTTTTTTCCTTCTCCTCGTAATGGTCTACCTTAGGATTAGGAAAGAGATGGTAGATGTTAGGGGATATGATGACATGAGAAGGATTTGGAAGGGTAACTTGATTTTGAGGATGAGAGAAGATTGGGTGGTAGGTTTGGAGGACTTTTTGGAAATTGGGAACATTTTGTGGACTTTGAGAGTAGTTTGGTGGAATTTGAGAGAGATTTTGTGGATTTAGAAATAAGTTTTGTGGATGTGGGGATGGATATTGTGGATTTGGGAGTGGAATTTGCGGATTTGAAAATGGGTTTTTGGGATTTGGAAATGAATTTTGTGGATTTGTAGATGGATTTAGTGGGGTTAGGGATGGATTTTATGGATGGTAGGCATCTGGGTTATTTTTTCGATTGGTATTTTAGACAGCATGAATTAGAGGATTTTTTATTATAGGATTTATGGGTAATTGGGAAGTAGAGATGGAATATATGTTATTTGGATGGTTCCCGAGAATAGGTGTACTGAGGGGAGAAATTTGGAGTGGAGTACCATGTTCTCCTGGGGCGGAAGCATTGACGGTGATGGATAAATTAGACAAATCTCTAGTATGGTTCATCTCTTCTTGAAGCATTTCCAATTTTCTCGCGAGTTCAATAATCATCTCGCTTTGTTTCCCTATTACATTATCCCTGATGGCCAATACATTATCTTCGTCACTTCCAGTCATTTTTGAATGATGGTTAGAGGATAGGATTTATGAACTTTTGACCGGATAAAGTATGGATGTTCTGCCATTTTATTTCAACACGAAGTAGTTTTCTGTTATTTGTAAAGTAAAATAACTTAAAGGTAGACGTGTTAGTTCCCATATGTGATAAATAATGCAAGATATTTGACAAGAAGTAACCACATAGATTTGTTTTCCTTATAGGCAAACTGATCCACAGGAGCATAGTTGATAAATTTGTCTTTGATTCAAACAAACACACATAAACACATAAGGCAGTATAGCACATAATAACATTATAATATACACATATCCTAGTTGGGGTGACCCTTTTGAGCCAAGGGTTGGACGAGAGAATTTTGAAGGAAATATATGCTTCTTAAAAACAATCCATTATCCCCCAAATCTACATAGATATATAAAAATGCTTATAAAAATTGCCCAAAAGGGATACAATCTTTAGGGAAAGGAAAAATAATATGAGAAAAAGAAAAATGTCCCGTGCAGGGGATATTAGTTCCTAAATGCTCCTCTATCGGTCTTCACCCTTTTAGCTTTGTCCACTCATTGGCGACATCTGTTGATGATCAAGCGATTTTCGTATAAATGTGCTATAGATCATTAGTCTAAGAAATCATGCAATCATCCAAATCGATCAGCCTCTTGCCTGACTCGCTTTAATTCCTCCCTCAATTGGTGGATGATTAAGGCATCTTACATAAAAGCGAGTAGAGTAAGCCTTTTCCCTACCCCTAAAGGTTAATGAATTGGATTAAATATCATATATTTCTTCAACACATAATTATGGTTCGTCTGTAATTGACTCGGAGTCAATAGACGCAGGGCAAGTTTTCTAATGGGCCCAACACCCCATCAGATATTGGGTCATCCTAGGCTCATGCTTAAAAGAGGGTTTTCATTTAGCTCTATTCTGTGTGTCTAGAGTGGGTTTGGACACAGGTTCCCAAGCAGACAACTTGGGTTTGGAAATATGAACAGTCTCAGACCTCCTAACGTGATGATAAACCATCGTATTCCAAACACTTGACTTGGAGTTGAACAATAGGGGCCAGGACATCCACGAAAGCCCAAAATAGTTTAATAATCATAATGTGGTATTATGCCATGAAATGCAACAGTTAAATTTCGCAGAATTTAAACATATAAGCACATAAACAGTTTAATAATTAGTCAAGGAAGCTAATTCAAATATTTGGTTAGAACCTATTTTAAATTCCCTAGCAGAGTCGCCATTTCTATTTTATTCTTTTTAGGTTTTATAGGATTGAAAAACATTGATTTCAATAATTTCAAAACTTCAAAGAAAATTTTGAAACAATCTAAGAGAGTGCCACTTAATTTATTTAAAAAGAAATTAAGAAAAATTTAAAATAAAATCCTAAGTCTCAAAACAGAAAAAGACTTGGGTTTTAAAAAAATCCCGGGTTAGAGGTTCCTATTAACATTTTAGGAGGGTTTTTAAGGCACCTAAAATATCCGCTAACTTGCGGTTATCCGGACTATTTGAAAAATACCATTGACTAACTTTGAAAAAGAGAAGTTGATTTTTTGAAAACAAAGTGGTTTTAGAAAAAGACTTGTATAAATTTTGATGACTTAGTAGAAAATTTAACGAAGTCTAAGCAAATAAGATAGAAAATAAGCACGTAAAGGGGAAAGAAGAGAAATAGAAGACTTAGCCCCGTGAGCCCAAATCTATCATAACTGTCCTAATCCGATTGGGCTTTTGGCCCACCTGCACCTATCCTAATCTAAATATCGGGCTTTTGGCCCATAACCCGTCCTAAACTATTTTTTTGACTTTTTGAATCGAGTTTCGCTTCACCTGTATTAAAATACAACTTTGGCTTCGAGGCCCAAATGAATAAAGGAGCTACAAATAAATAGCTAAATACGTAGAGAAAGTTTATGAAAAGGGGTTTGAAACCCATTTGGACTTTCCTGGCTTCAATCTCAAAATTTTTTATAGGCTTTTAGCCTATTTCAATTCTTTGCGCCTTTATCTTCAACCTTGTATCTTAAATCCTTTATGTAGCTCTAGCTACACATTTCCTCATTCGGTGCTTGCAATTTTTGGCATATTTTTGGGTCTTTAGGAACTAGCTCGATGCTATTGGGCCTTGTTGGCCCGATGGAATGGAAGACAACGAGTCCACATGGACTTGAATGAAAGTGGTTCATGCAAAAAAAAAGATAACAATTAGCATATAAAATTTAGGACTAAAGCTCAAATCAAAATAAACTATCAATGAAAATGGAATATGGTAGAATGGACAATTAGTCTAACTAATTTAATGCCAAGACATTTTACTTATATGCATACTCTGGGAATAAAGCTTACAAATTTTCTATTTGTCATCAGCCAAGTCAAACAAAAATATGCACATTGTTAGTTAATTTCTTTTTTAAATCTTTACAAGAATAGATGAAGCATGGGACAGAAAATTGAAATTCGATATATCTAATAATTTCAAAACAAAACAAAGAAGGGAATAAACATGCAATAAAAAAAGAGCAGAAGATTATGCCTCCAAGCATATCGGGAATGTATACATTAATAAAAAATAGGGAAAAATAAAGTAGGAAAAAGCTGGACACTTTCTAAGATAGCATGTAATTAGGCGGATTCGAAACATCTAAGTACTCTTATTTATAACGAAAAGATAAACTGCATTTATGTGCAATTAACACACTGAGAAATATGACTTGCAATCCTCAAGAGCGAGTGTACTGCAAACTCACCCCCATCCTCTCTTTGACCAACTCAAAAGAAACTTTCAAGGGTCGAAGAAGGGATCCTTGAAGGTTCATAGGATTATCGACTTTACTATGGACATACACCCACTATCCCTATTGACTTTAAAGGTCAAATAAAATAAGAGGCAGTTCATATCAAGCTAATACCATAGATTAAACCATCACTAAACATGAACTAGAAATAAAATTATGAAAAAAGAAAATCGAAACCAAACCAAAGTAGCACTACACTAAGAATACATATCAAGACTAAAATAGGAATATTCAGCTAAGGAGATAGCAGATCAGACAACAATATTCGAGTGTAAAAAATGACGTGTCGGGGATAAACAAAAATTTAGCATCATAGTGATTTCAAAAGCAAACAAAAATTTAAATTAATAGATGAGAACATTGAACTCAAGGTAGTGAATTAAACAATAAAAAGAACAGAAATTTTTGCAATACATGCTGAGATTCATACTATAACAAAGACACTCAATAATATGAACATGAGACAGTGAGATCAAGGCAATCAAACCGAAGACTACAAAAATCAACCATGAAGAAAAAGTTGCAATATAAATATTGGCTCTGCAAAAAACATAAAAACAATTATTTCAAGCAAACCCTATGGCCATCGAAGCCATCTACAACGAACAGTCCCAACATTACAATGATTATGACTACAAAGCTATTATGTGAGTAAGGAGATGAAGAGGAAATAAAATAAAATGAGAAGATGCATTTACCTTTTTTGGGACTGTAAAATGGGATCACGAGCTTTGTCTGAATCAAAAACTATCAAAAAACATCGTATTCAACTCAGAATCTTTGTTTAGCCTACGAATTTCAAAAAGAAAAAGTTTTCTACTAAAAAAATGAGACTATTTTTTCTTGGAAGTTTTTCCACCTCCAAGACTTGGTTCATTGGCTCAACAGTGCGTCTTTTTAGGAAACAACAATGGGGAATGAATTGTGCTCCAACGATGTGGGATTCGGGATTAACAAGCGTAATTTTGGAAATTTTGAAAAAAAAGGATAGGGGATGAGTTGGAACGGTACTATTTTGGTACGAATTTAGAATTCAAATTAATGGAATATTGTTGAGATGGTCATTGTCATGTGGACAGAATGAATCGTTGGTCAATTTTGAGTCACCGAAATTGAGTTGTAGGCTAACTTCCGTTGGATCGGGTCATGGGTTATGGGTTGACTTCGGGTCGGAGATGGGTTGGGTTTTGCTAGGTTGTCGTTGTTCGTTGGTGTTTCTCGCTGAAGTTATTACCATTTTCTGATGTTGTTGTTTAAGATAATATTGTCGGTTCTTTTTGGCGGATTATTGCTGAAGAAGCTAGTAGAAATCGGCCAGGTCGGGTTGCGTTGTTGGGCTGTCGGTTTGGGCTATTGTTGTTGGGTTAACTGGTTTTGATTTTAGGCTGCTGATGGTTTTAAAATTGTCGTGCTAGGTATATAGTTAGGGATTTGGTAATTTTTGGGGTTATTTAGAAAATAACCCCAATTAGATTAGCGGTTATTCAAAAATTATTTCAATTGTAATTTTGCCTATTCTATTTAAATTTTGACCAAATTGAAAGTTAATTGAGTAGTCAATTTAGTTTCAATTATGATCAAATTTAATAGATTGATTAAATTAAATTGATGTTCGATATGAATTAATTCCTCATTTAATCCTCGGGTTTCTTGATTTGATAAAATCAAACAAGTATTTTTTTCAAAGAAATTATTTTGAGAACGAATTATATTTAAGTCAAGATTTCAACCTTTTGAATTTATTTTCAAGATAGGCTTTGATTAAAATACTATTTTTCATAAAATAAATGTTTAAGTAACCAAATTATATAATCTCGTATAATTGTATACGATAATATATAATCGCTACTTAAAATGACAAAATTCCGTACATAAAAATTTTGAAAAGTTTTTATTCGTATGAAATAAATATTATAATTTTATTTAAAATCGAAGAAACTCAAGATTAAACTTAGTTGCGGAGGGCAAAAATTAGGTGTCAATTATGGTCAATTGGGAGTCCAAAAAGTCATGTCTAGTAGAGTCTGTTTTAAGGATATGTAGAGCGCCACACTCATAAGGAAGAGGCTACGAGACATTTAGGAATGGTTTTTTTTCTTGTGTTCTGTGCTTGAGCTATAGAGTCTTAGGTCCTGATTTCTCCTCTAATTCCTGTTTGTTCTCTTTTCAAATCATGCCTCCTTGATGATCTGAAGCTCACAAAAACTCCTCTATCATACTTGAGGACAACGTTGATGGTACCCGTTCTACTTATAGGGTCCAGACCCAGTCTAGGGGTCCAGTTCCTGATTGTCCTCCTTGAGTTCCATTGGTTCCCTCTAGTCCTCCTCGAGCTCTTCAGGATAAAGTGACGAACGTTGAGTTTCATTAGTCTATTTATATGTTGGATCAGTTGGTAACTTCTTAGGGTGTGTGTGGTGCATCTGTTACTCCAAGTTCTGAGGCCACAAGGGTTGGCCAATTTATAAAATTGAATCCTCTGACCTTTACTGGTGTTAAGGTGGAAGAGGATTCTCTAGGTTTTCTGGATGAGATGGAATAGATCTTTCATGTTATGCATGCCACAAATGTGAAAGGCATGGAGTTTGCCGCCTACCAACTAACCAATGTCGTGTACCAATGGTACGAGGAATGGGATCAGTCAAGGGATGATGATGCTGAGTCATCTCTGTGGGAGGATTTTTCTAATGCTTTTCTAGACTGCTTCTTTCCTTAGGAGTTGAGGGAAGCAAAGGAGAAAGAGTTTGTCAATCTGGAGAAAGGCAAAATGTCTGTCAAGGAGTATGCCTTAAAGTTCCAACAGTTATCTCGGTATGCTCCAGATATGGTTTCTAGAATGAGAGCTAGAATGAGGAAGTTCACTTTCGGGTTATCTAGAGATTTGATATTGGAGAGTAAGGCTGCCTTGTTGATCAAAGACATGGACATCTCCAGGTTGATTGTGTACATGCAAAAGGTACAGAAAGAGATGAAGAAGCATACTGAAATAGGGGAAAAACAAGGCAAAAAGTTTAGGTTCCCTGAGCAGGGTGATGGCCAATGACAGAGTGGCAGGGATGGTGGGAAGTGGCCTAAGAAGAAGTGGGGAAACTTTGGGTCTTACTCGACGTCCAGTGCTCCCTACCCAAAGCCGTTAGGTGGTAGGCATTTTCTAGGTAGAGACAACTTCAGGGCACTGGGTACCCAATCTCAGGCTAGTGAGGATCAGAGCTTAATCATATCCTCCCTACAGGCTCTGTGGTAGATTGCATCGGGGTTATTGTGAAAAAAGAAGGGATAAGTTCTTTAGTTGTGGTCAGCCAGGGCATATGATTAAGATCTATCCAGTGGCCAAGGTTTCTTTGGGGGTGAACAAGGTTCAAGTTACTTCATCATCAGCTTTGGCACCAAAGGGTGCACTATCTAATTTCGATACTGGTCAGAACTATCTTTATGATCTCACTACCCGATAGAAGTCTGAGGTATCGCTTGATGTTGTGAATGGTACGTTGAAACTCTTCTCCCATGGTGTGTACTTTTTACTTAATCCGAGGTCCACTCTCTCTTATGTGACCCCATTTATGGTTGTGCATTTTAGTTTTGGTCCCGAGTGTGTTCCAGACCCTTTTTCTGTTTCTATCCTAGTAGGCAACTCTATGATTGCTAGAAGAGTCTATAGTGGGTATGTGGTATCTGTTGGTTGCAAAGAAACTCTGGTGGATTTGTTTGAATTAAGCATGGTTGATTTTGATGTCTTATTAGGGATGGATTGGTTGCACTTATGCTATGAATCTCTAGATGTCACGAGCCGAATTGGGGCCCTGGCCGTGACGGGCATCTCGAACCATGAAGGCCCGAGAGTCCTTCTAACTTGCAATCACATACACTATTCATATGTAAAGAGGAAATGCAGAAATACATAACTAAATGGAAACATGGTAAACTTTTACTTCAAACTACTCAATACTAAAATGAGTTCATAAGAATCAATAACCTCTAACACTAGTATGTAAAATCTCTAACAGCTGAAAAGACATCTGGCTGACATCTGGGACAAGGCCCCTAGTCGGACCATGAATCAAAATGAAATAACAATAGCAAGTTCTAATATAGGCCTTCCGAAGTAAGGGAGGCTCACCAGCTGCAAACTTCTGACAAGTCAATCTACTGCTTAATGGGACCTCGGGACTATGTCTAGTATCCTGAAATATAGGGCGGATCAATACAGGTGTACTGGTACGGAGAACAATCCAAAAACAAAATATTCATTTTTATAAAAACATAGGTGAGAGAATTTCATAAATCACATGTCATCTTGAAACAGTTTGAAATCACATGGGCATAATCTGAAACTTTAGAAACACACATTCAGCAGTTCAAAACTCAACTCTTTATCTTACTTTTGCGTCAGATGGTACACCCTACAATTCTGCTAACCCATGGGCTATATGGGATCCTCCCTTGACTTGATGGCCAAGCCCCCAACCCAAGTTTGCCGCAAGGGTTGGAGTTTCTGCTTATTCTACTATGCCATAGGGCCGTCGCCAGCATATAATTTCTCTTTCAGGTAGCATAAACTCGTATCAGCAAATCACGATTTTGGGAAATGAGTCATTTGACTCGTTCCTTCTTCGGGTAACTATCTAACTCTCTTAAGCCCAGTTTTAGATTCTTTAAACCATATCTTCTTCAAAACATTCTTTCTTTCTTAATATCATTCGGGCATATAAAAAATAGGGTATCGTCATACCCCGACTTGCAAGTCATGTCACAAAATATCTACTGCTCTTATCTTATTTCAGAAGAGTTTTATTGACCACCCAAAAGCTCTACTATTCGAACAAAAGTTCATATTTCAAAACAGTTGAAAAACCAAACCATTCTCAATACTTATTCTATTGTGGTCACCCATTTTAATTACTTTAAAACCATTCTAAATAAGACTTATGATCATTATACAACAAGTAAAAACACTCTTTCATTACTTCATGAAAACAACCAGTACAATTCATCCGTAATAATCCATCTACAGACCTAAGCTTTCAATAGTTTGCAAATTCAATTCACAATATGTAAATCCAATGAAATTTTTAGTAAAGAGGAAATCACAAATCTCATGCTCTCATTAACTTCTCAATATTGACATCACAAGATCACATGAAAGTATTTTGAGTTGAAAACACTTCATCACAATCTCCACAATTTCTTTACAACAATATGAAATCCTTGACGCATAATCAACAACAATCTTGAAACCAAATTCGTTTGTATATATATATATATATATATATATATATATATATACTTTAAAACTAATTTAAAAATAGTAAAATCTGTGCCTATGAGGTTTAGGATAGTCCCACGTACCTTAGTTGCAAAGAATCACGAAGAAATTTAAAAAAGATTTGATCTTTAAGCTTGAGTGCCCAAACCCTAGTTGTTTTCTCCTCTTGTGTTCTTGAAAGATGAATTAGGGATCTTGAGAGAGTTAAAACGTTACTAAGAGGCTTAATTTCATTTAAGGATGATTAGGGATGGAATTTGGGTGAAGGAATGTGACTAAGGTGCCCCTAGACCCTTTAGGAATTGAAATAATGCATAAAACCACTTTAGATTCGCGTCAGGTTTCGTGTCGGGGCGCAGTCGACGCGACGCATCAAGATCACGTCGGCTTACTGTGTCACACGAAAAATGCCATAACTTTTTGCTCAGTTATCGGATTTAGGCGAAATTGGTATCGTTGGAAAGCTAATTCAATTATATACAATTTGGTGGGTAGAATTCTATGTGTATCAAATGTTATACACGTTCAAAATCAACTCTTGTAGAATCGAATATCAAACTTTGGATGAATGAATGACTCTTAGCTTAACTTTGCTCCAAGTGATTTTTATGAACAATTTTTACCCCATAATCACTTCATACACTAGGAGAAGGATCATGAAACGTGAATTTAAATATAAACCATGGAATTCGAGGTTACACACGTAGGAATGGCGGTTCGCTTTCTAGCTCGAAAATGTGGGGTATTACATTATCTCCCCCTTGGGATCATTCATTCCCAAATGATGGGTAGGGACTTGTTGAAGTTATAAAAGTGTAGAATAATGTACTAAACCTCACATTGAACATTTTTCCCTATCAAAATATGCAAAGGCATCAAACGAGCTTCATGATAACCCTTAGTGAAACATGAAAGCATGAAACATGAAATAATGAGACTTTATATATGGATGATCTTGCACATGAGTTTTATGAACCATAATCATCACAACATGAGGCATGAGTTAATTTAGTGATAACAGGACTGACTTACATCGGTACTAATCATGAAATAAGGTTTTCATGGGACATTGGATTTAGAAGCATTCTCCACCTTGCAAGGTACAATGAATAAACTTAAACTTAGAGGCACTAATCATCTACACCCCAAAAAATAAGTAGCATACTTCACACTCGCCAACTTACAATTCTCCAATCACACATCTAGCCATATGAATTTGAGTCCCAATGCAAATAGCTTTTATGTTGAAGCTTAACTCGGAGTAACAAGGTGGTAACTTAAGCTACAGGACCCTGTAGTATACATCCCATTAAGAATATTTATTCACCTTATCAATATTATCAAACACCCTTGGGTTTTAATTAAGAGGGTACTAACCACATAGTACATGGGTTGACTTTTCATCAATCACAACATTCAAGCCTATCATTACTACACCCACTTCATGGATTTCCCCCACTAAGACCAGCAAATTCAATCACATTCACAAAGATTTTTGCCATATATCTCATTCCCAACTATTTCTCATAATAAAAGTCCATCCCCTTCTTAGCTATTTCACACAACAAAAGTTCTTCTCCTTTCTTTCCCTTTCACCTATAACCTTAGCTCAAGAAATTACATAAAAAATTTCACCTTCAAGAGAATCTACACTCCTACTTACCACATTACTACGCTTCCACATCCACCATCGCACTAACATATGGAGGGTCATTAAGGGACCCGAGCACAGTCATCATGAATGGGAGAAACACTACTTGATTATAACCCATACCGGTTGACCTACATCAAGGTGGGACATGAGGTGAAGATATGATACCATCATGAAGTACTTTTTATATCAAGTATTTGGATCATAAGTAGAGAGACGTTCAGAAGAAACACAATACAATATGAATTCTTAGGATAGAGCATAGTGAGAAAACATTGGTGCATATATCAAGATAAAATAAGGGAAAAAGACCGAATTACCCTCCTGGGCCCAGAAATTGGTAAGACAAATTTGGCACCCGACGCGTTAAGCGACGTGATACGTCGGTCCCTACCAACACGATTTTTGATGCGACGCGTTGACATTGCATTAGTCCACTTTTTTGATCATCCAAACATGCCTTAAACGTCATCTGAAAAATTCAAAACTTTCCTGAGACACCCCTTTACACCCTTAATCATGAATTAACTCAAAATCCACATCTTGGGGTCGGGAAGATCAATTTGAAGATCATGAAAGTTAAGAGCTCATAAATATGACTAAGTCTTTTAACAATTGGAAAAATTTTCAAGTTCTCAGCTCTCCATACATCCAACCCAGAGTGGTATTGAGTCGAGAATGCTACGAGATATTACATTACAAATAAGACAAATATTTCCGCTTGAAACGATTGCTCCTCATTTAAGGAACTGAGATTTTCCATGAGTTTGCATAAACTTTATCACTTTGGCTAAATCCGAGATCGGATGAATCAGTGACTTATAGAAACATATTTTCTTAAGACCAAGCATGCTGAGAGACATAGGTTCTCATGGATCACGAACAACATAACATATGTCTAGAATACATGAAAGACTGGATTACTGAGAGACATTATTGCTTCTAGTCTGGAGGTCAGATGATGAACATAAGTCCATAGAGTACTCAAACCATAGTCATAGGCATGAATTAAACAAATGACGTAATACATTAGTAGGATACTCTCCTAAATTGAAGTAAGAGGATTATACTTGAGTAGAAATAGGTTTATCATGGTTTCTCCCCACAACTTACCATGCTGAGAACATTTGGGAACTACCTTAATTCACCATCTCCCCCTTAGATCAAAGTTACAATCCTAGACGTACAGACATATCCCCACATCAAAATCTATAGCCAGAACTCTCAACATAAAAGACACATCACCACACACTTAAACTTTAAACTCTCTCTGAAGAACTATACTCTGAATGCCTTACTTTTCTGTAAATGCTACCCTTAACTTACGCTAGCCTCTATAGCCATCACTCTACAACTCCCACTCTCATGAGCACACGCATCCATACCCCTTATAACAATAGAGGTATCAGTATATACATGAACACAAACTCCTCTCATTAATCTCTAATACAAAGACACTAAATTATTTTCTAGGGCATCCCCTTTTAGGGACACTAATAGTAATTTCTTCTAACTCTCAAAGTCATCAACTTATGATTAACATTTTTATGGGCATAGACACCCACACTTCTAAGTACTTAATGCTCTATCTTTAATTCCTTAGAATACTATTATTATACCTCTAATCACATAACCAAAGGCGCATATTGCCTACCTATTTTTCCTCAATTCAACTCTAAAGAGCACCATACAACAACTTTCCAGACTTCTCCATACTACAAGATTCAAGAATTAAATCTTGGTACACAAAACACTTATACACATAAAACTTTATTTAGCAACCTGCTACCAGGGGTTCAACTTATTCCTATATACTCACGTTCTTATCCACTAAATGATTCAACCACAATTCATTATTTTAATACTATTCCTCATGTACACATATACCTCATCATTACCAAATATCATATATACATCAAGTTATACTCATTCAAAGATGACCCTTGTGAAATCAAACACTAAAACTTGATGGATTCAAAGGCTCTTAGCTTGTATTACTCTAAGTGACTCTTATGAACATGTTTTACACAACATAATCTCTCTTCTAATAGGCTAATCATCATAAGTCAGGAACTCAAATATGAATTACGATATTAGGGGTTTCACACATAGGAACAATGATTTGTTTTCTAGTTTGGAAATGTACGGGGTATTGTAATATCTCTCCCTTGGTAACATTCGTCCTCGAATGAGTTTCGCTAGACTAGGAATACTGAGGGTATGAGATTACATATTAAACTTCGCATGATTCAAAACATGACTGCGTGACTAAACTAATTTATGAATGCATGAATTATCATAAAACTGATTATATAAAGCTTGAACTGAGAATGGGAAAAGAGGAAATCTGGGAAAACTTATTACCTTAAATTGAGTCTTAACTTAATGAGAAAAGGTGAGGGTACTTGGCTTGCCTTTCTACTTCCATTTCCCAAGTGGCGCCCTGAATGGACTAATTCTGCCAAAGAACTTTGACCAAGGGAACTTCCTTGTTTCTTAGCCTATGAGTCTGGTGATCAAGAATCTCAACTGGAATCTCTTCATAACAGAGGCTATCATGAATATTTGTGCCTTCTAAGGGTACTACAATAGTTGGATCACCAATACATTTCTTCAATAAGAATAAATGGAACACAGGATGAACGGATGGCAAATTTGTTGGCAACTCAAGATCATATGCCACCTTCCCAACACGACTCAATATTATGTAAGGACTAATTATTGGGGACTAAGCTTCCCCTTCTTGCCAAATCTTTTCACCCCTTTCATGGGTGAAACCTTTAAGTAAACTATGCCATCCACTTCGAACTTAAGATCCCTTCTCCTCACATCCGCATAGGATTTCTGACGACTCTGGGTTATTTTCAACCTTTCTCGAATCAACTAGACTTTCTCCATGGATTTACACACCACATATAGCCATATAAAAGTGGCCTCACCACTTTGAATCAATCGATCGGTGATCTACACCTTCTCCCATAGAGAACCTCAAATGGGGCCATCCGAATGCTCGAATGGTAACTATTATCATAGGTGAACTCAATAAACCGCAAATGATGATCCCAACTACCTTTGAAGTCAAGAACATATTCTCTCAACATATCCTCAGGGGTCTGAATGGTCCTCTCTGCCTGACCATCTGTCTGAGGGTGAAAAGCTGAACTGAGGTGAACTTGGGTACCAAGACCCTTCTGAAAGGCTTTCCAAAAGTGAGAGGTAAACTAAGTACCCCTGTCATAAATGATAAACAACAGAAATTCGCTCAATCTGACCAACTCTCTAATGTAAAGCTTAGCATAATCTTCGGCTGAGTAGGACGTGTGAATTAGCAGGAAATAGGTTGATTTGGTTAATCTATCTACAATGACCTAAATTGAATCATGTTGTCGATGCGAATGAGGTAACCCTGTCACAAAGTCCATATTCACCTTTTTCCACTTCCAAGTGGGAATACTAAACTCTTTCAAAGTACCACCAGGCCTTTGATGCTCCTCCTTAACCTGGTGACAAATGTCACACTTGTCCACAAATTCTGCTATATCTTTCTTCATAACACTCCACCAATACACTTCTCACAAACCTCAGTACATCTTAGTAACACCAGGGTGAATAGAGTAACGCGCACCATGCAATTCTTCCATAATCCACTGCCTTAAACCATCAATGCATGGCACACATAGTCTACTTTGTTATCTCAATACATAATCTCCCCCTTGGGAGAAAACCTCTACCTTCTGATCTCTAACTGAATACTTCAACTTAACCAAACTAGAGTCCCTATCTTGTTTCTCTTTCACTTCGAATACTAAGGAAGATTCTGAACTACTCTGAATCAAAATGTTTCCCTCAACTGAGTCAACCAATCGCACACCTAGTCTAGCCAACCAGTGAACTTCCCGAACTAACTGTTTCTTATCATTCTTCACATGAGCTACATTACCTATAGACATTCTACTAAGGGAGTCTGCCGCAACATTGGCCTTGCCTGGATGATATAATACACTTATGTCATAGTCTTTTAATAATTATAACCACCTTCTCTAATGGAGGTTCAAATCTCCCTGCTTAAACATATATTTCAAGGTTTTGTGGTCTGTGAACACATCAACATGCACCCCATAATGATAGTGCCTCCAGATTTTCAAGTTAAATACAGCAGCTGCTAACTCAAGAGTGGAGGTAGGATAGTTCATTTTGTAAGGGTTAAGTTGTCTAGAGGCATAGGCTATGACCTTACCTCTCTGCATCAAAACATAACCCAGATCAACTTTAGATGCATCACAATAAACAAAAAATCCATCTGTACCATTAGGCAATGCCAAAATTGGGGCTGAAGTAAGTCGAGCCTTCAACTCCTGAAAGCTCTTCTCGCAGGAATCTGACCACTAGAACTTAACCCTCTTTTGAGTCAATCTAGACATGGGGGACGCAATAGATGAAAACCCCTCAATAAACCAACGGTAATAGCCAACTAAACCCAAGAAAATTCTGATGTCTAATGAAGAGATAGGTCTAGGCTAGTTTCTTACTTCTTCGGTCTTTTGAGGATCAACTCTAATGCCATCATCGAGATAATATAAACAAGGAAAGCTACTGACCTTAGCCAAAATTCACACTTGCTGAATTTGGCGAACAACCGGTGATCTCTAAGAGTTTGTAACACAATTATAAGATGGTCTGCATGATCATCCTTACTACGGGAATAGACAAGGATATCATCAATGAAGACTATGACAAAAATGTCTAAGTACTGTTTGAACACTTGGTTCATCAGGTCCATGAAGGCTGCTGGGGCATTTGTTAGCCCAAAGAAAATGACTAGAAACTTAAAGTGACCGTAACAGTTTCTGAAAGCTATCTTTGGAATATCACATTCCCTTACTTTAAGCTGGTGATAGCCGGATCTATGGTCTATCTTAGAAAAATAAATTGCACCTTGGAGTTGGTCAAATAAGTCATCAATCCTAGGAAGAGGATATTTGTTTTTTATTGTGACTTTATTTAACTGATGGTAGTCAATGCACATTCGAGAGAGCCATCTTTCTTATGCACAAATAGGATAGAAGCACCCTATGGAGAAACACCGGGCCTTATGAAGCCTTTATCTAAGAGGTCTTTAGCTGCTCTTTTAACTCATTAAGCTCGGCTGGAGCCATACAATAAGGAGGAATTGAGATTGGCTGAGTATCTGGAAGAAGATCAATACTGAATTTTATTTTTCTATCGAGAGGTACCCCTGGTAGATCTTCGGGAAAGACTTCAGGAAACTTATTAACTATACGGAATGACTGAAATGTGGGAGTCTCAGACTTAGTGTCTTTGACTCAAACTAAATGATAAATGAATCCTTTTGATATCAACTTCCTGGATTTAAGATAGGATATGAAATGGCTCTTAGAAGATACTGAATTACCTTCCCACTCAAAGACTGGCTTGTTGAGAAACTAAAACTTCACCACTCGGGTGCGAAAATCTATAGATGTATAACAGGAATGAAGTCAATCCATACCCAGAATAAGGTCAAAGTCAACCATATCTAATTTTATTAAATCTGCTAACATAATTATATGAAGGACAGTGACAGGACACTTTCTATAGACTCGTTTGGCAACAACTGACTCACCTATTAGGGTAGAAACTGATAAGGCCTTAGAAAGCTTTTCAGAATCTATTCCAAAGTTTACTGCAACCAATAGAGTAACATAAAGAGAAATTTGACCCTAGGTCTAACGACACATAAACATCAAAATAAAAGACACAAAGCAAACCAGTAACAACATTTGGTAAAATCTCCTGCTCCCGGTGGAATGGTCAAGCATAGAACTGATTCTGGGACTGACCGCCACCGGTACTGGATGATACACCCCGAGGAGGGGATGGGCGACCCAGAGGGGCTGGTGCACTAGTAGCCGGAGTGTGAGGATGAACATATTAGTTTCCCTGCTTAGTATGTGGTCACTCTTTGATATCGTGCCCTAAACTACCACATCCATAACAACCTTTCTGTCCCAACAAACACTCACCAAGATGAGTCTTACCACACTTAGCACATGCTGAAAAATTAGGCCTTCCACTCACACTACTCTAAGACCTGAACATAGAAGTCCTACCCCACTGCTCTTACTTGGTTCTGGGTGTGGGGGAACTGGATGATGATGGCGCTGGCATATGAGGGTGACCCTAAAACTATGAAAAATTTCCCCCTCCAAACCTTGATTGATCAAAGTCAAATTGCCCGGTCCTAGCCTTCTTGTTTCCTCTATCCCTTTCTTTCAACTTCTCTACCTTAATCTGTTGGGCATGAATCATCAACCTAGCAAGATCCATGTCCCCAATAAGCATGGAAGTCCTACACTTCTTGACTACCAATCCAGACACTCCAGTAACAAACTTACTCATACTAGATCTACGGGCAACTATCAAATCTGGAGCATACTTAGACAACTGGTTGAACTTAAGGTAGTACTCTTTCACTGTCATCGGGCCCTACCTCAAGCTCATAAGTTTCTCTATCTTAGCTTGCCTCATCTCACGCGGAAAGAACCTGTCTAGAAATGTATCCTGAAATACCTACCAACTTATGAGAGCTGCATTCTCACCTCTACCATTCTTCCACATAACCACCCAATCATAAGCAACATTCTTTAGCCTATAGAATACTAATTCTACACTCTTCTCCTCAGTAATATGCATAATTTAGGTGATTTTTTTCACCTCATCAAGGTAGAGCTGTGGGTCCTCACCTACCTTCGACCCAAAAAATTCTAGTGGATTCATTCTCATAAAGTCACAGATTCTTGCTGCAGCTAAATCACTATTTTGTTAAAGTGGGACTGCAACCTGATGGTTTCCCTAAATATTAGCAGTCACAGCTTGGGCCAATGCCTGAAAAGCAACCCTAAATTCATCACGAGATACGTTCTCATTCAGAGGGTCAGCGGGCTGGGGTGGCTGGTTATCATTCCTGTGTGCATTAGCTCTATGAGGAGGCATATTCTATCATGTAAGAGCACTAGTTAAAAGTAGGTAGAAACAACTGAAAACATGATAGAGCATAAAAGAAAATGATGGTTTCCTAAATCATTCCATAGCCTCTTGCTCATAAATATGGTGCGCTTAGCATCTATGATCAAGACTCTATGCAACGTGGCTTGTCCGACTCTCTATGACTCTTTAAATCTTAGGCTTTGATACCAAGTTTGTAACACCCCAAAAATGGGTCCTGAGACATCACATGGTGCTCAGGGCTATGACTAGCCCCAAGTTAGCCTTTTTAGCCTTCTACTGATTCTGAAACTCATAATGAAGGTAACTTATACATGTGAATCTATTGAAATACTGAAATGCGACATTTACTATATGAATTGAACTTAGTTTAGATGAATATAAAGTCTGAAAGTGCTTAACTTAAAAATCTAAAAAACTAATACTGGAAATCTAAAATATTACTAAATGTCTGACAAACCTCTACTTCTAATAACTAGAGAGTCACTGGGACAAACCCCCAGCTGACTCGAACTGAATGGAAAACAACTAAGAAAATACTGCATAAAGCTGAAAGTCTGAATAAATGGATCCTCAAACCATGAGGACTCACCAACTATTGGGATATAGATCAAGATGCCTGCGGTCAATTTTGCTGCTAGAAATGAGCACCTGAACCTACATTATTAAACAATGTAGCACATAGACATATATGTGGATCAATACTTTTGAATTGTACTGAGCATGTGGGGGTGAATGCATAAGTAAAATAATAGATGAAATGATTCAAATAACTTTCAAAACATCATGATAAATGTGAGTGACTCACCTTGGCTTGAATAATAAAAACTGGAAAAACCATAAGACATGTGTAATAAGGTGTAAAAAAGTTCTTGTGAGCCACCACACTTAGTTCTATTAAACTGCACTCTTGTTTTTTCCTTCAGATCATGCAGGCTAAGTGAAAAGTACTCACTTTTATAAAGATTAAAAATTAAAGATAATAACTGTAGTCTTAAGCAAAACAATGTCTGAATAAATTTGTGATCCTTTACACTTAGTTTTCTCAAAACTGTTCTGACATTTTGATTTAAGACTTAGGGATTTTGGGAGGTTCTTCTAACCGACATACACCAGTTGAGCCATCATGGAGTCCAAAATCATGTTTTCCTAAGGGGAAAACCTCACATTGGGGAGAGATGTTAGACTCTTGGAAAAGAGTATAACCTTATGTTAAGTGATCACTTTCTTAACCCACTATGGGAACTTAATCTCAATTCTATGGTGGCACATAGTTCTAGGGTATGAGACCTTGGAATCATTCCCAACTCGGTGCTAAAAACCCATGCTTAAATAGCACAAGGGTTTGTAATAAATACCAATTATGCTTCTCTTTCTTTAAATCTCAAACTGTATGAATAATGTGGATTCCTTATCATATCTTAGGATCAAAAGATCAAATTTCTTTCTTAAATCTTGGTAAAAAAACTCATATAAGAGTCTTAAAATCATAATCTTCTTGAAATATCAATAATGAGACTTAGGGCGTAAAAACCCATGCTTTAAACTTATGCAAGTTCATAGTAAAATGTCATGCTCAACATACTTCTCAAAATAATTCACCAATAACCAATGTAATGAAATCAAACTCACAATATCATGCTTAAAAACTTAATTAGAAATCTGTAAAATCATATCATACACATAAAGATGTGAAAATAGACATGCAATCCAATATTTAAGTCTTGTGACATTAAAATCTTCAAATAATGACAATTGGGTATGAACCCTAATTTACAAAATATAGAATCTTAAATAAAGATCAAGTTTTAGGCACAAGGATGAAAGGGTATCCTTGTTCATAAACCCCACATACCTTTATGGTGATGAAATTGTTGAAAGATTGGACCTTTAAACTTGATTGTGCAACCTTAGTTGTTTTTCTCTTCTTGTGTTCTTAGATGATGAACTTATGATGTTAATAGGGATAAAATGTGATTAAGATCTATAAATTTTGTAAGGTTATGTTTAGGGATGTTTAAGGAGTGTAAAATGGTAAAATAAGAGAAAAAGTATTAGCGTTAGGTATGGTAAGAAAAAAAAATAAAAAGGAAAAGAAAAAGAAAAGAAAAATTGTGAAAAAGTGAAAAATAACTCAAAAACGGAGTGATTACGTCGTTTGGGCCATAGGGTATGCGGCCCATTGCTCATCACCTAAGCCAGGCTGGGCAGTGCATTGACCATTGCCTAAGCTAGGCTGGGCGGTGAATTTCCCATCGCCTAAGCATTCCAGTAGCCTTAGGCGATGCACTCCCCTTTGTAAAGCCATAACTTTTTGCTTGGTTATCAGATTAAGGGAAAATTGGTATCATTGGAAAGCTAATTCGATTATATACAATTTGGCGGGTGTAAATCTGAAAAATACCACATATCCATCAAGTTATACTCATTCAAATATGACCCTTTTGAAATCAAATACTAAAACTTAATGGATTCAAAAGCTCTTAGCTTTCATTACTCTAAGTGACTCTTATGAACATGTTTTACCCAACATAAGGTCTCTTCATGCTAGGTGAATCATCATAATTCATGCACTCAAATATGAATTACGAGATTAGGGGTTTCACACGTAGGAACAACGGTTTGTTTTCTAGTTTTGAAATGTATGGGATATTACATAAGGTAAGTTTAAGTACTGCTTTTCACCTATAGTTAGATGGGAAAGTAGAAAGGACTATTCATATAATAGAGAATGTGTTTCATGCTTGCGTGATTGACTATGGTGGTAGTTGGGTTAAGCATTTTCCTCTTGTAGAGTTTGCTTACAACAATAACTACCACTTTAGCATTGGGATAACTCCATTTGAAACGTTGTATGGTAGGAGATGTAGATCTACTATTGGGTGGTTTGAGGTCGGTGAGCTGGATATGTTTGGCCCGAATTTGGTTCACCAAGCTATGGAGAAGGTGAAGGTAATTCAAGATAGACTTAAGGCTGCCCAAAGTTACCAAAATTCCTATGCAAATGTGAGGATAAGTGACTTAGAGTTTGAGATTGGAGCTAGGGTATTCCTGAAGGTGTCTCCCATGAAGGGAGTGATGCGGTTTGGGAAAAAGGGAAAGCTCTATCCCCGATATGTAGGTCTTTATGTGATTTTAGAAAGGGTTGGCAATGTTGCATATGAGTTACAATTACCTTCTATTTAAGCTCTATTCACCTGGTATTCTATGTCTTTATGTTGAGAAAGTGTATAGGTGATCTATTGCAGGTTGTGCCTATCACGGATAATGGTATTTCGAATTCCCTATCTTATGAAGAGATCCCAATTAAGATCTTAGATCATTAGGTTCGTCAGTTGTGGACCAAAGATGTGGACTTGATAAAGGTTCTATGGAGGAAACACAAGGTGAAAGAGGCTACTTGGGAAGCTGAAGAGGACATGAAGTTCAAGTATCCGTTCCTGTTTTCTGCACCAGAAATTCATGTGGAAGGTATGTGTTCTTCATAATGTCTTTATTTCCAAACTTTGTCAAAGGAAAGATTGATTTCCTTGGTGTTTTGTTTTCTATATGAAAGGTAAGAGTAGAGATATTTGGGGGTCTAATCGTGCTAGTTTCTACCTTGTTCCATTATTCAAGGACGAATGATTCAAGTAAGGGAGAATTAAATCACCTTGGGTTTTGACCATTGAAAATTTCTTGAGTCTTGAACCTTCTAGTCATTATATGAATCACCATACATGTCGTATAATGTGGGTACGAGTCAGGTGAGCCAACTCATAAGTTTTCTAGTGTGTGGTTGTTGGGTTTCTATTCTGGTTACGACTTGGTGGGTACAGGTCGTATAGTTTGGTAATGGTTCATTTGCTTGATCCTTTACTTAATTTGAAACTTAGAAAATTAACTTGACTCTGAGTATGAATGGCTCACTAAGAGCCATGAGGATAGGGTACGAGTGGTAAGGTGTAGTCGTATGTTGTCCAGTGTCAATCCCTTTGGATTCTGCCTAGGGTATGACTGAACCATACTAGTTGTACGGTATGGTCACGAGTTGGGGCCTTAGAGTCGTATGTTGGACAGAATGTGGTGTCCAACTTTTTGATCAAGTTACGAGTGAAGGGTACCACTGTTATGGTGTGGATACAAGTGGAGGGGTCCAACTGTACCCTCCTGCTGGACTTTTTATAGTTTAAGTTGGGGGTATTTTGGACATTTCCACTCTTACATCCTTTTAACCCCATGACCTAAAACACCTTTTCGGGATTCATTAACCTCTTATTCTTAATCAAACACTCTCGAATCTCTCTTAAGCTCTTGGTTCAAGAAAGGCTAGTGTTTTATTCAAGGCAACCCATTAAGGCTCAAAAGGGGTGGTTTCTCTTCATCTTCATTGTTATCTAAGGCACATTACTCCTCTCTCATTGTTAGTTCAACTAAATCATATTTTAATAAATGATTTTCATGGGATTATTGTGGTATTGTTTTGGGTCTTGAAATATGTATTGAGGGTTTTGGTTGTTCATGGTTGGATAGTGTTCTCCCATGTTTTACTTATGGTTTTTATGTTGTAATTGCAATTTAAACACGTGGTTGCATGGGAATGGTAAATTTATACTTGGTTTTTGCTTTGGAAACTATATTCCTTCAATATGTTTGTTAAAATGCCAATGAGAATGCATTTATAACATAGTTTGTATATAATTGAAATCCTTGTATTTCATAAAAAGGTAATGGAACGTAAATTGGCTTAAATAGTTTGGAAAGGCCTTGATGGCCATGGTTTTGGTTTAATTGAAAACTTGGGAGTCAAATTGGTTTAATGTCTTTGGTATAACACAAATGGATAGACTTGCAAGCTCTGGTTTGGTATGATGACACCAATGGTTAATGTGTAATAAATAAGACTCCTTGGTAATTAGTTGGTTGTGTGTGAATGGTTTTAATATGGTCTTAAAGGTGGATGTGTTAGCAAAACCGTGGAAGGTGCAGTCCCGGGGGAACCAAAATTGGAAACTCACATCTGCCGATGTGAGGTTGGTCTTGGTGACCGAGAACATCATGTCACACTTGTATTTTGGGAGATGTACTAGTCATCTCAGGTTTTTCTCCGGATCTTGCGGCTAACACGTGTTGGGGCCCTTCCAGCAGGGGGAGATGAACCCATATAGTCCATGGGTGGATTTAGGACGGCAGAGCTACACAATCCCAGGTTAAAGCTTTTTAATGCACGCTAAACCCTGTCCTCTTTCTCGGCATTGTATATATATGTACATATGTATGTATGTGAATGCATATGGTTATTTACTTTGGTTTTGAATAATGACATTATTTTATCCTTATTCCTGAGTACATGCTAGCATTCACCCGCTAATCAATCTTCAGGCACTGTATCCCCACGTGATGCAGAAACCGGCCATACTACTCCTCCTACTCAGTGATTTTGGATTCGAGAATAGCTTTGTGTTGAATTAAAGTGGTGATATTCCATACTACGGAAGACTCCATTTCATGCCATGGTCTACTTTTCATATTTTTGTTTATTTCTTGGACTTTGGTTTTGTCTATGGTTGGGGGGCATGTCCGGACCGAATGTTCTTAGATTTTTGTTAGCGGCTTTACGTGACTACTATGGGCATGGGCGGTGTCGGTATTGGTGTCAGCCTTGGAATTGGTATTGGGGCTGACATCATTGGATGCTTGGTTGGATGTTTGGATAGCTATGGTTATGAACTTTATTAAATGTCTTTCAATTATAATTGCTCTATCTTGTTATATGTTTAGAATTCATCCGACATAGGGTACAAGACAGTTATGGTTGGATATTGGGGTCAGTATCCGGTCCGGATCAGACTTTAGATGCCCTACACGACTAGGCCCTAGTTCGGGTCATGTCACACGACTACAGATGATAGTCAACCAGATTCGAGTCTCATTCGTGAACTCATTCAAAGTTATACCAGTTTTTGTGGAAGCCTATGGGACTTCTCTTCCCGGGCATACTTTTTCAATAAACCAACTTCCCAGAGCATTGTCCCTGGCCTCTTATTCTCTCATGTCAACATCTGGCAGCCCATATACATTATTGATATATTCGGCCCCGAAACAAACTTCCTTTGCTGAATCTTCATAACTAGGTCGGAGATAGACACTTCACTGGGATTTATGTAGAATTCCCTATCCCAATGCTCATTGTCCCATCATAGATCTAGGGCAAAGCACTTCCACCCAATGACCATCAGTCTTTTATGAAAGATCGGGAGCTTCTCAGGAACTTTTTCCAAATATATGCCCCGCTTAGAGAGAAACTTTCTCTTGGAGAGGTCCTCATTGTAAACTGTTTGACACTGGGGGCCATGAATCAAATCTGATCATAATCTGTCATCTTCGGTTGAAAAGGCCTGAAAATAACACAAAACATTAACAATCAATATCATCATGTGAAAACAATGCTATGTGGCTTATTTAAGTTAAATAAATGGTTCCCGAGTCAAATTTGGGCTTAAAATGAGAATTCAGGAGTTTGGACAGGCACGCCAAACAAATCTCAGATATCGCGATTGCAGGGCACTGGATCACGATCGTGCTACCGTAATCATAGTCAGGTGACCACGATTGCCTTACCTGAGGCTCCAGGCCTAGAAAGATTCACGACCAAAAATGCCAATTTTTATACCAATTTGTGTTCATAACAAGTAAATGACATTAAAAACATGAAACACAATTCCTAAACACTTAATCATGCCCTTTAAATATGAAAAAAACTATCAAGGAACTCATTCAGTTATTTTACCAAACACTTGGTGTGCACCTGTGATCCATCCTAATTTTTATTAATTTTGGGTACTCTAGACTTCCCCAATGATGTACACACCAAAAAAAATAGCTACCATACCACACAATATTAATTAGAAACTAATTAAATACACAATTCACCAATTTAGGCCATTATCCTACACATCCATTCTAAGGCTCAAATTAAACATTAAAGAAGAGATTAGAAGAACATACCGCAGAATAGGATACCAAAGAGGATGCGTAGCACTTAAGAGACTCTTAATAATGATGAAAATGGATGGATTTTTGGGTATTTTGAAAGGGAGTGTGGGGGGAACTATTTTTGGGTGATGATTCCATTTTAAAATTACCCCAATTGTGATCATGATGAGGTGGGCTTTTTGATCGCAGTCAATGTCACATGATCGCGGAACCTTAGGCTCCGTTTGGGCAGACCAAGTTTCAGGGTCGCAATCGCGATCCAAGTGTCACGATCGTGACACCAAAGACCAGGTTCAAATCCCCTATTTTCAGCCATCCCACCTCCAACTCGATTCCACTTCACTTATTATCCTTCAAATTCTCAATACACTTTCAGTGTTCCTCAATTGCATGGATTAATCAAAACAAAAACAAAAATTATTCTAACAATTATAATTCAATGGATACGAGTCAACTTAATGGAAATGATGGGTTTCCTCCCATCTAGGGCCTAGTTTAACATCGTGGAACGAAGTCCTCTTATAATCAAGCTGGATCCTTGAGGAGGAGTGACTCAAGATCCACTCCAGTAGAATTTGTCACATCCTTATCTACCACATTAATTACTGATGCCACTTGCAAATCCATTGATTGCGTTTTGGTTTTGCACACACAGAAGGAAACTTTATAATTGTGTACCCAAAACTTCATCTCTCCATACTCCATGTCAACTAGAGCTCATCCAGTTGCTAAAAATGGCCTTTCGAGTATGGTTGGTATCTCATGGTCTATTTCACAATTGAGGACAACAAAATCCTCCGAAAGGATGAATTGGTCAAACTTAACCAACATATCATACAACATTTACACCATTTTTTTAATTTAAATATCAACCATCAAGAGTCTCATGGTGGTGGGTGTAGGAGCACCCAATCCTAGCCTTTGATACACAACATATGGCATCAAGTTGATACTAGCCCCAAGGTTACACAATTCAATTTCAAATTTGTCTGTCCCAATGGTGCAAAGAATTATAAATGAACGCAGGTTTTTCTTTTTCTCCGCCATGGCATTAGACATGATAGCACTACAATTATGCATCACTTTAATAGTCTTATAATCCACAAGTAGCTTCTTAGACATCAAGTTATTCATGGACTTAACATATCCCAGGATCTCTTGAAGAACTTCTAACAATGGGATAATGATAGAGAGATCGCTAAGTTTTGCAATGAACTTTGTGAACTTGGCCTTGTCATCTTTCTGATTTAACCTTTATGGAAAGGATGGATGAATTTTCATTGGGGTAAATGGAATAATTTTAGAGTCATTCACCTTTTGCTCATCACCATCAATCATTTTAGGAGTCTCCTCCTTATCAACTTTCTCTTCAACTATCATCGGTTCTTCATCACTCACTTCATGAGACTTTGTGGTACCGTCATTTGGATTTTCGGACCGCTTTCTCTTTGCACTTGCTTGTTCATCAAGATACTTCTCATCAAACTCAACAAAATTTTCACCAAGATTTCTACCACTCCTACTAACGATTGCCATAACATGGGCATCGTTCTTGGGGTTAACCACCATGTCACTAGGTAAACCTCCTTTTGGCCTAGCATTGAGTTGGGTTGAAATTTGGCCCACCTCCCTTACTATTTTGTCGGTACCTTTAACTCGCATCAAAATTTGAGCAAGGATTTTCAAGGTTTTAAATTTTTCTGGGTCCACTGATCTTGATTCCTTGTACTTACCACGATTATGAAGGGACACATATCTATAATATCCTCTTTTATCGTCCCTCTAATATCAGTCTTGATCCCTCTCTCTACCGTACCAATCAAGATTTTGGTCTCGGTTGTTCTAATCTTGATTTCCGCCTTGCCTTTGTTATGTAGGATGGGAACCCCCCCGAATGGTTCACCAAGAACCTTATCTCTCCATTGAGTGCCTTATATTTATCCTCATCATAACTTTTGTCACCTTAAGAGGCAACGACATTGACCGCTTTAGAAGGTTCTCCCATTACGTGTTTGGTGAGGAGATCTAATTGGGTCATTACTTTGGCCATATTTTCACATATTTCCTTGTCCTTATTCCTTTGATCTTCATTGAAATAAGATGGGGTGGGAGACCCTATGGTCACTTTGGATTCCTGGGTATTCCACCCTCTATTTTTCTTTGTAACTTGGTTGAGCAAGGTTGATGCAACCTCATAGGATAACTTGACAAGAGACCCTTCGGATGCATTGTCAATAATGGTTTTATTCAATTGTTCTAATTCCCAATAAAATATTTGGAGAAGCATCTTCTTCGACACTTCACGGTTTGAGCATTGCACGAGTTTGTCCTTGAACCTTTGCCACTCCTCATATATCTCACTACTAAGTTAAAGAAAATTTGTGATTTTATCTCTTAGTTGTATCATTCTAGACGGAGGAAAATATCTATCCAAAAAGGCCTCCGTAAGATTGACCTAAGATATAATAGACCCAATGGGTAGAGATCTCAACCACAAAACCACTTCACCCATTAAAGAGAGTGGGAAAAGCCTCAACTGAATAGACTCTTGAGAAATATGGACAATATCAAATGGGGTACATACCTCAATGAAATTTTTCAAATGTAGGTTTGCAGCTTCGTGTGCTTGGCCCTCGAATAGACCTCTTATTTGTAACACATGGAGCATTACACTCGTGAAAGGGAATACCCTATTTTTCTCGTCCAGTGGGATGCGGATGGCATTGGCATGCCCTGCATCATGAAGATGATCCTCATCCTCGAGGTTTCCATCAAATGACTCGTCATTGCTCCCATTGTGTCTCATGGTGTTATTATTACTACGAAGATCACCTAATAAAAGACAAAAATGACAAACAATGTAAAACAAAATACCACAGCTAACCTAAGTTCACTAACAATGCCACAATAGTAAAACCTAACCTTCACTCCCTAGAAACGGCGCCATTTTTTATAACGCTCAACTTACACCATCATTTTGATGCAAGGCAGACGTATTCAACATATACCCAAAATGAGTCGGGGTCTAATCCTTGAGTAGTGCTAGCAAGCTTTCAGTACCTACGTGTGTTGAGAGTTAACTATGTGTTAACCCGTACTCTGCAACTAAAACAAAACATAAAAGTAAATTGGGGGTATGAATGTTGAAATTTGTTGAACACAATCACCAAATCACACTAATATTAGGTTAAACAATTGTTAAGTTTATCAAATCAAGTGGGATCTTGGGGTTATGTTCTCCTAAGTCGTGTTCATGCATGGGTAATTAAGAATTAGTCCAAGTGTTGGCTAAGGGTTTTGGGTAGGCTAGATTTAGGGTCTTAGTGTTAACCTTTAGATAAAACACTAAATTTCACTCATGGATTCTTTCAAATACCTTATGAGCATGACAAGTTTACCAATTCATAATCTCATAATGAATTTGTTATATCTAAGATGATGCTTATAAACATAGCCGATTCAAATAACACCCTTATTTCTAAGATAGTGTTAACAAACAAGCTAATTCAAGGTGTTGTTTGCAATTACTCTTCACCCACATCCCTCTTTCAAGGATGATATGAGATCCAAGGCAATTGGGGTTTTCACCCATAATTCTCAACTCAACCATAGAGTAAAAGCAAAAATCATCACCATTAACCAACTATTTGGACTAACAATCAATAACCACACATTATTCACTACCTAATCAAACATAACCTCAACATCTAAGATTAGTTACCCATGAAATTAAAGAGAGGAGATATACCCAAATTTGCATGCAATTGATCCATCATAATCTAAATAAGAATTAACCCATATTTCAATCACAATTTACAACCAAAATCCCTTGGAATAAAATTAACAAATTGTTCTCAACTTAAAAATAAAGTGCTTCTTCTCTCCCCCAAACTAAAATTTGGAAAAATATGCTCAAATTGTGCAAGGGTTTAGCCTTTTGTGTTTTGGGATTCAGCTCTGTGAAATTTAAATTTTGCCCTTGAAAAATTCCCAGCCTATCGTGATCGCTATCTCTTGGCTGCGATCGCGGAATCACGATCGTGTAGCATCTAACTGTAATCGTGCAACTCAGATTTTTTGATTGATGGTGATTGCAACCCTCATATTGCGATTACGGAATCTGAGGGTCACCACTTGAACCTGATTGTCACGCGTCAAATACTATTAGGGCAAATAAACATCCATAGCCTTAAAGGCCCGAGAGAACCAATACATAACCATGTACTTTTCATGCATGTAACTATAATAACCAAAGGTTTTGACATACATGGATATAATGCATTGATGAGAAATAAAAGACAAGCCTAAAAGAATATATACCAGACTTGGCTGTTGGGACCATAACATCTGAAAGATAAGACACTATCATGCTTAACTTTACATTGGTCTACAAAGCCTCTAAAAGATATATAGACACATAGTTAAGGTCGGGATAAACCCATGTCATATTCTTAACTTCTGTACAATACCAAAATATATAGAATAGACTCGAAAAGCCCCGAATCAATCTGGAGCTTACCAATAGCCGCTGGATATCCTGGGCTCCTACTGAGAAGGTGTATTAGCTGAAACACTTGTTCCCGCAGCATGAAATATAGGTCCCCGCGTCAGTACAAAAATATGTACTGAATATGTAAGGCTGAAAGTAACCATACATGATATAGTAGCTCACTGGAAATTAGATACAAGTATACAAATAGTGCTAGTAGACCACCTTTATATATACTTGTAGGGTCAGGTACATTACATTTTTTTCTTCATTTTACCTTTCTTACTTCATAATCTTTGTAAGCCATATGATACAAATAACCAGCTGATCAGTGGTAAATAGAAAAATTGGGATTGGCCCATGCTAGGATTATGCCCCTGAGTTGCCACCCACATATAAAGGTATTTGGATTGGCCCATGCTAGGATTATACCCCTGAGCTGCCACCTGTTCAATTCAGATTTGCGTTACTTAGTTTATTTAGCCTTTGAGATTGTTACTTTGGTGGTCATAACATTATGGTACCTTGAAATAATAATCTATAAATAATAGACATGTGAATAAACAATTAATGCAATGACAAAGAGGTATGGAGCAGATTGTACATGGATGAAATATTCTGGATCTGAAAATAACATACGGGTTTTATTTGACTTAAATGAGAACTCTTGAGACTTGCTAGTGAATGTAAAAATGCAGACTTAATAATAAGCATGTGTTGAGGTATTTTAACATATTAGGGTGCGGGAATAAGGTCATTAGCTATATGGGAGATCATGTGCTGCCACTAGGTATCTTTTATTATGGGAGAGCTTTAAAAGCTTACTTTGTACTACAAGTGTTGGGCTTCATGCCAAAGAATACGGCATAGAGAAGCCTTAAATACCTGGTTGTATAACTCTTCTATTAACCCAACTTAACTTCCAGCCTTTAGGATTGTTTATCTACAATAAAGTATATGGTAAAACTAATATCAGTAACTAGCCAACACATTGGGCTACTTAACTTTGCCCAAAATAGTAGCCGAGAAGTAAGCCCTTAGTTATCAATCAAAGGTGTTATTTTAACCATTTTCTCCTCTAAATACACCCACATACCATACATATTCTTATAAGATCCCCCGAAATAACTTTGGCTTCATTACACCTTCCAAATGATACACAAAACAGCATGGGCAATAAACATATACAACAATTAATTCGGTGGTGCACCACCACACCTTTCTTCTATATTTCAATATGAACTAATCACACCTTTCCCTAACATCAACCTAGCATCCCCCAAAATATACACACAAAATAGCCCCAAATCCCTTTTATTGTAACAATCAAATATGGAACTCATCATCTGTTGAGTTCTTAATAACAACACATCCATAATTCTTTCCTAAATTCATATATAAGGAGGACAAAATGAAGCAATTACCTTACCATAATTTTCTACAAATTAACCTTTTAATTTGGACTCCTCAAGAACTTCAACTTTCCTTCACACTTTAAACCAAAGAAGAAAAGAGGTCTCTTAATAAAAAAGAAAAGTGAGCATGTAGCTTGTTTTATATTCTACCATGGACTTAATAATAAAGAATTAAATATGGTACTTTTTAAGAACCCTAGAAGGAAATATAGGGATGCTCCTTGTTGTTTTAGAGAAAGTAGAGAGAATTTGTGAAATATGGTACTTTTTGTGACCTAGAATTGAAGGAAATGACCAACAACTTGGCCTTATAAAGGCCTTATAAAGGCCTTATTTTTAGCCATCTATTTAGCTACATTTTGGACCTTAAAATTGGTTAAATGGGTCTAAGTAGGTGATGCACCTACTGAAGAAGATCAAGCTGCTCAAAAGGTCAAATGAGATGATGCACCTACTTGCTTGATCCATTATTGGGCTCAATTAAATTAGGCCTTGGCAGATTTAAGTATCGGGCCTTTTCTCTATTTCCTTCCTCTTTTACTTAATTTGGGCCCAAATAAGTATACTAATAAAGGCCCAAATGTGATTCATGGACTTGGTCCATTAACTTGGCTCATGTAACTCAACTAGGTGACTCACCTACTAGCTTAATTAAGCCAAGCAAGAACCTCAATAAATTACTCTATTTTTAGTTCTTAATCCCTTTAATATAATTTAAAACTTGTATATACTTGGCCACTTTAAACTTCAGATTCAAATACCGTCTTACTATTCCAAGTGAAATAATTGTATCGATGTTAACTTGATCACGTCATATTAAAACGTACAGGCAGTATCTAGAACTCCATCTACACCATCAATACTCACATAACAAATCTCATTCGTTACCTATACCACAAGGCTATGCCAAGTTCCATATAAATAGAACAAGTACATGCAAAATAGGGGTGTTACATCCTCCCCCCTTTAGGAACATTCGTCCTCAAATGTTAGCATAATTGTTCATCCAAAACAAGTTCAAGCCTAAATTTAATATTCCTGTTATCACATAGTACTTATATATTATACTTACTTGATATTGCTCCAATTCAGCATCTTGGACTTTCTCTTTGTATTTGAATAAATGGGGGTACTTGGATTTCTTCACTTTTTTAGCTTCCCATGTGATCTCATCTACTTGTTGGTTTCTCCAAAGTACTTTTACAAAAGCTATTTCTTTATTCCTTAACTTCTTAACTTGTTGATCCAGAATTGCAATAGGTATTTCTTCATAGGTGAGATCTTCTGTAATTTGTACATCTTCAGTAGGAGTAATATGAGATAGATCTCCGATGCACTTTTGAAACATTGAGACATGGAACGCTGGATGGATTGTTGAAATCTCTTAGGGTAGTTCTAACTCATATGCAACTTATCCAAACCTTTGAATAATTTTATATGGGCCTATATAACGTGGACTTAGTTTTCCTTTCTTACCAAATCTCATTACCTTATTGGTGATACCTTCAAGAATACCCAATCACTGATAGAAAACTTTATCCCCCTTCTTCTAATATCCGCATATGATTTATGTCGACTTTAGGATGTCTCCAGCCGCTATTGAATCACCTTAACCTTTTCCATAGCTTGATGAACAAGATCTGGCCCGAACAAGTCAGCTTCACCCACTTCAAACCATCCAATTGGTGATCTACACTTTCTTCCATACAAAGTTTAATATGGTGCCATTTTGATACTTGAATGATAGCTATTGTTGTAGGCAAACTCAATAATATGTACATGATCATCCCAACTACCTTTAAAGTCAAATACACAAGCTCGTTGCATATCTTCAAGTGTTTGGATGGTACATTCTGCTTGTCCGTCTATTTGAGAGTGAAAAGTTGTACTTAGATTCACCTGTGTTCCTAAATTTCTCTCAAAGGACTTCCAAAAATTTGTAATAAATTAAGATCCCTGATCTGATATAATAGAGATTGGCACTTCGTGTAGCCGAACTATCTTTTTAATATATAATTTTGCATACTCTTCAACTGTGTAAGTGGTCTTAACCAACAGGAAGTGTGTTGATTTGGTAATCCTATCAACTATTACCCATATGGAATCAAACTTTTGAGATGTACGAGGCAAACCAGTGATGAAATCCATGTTGATCATGTCCCACTTCTAGATTGGAAGATCTATGCATTGTGTATAACCCTTGGGCTTTTGGTTCTCTACTTTAACTCTTTGACAATTTGGACACTCGACTATAAAGTCTGCAATGTTCTTCTTCATGTCACACACCAATACACTCTTTTCAAATCATGATACATGTTAGTTGACCCCGGATGGATGGAACCCTGAATGATGTGCCTCTATCATGATCCTTTTTCTTAGCCCATCTACATTAGGCACACACAATCTATTTTGGCACCGAAGTACTCCCTCTTGTGAAAGCTTAAATTCTTTTGTCATACCATAGTGTACATTCTCTTTAAGCTGTAATAGAATGGGATATGCATATTGCTTCTCTTTCACTTCAGCTACTAATGAATATTTTGTCGTATTATGCACAATAAACCCCTCATCTGGAGTTTCAAGAAGGTGAACCTCGAAATTGGCTAGTTGGTGTAGATTTTTAGTCGTCTCTTGTCTTTCCATAGATGGCACCATAGCCTTACAACTTAACACATTAGCCACCACATTTACTTTCCTCGGATGATACAAGATATCAACATCATAGTCTTTTAATAGTTCAATACACCTTCTCTGCCTCAATTTTAGATCCGTTTGGCTAAATATATATTTCAATCTTTTGTGGTCAGTATATATGTCAACATGAATCCCATACAGATAGTGGCTCTATATCTTTAAGGCAAATATAACCACTGCAAGCTCAAAATCATGCATTGGATAATTCTTCTCATATGGCCATAATTGTCTTGAGGCATATGCTATTACTTTACCATGCTGCATCAACAAATATCCTAAGACAATTCTTGAAGCATCACAATATACTGCATACCTTTCTATGCCTTCTAGAAGTACCAATACGGGTGTAGAAGTCAACTTTTTCTTCAGATCTTCGAAACTCCTTTGACATGCATGATTCCATTGAAACTTGGACGCTTTGTGTATTAGCTTTATTAAAGGTGCAAAAATTGAAGAAAACCCTTCAAAAAAACTCCTATAATAACCTGGAAACCTAAGAAACTATGAACCCCCGTAGATGTTATAGGTCTTGGCCAGTTCTTAACAACTTCTATCTTTTGAGTATCAACCTTTATTCCTTCATTAGATACAATATGACCCAAGAATGCCACAGATTTTACCCAAAACTCAAATTTAGAGAACTTTGCATATAACTTACAATCACGAAGAATCTGCAACACCTATAAAAAATGACTGGCATGGTCCTCTTTTGATCTTGAATAAACTAGGATCATCTATAAAAAAACTATCACGAACATATCTAAGAATGGCTAGAACACCCTATTCATAAAATCCATAAAAGTTGTAGATGCATTAGTTAGTCCAAAAGACATGACTAGAAACTTATAACAACTGTACTGTGTTCGAAAAGTTCTCTTGGGTATATCCTTTTCTTTGACCCTCACTTGGTGGTAACCTAACCTCAAATCAATCTTTGAGAAATATTTGGCACCTTGTAACTGATCAAATAAATCATCAATTCTCGGAAGGGAATATTTATTCTTAATAGTAACCTTATTTAGTTGCTGATATTCAATACACATTCTTAGTGTGCCATCTTTCTTACCCACAAATAACACTGGTGCGCCCCAGGGGACATACTAGGCCTTATGAATTCTTTCTCTAACAAGTCTTTTAATTGCTCTTTCAACTCCCGTAATTCTGCCAGAGCCATTCTATACAGAGGAATTGAGATTGGTTGAGTACCTAGAATCATATCAATACAAAACTCTACTTCTCGTTCTGGAGGCAAACCTAGAAGATCTTCAGGAAATACATCAGGAAATTTATTTACCACCGAAATAGTTTGAAGAGTTTTTGGCTCCGCATCTGTATCCTTCACTCTAACTAGATGGTATATGTAACCCTTGGAAATCATCCTTTTTGCCTTAAAATAAGAAATAAATTTACCTCTTGGCGCACCAATATTACCCCTCCATTCAAGGACTGCCTCTCTTGGAAAATAGAAATATACCCTCTTAGTTCAGCAATCTACTGTGGCATAACAAAAAGCCAACCAGTCCATACCCATTATAACATTAAAATCTACCATTTCGAACTCAACAAGATCAGCCATTGTATCATGACCACAAATAGTTATTATACAGTTTCAATATACTCTCCTAGCTATAATAGATTCACCAACCGACGTAGACACTTAAACTGGCTTAACTAGTAATTCTAATGTTCTTTTGAACTTTCTAGAAACCAATAGAGTGATATATGATAATATAGAACATGGATCAATTAATGCATATACATTATGTAAAAAGATGGACAATGTACCCATAACCACATTCGGAGAAACCTCTAAATTTTGTCGATCCATTAGAGCATATGTATAATTCTGAACCGCACTAGAACTAGCTGTTTCGTTAACACCTCTACCATGACCTATAGGCTGTACACCCCTACCTAAAGAAGGCACCAACTATGATGATGCAACGGCTGATCCAGTAGGTCATGCCATACCACCCATGCCTCTTTATGGGCATTCTCTCATCATATGCCCCGACGTACCATACCAAAAGCAAGAATTTTTCCCAAACTGACATACAACCAAGTGATGCTTTCCACATTGTTTACATGGTTGTCGAGGAGGCCTTAATTGGCTCATACTCTTTTGCTCTTGATACACCACTATTTGTGAACTATGAATCTCACTTCTTTTCCTAAATTGATTGCCCTTGGACCCTTGAAACTGTGATGGAGTACTAGCTATAGAATAAGAAGATGATGGCCTAGGCGATCTATTAGAAAACCGAGGCCTAAACTCTCCTTGGGATGGAATAAATTGCCCTGTAGACCCCTCCTGGAATACCCTCTTTCTAATTCTTGTGTTTTTCTTCTTTACCTCTAATCCTTTCTTTTTTATGCAAAATCTTGTATCCTTGCTGTATCTATGTCTTTGTTCAAAGCAGAAATAGTATCCATGTCTTTGTTCAAAGAAGAAATAGTACAATCTCTAACCAGATATGGATCTAATCTATCCATACAAAAATAAACTCTATCATCTATAGTAGATACTATATTAGGATCATACCTAGCCAAAGACTTAAACCGGAGGCTATACTCCTTCACTCTTATATTTCCTTGGTGAAGATTCAGAAACTGATCCGCACGGGCTTCTCGAATCTCAAATGGAAGGTAATGATCAAGAAATGCCTCTTTGAACTCTTTCCAAGTAGATGAAGGTGCATCAATACCCCTAGATCATTTCCAATCTTCATACCAAAATATAGCCTCCCCTTTGAATCTATATGTTGCTAGCTCAACTGTCTCTTTACCCGATACATGTGTGACATCTAGAACCCTTTGGATTTGATCAAAAAAGTCTCGTGGGTCTTCATTAAGATCTGATCCGGTGAATGTGGGAGGATCTAACTTAAGAAAATCCTGCGTCCATAGGCTAGCTACCCTATCTACACCATTGGAACCTATGGTTGGAATAGTTTATCCTTGAGCTTGTCCAGCAACTATACGAGCTAGCAATTGCAGCGCATTTCTTAGATCTTGATCAGTAGCATTAATAGGTGGTTCTGAGGATGTTCTTCCCCTCCTTAGCACTTTTGGAGATGATGAAGTAGAAGAGGTTTGTGATACAAACTCAGCTTAGGCCTCACTTTGATTAGCTTATCTAGGTGGTGACTTGTTGGTCCCTTCTCGGGAAGCCACATCTACTTTCTTACCTATATTCTTACTCCTTCTTGTAATCGACATCTTTACTATAATGAAAAAAATAGATTCAATGGTTAAATATGACTTCACCTATGACTTGGGCTCTATTACACGATCTAAGATATGAAGAAAAAGAGACAACCCCTAAATGTCCCATAGCCTTCTGTTTACAGATGTGGTGCACAACACGCCCATAAGCAAAACTCTACGTAGACACAACTTTGTAGACTCCTTAGGATGACCTACTTTGATACCACTGTCCTTAAATCCTATTAGGGAGTGACACTGATCTTCAACTATTTTTCTCTTCTTGCCCACTTTACTTCTCTTTCAGCTTTGTCTCAACTCGTTTCCATCAGATTCCCTACAAGATCGTAGAAGATGGATATTAATGTATTTTAGGGAAGAATTAGTCTCATTTACACAATTAACTCATTGTAGTGTACAAGAATTTGGATGTAAATGAGTGACAAATCAGTCTCCAAATCTTAAAAAGTAAATGAAAACTCACCTTAGCTGTGAGATGCAGAGTCAGAAAATGAAACTATGTTGGAGATCAGTACTGAATCGGAAAATGCAATAGAAAATATAGAAACTCATGCAATAGAACATTAACAACTTATCGGCAATAAAGAACTAGAATCTTTGAGTCCAATGCAAGCCTCAAAAGACACTCATATGATAACTCGAATGAAGTTGAGGAATGATCTAGAATTAAATCCTAACCTTAAAAATAAAACTCAATAGATTCGAGATAAAAAATATCAACGGGGAGGCAAATTAAATCATCGCACCTTCATCGCAACTAGCAGCAGTACAACCTCAAAATCATACAGAGATGCTTTTTCTCACTCCCAGCAAGAAGAAATGAAAAAAGAGATACAAGCACTACATGAAAATCACACCTAGACCCTTGTGCCCAGGCCAATAAACACTAATGTAGTTAGTTCAAAATGGATATATCGAGTCAAATTTATGAAAAATGGATCAATAAAATGATTCAAAGATTGCCTGATTGCACAAGGGTACACACAAGTGGAAAACATAGACTATAAAGAAACCTATAGTCCAGTTGAAAGAGCTACTATCATAAGATTTGTGCTAGCTATTGCAGTCTCATCAAGATGGAAATTAAGGCAATTGGATGTCGAAAATGCCTTCGTCCATGGTATCTTAAAAGAAACTATGTATATGGAGTAGCCACAAGCATTTAGGGATCCAAAACTCCCTAATTACGTATGCAAGATAAATAAATCAATTTATGGACTCAAATTTTTAATTCACATTGGTTTTTTCTGTAACAGGACACACTCTTCCTTATTTATTTAAAAAAATAGGATGTTATTGTGCTTATACTAATTTATGTCGATTCTATTGTGCTTACAGGAAACAAATAAGAGTTTATACAGGAATAAATAACTAAACTCAATTCAAAATTTGCATTAAAAGACTTGGAAAATACCATTATTTTCTTGGGCTAGAAGTACAATATTTTCCAGGAGGTATTACTCTATCACAAGGAAAGTACACGAAAGATCTTCTTAATCGAGAAAACCTTATAAAAAGTTCTTAGTTAAATATACCAATGGCATTGAAATCACACCAACACAAGAGGACTCAAAGCTACTTAAGGAAAAGGAATATTGATGTTTAGTGGGTGCACTTCAGTATCTACCATATACATGTCCAAGCAGTCAATAAAATATGTAAAAAATTAAATGAACCAACAGAAGGAGTCATGAAAGAAGTAAAGAAAATTCTTCTCTATCTCAAAGGAACAATGCACTATGAAATTAAATTTCTTGCCCAAAGTCCGCTAAAGCTATATGGATTTTGTGACGTTGATTGGGCAGGTTTTCTGGACACTAGAAGAAGCACTCTGAGTACTGTATATATCTAGGAGCTAAGTGCATATCTTGGTCATCAAAAAAGCAACCAAAAGTTTTAAGATCAAGTTCAGAAGTAGAATATAGGTCACTGGCAAGTACAATGGTAGAACTAGTATGGATTACCTTCTTACTATGAGACGTTGAAATTAACTTACATGAATGATAACGCTCAATCTACAGCTCTCGTAGGAGTGTAAAGCGGTCGTTAGAAAATATAGAACCCAACAGGGTTGGGTGTCGATCCCACAGGGAATAGCTTGGCCAACAAGTAAGCAAAATTACTAAACTTTTGGTGCAAGTCTTGTAAAAAGGGGGGATTGTAATGTGTCACCAAAACAATTAAATAAAAGCTGAAAATAGCAAAGTAAAAGAGAAATATTGTTACGTAAGTTGTAAACAATGAGAATTGAGGCGTTGGGGTTATGTCCACCTTCTGAGGTATACGTCTCTATTGGTTATGAGTGTGTAGAATTCAGACATGCAACTGCTTATAGAGAATTGTATTCGATGGTAAATCCAGGCGTCTTTTGACCTATTCGAGGATTATTTCACTTTAACTCTTTCGAGCTTAAAGCGTGTCTAACGGTACGAATTCTCCAAGAGGTTAGTCCAGTTACGACACTAGATTTTTAGTAGGGAATTTTAGGGGGTGACCCTACTACCTTGACATTATCTCTTTTCCAGACAAATAACCTTTCTTTCGAACAAGTTAAATGTTATACTGGAGTATTTTTGCGTTTGCAACCACAAAGAATGTAGACTAAGATGAAGAGAATAATGATATAAGCAGTATACGTGTCGCGAACTCACAAACTCACAGCAATAGATAGTATCTCATTCGGCTTCCATAACCCCAACAGAGAAGTTTAGTTACCCATGAATGCGAAGGAAATCACAATTGACATTGTTGTTATACCACAATTGAGATTTCACGTTTATAATGGTGTGGTAGGCGTTTAGGCGTGAATCCCTTAGCAAAGTAACGATTCTCTTATTGTGGAATTTAAGAATAGAAGAGTAGAAGAAGAAAAATAGAATTAATGGAAATATTAGAAGAGTTGTAGAATTGTTTGTAGTGGATGATGAGAGGGATGGAAGAAAGTATTGTGGTCTCCCCTGATTCTTGAAAATCTCTAGCATGATAGGGTATTTATAATACCCATATCCTAATCCTACTAGATAAATAAAATATCTAACCAAATCCTTCTAGGCTAATGTAATACTTAACCCAATTGTACTAGGTTAATGTAAAATTATCATAATCCAAATAAACTAATGAAATACATAACCCAATTGTACTAGGTTAATGTATCATTGTCCAAATCCAACTAAGTTACTGCAAATCCCCAAAGTCTTCAGAAATGCTGTTTTAGCTCGGGACAGATTTTCCATGCAGCAGTTTTGGTCCTTAGGCGTGTAAACTCCCTTCCCTTCCTTCGTGAGCTTTCTTTTGCGTCAAGTAAGCCATAAAATGCTGAATTCTGCATCATTTATACCTGAAACTTTACTAATCATGTTCGTTAGCTCATTTACAGGAAAAAGGACTAAAAGTGCATGAAATATATACTTTGTTCTCAAAACTAGGCTAAAATATGGGCAAAATATATTGATATAGGCGTGTAAATTCGCCTATCATCAACACCCCACACTTGAAGCTTTGTTCGTCCTCGAACGAAATACCATGTCCTTCTAAACATCAACTTAGGGTTTCACAGCAACAACACAAAACATTTGTCAAGACAAGCACAACAATTATCAACAAAGAGTAGCTTTTTGATTATAGGTAGAAACAATTTAACCTCTAGCATAGACTCGTGATGGTGATCAACTCGCATGCAAACGTTAAGGTACAAGGAATCATATATAACTACCCAAAACTCATCAACCATGTGTGTCTCACACTATAGTACCCATAATCACTCACAAGTATAGCATATTTTTCAAACATGGGTATCAAAATGTCCTTTCTCTCACTCTCACAAAGAATTCATATGTAGCAACTGATGACCATAGGCTTGCCCTTAATGTAATACTCTACTTAATGTCAGAATGCTAAGCTTAGGATCAAGTAGGTCTTTTGATGGTTGTAATGTAGGCTAAGGGACGGGTAGGACTATTTTGGCCAGGAATAGTGACTAAGTTCCTAAGCGCTTTAATACATCACTTTGTATCATTGACACTTTTTTTTTTCTTTCAACCTTTCTTTCTTTTATTCTACCACCCTTGTTCTCCTCTTTTGTTTTTCAATTTTAAGCACAACTCGCTTTTCAGCTTTCTTTTCCTTTTTCTTTTCACAACATACCTCTTATGATAGCACTTTCTTTTTCATAACGCATTCAAGCACCATTACAATTTATAGCATCATACTCACCCAATTTCCTCTTATGTTTTCACATGAATTTTTCACTTTAAAGCACTTAGGAGTTTGGATCAAATTACGGTCTTGAAAAAAATGGATTAGGCTTACATACAAGGTTGTCAAAGAAAATAGGCTAAAGTCTCAAAAGGGTTTAACTAGGATGATGTCCATGGGTAGGTAAAACTGAAGGTAAACAAATATAGGTTGCCAAAGAAATGCCTAAATCATATCCTAAACTTACACTCCTTATTTTCGCTTTGCATACATACCAGGCAAGTTCTAGCATCAGCCACACACATAGAATATACGATTATCTCACACACACAAGGCACATGGTCGACTTGCTTGGAAGTAATATAGACTCTCGACCCAATAAGTGAAGGAATTGAACCATACAATATCACATAATGAGTCACAACTAGAGCCTAAACGTCTCAATAGTCACAATTGTAGCACATACTCTTGTTATAATCTCATGCTGCCTATCAAAATAATTTCATGCGAAGCTAGAAAAAACAACAAAAACAAAAAACTAAAACACGAAAAAAAACAACAAAAAAACAACAAAATAAACAAACATAGATGCGATAGAGAAGTATAGCATACGATACCGCCACCCCACACTTAAACCGGACACTGCCCTCAGTGGAAAATAAATACGAGGAACCTGGTTAGTCGGACTCTTCCTCAATGTCGGGGGTCATACCCCCTTCGTCGGAATCATCATAAGAGTCGTCGTCAGAGTTCTCCTCCTCGTCAGAGTCTGGCAAGCGTCGATCGTCATCAGTTGGCACATCATCATCTAGAGGTTCCTCAAAGAATACGCCCACTCCATACATCTCCCGTGCATGCATGTTCATGGGATAGTTGTGTTGAGGATGATTCTCTTTGGTCCTTTCTACCTCTCTTCTTGCCCTTTTTGGGAAGTGGTAGCCTTCTCCTTGCCTTGCCTCGCTTTAGGTGCCATTATACCTGAGACTAGAAATAGTGTTAATGGCAGCACAATCTCAGTTGATACAATCTATAAACAAGTAGTAGGGGTACCACCCCACACTTAGTTTTGTTGACACAAATCAGTGAAGTGAAAGTGGTCGATTACTCAGATTTCGTCGACATACGTTTAAGGATTATATTCCGACAAGAAAATCAGTAATGTATTACTACTTGCAGCCATTGCACTACTTTCATGTTAGATATAACAACACTACTACATAGGGGTTGTAACATGGTATGGATGTTTTCAACAATCGCAACCTCCTAAGTCGGTAGGCAACTATAAGGCTTATCCCGATGAACGGGATAGTCTAGCATGTAAGTATCCAAGTAATAGATCATAACATGATAGTCAATGTTCATCACCATAGAAATTCCGCAAATCGTATAACAATGCTATTAAAACCAAATTCAAGTCGGAAACAAGTCAAGATTTTCCTACGTATATGTTTACTCAGATGATTTTGTATCAACGATCAAAACACATAAACATCACCAATCAATCTTATACGATGTAGCAATTTATAATAGACATAGCAACGTAGTACTTACGAGAAATAAATGAAGAATAAGAGAGTACTTACTTGCTTGAAGCTTTTGGAGATGGTTTTGTGAATTGAAAGAGCAAAAAGAAAATTTTTGGGATGGTTTGGAGAGGGAATGCGACGCCTTTAGGTTAATTTCTAGTTTGGTTATGTTTCAAGACTAAGTCCCCTTTATATAGGAAGAGAATGGGTCGGGTTTTGACCCATTTACAATCGGTTTTGGAGACAAAAATGCTACATATGCGGCGCATAATGCTCGGCATAGTCATGGTATATGCGGCGCATAGTCTATGGCATTTAGGGACATATGCGCCGCATAGTCTATGGCATATGAGATCCTGAGACCTAATGCTATAGCATAGGCGGCGCATAGTCAAAAGCACACTTAGGACTGGGCGGCGCATAGTGTATAGCACACTAGATTCCGAGACCTTAGGCTATAGGATAGGTTGTGCATCATTCGTGGCCTAGTTTTACCTAGGACTAGCCTTCCTCGATGCCTAGTTTGGCATGAGCAATGCTCAATCCATAGCCTTATGCATCACTATTCCTAACTTACCACCTTTACCATGCAATACGTCCAAATCGAACTTTGAAACCAATCTCCTCATTTTACACCTCTTTCACCTACATTTGCTCAAAGACAATAAAAACAATTAGAACGATGGGTTGCCTCCCATCAAGCGCCTTAGTTTTGGTCGTGGCACGACTCTTATTTTTGGATTTTTATTTATCAAAAGCAAAACACATACTAGAACGAAATGAAAAATGAAAAAACGATAAACGATAAACGATGGGTTGCCTCCCATCTAGCGCTTGATTTATTGTCGCGGCACGACATAGTTACCTCGAGTACTTAGACTTTGTCGAGATAGATGGTGGATCGTTTTCTGAATGGATTCAGATGACAATGAGGCTTACTTGTAGGAGGGATACCAATTATATCATCAATAGTCCAACCCATAGCTCTCATGTATCTCTTCAGAGAAGAGATGGGAGCCTCTACGTGCTGTTTACTTAAATCATCCGCACTCACCGGAAGTATCTTTATACTTTCCAAGAACACATACCATAGATAATCGGGGAGCTCTTTCGATTCTAGCATTGGTGGCTCTTCAAGGGAAGTCTTCGCTGGTGGTGTGGGTCGATTTTTTAGATCAAGTTCCAGCTTCTTGGGAGCATAACGATATGTCCCTAATCCTGATAGAGCACAAATAGCTTCTTTGCAATTTTCAGCATCCTTACTCTCTCCATTCATGAGCACAACCGCCAAAGGGTCAGCAATAATTTGCTCTTCTTTAAGTAATTCTTTCGGATCATCAAAGAAAACATCAGCCACCGAAAATGCACTCGGATCTTTGGGTTGCTTCATTGATTTGCAAACATCAAAGCGAACCACTTCATCATTTATTCGGAATGAAAGCTCATTAGCTCTCAAATCAATGAGCACACTTCCTGTAGCAAGGAAAGGGCGTCCCAAGATTATGGGAACCTCTGAGTCCGCTTCACAATCCAAAATAACAAAGTCTGCTGGAAAGATGAAGGAAGAAACCTTTACTAAGACATCACAGAGGATACCAACAGGTCGTTTTACCGACCTATCCGCCATGACGAGCCTCATGTTGGTTGGAGTAGGATCACCCAACCCCAACTTTTTATAGATAGATAATGGCATCAAATTGATGCTGGATCCTAAATCACATAATGCTTTTGCAAAATCCAAAGGTCCAACGGTGTAAGGAATAGTGAAAGCTCCGGGGTCGGCCTTCTTCTGAACTATTGATCGGGTAGCAATTGCACTACAATGATGCACATCGTCTTTCAGCTCATAACTTGCTGCCCTCTTCTTTGTCAAAAGATCCTTCATAAACTTCTCATACCCAGGCATTTGTTCAAGTGCCTCCACCAATGGAACATTAATGGTCAGCTGCTTTAACATAGTCATGAATTTGTTGAACTTAGTGTCATCCGCCACCTTCTTCAGTCTTTGGGGAAAAGGTGGTGGTGGGTATGGAAGTGTTCTCTCCACGGCTTTCTTCTCCTCTTGCTTCCGTTTTTCAGCTTTTCCAGGCTGCACATCGTGAGGAGTGACGTTAAGGACATTAGGATCGGCTGCTGCGGCATCTTCCCCTTTCGCCTTATCATCAATTTTCTCCTCTTTGTCAGCCACTTGCTTGCCTTTTTCTGAAGTTTCCAGCACCTTACCACTTCTGGTAGTAATGGCCATGCATGACCCATCATTCCTTGGGTTTTGCACGGTGTCGCTAGGTAAAGTGCCAGCCTTTCTTTGATTGAGTGCTGCTGAAAGTTGGCTCAATTGCTGCTCTATTTGCTTGATCGAAGTGGAATGAGAATCAAATAATTGTTTCATAGAGGACAAATCATTTATTACCTCCGTTACTCCTGCGCTCGTTGCTTCCACTCCTTTCAGTAGTTTAGCCATCATGTCTTCCATACTTCCCGAATTAGATGTGGTGGTGTCACGTCTTCCAGGGGGAACATATACACCACTCTTTTCATTGTTTTTTCTCCAACTACCTTGGTCCTTGTTTCCAGAATTATTATAATAGTTCCGACCTTGGTTTCCTTGGGTATTACCTCGGAAACCCCCCTGATTGTTCAAGTAGTTGGCTTCTTCTTCCGAATCAGATTCATCTCTTCCTTTTGACGCAATAGCTTTCACTTTTTTGGTCTTCCCTGATAATAAATGTTTTGTAAGAAGATCCACTTGTGTTTTCATGTGCGCCATATCTTGATCACGTTCTTCTTGTCTTCTTCTTTGGTCTGCAGTCATGCCTATAGATAAAGTGGGGCTTGCTACCTCGGAATCCCTGGTATGCAAAGCTCTACTCTGTTTCGTCATGTGATCTAGCATATTGCTTGCTTGACCAAAGGTGAGGTCCATAAAAGATCCTCCAGCTGCGTTATCCACCACTGGCTTAGTTATTGAATTCAAGGCTCTATATAATATCTCCATGAGGTGAACATTAGTCATGTGATGGTTTGGGCATCTCGCTAGCTTTGTCTTGAACCTCTCCCATGTTTCATGAAGAGCTTCAGTTAGGAGCTGACGAAAGTTACTGATTTCATCTCTCAATTGTGCCCTTTTGGAAGGCGGAAAGAATCTTTCTAGGAAAGCGTCTCTCAATTGCCTCCAATTTGTAATTGAATCAGGAGTCAGCCCATTCAACCATAGTGTTGCCTCCCTAGACAGAGACAATGGAAATAGACGTAATCGAATTGCATTCTGACCAACACCAGGATTGTCAAAAGACTTGCATGTAGAAATAAAGTTGATGAGATGCATATTCGGATCATCGCCTGCTAGTCCACCAAACAATCCCTTGAGTTGCAATAACTGAATCATGGTGCTTGTGATGTTGAACTTGGCTCCGGGCGCTAATGGTGGAGGAATAATGGCTCCTGTGGCTCCGGCTCCATCAAGATCATCATCATCATCATCGAACGGTATTTCACGTTGTGCATCCATTGATGCACTGAACAAAAACCTGCAATAAACAAAAACAAAAACTAAAAGTAAAAGTACGAGAATCTTTGACCAAAGGGTCTAGTAATTATAACGAACTTGATTGACACTTGTATTCCCCGGCAACGGCGCCAATTTTTGATAACGCTCAATCTACAGCTCTCGTAGGAGTGTAAAGCGGTCGTTAGAAAATATAGAACCCAACAGGGTTGGGTGTCGATCCCACAGGGAATAGCTTGGCCAACAAGTAAGCAAAATTACTAAACTTTTGGTGCAAGTCTCGTAAAAAGGGGGGATTGAAATGTGTCACCAAAACAATTAAATAAAAGCTGAAAATAGCAAAGTAAAAGAGAAATATTGTTACGTAAGTTGTAAACAATGAGAATTGAGGCGTTGGGGTTATGTCCACCTTCTGAGGTATACGTCTTTATTGGCTATGAGTGTGTAGAATTCTGACATGCAACTGCTTATAGAGAATTGTATTCGATGGTAAATCCAGGCGTCTTTCGACCTATTAGAGGATTATTTCACTTTAACTCTTTCGAGCTTAAAGCGTGTCTAACGGTACGAATTCTCCAAGAGGTTAGTCCAGTTCCGGCACTAGCTTTTTAGTAGGGAATTTTAGGGGGTGACCCTACTACCTTGACATTATCTCTTTTCCAGACAAATAACCTTTCTTTCGAACAAGTTAAATGTTATACTGGCGTATTTTTGCGTTTGCAACCACAAAGAATGTAGACTAAGATGAAGAGAATAATGATATAAGCAGTATACGTGTCGCGAACTCACAAACTCACAGCAATAGATAGTATCTCATTCGGCTTCCATAACCCCAACAGAGAAGTTTAGTTACCCATGAATGCGAAGGAAATCACAATTGACATTGTTGTTATACCACAATTGAGATTTCACGTTTATAATGGTGTGGTAGGCGTTTAGGCGTGAATCCCTTAGCAAAGTAACGATTCTTTTGTTGTGGAATTTAAGAATAGAAGAGTAGAAGAAGAAAAATAGAATTAATGGAAAGATTAGAAGAGTTGTAGAATTGTTTGTAGTGGAAGATGAGAGGGATGGAAGAAAGTATTGTGGTCTCCCCTGATTCTTGAAAATCTCTAGCATGATAGGGTATTTATAATACCCATATCCTAATCCTACTAGATAAATAAAATATCTAACCAAATCCTACTAGGCTAATGTAATACTTAACCCAATTGTACTAGGTTAATGTAACATTATCATAATCCAAATAAACTAATGAAATACATAACCCAATTGTACTAGGTTAATGTATCATTGTCCAAATCCAACTAAGTTACTGCAAATCCCCAAAGTCTTCAGAAATGCTGTTTTAGCCCGGGACAGATTTTCCATGCAGCAGTTTTGGTCCTTAGGCGTGTAAACTCCCTTCCCTTCCTTCGTGAGCTTTCTTTTGCGTCAAGTAAGCCATAAAATGCTGAATTCTGCATCATTTATACCTGAAACTTTACTAATCATGTTCGTTAGCTCATTTACAGGAAAAAGGACTAAAAGTGCATGAAATATATACTTTGTTCTCAAAACTAGGCTAAAATATGGGCAAAATATATTGATATAGGCGTGTAAATTCGCCTATCATCAATGAACCCCCAAAACTCTTTTATGATAACAAAAGTGCATTGTACATGACTATAAATTCAGTGTTTTATGCTAGTATAAAACACATAGAGATTGACTATCACTTTATTTATGAGACGGTAGCTATTGGAGCATTGACAACTCGATATATTTCCTCATCTCATCGGATTGGGAATATCTTAACCAAACCTGTATGGAATTTTAGGGACAAGTTAGGAGTATTTTCAATCATTTCCTCTAGCTTGAAAAAAATGAAAAGAATAAGGAATGACCTACAACTACGGTTCATTATCCACACAAGGAAAGAGCTAATCACTTGGTATCAAATCTTATTCAAAATGCTGTCATATCACAGGGATTTCCTCAATCAAGAATTATTCCATAATAGTTCCTCAATATCCTTCTAACTGTTTTAACTAAATCAGGAGGATGCTAATTAATCTTTTATTATTTTTTATCTCTCGTGAATTTCTGTATATATAGGTTCCCCATTGTAAGTAAAAAACATACAAAAAAAGCAATACAAAGTTTGAATTGCAACTCTCAGAAAGTTTTTCTGAAATAACTACTAAAGTCCCTAGGGTTAAAGTTATTTGCTTAAGCGTCCCTAGCCTATCTATAAATACGCTTTTGACTCCATCAGTCTGGGATAACTTTTGATAGGCATTGATAACGCTCAAACTACAGCTCTCGTAAGAGTGTAAGCGGTCGTCGTCAAATATAGAACCCAACTGGGTTGGGTGTCGAATCCCACAGGGAATACTTGGTCACTAAGTATGTAACTATTAGTAGACTGTTGGTCGAAAATTCTACAAAAAGGGGGGACTTTATGCGTGAAGCAAAAGTATCAAAATAGCAAAGTAAAAACGGAATGCTTGGTAGGTTTTAATCAATGAGAATTGTAAGTTAGGGTTATGTCCACCTTATGAGTTCTACGTATCTATTGGCTATGAGTTATGCGGAATTCAGACATGTATGCGCTTATAGTGATTCATATTCTATGGTAAATCCTAGCGTCTTTCGACCATCAAGGATTATATCACTTTAACTCTTTCGAGCTTAAAGCGTATACTAATGGTACGAATTCTCCAAGAGGTTAATCCAGTTACGGCACTAACTTTTAAACAGGGGTTGGTAGCCCTATTTCCTTGTCGTTCTCTCTTTTCTAGACATGTAACTTTTCTTTCGAACAAGTTAATGCTATACTGGCGTATTCTATATGTTTGCAACCACAAGAATTCAATTAAGATGAAGAGAGTAATGATATAAGCAGCATACATATCAAGAATTCACAAACTCATAGCAACAGATAGTATCTCATAAGGCTTCCATAACCCTAACAGAGAAGTTTAGCTACTCATGAGCGCAACGGAGATCACAATAAACATCATCATCATATCAAAACTAGAATGATCTCACGTTGGATAGGAGTATGGCGTCACAACAAGGTTGACGTTTTTCCTCTTGTTGTTTCCCACGAGTTAGCATTTTTCTCTGTTAACAATTGTAACGTGAATTAGGAGCAAAAGTTGAATGAAAAAGAATTGAATTAATGAATGAGTGAATTGAATTGTAAGAGTTGAATGAATAATAAAAAGCTTCAGCAAAATAGGGTATTTATAACACCCATATCCTATTCCTACTAGGCTACTGCGTACTTATCCTAATCCTACTAGGTTACTGCATCCTTATCCTAATCCTACTAAGTTACTGCTGATCCCTAAAGTCTTTAGAAATGCTGTTTTTGCCCGGGACAAGTTATCCATGCATCACTTTCAGTCCATAGACGTCCAAACGCTGCTTTCCTTCTTTCGTGAAGCTTCCTTTGGCGTCAAGTTATCCATAAAGTGCTGGAATCTTCATCATTTATACCTGAAAACTTGCTAATCACGTTTTTTAGCTCACTTACAGGAAAAAGGACTAAAAGTGCATGAATTATATATTTTGTCCTCAAAACTTAGGTAAAATATGGGTACATTAAGGTGCTTTAGGCGTGTAAATACGCCTATCATCAACACCCCACACTTAAACCTTTGTTCGTCCTCGAACAATATATCATGTCTATATAAACATCTACTTAGGGTTTCACAGTAACAACATAAAATATTCATCAAGACAGGCACGATAAATATTAACAAAGAGTAGTTTTTTAATCACTTCTAGAAACAATTCACCCTCCAACATAGACTCGTGATGATGGTTAATTCGTATTCAAAAGTCAAGGCACAAAGAATCATACAAGACTACCCAAAACTCATCAACCATGTGTGTCTCACATAAGATATTACCCATAATCACTCACACGTATTGCATTTTTCAGAACATGGGTATAAGATTATCCTTGCTCTCACTCTCACAAAGAATTCATATGTTGCAACTGATGACCATAGGCTTGCCCTTAGTGTAATGTTCCACTAATATCAGAATGCTAAGCTTAGGATCAAATAGGTCTTTTATAGGTTGTAATGTAGGCTAAGGGACGGGTAGGACTATTTTGGCCAGAAATAGTGACTAAGTTCCCTAAGCGCTTTAATACATCACATTATGCCATTTACACTTTCTTTCAAACAACCTTTCTACTTTCTTTTAATCTACCACCCCTTCTCACCTCTTTTGTTTTTCAATTTTAAACATAACTAACTTTTTAGTTTTCTTTTCATTTTTCTTTTCATAACACACCTCTATGATAGCAATTCTTTTTCATAACAAATTCAAGCACCAATACATTCTAAGGCATCACACTCATCCAATTTCCTTTTATTTTGTCACATGACTTTACAATTTAAAGTGCTTAGGAATTTGGATCAAATTATGGTCTTGAAAAAAATGGATTAGGCTACATATGAGGCTGTCAAAGAAAATAGGCTAAAGGCTCAAAGGGGTTGACTAGGATAATGTCCACGGGTAGGTAAAACGAAGGTAAACAATCACAGGTTGCCAAAGAAATGCCTAAATCATCTCCTAAACTCACATTCTTTATTTCGCTTCACACACACACCAGGCAAGTTCTAGCATCAGCCACAAACTCAGAATATACTATAACCTCACACACACAAGGCACATGGTCAACTTTATTGGGAGCAGTATAGACTCTTGACCTAACATATGAATGAATTAAACCACACAATTATCGCACAGTGAGTCACACTTAGAGCCTAAATGTCTCAATAGTAATGATTCTAGCACAAACTCTTGTCATAACACCATGCCGCCTATCAGAACAATTTCATGCATCAAAATCTAAAAAAAATAAAAAAATCTATGAATGTAGGAAAAGAAGTACAGCATATGAATACCAGCACCCCACACTTAGACGGGACACACTGCCCTCAGTGGAAAATAAATACGGAAAACCTGATTAGTCGGACTCCTCTTCTATGTCTGGGGTCATACCCCCTGCGTCGGAATCATCATCAGAGTCGTCATCCTCAGAGTTTCCTCAAATTGTACCCCACTTGATCCAAAAGTGCGTTGAGGTATTTGTAGCGAGGAGGATTCAGCTTGCTCTTTTCGTCCCCTTTTTTGGCCTTTCTGTGAGGTGGTTGCTTTGTCTTTTCCTTGGCGTGCTTTTGGTGCCATTCTAACTGAGATCCTAATAGAGTCATGTTAGCTTCATCTCAGAAGATTCAATTGATAAACAAATAGTAATGGAACCACCCCACACTTAAGTTGTTGGCACAGACTAATTAAGTGAGTGATGTCGACTACTCAGACTTCATCGTCATACATTTGGGTGATATGTTCCAACAATATGTTCAGCACAGTCATACTTTTATGTCGTCATAACTATCCTTTCCAACTCGATTTCATGTAATCTTGATCATACTTTCATGTTTGGATTAATGCACTTTTTGAACAAGACTACTACATAGAGATCGTATCAAGTTATGGCATAGAAATAATCACAACATCTCATGCTTGTATTCAATCATGATCTTTATCTCGATGAACGAGTCATTCAAACATTCAAGCATTCAATTTTGAAGATTATGCAATTAACTTCACCATGTCGACTCCGCAAAAGTATGACAGTGTATAACAATCAAATACAAGTCGGAACAAAATCAAGAACACCCATACGTATTCTTTCACTCACTTAGTTGTATCACAACAAATCAACCATATTCAAATCACCAACACTACTTCTAGATTCGACAATTTATTATAGGCATAGTGGTGTAGTACTTTACGGAATATAAAAGAAGAACAAAGAAGTACTTACTTGGTTGATGGCCTCGGAAGATGTTCTTGCAAAGTAAAAGAGCAAAAGGAAAATTTTTGAGAGATTTTGGAGAGGTAGGCGGCGCCTAGGTTGAAGTTGCAATGCATTTTTGTTCTAAGACTAAGGTTCTATTTATAGGACAAGCTTGGGTCGGGTTTTGACCTATTTGGAATCGGATTAGGAGACTAAGAAGTGAGCATAGGCGACGCCTAATGCTTTACCTATGCTTGGCATAGGCGGCGCCTTTTGCAAAGCCTTGTTTAGCATAGGCGGCGCCTATGCTATGGCATTGTTAGGCATAGGAGGCGCCTATGCCATGGCATACTAGATTCAGAGACAAAAGGCTTTTGCATAGGCGGCGCCTATGCTATGGCATTGTTGAGCATAGGTGGCGCCTATGCTATGGCATTGTTGAGCATAGGTGGCGCCTATGCTATGGCACTCTAGAATCCGAGAGCTTAGGCCATAGCATACGCCTTGCCTTATTCGTGGCCTAGATTTCCATAGGCCTTGCCTTGTTCTTTGCCTATATTTTCATAGGCAATGCCTAACCCATAGCCTTTTGCTTCTTCATTCCTAACTTACCACCTTCAACATGCAATACTTCCAAATCAAAATTTGAAACCAATCTCCTCCTTTACACCTCTTGCACCTACATTTACTCAAAAACAACAAAAACGATTAGAACGATGGGTTGCCTCCCATCAAGCGCCTTAGTTTTGGTCGTGGCTCGACAAAATCTTAAGAAAACAAAACAATTAAAAATGATGGGTTGCCTCCCACCAAGCGCTTGATTTATTGTCGCGGCACGACATAGCTATCTCGATTACTTAGACTTCATCGAGATAGATGGGGCATCGTTTTCTGAATGGATTCAGACGACGCTGATGCTTACTTGTAGGCATGCAATCTTCTTCGATATGACTCTTGTGCATACATATTCCAGGAGGGATACCAATTATATCATCAATAGTCCAACCCATAGCTCTCTTGTATCTCTTCAGAGCAGAGATGAGAGCCTCTACGTGCTGTTCACTTAAATCATCCGCCACACTCATCGAAAGTGTATTTCCACTTCCCAAGAATGCATACCTTAGATAATTGGGGAGATCTTTCGATTCTAGCACTGGGGGCTCTTCAATGGAAGTCTTCGCTGTTGGTGACGGTTGATTCTTAAGATCAAGGTCCGGCTGCTTAGGAGTATGAGAATAGGACCCTATTTCTGTTAGAGCACACATAGTTTCTTCATAGTCTTCATCATCCTCATGCTCAACATTCAGCAGCGCAGTAGACAATGGCTCAACAGTAAGCTGTTTCTCTACAGATAATGCTTTCTTATCCTCATAATGAACATCAGCTACAGAGAACACATCCATATCTCTCGGCTGCTTCATCGATTTGCACAAATCAAAATGAATCACTTCGTCATTCATTAGAAATAAAAGCTCATTATCTCTCATGTCAATAAGCACACTTCTAGTTGCGAGGAAGGGCCGTCCCAAGATTATGGGAACTTCCGAATCTACCTCACAATCCAAAATCACAAAGTCTGCAGGAAAAATAAAGGTGGATACCTTCACCAACACATCATTTAAGATACCAACAGGTCGTTTTACAGACCTATTTGCCATCACGAGCCTCATATTGGTTGGTGTCGGATCGCCTAACCCCAACTTCCTGTAGACGGATAGTGGCATCAAATTGATGCTAGCACCCAGATCGCACAATGCCTTGGCAAAATCCAATGATCCAATCGTGCAAGGGATAGTGAAAGCACCAGGATCTGCCTTCTTCTGAACTAGTGATCTTGTGGCAATTGCACTGCAATGATGAACATCATCTGCCAGCTCATAACTTACTGCCCGCTTCTTTGTCAATAGGTCCTTCATGAATTTAGCATACCCAGGCATTTGTTCCAGCACCTCGACCAAAGGAACATTAATAGTTAGCTGCTTCAACATAGTCATAAACTTATTGAACTTGGTATCGTCAGCTTTCTTCTTCAATCTTTGAGAAAAAGGTGGTGGTGGAAGGGGAATAGTTTTCTCCACGACTTTCTTTTCATCTTTCTTCAGATTGGTGATCTTTTCAGGTTGTGGACGTTGAGGGGTGACGTCACTAACGTCCTCTGTAGCTTCATCGGCGTTTTCAGGTTCTGCATTGATCACTTGCTTGCCTTTGGATGAGGTTTCCAGCACCTTACCACTCCTGGTAGTAATAGCCATGCATGATCCGTTGTTCCTTGGATTTTGCACAGTGTCGCTAGGTAGGGTGCCGGCTTTTCTTTGATTAAATGCCGCTGAAAGTTGACTCAATTGTTGCTCTAGTTGTCTTATTGTAGTGGAATGTGAGTCAACCAACTGATTTATTGAAGACAAGTCATTCTTCACCTCATTCACTCCCGTATTGGTTGCCTCTACTCCTTTCAACAGCTTCGCCATCATATCTTCCATTGACATCTTTCCCGATCCAGATGCCGCGGCCTCACGATTTCCAGGAGGAATATACAAACCACTCCTGTCAGTCTTGTTCTTCCAACTACCTTGATCAAGGTCCTTATATCCTTGTTTATCATAATAGTTCCGACCTTGGTTTCCTTGGGCATTGCCTCGGAAACCCCCCTGATTGTTCAAGTAGTTGGCTTCTTCTTCAGAATCGGATTCGTCTCTTCCTTTTGACCTAACTACTTTGACTTTTTCGGTCTTCCCTGATAATAAATGCTTGGTAAGAAGATCCATCTGTGTTTTCATGTGCGCCATATCTTGATCACGTTCCTCTTCTCTTCGCCTCTGTTCTGCAGTCATGCCAATCGATACAGTAGAGCTTGCTACCTCAGAATCCCTGGTATGCCAAGCTCTACTTTGCTTTGTCATACGATTTAACATATCACTTGCCTGAATAAAAGTGAGGTCCATGAATGACCCACCTGCTGCATTATCAACCACTGGCTTAGTCACCGAATTCAAAGATCTGTATAATATCTCCATCAAGTGGACATTGGTTATATGATGGTTTGGGCACCGCATAAGCTTCGTCTTGAACCTCTCCCATGTTTCGTGGAGAGCTTCAGTTCGAAGCTGTCAAAAATTGCTGATTTCATCTCTTAACTGTGCTCTCTTGGATGACGGAAAGAATCTTTCTAGGAAAGCGTCTTTCAACTTCCTCCAATTAGTAATAGAATCAGGAGTTAGCCCATTCAACCATAGAGTTGCCTCCCCAGATAGAGACAATGGAAATAAACGCAGCCGAATTGCATTCTGTCCAACGCCTGGGTTGTTGAATGACTTGCATGTAGAGATAAAGTTGATCAGATGCATATTCGAATCATCACCTGCAAGTCCACCAAATAGTCCCTTGAGTTGCAATAACTGAATCATGGTGCTGGTGATATTGAACTTGGCTCCGGGTGCCAAGGGCGGAGGAATAATAGCTCCTGTGGTACCAGCTCCGTCCAGGTCGTCATCATCATCATCGAAAGGCATCTGCATAGCTCGGCGTTTAGGCCTAAATCTTGCTTGACGATCTCTTCTGTTAGCAGGTGTCGCAACCTCAGCATCACGCCTAGGGTTTAGTAACTCGTCATCTCCTAGGTCCTCATCTTCTGGATTTGTTGCTCGCCTAGGGTTATCAATATTCTGTTGATGCACTTGAGCAACTGCCAATGTAGCTAATCTAGCCTGCTCCTATTGAGCAGCCCTTCTGTCAATGTCTCGTTGTGCCTCCATCCTGCCAATAAGTTGCGGTTCAGGGTTTATGGGTAATAATGGTTGACCTGAACTTCGCGTGTCTGGCATGCACTCAAGCAAACCTGAATAAAACAAAAACAACAACTAAAAGTAAAGTACGAGAATCTTTGACCAAAGGGTCTAGTAACTATCACAAACTTAGTTGACAACCGTATTCCCCGGCAACGGCGCCAAAATTTGATAACGCTCAAACTACAGCTCTCTTAAGAGTGTAAGCGGTCGTCGTCAAATATAGAACCCAACTGGGTTGGGTGTCGAATCCCACAGGGAATACTTGGTCACTAAGTATGTAACTATTAGTAGACTGTTGGTCGAAAATTCTACAAAAAGGGGGGACTTTATGCGTGAAGCAAAAGTATCAAAATAGCAAAGTAAAAACGGAATGCTTGGTAGGTTTTAATCAATGAGAATTGTAAGTTAGGGTTATGTCCACCTTATGAGTTCTACGTATCTATTGGCTATGAGTTATGCGGAATTCAGACATGTATGCGCTTATAGAGATTCGTATTCTATGGTAAATCCTAGCGTCTTTCGACCATCAAGGATTATATCACTTTAACTCTTTCGAGCTTAAAGCGTATACTAATGGTACGAATTCTCCAAGAGGTTAATCCAGTTATGGCACTAACTTTTAAACAGGGGTTGGTAGCCCTATTTCCTTGTCATTCTCTCTTTTCCAGACATGTAACTTTTCTTTCGAACAAGTTAATGCTATACTGGCGTATTCTATATGTTTGCAACCACAAGAATTCAATTAAGATGAAGAGAGTAATGATATAAGCAGCATACGTATCAAGAATTCACAAACTCATAGCAACAGATAGTATCTCATAAGGCTTCCATAACCCTAACAGAGAAGTTTAGCTACTCATGAGCACAACGGAGATCACAATAAACATCATCATCATATCAAAACTAGAATGATCTCACGTTGGAGAGGAGTGTGGCGTCACAACAAGGTTGACGTTTTTCCTCTTGATGTTTCCCACGAGTTAGCGTTTTTCTCTGTTAACAATTGTAACGTGAATTAGGAGCAAAAGTCGAATGAAAAAGAATTGAATTAATGAATGAGTGAATTGAATTGTAAGAGTTGAATGAATAATAAAAAGCTTCAGCAAAATAGGGTATTTATAACACCCATATCCTATTCCTACTAGGCTACTGCGTACTTATCCTAATCCTACTAGGTTACTGCATCCTTATCCTAATCCTACTAAGTTACTGCTGATCCCTAAAGTCTTTAGAAATGCTGTTTTTGCCCGGGACAAGTTATCCATGCATCACTTTTAGTCCATAGACGTCCAAACGCTGCTTTCCTTCTTTCGTGAAGCTTCCTTTGGCGTCAAGTTATCCATAAAGTTCTGGAATCTTCATCATTTATACCTGAAAACTTGCTAATCACGTTTGTTAGCTCACTTACAGGAAAAAGGACTAAAAGTGCATGAATTATATATTTTGTCCTCAAAAATTAGCTAAAATATGGGTACATTAAGGTGCTTTAGGCGTGTAAATACGCCTATCATCAGGCATAGACTAGAAGATTGTAAGGTTTCTTCCCTTCCTCTTTCTTATTAAAGTTTTGACAAAGGATTCTCCATAACACTTGAACAATGATGGTTGAAGGTACGTTCTCTTTTAACTTTTCTACTGCATTTTGACTCTGTGTATGTGTTAAAATTCAACATGTGGTATAAGAGAGCCTTCTTTAGCCATGTTGTTTATTATTTGGTTAAAATTAAAGAATAAATTGTTTTTTTGTGTTTTTTTTTTCGAACCTATTTTAAGACCTTCCGTAATTGAAGTTCTCTACTAGTTCTAAATTATCATGGCATAAGGGTACTTGTTAAACTACTGAAATTTTAAAACCATTTATCATGAGGGTTTATGTGAAATCCAAAATTTGTATTGTTATATTTTTAACAATGATTAGTCTGACTTGTCAAAGACAATGTTTTATTTTAAAAGCCATTCTATTCCTTAAAACGTGTTGTCATCATGTGATATATATTATAATAATTGTTAAAAGGAAAAGACAACTATTTAGAAATTTTGAATATATAATTTCTTAAAGTTCGCTATGCTAGTTTAAGTACTGTAGACATAGGCTGCATTTGTTTTTATTAAGATTCAGACGTTTGAATCTGAATACACATCTGAATGATTAAAATGTTGTCTCTAGATCTGAAAACTGAATGATTAAGACTGTTTGTTTTTCAACATTGCAAAAAAATAAATTATTTGTACATTTAATAAAATTAAAAATACAATTCAAATAAAAAACTAATTATTTATTAGAAAAATATGTAATTTAATATAATAAAATTATTATTAGATTGAAAAAAATATTTATATTTGTTAGTGATAGTGGAGATGGTTTGTAATGATGGTTGCGGTGACAATGATTGATGTTAGTGATTAGTAATGTAGGTGGTGATAGTTGTGATGGTTGGTATTGTAGTGACTGTTATGATGGTGGCGATTGATAGTGGTGGTGGTGGTTGTGATGTGACATTGGTTGATGTTAGTAGTTGGAGGTATTGATTGTAATGATTGAAAAATGAATGCATGATGGTTGACGAAGTGTTGGTGCTAGTTGGAAACGTTCTTAGTTGTGATGGTGGAGATAGTTGTTAGTAGAGAAAAATATTAGCGATGATAGTGGCTGAAGTGGTGGTAGAGGTGGCGTTACTAGTGACAATGGTGGTGGCTATCGGAGAATGTGTAGACATTGTGATGTATTAGTGGCAATTAGCGATGGTACTAGTTGCGATAGATGAGTTGGTCGGTAGTAGGGATTGACCGGTAATGACTGATGATGGAGGTGTTGTTGACGGCGGTGGTGGCGGTGAATATAATTAGAATACTAGAAGTAGTAAGTGGGGTAGCGGTTGATAATAGTGGTTGATAGAGATATTTGTTGTCGATGGTGGTTGTGATGGTTGAGGTGGTTGGTGATTGATGGTTAACAATGGTGGCGGTGATAGAGGTGGTGACTGATGATTATGAATAGAGTGACAATGAATATTATCCAACACAAAAATACCTCTACAAACCTATTAAGAGCTAAAATCTTAATAAAAATCAAATGCACTTAATAGTCTGAAGTCTAAACTGTTCATATTCAGACTTCCATTAAGTGCAAACAATCAATTACAGATATCATGTCTATTTTCTTATATGTTTAGTAATTTTTTTTTTTAATTAGAATTACCATTTTAATGAAGGATATTTAGGCTCGGCCTATTTATTTGTTGTGCAGTTTTTTTTTTATTAATATGAGATGCTTCGCACATAGGATTGCTTTGATGTAGGCTATGCCTATTCAATCCGGTTTTAACATTGTGATTAATTAACTATACATTTAATTTAATTGTTAAAGTTAAATACTTTGAGATGCTTCATACAAGGGATTGTCTTGATGTAGCCTCTGCTATTCAATCCATTTTAGTAGTTGATAATTAACATCAAGTTTTAAGTTAATAATTTATTGTAAGATATCATTTTTGAGTTCTTTTTATCATTGTTTGGGTAAGCCACAACATCCTGATTATTATACAAAGAAAATAAGTTCTTTAATAACATAAACTAAGTGGTGAAGATATAATAATGACATATAATAAAGTCCTATTCTCTTGTCAAAATAGTAACCTTACCCCACATGGAGGTAACTAGTTTGGTTATATTAATTGGAATAGATAGTAAACATTTCTGTTTAAAATTATCCTATGCACAAAGGTATGAATTATTTTCTAGTTTTATTTGGTTTAGTAGTCTAATGAAGTTAAGTAATTCTACGCATGGGTTGCAACCTCTATCCACAGGAAGGTTTAGAATTTACTTAAGAGGTAGTATTTACATGATTAATTTTGATGGTTATGTATTTCATAGCTTATGTATGTGTATTCTTGTTTTGTAGTTAACACAACTTTTTCTACTTTTCTATTTAACAAAAATGCTCGAATTCCAAAGTTGTCTGGTGACAACTTTACTGAATGGAAGGAGAAAGTCCTTCTCCCTTTAAGATAGTCAAAGCTGGATTTGGCACTCCATATAGAAGAACCACCTAAGTCCACAAAATCAAGTACGCGAGAGGCTAAGGCTTTTTATAAGTGGTGGGAGCGGTTTAAGTGCTTGAGCTTAGTGCTCATAAAAGCTTATGTAAGTCAAAGCATTATAGGTTTCATCCCTAACAACGATAATGTTAAATCTTATATGAAGACAATTTATGAATAATTTGTAAGCTCTAACAAGGCATTGGACAACACCTTTATGAAGAGGCTCTCAGGTATGACATTTGATAAAAGTCGTATAGTGTGTGAGCATATTATGATGATGAGAGATATTTTTTCTAAACTCAAGTCTCTTCAGGTTGATATGTCTGCATCATTTCTTGTGCATTTTATTCGCAACTCTCTTTCGATGGAATATGATCCATTCGAGGTATCTTACAACACACATAAAGATAAATGGTCAATCAATGAACTCTTGACCATGTGTGTGCAAGAAGAGGAGAGGTTGAAACATGAAATACCCAAAATTTCTAATTTGGTGACTCATGATAAGAAAAATGAAGTGAAGGGCAATAGTGTTCCTATGAAGAAGAAAGACAATTTTGACAAAGACACTTGTTGTTTCTGCAGATAAAAAGAAACACTGAAAGAAAGATTACCTGAAATACAAAAAGTGGATTCAGAAGAAAGGTAATTTTACCTTTGTATGTTTTGAATTTAATTTCATTAAAGTTTCTGAAAATACATGATGGATCGATTCTGGTTCCACAACTCATATTTTCAAAACCATGCAGGATTTTCTACCTCTAAAGAAACCGACGGAAAGTGAATAAAATTTTATTCTATCAATAGGTCGGCATCATATGTGGAAGGCATATTGACTTATAGGCTCATTTTAAAAGTTTGTTTTCAATTTGATTTCGAAAACACTTTTTATGTTCCATCATATTCTAGGAATTTAATTTAATAGTAGGTTATGATTTCAATTCTCATTTATCTACAGTGAAGCTTTTGAAAGGTAATAAAGTTATTAATTTTGAAAATTTGTTTGGAAAGTTATTTAAATTTGATCTAGCCCCACGACTGAATGTAATGTCATAACTCTGCATGATAAAGAAAGTAAAACTAAGCGATGTATTATTAATGAGAACTCATTAAGTCTTTGGAACAAGAGATTGGGAGATATCTCTACTAGAAGAATCAAAGGATTAGTAAATGATGGAGTTCTTGGAGTTCATGGAGCTCTTGATTTCTGACTTTGAAACTTTTGTGGACTGCATAAAGAGTAAACAGACCAACAAATTCACTAAAGGTGCCAAAAAGAGTTCTAAGTTGCTTAAGATCATACATACATATATTTGTGGACCTTTCCCTACCCGTTACTTGAATGGTGAGAGAAATTTTATCTCATTTATTGATGACTATTCAAGATATATGTATCTTTATCTTTTGTTTAATAAATCAGAAGCACTTGATGCTTTTAAAGTTTTTAAAACAAAAGTAAAGAAACAAATTGAAGCTCTGATCAAAATTGTAAGATTTGATAGGAGTAGAGAATATTATGGTAGATACATAGAAAAGGGACAAGTTAAAGGTCCATTTGTTGAGTTCCTTACAAAAATGTATAATTGCACAATATATCATGCTAGAAACATCGCAATAAAGTTTATATTTATCTTTATTGAGTAAAAGCCTTAAAAACTATTGTGTAGATTTTAAATAAGGTTCCATCCAAGGCTGTCCCTAAAGACACCTTTTGAATTATTTAAAGGATGGGGATCTAATTTAAGCCATTTACATGTTTGGGGATGTCACTGAAGCGAGGATTTATAATCCACACTTTAAAAAGTTGGATGAACGAACAATAAGTGGTTTATTTATAGGTTACGTTGTTAACTCTAAAGGATTTAGATTTTATTGTCCTTCTCATTCTCCTAAAATTGTTGAGGCTAGAAATGCTAAATTTCTTGAAGAAAATGAAGTAAGTGGGAGTGGTTCAACTCAAGTGGTGGAACTAAAAGAAATAAGAGAACCACTTATGGTATCTTGATTTACTGAAAACTTAAATGCAAATCAGTTAAAATTTTCATGGATTACCTAAAGAACAACAAGTTCAAGATCCACCACCACTTGATGAGGCACTTGAAAAACAATCTGCTTTACCTAAAACCATTGTTGTAGGAGCACCTGAACAAGTGAAAGTAAGAAGATCCTCAAGAATTCATAGACCAGCAATTTCTAATGACTATGTTGTATCTTTTCAAGAGTTTGATTATGATGTTGGACTAAAATATGATCCATATTTCTTTTCACAAGCCATGAGTGGAGAAAATTTCACACTTTGGCGTGATTCCATGAAAGAAGAGATGAAATCTACGACTAGAAATAAATCTTGTTATCTCGATGAATTACCAAAAAGAGTCTCTATTATAGGAATTAAATGAGTTTATAAAAACAAAAGAGACCCATATAATTATGTTGAATGATACAAAGCCAGACTTGTAGCCAAGGATTTTACTCAAAAGAAAGGTATCGAAAACCATGAAACCTTCTCTCTTGTATCAAAGAAGGATTCATTAAGAGTAATCGTGACATTAGTAGCTCACTTTGATTTAGAGCTACATCAAATGAATGTGAAAACAACTTTCCTAAATGGAGATCTTAAAAAAAAGGTAGACATGCATTAGCCTGAAGGATTTAGTGATAAGGATAAAAGTTACCTTATTTGCTAGTTGAATAAATCTATTTATGTTATAAAAAAGGCTTTCGGCCAATGGTACATTGAATTTCATAACGTTGTTTCTTCATTCGAACTTATGAAGAACATCATTGATCAATGAATATACCTTAAGATAAGTGTGAGTAAATATATTTTTTCCAATCTTATATGTGGATGACATTTTAATTGCTAGTAATGATTGGGGTTCTTGCATTAGATAAAATAATTTCTTATCCAAAATTTTGAAATAAGCCTCATATGTCACTTTGAATTACTTGGTGGGGGTAGTATCCTTGTTATGATTCCGTGTTCCTTGTTTTAGTACGAATCTGGGTGCTTTCCTCTGTTTTCTTTTACTTATGGGTGCCGTATTTATGTTATGGAATCTTGTTCTGTGCTTTACTATGTATTTGTGTGGTATCTTGTGTCTTGAGACGGGGGTCTATCGGAAACAGCCTTTCTACTTCTTTAGAGGTAGAGGTATGGACTGCGTACATCTTACCCCCCCCAGACCCCACCAGGTGGGAATACACTGGGTTTGTTGTTGTTGTTGCCTCATATGTCACTGGCATAGAGATTCGCAGAGATAGATCTCAACTATTGCTTGAACTATCTCAAGGAGCCTACATAGAAAGAATTTTGAAAAGATACGAAATAAAAAATTGTTCACCTATAGCAGCACCTATCATTAAAGGTAACAAATTCTCATTGAATCAAAGTCCACAAAATGCATTAGAATAAGATCAAATGAAAGACATTCCATATGCTTCACTTGTTGGGAGCCTTATGTATGCACAGGTCTGTACTAGACTTGATATTGACTTTATAGTAGGAATGATTAGCAAATATAAAAGTAATCCTGGTCTTGATCATTGGAAAGTTGGTAAAAAGATTTTGAGATATTTATAAGGAACCAAGGATCTTAAGCTTACATACAAATATTCTGACACATTGAAAGTCATTGAGTATTCAGACTCTTGTTTGGGTGATTGCAAAGATAGTGATAAATCTACTTTTGGATACATTTTTCTTCTTACTGGAGGTGTTGTGTCTTGGAGAAGTGTTACGAAAATTATTATTGCAACATTCACCATGGAAGCTGAATTTATAGCATGTTATGAAGCTACATCACATGGGTTATGATTGAAGAACTTTATTTCAAGCCTTAAAGTTGTTAATTATATTGCAAAACCATTGAGATTATTTTGTGATAATTCAGCTGCAGTAATTTTTTCAAAGAATAATAAGAGTGGTATCCAAAGTAAGAACATCGACATAAAGTATTTGATGGTTAGAGATTACGTCAAGAAGAAAAATATGAGCTTTGAACATGTTATTACTACTTTAATGATTGTTGATCCTATGACTAAAGGTTTACAAACTAATGTTTTCAAAGATCAAGTGACCCGTGTGGGACTTAATAACTCATTGTAGTCTTGCTATATTCTCTAACAGTTTGTCTAGACATTATCGTTTTTGTTATACATGAACGTGCACATTTTGATTTTCATGTATTATAAAATGATCATTGGATCCAATAAAGTTGGACTCTGAATGACTTATATTAAGCTCATTTGTAAAGTTGTTGGACAATTTATTTAGAACATATTATACATTGTAATACAAGGAAGGAAATGTTTGATTAAAAGCATGCCCGCCATGATTTTTGTATTAATATATTCTTGATAAAGTGATTATTGCATAACTCTTAAGCTAAGTGAATATGTGTATGACCATATTGCCTATTTTTCACTCATAAAGGATTGTCTAATTTTGATATGTGGGTCAAGTGGGAGAATGTAAGAATATTACGTATAATATTACTTACTAATGAGCCACATATTTTTGATAATAAATTTACTTTGTCTCCCAAGTAAAGTAATAAACTAGTCATTTACTTTTCCTCCAAGTTATGAATATATGGTATTTCTTTGATGGCAAGAAATAACTATAAAAGTCCCTAGGGTTAAAGTTATTTGTCTAAGAGTCCCTAGCATACCTATAAATACGCTTCTGATTCCATTAGTCTAGCATAACTTTTGATAGGCATAGGCTAGAAGATTCTAAGATTTATTCTCTACCTCTTTCTAATTAAAGTTATGACAAAGGATTCTCCACAACACTTGAACAATGATGTCTAAAGGCACATTCCTTTTTAACTTTCCCATTGCGTTTTGACTCTTTGTATGTGTTGAAATTCAACATAAAGTGCATGTTATGCTAGAGGTTTGAGTAAGGGCTGAGGATACGTCCATATATTGGGATAAACATAGTGCTTAAGTTGGATATGGCCAAAGCATATGACAAAATATCCTACATATCGATATGAGCATTATCTTCCTTGTCTAGATTTAGTAGCCTAGATTATAGAGTTGTAATTTTATATCATTCATTGAAGTTAGTGAAATTTGTTTGAAAACCCTACACATCATAGGTCAAAATTGTTAGTCCCTTAAGTAAGAAGTTTTTTCATGATAAATCATGTGTTAGTGTAACGATCCATTTCGTCGTTACTAAATTATTCATAATAAATTCATGAAAATTCTTAATTTTCAATCCTCAATATTAACTTGTGTCCAAAATAACCAATATTTTATTTATTAGGTCACCTCAAACTTTTCGGCAAAGATTTTAGACTTTGGATATGTCTAGATAGAGTCAAGCCTGATGAATTTAATTATTCATGAGTGATAATATCAATACTTTAGTTGAAAGTTCTTTAGGTATGAATTAAGGTCGTACAATATCCTTAACACAAAGTTAAGTATAAAATTTTCTTTTCGATACAGTTTTGATATGGGTTTCTATTAGGGCCAACTTCAAATGACCATATCTCATAGAATATAAAAATTTAGGGGTCCCAATACCTACCAAATCAAATATCTCCGAGTACTCTTTCCAATGCAATAAATCGTTCCTCAATTCGAATTCGGAGTAAAAAGTTATGACTGTTTTACTGAGCACTGTCCGGGCTGAAATAGGATTTTGCTGTAGCAAAAATTCTGATGATATTTAAATCAGTTTCAGCCATATTTTAGGTCTAAGAACCCCAAATTTCATTTCCCAACCCTAGAGAGAGGATTTTTCAAAGCTTAAGATGAAATTCCTTCGTTGAGGTAAGTTTTCCCATTATTTTCTTTGTCTTTTAATTCTTTAACATCTTGGAATCCTTAAAAAGACCTTTAATGGTAGAATTCTTTAGGGGAATACTCATGGGTGTTTTTAATATGACCTAGATCTGATTCTAAACTATAAATTAAAGATTCCTAACATGAATTTCATAAACTATATTATGAATTTTGATGGTTAGGAACCTTGAATTCCGTAAAGAGCTAATTAATTATTAGTTGAACTTGGGGAATAATATAGACCTGGAATTAAGGGTAGAATTAGTGGGTTTGAATCCCCAAGATATTTGTTTGAAGAGTAATTATTTAATTATTCTTATAATTGCTTGACTTTTAGATGATTGATTATTCCAAGGCATGAAGGAAAGGAAAGAGCATCTTTGTTGCAGCTTGTTTCTTCCAAAAGTTTGGCGTCCAGGTATGCTAGGTTTAATGAGTAGAAGATTGTGTTATTTTATATTTTCATAATTTAAAATTGATGGGAGAAAGAATGTCTAGGCCTGTGGGCATAGAGTTGAGGTGGATAAAGACACGAGAACTTATCTTTAATCCCGAAAACTATATTATTGACTAGTTATGTGATACCTGTGATATTATATGTTATGTCCCCGCAAGGAAATTGTTGTAAATGAAGTATGTGGACATGATAGTTCTTAGTTGTTCTAGTGATGAACCTAGGTGAGTTATAATGATATTAAGTTGCATGTATTGGATAATAATACGATGAGGAGAATTATGATAGGATCAAGTATTGATGAGCATAGTAATATCTAAAGGATAGATGACTTGAATAAGTGTAATGATTGTATTATATAGAAAAAGGTAGTGACATATTAATAATTAATGAGTAAGTATACTCCAATAGTGACTTGCATGCTTAAGTGTTAAATTGTGATTTATTTTATGATATTCTTATTTGGTATTGATAAAAGCACGTTATCTATTGGATGTCCTTGAGAGGCTAAATTGGTGATAATGTTGATTTATTGAAATGTTCTTATGAGAGGCTTGTTTGATAATGATAACTCCTTGTATTAATGCCATGAATGGCTTGTTGATGATCATGATGAATTATTGAAATAATACCTGTGAGAGGGTCAAAAAATTGATAAATAAAAACACTTGATTGAATTTCTTTATAATTTTAAGTACACTTATAAATTTAGTACGTCGTGTTGCATCCCAAAAGATAGTGTGAATTTAATAAAATATATATAGTAGGTTACGATTTAATTGAAGTTTAGACTCGACTTAATTGTGTGTATGCTCCTAAATTGGTTACTTTTTGATTGGTATTCGGACATACTTTAAATTATTGATGTTTGAATTGTTGATGCGTGTATAAATGATTATTAAAATTTACTTAATTGAATTGTCTCATGACTTTAAGTGTACTTGTAAACTTGGTACATCGTGTTGTATGCTGTGAGGAAGTATAAATTTGATATTAATATTACTTGTTTATTGTGGATTGGGTACCACGCCGGTACGGATATGAATATGTTGGATCTGGTACCACACCGGTATGGATACGTATATGTTGGATTGGGTACTTCGCCGGTACAGATATGCATATGATGGATTAGGTACTATGCCGGTATGGATATGTATATGTTAGATTGGGTATCATGTCGATACGATCGGGTACCACGCCGGTATGGATATGTATATGATAGATCGGATACCACACCAGTGTGGATATGTATATGGTAGATCGGGTACCACATCGGTACAGCACATGAACATAGATTGTTCCCTGCAGGTCATGACAATTTGGGAAAAAATTAGTCTCATAGCTTGTGTGTACATAGTTGTGGTTAATCTGTGGATGTTTACAGTATGGTTGATACTCTTGATGGTTATATGGCTTATTTGTGAGCATTGTTTGATTTGTTATTGTTGTATTGTTGATTTATTAGGTATTTGATTGTGTGATATGTATTTGAAAAATTGAAACTTTGTACTTTCTTATATGTTGGTTGACTTGCTTTATTTATACGTGTTTTAATAGTAGTGTACATAATGGCTAGTTATCATTCTTTAATATTATAAGAGAGCATTTGGTTATTAGCCCGAAAGTTTAGTGTGGGTTGTCTATGATTATGGGTTGTTCCTGTGAATATAAGTAATGAAAAAGATAAGGTGAATAATGAGGAATAGTGATGTATTAGTGTTGGATTATGGTTGATTGTGTGAATTAATGAGGCTAGAGTATTATAGAAGTGAATATAATATTGATGGAGTTGGAAGATTAGTTGGATGATGTAAGTTATATAGGTAACGTAATAATATTATTACAACCTTAGTTGAATTATATTTGTAACACCCTGTATTTTTGCGCTATAATTCGAACCGTCATTCCTATGTGTATAAATGTTAATCTCACAATGTGTATGTTAATACATGTGTCATGATCATTATCCTAGTTTGTGAAGTGCTCTCGAAGTGAAAGATGTTCATAGAATTTACTTAGAACAAAGTTGAGCTAAGAACCTTAGATTCGTCCTAAGTTTGGTGTTAGATTCTACAAGAGTCAACTTTGAAAGTGTATAACTTTTAATGTAGGTAGAATTTTCCAGTTAAAAATCCACCAAATTGTAGATAATTGAATCAGCTTTCCAACTTTACCAATTTCGCCTTAATCCGATACCCAGGTAAAAAATTATAGCATTTTTTGTGTGAGGCAGTAAGCTGTCGCGATTACACCTCTCGGCGGTGCCTATAGCGGTGGAACTAATAGTGCTCAGCGGTAAGCCTCAGAGTTGGGATTGTCCAAAATAGTAGGTCACCGCGATTACACTGCTCGGCGATGCCTATAGCGGTGGCACCAATAGCGCTCAGCGGTGAGCCTCTAAATCTAGATTTCTGCTGAAACTTTTAATTCCAAGGGGTAGTCTTGTCTTTTCCCATCTCTACCCAGGTTTTAAAAACATGATTTTAAGCATCCATTAGGGAATTATTTTTCCTTATTCTCCTATTTTACTCTGAAGAATAAATCCTAATCAATCCTCTTCAAGATCATCCATTCCATCACCTCCTCTTCAAGAAAAAAACCAAGAATTTAGGGTTTCTAATCCAAGAAGTTCAAGAAAAGCATTCAAGAACATTACCAATGCTTCAAAGTCAAGCTTTTACATCAAATCAAGCATAATAAAGTATGTGGGGTTATGAAAAAGGATACTCTTTTCATCCTTGTTCCCAAAACTAGTTTTTAAAGATTACTTTATATGAATTTACATGAATTGCAATTAGGGTTCATACCCAAAGTATCTTGTTTTGAGTTTTGGATTTATAAAGTGATTGAAGCATGAAAGTCAATATTTGTCTTAATTTAAAGAATCCTCTTTTATGATTTGAACACCATGAGTATGATTTTAGACATTGATTACAGATTTCCAATTGAGTTTAAGCATGATATTGTTGAAGTATTTGAAGAAGTATATTGAGCATGATGTTTTACTATGAATTTACATAAGTTTAAAGCAAGGGTTTTAAGCCTCTTTGATGATTGTTTACCAAGATTCAAGAAAGAATTGATCTTTTGATCCTAAGCTAAGATAAGGAATCCACATTGTTCATATAGTTTGAGATTTAAAGAAAGAGAAGCATAATTGGTTTTCATTATAAACCCTTATGCTATTTTAAGGTGGATTTCCCAAAGTTTCGAGCGATAAGTATGGGAGTAGTATTTAGTACAGAGTTGGGTATGATTTCATGGTCTCATGCCCTGAAACTACGTGCCACCGTAGGTTTAAAGTTTAAGTGCCCATAGTGGGATAAGACAGTGATCACTTAAGATAAGGTTCTATTCCGATGGCAAGGGTAATATAGCTCTCCCCAATGTGGGTAATACGTTAGACTCCATAACAGCTCACATGGTTTATGTCAGTTAGAAGAACCTCCCTAAGCCTAAGTCCTAAAATAAAATAACAGAACAACTTTTAGAAACTAAGTGTAAAGGCTCACAAATTTACTCAGATGTTATCTTACATAAGACATCAGTTATCGGATTTCAGCTTTTAGTTTTCATATGATAAAGGTGAGTCCCTTTTCACTTAGCCTGCATGATTTGAAAACAGAATAAGAGTACAACTTTTAAAACTAAGTGTGGTGGATCACAAGAACTACTTTTATGCTTTACTACTCATGATTTATGATTTGACAGTTTTGATTGTTCTTGCCAAGGTGAGTCACTTACACTTAGCATGCAATTTTTGAAAGTGTGTTTGAATATTGCATTATTGTTTTACTTATGCATTCACCCTCATATGCTCAGTACATTCCTAAAGTACTGATTCATATATACGTCTGTGTTCTATATTATTTAATAATGTAGGTACTAGTTGTAGCCCATACATCAAAATCAGACAGTTGCAGCTTCCAGTCAGTAGGTGATGAGCCCTTTTGATTCAAGGATTTGAGTCAGTCATAGTTTTAGTAGTATTTCATTTTTTCTTTATTCAGTTGTATTGATTTGGGATAGTTGTTGGTCATGTCCCGACTACCTATAGTCAATATTAGTAGAGGCTTCATAGACAGTCAGTGGAAGTTGATGTATTTGATTTCAGTCTTGTTTGTATAAGTAGAGTTGTATTCATTTTAATAGTTTTGTTTTCGAAGATATTTAGCTAATTGTATTTCTTCCGCTTATTACTTCATGATTTATGTATTTTAGTCAGTTACTCATGAGTTATGCCAGTACAAGGGTTAGCTTGGGATCACTTGTGGTCCTAAGCACTATGTTGACGACTAGGGGGCAGTCTCGGGTCGTTACAATATTCCATTCAAGATGTCATGGTCTATTTTCCTTAATTCTATTTTATGATTATATGGACTAACACGGTCGGCCAATGATGCTTACTAGTACGTATGGTTATACTGACCCTACTTTTGTACATTCCTTCTTAGGGTGTAGATTGGATGCAGGTGAGTTTGCAGTTACTAGATGGATGACGATATTCAGCACTAACTTCTGCACTTTCATCTAAGCAGATATTAGAGACTTCGTATTATTTATTTTATTGTCTGTCTATGCTATAGTAGATTGTTCTTGTACAAGTCTGACTAAGTCTTGGGATAGTGAATGACACTTATAAGAAAATTTATTAAAAAAATTATTTATTAATATTTAATTTACTTTATTATATTTAATCCAGAATTTCCTTAAAAATAGAAGTCTTTGCATATTTTTAGTTGGGTAACAAGGGTTCTCTGAGCTGCTTAGAATACCGTAGGTGCCCGCACGGTCCAGTAGTTTGGGTCGTGATAGTTGGTATCAGAGAGTTAGGTTCTCCGGTCCCATAGGTACAAGAGCAATGTCAAGTAGAGTTCCATAGATTGGTGTGTAGGGCACCACCCTCAATCTTCAAAAAGCTATGAGGCATGTAGAAGTTGTTTTCCTTTCTTTCTCTCCATCATGCCATCCTAATCTTCGACTATGGGTTGGATTCAATTGGTATCTAGAAAATCCTAATTGGTATCTTAACATAGCTCAATTGGAATGTAGTTGATTCCAATTGGTATCTTTGTAATTTTGAATAGAAATTTAGAAGATTTCAATTGGTATCTGATAATAAGGCTAAAGGTTATTATTAACAGGTAAAGAATTGTGAAAGTAGTGAACTTATAGGTTGCTTGTGTTTGATATGTGGCTGAACTTGAATTGCTAGATTATTGTCATTATTGTGAATTATTTTTGTTTGAATTTCAGTGATGAAAATTGACTAAGTTGTTTTTGTTGATAATTGTGATGGAATTATTTGATTTCTTATTGTGTGAAACTAGTAATTCTATGGTGCTTACTTGTTTTTGGTACTATTATACTAATAAAATTGATGATATGAGAATGGAGAAGATGATATGAGAACATGATGTCAAGAAAAAATAGTGAGAAAGAGACATGAATAAAAGACCAAGGTGATATGTGTTTCCCTTAATATGAGGTTCTTGCTAATGATGTTGTGGATAAATCCTTGTGTGGTTCAATTATTTGATATTATGTGGGGATCTTGGTGTGCTTCAATCATTAAGACTGTATTTAGAATTTTTGTACAGTTCTATTATTGAAATTGTAATGGGTTCCTTGTGAGGACTGGCTAAGTGACATTATCTTTGAGTTCCTTATGTGAACGGATTCTTAATGCTTGGAAAAATTATGAGTTTTAAATTAAAGTAACAAAAACTAATAGAGGTTGTTGATACCCATAGAATTTGATCGATAACTTGTTTCAATGTGATATTGGTGATGAGACCGTTAATGACTTGTAATCGGTTTATTTTGCTTTACCTTGCTTATGTGCTAGTGGTGTGGAGACTACTCTTGAGGTGATTAAGAGTTAAGTGAAGCCCGTAATAAAAATATTATTAGGTAAAAATTAGAATGACTTTGTATATCTTAAATTGGTGTTAGTTATATAAGAGTGGTTTGGCTTGACCATGAAGTGTTGGTCATTGAAAAATACTAAGTTAGTGATTGTCAGGACATAAGTTATTGCTGTGGATTTATGCATTAAGGAAAATCTTGAGAAGATAAATTATTATTGACTTGACCTTGTTGCTGAATTATGCATTTACATGTCCCATAAAGTTAGCTAATATATGATACTTTTAGAGGATAGTAATACCCATGATGGTGGCAACGCAAAATCATATGGCTTATTTACACTCATAAAATAATTAAGAATGATCCTAAATGGGAGAATAAGTGAATTATTAAATGGCATGATTGATCTTTCCTTTGGTGATACTTGGTGTATATTGCTTGTTGAGTGATTAAGGTATGATGATTAGATGAATATTAACAATGTTGTGGAGGATAATGTGTTGTAGGCTATAATTCTTTGGGATCTTTATGGCCAATTGTTGTAAGCCTGTATAATGAGTGAGAGGTTATGTTGTCATCTATGTATAGTAGTAATTACTAAGCTTGAAATGTGGGTGATCTTGAGGTGAAAACAATAGTGTTTGTAAAGTGTTGAAGCGAGCTTCATAAAATGAACTTAATAGTTTTGATTGAGTTCATGTGGATATCTAAGTTATGTGACTTGTAAATGGTGTGGTGGCTTAAATATGATCAAATGTAAATTCTCCATGGAGTAGTCTTGTCTAGAAACTGAGTCAGGTGTCTTGGGGAGAGCTTGTGTGTTGGGTGGATTAGATGTGACTTATCTAATATTGACAATTTGAGTAGTAGATTCATGTAGCACCTCGTAGCACTTTTTAGAATTGAATTTGGCCTCTAGAGCTTTGGTAAAAAAAAGAGGTATTTTTGAATATTTATCTTCTTCAAGGTGAATCTTTTAACCATATTTATCTTGCTTTCGTAAAACTCATGTTTAAGACTTAGGCCATTTAAAGGAGAATAAGTGATTAGTGTGTAAATATTTGGCTCCACATCTTCGTATTTTGAAAAGCTTTGATAGAATGATTGAGTATAGAATGTGGGTTGGTCGATAAGGATATCGAGTGAGTGAATAGAGTGCAGTATAAGCAACTCTATTAGTAATGTCTCTCTAATTACAACCTAGTGCTTTTCTCTATTGAATGCCCGTTCAAGGACGAATGGATGTTAAATTGGTATCTGATTGTAATGATCTATTTCATTGTTACTAAATTATTCGTAATAAATTCATGAAAATTCTTAATTTTCATTCCTCAATATTAACTTGTCTCCAAAATAGCTAATATTTTATTTATTAGGTCACCTCAAACTTTCTGGCAAAGATTTTAGCTTTCAGATCTGTCTAGATAGACTCAAGTCCGATGAATTTAACTATTCATGAGAGATAATATCCATACTTTAGTTGAAAGTTCTTTAGGTATAAATTAAGGTCCTACAATATCCCTAACACAAAGTTAAGTATAAAACTTTCTTTCTGATACAGTTTTGATATGGGTTTATATTAGGGACAACTTAAAACGATCATATCTCATAGAATATAAGGATTTAGGGATCCCAATACCTACCAAATCAAATATCTCTAAGTCCTCTTTCCAATACAATAAATCGTTCCTCAATTTGAATTTGGAGTAAAAAGTTATGATTGTTTTACTGAGCACTGTCCGAGATGAAACAGGATTTCGTTGTAGCAAAGATTTGAATGATATTTAAATCAACTTCAGCCGTATTTTAGGTCTAAAAACCCTAAATTTCATTCCCCAACCCTAGAGAGGTGATTTTCCAAAGCTTAAGGTGAAATTCCTTCGTTGAGGTAAGTTTTTCCATTATTTTCTTCATCTTTTAATTCTTTGACATCTTGGAATCCTTAAAAAGACCTTTAATGGTAGAATTCTTTTGGGGAATACTCATGGGTGTTTTTAATATGACCTAGAGTTGATTCTAAACTATAAATTAGAAAGTTCTAAGATAAATTTTATAAACTAGATTATGAATTTTGATGGTTAGGAACCTTGAATTCCGTAAAGATGAGACCTTTAGCATAAAAACTCCATTAATTGAGATGGGTTATGCTTGAATGTAACGCCTTGAGTTTGTACCCCGGATGCTACACGGTGCTCATAATTTCAAGGTACCACAAGCTAACCCATGACTGGTACCTACTGCAATAACTGAGTAATAATACTGTGATAATGCAAAAATTTGGTGGAAACTTGCCATAAGGTTCAAAAACTAAAAATAAATACTGAATACTGAAATATGTGTCTGAAATACTCTAGTCTAAAAAAGCCTCTATACTGTCTGAAATATGGAGTTAATGGGACAAGTCCCTAACTAACTTCGAACTACTGAAATAATCATCATGTCCTCGAACTAAAAGGACTCACCACTAACTTTGTCAGCTGAATATCTGAACTGCTAAGTATGAGCGAAAGCCCGCGTATCTGAACCTAGATATAAAACATTATAGGGCAAAAGAAAGGTATGAGTCAGTACTTTGAATATACTGGTATGATAAGTGAGGTGCTGAAATGCATGGGTTCATATGCATGAACAATACTGACTGAATGACATGAATAAAACTGAATGAGAGTACATACGTGAGTATGTAAACTATAAATGGGGTCGTGATAACACTGGATACTAAGTTCTGAATACTGATTAACTGATATCTGGGTTTACTTATACTGTATTACTGATAACTGAATGACTGTATCTGAAAGTCTTGATTCTGTGGAACTATGTTGAGTTCTATACTGAGCTGAGCGACTGTGTCTGATAGTCCTAAATCTGTAGAGTGGAATTAAGTTCTATACTGAGACTGAATCTGAAACTGAGACTGTGAGAGGTAATCATCTAACTGACATGCCCCAAATAAGATAACTGAGTTGGGGTCCAATCTGTAACCCCATTGGAAGGGTGTTAGTACCATGCCACGAGTAAAGACAACTAGCTGTGGGGTCAGTCCTAATCTAGCGGGTGAACCCAGAGATCAGTCCTAAACTAGCGGGTGATCCCTGAGTATGTCAGTCCTATCTAACGAGTGACATCTCATAACCTATGCTGGATACGTAGTTCAAGAACTTAGGTATTGCTTCTAGGGACCCAGTCTTAACTGACGGGTGAGCTCCCATCCCTAGGCTCACTCGGTGCCGAATCCTACTCCCAACTAAAAGAAACTGAACTGATTCCTAGACTGTACTAGGCTTGACTGAACTGTCACAGATCGTACTATTTAACAGAACTGAACTGAGTTCAATGAGTTCCATTGACTGACGGAATACTACTAGATTCTATTAACTAACTGAATAGTACAGAGTTCTGTTAGCTGACCAAGTTTACTGAGGTCGAAACTAAATACTGAACCGGACCGGACTGGACTAATTCTGAGTTCTCTGAGTACTGAACTGATTACTGACTGAATTATGAACTGAATATTATTGGGTTCTGAAATGAATACTAAACTAAGACTAATTATTGAGTACTACTAAATTTTCCTGAGTTGTGTAACTGACTAAGAGTACTACTGATCGTGACATGACTGAGACTACTCTGTAACTGACACTGGCTTTAGGTAAACAACTCAATTGTTGGGTATTAAATACCCTCAGGACTTGATAGCATGAAAAGTAGAGAATAGCATAGTCTTGAAAGTCATAACAATGTATACTAGTCCATAGTTCATTCATAGAGACATTTACTCAACCACTTGTAATGCATTAACTTGTACATGAATGGGGAATACATGTTAGCATGATATAATTTCATTATTCAACTCACATGAGCAATTCATCAACACTTGGAGGGAATAGTACATGCACATAACAATAGACAACATGAGGACATCACAATTTCAACACCAAATTCACAATCTCAACGTTTTAGCATGAATTCACATGACACTATGCATATAATAAATGATTTCACATGAATCTTGCAACTAATTGTGGATTAGAAAACTTCATCAACATAATAATCATGAACATAGTCAAATCAAGTCATGAATTTCATTAAACCCTTTAACGTGTAGTTTCAAAAAAGTTTCTTGAACTCCAAGGGTGGAAGAAAACCCTTGGATGAACACTTAACATACCTTGGTTGTTTAACAATTAAAGAATAAATGGTGAAATCTTGAGCCTTGGCTTTGAAATTAAATCACATAGGGTTCTTGTTCTTGAGAAACTTTAGAGAAAGTGAGTGTATGTTGCTTAATGAGGGTTGAATCTCGTGTTTTAAGGCTGAATAGGGGTGGGGAAAAAGACCCAAATACCCCTATGGATGCAGCTTTTTAATGATTGAAAACCGAATTGTCGATGCGCAGATCGATGCACCACGTCATTGGCATCAACGTGATGGCCAATGCACCGCATCGAGTCCGCTTCAATTCACTAAAATTTGCACTGAGCTGAGGAAAAATTATCTGTCGGCGTGAGGGACGACACAACGCGTAGAGATCGCATGGACTCACTATTTTGGTCACTCAAACATGGTCTAAACGAGGTCCAGAAAATTTAAAACTTTTCCGGAAACACCTACTGACATTCTTGATCATGAATCAATTTAAAGATTGATACTTTAAGGTCATAAGAGTCGTGAAATAGAGCTACCAACTTACGAAGGCCAAAATAATACTAAGTCCGAATACTTAGCTAGAATTTTCTAAGTCCGAGACCCCTTAGCAAGCTTAAAAGACTGAGTTGAGCTTAGGATTTTTTTGTGGAGTCTTACAATATATCCCCCTTGGGAAAATTCGTCCTTGAATAAGACTGATTAAACTAAGAAAAATGATAGACTGGACTTAGATACTCAATATGCATAACTGAAGCATGATTTCATGACTGAAATTAGTGATATTCTGAATTATCATACCGAACATACATATCTAATGCATGAGTACATAGATGATCATGATTCATGAATTCATGACTGGGATTACTGATAAGCTTGGCTTATATACTGTATATACATGTTTGATGCATGATACCTGACTGAACTGATTCGTGAATGCATGACTGAATATACAACGGTAATGGATACCAAGTTTATAACTGTAACTGAACATGGACTAAGCCAATCTAAGGAACAATGTTACCTTAAGCTAAGAATACTGATGAACCTGAGATCATTTACTAAACATGTATGAACGGGAACATGAGAACATAACTAAGACTGAAATGGGATACATGAACTGAATATGATGAACTGAACTGAGCTCCTGAATACATGGCTTATGGATGATATTGGAACTTGATGGTGCACCTATGAGTACCCACTACTCCAAACTGGATTCGTTACGTGAAGAGAATATGGAAGGTTTAGGTTATGAAAGCTCGGGAGAATTATAGTGCATCTCCCCCTTGGGAAATTATGTCCCCTAAAGAATACAGACTTGGCTGAGATACTGAGAAAAAATTGAGATGATTCACAGGGCACCTACGAACTGAATCGTGACTGCATATCGGGGATCTAAAATCAAGGCATGACACCTGAACTGAGCTGTGCTCTCAAACACATAGTTGCTTAACCTTGGAATAGTTACATTCATGAGACTTTTGATAGTGCGACTAAATGGAAAGATGGAGAACCAAACCACATGAACATTGTCTGCCTAACTGCTAAACTGAAATGCCGGCTTTGCAGACCAACTTATGCTGAAAATTATATTCGACTGGAGCCTTTCTTTAACACTCTTTCTATAGAGTTCTAGTGTCTTTAGGGAGAAAGAGATCTTGACATGGGATGAATAAAATAGCTAAATAAGAAAATCACATCCTGGCTAAAATTTTGTAATATGAGTCGAGGCCTACGAAACATCATCTAAGATGGAGTGACTAAGCCTTATGCACTGCAACTATAATTTTTAAGCTTAGACATATCCCTTGAATACTCTCTCAACTATACTCTCCATCTTAATATAGCACATCACCTGAGACTGCTAAAAATATTCACATGGGTATTGAGCACGAATGCACAAATATACTAACTTGTCTGATTAACTGAATGGCTGATAGCTGAATACTGGTCATGTAATTCTGAACTGTACTTAGTCTGAATAACTGGACTAAAACTGTACAGTATCATGCCTATGAGGCAAGGACCGACTAAGTAACATGAGATAACTGAGCATGAATTCATGAAAATTGTATTATTTAAGAATGCAAGACCAAGCGTATAACATAATTTTGAAATATTCTATAAACTAAGGCACTGAAAAACTGATAACTGAATAACTAATAACTGTACGCTATGGTCAAGCAAACCTGAAACTAAACTGAGTTTTTGATATGATTACTAGACTGAGACTAACATTGACACTATAACTAAGACTGTAACGGATACTGTAACTAAGACTGAACACACTGTAAGGCATGAGTCCAGAATTCATGAGTTGCATGACCTGAGTTAGGAGTTTCTATATTCATGGAACATGATTCGTAAAACTGAGTGAACTGGAACTCCTTATACTAGGAACTGTAAGCGTACATGATTTTTGTTAATGTGCACGAATATGGGCTATGATCATAGAGCTGACATGTAAGGCATGAGTAGAAATCATAATAACTGAATTACAAAACACTACTCTAAGGTACCGATGAGTTGGGTGTCATCCCCTCCCACCGCTTTTCTACACATACTGACATTACTATTAGACTCTGAAGGATTAACTTTCTGAGATGTCATAACTGGACAGTTCCTGTTTACCCACCGGCTATGATAGACTGGCCTACTGGGGTGGAGACTGGGAAAGGTCCTGTTAATTTTTGGTCTGACCTTAAAGTTGACTGCTATACAAAGAGTTATAAAAGAAAAAAAAAGCTCCTGGATCTAAAGAGGCATAAACATGTAAATGGGAGATCTATAACATACCAGTGACCACATCAGGAGATCTTTCCTAACCTTATCAGGACTGAAGTGCATAAAGCCTATTTGGGTGTTGCCTACTAGCGGCACTAGAAGTGGCACCCTGATGATTCGGGCAACCGAACTGAACTGAAGGATGGTTGGACTGACCCTGTTGGCGTAAATATTTTCCCCTCCGAGCAATTAATATACACTCCCACATCCCGTGTCCTGGCTTGCCACATCCAAAATATACATCACTGTCATCTCTACACGCACCTAGGTGATGTCTACTATATTTTCTACAAATTTGATAGGTAAGACCCCTGCTCACACTACCCTAGGTTTTGGATCCTAGCGCCCCATCTCAATGGCCAATCTTGAACTTTGGTACTAGTGCACTAGCTGAAGATGGAGCTGGGACTGAAAACCTCTAACTGAACTGAGGACTGTTACCCCTCTCTAAACTTGGCTAAGCAAAACTAAAGCTACCCGTTCTGGATCTCTTATTCTCTCTTTGTTGATCATGGACCATAAGCCTAGATATGTCCATCTCCTTAATCAACATCACAGTCTTGCACTCCTTGACCATACTCTCTGACACCCCAGATACGAACTTGATCATTCTGGACCTAATGTCTTCTATTACATGGGGATCATACCTGGCTAACTGAGTAAATTTGAGGGAATACTCTTTCACACTCATACTGCCTTTCCTGAGATTAATGAACTCTAACACCTTGGCTTCTCTCAGCTCTATGGGAAAGAATCAATCTAAAAAAGCGGAAGCAAACTATTCCCATTCTATGGGTTCTGCATTTTTACCTCTATCTACCTTTCACTGCTTAAACCATGTATGGGCTACATCTTGTAGCTGATAGGTATCTAAATCAGCACTCTCACTGGAAGTTACTCCCATAATATCTATGAATTTCTGAACCTAGTCAAGGAACTCCTGTGGATCCTCTTCTGACTTAAATCCCATGAAGGAAGGAGGGTTTATTCGGCTAAAGTCCCAAATCCTAGATGCAGCAGTATTGGCCTCTGGGTTGGCCTGAACAACAGCTGGACGTTCATTCTGAGCTGCTACTGAATTGGCTAGAGTAGTAAATACGGCCCTAAATTATGCATGGGAAATATGCTCATCTAGAGGATCTGCCTAGATGGGCTGGGGGGTAGCCGATTAACTATTCTTCTTCCGTTCTTCTTAAGAGGTATGTTCTATAAATAAAAGAAGGAAAAGAATTAGATTATACTGAGAGTTTAACTGAGCTAAAGCTCACTCGCACGACATGAATACTGAAAGAAGGGAAACTTTTCCTAAACCATCTCATAGCCTCCTATCCATAAGTGTGGCGCGCTATACACCCATGCACAAGACTCTACTAGATGCGACTTTCAGACTTTCTAGGACTCTGTTGAACCTTAGGCTCTGATACCAAGTTTGTAACGCCCCGAGTCTATACCTAGGAGGCTACACGATGCTCATAATCCTAAGGGACCACAAGCTAACCCATGACTAGTACCTACTGCAATAACTGAGTAATAATACTGTGATAATACAAAAATTTAAAGAAAACTTGCCATAAGGTTCAAAAACTGAAAATAAATACTAACTACTGAAACCTGAATATTGAAATATCTGTCTAAAATACTCTAGTCTGAAAAAGCCTCTAAACTGTCTGAACTATGGAGTTGATAGGACAAGTCCCCAACTAACTCTGAACTACTGAAATAATCATCATATCCTCGAACTAAGAGGACTCACCACTAACTCTGTCAGCTGAATATCTTAATTGCTAAGTATGATCGGGAGCCTGCATGTCTGAACCTATGATATAAAACATCATAGTGCAAAACAAAGGTATGCGTTAGTACTTTGAATGTACTGGTATGCTATGTGAGGTAGGCTGAAATACATGGGTTCATATGCATGAACAATACTGACTAAATGACATGAATATAACTGAACGAGAGTACATGCATGAGTACGCAAACTATAAATGGGGTCGTGATAACACTTGATACTGAGTTCTGAATACTGATTAACTGATATCTGGGTTTACTGATACTGTATTACTGATAACTAAATGACTTTATCTGACAGTCTTGATTTTGTGGAACTATGCTGAGTTGCATACTGAGCTGAGCGACTGTGTCTGACAGTCCTGAATCTGTAAAGATAAACTGAGTTCGATACTGAGACTGAATTTGAAACTGAGATTGTGGGAGGTAATCATCTAACCGACATGGCCTAAATAAGAAAAATATTTAGGGTCCAATCTCTAACCCCAATTAGAAGGGTATTAGTATCGTGCCACGGGTAAAGATAACTTGTTATGGGGTCAGTCCTAGTCTAGCGAGTGACCCCTGAGATCAGTCCTAAACTAGTGGGTGATCCCTGAGTATGTCAGTCCTATAAAATGGGTGGCATCTCATAATCTACATTGGTTACGTAGTTTTGAAACTTAGGGATTGCTTCTAGGGATCCAGTCCTAATTTACGGGTGAGCCCCCATCCCTAGGCTCACTCAGTGCTGAATCCTACTCCCAACTGAAAGACACTGAACTGATTCTTAGACTGTACTACGCTTGACTGAACTATTACGGATCATATCGTTTAACAGAATTGAACTGAGTTCACTGAGTTTCGTTGACTAACGGAATACTACTGGATTTTATTAACTGACTGAATACTACTAAGTTCTGTTAGCTAACCGAGTTTACTAAGGTCGGAACTAAATACTGAATCAGACTGGACTGATTCTGAGTTCTCTGAGTACTAAACTAATTACTGAATAAATTCTGAACTAAACACTACTGGGTTCTGAACTGAATACTGAACTGAGACTAATTACTGAGTACTACTGAATTTTCCTGAGTTCTGTAACTGACTAAGAGTACTACTGATCGTAACATGACTGGGACTACTCTGTAACTGACACTGGCTCTAGGTAAACAGCTAAATTGTCAGGTATTAAATACCCCCAGGACTTGATAGCATGAAAAGTAGAGAATAGTATAGTCTTGAAAGTCATAACAATGTATACTAGTCCATAGTTCATTCATAGAGAAATTTACTCAACCACTTGTAATGCATTAACTTGTACATGAATGGGGAATACATGTTAGCATGATATAATTTTATTATTCAACTCACATGAGCAATTCATCAACACTTGGAGGGCATAGTACATGCACATAACAATAGACAACATGAGGGCATCAAAATTTCAACACCAAATTCAAAATCTCAAGGTTTTAGCATGAATTCACATAACACTACGAATATAATAAATGATTTCACATGAATCTTGCAACTAATCTTGGATTAGAAAACTCCATCAACATAATAATCATGAACATAGTCAAATCAAATCATGAATTTCATTAAACCCTTTAACGTGTAGTTTCAAAAAGGTTTCTTGAACTTCAAGGGTCTTTGGATGAACACTTAACAAACCTTGGTTGTTTAATTCTTGAAGAAAAAATAGTGAAATCTTGAGCCTTGGCTTTGAAATTAAATCACCTAGGGTTCTTGTTCTTGAGAAACTTGAGAGAAAGAGAGTGTATGTTGCTTAATGAGGGATGAATTTCTTGTTTTAGAACTGTATAGGGGTGGGGAAAAAGACCCAAATACCCCTATGGACGCGGCTTTTTAATGACTGAAAACCTAACTGTCGATGCGCAGACCGACGCACCGCATCATTAGCATCAACGTGATGGTCAATATGTCATGTCGAGTCTGCATCGATTTACTGGAATTTGCACTGAGCTGAGGAAAAAATATCTGTCGGCATGAGGGATGATGTGACGCGTCGAGATCGCGTCAACTCACTATTTTGGTAACTTGAACATGGTCTAAACGAGGTTCGAAAAATCCAAAACTTGTAAGGCCAAAATAATACTAAGTCTCAATACTTGGCTAGAATTTTCTAAGTCTAGGACCCCTTAGCAAGCTTAAAAGACTAAGTTGAGCTTGATTTTTTTTGCGGGGTCTTACATTGAAATAGCTAATTAATGATTAATTGAACTTAGAGAATGAGATAGACCTTGAATTAAGGGTAGAATTAATGGGTTTGAATCCCCAAGATATTTATTTGAAGAGTAATTATTTAATTACTCGTATAATTGCTTGATTTGTAGATGATTGATTATTCCAAGGCATGAAGGAAAGAAAAGAGCATCTTTGTTGCAGTTTGTTTCTTCCAAAAGCTTGGCGTCTAGGTAGGCTAGGTTTAATGAGTACAAGATTGTGTTATTTTATATTATCATAATTTAAAATTGATAGGAGAAAACATGTCTAGGCCTGCGGGCATGGAGTTGAGGTGGATAAAGACACGAGAACTTAACTTTAATCCCAAAAACTATATTATTGATTAATTATATGATACTTATGATATTATGTGCTATGTCCCCGCAAAGAGATTGTTGTAAATGAAGTATGTGGACATGATAGTTCTTAGTTGTTCTAGTGATGAGCCTAGTTGAGTTATAATGATATTAAGTTGCATGTATTGGACAATAATATAATGAGAAGAATCATGATAGGATTAAGTATTGATGAGCATAGTAATATCTAAAGGATAGATGACTTGAATAAGTGTAATGATTTTATTATATGGAAAAAGGAAGTGACATATTAATAATTAATGGGTAAGTATACTCCAATAGTGACTTACATGCTTAAGTGTTAAATTGTGATTTATTTTATGATATTCTTGTTTGGTATTGATAAAAGCACTTTATCTATTGGATGCCCTTGAGAGGCTAAATTGGTGATAATGAAGATTTATTGAAATATGCTTATGAGAGGCTTGTTTGATAACGATAACTCTTTGTATTAATGCCATGAATGGCTTGTTGATGATCGTGATGAATTATTGAAATAATACCCATGAGAGGGTCAAAATATTGATAAATGAAAGCACTTGATCTAATTTCTTTATGATTTTAAGTACACTTATAAATTTAGTATGTCATGTTGCATCTCGAAAGATAGTGTGAATTTAATAAAATGTATATAGTAGGTTACAGTTTAATTGGAGTTTAGACTCGACTTAATTGTGTGTATGCTCCTAAATTGGATACTTGTTGATTGGTATTCGGACATGCTTGAAATTGCTGATGTTTGGATTATTGATACGTGTATAAATGATTATTAAAATTTACTTGATGGGATTGTCTCATGATTTTAAGTGTACTTGTAAACTTGGTACATCGTGTTGTATGCTGTGAGAAAGTGTAAATTTGATATTGATATTACTTGTTTATGGTGGATCGGGTACCATGCCGGTATGGATATGTATATGTTAGATCGGGCACCATGCCGGTATGGATATGTATAAGATGAATCGGGTACCACGCCGGTATGGATATGTATATGTTGGATCAGGTATCATGTCGGTACGGATATGTATATGTTAGATCGGGTACCACGCTGGTACGGATATGTATATGATGAATCGGGTACCACGCTGGTACGGATATGTATATGGTAGATTGGGTACCACGCCGGTACGGTACGGTACGGTACGGTACATGAACATAGATTGTTCCCTACAGGTCATGACTATTTAGGCAAAAATAAGTTTCATAGCATGTGTGTACATATTTGTGTTGATCCTATGGATGTTTACAATATCATTAATACTCTTGATGATTATGTGGCTTGTCTGTGAGCATTTTTTGATTTGTTATTGTTGTATTGTTGATTCATTGTGTATTTGATTGTGTGATATGTATTTGAATAAGTGAAACTTTTTACTTACTTATATGCTGGTTGACTTGTTTCATTTATACATGTTTTAATCGTAGCTTACCAGACTGGCTAGTTATCATTCTTTAATATTATAAGAGAGCATTTGGTTGTTAGCTCGAGGTTTAGTGTGGGTTGTCTATGATTACGGGTTGTTCCTATGAATATGAGTAATGAAAAAGATAAGGTGAATAATGAGGAACAGCGATGTATTAGCATTGGATTATGGTTGATTTTGTGAATTAATGAGGCTAGAGAATGTTAGTAGTGAATATAATATTGATGGAGTTGAAAGAGTAGATGGATGATGTAAGTTATATAGGTAAAGTAATAATGTCAACCTTAGTTGAATTATATTCCATTCAAGATGTCATGATCTATTTTTCTTAATTCTATTTTATGATTATATAGACTAACACGGTCGGCCGATGATGCCCACTAGTACGTGTGGTTGTACTAACCCTACTCTTCTACATTCCTTCTTGAGGTGTAGAATGAATGCAGGTTAGTTTGCAGTTATTAAATGGATGACGATATTCAGCACTAACTTCTGCACTTTCATCCTGACAGATGTTAGAGTCTTTGTATTATTTATTTTATTGTCAGTCTATGCTGTAGTAGATAGCTCTTGTACATGTCTGACTAAGTCTTTGGATAGTGAAGGACACTTGTAAGAAGATTTATTAAAAAAATTATTTATTAATATTTAATTTATTTTATTATATTTAATTCAGTATTTCCTTAAAACAGAAGTCTTCTGGATATTTTTAGTTGGGTAATAAGAGTTCTCCTAGCTGCTTAGAATAGCTTAGGTACCCGCATGATCCAGTAGTTTGGGTCGTGATAGTTAGTGTTATCCCCATTTCAAATATTGTTATAGGAACCTGGTGCCTAGGTAGAGTAGTTGCTACTTCTTTATTTTAATTGAAATTTGATCCACTTAACACCACAATTACTCTAAATATGGTGAAAGATTTGGTGGACTTATTATTCAAATTCTTAAATATCTGTTTTGCGGATTTATTGATTTGCAACCCTAATTGAACTTCACCTTTTGTTCTCTTTATCTCGATCAAATAATCCACTTCTCTTCCTTATTGCTTCTATAATTAGTGGAAAAGAGTTTTTATTTTTTTCACAATATAAGATAAAGAAGTTTGAAGATAAATTATACTTCCTCCATTCACTTTTACTAGTCAACTTTGTTGACTTGGCACATCCCTTAAGAACACTTTAAAGTAAGGGTATATTTTACTATTAATGATTATTTGGACTCTAAATTTGACTGCTATTAGGTATTTTATGTTGTTACTTAATACTAATGGTAGAAAGAAAAAATATTATTAAACTCTCTTAATTTTATAATTTGAACAAGTAAATTAAAAAATATATTTTTTTAGTATATGAACCAAGTAAAAACAACACGCAGAGGAAAAATAAAGTGAAAGAATTATTTTTTAGATACTGCAAGTAAAAGGAGAAGATTTGTAAAAGAAGACACTATGAAAACTTAATTGGTAAAAGAGGACACCCTAATTTAGTAACTAGGGTCGGGATGGAGTTCGGGGATAAAAAGTATTTCTAAAAACTTAGAGAAGCCCTTTAAGTTATTTTTTAAACGCTTTACCCTCCCTCCACCCCCCACCCACATTCCCCTTAAAATACTATATATAAATCCATTCCCCTCCTCCCCTGTCGTCTCTCCTGACTTCTGATATTCCCGCATCTCCCAATGAGTTAATTAGTTTGTGTTATTGCAAATACATGTTTTGATAATAGAACTGTGGTCCATTAAAGAATTGATTTTTTAGATTTTCTAAATTGTTCTTCCTTATAGAGTGTGTTTGGTATGAAGGAAAACATTAAATGTTTTCCAATTTTCTCCTGTTTGATTGGCTTAAATGTTTTGAAAAATGTTTTCCAAATTAACTTATTTTCCTCAAATTTAAGAAAAATGACTTCCCATAAAAAATTAAGGAAAATATTTTTCAAAACTATCTTTCAAACTTACTTTCAAGTTGAAATGTTCATACAACACTCATAATCACCCACTCCTACCCCGACCCCAAATCCCCTATACCATCCCCACCCCTACCATCCCTATCCAAAAAAATATTTCAAATATTTTCTTACCCCATTCCCTACACCCTACCAGCCCTCTTAGAAAAAAAAAATTTAATTTAAAAAAAAAAAAGAAGATATTTTCTTACCCAGCCCCTACCCACCAAAAAGAATTAAATTTCTTAAAAAAAATTAATTTTTTTTCTTACCCCTGCCTCACCCCCCTACCTGATCCCCCTCAACCAATAAATAAATAAATTATTTTTTAAATTTATTTCTCAAAAAAATTCAAAACTTTTTTCTGAACTCCCCCCCCCCTTCCCCAAACCAGCCCCCTCCCAAAAAACAGATTTTATTTTCTTAATTTATTTTTAAAAAAAAGTTTCAAAAAAAAAAAATTTCTTACCCCACCCTTTTTACACTATTCGTTCTCATTATTTTTTGTTAAATATATACAAATACTTTTAGAAATTTTTTATGCTACTTGCATAATGAACTCAAGAATATAAGTAAGAAACAACTGATTTTTCTAGAAAATATTTTCCTCCTCCATATCGAACAAATCCTAAAAAAATATTTTGCGGGGTCAAAATTATTTTTCTAAAAAGTATTTTCTACTCTTTAGCTAAACACTAAAGTGTATTTTTTGAAAAATATTTTTTAATTCGCCAACCAAACACTAGAAAATATTTTCCACTCACCAACCAAACATAAGAAAATAAGTAAGAAATCAACTTGTTTTTCATGAAAACATTTTTCTAGGAAAATATTTTCTACAAAAAACATCAACCCAAACACACCTATAATGTTATTTGGATTGTTTTTTATTCTTTATTTTATCGTTTCTATTGCTGCAAATGGTTGCTCTTTTAACCCCTAGACTGTTTGGTCTATTGTAGATCATCTAAAAATTATGGCTAGAGATAGAGTTGTATAGCAAAGCATGGACAGTAAAGGAGAGAAGTAGAAGAAGCCTCGATGGCTTCAAAAAGGAAATGAGTTGAAGCAGAAGTAGAAGAGTCAGAAAGAATATAATGGAGTCGTTTGATGAAGGAACTGCTAGGCAGCATAGTCGGAGACACTTGGCGCGGGGAAGTGAGAGTGAAGAAGAGAAAGATGAGGGGGCTTTGTTCGTGCCTCGTTGCATATGGTACATTTTCGACGATAATGTACGACCTCGCCTCTATTTGAGATGATGTTGGGTTGTTTCCAGCCAAAATTTGTAAAGGGATCAAAGGGTTGTACGAAAGGAAGGAGAAAAATACATATATAGTTTAAGACCTTTAAGATGTCTTCTAATGCTACCAGCATACGATACATAAACATGTTCACCTTTTTCAATGAATATGAGTTGAACCGACTAATTTTATTAGAATCTCAGATTGGGAAGCTTTTGACAATTTTAGCAGATTCTCTACGACAACCTTGAAGGTGATAATTAGCTGATTTTTATCATGAGGATTGATCAAGTTAGCCTTTTAGGATGTATATTTGACTAGTTAAAGCCAAGTGGGAGAATTATGTCCTTGCGGACTTGTATTTGTTATTGTAATTTTTTTCAATATATGGATTGTGTTGATTTTCTGTCATTTTCCATCTCTTGTTTATTTTTTATAAATGGGTTCAGACTTAAGTTAAAGTCATTAATAAAATACACAATAAAAATATTTGACTTTTGATTAAACATTTGGATTATATTGTAGATAACGATTAAAAACAATGTGACTTTTTGATTTTACACTAAGTATGAAATTATTATGAGAATTAATTTACTTAGGTGTATATATCACATGCATTATTGGTGAATAGAACTTGTTTGTCTCATATAACACACATGGTTGAAAAAAACATCATTGCTAACTTAAACAAGGAAATTACGACATCTTGAGACATAAGATGTGGTATGTACTGAGGAGCAACACTCTTAAAGGTATTAACCATTCTTAGAGTCATTCGGAAAAGGGTAACACTGTCTAACAAAAGATATGTTGAAGCTTACTTTGTGGATTGTATACTTGAGGGCCATAAACAATGTGAGTTGTGATCAAGAAGCATTTGTAGGGTTTCGTCGAGTGTCACCTGGATCAAGGTGACACATGTAGGAAATAATGCGAACTTTGAAGTCAAATGGATAGACACTTGCAAAATGGATTTGCATGGTGGCCGGTCTTTGATTTAAAAAGAGATTTTTATAGCACTTGTGTTCTTCTAGATAAGTTTTAATCACAATGGAGTTAGAATTAGTTTAAGCAATGGTTTTATGGTTTTGGATCTTTTCATGGTAATTCTATCGTTCTAGATTATAATTCTTTAATTTGTGACTATTATGTTGGTTGTTGCATTCTGCCATGTTATTTCAGTAACAATGATGTTATTACGTGGCATACGAGTTTAGACCACAAAGGGCAAGATTGTACAACTTGTTTGGCAAAAGATAGCTAGGTTTTTTCTCCAAAATTGAAATTCCGACATGTGAGAATTGTCTTACCGAAAAGATTATACATAAATCATTTGGGAAGCCCAAGAGAGTTGATTTTTCCAACAATAACAATATGCCAAGTGTAATCCCACAAGTGAAGTTTAGGAAGGGTAGGATGTACGTAGACCTTGCCCCTTCCCTTGTGGGACAGAGAGTCCATTTCTAATAGACCCTTGGCTCAAAAGAAATAATCATAGTAGTATTGGAAAGTAATAACGACAACAAAACCAATTCTAAAAAAAAAGCAAATAAAGCAATGGTAGTAGTAAGAATAAACAAAGCAAATTAATCAATAGTACACTAGTAGTAAGAAATGAAGAATAAAGTCCTGGGTGCATACTAAATAAGAAGAAAATTAGTAGAGGACACTTGCCCCTGCCTCTCCAACATAAGATTGTGACAATACTCGGCTACCTACTATCCTTTTATTCTAATCTTCAAACTCCATACTTTTACATCTAGGATTATGTCCTCGGTAAGGTGAAGATAGAGAACTAATTTCCCATTATAATTATTTTTCCTCTGATATTTGTGGTCCAATGAATGTGAGAGCTAAGTCTGGTGCTTTGTATTTTATCATAATTATTAATTTCACATGTTTTGTTATGTCTCTTTGGATTTCTCATAAATCAAAAGCATTTGATTGCTTTAGAATCGATAGAGACCGTGAATATCCATCAAGTCAATTTGACGAATTGTTTAGAGGAATGACATTACCAGACAATTAAGTATTCCTTACATACCTCAAAAAAATAGTGTATTAGATAAGAGGAATATAACACTAGTGGACATGACAAGGTCCATGATATGATGCAAACGAATTTACTTATTTCTCCAGGGGGATGTGTTATTGATAGCAATCTACATATTGAATAAAATGTCTTATAAATTAGTACGTTGCACTCCTTATGAGCTATGGACTATCATAAACCAAACCTAAATTATCTACGACCTTAGGATTGCTGCATATGTAAAAGATTGTTTGGCAATTTTGGAAGACCGAGTCCAAAAGGGAAGAAATAAGATGGAAGTATTAATGAAATTGAATATGATGTCACAGTTCTAGAAAATGATTTTTCAAGGAAGGTTTTACGGAGGTGCTTAGAGGTTAGAGGTGTACCTATGGTATATGCTAGGGAGATTAAGGATATGTACGATGGAGCCAAGATACGGGTTAGGACTGTGGGAAGGGACTCAGAGAACTTTCCATCTTGATGGGATTACACCAAGGATCGACCCTTAGCCCTTTTTTATTTGCCTTAGTGACGGATATTTTGACTTTGCAAATTCAAGGTGAGGTGCCTTGGTGTTTGTTATTTGTGAATGGTGTAGTCTTGATTGATTAATGCTAAATTGGATCTTAATAACATGCAAGCTTGCACTTAAAAAATATGCTGGTTTGCATAATGAACTGTTTCCTTCGTTTTGTTGGGTTCGAAATCGAGAGTGCGTCATGCGGAAGCTTAAAGTTTGCAAATCAAGATGGTGATAATTCAGATGACACAATATAGACTAAAAACATAATATTATTGGTATATTTGGTCAACTGTCCTACACATGAAAATTAATATTAAAGAAAATATAAAACTATTAGGAGAAAAATCTCCCCTTAAACAACACTCGTAAATGACTACATTATGGATGCTACTATGTTATGGTATGAGAAGGGGGGCTTTCTATTTATAGAGGTCCAAAACCATTCCTCCAAGAAAGAGGTTAGCCAAATATGGAAAAGTTTTATATTTTCTTTTGGGAAAAGTAAAAGTAATTGTGGTATTACTTTTATTTTCCTTCAAAGAAAAGTAAAACTTAAATTTGGTAAGAAAATCAGGGCAAAAACCCTAACAAATTTCCCCTTTCTGGCTTGATTTTCTTGACATAATTTGATTCACCTTCTTCGCATGCATGATTTTTGTTCTTCACATAATCTTCATCACTGCTGCTTGTCATGGTTAAAAATAAGATTGAAAATATTATGGTTAAAAGTGGGTTAAAATGAATATTTTATTTTTATTTTTAAAGATACAACAACTGTTGAAATATGTTTAAAACTTCTTCTCCACATGTAGTTGGACAAAAAATCTTCATTATCGCCAAACTAGTTGCAACTTGATTTTGAAACCACTTTGAACCTATCCTTAATCTCGTTTTACCAAACAATTGGACCTTTGAACGTAGACTCTGATACCACTTGCTGGGTTCAAAATTGAGAGGGCGTCATACAGAAGCTTAAAGTCTGCAAACCAAGATAGTGATAATTCAGATGACACAATATAGACTAAAACATAATATTATTGATATAATTTGGCCAACTGGCCTACACATGAAAACTAATATTAAAGAAAACATAAAACCATTGGGAGAAAATCTCCCCCTAAACAACATGCATAAATGACTACACCGTGGATACTACTGTGTTATGGTATGAGAAGGGGCTTTCTATTTATAGAGGTCCAAAACCCTAACGCGTTTTTCTATGTTGATTTGCATAATGAGTGAACTAAGTGTTTTTAGTGTAAGGTTTTGCATTCCCTTACAAACTAGTTAATAGAAGTTGCGGCTTTGATGTTAAGACTATAGGTTGCATAAGAGCACATAATTGTTGTTGAAAAGATGATTTATTTGCAGAACAATTTGTATCACTTCTTGATGCCTTTTATGTTTAGTGTCCTCTCTCAGTGATAGTATTTGGACATTCAATCCAAGATTTTCTAGTGCTTTTTTAGGATGTGACTACCATGTGTTACATTGTGCACTTAAAGGGTGCTCGAGAGTGATGGCTTCTTGGACATGGCTAGTAAGTAACTAAATATAAGGACTACGACTCATTTGAGGCTAGTAAGTAATTAACTTTGTAGCAAAAGATTGGAAGAACCAACAACTTCATGAATAATTCAGTAATTGATGAAAAGCCTTAGATCACGTAGAAGACAGAAAATTCAAATTTGTTGCGACTTGCCCAAGGAAAGAATAAAACAATTTGCCAATGTTCTTGCTAATTTGCCATTTCATAAAAGAGAAAAAACTAAAGTAATGCATCTCTATATGATATTTGTGAGGATGCATCCTTGATTTTGGTCTTCTACAATTACTCAGAATTCCATGGTGATTCTGTGCAGAAAATGTTTTTGCCTTGTGGACTTCCACTTGAAAGGGAAGATGATTAAGAGTTGCAATGGATAGCACCCTTCAGACTTGGACCTCTGTCAAGCCAAAACAGTTGATAACGTGTAAGGTTCATGATATGAAAGATTTGTCTTGTATTAATCTGACTAATCTAGCGAATGCACAATAATGGATACACATTTTGACTTTTTTTATTATGTTCATGTGACATGTATTTCAAGTTCAGTAGTTGTTTTTGCTCAAGTGCCAAAGAGGTGTTGATCATCGAGTAGCTCCTATATAGTTGTGGTAAATATTTTCGGTCGACATAATGGATGTATTAGTTTTGTGTATTATTGATCATTAATTTCATATTAAATTTACCATAAAAAGACAATCTATTTTCTATCAAAAATAACAGAAATAATTAATCAGTTTTTTAGCGGAAACAATAATCAATTTCCGATCAAAAATAGGAATTCCAATTTGATTAGGAGTTGTATATTAAAAAAGCTGGAGAAAAACAAAAAATAAGTCACGTGCATTATTCCTTAAAACAACTTTGAACACTTCTACTTGCTTTAGCAACTGCAAAATTTTAATTTTCTATCTTTGGATCTCCACACTTGATAATCGAAGGTGACCTTGTGAATAAAACTGCAGATTCATCTTTGAATTTGTAGTGAACTAAATTCACTTCTCATCTTGAATGCAACCCTTGACTACTAAATCTTTTTGGCATGTCTTCCTGTTTCATTTGCATCTTGAATTTAAACTTACCCATTTTATTTTTTTGAAACATAGATAACTTCTTCAGTGCTTCAATTCCTTTAGGAACATTAAAAGCCCCTTTAAACCTAGCAGGTCCACATTTTGCTTGTGTTTTTTCAATTGGAGGATCATCTTCTAATTTTTTTCAGACTATGATCTTTTTCATGTTCTACAGAAACATCTTCCATCAGATCAAATGAGAAATGCTTACCTCTCATCTTAATGTTTAAAACTTCTTTTTCAGCATCATCATTGATGAAGCATTACTTATCCTCAAAGAATACTTTGTATTCTTTTTCTACCAACTGACAAATACTCAATAAGTTGATCAATATCAGGTACATAGAGAACATCTAAAATTGCTTTATTACCTGAACTTGTTTTGATGACAATAGTTTCTTTTCCTTCAACGGGAATCTGGTCATCATATTTTATCCTAACTTTAAATATTTCAATAGGCTTTAATATTTTAAACATACTCTTGAAAAAGTCATGTGGTTGATGCAATCGCTATCAATTAGCCAAAAAAAATTTTAAAATCTTACTTGAAATACATGTTGCGATAAAAAGATGGTCGTCTTTGTCTTCATTGACCACATGTGCATTTGCTTCATGGTTCTCGAATTTATTTTTGCAAGATTCATGGCCAAGATGATTGCACTTGCTGCACTTCACGCCTAATCTTTTTCAACATTTGTATGGTGGATGACCCAATTTTACACTGTGTTCACAAGGTAGGTAATTTTTAAAATTTTTACTCTTGCTTTGAGTTTTGTGGCTGGCTACTAAAACTCCTTCAATCATACCATCTTGTCTGATAAGTCTCCTTTGCTCCAGTGACTGAAAAGAATTTAATAACTTTGCTTAGGCAGTCTTGGACAGATCTTGTGTATTTTTCAAGGTAGTTATACATGTTTCATATCTTTCGGACACTGTATCAAAAATTTTAGCAACAATTCTTGAATATTTAAATTTAGGGCCTAGTAATTACCTTGTTAACAATGTCAAGTAATATATCCGAATACTCTTTGACTGTTTCGGAGTCTTTAATTCTCTGCAACTCGAACACTTGACATCCTACTGATATGTACAAATGGAGCCTGTTCCATTTAGTAGGTTGAGTTGAGTTCTCTCTCCTCTTTTTGTAATTATCTTATGAATGGGAGCACATCCAGTACGCATACTGTGGTGGATGGAAAGTTTTTTTTTTTTTTAAAAGAACAAACACAACTTTTTTTTAACTCTCTTATTAAATTCAGTACTTACATTCCTTGGATTCTTTCATCTCCAACATATTCTTTCTTCAGATAATTTTAATTTTTTTTTGTGATGTAAGAGACATAGTATTTATAACAATAATTATTGAAACAGAAGCAAACATAGTTGCTTTGCCTTAGACTTCGTGATTTTTTTTCCTTGTGGTTCTTGATTTGGGCTATGATGAAATTATTTGGCAGCGGATTAATTTCATATTCCTCTTCCACAGTTTTTCAAAGATCAAGAGCCTCTAAGTAAGTTTTCATGTTCACAGCTCATAATTGATAATTTTCACCATAAAAAATGAGTGGAGCCATTCGTGAAAAACTATTTTCAGAATCCATCTCTTCACTCACTGGTCTCTCAAGAAAAATAGCTCTAGATATCCAAAAAACTAGCAGTTCAAACAAAGATGGAGTTAAAATAAGAGAAGATGCAGAGTTTTTTTTCTATTCTGGTGAAGCGGCGTATAATATTGATCATCAACTTCTAACATAAATAGTCACTATTACTAAAATATGTTAAACTTATCATTAAAAAAACAACCTATTTGCTACAAAAAATAACAAAAATAACTAATCAGTTTCCTACCAAAAATAAAAATCTTAATTTGACAAGGAGTTTTATGTAGAAAAAAAATTGAAGAAAAATAAAAATAAATCACGTGCATTATTTCTTAAAACAACTTTTAATACTAATATATGGCAAATTATAGTATGATCAATGCAAAGGTTTTTAATGCATGCATTTGCATGGTTAAAGATATAATATCCTTTCAAAACATTTTCTACATCCTTTCCATTGTACTGTTTCTCTGTACGCTATTTTTCTTGTTGTTTTTGTTGGGTTTGAAATCGAGAGGGCGTCATGCGTAATCTTAAAGTTTGTAAACCAAGACGGTGATAATTCAGATGACAAATAAAAATATACTAAAAACATATTATTGAATATAGTTTGGCCAATTGGCCTACATATTAAAAACTAATATTATTAAAAAACATGAAAACAATGGGAAGTCTCCCCTAAACAAGACTCTTTTAAGGACTACAATGTGGATGCTATTGTGTTATGGTATGAGAAGGGGGTGTTCTATTTATAAATGTCCAAAACCTTTCTTCCAAGAAAGAGGTTAGCCAAATATAAAAAAGAATTATATTTTTTTCTCTCAGGAAAAATAAAAGTAATTATGGTAACTTTTATTTTCCTTCTAAGAAAAAATAAAACTTAAATATAGTAAGAAAATCAGAGCAAAAACCCTAACAGTTTTGGTGCACTTCTCTCGAGCCTTCCATTTTTTCTTGTTTGGATACGAACGTTTTCTTTAATTTTTTATTTTTTTTTGTTGGAGCATTGCTCTCTGTTCTTCAGTTAATATCGCACTTCTTCCAGCAATCGTTGATGTACTTCTCTTCAACTTTCAATTATTGGTGTGCTTAATTCTCTCAAACAAATTTGGTTTCTTACTCCCACATACTTTAATTATACTTTGAATTAAATAATCACATAGTGAAATTATTTAGAATAGGCTTAATTTGATATAAAAAGTATATGGCGTTTTTCTAAAAGTAGTTAGTATAAAGAAGTTTAAAATATGTATTTGGACATATATTTAACTTTGAAATAAATGTTAAAGTTTTTTGAGTGAAAAAATGATTTCAAACTCACATTCAATTTTATTTGTTTTTTTGGTTAATTCAGACCAATGTATAATCGAATCTTATTTTGAAAAGAAGGAAGAACACAATAAATGACGCCAAAAGACTAATAGATACTTGAAATAGACCAATTATTAGCACTTAACAACAAAACCAAATACAAAGGGGGTTAAAATAGAATAGATGAAAAACTCATCTAACACACATGCAATTACATGCATGGATTTATGAAGAGACACTAGACATTCAAACAACCTATCTTATATATAATTAACACAATTATTACTTATTTAACTCCGCCTGTGAAAGCTAGAACAGTTTGTATAGCTGTGAGTATGAGGAGAACGATGGCTGCCAGAGTTGAAGCTCCTACCCAAGGACTACTAAAATAATTGCGCATCAAACTTGCCATCATTCTCTTCGAGGTTTTTTCACAATGTTGAATTATCTTTCTGTATTCTTCATTGATAAAGAAGCCGTCTGAAGTGCTGACCCCTTTTCCAATTTTGTTGAAGATTCTAGTCACTTCTTTGTCCTCTCCTAACCTGTTATCTATGATTCCTTTCTGACGAAGCAAATTCACATCTTTGTCCGACTCAATAAGATGATCCATGAAAGTCGCAAAATCACTGAAATATTTATGATGCACATCAGATTGTTGAAGTAAATGTTTGATATTTCCTGCATTAGCATTGTTATGTATCTCTAGAAGCGCTGCAGGAGTCGTTTTTGGCAAGTTAATAGGAAAGCAACATTTCGCCATTATTGCGAATGGTAATTCCTTATCATGCTTTGTCATATCATGAAGCTTGTTGAGTACAAAGAAAGGAAGTTGATTTTCTAGTAACATCAAGTCTCGTGTCACTTGATCTAATATGCAAGCAACATTAGTATTGACAATAGTTTCATCTCCTTGGGGATCCTCTAGATCTTCTTCTTCTAGGGGATACTCTTCATGCAGCTCTAGAATAAACTCAACCACAAAACAACCATCAAGCAACAACATTTGCAAGAATTGATCATTATTGAGGTCTTCTATATCATCATAACACTTCAGTTCTTCCTCCTTCAATTCCTTCAATTGATTGATGCAACTTTCCACATCAAGCTCCTCTCGCCGTTCAAGAAATCTTTGTAGGTATAATAGTTTGTACTTTTCCATTGAACGAAGTTGAGGATTTTTCCTATGGTAAGGACCAATAGAGACCATCTTTGGTGTATAAGCATCTGGATTTGATTCACGTAGCCCCACATTTACTTTGAATATCGTACATGATTTAATAGACGAGTTATTCACATCCTCAAATTTTTCATCAAAACTCTGATTTATAGATTTCTTTGTTTGCGACCCTAATAGATCTTGACCATTTGTTTTCTTTACCTCAATTAAATAATGTACTTTCCTCCCTTCTTCTATCTGTGATGGAAAAGAGTAAAAAAAATTTAAAACGGTTATTTTGTTTATTCTTTTAATACCTCATTATTTTGTTTACATTTTGGTTACTTTCCATCGGATCCTATGTTACATCAATCAAAATCGAACGGTAGTGTTATGTGATAAAAAAATGTCCACCAAAGTTAAAAATGTAATCCTCCTGTTTTGAATTTATTTGTTTTTTTTAGTTGGTTTAATTTATTTATTTATTTTTACAATTGTTTAATTTTAGTTTTTCACATAACATGTTTAAGATCATAAAATTAAAAAATATTTCGATACATTTGTTATAAATGTATTTACATTATAGTGAATGTATATCAAGATCTAATAAGATCTAGTTGATATCTATCAGGATTTGAAGTATCTTTCATTTAGTCAGAAACTAGGAGTATTTAACCCTATAAATAAAGGGGTTTTGTTCATTGTATTCTTAATCAATCAAGAATCAATATGATCTCTCATACCTTAAGAGAAGAAATAAGAATCACTCTCTCTATTCTCTCTACTCTTCTTCTTGTTCTTTATTGTTTCTTCTTGTTCTTTATTGTTTCATAACACGTTATCAGCACGTGCTCTCAATTAAGCATTAACTCAGCAAAACAAATGGGCAACTCGTCAAAATTCGGTAAAACAAATTTGTGATTCTTTAATTTTCTAATAAGCTGACGACAGTAACTATCTTGTCATCTTATTTTGAAGTAGCATTTGACCAAAAATAATTAAGTGTCTTTGTAATGATTATCACAATTCTAGACAAAGATATTACAAGCATGCGCAATTTTATTTTATTTTTTTTGATAAATTTATATGTAGCCCTATTATCACTAGTACACGTGTATGTACTGTCTAACAATTTACTATATCTTTTTGGCGTGTTTCTTTACAATTCCTAAGTTTAAATATAATTTGAGTACTAATTATTTTCTTTGAGAAACTATTTTTGAGTTGCAGGAAGATACTATTTTCAATTTCTTATTTATATGTATTTGCTACTAATGGTATAATTATTATTGGATTTGTTGGATATGAGGAAAAATAATTTGTTTGGAACCATTTATGTTTTACATTTATTCCTCAAGAACAATATTATCAAAAGGATGATAATATGTTGGGTTCAAGTCTCATCGATTCATGCCTAAGACGCCTTTATATGGATAAGATGTTGAGTCTGAATCTCAATACACCATATTGATGATATTATGATGGCTAAGGCAAAATAATGGGTGTTTAATAAAATGTCATGAAACATATCCCATTAATATGCTCTATTCCATGAAGTGAATATGGTAGCATAAATCTGAAAGTTGACAACTTGCTTCATTGTTGAAAGAAGATAAGTGATTGAATGCACGAATATAAGCGTGGAGAGACAATATGATAATAATCATCAAAAGTGATAATATTTTCATACGTTTATTATGATTATAAGATATGCTAGAGAAAAATTCTCTACAACATATGTATGCTTCAATTTGCTCCTGAAGTAGCGATATGATGAAAAAGGTTATAAGATATATAAGCTATCATAATTTGATAGGCTTAAGACACGATTATATTCTATTCTTAGGGAATGAGAATTTTGATTATTATAAGCACAGATCCATTCCCTGGGGTCAATGTGATAATATTTAGTGAAGCTTATTAATATAAACGTGTACTTGATTGTGATGATATGACAACTCACCTTCGAAAGAGGCAGAATAACTGAGATGGGTTATTTTGAAATCTACTTCTGAAGTAGTAAATCTGAAATTTATTCAAATAATAGTAAATTTGAAAGTTACTAAAGCAAAAACACACATCATGATAAACTTGGAGTTTACTAGATTAAAAGTTCATAAGTTGACATGAACGATTGCGATACCTCGAAGATGTGAATACTAAGTATTGAACATATATTGAAGAATTAGAAAATTCTTCATGAATTTTAATGTTGCTTATTCTCTTGATAAGTTGGTTGGACCAACTAATTTTGGGATTGGATCCCTCAAAATATGAAAAGAATAAAAGGTGAATAAAGGCCCTTTCACCTATCATGTGATATCTTGAAAAGATGCATCAATAAGATGATCATATGCACATTCATTGTCAACCTGCAGTTTGACATTCATAAAGTTGCTTGCTCAATAAAATTGAGTCAAGAGTATAACTTTCAGATTGTGTAATCAAGACAATTCATCATGATGATGATGGTTTGGCATTGAATGCCTTCGATAAATAGCTAAACCATTACTAATGAGAACAAAGCTTCATGTGTTAGTCTGAAATATGATATGTTGCGTACAATAGAACTTGTATGCATTAGACCAATAAATTATGATTATTTCTTTCCTCTCAATTGGTTCAAGGTCAGAAATCAATTATTCTATCTAATAGTTGATGTGCGGTATACGATTAATGAATATACCATGATGCATAAAGATAGATTCCTCACAGAATATGGAGGATGTATGTTAGTTTTCCTAACATAAGGGGAAGATTATAAGCAGCCATGAAATATGTTAGGAATTATCATCAGATCCTCATTCAAAAGATAATTCAAGTCGAATGTCGAATGCATCTCATATTTAAGCTGCAAATGCTCTTATTTTGTATTCATAAAAGACAAAGTCTACGCATGCATGAAGCATAGTAGACTAATTGTTTCCAAATGAAATAATCCTTGAAAAATTAGGAGCAAATAAGCATAATAAGAAGGTAATGTGCTCTTGAAGAGCGTACGACATAACACTTCATGAAACCTTATGAGAGGTTCAGGTACTTGAAAATAATGAAGTGATGAGTTCTCAAAATGTTATATCACACTCCGAACCTATTCGAAATGATATATCATCAATATTTTTGATACAATATTTGCGCAATATTGTGAGAGATTACGAGGATCCGAATTCTACGTTTATTTAAGTATTCTTACGTAGAAACATTTATCAAGTGACATGAAAGGATAAATCTTGGTAAGTGTAAAACTTATTTGATTTGCAGTCCAGACACTTGAAGATGTCACATATGAAATGTTGAATATTGTCACATGACAAAATTTAAATGAACACTTTCTAGTTTGAAGCATAGAAAGTTTCTGGGAAACTTATTTAGAATCCTTATATTGTATAAGTTTATAGCTTGAAAATTATTGGAACTCTTTGAGAGTTTTCAAAAGCAAGAGATTGCCATATCCTAGTGCAAGTGGTGCACTAGTGTATCTTGCAAATACTACAAGGTCTGATATAACCTTTTCAGTCAATTCTGCTCCTACTAGGAGACATCAAAATGGGATAAAATACATGAGTTTATTTTATTCTAAAGATTGTAGTCCCGATCATATTGATCATGCTGATGTTGGGTACTTATTTGACCCGCATAAAGCTCGGTCTCAAGCAGGCTATGTGTTCATGTGGGGGGGGGGGGGGGGGGTACGGCCATATCTTGGAGATATACAAAACAGTCTATCTAGCCACTTCATCAAATCATGATTAGATAATAGCTATTCATGAAGCTAGCCGAGAATGTGTATGGTTGAGATCCATGATACATGTCATTCGAGAAAAATATGGTTTGAAATGTGGCAATGTACTCACAGTTTTATACAAAGATAATGTAGCATGCATAGCACATCTTAATGGAGGATTCATAAAAGGAGATAGAACGAAGCACACTTCATCAAAACTTTTCTACATACATGAGCTACAAAAGAATGGTGATATTAACGTGCAACAGATTCGTTAAAGTGACAATGTGGTTGATTTATTCACCAAGTCTCCTCCAATTGCAATTTTCAAGAAGATGGTGCCCAAGATCAGGATACAAAGGCTCAAGAATGTTCTCATTAGGGGGAGTTAATATGCACTGTACTCTTTTTCTCTTAAGAGGTTTTGTCTCACTGGATTTTCCTTGTAAGGTTTTTAATGAGGCAGCCTATATGCGTATTGTTAGAGATATGTGTACTCTTCTTTCTTCACTAGATTTTTTTTCCACTGGGTTTTTTCTAGTAAGGTTTTAACGAGGCACATTATTTATCTAGACATTCAAGAGGGAGTTTTATAAATGTATTTACATTATAGTGAATGTCTATCAAGATCTAATAAGATCTATAATAAGATCTAGTTGATATCTATCAAGATTTGAAGTATCTGTCTTTTAGTTAGAAAATAGGAGTATTTTACCCTATAAATAAAGGGGTTTTGTTCATTATATTCTCAATCAAGAATCAATATGATCTCTCATCCCTCAAGAGAAGAAATAAGAATCACTCTCTCTATTCTCTCTACTCTTCTTCTTGTTCTTTATTATTTTATAACTACATTCTATATATTATATATTATATATTATATGTAATAAGGGAGAATCCACAGATTTGATAGTACTTAGTTAGTTGAATTTCAACTAATGCTAATCTAAATATATTTTGTCACTTTTAGTTAGAATGCAACTGATGCTTATCACTTACTTCAAAGGCTTCTTCTTCTAAATTTACCCCTTAATATGTACTTTTAACTTACTATTTCATATTAATTTACTTTGCCTCCTTTTTTATATTATCCTTGACATGTGTTTTTAACTAACTAGTTTAGTCGCACGTGCCTCACACATCTAACATTTAATTATTTAAAATTAAATAACTTTATACATTTAAGAGATTTTTAATGAAATGTAAAAGTTTAAATCACTTTTGAAAGATCATTCACACTTTAATATAATAATGTAAATATATATATATATATATATATATATATATATATATATATATATATATATATATATATATATATATTACATCATCACTTTTGCGTTTTTCATGTGATACCTCTTTCCTTTGCTGTCAGATGCTAAGAGAGATGCATCAATTTGAACCACATTTGTGATACAGTTATATTTCTTTTTTTTCTGTATTTTTTTTTCTTATTTTTAAAGTCAAATCTTTACAAAATCATTGATTTCATTCTAATTACGTACTCATTCTAACGTTTGTGTATTTATTTCTAGTTTCTTTTCTTATTCTAACATTTTTATATTTATTTTTAGATTATTCTTAAATTTTTCTTATTCTAATATTTTTATATTTATTTCTATATTTTTTAAATCTTCTTAAAATCAAATTTAGTTGATTTAGAATTCTTAAACTAATGGAAAAAATATTAGTTATCATTAATTCTGATGATTTTTAATAAGAAATTGTTTTACCATAAATATATTTAATTAATTTTTAACTCTTATGAAGGGCAAAAAGTTCAAATAACATTTTTAAGATCCTTCACACTTTTAATATATTATAGATTATAGATTATAGATTATAGATATAGATTATTTCGTAAAATATTCTTGAGATATTTTACGATACCTTCACTTGATTTCCTCCCCCCCTGCCCCCCCCCCCCCGCCCCCCGCCCAACACACGCACACACATATCCACCTCTTTCTCTTTTGCATTATATATAATGATGTTTAGTCACTAATTTTGATAAATAAATATATGTTACTTTTATTTATTTTATTTTAAAGTTTTTGTCAGCAACAATAATCCTGAAATATTTAATAATTCACATTACTTTACTGCAATATATAATGGAGAACGCCCGATTGTTGTAGGCCTCACGTGAATTTATTATGCCCATTGTATCCTAAATTAAATTTTAAAGAACGTAGAAGATCTTACTCATTTTTTTAATTTAATTAAATAATTATATTGATATTTAAAATGTTATACAAAATTTAATGATTATAGAAAAAGTGATAGTGACACCATACGAGATCTATTTATTCTATTAAATTAAAATTTTGATTAAAAAAATTTGATAGGTTCTTTTATATGAAAAAAATATTAAGAAAGAACGCCCAACTTTTTAAAATATATTTTATCCGTAATTGAAGTTTTAATAATCTTGTAAGATTTCAACCATTAAAGAAACATCTAAGTATTTTACTAAATCAAACTTTCTACTTTTTAATTTAATTGTTATCTTTATTTATAAATTAATTTTATTGACGTAATCATATAATAATTTGTAGCATCAAATATTTTTTATATTACTTAAATATTTTATTTCTTAAAAATAAAATAAGTTAGTCAATAAGTTTAATTGAGAAAAAGATAATGAAGGTAATTCAACATACGACAACAATCATCTTAGGTTGCTAGAAACTTTAATTCAAAAGAATTTAGTAAAATAAAAAGATGAACAGCTTTAGTGCATGCATTTATTTGAAAATTAAAAGAAAGTCTAAAATATACTCTACGAAAAATATTATTTTTTAACTTACAAAAACTTTTACCTCCATCATTTTCACTTGTTTGTCTGATTCTGTCGAAATTTTTTGAATTTTGTAATCTTAAACTAAAGATATATACGAAAAAAAATAAAATATCCTTTAATCTCGTGATCTTAAACATGCCATATGAAAACATAAATTAAAAGAGTCTGAAAAAAGGAAAAGAAATATTCTTTTTAAAAAAAAAAAAAGAAATAGGGATCAAGAAATTAAAACGGATATATGATTTAACATTTTAAAAATGTTAAGAAATTATCGAACTGCTTTCAACTAATCCTATAACGTTACAAAAACAAACAAAAAACAAGAGTTGTAAAAAGTAGAAAAAATTATAAATATAAATGTTAATGTAGTTTGAGCCCGGGCTTAGCACGAGATAGAAGATCACAAGATTCAAAAGTTTTCTTCACTTTCTTAAACTACAAGTCAAGTCAAAATCAAACAAACAAATTATAATGCAGGAAATATATTTTATATATATAGATAGATAGAGAGATATAGAAGATCACAAAATTCAAAAGTTTTCTTCACTTTCTTAAACTACATGCCAAGTAAAAATCAAACAAATAAATTACTACAGAGGAAGTATGTTTTATAAAGAATAAATACATAGATAGATACTCAAATTTGATCTTAACTATTAGTTTAAGACTTAAACATATATAATAGTCATCTAGACCGCGTGAACTCCAATTGCTAGTGGCGTGTTGAATAGACAAATTAACAAATGACACTTGTATGTTTTTTAAAGTAAGTATATTTTTATATTTTTAAAATAGAAAATCCTTCCTGGCTTTCCAACCACCATTCTACTTTCTTATTCCCTAATTTGCTTCTATACAATGTCTCTCTTGTGAATGAAATTGCAAATTACATAGAGAAATAAATTGGTTTATAATCAATAGCTATTGTTTCTTATGTTCTTTCAAGTCTTCAAAAATAAGAGAGGTATTAAATAAGAGATTTTTGAAGAAAATCGTACGAACTTGACTTAAAATAAATAATATTACATCTAATAAGAGTATTTTTTGAACTAACTGAGCCTAACATAATTGCAAAAGAAAAGTGTGCTAATGAAACAAAAACCTAATTACTTGTATATTTGAGAGAGAGAGTAAAGAGACCTCATCTTTTTCAGTTGGAAGAAGCAGCGGAATTTGATTATCTATTGAGGTAATAATCTCAATGGAGTGTGACATCCCTCTTTCTTCAACTCTATTTCCTGCAATAAGACACATTCTTTTAAATTTCAATTCATAGATGTAGGTATTATCATTGTTGTTGTTATAAAGTAAAGACAAAGCAATGAAAAGAAAATGAAGAAATTATGCAACAGTAGAACTTATTTTTACTAAATTACATAAAATTTCTATTATTTTTCTTAATTATATAAATTGATACATCCATAAGTCCATAAATTTTTAAATACATAATTTTAATTATATATATCTCTTTGGTCTAGTTAATGCATTATGTATCTCGACCAAATAATTTAATAAATAGATATATCTCAGTAATCAAAATTATGTATTTCGACTTCAGAATTATGTATCCGGATGCTAATTATGTATTCGAACAAAAATTTAGTAATTAATCGTTACATTATTAAGTTTAAAATTATGTATCTTAACTTCAAAATTATGTATCTGAAAATTATATGTTAAGAGATTAATTGTAATTTAGTAAAAAGTAAGAATAGAAAGTAATCATGGAAGAACTTATTGAAATTTATGTAAGTTTTACAAAGAAAATTAGTACTATAAAACACTCTAGCGTTACTTTATGAAAAGAACCCAATATGTCTTGTCAAAATCTATATAAAGAAGAAACTAATTTGATCGATAAATAACCAGGATGGATACACTTATCAAATTAATGAAAAACACATTAGCTCCATCATTCGCCCAGTAAATTCTAATATAAATATCGAGCACTCAATGATAACAAAAAAGATAACGACGACTAAGAATCTCAAGACTTAAGAATGATAATAGAAAAAATAACGATGACTAAGAGTTTCAAGACTTAAATAAAAGAAAAAATAAAAATATAATTAATGAATAGTGTTTTTTAGCATATAATGAGAAAATGCAGCAAATTACCTCTTTGGTTTGGCTGTTTCTTCTTGTATAATTGGAGATAGTATTTTGTGTAGGGAAGCATTAATTGTTGTTTTCGGGTTTGTAAAAGAGAATAAAATGTATATAGAAATCATTACATAGAAAATTACAATTTATAGCATAATTTTCATTTTTTCAAATTGTAGCAAATCTTATAAAAAATAAAAATAATTTCTCTTTTAATTAAAAAAATATCAATTATATATATGGAAAAAAAGATTCTTATGTACCAAAAATAGGGATGTCAGTTATTGTCAGATATCTTCATCACCCTAAATATCTCAATAAACAGTTTTCATATAATTAATTATCTTCTTAAACGTATTTACCATCAACGTCTTTCTGTTCTCATCTTACGAAATTTCAATTTCTATCAAATTTTCGTTTATTCTTCTTAAACAACTTTAGTTATATGTTTGAAGTTGATCAAACTAATGAACGGTGAAAGGGTCCATTCGCTTCTTGTTATGTATGGAGGAAGATGGAATGTTAGCAGTATGTTAATTGTTAAGGTCGTTTTGCAGAATAAAAATTGTGGTCGTTTTAGTGTTTAAATTGATTGGTGTTAACGGTATGTTAATTGTTAACATTCATAGGATACATTTTCGGGACTAAACTGGCACACATACAAATTTCATACAAATCATCAAAAAGTGCACTTTATAATCATTCAAATTTCATACATTTTCGGGATTAAACGGCACTTTAAGTTATTACATCTTTAAAAAATGCCCGAACGGAGAATTTTCAAACCTTTTAAAGTGCTCCTTTTTCCATCTTAACATAAGATCATCGAAAACATCAACCTTAATATACGATACCCAATGACTATATGTTTTTCGCTCCTACATACATTTACAAATATAAAAATAAGAACGTAAAAATACAACAATATTTAGCTTTTGATAGTTGGAAGACGATCTATTGATTGTTGCAACAAACATATAGTACTGGTAGTGATTCCACATAGATAAAAGAAGGAATGTAGAAGAGCTGGGTCAGTACAACCACAAGTACTGGTAGGCATCATCGGCCGACCGTGTTAGTCAGTATAATCATAAAATAAAATTAAGAAAAATAAATCATGACATCTTGAATGAAATATAATTCAACTAAGGTTGTAATAACATTATTACTTTACCTATATAACTTAAATCATCCAACTACTCTTCCAACTCCATCAATATTATATTCACTACTAACATACTCCGGCCTCATTAATTCACATCATCAACCACAATCCAATGCAATACATCACTATTCCTCTTTATTCTCATTACTCATATTCACAGGAACAAATCCGTAATCATAGACAACACACACTAAACTCTCGGGCTAACAACCAAATGTTCTCTTATAATATTAAAGAATGATAACTAGCCATTCTGATAAGCTACGATTACAACACGTATAAATGAAACAAGTCAACCAACATATAAGTAAGTACAAAACTTCACTTTTTCAAATACATATCACACAATCAATCTCAAGGATACAATCAAGTAGGGAATACAAGTCAAATCAGATCTCAATAAGACATACTAGAGAACTCAAGTTTCAGTAGCAATCTTTAGCGTCGGCCACAGTGCTACTAACAATCTTTTTGTAAATAACAATTACGTCCATTAAATCTCATAATTAGAAAACCATTAGCATGTTATTAGCTTATTAAACCACAGGACCTTTCAAAATCAACACTAATTTATACACACATGCTAAGAAACTTACTTTTGCCCAACTAGTCATAATCTACAGGTGACACTCTAAGTGATGTACTGTACCGACGTGGTATCCGATCCTCCATAAGTAAATATTATCAATATTTATATTTGTACCGGCGCGGTACCCGATCCTCCATAAATAAGTAATATTAATATCCATATCCGTACCGGCATGGTATCCGATCCTTCATTAATAAATATTATCAATATTCATATCCGTACCAACGTGGTACCCGATCCTCCATAAATAAATATTATCAATATTCATATTCGTACCGGTGTGGTACCCAATCCGCCATAAATAAGTTATATCACTATTCATATCCGTACCGGCGTGGTCCCTGATCTTTTATAAATAAATAATATCAATATTCATATCTGTACCGGTCTGGTAGTCGATCCTCCATAAATAAATATTATCAATATTCATATTCGTACCAGCGTGGTACCCGATCCTCCATAATCATATTATATACATTTTATTAAATTGACACTATCTTTCGGGATGTAACACGACGTACTAAATTTATAAGTGCACTTAAAATCATAAAGAAAATTCGATCAAATGCTTTCATTTATTAATATTTTGACCCTCTCATGGGTATTATTTCAATAATTCATCACGATCATCAACAAGCCATTCATGGAATTAATACAAGGATTTATCATTATCAAACAAGCCTCTCATAGGCACAGTTCAATAAATCATCATTAGCACCAATTTAGCCTCTCATGGACATCCAATAGATAAAGTGTTTTTATCAATACCAAAATAAAAATATTATAAAATAAATCACAATTTAACACTTAAGCATGAAAGTCACTATTGGAGAATTACTTGTTCATTAATTATTAAAATATCACTACCTATTTTCATATAATATAATCATTACACTAATTCAAGTCATCAATCCTTTAGATATTACTATGTTCATCAATACTTGATCCTATCATGATTCTCCTCATCATATTATTGTCCAATACATGCAACTTAATATCATTATAACTAAACTAGGTTCATCACTAGAACAACTAAGAACTATCATGTCCACATACTTCATTTACAACAATCTCTTTGCGGGCACATAGCACATAATATCGCAAGTATCACATAATTAATCAATAATATAGTTTTCGAGATTAAAGTTAAGTTCTTGTTTCTTTATCCACCTCAACTCCATGCCCGCAAGGCTATACATGCTTTCTTCCATCAATTCTAAATTATGAAAATATAAAATAACACAATCTTCTACTCATTAAAACTAGCCTACCTGAACGTCAAACTTTTGATATAAACAAGCTGCAACAAAGATGCCCTTTCCTTTCCTTCATGCCTTGGAATAATCAATCATCAAAAAATCAGGCAATTATAAGAGTAATTAAATAATTACTCTTTAAACAAATATTTTGGGAATTCAAACCCACTAATTCTATCCTTAATTCAAGGTCTATATCATCCCCCAAGTTCAATTAATTATTAATTAGCTTGAAGAGCTTAACCCATCTCCATTAATGGAGTTTTTATGCTAAAGGTCTCATCTATATGGAATTCAAGGTTCCTAACCATCAAAATTCATAATCTAGTTTATAAAATTCATGTTAGGAATCTTTAATTTATGGTTTAGAATTAGATCTAGATCATATTAAAAACACCCATGAGTATTCCTCAAAAGAATTCCACCATTAAAGGGTTTTATAAGGATTCTAAGATGTTAAAGAGTTAAAAGACGAAGAAAATAATGGAAAAACTTATCTCAACGAAGGAATTTCACCTTAACCTTCGGGAAATCACCCCTCTAGGGTTGGAGAATGAAATTTGGGGTTTTTAGACCTTAAATATGGTTGAAGCTGATTTAATTATCATCAGAATTTTTGCTACAACAAAATCCCATTTTCCCGAACAGTGCTCAGTAAAACCGTCATAACTTTTTACTCCAAATTCGGATCGACGAACGATTTATTGCATTGGAAAGAGGACTCAGACATCTTTGATTTGTTTGGCGTTAGACCTCTTAACTCCTTATATTCTAGGAGATATGGTCATTTAAAGTTATCCCTAATAAGAACCTATAACGAAACTGTATCGAAAAGAAAGTTATAACCTTAACTTTGTGTTAGGGATATTGTACGACCTTAATTCATAGCTAAAGAACTTTCAAACTAAAGTATTGATATTAGAACTCATGAATAATTAAATTCATCGAGCTTAAGTCTATCTGGACATATTCGAAGACTAAAATCTTTGCCGAAAAATTTGAGGTGACATAATAAATAAATTATTGGCTATTTTGGACCCAAGTTAATATCAAAAAATAAAAATTAAGAATTTTCATGAATTTATTATGGATAATTTAATAATGATGAAATGGGTCGTTACATGAAGACTATGACAATAAGTACAAAAACTGACGAAACACCCTATTCATGAGATCCATAAATGTTGTAGGGGTATTAGTCAGTCTGAAGGACATGACCAAAAATTCATAGTGATCATATCGGGTTCAAAAATCAGTTTTGGGAATCTTAGTCTCCCTAACCTTCAACTGATGATACCCCAAACGATGGTCTATGTTAGAGAAATATTTGGCACCCTGAAGTTGGTCAAAAAGATCATCGATTCTGGAAAGAAGGTATTTATTCTTAATAGTGACTTTTTCAGCTAATGGTAATCTATACACATACGGAGGGAGCCATCTTTCTTACGCACAAAGATTATCGGGGAACCCCAGGAAGAGAACTAGGATGGATAAATACTTTATCAAGAAAGTCTTTTAACTGTTCTTTCAACTCTTTCAATTCTGCAGGAGTCATTCTGTATGGTGAAATAGAAATAAGTCGGGTGTCTGGCAACAGGTCAATGCCAAAATTTTTCTCTCTATATGGGGTATCCCAGGGAAATCATTAGGAAATACTTCTGAGAACTCATTAACTATTGGTACTGACTGGAGGAAAGGACTTTCAGTGCTCGAATCTTTAACCCGAATAAGATGATACAGACAACCCTTAGATATGAGTTTACAGGCTCTAAGAGTAGAAACAGACACCACACAATTTTTATAAACTCTCTTAACAATGATAGAGTCATCAACAAGAGTAGAAACAGAGAAGGGTTCTAAAATATTTTTGGGCTCAAAACCAAAACTAACTACCACATAAAGGGTCATGTAAGATATGATAGACCCCAGATCAAGTAACACAAAATATCATAGAAGAAAATCTGTAATATACCTGAAACAACATTTGGTGAAGCCTATGAATCTTGGCGGTTGGATAATGCATATAAATGGTTACAACCGCACCATCTAGCAGAAGTAGTTCCTTTAGGTGGCGGAGCTGTGGAAGCAACTTGGGATTTAACGCCTCCAGAATTTCCTCTAGCCGAAGGGTAGTCCCTTATATAATGGCCTGACTGGCCACATGTATAGAACATAATCTTACCAAGTTGACACTTTCCAGGATGATACTTGCCGCAAGAGGCATAGCTTGGATGTGATCGGTACGGCTGGGCCACACTACCCTGAGAGTGAGTACCTTGAGTTTATGGACCGCTACCAGGATGGAACCTCTTCTCACCTAAAGGTATGGGTGCAAGAATACTAGCTGAAAATTGAGCAATGCTCCAGAATTTCTTCTTAGACCACTGCCTGCCCCATCTTCCACCTTGCTGCTGACTAACATTCTGATCTGTAGACTTGGCCCTCTTAGCCTGCCTTTCTTTTTTCTCTACCTCTGTTCGCCTCTTCTTATCCTTTTTTACCTGTTGTTTTACACTGTTAACCTGGAGATATCCATGTCCTTGTTCAATATTGCCCCTTACATTCTAACACCAACTCATTCGAGAGATCGAATGCGAACTTTCTCATACGAGCCCTCATATTGCACACCAACTCCGGAGCGTAATGGGACAACTAGGTGAAGTTCAATGCATATTCTTTGACACTCATCTTCCCCTTCTTCAGATTCATAAATTTTTCAGCTTTCGCTTCCCTCATATCCTGGGGGAATAAATGATCCAGAAAGGCCTATAAAAACTCATCCCACATAGCAGGTTCCACATCCTCACCTATCAATTCTTCCCACTCATTTTACCACTAGTAAGCCACATATTTTAGGTGATAGGCCACAAACTCTACTCCTTCAATATCACTGGTATGTATGACTCTGAATATTTTCTCCATCTCATCCATGAACCCTTAAGGATCCTACTCAGCTTTGGTACCTATAAAGGTGGGTGGGTTCAGCCTCATAAATTGGCCAACCGAGTGATTTCAGAAGAGCCGAACACAGAACTCCCATCTCTAGGTCGACGGGACTGAGAAGCCACAAGCTAAGCAATCATGTGGATAAACTGGCGGAACTCAATATTTGAGACCTCTCTCTGCGGGGACTGAGTATGATTAAGACCGGACCGAGGTGCCCGAGGAGAGTTGGTTTGGACTAGAGGGACCCCTGGAGTAGCAATGATATCTAGGGTACGAGCTCTATAATTCGTATCCTATGAGTAGGGCGAACCTCTTCAGCATTTGTCCCAATAAGGGCGGAGGCCCTGGATGAGATGTTCTGCTCATTGGATCTATGGGGAGGCATGATCTGAAATATAGGAAATCATGAGTTAGGAAACATGCAAACCTTATAGCATGAACTAGGGCACAAAGAAAAAGGAAAAACATTCCTAAATGCCTTGTAGATCCTCTCTTTTAAGTATGGCGCGCTACACACCCATAAGAAGGACCTTAACCTACACGACTTCGTAGACACCCTGGGACCTTGAACCTGTCTTTGATACAAAAATTATCACAACTCAAGCCGAGGCCATGGCCGCGACTAGTATCCCAAACCACGAAGCCCCGAGAGACCCCTTCGCATACTATCATAAGCATAATTCATATGAAATAAAAATGTGAAAGATAAACTAAAACGTGAAACTCCCATAAATCAAACTTAAAACTTTATGACAGCAATCCATTAGAAAAAAAAGTAACCCAACTTTAATCTAAACCAATCTATGAAGCCTATATTGAACTGAAAATAATAGTCTGACTAAGCTGGGACAAGACCCCCGATCGGACCATAAAACTGATTGAGACAAAACATGGATAGAATGCCTTTCGGTGTAAGGGAGGCTCACCAACTCAGAAAGTCTGGGAACAATCTACTGCTATGCTGGACCCCGGAATGGATCAGAACCTATATTAAGGGGGTTAATACTCGAAAAGTATTTGTATGTATAGAAATCCAAAAAATATAACATATATTTTGTATAATATAGGTGAGAGCATTTCATAAAACAAGATATCATAATGCAGATGAAAACACATGGTCATAATATGTAGAGTTCCAACCATTTTTGTAAAAACATTAACTCAACTCTTAGTTTTACTTGTGAGATAGATGGTACACCCTCCAATTCTGATAAATATCCCACGGGCTATATGTGATACGCCCTTGACCCAGTGGCCAAACCCTCAACCCAAGTTTGCCGCAAGGGCTGGAGTTTCTGATTTTGATATGCCAAAAAGCACATGGCCACCTTTTAATCCATATTTCAGGATAAATAACCCGCATCGGCAAAATAGGATTTTAGGTAATGAGTTATCTGAACTCGTGTCATCTTCGGGTAACCATCTAGCTCTCTTAAAGCCCACTTTTAGCCCTTTTAAAACATGCATCGTCATTAAAACATGGTTGAAAGTCTGTAAAATATGAAGTCTGATTTGGTCTGAGTTTGTTATGGCATCTGTCTGATTTGGTATTGTCATATCAAGATTTGCAAACCGTACAAGTCATATCATATCATATCATATCATATCAACTTTATAACCCTTTCATTTAAAAAACATGTTAATGACCACCAATACACTTAAACATCACTTAAGAGTTGTTATTTCAATAATATATGAAACTTATGAAAAACACTCTTTTCAATACTAAAACATGTGGTGGACGATTCTTACATAATTCACAGGAAATCTTCCATTTAACACAAATGAACTTTTTGAAAGTAAAGAAAGTACCTTCTCTTAAAATACAAAACCTTACCAGTTCACCATGGATAGTAAAACTTATGACCTAAGCTTTTAATCATGCATTTGAACAACCCATTAAGACAATGAATTTCATAATAACAGAGAGAATTTCGCAAGTCATGCTCTCATATCAATTCTCAAAACTCATAACATAGATACACATAAAGATAATTCAAGTTTATGGAAAAACTTCATGATAATTTCATCAAAATTGGTTCATGATGCATACTCTTCAAATGGTTTCTAAAACCCTTTTCATACACACAATTATATATATTTAAATCTTGTTAAAATGATAAGATTACGCCCATGAGATTTAGGATAGGCCCACATACCTTGCTAATAACAAGAACGTAGAAAATTTGACCCTTGAAGCTTAAAATCCCCAACTCTAGGTAGTTTCTCTTCTCTTGCTTAAGGAAAGATGATTTGGGGATTTTGTGAAGTGATATAATGTTCAGATTTGATTGAAATTATCCAACTCCAACGTAATGGAGCAAGAAAATCTAGTTTAAATTATCAAGATCTGATTGAAATTATTAGATTTCTCTAGAGTTGCATTGACTATGGTGGTTTCGACGTTTTTCGATGAGCTTTGATGTAGAGGCCAGATTTGTAAGGGAAGGAAACAATAAGGTAGTGTTGGATGATAGAGGAAAAACAGAGTGGGTAGTGAAGTTATCGGTTGCTCTGACGACGTGAGTTCGCTGGAGGAAAAAAGGATTGTTTGATTGGTTGTTGTTTGGTGGTGGTTCACCAAAAGAATAGAAAAAATGAGGTGGTGGGTATGTTGGTGGTAGTGGCGGAGCTCTGAGCGATGTTTGGTGGTGGTGGCTCTGTGATAGTGATGAAGAAGGAAGGAGGTGGGTGGTTGGAGTTATTGTTTGGTTATGGTTATTTTTCGATTGTTTGTTGGATGTCGGTGGCTTGAGGTTGAAAAAAACAGTGACTCGTGGTGGATGGTTGCTAGAGTTGGCAGTGTTGTTGTTTGTTTGCTGGATAAAATGGGGGTCTGGTGGTGGTGATGAAATCATTGTAATATAGTTTGAATTTAATATCATACATTGTTATGAATTTGATAGTTGTTATTTCATTACAAATATAAAACATTTTCAACAGTGAAACTAATTTAAATTATAATGAAATATTTGAAATTCACATATAATACTTATAATATATTTGTATTAAAAATATTTTAGTTATATATATTCACCACGTGCATTGAAACACATCTATAACACGTATAATATATTGGATTCAAAATGTATTATAATTATTATTTTTTTTCCTCTTTTTAATGTTGCTAAAAACGTATTATATCTAAATTTCAAATATTTAAATACTATTTAAATTAATTTGTGTTATTATATTAAAACTATGTTACAAATATATTATAGATGGATTTAGCTATTTTTAATAAGAAGAGTGAGTCTATAATCTGTAAGAATCAAAATCATACCATAATTTATAAATAAGACTACATATTCTACAATCTAGGTAGATTAGTTGGCTACGCCATTCTACGCACGGGCCAATGTTGATACTTAAGAATTCTACTTATGTATAATCCTATCATTTAATTAAAAGGTTCATTTGTTTAGTTGATAAGTTCTTAGTTTGACATATATTATTATATTTAGATTCATGAAGTTTTTACAAGAATATTTTAAGTTGTTAATATGAAACTTATATAATTTTGAGAGTCAGTCAAATTTTTTTATTTTATTTTTAAATATTTATAGTTGTTAATTATTGTGATTTATATTACTTTTTACATAGTATTAACAAATATATAATAAAATATTTTAAGTTTATTATTTTCATTTATAATATTTTTAATTTAATTTAGTCTCAAATAAATTAATACGGAGAAAAATATAAAAAATTTTAAAGTGGACTTTTGCTAAGCAAGTTTGTCGATGGAGTGGAGTTTGTTTGAGCAGCTTCACTCACATCAAAAGTTAATTTATCATTTTATATTTATTTGACTTTTTTTATTAAATATTACTCCCTCCATCCCAAATTATGTGTCATCATTTCCTTTTTAATCCGTCCCAAAATAAGTGTCGCCTTTCCTTATTTGGCAACTTTTTAAAGGCACAATTACCCTTTTACCCTTATTGGTTTCACTTAATTAAAAAAAAAAGATATTGACACATTTTTTTGATAAAGGATAATTTGGTAAACTTTACCAAGTCTTCCCTTATTTCTTAAACTCCGTGCCCGATCAAATGGCGACACATAAAATGGGACGGAGGGAGTATTATTTTTTAATACTTAGGTGACTTATAATAATTAATTAGGAGTGATATAATAAATTTACGGTTGAAGCAGACATGTTGTAAAAATTTATTTTATTTTTTATCAAATAAGATGATTTATAATAATTAATTAGGAGTGATATAATAAAATTACGGTTGAAGTGGCTATAGCAGACACATCATAAATGTCTATTTTACTTTTTGATTAAATATTATTAACTTTTCTAATACACAAATAACATATAATAATTAATTATGGGTAATATAATAAAATCACAGAACAAACAGAGAACAAATAGGAATGTCGACAATTGTGTGTGTTTCACCTGCCACACCGTGACTTCTTAAATGGAAAAATGAGGAAAAAAATAAGTAAAAATAACATAAATCCCAACCCTATTGGACTTATTTACACTCTCTCCCACTTTCTTAATTATTTTACTCTCTCTCCCGATTAATATAAATAACACAGTCGTCATATACATAAAAATGCTATGTATATGTAAATCTTTAAATGTCTATTAAAAAAAAAATAACGAATTACTGAATTCCTAAATTTATATAACAACTCTACTAATTCAAATTCTGAAAACAACAAATACATAAAAATTAGATCAACTGAAATATATAATTCACCAAAAAAAAATTGAACAATGATTTTTGATCTCTTTGAAAGAAAAAATATTTTTTTGTTTCAAGAAGATGAATATTGCAATTCTTATGAGGCACTCTGGTGAATGAAAAATTGAAACAGAATATGTAAAGTACAAAAGTGAAGGGATTGTTGTCGCAAAATCAATAACTTATTTGAAGTTTATTTCGTCAATTGTTGCTGAATTAGACATTGACGAGCTAAAAAAAACTATTGATGTACGCTATGTTGTCGAGTAGGTGTCATTCACCAGTGAATAGAGGTTGGATGATGACTTCAAATATTGTTGAGTGTATTAATGGGTGTTTGATGGAGGCCCGGGAATTGTCAATATTAGAATTATTAGAAGAGGTGAGAATTTTATTTGGTTCTTGAAACTGTAAAAATAGTGAATCAAACTATTACTCCAATATTATGAAAAAATCACTGAATGAAGGTCACAATAGACGCTCCTGCAACTTTTTCCTAAAGGAGCAATAACTTTTATTTTTTCTCTACTTAATCACTTGATTATCATTCTGCTCTTATGTAATGTTTTGTTGAACAATTTAAGTGGGTTGTTACTGAGTTGACATAAATATCAGTTTTTTCTCACTTTATCATGTGTGTTTGATGTCTTTTTTTATTTTTATTTTTTTATATATGTTGTTGCTGCGTTATTATGTAACAAAGGTCTCGTAATACCTACATATTTTAATGATAAATTGGTGTTAATATGTATTTATATACATATATGTTATGTACTTGTCTAACTCGGATATGTTGTTATATATAAAGCAGTGTTAGATTTTATATATTATATACATTACATCGGCTTGTTAAACTTATGTATATTTTACAGGTTACTTATGTATATAATAAGTTTTGAAATATGTATATATTCATCTGTACATTGATTTTCTAATTGCTGATGAGTTTGTATATGAATTTGTTATTCACTAATGTATATGTAGACGTATTCATACATATCATTTATGGAATAATTAATTATTGATAACTATAATTTCTATGTATATGTAGACATACATTATAAGTAGTGTAATTGATTTACCAGCATTAAGTAGTTTTGACAAAAAAAATATTTATCATAATTAGCAGTATGACAATGTATATATGAAAAAATATATGTCCTAAGTTTATGTTTATGAATACATATACATCCTATATAACGCATATATATAATCAATTGTTGGTGTATATAAATATGTATATATTTAACTATGAAAGACTTTAAAATTTTGCATGTTACTAATGATGTCAGTGTCTATGTCGATAAATACACTTTAGAGTAATGAGTTGCAATTCTTAGTAAGTTGCACTTCCACAATGATCTTAAGTATTGTTATGTATCATTATGTATTTAGATATCGGTTATGTATTTGCTTAACTCAGACATGTTCTTATGCATAAAGTAGTATTAGATTTTATATGTTAATATACACTACAACGATTTGTTAAACTTATATATATATATTACTGGTTACTTATGTATATAAATATGTAGACATTTAATTATGATAAACCACAAAATTTTAGATGTTAATAATGATATCAATGTATACGTCGACAAATACACTTTAGAGTATAATGGGTTGCAATTTTTAGTAAGTTGCACTTTCACAATGATCTTAAGTATTGTTATGTATTGTTATTTATACTTTATTGTATAGTTACGTGTTATGTTCAAAACATCAGCAATGTATACTTGATTGCACACTATGTATATGACTAAATATACATAGGAATTTTGACTAGTACTGTTTATTAAGCATATGATACATATGATAACTAAAAAGTGAATCTAATATGTTGAATCAATTTTATAGTTTGAAAAAATTATATTCATAAATCTGTTACATATACACACATACAATATCAACAGTGTGATCGATTATCCAACATTATGTATTTTTACAAAAAAATAGTTAAATTTATAAGCCATATGACAATATATATATGAATGAATCTATATCATAAGTTTATGTATATGAACATAACTACACTTATATAACACTTATATATATGTACGACACAAATGATTATAGCAATACTGAATATGCACAACACACAATTTCATGCACACACACTTTAATCGATAATTAAAAAATATTAGTCAATGTATTATAGTAACTGTGTACATATAAAATACCTAAATTAGTTTGAAAATTCAGATTGTTGATAGATCAACAGAAATAAAAAGTCTTCACCATAAGCATCTTTAAGACTACTCAATACTAACTACTCCAGTTTCATCAGGTAGGAGAATATTTTTTATCCTTGGCCTTCAAGGGTCGTCATTGTCACAAACATAACATTTCTCTGCTTTCTGAAAGACCGTAATTTCAAAGGAGTGACGTGTATCGCATACGATCCTACTTTAATTCAAAACCAACTGAAGACACATCAACTGCTTCGCTTAGGTATTTTGCATACCCAGTCACATACACTCCACAGTCCTGAAATGTATAACATGAATCACGTTAATTAATATAACACATCGTTATTAATAGTTAATAAAAAATATAAAATACGAAACAATACTTGCGTATATGTCTATCATATGCATATATGTAATGTATATTCCGCAATCAATACACAAAAAGGCATAATAAAAAATAACTTATGTATATTTTCAAAAACATAAAATCACTCATGTATATGTATAACATATACATAAGTGCTTTTCTCTATGTATCCTAGCAAATTAAAAGTTCAAATCGATAATGTATGTATATACTTCCTGCCATAAAAAAGGACTTTACATAACAACAAAATATATACATTAGTTCTGAATCTATATTAGTATAACAAAATCAATCAATTTCTACATAAACAACATAAAACTTCGTAGATAAGAAATAGATGTATATGAACTACACATATATTTATTGTTCCAAAATATCACAGCATCACATATGTATATGTCTATCATATACAAAATGGTATTATGTATATAACTGGAAACTTATAAAATAAACAACAAATTGATGAAAAAACGTCATTCCATAGCAGAACTAACAACCATCTCCAAAAAATAGAAAGTGAAAAAAACTCACATTACTAAAAAAAATCACAAAATATTTCATTACAAATTAACAATCAAATTCAAAAATGAAAAATTAAAAAATTCTTTGATCGTGCCTGTGCAGTATCATCTTTTTTTTTGCTTTTCTTAACGATTCTTCAATTTATTTTTTCATAAGCAAATTCTTCGAAAATAAACTCAATAACGCGATTTGTTGGTACATTATGCTCTAATTGAGCTAATCCTAAACTAAAAGAATGAGAATCATCTATTTACTAAGAAATAAGTAGTTGATTAAGTAACTGTAAAAAGATGTAATTGAAAAACAAAATTGAAAACCCAAAAAGGAAAAAGCTAAGTTCGATGTCATATTTTGGTAAAATAGAAAATTAAAATATTATGCTAATACTATGAAAAAAATGAATGAACAACATGTACTTTCTTGTTCATCGGGAATCTCTAAAATTTAGTAAAGTCAGAACAAAAAAAAACTAACTAACCTGAGATCTTAAAATTTCAAAATGTTAAATGTAGATTTAGTTAAAATTGAATGTCAAGGAGTAGTTATTGGACTCAAACACGTTTGGATTCAAAAATGATAACCGCTCCTTGATTGTAGACTTTTTTTAAGGAGCAAAATGGTGAGTCAATTTTGGTAAAGCTATGTATATGTATTCTTAGAGAGAGAAATTTAAAAAGTAAAATTTTTGTAATATGTTTTGAGAGTTGAGATTTTGTGTAATAACTGAAACTTAAGTTGTGATTTTGTGTAATTTTTAGAAAAAAGAAAAAAAAAAGGAGAGATCAATTGTGCCAAGTCAATGACTATTCCCTGATATTTTACTTTTGAGTACCAATAGAAAGGTGGAAAAAGATCCAATTTTACAGTAGTAGTGTAATTGATCACAGAAACATTATTACAAGTTACATGTTTGTTTCAAAATATTTGTCAATTTACTAAAGTATATAGAACAAATTAATTTTTTGTTTTGTTTAAAATTAATTATCTTTAAAAATAGAAAATTAATATAAATATATTTAAAAGAGTTGAAGGTAAATTAATAAAAAAAATGTACTTTCTATTTATAATTTTTTAAAGAGTATATAAAAGAAAAATGTAACGATTAATATGAAGTTATTGAAATATTATTGTAGCTCCAAGATGACTTAATATATTATTGTAGCTCCAAGATAAACTTAGAATTAAGTAGTCAATCAAGTGTTAAAACTTTCCCTTTCGCTTCATTTCAATGTCTTTCATCTAGGCAAATTGATTGTATAGAACATGGGTAGGTGAAAGACGATCAAAGATATTTTAATCATTTAGTCAAAATACATGCACTATTTGCTTATACTCTAGGCTCAAAAGGTTGGTTGCGAATTGTGAAAGAGGATAATATATAAATCAATTTGATAATTTATATGTTTATTTATGTGGCTCTATTATGACAAGTGATAAAATGTAATATCTTTTTTTTAAAAAAAAAAATCATTCGATGTTCGATGTTCACATTGGAGCTCCGACTAATTCGGATTGTGTGTTGCAAGGCCATTCTAAAGGTAGGGCTCCCAATAAAATTTTCTCCATACCTAGAGCTCGAATCTGAGACCTCTGATTAAGGGTGGAGCAATCCCACCACTACATCACAACCCAATTCATGTTGGTGACAGAGCGTAGTTGAATAGTCATTAAGGGAAAGGGGGTACAAAATAAAATTAATGTTGTGGGACTTTCATGGACCCAGAATAGAGAAAATAGCAAAATAAAGACAAACCGAATACTATCTCCATTTAAAAAAAGAATAATTTTCTTTCCTTTAATTTTGATACCTCTGATTAGAAGTGGAACAGTTCCACCATTACATCACAACCATGTTGGTGATAGAGTGTAGTTGAATAGTCATTAAGGAAAAGGGGGAGGAGGGTACAAAACAAAATTAATGTTGTGGGACTTTCATGGACCCAGAATAGAAAAAAATAGCAAAATAAAGACAACTCGAATACTCCCTTTGTTTATAAAAGAATGTCTTTCTTTTCTTTAATTTCGAGACCTCTGATTAGGGGTGGAACAGTTTCACCACGACATCACAATTCATATTGGTGACAGAGTGTAGTTGAATAGTCATTAAGGGAAAAGGGGTACAAAACAAAATTAATGTTGTGGGACTTTCATGGACCCAAAATAGAAAAAATAGCAAAATAACGACAAATTGAATACTCCATCCGTTTAAAAAAGAATGACTTTCTTTCCTTTAATTCGTTTAAAAAAGAAGGACTTTTTTTACTTTTTTTTGATAATATTTTAATTGCAACTTTCTTCGTGGCATGTTTAGGACCATGAGATTAAAAAATATTTTGATAAATTTGATATAATTTTAACTTAGGACCACAAGATTCAAAAGTCTTTTTTATTTTCTCAAACTCCATGCCAAGTCAAACTAGGTCATTCTTTTTTAAACAAAGAAAGTATATGCTTCAAGGTTAATTTGAATCTTTACCCTCTTTCTTTTTCTCGTTCTAATATTTTGTGAAAACGTAAAAAGTTTCCTTTATTTTAAACTTTTCTTGATTAAAAAGGGGCTAACTATTCAAAACTACAATACTTTTAATTTTCATGTTTTTGTCTAACTTGACTAGTTATATTGTTAATTAATTGGTTGATTGATGATCAAAGAGTGCCTTATTATCCATTGAAACGAGAGGAAAAAAAAGGTGAAGACGATAACATTTCATTAATGAAAAGGAAGCATATATCAAGTTTATATTGGAATCGAATTGTAGACGGGCAAAGGCACTATAAGCCTAACCCTATACCATCTTCCTTTTACTCATCTCGCCTAATTATTTAACCTAAAATAAGATGAAAATATTACATACACATGTATTGTCTAGTAATTTGTTGAAATTTAGCATTTATATAATAATGAAAATCTCACAATTTTGAGAAATCACATTATGTCAAATTATTTGTCCTTTCAACTAGTAGATTGACCAAGAAAAAAAAGAAAAAAGAAATTGACAGTACAAACGATTAGTTGATGAGTAGGTTCTTTCATATACACTCACAGCTCACAGCGACATCACAAGTCCATCTTAAAATTAAATATTTGTCATTTACTGTGAAAGAACTAATTATTTTTTTCATTTTATCCTTAAAAAATAAATAATTATATTAATTATATAGAAAAGAATTGAAGGTAAATTTTAAAAATTAATCTTATTCATAATTTTTTAAAGAATATATAAAGAAAAGTGTGACGACTAATATGAAATAGAAGAAATATTATTGTAGTTTCAAAGATGACTTAGAATTAAGTAGTCAACCATATATTAAAGCTTACTCTTTCACACTTCATTTTAATGTCTATCGTCTAGGCAAATTTATTGTGTAAAATATAAGTAGGTGAAGCACGATTAAAGGCATTTTAGTCATTTTCTAAAAGTTCATATACTATTTACTTATCTCAAAGACTCAATACGTAAATCAATTTGATTGTTTAGATGTAAATTTAAATCTTTTGTTTATTTTATGTGGCTCCTGAAGTTGGATTATCATTAATTTCATCAGTACAAATTGAAAGTAGGTGCAAAAAATAATTTTAGTAGCTGCTCACCATTATGAGTAATTTATTATTTTTACAGTGTATGCTTATTTCTTGAAATTAATAATTACTACGTACAAAATCAAACAAGTTTTTCTTAATGCTTACGTGTCATCTGTGATGCAACTCCTTAGGTCCCCGTATTCCCACCAATCAGTACTTTCTTCGTCTTAAATTATTTGACATGCATTTTTTTTATAATTCTTAAAGAGAAATTAATAAAGAGTATAAATTGATTAATATGATCTTATTTAGTTTTGATTAGATTAATCTTCTTTAATTAATATAAGCATAATTATAAAAATAATTAATTATCTCTTAAATTCTTAAACATGCTAATTATTTTGAGGTAAACTTTTTTAGCAAACATTAATAAATAAGGCTATATATTATTATACCATCTATATAAATGAGTCAAAAAAAGAAGAGAAATCAGTAGGGTCAAGTCAATGACTATTCCCCGATATTTTACTTTCAGTAGCAATTAGCAATAGAAAGTTAGGTTAATATATATATATTTTTTTACAGAGTAGTGTAGTTGAGTAGGTTCTTTAATATACACGTACACTTCACAAAATCATTATTACAACTTACAAGTTTGGTTCAAAAATATTTGTCAATTTAAATATTAAAATATATAGAACAAATTAACTTTCCTATTTTACCTTTAAATTAATTATCTTTAAAAATAAACAATTAATATAATTAGATTGAAAAACATTAAAGGTAAATTAGTACAAGAAAATGCTTTCTATTCATTATTTCTTTAAGGTTATATATAAAAAAAATGTGACGACTAATATAGAACGGTTGAAATATTATTGAAGTTCCAAGATGACTTAGAATTAAGTAGTCAACCAAGTATGAAAGCTTACCTTTTCACTGCATTTCAATGTCTATTGTCTAGACAAATTAATTGTATAGAAGATGATCAGTAGGTGAAGGGCAATTAAGGATATTTTATTGAAGAGGGTACTTAGTATATAAATCGATTTGATAGTCTAGGTGTAAATTTGAATCTTTTGTTTTTTTATACAAAATAAAATTAATGTTGTGGGACTTTTATGGATCCGAAATAGAAAATAGTAGCAAAATAAAGGTAAATTGAATATATGTTTCAAGGTAAATTTGAATCTTTATCCTATTACTTTTCCTCATTCTGATATTTTGTAAAACCGTAAAAAGTCTCGTTATTTTAAACTTCTCTTAACTAAAAAGGCGTAACTATTCAAAACTGCAATGGTTTTAATTTTTTAAGATTTTGTCCAACTTGACAAGTTATATTGTTCATTGGCGATTAGATGGTGCCTTATTATCTATTCAAACGAGAGGAAAAAAAAGCGAAGACGATAATAGATCATTAATGAAAAAGAAGCATACATCAAGTTTATATTTGGATCAGATTGTAGACAGGCAAAGGCACTAAAGTATAACCCTACACCATTTTCATACTCATCTCGCCTAATCATTTAACCTAAAATAAGATGAAAATATTATATAAACATGTGCTTTTTAGTAATCTCTCAAATTTTTAGTTATAATAACGAAGATCTCACTATTACGAGAAATTATTATGTCAAATTATTTATCCTTTCGACGATTAGATTGACACACACACCAAAAAAAGAACTAGACGCTACCAACAATTATTTGTACTTTCAATGATTAGTTAAGTTCATTTAATACACACGTACAGTTCATAGAGACAACTCAAGTTCATCTTAAAATAGATGTTAATTTGCAATGACAAAATTCATGTTGTGGGACTTTCATGGACCCGAAATAGAAAAGAATAAAAAAATAAAGATAAATTGAATATATCTGTCAAGGTAAATTTGAATCTTTACCTTATTTCTTTTCCTCATTCTAATGTTTTGTGAAAACGTAAAAGTTTTCGTTATTTTATTTTTTTCGTAACTAAAAAAGCCTAACTATTCAAAACTACAATAGTTTTAATTTTTCAAGACTTTGTCCAACTTGACAAGTTATATTGTTCATTAGTTTGTTCATTGGTGATTAGATGGTGCCTTATTGTCCATTGAAACGAGAGGAAAAAAGGCGAAGAGACGGTAACATATCATTAATGAAAAATAAGCATACATCAAGTTTATATTGGGATCATATTGTAGACGGACAAAGACACTATAAGTCTAACCCCACATCATCTTCTTACTCATCTCACCTAATCATTTAACTTAAAATAAGATGAAAATATTATATAAACATGTGTTTTTTAATATTCTGTCGAAATTTATAATTATAATAACGAAGATCTCACAATTACGAAAAATTATATTATGTCAAATTATTTGTCCTTTCAACGATTACATTGACACACACAATAAAGAAGAAATTGACAATACAAAATAATTAATTGTCCTTTCAGCGATTAGTTGAGTTTTCTAATATACACGTACTGGAACAGAGACAACACAAGTTCATTTTAAAATAGTTGTCAATTTACAATGACAAAATTAATGTTGTGGGACTTTCATGGATCTAAAATAGAAAAAAGTAGAAAAATAAAGATAAATTTAATATATCCTTCAAGGTAAATTTGAATCTTTACCCTATTTCTTTTCCTCATTCTAATGTCTTGTGAAAACGTAAAAACCTCCCGTTATTTTAATTTTTTCGTAACTAAAAAGGCCTTACTATTCAAAACTACAATAGCTTTAACTTTTCAAGATTTTTTCCGACTTGACAAGTTATATTGTTCATTAATTTGTTCGTTGGTAATTTGATGGTGCCTTATTGTCCATTGAAACGAGGGGAAAAAAAGGTGAAGAGATGATAACATATCATTAATAAAAAATAAGCATACATTAAGTTTATATTGAGATCAGATTATAGATGGGCAAAGACACTATAAGCCTAATCCTACACCATCTTCTTACTCATCTTGCCTAATCATTAAGCCTAATCATCAAGGCAAATTAATTATATAGTACTCGAGTAGGTGAAGGGCGATAACAAGCATTTTAATCATTTTGTCAAAGTTCATGTACTATTAGCCTATCCATTGTTTATTGTTTCAGTCACACTCTTTAGTATTCAATTGCAAACAGACATAATTATTTACAGTGAATAGATTTCTATTTAATTCACTGCAATTTAAGTTAATCTGTCACTTAGACTTACAACATTCAATAATGTGCATTATCAAAATTGCAATTCATACAGTTAATTGAATGGTATTGTAGTTTCCTATTTATCGAAATGACATGTATCAATTATATGTATCAAATATAAGTATACAAAAAAATTCATTGGATTATAACTTAATGAAGAATTCTGTGTTAAAATTGCAGTTTTCAATCGAGTATTATTTGAAGTGATAATGTTTTAATTTTTTTGTTAATTTTTACGTTTACTGTGCTTCTAATACTGATGAAACGCGATTTACATTTCCCAATTTAAGGAGATTTTATTATTTTCTTATTTAGCTAACAATTGTTTTTTAAAAATGTAGCAAAACGCATATGTATCAAGCCAAATATATGTATCAAAAAAACTTAAAAAGTGGTATATTAAGTAATTAGAAAAGTTGTGATAAAAAAAAGTAATTAACACCTTAATGTTTGGTATTTATGTAAGTTACCCTTTAATTTTTTATGATTTTGTCCAACTTGACAAGTTATTTTGTTCATTGGTGATTAAATGGTTCCTTATTATTGATTGGAATGAGAGGGAAAAAAGGAGAAGACAATGACATATCATCAATGTAAAAGAAGCATACATCAAGTTTATATTGAGATCAGATTGTAGATGGGCAAAGACACTATAAGTACATGTCATCTTTTTACTCATCTCCCATAATCATTTAACCTAAAATAAGAAAAAAATATTGTATAAACATGTGTTTTTTAGTGATCTGTCAAAATTTATAGTTATAATAACAAAGATCTCACAATTAAGAGAAATTATATTATGTCAAATTATTTGTCCTTTTAACGATTAGATTGATACACACACACACAAAAAAAAAGAAACTGACAATACCAACAATTATTTGTCCTTTCAATGATTAGTTGAGTTCTTTAATATACAAGTATCGTTCACAGAGACAATACAAGTTCATCTTAAAATAGTTGTCAATTTACGATGACAAAATTAATATTGTGGGACTTTTATGGACCCGAAATAGAAAAGAGTAGCAAAATAAAGACAAATTAAATATATTCTTCAAGGTAAATTTGAATCTTTTTATTCTTTTTTCTTTCCTCATTCTAATATTTTGTGAAAATAAAAAAAGTCTTTAAAAGTCTTCGTTATTTTAAACATCTCTCAACTAAAAGGTCTAACTATTCAAAACTACAATAGTTCTAATTTTTTAAGATTTTGTCTAACTTGAAAAGTTATATTGTTCGTTAATTTGGTCATTAATGATTACATAGTGTCTTATTATCGATTGAAACTAGAGAAAAAAAGGTGAAGACGACAACATATCGTTAATGAAAAAGAAGCATATATCAAGTTTATATTGGGATCAAATTGTAAATGGGCAAAGACACTATAAGTCTAACCCTACGCCATCTTCTTACTCATCTCGCCTAATCATTTAACCTAAAATAAGATGAAAATATTTTATAAACATGTGTTTTTTAGCTACCGGTCAAAATTTATAGTTATAATAACGAAGATCTCACAATTATAATAAATTATATTATGTCAAATTATTTGTCCTTTTAATGATTGAATTGACACACACAGAAAAGAAGAAATTGACAATACCAAGGATTATTTTTCCTTTATACGATTAGTTGAGTTCTTTAACATACACGTATGGTTCACAAAGCCAACGCAAGTGCATCTTACAATAATCATCAATTTACAATGACAAAACTAATTATTTTTTCACAATTAAAATTAATTATTTTTAAAAATTAACAATTAATATTAATTATATAGAAAAGAGTTGAAGGTGAATTAAAAAAATACTTCTCATTCATAATTTTTTAAGGGACGTGTAAAGAAAAATGCGACGACTAATATGAAACAAAGGAAATATAATTGTACTGCTACGATGACTTCAAATTAAGTAGTCAACCAAATATTAAAGCTTACCCTTTCACACTTCATTTCAATGTCGATCGTCTAGGCAAATTAATTATATAGTGCTTGAGTAGGTAAAGGACGATCAAAGGCATCTTTGTCATTTGTCAAAGTTCACGTACTATTTCCATATACCGGACACTCAAAAGTTTGGTCATGAATTATTGAAGAGGGTAATATATAAACTAATTTGATACTTCCTTCATTTCTTTTTATTTGTTCCCCTCATTTTCAGTTAGTTAATTTAATTAGATTTCAAAGAGAATTAGATTAAATTAATTTAATTTTTTAAAATTAAAATTTACATATTCAAAAATTACATAAAAAGTATTATAAATTATAATTTCTTTTTTTAATTTAATTAAAAAATCTATCTTAAAATATTAATTAAAATTTGTATCATTTGATTCCAAAAAACAGAGGCAATTAAAAAGGAAAGAAGGAAGGAATTACAATTTAGAGTTAAATTTGAATCTTTTTCTTTTTTTTGGTGGCTCCTTCATGACCAGTGTCAGAGTGAAGTAGTCTAGCCATTACTTTAATCAATACAAATAGAAAGTTAGATGCAAAAATTAATTTTAGAAGTTGTTCACCATTATGAGTAATTTATTAATCTTGTTGGATGAAGAATGACTTTTTTTTTTTCTAATCTATTTAAAAAAAAATGATTTTTCATAGTATTGTAATTTTAATTTTTCATGTGGCATGTTTGAGATCACAAGGTTAAGAGACATTTTGATACATTTGACACAACTTTAATTTAAGATTATAAAATTTATTTTTTTAAACTTCATGTCAAATCAAAAGAGGTTTTTTTCCTTTGAAACAGAGGAAGTACCTTTATGCAGTGCGTGCTTATTTCCTGAATTAGCATTTTATAAAACCAAACACGTTTTTGTTAATGCTTATGTCTTCTGTGACGTAACCCCTTACGTCCCTGCATTTCCACCAAACCAGTAAGATTTTAAATGCACTTCGCTAGTATTCAATATTTACATCAAATCAATAAATACAAAATATATGTATTATAACAGAGAAAATTATAGAGCTTAACAAACATAAACAATTAATTACAATCTGTAGCCTAAAATAACTATACTCCTCTTCTCGCCACTCTCCTTCTATCTTCCCTATCTCACTTGTCCCCCCCCCCCCCACTCTCTCTACCTCTTTCCACTTTTGTTTTTGTATCTGCTCAACTGAAGCATGATACATTTGTATCTACTCAATATATATTAGGTATGTTGTATTATGTTTCAAGCATTTGTATTTTTGTTTAATTTCAATATATCTAGTCAATATATATTAGATATTTTATATTTTGTTTCAATATATATTACATTTATGTGTTTGATACGAATTATATTCATTGATACAAATTGAACCATCCAAATGATACATTTGCATCAGATGAAATATTTGTATTTGTATATGATACAATTATAGGATTCTATAAAATACAAATTGAACCATCCAAATACAAATGATACATTTGTATTTGTATCAATAAGTTACTTTATTTATATTTTATACCAAATACATTCAGCCGCTGTTAAGTCCTTAGTTTGATAATTGACAAATTCATAGCTTGGGACCTGTTTCCTGAAGTCTTTGTTGTGATGACAAAGGATTCTATGCATTAGGGAACAGGTTGGGCTCACCTGTCGCTGTCGCTGTCACATTCAACAGTTTAGTTGACACAAGGTACAAAAGTTGGTGAAAAGCTTTCTGCCACCTTTTTACCTCAACCGATGAGATTACTTCTAGGTTTTCTTGTGTCAAAATATATAATGCTCATCTTTCTCAACAAAAAACTAACACTTCTAAATACTTACAATTAATTATCTTTCTGAACTACTGCAGTACTGCATCAAAGGCTGGAACAGTAATAGGGAAACTGATGTTCATAGAGTTGTATCTTTATGTCCTTGTTATAGTTGTGTCTTTGTAATACTGTTCTTAAATGATTATCTATAGTAGCTTATAATTGTAGTAGGTGTTGTGGTGTAACCATCTTTGTTTTAATCATCTAGAGTTAGGTGATTGTTCAAGCTAGAGTTAGCTTAAGTAGTCCAGTTAGAGTTAATTGGAGAACATAGCAGTAGAGGTACTGCTGGAAATTTCTTGTAATACAGTTATTACTAGGAAGGTGAGGATTAAAAGTTTGATCCTCAAGAGTGGAGTCTGTATTCAAGAGTTTGCTTTGATATAGTGGAGCTTTAGAAATCCTAGAGGCAGGTCATGATTTTTCTCCCTTAAGCAAGGAGTTTTCACGTAAAACTCTTGTGCTTGTACTCTAGTTTTTCTGCTTGCCGTGATTATCTGGGAACTTATCCCACCCCGAGCCGAGGCCCTAGACATGGCACGCACCCGATACTATTGCTAGTACAAGCGAACGTTTTGGTATATCACATGAGCATACAGATAACATAATGAATAGAGAGGAAACAAAATAGAATAAGATATCTTAAAGGATAAAATCTTTCATCAATGTTCATTAATATCACTTAACGTCTGAACATACAATAGTTATGATAAATAATACTAAAAATTACAAGATCTGTCTGGCATCTAAATCAGTCTGTGAAGCCTCTAATAAGTACCAATACTAAAAGAAAAAAAATATAATGAAGTCATCATATCCCGTCCAACCTCCTGATAGGAAAGAGGCTCACCAATAGCAGAAGATAGAGATCCTAATGAGGCGCCTGACTGCAGACATGAGAGCCAGAACCTACATCATGAAATGATGTAGCGCCAAAGGCGGTCAATACGTGGAATGTATTGGTATGCAAAACCATTTCAGGAGGGTAGTACATCAAGAGATTAGAAATGAAAGTAAAATTCAAAAATAAAAGAGGACAACTGGAAAGGAACAAGAATATAAACTAAATTTATAATTGACCAAATAAGGTAGATTTAATTGCTTTGATTATTTGTGAGAGAAAGTAGTGAACCGTCGTAAACCACCATGTGAGAGCATGGAGTCTGATCTCGGCTCAATCAGCTAAGTCGTCCTATACCTTACCGGGCATAGGACGTGACATGACATAATTTTCTAGCAAGTATCCATGGTTTGCCCCTTTTCGGGACACATAAGAAAATGAGTCATCCACTTGCGAAATGATCTCTATCTTATGTCGGCAAATATAGTTTCAGGCATTTGTCATTTAGACCTATGCCTTCACGGTCAGCTAACCAATTCCCTTATGCTCATAATGTTATCTTACTGATTCATGTTCACAGATTAGCCATATTAGGCTCATATTCATGGTTTAGCCACTTTAGGGCTCATGCCTGAGAATTAACCAACTTGGGTTCATATTTGAGATTAAGCCACCATAGACTCATAATCAAGTATTATCGTCATTAGGACTCATGAGAGGTAGAATCATAATTCATTAAGTCAAATTAATTCATCAATGAATGATTTTCGTAACTTTATCAGGAGTGAGCCTTTGGAATGTACATGTTTTTAGCATAGCTTATGAGTTTGGAGATCATATATTAAGGTAATAAAGACATTCATGAATTAATTCGTAGAGCTAAAAGTCATACGGATCGTGTCATTTTGTGTCGTGGTTCATAAGAGAGCGATTTTATGATATTATGGAGATCATGAAAATTCAAGTCATTATAGCATTGTTATCTTCACTGATTTGTGACCAACGTGCTAGCTTTACTAGGGTCATGTTAATATTTTAGCCTTTTTGTGGGATCACATTGGAATTCATCAACTTTGGTTTCATACATCATGAACTAACACTGTATTATTTTGGTGAGTCATTGAAAGAAACGTCTTGCAACATCATTATTACAATATTCCAAGTCATAACTTCCATAACACTTAATGAAACTAAAGAGGAAATTGAGGGAATCTGGTTGAGCTTCATGGATCACGATTCATATGAAAACTATAGGAGTTTCTAGTGTGATGTCTTCTTAGAAACATAATTAAAAATTCACACTATTTAGTTAAAAGAAAGGAAACAGGCTAGCCAAATGGGGAACATATGTTAATTGGGAGTGCATTGCATGTGTCATAGCCATCCAGAATTGAGATAACATCTATTTATGGTTGTAACTTTGCAAGAACAGTGCATGAAAATTTACTTCTATGGAAACATAAGCAAAATATCTACAACTACTACCTGGAAATGAACATGTGAAATGGACAGTCCAAAATGCCAAAGGCAGAACACAACAAGCCCAAATATTTAGAACAGATTATGCAGAGCATGTGAATGCCATATGGATCGAAAGAAATCATATGTTCTTTGAAAGGATAGCTAGAGATTGGGAAGTTCTTATTAGCCAAAGAAAATTTCTATATGTGCTGTGTGAGATCAAATAATAGGGTGCAAAACTAGTTACAGTGTGCTATGCTAGGCTAGATTATAAGGATTGATTGAAAGGCTAGTAGTATGGTTTAGCTTTGCTTGATTCTGTTTCGAGATAGCCAGGAGTGTTAATTGGATATGGATTTGTAACACTTGAAGCAATTTGTAGAATAAATATAATTAACATAATATCAAGTATCCATAGAAAAGATTAATAGACCAAGATGTTTTTTTTTAAAAAATAATAACTTTCTAGGTAACTTGAGACAGGGGACTCGATTAATGGACTAAGATTTTTAAAACTCGTTCCACCATGATTATTTTGAAAGTAATCATAATTTGAGGAGAAATAAAACCAAGAGAAAACATAAAAGAAATAATCTTACATACCTCAAAACGTTAGAGAAGTTAGTTACCGGAAGGGACGAAACTGAGATTGATTCTTGAGCCAATTCTCTTGGATTTTTTTTTATGATTGAATTTGAGAGAAGCTGAATTTCTGGATGATGAAATAGTTTGTATAAATCTTGAAGAAATTGCAGTTTTTTTATTATTTGTAATTGAGGAAGGTAGAGAGATTGTAACTGATGGAATTTTTAATGTAAGTGAGGAAAATAGAGAGATTGTAATTGATGAAAAAATAAAGAACTTCTATCTGCTGAAATAAGGTTAGCCAGAGGAAAAACAAGTGTTTGAATACTGATGAATAAAAAGGGATTTAATCACTTGGGATAAAGGTAAAAAGGAAAGGGCGAATTTTCCTCGAAGGTACTTCACAAGTTACTGAGTGTGAGATGTTACAATATATCCCCCTTGGAATCATTCTTTCTCGAATGAAGGTTATAGACATATGACAAAAAACTCTACGCGCAGAAACTAGGGAATGAGACTTAACGCAAACATGACATAGGACATGGGTTTCAAGGGATATGAACATAACAACTTAAGGCTTGAATTCATTGAAATCATAGGCATGAGCCATAGGAGTATTTTAGTTATCTTATTTGGGTTCACAGAGCATGAAGGACATAATGAAGACTTGGACATAAGTCCCCTTCGATAAGAAGTTATATGACATGAAACAGTGGTACATTACACATAGGAATAGGAGCATTTTCACCTCTAATATTGGTAGCCTTAGATCTTAGAAACACCTTTCGAAGCTACCTCTTTTTCCTCTGAATACCACACTTCATTATTTCCAACTCACATGGACATATACATATACTAAAGTCTGATTCTAATTACACATTCTTAACATATTCAAGCCTAACTCAGAGGTACAAGATGCCACACCTAAAAATATCATGCTAGTCTAAATTTTAAAATCCTATAATCTATTTCCCCTTTAGGAATATTCACATTTATTGTTGACTTGATCTTAGGTTTGTTCTAAAACTTAGGAAGCTCTCACTTGCATCTACAGTTATCTCTAAGAATACTATTTTTTCTCATTGCAAAAACTACCATCCTCGTGCTCTGATTAAGAACTCACAAATTTAATCATGCATTTACCCATATAGGTATAAACTTGATATCCAATTCTATCACCATAACCACTTTATGGTATCTTTAAAGTTAACACTATAAAAAGAAAAATCTTTCTCATTAGCCACAATTTCATGAACTCCTACTGGGAGGCAAACCATATGACCTCATCTTACTATTACAAATATCTAATCGTTATCTCGCACTTCATCCATACTTATGATCTTAAATAGAACCAGTACACCACAATCATCATAACAAGAAACATCTACTCGCTCTATCCAACCATTACTCATGCATTGATATCATACCACTGCCATGACATAAGGAATACCACTGAAGGTCCAGAATAAGAGCACCCGGAATAGAAGGGATACTGCTTATGTCTAATAGGAACAAATACTTCATATACCAAAACACATAAGGTGTGAATAAAGAGTCATTCTGGGCATGGGGATAACATAACACAAACTAAGAACATATCATAAAGTTTGGTTTCTTAGAACTGAACCTATTGTAAGCATGTGTTTTTGGCTCAGGAACAACTTAGCGTAGAATCTGGACTTCTAAAACCTTAGAGTAATATTAGGATCGTGGTGTGAAGTTATTGTTTCCTATTCTAGGGTTAGAACATGGACAATACTTTGCACATAAAAATTTGAATCTTAGACATAGGCACGACATGAATGCATAACTCATGGGTAGAGTGTCATCTTGGCTGAAGTCATGAAATACTCTAGAATAAGATTGAATCGTAGTGAAACTCGTCATCTCTCTTTTCTGAAAACCCTTACTATCTGCATCTCAAGACCCATTTTTTTCTTTACCCTATCATCTCCTCCTTAGGTCAAAGTCGATATTTAAAGTATTCAGACCCATTCTCAAATCTAAGCTATCATCGCCTTACTCTGTTGAATACTATATCTTTAGGTATGCAACCCTTGCTAGGACTTCATCCTAAGATACTTATCTTAACATTCTCTAAACTTTGTAGACATCATTTTATAATTTATGCTCTCATTGGTATGCATAATCACTTCCTCTATACCTGATCTTCCCTTCTTAATCTACTAACATCACGCCCGTAAATTCTTATCCACCCACTCCAATGGAAATTAAAATTGAATGAAAAGGATCAACATCATCCATTTATAATATTCTCAATTTAGCTCTCAAGAGCTACCCATACTACATAACTAGGCTTCTCCACACTTAGAAACTCAAGGGTACAAACTAGGATCACATAGCACTAAATAACTTAGAATTTTATATAATAACATACTACCTCGGGTGCACCTTTATTTTCATATAACTTAAGGCCCTTCTTTATCTAAGGACTTAGCTACAATTCACTGTTTCACTTCTATTCCTCATATGTATTATTTTTTTGCAGATTCATACTATTCCTAAATTATCAAACTTAAGCTCTTCAACACAAAAAAATCAAGCCTACTAGATCTATTTTCCAAAACTAGTGCTATCACCCTTATACCGCCATCCATTCATCATTGTGGTTGTCTAAAGCTCAAGCTTAGTATCTACTAAACATGGATGGCAACACTACCTAATAATACTAATTTGACCTGTATCTTATAAAAAAAATCAAGAGCCACTTGTCTATTCAAGTATCATGACAACATAGCCAATCTAAATCACACCATTTATCTCATAGCCTACAAACACATTCTCCTTCACAACATTACTATCATTCTTTACTAACATAAACTTACGCAATAATAAACTTCTTTCTTAAACAAAGTATACTCCAAGTCCTCTTAACCAACCATTCTTCCTCTGTTAACTATCATAAAAATTTTCAAGTCTTGATACACCTTAGCCAACACCAAAGGACATTCCATCCCATTTCTCGCTTAATGAATACAACTCTTGCTACATATTCCAATCAATCGCTATCCTCACTTTTCATCTTCTACTCTGATGACTTCATATTTTTGAACTTGATAGTATACTACTACTTATGGCATACCACAAAACATCTTAAATAACAATATCTCTCAGGTGACAACCCGATCCAAAAGTCTAGACACACTCTTCCTCCCGTTAAGGGTGTCATCTGGAATAAGTTTTTGCAGAAGGCCTGGGAGAACAATCTTACTATATTTCAAAAGCACGATTTATAAGAACAAAATTGTAAGTTTTTTTTTTTTGAATTTATAGACTCTAATAGACTAATGGGCTACTAAAAAGCCCTTGTCCGGTCAGTTGATAAGGATATGAGTTTCATAACTCCTACTACCTTAAATATGAGGAGAAAATAGTGAAATGTGAGAAACACATGAATTTGAGTAAGTTTTTTTTTGGCACCATTTTATTGCACGGTCTAGAATATGAAAGAACAGAAAAGTTCTCCTAAATGGCCAGTAGGCTCATTATAAGTGTAGCGTGCTACACACTCATAAAAAGGACTCCACTAGACACGGCTTCATAAACACTCTAGGAGACTTGAACTCTGTTCTCTAATATCAAGTTTATCACGCTCTAAGCCGAGACCCTAGACGTGGCACACACCTGATACTATTGCTAGTATGAGTGAACGTTTTGGCATATCACATGAGCATACAGATAACATAATGAATAGAGAGGAAATAGAATAGAATAAGATTTATTAAAGGATAAAGTCTTTCTTCAATGTTCATTAATTTCATTTAATGTCTGAAGATACAATAGTTATAACAAATAATACTAAAAATTACAAGATTTGTCTGGAAACTAAATCAGTCTATGAAGCCTCTAATAAGTACCAACACTAAAAGAAAAGAAAATATAATGAAGTCATCATATCCCATCCAACCTCCTGATAGGAAAGAGGCTCACCAATAGAAGAAGATAGAGATCCTAATGAGGCGTCTGACTGCGGATATGAGAGCCAGAACCTACATCATGAAATGATGTAGTGCTAAAAACGGTCAATACGTTGAATGTATTGGTATGCAAAACTATTTCAGGAGGATAGTACATCAAGATATTAGAAATGACAATAAAATTCAAACGTAAAAAAAGACAACTAAAAAGGAACAAGAATATAAACTAAATTTATAATTGACCAAATAAGGTAGATTTAATTGCTTTGATTATTTGTGGGAGAAAGTAGTGAACCGTCATAAACCACCATGTTAGCACATGGAGTCTAATCTCGGCCCGATCAGCTAAGCTGTCCAATACCTTGCCGGGCATAGGACGTGACATGACATAATTTGCTAGCAAGTATCCACGGTTAGCCCCTTTTCGGGACACATAAAAAAAGAGTCATTTGCTTGCGAAATGATCTCTATCCTATTTAGGAAAACATAGTTCCAGTCATTTGTCATTTAGACCTATGCCTTCACGGTCAGCTAACCAACTCCCTTATGGTCATAATGTTATCTTACTAATTCATGTTCATAGATTAGCCATATTAGGATCCTATTCATGGTTTAGCCACTTTAGGGCTCATGCCTGAGAGTTAACCAACTTGGGTTCATATTTGAGATTACGCCACCATAGACATATAATCAAGTATTATCATCATTAGGACTCATAGGAGGTAGAATCATAATTCATTAAGTCAAATTAATTCATCAATGAAGGATTTTTGTAACTTTATTAGAAGTGAGCCTTTAGAATGTACATGTTTTTAGCATAGCCTATGAGTTTGGAGATCATATCTTAAGGTAATAAAGACATTAATGAATTAATTCGTAGAGCTAGAAGTCATATGGATCATGTCATTTTGTGTCGTGGTTCATAAGAGTGAGATTTTATGATATTATGGAGATCATGGAAAATTCAAGTCATTATAGCATTGTTATCTTCGCTGATTTGTGACCAACGTGCTAGCTTTATTAGGCTCATGTTAATATTTTAGCCTTTTTGTGGGATCACATTGGAATTCAGCAACTTTGGTTTCATACATCATGAACTAACACTTAGTATTGTTTTGGTGAGTCATTGAAAACAACATCTTGCAACATCATTATTACAATATTCCAAGTCATAACTTCCATAACACTTAATGGAACTAAAGAGGAAATTGAGGGAATATGGTTGAGCTTCATGGATCATGGTTCATATGAATATAATAGGAGTTTCCAGTATGATGTCTTCTTAGAAACAGAATTAAAAATTCAAGAAAGGCAATAGGCTAGCCAAATGGGGAACATATGTTAATTAGGAGTGCGTTGCATGTGTCATAGCCATCCAAAATCGAGATACCATCTATTTATGGTTGCAACTTTTCATGAATAGTGTATGATAGTTTACTTTTATGGAAACATAAACAAAATATCTACAACTACTACCTGGAAACAAACATGTGAAATGGACAGTCCAAAATGCCTAAGGCAGAACACAACAAGCCCAAATATTTAGAATAGTTTATGCAGAGTATGTGAATGCCATATGGATCGAAAGAAATCATATGTTCTTTGAAAGGATAGCTAGAGGCTGGGAATTTTTAATTAGCCAAAGAAAATGTCTATATGTGCTGTGTGAGATCAAATTATAGGGTGAAAAACTAGTTACAGTGTGCTATGCTTGTCTAGATTATGAGGATTGATTCAAAGGCTGTTAGTATGGTTTAGCTTTGCTTGATTCTGTTTCGACATAGCCAGAGGTGTTAATTGGATATGGATTTGTAACTCTTGCAACAATTTGTAGAATAAATATAATTCACATAATATCGAGTATCCATAGAAAAGATTAATGGACCAAGATGTTTTTTTTTTAAAAAAGAATAACTTTCCAGGTAACTTGAGACAGGGGACTCGATTAATGGACTAAGATTTTTAAAACTCCTTCCACCATGATTATTTTGAAAGTAATCATAATTTGAGGAGAAATAAAACCAAGAGAAAACATAAAAGAAATAATCTTACATACCTCAAAACGTTAGAGAAGTTAGTTACATTGAAAGGACGAAACTAAGATTGATTCTTGAGCCAATTCTCTTGGATTTTTTTATGATTGAATTTGAGAGGAAAAGTGGATTTCTGGATGATGAAATAGTTTGTATAACTGTTGGAGAAACTCCAGTTTTTTTATTGTGTGTAATTGAGGAAGGTAGAGAGATTCTAACTGATGGTATTTTTAATGTGAGTAAGTGAGGAAAAAAGAGAGATTGTAACTGATGGAAAAATAAAGAACTTCTATCTGTTTAAATAAGGTCTTCCAGAGGAAAAACAAGTGTTTGAATACTGATGAATAAAAAGGGATTTAATCACTTAGGGTAAAGGTAGAAAGGAAAGGATTAATTTTTCCTCAAAGGTACTTCACAAGTTATTGAGTGTGAGATGTTATAGAACTATTCCTTGAGTCAAGGAGCAACCCACCACAACTCTATATTTGGTAGCAGACAAGGACTTCCTTATAAAGGCTAACACCTTGGAAGGATTCTGAGCCAAAAAATGGCAGCTCCTCTAAGTTGAGAAGAAGGCCAATCTACCACTCCCCCAAGGTTTAATGGTAAATATTATGGGTGGTGGAAGACAAGGATGCACGTGTCACGACCCGAACTAGGGCTTGGTCGTGACAGGTATCTCAAGTCCACTGTGGACCGAAGACCACCCTCTAGACCTAACCACACAACCATAATATCCCCATTATCGGATGAGTTTCGAACATATAACAAGGATGATAAAGATAAAATTCAAAGACATGGATAATATGTCTAGACCATCAACCAATACTAACAACTAACATCCAAGTCTACAGTAATCCAACAAAGCATTATAACAAAGAATAAAAACCAAACGTGGTCGAGACATATCCCCGACTCTAATAGATGACAATGAAAATAATAATGTAACTCCAAACTCTAATCTATAGAAGAAACTGATGAAATGTCTAAGTCTTCTGGAGAATCGAAGCTCACCACTTCACCACAATGAACCGATGAACCGAGATGATCCACCTAACTCTGCGTAAGAAAAATAGACTTTCATTCGAACACTGCATCGCATGGGGATACAACGTCCGAAGACGGTTAGTAGTGTGAACACTAGAATGTACTCAGGGATAGGAGATAAAAATAATTCCATAGATAACACTTTGAAACCAGTTCAAAATCTAAGACACATAATCATATGCAAATATATATATATATATATATATTACGTATCGGGGTAGGGAACAAGACTTAGCATGCACTTTAAAACTTTATCCTGGATTTGTATAGCTTAGTCATCATAATAATGCCCACGGGCTATATGGGTCCTAGCACGTGTATCCACACGAATTAGAGAATAATTTTACATATATGCACAGGAGACTCGAATCTCCCAATCATATACTAAGGTGGCTTAAGGACCCGATCATGTAATGTGATATGGGGGACTTGAACCTCTCAATCATATAAGACGGTGGACTTAAAACTCCCGATCATATAATACGAGGGACTCAAACCTCCTGGTCATAAGCAAGAGGACTCGAACCCCAAGCCATTTTGACCTCGCGCCGGCAAACGTTATTTCCAGTGTTGGTCCCTTAGGACCTCCACCTTTACGACTTTGCTACACAACCCTTACTCAAGCCCAATTAAAATGTTTAACACACATTCCTATTCAATGAATCATGATACACATTTAGGCATATATTGTTGGTATCGTCATACCAATTACACTTGCAAGGTAACATCACCACGCCACACCAATTATCATCATTTGGCGGAATTCACAACACCCTTGGTTTTATTATGTATTAACTTAGGGAATTATACAACCCCATAAGGTTCAATTCAAAATCATTATGCTTCATTAACTTTTCACATAATGTAATAGTTCAAGAGTTGTCCAATGTGCATACTTTGCATATTCAAAACCAATTTCCCAATTCGGAGTTGAGGTCATAACCACTTCGAAAGTCATAAGTTGGGGAAAATCACAATCCCTTATTTTGTTCACTATAACCATATAAGTTCAAAACCATAATTAAAGCATGAATAATCATTGGTAAATCATGAAAAACATTGTTCAACCAACAAACATTCAAAACCCTCAACCCTTGTTTCAAAACCAACATAAATACCATGTGAATAACACTTTAAAACATGTGCTTTTAATAAATTAATAATGAGGGAAGAGTAACATGTCTGAAATACTAAGTTTCACAGACATAATTCAACCCTTGAGCCCTTGGATGATCTACCTCTTGGAAACCCTAAGTATGGCTACTTGAGAGACTTAAGAGAGTTTTGGAAGTGTTTGATTACATTATGAATGAGGAATGACTCCCCTAAAGTTATTTATGAACGTGGAGTTTTAATTGGGTAAGAAGGGAATTGTACAAAATGCCCTTAAATTAAAAGTTGAGGTTTTTGTCGCTAGTGTTTACGGGTCACTATATGACTCATAAGATTTCATTATGACTCGTTACCATGAGTCATAGCAAAGACAGTCTCCAGGGTATACCATACTATTGACCCTATGACTCCACTGATACGACTTGTAATGGGACCCTATGACTCGTAGGGTCCATTCATAGTCAATACATAACCCATCTAGGAGTATACATTGGACACCCTATGATTTACATCCAATGACTCGTAACGAGTCCTTATGGCTCATAGTGAGCCACTCATACTTAGAGAAGAACTCAACCACACACTTACTAATTTGGTTACGATTTGGGTCCCTACAACTCGTTAAGACTCCAGATGACTCATAAGGGGAGTCATAGTCAGGACAGTGATGATAAAATTTCAGAAAATTTTCAAGGTCAACACTTGGGGTGTTTCCGCATGACTTCATCATGGTTGAAGATTGTGAACTTTGGGATGTCATAGAGGATGGTCCTTTCATTTCCTCTAGATTAGTTAAAGTTGCTGATGTGACTATACATGTTCCAAAAACCAAGAAGGAGTTTGATGATACTGATAGAAAGATGATAGAAAAAAATTACAAGGCCAAGAAGATTCTTGTATGTGTTATTGGTCCTGATGAGTACAATAGGATCTCTACCTATCAAACTGCCAAGGAAATTTGGGACTGTCTGCAGATAACCCATGAAGGAACTACTCAGGTTAAACAGTCTAAGGTGGACACATTGACTAATCGGTATGAGACATTCACCTTGCAAAAAGACGAATCTATTCAGGAGTTGCACATAATGTTCACTGCAATAACCAACAAGTTCTACTATCTTAGAGAAGTGATTCCAACTCACAAGTAGGTTAGAAAATTTTTGAGCATATTGCCTAAGAAGTGGGAAAGAAAAGTAGATATCATTACCGAATCCAGGTATTTAAACAAGATGGCCATGAATGAGCTCATAGGTAATCTCAAAACCTATGAGATGCTAAAAAAATTTGGGAAGCTAAAGGTTGGGTCCAAGAATGAGAAGAATTTAGTTCTCAAGGATACAAAAGAAACTACCAGCACTGAAGAAGAGGGGACAACCTACATATCCAAGAGGATTCTCAAAGTCCTACGAAATTTAGGGGCTCTATTAAAGGGAATAGATGCTAGAAGGAACTCTAAAGAAGGAAAAAGAGATGACACTTGTCACAAATGTGGCAAGCTTGGCCACTATATCAAGGATTTCCTTATGCAACTGATGGAATACAAGGAATATGCTAGACAAGCTACTAATAAAGAAAAAGGGAAGGGTTAGGTTCAGGAAAGGTTCAACAAGAAAAATGAAGCAGACAAGAATGTGAGTTAAGTACTGGTAGCATGCTGGGGTGACTTCGCTAGTGACTCAGTGATAATGCTCAAACTACAGCTCTCGTAAGAGTGTAAGCGGTCGTCGTCAAATATAGAACCCAACTGGGTTGGGTGTCGAATCCCACAGGGAATACTTGGTCACTAAGTATTGCAACTATTATTAGACTGTTGGTCAAAAATTCTACGGAAAGGGGGGATGGTTTAGGCTTGAAGTAAAAGTATCGAAATAGCAAAGTAAAAACGGAATGCTTGGTAGGTTTTAATCAATGAGAATTGTAAGTTAGGGTTATGTCCACCTTATGAGTTCTACGTATCTATTGGCTATGAGTTATGCGGAATTTAGACATGCATGCGCTTATAGAGATTCGTATTCTACGGTAAATCCTAGCGTCTTTAGACCATCAAGGATTATATCACTTTAACTCTTTCGAGCTTAAAGCGTATACTAATGGTACGAATTCTCCAAGAGGTTAATCCAGTTACGGCACTAACTTTTAAACAGGGGTTAGTAGCCCTATTTCCTTGTCATTCTCTCTTTTCCAGACATGTAACTTTTCTTTCGAACAAGTTAATGCTATACTGGCGTATTCTATATGTTTGCAACCACAAGAATTCTATTAAGATGAAGAGAGTAATGATATAAGCAGCATACGTATCAAGAATTCACAAACTCATAGCAACAGATAGAATCTCATAAGGCTTCCATAACCCTAACAGAGAAGTTTAGCTACTTATAATTGTGAATGAAAACCACGAGGATATCATCATACTAAAGCAATAACAATATCACGATAAGGAAGTATTGGCGTCACTTGTGGCGTGAATTCTTTGCTAGTAGCGTTTCTCTTGTTGTGAAAATTAAAAGTCAAATAGATGAATAATAATGTCAACAATGTATTAACGAATAGACTGGAAGAAATCGTAAGTAGTAAGAAAGAATGGGGAGGAACGAGTGCCTCCTGAAAAGTTCAGCAGAATAGGGTTTTTATAACACCCATATCCCATTCCTACTAAGCTACTGCATACTTGTCCTAATCCTACTAGGTTACTGCATTCTTGTCCTAATCCTACTAAGTTACTGCTGATCCCCAAGTCTTTAGAAATGCTGTTTTTTTGCCCGGGACAAGTTCTCCATGCATCTCTTTCAGTCCATAGGCTTCCAAAAGCTGCCTTCCTTCTTACGTGAAGTTTCCTTTGGTGTCAAACAACCCATAAAGTGCTGAAATCTTCATCATTTATACCTGAAAACTTGCTAATCACGTTGGTTAGCTCACTTACAGGAAAAAGGACTAAAAGTGCAGGAATTATATATTTTGTCCTTAAAACTTAGCTAAAATATGGGTACATTAAGGTGCTTTAGGCGTGTAAATACGCCTATCATCAACACCCCACACTTAAAGCTTTGTTCGTCCTCAAACAATATATCATGTCCATATAAACTTCTACTTAGGGTTTCACAGTAACAACACAAAATATTCATCAAGACAGGAACAACAATTATTAACAAAGAGTAGTTTTCTAATCACTTCTAGAAACAATTCAAACTCCAACCTAGACTTGTGATGATGGCTAATTCGTATCCAAAAGTTAAGGCACAAAGAACCATACAAGACTACCCAAAATTTATCAACCATGTGTGTCTCACATAAGATATTACCCATAATCACTCACAAGTATTTCCTTTTTCGAACATGGGTATAAGATTTTTCTTGCTCTCACTCTCACAAAGAATTCATATGTTGCAACTGATGACCATAGGCTTGACCTTAGTGTAGTGCTCTACTAATATCAGAATGCTAAGCTTAGGATCAAATAGGTCTTTTACAGGTTGTAATGTAGGCTAAGGGACGGGTAGGACTATTTTGGCCAGAAATAGTGACTATGTTCCTAAGCGCTTTAATACATCACATTATTCCATTAACACTCTCTTTTAATCAATCTTGCTACCTTTCTTTCAGTTCTCACCCCCTTTTCACCTATTTTTCCATTCAAACATAACTATCTTTTTATTTAATCATAAACACAATTTATCTTTTTATTTTTCTATTTCTTTTTCTTTTCTTCTCTATAGCACACCTCTTATGATAGCCACTATTTTTCATAACAAATTCAAGCGCCAATACACTCTAAGGCATCACTCTCACCCAATTTCCTCTTATTTTGTCACATGACTTTACAATTTAAAGCACTTAGGAATTTGGATCAAATTATGGTCTTGAAAAAAAATGGATAGGCTTACATATGAGGCTGTCAAAGAAAATGGCTAAAGGCTCAAAGGGGGTTAACTAAGATAATGTCCACGGGTAGGAAAGAAGGTAAACAATCACAGGCTGCCAAAGAAATGCCTAAATCATCTCCTAAACTTGCACTCTTTATTTCGCTTTACACGCACACCAGGCAAGTTCTAGCATCAGTCACCAACACAGAATATACTATCATCTCACACACACAAGGCACATGGTCAACTTTATTGGGAGTATTATAGACTCTTGACCCTAACAGATGAATGAATTAAACCACACAATTATCACACAGTGAGTCACACTTAGAGCCTAAATGTCTCAATAGTAATGATTCTAGCACAAACTCTTGTCATAACACCATGCCGCCTATCAGAACAATTTGATGCAAAATAAAAAAATTCTACTAACTACTAACTAAATCAAACAAACAAACATAAATAAATGCAAATGCAGATAAAGAAGTATAGCATAAAAATACCAGCACCCCACACTTATACGGGACACACTGCCCTTAGTGGAAAGTAAATAAGAAGAACCTGATTAGTCAGACTCATCCTCTATGTCTGGGGTCATACCCCCTGTATCTGAATCATCATCAGAGTCGTCGTCATCAGAGTTCTCCTCCACGTCGGAGTCTGGTATTCGTCGATCATCATCGGTTGGCATGTCGTCATCAAGAGGTTCCTCAAAATATATACCTACTCCACACATATCCCTCGCATGCTCATTCATTGGGTAGTCATAATCCACCTGTTGGAGCTCTGCAGCAGTTAGGACACGACCCCCGCTCATCATGGTAAACCTCGTTATGCCATATAAATGGCGGAAGAAGCTTTCGTCGCGAGCATATCTTTCTGCAGTGGTTAGGTTGACGCCATGCAATGATTCAGCATCTTTAACCTTTGTGAGGTCAAACTTCTTCGGGTTGTGTGGAAGCTTATGATCTGTAGGTTCCTCCTCGATGTCCTCCTTCCTCAATATCGCAGTCAACAGATTGCCAAAGCTGAAGTGGGACCTCTTGTGCAGCCTGGCCTTACGCATTAAAGATCGAATAATTGCCCCAATATTGACGGGGATGTTCGTCATCAAAGTGTACACCAAGAACACTCTATCACGTGTGATCTTTGTGTACTGTGACCCTGGAATCAGGTAAAAATTGACTATCCTCAACCATATTCGAGCTTCTCTGTTCAAGGAGGCATACAGGAAGGTATTGTGCCGACCGGTATCCTTGTCACGACTCCACCGTGCCATTGATCTTGTTCCGCATAGTGTGTGTCTGATTGCCCTGTATGGAGGTCTGCGATAAATCTCCTTGAGTGGTGATGGATCTACAGATGGCAAGCCTAGAAAAGAGTTGAAGAATTCCGCGTTTAGTTGCAAAACTTGTCCCCGAATCTTTACTTCACTCCCTGTAGTCTTTGGGGACCAATTGGCATAGAACTCACACGTTATATCAAGATTACATTCTCCCATATCTTAGAAAATAAAGTTAAGATGTAGCGCTATGAGTTTAGCCAAGATGCGAGGTTCTTTCTTTGCTAGGCTCTCCTTTTGTATCAACTCCACGTGAACATATTTTTTTACTTTATTGTTCTTGTACCACTCCTTTGCTTCCTCCTCTATGACCCATTTTATCCCGAATATGCGGCGAGGTATTTGCAGCGAGGAGGATTCAGCTTGCTCTTTTCGTCCCCTTTTCTGGCCTTTCTGTGAGGTGGTTGCTTTGTCTTTTCCTTGGCATTCTTTTGGTGCCATTGTACCTGCAATTAAAATAATAGTCATGTTAGCTTCATCTCGGTAGATACAATCGACAAACAAACAGTGGTGATACCACCCCACACTTAATTTGTTGGCACAGACTAATTAAGTGAGTGATGTCGACTACTCAGACTTCATCGTCCTACATTTGGGCGATATGTTCCAACAATATGTTCAGCACAGTCATACTTTCATGTCGTCTTAACTATCCTTTCCAACTCTATTTCATGTAATCTTGATCATACTTTCATGTTTGGATTAATGCACTTTTTGAACAAGACTACTTCATAGAGATCGTATCAAGTTATGGCATAGAAATAATCACACATCTCATGCTTGTATTCAACCATGATCTTTATCTCGATGAACGAGTCATTCAAGCATTCAAGTCATTCAATTTTGAAGATTATGCAATTAACTTCACCATGTCGACTCCGCAAAAGTATGACAGTGTATAACAATCAAATACAAGTCGGAACAAAATCAAGAACACCCACACGTATTCTTTCACTCAACGAGATGTATCATATCAAACCAATCACATTCAAATTACCAACACTACTTCAAGATTTAACAATTTATTATAGGCGTAGTGGTGTAGTACTTTACGGAATATAAAAGAAGAGCAAAGAAGTACTTACTTGATTGATGGCCTCGGAAGATGTTCTTGCAAAGTTAAAAGAGCAAAAAGAAATTTTTTGAGAGATTTTGGAGAGGTAGGCGGTGCTTAGGTTGAATTTGCAATGTATTTTTTTTCTAAGACTAAGGTTCTATTTATAGGACAAGCTTGGGTCGGGTTTTGACCCATTTGGAATCGGATTAGGAGACCAAAAAGTGAGCAAAGGCGGCGCCTAATGCTTTGCCTATGCTCTGCATAGGCGGCGCCTTTTGAAAAGCCTAGTTGAGCATAGGCGATGCCTATGCTATGGCATTGTTAGGCATAGGAGGCGCCTATGCCATGGCACTCTAGATTCAGAGAGCTTAGGCCATAGCATAGGCCTTGCCTTGTTCGTTGTCTAGATTTACATAGGCCTTGCCTTGTCCATTGCCTAGATTTGTATAGGCCTTGACTTTACCATTGCCTAGTTGCTCCTTCATTCCTAGCTTACCACCTTTAACATGCAATACTTTCAAATCGAAATTTGAAACCAATCTCCTCCTTCACACCTCTTGCACCTACACTTATTCAAAAACAACAAAAAGAACGATTAGAACGATGGGTTGCCTCCCACCAAGCGCCTTAGTTTTGGTCGTGGCTCGACTCTTCTTTTTGGATTTTTATTTAACAAAAACAAACTCTTAGTAAAATAATAAAAAAATGAAAAACGATGGGTTGCCTCCCATCTAGCGCTTGATTTATTGTCGCGGCACGACATAATTACCTCGAGTACTTAGATTTCGTCGAGATAGATGGTGGCCATGCATTTTATCGAGTCAAGAGGACCGATATATGGTTTTACCCGTTGGACATTCACCTTAAAGACAACACCATTATTGTCTTCTAGCTCAACTACTCCCGACGAGTAGACTTGGCTAATTTTGTACGGACCAGACCATTTGGACCTTAACTTACCTGGGAATATTTTCAGTCTGGAATTGAAAAGAAGTACCATATCACCCTTTTGAAAGTTTCGTTGAACAATCCATTGATCATGATACTTTTTCATCCGCTCTTTGTAGAAGTATGATCTTTCATACGCATATAGACGAAATTCATCTATCTCATTCAGCTGCTCCAATCTCATATTCATGGCATTATCCCAATTCAAATTCAGTCGCTTCAATGCCCATAATGCTTTATGCTCAAGCTCAATGGGCAAGTGACAAGCCTTCCCATAAACTAGTTGGTACGGGGACATGCTAATTGGCGTTTTGAATGCAGTCCTATAAGCCCATAGTGCATCGTCCAGCTTCCGAGACCAATCCTTCCTATTAGCGTTTACAGTCTTAGCAAGGATCTGCTTGATCTCTCGATTAGAAACCTCTACCTATCCACTAGTTTGTGGGTGATAAGGCATGGCTACCTTATGTTGCTTGACCCCATATTTCACCAACACGGATTTGAACAGCTTGTTGCAAAAGTGTGATCCTCCATCGCTTATGATGGTACGTGGTACCCCAAAATGAGAGAAGATATTTCTCTTCAAGAATACTACAACACGCTTTTCTTCATTATCGGCCAGCGCTACTGCTTCGACCCATTTGGATACATAGTCGATAGCAACTAGGATATATTTCATCCCAAACGAATTTACGAATGGGCCTATGAAATCAATACCCCACACATCAAACAGCTCTACTTCAAGAATTTTTGACATGGGCATCTCATGGTGCTTCGAAATCGTTCCTTGTCTCTTACATTGGTCACATCTTCTCACAAATTCGTAGGCATCTCTAAATATCGAAGGCCAATAATAGCCGTTTTGCTATACCTTCTTTGCTGTTCGACCACCTGCATGGTGTCCCCCAACTTGGGAAGCATGACTTGCTTCCAATATACTGGGCACCTCCCTATGAGATATGCATCGCCTAATAACACCATCCGCACATCGTCGAAACAGATATGGTTCATCCCAGAAGTAGTGTCTTGCATCATGTATGAACTTCCTCTTTTGATGAAAAGATAGATTCACAGGCATCACATTACTTACCACGAAGTTCGCAAAGTCTGTATACCATGGTAATTCTTCCATCATTGTGGCTAGGATCTCTTCATCGGGGAATGCATCATCAATCTCAAGATCAGGCTGCGCTATATGCTCGTTCTCAAGTCTAGATAGGTGATCAGCCACTTGGTTTTCGCAACCTCTTCTATCTTTTACTTCAAAATCAAATTCTTGCAGCAATAACACCCATCGAATTAGCCTCGTCTTTGCATCCTTCTTCGTCATTAGGTATCTCAGGGCTGCATGATTGGTATGAACCACCACTTTAGTCCCCAACAGGTAAGCACGAAACTTTTCAAAAGCATAAACAACTGCTAGAAGCTCTTGTTCCGTGACAGTATAGTTCTTCTGGGCTCCGTTCAAGACCTTGCTCGCGTAGTAGATTGGATGAAATAACTTTTCTCTTCTCTGGCCAAGTACAGCACCCAAAGATACTCCGCTTGCATCACACATAACTTCAAATGGTAGGGACCAATCGGGTGCTACAATGATAGGAGCTTCAATTAGCTTCCCTTTGAGGCATTCGAATGCCTTCAAGCATTCTTTACCGAAGTCGAACTTTGCATCCTTCTCCCAAATCTTGCATAACGGACTAGCAATCTTGGAAAAGTCTTTAATGAACCTTCGATAAAAACCTGCATGCCCGAGGAAACTACGAACTCCCTTTACAGAGATTGGAGGTGGTAGTTTCTCGATGACTTCAATTTTAGCTCGATCCACCTCAATTCCTCTTTCGGAAATTTTATGCCCAAGAACAATACCTTCTTTAACCATAAAGTGGAACTTCTCCCAGTTTAGCACCAAGTTGAATTCAACACATCTCTGTAACGCCATACTTAGATTTGCCAAGAACGATTCAAACGACTCACCCACAACTGAAAAATCATCCATGAATACCTCCAAGGTGTCATCAACCATATCGGAAAAAATGGACATCATACAACGCTGAAAAGTGGCGGGTGCGTTACATAGCCCAAATGGCATACGTTTGAAGGCAAACGTACCATATGGGCATGTAAACGTTGTCTCCTCTTGGTCTTCGGGGGCAATACAGATCTGATTATAGCTGGAATAACCATCTAAGAAGAAAAACCATCCTTTCCCTGCCAGTCGATCAAGCATTTGGTCCATGAATGGCATTGGGAAGTGATCCTTAAGCGTCCATGAATTCAGCTTCCGGTAGTCCATGCATACTCTCCACCCTGTGACAGTTCTGAGTGGAATTAGCTCATTCCTTTCGTTTGCAACTACCGTCATGCCCCCTTTCTTGGGCACACACTGTACCGGACTCACCCATTTACTGTCAGAGATTGGATACACTACCCCTGCATCTAACCACTTAATAATTTCTTTCTTCACCACCTCTTGCATAGGTGGATTCAAACGTCTTTGATGCTCAATAGTGGGTATGCAATTTTCTTTAAGCTGAATCTTGTGCATACATATCCCAGGCGGAATACCAATAATATTAGCAATGGTCCAACCGATGGCTCTCATGTATTTCCTTAGAACAGCGATGAAAGCTGCAACTTGCTGCTCACCTAAGTCAGCCGCCACAATAACCGGGAGGGTGTTTCCACTTCCCAAGAATGCGTACTTTAGATGACTGGGTAGCTCCTTCAATTCAAACATTGGTGGCTCTTCAATGGATGGTTTAGCTGGTGGTGTAGGACGATTTTTGAGATCGAGGTCCAGCTTCTTGGGAGCATAAGGATACAACCCTATTCCTGTTAGAGCACAAATAGTTTCTTCATAATTTTTAGCATCCACACGCTCAATATTCATAAGCACAACCGCCAATGGATCAACAATAAGCTGCTCCTCTACGAATAATTCTTTCTCATCATCAAAATAAACATCAGCTACCGAGAACACGTTTAGATCTTTGGGTTGCTTCATTGATTTGCATACATCAAAGTGGACTACTTCATCATTCATTCGGAATAAAAGCTCGTTCGCTCTTAAATCAATAAGCACACTCCCTGTTGCAAGGAAAGGGCGCCCCAAGATTATGGGAACTTCAGAGTCCACCTCACAGTCCAGAATAACGAAGTCTGCCGGAAAGATGAATGAAAAAACCTTCACCAATACATCATATAAAATACCAACAGGTCATTTTACCGACCTATCTGCCATCACGAGCCTCATATTGGTTGGAGTAGGATCCCCCAACCCCAACTTTCTGTAAATAGATAGCGGCATCAAATTGATGCTGGCTCCTAAATCGCATAATGCTTTGGCAAAATTCAAAGATCCAACGGTGCAAGGAATCGTGAAAGAACCGGGGTCAGCCTTCTTCTGAACTAGTGATCAGGTAGCGATTGCACTGCAATGATGAATAGTATCCGTCAACTCATAACTTGCTGCCCGCTTCTTTGTCAAAAGATCCTTCATGAATTTTGCGTACCCAGGCATTTGTTCCAGTGCCTCGACCAAAGGAACATTAATGGTTAGCTGCTTCAACATAGTCATAAACTTATTGAACCTGGTATCATCAACTTTCTTCTTCAATCTTTGAGGAAAAGGTGGTGGTGGAAGGGGAATAGTTTTCTCCACCGCTTCCTTTTCATCTTGCTTTAGTTCGGCGATCTTTTCAGGCTGTGGACGTTGAGAGGTGACGTCACGAACAACCTCATCAGCTGCTTCGGCATCCTTTGGTTCTGCAATGATCTCATTATCTTCTATATCATCAACCACCTGCTTGCCTTTGGATGGATTTTCCAACACTTTACCACTTCGGGTGGTGATAGCCATACATGATCCATCATTCCTTGGATTTTGCACTGTGTCGCTAGGTAGTGTTCCAGCTTTTCTTTGATTTAATGCCGCTGAAAGTTGACTCAATTGCTGCTCTAGTTGCTTTATTGCAGTAGAATGCGAGTCAACCAATTGATTTATTGAAGACAAATCATTCTTCACCTCATTCACTCCCGTATTAGTTGTCTCAACTCCTTTCAGCAGCTTTCCCATCATATCTTCCATAGACATCTTCCCCGAACCAGATGCCGCAGCCTCACGATTTCCAGGAGAAATATACAAACCACTCCTGTCAGTCTTATTCTTCAAACTACCTTGATCGCGGTCCTTGTATCCAGATTTATCATAATAGTTCCTACCTTGGTTTCCTTGGGCATTGCCTCGGAAACCCCCCTGATTATTCAAGTAGTTGGCTTCTTCCTCTGAATCGGATTCGTCTCTTCCTTTTGATGCAACTGCTTTGACTTTTTCGGTCTTTCCTGATAATAGATGCTTTGTAAGAAGATCCATCTGTGTTTTCATGTGCGCCATATCTTGATCACGTTTCTCTTGTCTACGCCTCTGCTCTGCAGTCATACCAACAGATACGGTAGAACTTGCTACCTCAGAATCCCTGGCATGCCAAGCTCTACTCTGCTTTGTCATACGATCTAGAATATCACTTGCCTCGAGAAAAGTAAGGTCCATGAATGACCCACCTGTAGCATTATCAACCACTGGCTTTGTCACCGAGTTCAAGGCCCTATATAATATTTCCATCAAGTGGATATTCGTCATCTGATGGTTTGGGCACCGCATAAGCTTCTTCTTGAACCTCTCCCATGTTTCGTGGAGAACTTCAGTTGGAAGCTGTCGGAAGTTGCTGATCTCATCTCTCAACTGTGCTCTCTTGGATGGAGGAAAGAATCTTTCTAGGAAAGCGTCTTTCAATTGCCTCCAATTAGTGATAGAATCAGGAGTCAGCCCATTCAACCATAGAGTTGCCTCCCCAGATAGAGACAATGGAAATAAGCGCAGCCGAATTGCATTCTGTCCAACGCCTGGATTGTCGAATGACTTGCATGTAGAGATGAGGTTGATCAGATGCATCTTCGGATCATCGTCTGCAAGTCTACCAAATAATCCCTTGAGCTGCAATAGTTGAATCATAGTGCTGGTGATATTGAACTTTGCTCCAGGTGCCAAGGGTGGAGGAATAATAGCTCCTGTAGCACCAGCTCCATCCAGATCATCATCATCATCATCATCAAAAGGAGCCTGCACAGCTCAGCGGTCAGGTCTCATTCTAGCTTGACGATCTATCCTATGCATAGGTGCCGCTACCTCATCAGTACGCCTAGGATTCAGTATCTCCTCATCACCCAGGTCCTCATCATCAGGATTTGTTGCACGACCTGGGTTATCAATATTCTGTTGATGCACTTGAGCAGCTGCCAATGCAGCTAATCTAGCCTGCTCCTATTGAGCAGCCCTTCTGTCAATGTCACGTTGTGCATCCATTCTGCCAATAAGTTGTGGTTCAGGATTGATAAGTAATAACGGTTGACCTGAACTTCGTGTGTTTGGCATGCACTCAACCAAACCTGAATAAAACAAAAACAACAACTAAAAGTAAAATACGAGAATCTTTGACCAAAGAGTCTAGTAACTATCACAAACTTAGTTGACAGTCGTATTCCCCAGCAACGGCGCCAAAATTTGATAACACTCAAACTACAGCTCTCATAAGAGTGTAAGCGATCGTCGTCAAATATAGAACCCAACTGGGTTGGGTGTCGAATCCCACAGGGAATACTTGGTCACTAAGTATTGCAACTATTATTAGACTGTTGGTCGAAAATTCTACGGAAAGGGGGGATGGTTTAGGCGTGAAGTAAAAGTATCGAAATAGCAAAGTAAAAACGGAATGCTTGGTAGGTTTTAATCAATGAGAATTGTAAGTTAGGGTTATGTCCACCTTATGAGTTATGCGGAATTTAGACATGCATGCGCTTATAGAGATTCGTATTCTATGGTAAATCCTAGCGTCTTTCGACAATCAAGGATTATATCACTTTAAATCTTTCGAGCTTAAAGCGTATACTAATGGTACGAATTCTCCAAGAGGTTAATCCAGTTACGGCACTAACCTTTAAACAGGGGTTAGTAGCCCTGTTTCCTTGTCATTCTCTCTTTTCCAGACATGTAACTTTTCTTTCGAACAAGTTAATGCTATACTGGTGTATTCTATATGTTTGCAACCACAAGAATTCTATTAAGATGAAAAGAGTGATGATATAAGCAGCATACGTATCAAGAATTCACAAACTCATAGCAACAGATAGTATCTCATAAGGCTTCCATAACCCTAACAGAGAAGTTTAGCTACTCATAATTGTGAATGAAAACCACGAGGATATCATCATACTAAAGCAATAACAATATCACGATAAGGAAGTATTGGCGTCACTTGTGGCGTGAATTCCTTGCTAGTAGCGTTTCTCTTGTTGTGAAAATTAAAAGTCGAATAGATGAATAATAATGTCAACAATGTATTAACGAATAGACTGGAAGGAATCGTAAGTAGTAAGAAAGAATGGGGAGGAACGAGTGCCTCCTGAAAAGTTCAGCAAAATAGGGTTTTTATAACACCCATATCCCATTCCTACTAAGCTACTGCATACTTGTCCTAATCCTACTAGGTTACTGCATTCTTGTCCTAATCCTACTAAGTTACTGCTGATCCCCAAGTCTTTAGAAATGCTGTTGTTTTTCCCGGGACAAGTTCTCCATGCATCACTTTCAGTCCATAGGCTTCCAAAAGCTGCCGTCCTTCTTACGTGAAGTTTCCTTTGGCGTCAAACAGCCCATAAAGTGCTGAAATCTTCATCATTTATACCTGAAAACTTGCTAATCACGTTGGTTAGCTCACTTACAGGATAAAGGACTAAAAGTGCAGGAATTATATATTTTGTCCTTAAAACTTAGCTAAAATATGGGTACATTAAGGTGCTTTAGGCGTGTAAATACGCCTATCATCACTCAGATGATCCAGAACATGTAAATGATGCTTTTATCATGGTAATTAAAGATGAAGCCAAAGTATTTGATTCATTTTTGCAATAATAGATAACAATGATATTGAGGGTGATAATCCTATCACTCTCCTTGACATAAAAAACAACTTAAAGGATTATTCTCTGAGTAAGCTGAGATCTCTTGCATCTGTGTTGATTGATTCTCTAATTAATATGGATAAACACAAAGAAAACCTAAAGAAGGATGTGGAAAAATATGAGGAAGAAGTAGTTGAAATGAGTGATCAAGTGGTTGAGCTTACAAATAAGAAGGAAAGGTTAACAGAAAAATTGGCTACTTATGAGGAAGAGATAGTGGAACTGAGTGTGAAAGTAGATGAGCAACAAGTCACTTGTAAGACCCTTACTGATGAAAATAATCAATTGAATAAGATAGTATATGAGGTCTCAAAGTAGGATCTCAAGGGTAAGGGTGAAGGAAGCAGAATTCAGTTTCAGTTGGAAGAAGAGCTGAGAAATCTCAAGCCTGATCTGATTACCTCAATTAATAAAAATTCTATTCGTGAGTAGGAACTGACTAAGGTAAGGACTAAACTTGAGAAATCTTTGAAATAGATAGTATTTTTAGAAACCATGACTAATCCTGACAACTAAAAAGATGGATCTAGTTCCTCAGTCAGACTTGCAAAGAGCAAGAATGTTGTCTTATATACTCAATATGAAAAGATAGCCACTCCAGAGAAAAGTGCCCTTCCAAGAATACAACTGTGAAGGATAGGAGAAGATCTATAATACTCAAAAGAAAGAAGCAGAGACTACCAAACTGGACAAGGAAAAAACTAATTACTCTCTGTCACTTTTTTGAGAACATAGACTCAAATGGGTTCCTAAAGCTGACAAATTAGTAATGATATAGGGAGAAACAAGAGGGAGCAACAACCACAAGTTGATCATAATGGTTTCTTAGAGAAAATGAGTGAAAAATTGAAGAGTGCCTCTTGCTAAATGTCTTGGGTGGAGACATGTCTCCTTAATAATGGAATCAAAGAAAAGAAGATTGATTAATGTTGATGATGTTGTGATTAAATTCAAACGTGTCTATTTCAAGTTTTAAAGGAGAAACCTTGGCACTTCCCTGGTAAATAAGATTAGGGAACTGGTTGCTGATAACGACTAAGTTACACCTTAAATCTGAAGATTATGGGGTTGCAGTTAAATACAGTACCCCAACTAAAGTTAGGGTCAAATCCCAAGGGAATTCGTAGAATTGTGGCTCTCAGATGCTATAATCAACGAGAAAAATTGGAAAAATAAATGGGGGGATTTGACTAGCAATATCAAACAAGTCGCTAATATCAACTTCGGTTGTAATCAGTTATCGGTAACACTAGGATTGTGTTCTTCCTCTATAGGCTTATCATGATTTATAGAACCAACTCGATACCGTGCATGCAGAATTTGATACGTTATGTACTACCGTCTTTTGGACTAGTTGACAAATTTCACTCTTTATTTTTTGAGTCTCGGGATGTCGCCTTACTAACCTTTATCCTAGATCCTAGTTAACTATTACCTTTTTGAGTCTCCAGTTATTAGATGGAAACTAATCATCATACTTAGATAAACCCTAGTAGCATGAATCGACAATTAAACTTCAAATTACTATTGTAATTATATTTTTCTAGTCACTACTCCTCTTTCGGAGTAAGTAGTAATAATCTAGTCGGGATCCTACATTTGGAACCGCTAAGATATCTATTAAAGTGAAGATAATACAATAATGCATGGGTATCGGTTCAAAAAAACATAGCATTTTTCCTAATTCGTAAATCTGTGTCACGACCCCAAAATGAGGGTCATGATGGCACTTGTCGCGGCATACCTAGACATGTAAGATTATTACCCAAACTGATACAAGAAGAAAAACGAAAAGATAGAAATGCTCAAGGTAAGGCTTCTAGAACGAAGCCGAACCATATAAGTAATCATAAAACGCGGGGAGAACTTATCCAAAATACAAATCATGCCCAAAACTAGGTGTCAATAGTGTAAGAACTACTAATACAATCTAGGAGTCAAATATATCAGAAAAATAACCACAAAGGAACAGTATTTGTCTTCAAATACTAATAAAGACATAACTACTATAAAAAGACAGAGGTGAATTCCAGATGCATGAATGTCCAACATCTACCTTGGAAGCTCCAACAATCACCCGAGTCCAGCAAGTTGAGGCGCACTCGAGCTAAGACCTGCACCAAAAGGGTGCAGTAGGCATGAGTATGGTCCACTTGTACTCAGTGTATCATAGGCCGACCAAACAAAGTAGTAAATAAAGCATACAAAATATACACTAAGGGAATGTCACCGCAATCCGAAAATGTTCCACAACGGCAGCCCACACCTGTTGCACTAACAGTTCTAATATATCACATATATTACAACATTACAACCAGATTGAACACAAGTATGCATTATATCACATACAAGTAGAACAAGGAGAAACATGCATATACAAGATCATCAAATATAAGTAAAAAAAGATAAGACAATTACATAAAAGGTAGGTCAATATGGCAATACAACACAATAAAATAAGTGCGGTGTATATGATGATGATAATGATGATGATGATGATGATGCACGAAGTCATCGCACAACCTTCGGGATCGTCGCACAATATCCGTATATACCTACGAAGGCAATCCTCCTAACGCAGGACCCATGGGGGGTTCGTCAACCCATATACAATCCATATATATATCATATCTTCTTTTGGACACATCCCTCAAAAAGGTATTATCAGGTGTTGCCAGTAATTCTCAGATGTTGCCACGGTAGTACCAATGTTTCATGAATGTGTATGATATGAAGATGTAATTTCCATAACCAATCACAATGAGTATTTCCACAACTAACCATATGATATATTTCCACAACCAACCACATGATATATCTCCACAACCACGTGGGACAATATTCACTTATTATCTCTATTTTATTCATGAATTTCCACATGTCTCAAATACTAATAAAGTATGAATATGATCATAATACGCCAATTGTACCACATTCGACATCTTAAACAATATAATTATTCACATGTATTCAAGGCTATCAATATCACATAGGATCCCACACTATCACACATATCACATAATATCTCAATTTCGACAATTACATCACATATAGGCCCCATAAAGGCACAACACATAGATAGCCATTTTTCACGATTAGTTCCCACCCTTAACTTGCATTTTGTATCATCATTTTCTACCCAGCCCAGTCTGAAAGAGTTAAGCCATAACCAACCTCAAAAGCCAAAACCGGTCCGCTACACTTCAAACCCATGACCTTACTTTCCATGAATAATCCTGAACTCCACTAAAAATATCAAATATGGAATCTACGCATTAAAACAAAACCAATGACACCAATATTGATTATTTTTTATTCGGGGTTAAAACGAACCCCCGAAATGAGTTTTCGAAAAAGAAGGGAAAAATTAAAACTTTACTTCAAAAATATGTTCTCCATATTTTTAGGAATCTACAGCTGAAACCCAAGTAAATCAGGTAAAAAACAAGATTCAAATTGAAGAAAAACCAATTTTAAGCTTTACCGGGTAAAATCTTTGAGATTCGGGTTAAAATCAAGAATCGGAGTTGTTTTGAAGGTTAAATTGATGAAAAACTTATAATTATAAGATAAAAATTATATTCAAGTGAAAAGGAGTGAAATTGGAGTTTAAAAAAAAAATCAAGCCCTAAAATTTTTGGGGTTTTGAGAAATTAATCAATAAATTACTAAGAAAAGGGTGAATTCTTACCTTAAATCCGTAATAAAACCAAGAAATAGATGTTAATCTAGCTTACCAAGCTCCCAGAAACTTTACTTTTAAGCTCTCACACTATTTTAGCATTTAACTCCCAAGAGACAAGATAAAAAATGAGAAAAAATGGGCCCAAAACTGCTATATATATTGCAGAAAATCTGCACAAAAACTATTTTTTTTAAAGTCCAATCCGGACTTCGACGGGGTGCCCGGAATTCGGTTGGAGTCCGAGATATGCAAAAGAACTATGCAATCATACTAAATTCGAAGTTCCAGACGCGTTGGCGAAGTTGAATTTTCGAAAAAAATGTTGTTTTCATAAAGGTGATTCCCGAAACCTAAAATCACAATTTTCCAAACCAAGGATCGAAATGAGATTTAAAAGCCATAAAATTACACCAAATATGTTACCATCCTAATACCGATATTCCATATCTGCTGGTGAAGTCATATTTTCCATCCGAGGTCGTTTCGATCAAATGTGGATCCCACACCCATATGTCCTATTTTCCAACTTTCCGATCAATAGGTCAAAATGAGCTCGAGTTCACCAAAACCCGAACCAAAGGTTTACTTGGCCTAAAATCGATATTTTGGAGTTGCTGGCGTAGTTTGTTCATCCATCCATTGCACGGATCAAAAGATATCCACATAAGCCTAAAATAAGGCTTTCAAAGCCATTAAAAACCTCAATATTGCATAAATGGTACCAAAATGCATCGAAAATTATGCCAATCACCCCCACACCCCAGAAATACCATAATACAACTACGGTGAGGGGTAAATAGTCAAATCACACAAAATCACAAATTTCACATTGTTCATCAAATTTTTAGATTGTTACATCATCCACTACTAAAAATCTAGTTTGTCCTCAAATTAAGGCAAAGAAATACCTGAATCAATGAAGAGCTGAGGATAAGAACTATGTATATCAGATTCGACCTCCCAAGTAGCCTCATCTACCGGGCGATGTCATCACTAAATCTTAACCACAGGAATAACTCTAGAGTGTAACCGCCTAACATCCCTAGCCAAAATGGAGACCGACTCCTCTATAAAGGACAACTGCTCATCTAACAGAACTGACTCCTAACGAATGATATAAGACTCATCAAGAATATAGAGACGAAGCATAAAAACATGAAAAACTAGATGAACAACTGATAGATTAGGGGGAAAAGCCAACTCATAAGCCACATCACCAACAGTCCAAAGAATCTCAAATGGACCAATATACCTGGGGCTCAGTTGCCTCTCTTCCCAAACCTCATCACACCCTTAATGGGTGAAACTCGGAGGAAAACACGATCACTAACACCAAATCTCAAGGCACGAAGTCTACAATCCGCATAGCACTTCTTCCTACTCTGAGCCGCTCTAAGTCTATCCTGAATGACTTGGACTCTATCCAAAGACTCATAAAGCAAGTCCGTACCTTGAGGTCTCACCTCTGAAACATCAAGCCAACCCACTGGGGAGCGAAAACACCTACCATACAATGCCTCAGAAGGAGCCATATCAATACTAGAATGGTAGCTATTATTATATGCAAACTCTGCTAAAGCCAAATGCTTCTCCCACTGACCATCAAAATCCATCACGCTTGCGCGAAGCATAACCTCCAAAACCTGGATAGTCCGCTCTGAATAGCCATCAGTTAGGGAATGAAACGTTGTACTGAGATCCACCCAAGTACCCAACTCATCCTAAAAAGTCTTTCAAAAGTGATATGTGAACACGGGACCTCAATCTGAAATAATGGATACTAGTACATCATGCAAATGCACAATCTAATGAATGTAGATATGGGCCAACCTCTCAGCACTGAATGAGACCTGAACTGGAATAAAATGAGCTAACTTGGTCAATCGATCCGTAATGACCCAAACACTATCAGAACAACAAGAAGTACGAGGCAACCCAGTCACGAAGTCTATAATGATTTGTTCCCACTTTTACTCGAGAATAGGTAACCTATGGAGCAACCCACTAGGTCTCATATGCTCGACTTTCACCTACTAACAACATAGGCAATGAGCCCAAAAATCTGCTACATCTTGCCTTATACTAGCCTACCAATAATGCTGCCTCAAATCATGATACATTTTTGTCACACCTAGATGGATAGAATATCTGGAACAATGAGCCTCTTCCAAGATCAACCTAATCCAATCACCCACTCTTGGTACACAAACTCGGCCCCCAATCCTTAAAACTCTATCTGAATCAAGTGAGGCTTCCTTAGCCTCCCCACTCAACACCTTATCTAAAATCAACCTCAATCCAACATCATCAAACTAATGAGCTCAAATATGCTCCATCAAAGAAGATCTAGCCTTCACAAATGCCAAAACACGCCCAGGTGTCGAAATATCAAGCCTAACCATTAAGTTAACTAAAGACTAAACCTCTAAGGCTAAAGGCCTCTCCTGGGTCAAAATATGCGCCAAGCCACCCATGCTAGTCGACTTTTGGTTCAAGGCATCCGCAACCACATTAGCCTTTCTCGGATAGTAGAGAATAGTTAAGTCATAATCCTTGAGCAACTCAAGCCAATGGTGCTTCCTCATATTAAGATATCGCTAGGTAAAGAAGTACTTAAGGATATGATAATCTGAGATGATCTCACAACGGACTTCCAAGTAGTGTCTCCAAAACTTCAAGGAAAACATGACTACTCACAACTCCAAATCATGGGTAGATTTATTTCTCTCATGAGGCTTCAACTAACAATGGGCATATGTAATCACTGTGCCCTTATGCATCAATATATCACCTAACCGAACATCTGAAGTATCACAAAAGATGGTAAAACCTGCACCCTCTCTAGGCAAAGTCAAGATAGGAGCTGAAGTCAACAAATCCTTGAGCTTTTGAAAGCTCACCTCACAAGAATCGGACCACTGAAAAGAAATCTTTTTCTGGTTCAACTTGGTCAATGGAGATGAAATGGATGAAAAACCCTCAACAAAATGCCGATAATAACCTGCCAAGCCAACAAAACTCTGAATCTCAGTGGGCGAAGTAGGTCTAGACCCAAAATAAACCACTATAATCTTGGCTGGATCAACCATAACACCCTTCTTAGGCACCACATGGCCCAAGGAAGAAACAAACTCCAACCAAAACTTGCACTAAGAGAAGTTAGCATACAACTTCTCATCCCTCAATCTCAAAAGCACAATTTGCAAATACTCCTCATACTCAACCTCACTCTTGGAATAAACCAAGATATCATCTATAAATACAATAAAAAAGGTGTCAAGATATGGTCGAAACACCCGGTTCATCACCTCTATGATGCGGTAGAGGCATTGGCAATCCGAAGGACAAGATTAAGAACTTATAATGACCATATCAAGTCTGAAAAGCTGTCTTTGGAATATCCGAAGCTTTAATCCTCAATTGGTGATAACCAAACCTCAAATCAATCATCAAAAACACCGCAACACCCTGAAGTTGATCAAACTAATCATCAATGTGAGGAAGAAGATACTTATTCTTAACTTCCACCATATTCAACTGTTGATAATCAATACACATCCGCATAGACCAATTATTTTTCTTCAAAAACAAGACAGGCGCACTCCAAGGTGAATACTAGGTTGGATAACTCCCTTATCCAACAACTCTTGCAACTGATTCTCTAGTTCCTTCAACTTTGTTGGGTCCATCTTATAAGGAGGAATAGAAATGGGTTTGAAGCTCGGCTAAACATCAATAACGAAATCAATATCTCGATTTGGAGGTATACCAGGCAAGTCTGTAGGAAACATATCTATAAACTCACAAACAACATAGAAAAAATCTAAGAAAGGAGGCAATACAACACGGGTGTCATGAATATGAGCCAAGTAAGATAAACATCCCTTCTCAACTAATTTATAAGACTGAACAAAAGATATAATCCTCTTAGGACCCGAATGAAGTGCACCCTTCCAAGCTATCCTTGGCACACCCGATGAAGCTAAAGTTACAGTCTTAGAAAAATAATCTAAGACAACATGATAAGGATCCAACCAATCGATGCCCAAAATAACATCAAAATCGACCATGTCTAATACAAGCAAGTCTACTAAAGTATCACACTTGAAAAAAGTCACAACACAAGATTGGTACACCTGATCCACCACTAAAGAATCACTTATCGAGGTAGATACACAAATAAGCATTGTAAAAAGCTCACTAATAGAATCAAAACCCGAAGCAAAATACACAGACACATAGGAGAAAGTAGATTCTGGATCAAATAATACAAATATAGGTCCAAAATGAATGGGGACGATACCTATAATCACAACATTAGAAGCCTCTACTTTGGGTCTAGCTGGTATAGCATAACACTGGCCATGAACACCAGCTGTGTAGGTAGCACCATGACCACCAACTGCTGAGTGGCCCCGCGGCTACCCCCACGATCTCTACTACCTCTGCCTCTCATACTTTTGGTAGCACCCCTACCCCTTATAGATGAAATAAAATTAGTTCTAAATACACGAGGAGGGGGAAGGGGGGGACAGTCCTTGGCTAGATAGACCAACTTATCACACACAAAGCAACCTCTAAACTTATCCTAATGGAACACCCTCCTAGCCTTTCTCAAGATGCTCAAGAGGTATATCCATGCATACCCGGCTGACCCCATATACTCTAAAATATCACCCCATACACTATCATCCGAGTCGTGGCTTGCTAAAGAGTAGGAGGAAAAATAAGTCTAGCTTACCGAGATTATGCCTACGGGGGTGACATGAATGAGAGATGTACTCTTTGTACCAAAAAATATACTCTAGTATCGACGCTGATGGAAGAATAGTACTTGGGGTCTGAGGAGTACCCAAAATTAAAGCAGGTGCAAATGGAGAAATACCATCACCAGACTCTAGCACAGGTGGAGGTAACATACTCGGAGCTGGGGAAACACCAAATTAACTTAAAGGAGTACCCACCAAATGGTTCAACAAATGAATCAGCAATCCCTCCAAGACTAAGGTAAAAGAACTCCAAGGCACTGAAGCTAAACCTACACCTCTAACCTACTGAACAGAAGGCTCAGAGGAGAGATCCCTAGTACTCCTCCTAGATGGGGATGATCCATGCGCTAGTCCACTTTCTTGAGTCCATCCACGACTTTAGGCTCTCCCTCTAGGTGAAGGCTCTGTATCTCTTATCACACTGAACCTAGTCGACACCATCTATATAGAAAGAGTAAAACATAACTTAGAGCACAGGGTATGAAATAACTTCGCATGATAAGGAATAAAATAAGAAAAGTATACTAAAGAAATCTTATAGCCTCTCAAAGATAAATATGTACGTCTATGTACCAATCTACGAGACTCTATTAGACATCTCATTCTTACATCATTGAGACCAATGAAACCTGGTTGCTCTGATACCAATTTGTCATGACCTAATAATGAGGGTCATGATGGCACTTGTCTTGACGTATCTTCACAAGTAAGCCTATCACCCAAACTGATACAAGAAGGAAAAAGAAAAGGATAGAAATGTTCGAGATAAGGCTTCTAGAATTAAACCAAACCATATAAGTAATCATAACAATGCAAAAAGAACTTATCCAAAATACCAATCATGCCTATAGCCTTGGTTAATAATAAATAGAATTGGTATTTTGGTTCCATGCTAATGGTTTTAATTGAGAAATAATGGCGGGGTATGATAGCTAACCATAAAGGTGTGAGTCCAATGGACTGATACTGAAAACTCATGATTGCCGACATCAGGATTGGTCATAGCGACCATATATATATAATACTTATAGGGTACACGAGAATCCCCTAAGTTACACTTGTATATATATATCATGGAGAGTAAAAGGTACATAGGATTTCCCTGCTCCTATGGTATCTCTGGTTCATGTGGCTATACGCATCGGAGCCCGTTCAGGGGGTAACACTGGACCTATATAGGCCGTGGGTTGTTCTAAGATGGTTAAGCTACACTTACCCAGGTTAATGTTTTTAAGGCATGCTAAACCAGGTTCCCTCTCCCGACATGGATATATATATGTATGGTTGTGTATTCATATGGTTGCTTTCTTAGTTTTAAAGGTTGGCATTATCCTTATCCTGAGTGTATGCTAGAGCTCACCTATTAACTTATTTTTGAACGCTGTATCCCCATACGATGCAAAAATTATCCTATCTACTCCTCCTACTTAGTGATCAAATTCGAGATTAGCTTGTGTTGGATTGAAGTGGTGAGCTTTCATATTCCAGAAGGCTCCATTTTATGTCATGGATGCCCTTATATACTTTGGTCATTTTATAAACTATAGGTTTGGCTATGGTCGGGGTCATATCCCGATCAGATATTATTTTACTTTTGGTTAGAGGCTTTGTGGGACTACTATGGATTGGTACGAGCGGTGTCGGTAATGGTGTCAGCCTTGGAATTGATATTCATATTGGGGATGACATCGGCGGACTATATTTGATTTATTGTTCTATTTTGTTTTTGATTATATATATAAGCACCATTGGGGTATTATCTCTGTTTGGTTGGTTATTGGACAAGTTTACTTGGTTGGGTAGGTTTAGGAAGTAGACTTAACCAAAAGTCAGTATATCTACAAATACACTATCTATTTATATGTTAAGAATTCATCTGACTCAGGGTATGTCTTTGGATGTTGGGCTAGGTATCTGGGTTGGTTCACAGTTCTGGTTGGACTTTGTATGCCCATCTCGACAAGGACCCAATTTGGGTTGTATCAAGTTGATATTAGAGATTTAGGTCCATGGTAATTGGGATTCCATAAAGCCATGTCGAGTAGAGTCTCTTTTAAGGGTGTAGTACACCACACTCATAAAAGAGAGGCTACAAGGTATTTAGGAATGTTTTTTTTTCTTGTGTTCTATTTTAAAGCTTGGAGTTTAAGTCCTAGAATCTTCTCTAATCTCTATTTATTTTCTTTTTAGATCATGCCTTAATGATCTGATATGTATGAAAACTTCTCTATCCTAATTGGGGATGATGTTGATGGGACATGCTCTACCTATGGGATCCATACTCGATCTAAGGATACTATCCTTAATTTTCCTAGAGTTCCACCAGTTCTCTCTAGTCTTCTTTAGGACAATGTGACTAATGCAGAGTTTCGTCAGTCGATTTGTATGATTGCTCAGTTTGTAGATTCTCTAGCTGAGCGTGGTACATCTGTTATTTCATCTTTTGAGGCAACAAGGGTTGGCCAGTTCATGAGGATGAGCCCTCCAACTTTTACTAGTGTTATAGTGGATGAGGATTCTCAGGGTTTTTTGGATGAGATAGAAAAAATATTCAGGGTTTTACATGCCTCAAATGTGGAAGGAGGGAAGTTTGCTGCTTACCAGCTAAAGGTTGTGGCGTACCAATGGTATAAGGAATGGGATAGGGCAAGGGGTGATGTTGATGAATCGTCTTTGTGGGAGACTTTCTCTAATGCATTTTTTGACTGATTCTTTCCTTAGGAGTGTTGGGAGCCGAAAGTAGAGGAATTTGTTAATCTAAAATAATGGAAGATATCGGTCAAGGATTATGCCTTAAAGTTTCACGAGTTATCCCGGCATGATTGAGAGATGGTGTCTAATATGAGTGTCTGAATAAGGCAGTTTGCTTTAGGACTATCTCCTGAGTTGATCCTTAAAAGAAAAACTGTATTGCTGATTAAGGACATGTATATCTCTTGGTTGATTATTCATATGCAATAGGTAGAGAAGGAAAAGAGAAAGCAAGTTGAGATAGGGGAAAGGTAGGGAAAGAAGTTTAGGTTTTCTGAGCAAAGTAGTGGGTAACAATAAAGTGGTAGAGATGGTTCTAAGTGGCTAAAGAAGAAGTGGGGGAGTTATAGTTTCTTTATCCCCATCTAGTGCTCCCTACTTGAAGCTGTCGAGAGACAGGCGTCAGTAGGGTGGCAATACTTTCAGGGCACAGTGTGCCCAATCTTAGGCTAGTAGGGCTCAGTAAACTTCGTCATGTATTATTTTTAGGTTCTATGGTCAGTTGCATTAGGGTTTCTGTGATGAGATGAGGGATAGGTGCTTTAACTATGGTAAGTCAAACCATATGCTTAGAAATTATTCAATATGTAAGGTCTCTTTGGGAGCAAATAAGGTTCTGATGCTTCATCTTTGGATCTAGGACCAAAGGGTGCACTATCTAGTTTCAGCATTGGTCAAAATCATCTTTATGCTCTTACTAACCAATAGGAGTTTGAGACATCGCTTGACGTCGTGACTGGTATGTTGTAACTCTTTTCTCGCGGTGTATATTGTTTACTTAATTTGGTGTCAACTCTCGCTTATGTGACCCTTTTTGTGGTTGTACATTTTGGTTTTGGTCTGGAGTATGTTTCAGACCCTTTTTCTATTTCTACCTCGATAGGTAACTCTGTGATTGCTAAAAGAGTCTATAAGGGGTGTGTGGTATCTGATGGTAGTAACGATAATTTGGTTAATTTGTTTGAATTAGATATGGTTGATTTCGATGTTATTTTAGGGATGGATTGGTTGCACTCTTACTATGCATCCCTAGATTGTCGGACCCTTAGGGTTGTCTTTTGATTTCCTAATGAGCTTGTTATTGAGTGGAAGGGTGGTTCCCTAGCTTCTAATGGGAAGTTTATATCATATATTAGATCTCAGAGATTAATCTCCAAGGGGTGTCTCTATTATCTAGTCTGGGTTAAGGATTCTAACTCGAAGGGTCCTTCTTTGTATTTGGTTTCTGTGGTGAATGAGTTGTCTGATTTCTTTCCTGATGTCCTTCTTGGAGTTCCTCCAGATAGGGAAATTGAGTTTGGGATTGATCTCATCCCGGACACTCATCCAATTATTATTCCCCCTTGTAGAATGGCCCCGGTTGAGTTGAAGGAACTAAAGGAGTAGCTTAAGGATCTCTTGGATAAGGGTTTCATCCATCCTAGTGTGTCCCTCTAAGGCGCACCGGTATTATTCGTGCAAAAGAAGGATGATTCCCTTTGGATGTGTACTAATTACCGATAGTTGAATAAGGTGATGGTTAAGAACAAGTATCCTCTCCCAAGGATAGATGACTTGTTTGATCAGTTGCAGGGTGCCAAATTCTTTTCTAAGATTTATCTTTGATCGAGGTATCATCAACTTAAGATTAGGGGGTGGATATCCCTAAGACAACTTTCCGTACCCGGTATGGGCACTTTGAGTTCTTTGTAATGTCGTTCGGTTTGACCAATGCTCATGCGGCATTCATGGATTTGATGAATAGGGTCTTCGGTTAGTTTCTAGATCTGTTTGTCATTATGTTCATTGATAACATTTTCGTGTACTCTAAGAATGAGGTGGATTATGTCAATCACCTCCGTGTTGTGTTGCAGACTTTGAAAGAATACTAGTTGTATGACAAATTCTCTAAATGTAAATTTTTGTTGAATGTTATGACTTTTCTATGCCATATAATTTCTAGTGCGGGGATCATGGTGGATCTACAAAAGGTTACGGTGGTTAAGAAGGGCCTAGGCCCATGACTCTAACTGACATTCAGAGTTTCTTGGGTTTAGCTGGCTACTATAGGAGGTTTGTGAAGATTTTCAAGACCATAGCTGCCTCATTGACTAAGGTAACTCAGAATAAGGTAAAGTTCTCTTGGTCTGATGCTTTTGAGGGTAGTTTTAAGAAGTTGAAGGATAACCTAACTTACGACTTTAGTTTTGACCTTACCTAAAGGCACTTATAGGTTTTTGGTTTACAGTGATGTATTTTGTGTGGGACTTAGTTGTGTTCTGATGCAACATGGTAAGGTAATATCCTATACTTGTAGGTAGTTGAAAGTACTGAGAGAAATTATCCTTCTCATGATTTGGAGCTATTAGCTATGGTGATTGCGTTGAAAATCTTGTGGCACTAGTTATATAAAGTGCACGTGGACATCTTATTGGATCATAGGAGTCTATAGTATGTGTTCACTTAGAAAGAGCTTAACCCCAGGCAAAGGATATTGCTTAAGCTTTTCAAGGACTATGATATGAGTCTTCACTACTACCCAAGTTAAGTTAACATGATTGTTGATGCTCTTAGCAGGTCGTCCATGTGGAGTCTAGCTTATGTGGATAAGAAAAAGTGGGAATTGGTGAAGGATATTCATGATTGGCTAACTTGGGAGTTCGTCTCTTGGACTCTGAGGATGGTGGTGTGTTGGTACAAGAAGTGGTGAGGTCGTCTCTTGGTGTTAAGATCAAGGAGAAGAAAATGCTAAATTGTGTCTTGATAAAAATCAAGGGTGATGTAGGTGGGCAAAAGGTAATGGTATTTGAGATTAGCGGTGATGGTACCTTGCGGTACCAAGAGAGGTTATGTGTTTCTGGTGTAGATGGGTTACGAGAAAGGATATTGGCCAAGGCACATGAATCACCCTATGTTGTTTATCTCAATTCAATAAAAATGTATCATGATAGAAAAAAGATGTATTGGTGGAGTGGTATGAATAGGGATATGGATGATTTTGTGGCCAACTGTATGTGTGTCAACAAGTGAAAGTTGAGCACATGAGGCCTATCGTCTTGTATCAAGAAATTGAATTGCCGAAATAGAAATGGGAAGTAATCAACATGGATTTCATTACCGGTCTCCCTCAATATCAAAATCAATATGATTCTATTTTGCCAGTAAGAACTAACTTATTGGCTGAGGATTATGCGAGGTTGTATCTTCATAAGATTGTGAAGCTGTATGGGGTGTTTGTTTCTAATATCTCTGATCATGGTACACAATTTTCATCTCACTTCTAGTGGTCATTTTACAAAGGGTTGGGTACTAAAGTTAGTCTGAGTATAACTTTTCACCCGCAGATAAATGGGCAACCAGAAAAAACTATTCAGATGTTTGAGGATATGCTTTGTGCATGCGTGATTGACTATGGTGGTAATTGGGTTGAGCATCTACCTCTTGTACATTTTTTTTACAATAATAACTATCACTCTATCATTGGGATGGCTCTGTTTGAGGCCTTGTATGGTAGGAGGTGTAGGTCTTCTATTGGGTGGTTTGGGGTCAGTGAGGCAAAGATGTTTAGCTTAGATTTGGTTCACCAAGCTATGGAAAAGGTGAAGCTGATTTAGGATAGACTTAAGGCTTTCTAAATTCACCAAATATCCTATGCGGATGTGAGGCATAGGGACTTGGAGTTTGAGGTTGGGGATCGAGTGTTCCTAAAAGTGTTCCTTATGAAGGAAGTAATGCGGTTTGGGAAGAAAGAGAAGCTCAGTCCCCGGTATGTGGGTCCTTACTTAGTTTTGTAAAAGGTTGGTAAGGTTGCATATGAGTTGAAGTTTCTTTCTAGTTTGAACTCCATTCATCCAGTATTCCATGTCTCTATATTAAGAAGGTGTATAGGTGATCCTTCATCAGTTGTTCCTTTGGAAGGATTGGGTATCTCAGATTCTCTATCTTATGAAGAGATTCCGGTTGAGATCTTGGATTGGCAGGTTCGTCAGTTGAGGAGTAAGGATGTAGCTTTGGTTAAGGTTCTATAGAAGAACCACAAGGTTGAAGAAGCTACTTGGGAAGCGGAAGAAGACATGAAGTCCAAATATTCATTCCTATATTCTACTCCCGGGATTCGTGTAGAAGGTATGTGTTCTTCATCATACTTTTGTTTTTAAACTTTGTTAAAGAAAATATTGATTTTCTTGCATCACTATTTTCTAACTTAATTAAGGTTAGAGTCAAGGTATTGGGGTGTAAATCATGCTTGTACTACCTTGTTACATCATTCGGGGATGAATGATCCAAGTGGGAGAGAATTGAAATACCCTGGGTTATGATCCTTAGAATTTTCTTGAGTTTTTGGCTTCTAGACATCATACGACTAGGGGGTACTAGTCGTATGATAGGGTACGGTTTGGTGTGTCTTGGTCGTATGTTAACCAGTGTAGGTTGGTTGGTTTATTTCCAAGGTACGAATAGATCATACTAGTCTTATGTGAGGGTACTAGCAGTATGATGCCAATCATATGTTGCCCTATGTCTAACCTAGATGAGTATATTCTACCTAAGGTATGGATTTAGGGTACTAGTCGTATGGTTGGGTAAGAATTGGCCTTGATGGTCATATATTGGACAGTGTTGGGGTCCAAGAGGAGGCTTAAGGTATGAGATAAGGGTACCACTCATACCCTAGGGTATTGTTTGAGGGGTGGTCATACCCACCTGCGGGAATTTTATACAATTTAAGTTGAGGGTGATCTGGAAATTTACCCTCTTAACATCTTAAGGCCCCACAACTTATAATACTATTGGGACATCATTTACCCTATTATTTTGATCTTAAGTACTTAGAAACTCTCTCATATTCTCTCAAGGCTCTTGGGTCAAGAAAGGCTAAGGTTTTTTAATAAGGTCAATTTGGGGATTACAAAGGTGATTTCTCTTTGCCATCTTCATAATCTAAGGCATGTTACTCCTCCCTCATTGTTAGTTCCAACTAAAGGCATGTTTTATGTATGGTTTTCATGGAATAATTGTGGTATGGTTTTGGTTTTTGAATATATGTTGGGGTTTTTGGTTATAAATGGTTTGGTTATGGTTTTCCCCTGTTTTAATTATGGTTTTCATATTTTAACGGTGGTTTGAACATATGGTTGCATGGTAATGGTTAATTGGTACTTGGTTTTGGATTTGAAAACTAAATTGCCTCAACATGTTTGATAAAATGCCTATGAGATGCTTTTACTACATTATTGAACTTTCATTGAAAACTTTGCATGGTGTAAAGTGGTAATGGAACCCTAACTAGTTTGGATGGTCTTTAATGGTTAAATAGTAAGGTTTTGGAGGTCATGGTTATGGATTAATTGAATACACTTGTGAGGTACATAAGAATCTCCTAAGCAAACTTAATAATGATCATCTTGTGCGGTACATGGGAATCTTCCAAGAAACTTAATAATATAATCTATGGGTACATGGGAATCCCTTCTTTTAAGAGGAGGTCTAAGGACATTTCTTGAAAGCTATGGTCGGTATGACGATACTACTACTTATAACCATGGTTAATAATAAATGGAATTGATGGTTTGGTTGTGTGTTAATGGTTTTAATAAGGCAATAATGGCGGGGTGTGGTAGCTAATCGTAAAGGTATGAGTCCAATGGACGGATATTGAAAACTCATATTTGCCGACATGAATATTGGTCATGGTGAGCATATATATAATACTTATGGAGTACACAGGAATCCACTAATTTATACTTGTATATATGTATCATGGAGAGCGAAGGGTACATGGGAATCCCCTACTCCTATGGTATCTCTAATTCGTAAGGCTATAAGTATCGGGGCTCATTCAGGGGGTAACACTGAACCCATATAGACCGTGGATGGTTTTAGGATGTTTAAGCTACACATACCCAGGTTAATGGTTTTAAGTCATGCTAAACCCGATTCCCTCTCCCGGCATGGATATATATATATATATGGTTGTGTATACATATGGTTGTTTACTTGGTTTTAATGGTTGCCGTTATTTTATCCTTATCCTGAGTGCATGCTGGTGTTTACCTTCTAACCCACCTTCGATCTTTGTATCCCCACGCGATGCAAGAATAAGCCATTCTACTCCTCCAACTCAGTGATCGGATTCGGGATTAGCTTGTGTTGGATTGATGTGGTGAGCTTCCATATTTTGGAAGGCTCTATTTCATCTCATGGATGTCCTTACATACTCTATTCATTTTATAGACTTTGTTTTTTTCTATGGTCGGGTTCTTGTCCTGACTGGATATTGTTTTACTTTTAGTTAGAGGCTTTGTGGGACTACTATGGATTGGTTTGGTCGGTGTTGGTAATAGTGTCAGCCTTGGAATTAGCATTGGTATTGGGGCTGGCATTAGTGGATTATATTTGATTTATGATTGTTCTATTTTGTTTTGGATTATATATATAAAAGCATTATGTTATTGTCTTAGTTTGGTTTGTTATTGGATGGGTTGACTTGGTTGGGTTTGTTTAGGAAGTAGATTTATCCCAAAGTTGGTATATCTATAAATACGCTATCATGTTATATGTTCGGAATTCATCTGACTCAGGGTATGTGTTTGGAGGTTGGGTTAGGTATCGGGGATGTCCCTGGTCCTGACTGGACTTAGGATGCCCATCACGACAAGACCCTGGTTTGGGTCGTGTCACATTGTGATCATTGGGTTGTATAAAATGAGCTTAAATATGCATTGTCTTGTGATAAGACGTAGTGTTGCTTGAGGATAAGCAAAGGTTTAAGTTGCGGGTGTTGATGAGTGGTAAATTTACCACTCATTTACATCCAAAATTTGTGCACACTGCTATGATTTGATGGTATGAATGAGACAAGTTTGTTAATTTAATGCCCTAATTTCCACATTTTTTAGGTTACACAGGTGATGAGATAAGAAGATGTAGATTTGAGCTGAAAAAGAATCAAAAGGAGAAGAAAAGTGTACAGCTGAAGACCTTGTACGTGATTAGGCTCAGTTACCGCGATCACATTCTGAGGGTCGCGATTGCGACCTGTGAGGATTGGTCATCTTTCAGGACCATGAAGATCAGACTGTGGCTACCACGATCGTGGATGAGCTACGACAATCGCAGCTAGGCATGTTTATGCCCAGGGGAAATTTTTTCATTTTGCCTGACCGGCCTCAAATCCCTTATAATGCTAAAGCCCTTTCCCATTTAGAGAACAAACTTTGAACAGTTGAACTTTGGCAACTTTGTAACCCTACTGTTTAGGGAAACTTTTGTATTTGAATTTTCCAAGTTTAGTTAGTGAAATTTGAGTCTAATTTGAAAAACCTTCTTATCCTCTATTATTATGGATGTTTTGAATGAACCTTTTGGTATATTTCTTACTTTTTACTTCATGAGTAGCTAAGTTTCATGTCTTGGGATTATGTTGAACTAAGGTGCAATTATGTGTGGGTTATGATGTACTTGTGTAGATTCTAGTTTTTTGGTCATGGGTTTCACTATTACTTGTTTGAATTAGTTAGGGTTTGTGGGTGAAAACCCCAAATGCCCAAGATGGACTTGTGGTTGAAAGCCCCAAGTTCTTGAAAGCTCACTTCATCCTTGAAAAAAGAATGTGGGTGAACTTTTGGAAACCATATCATCCTTGAAAGAGGATATGGGTGACAAAGTAATAGTGGACAATAAATGATGTAGTTTGCTATCTTTTCGCTATCTTAGAAATAAGAGTAAGTAGAGAGTTGGCTATGTCTTGGGCATCTTCCTAGAAATAGGGATGCCCAATTGAGGTATTCGGTGGGTTCATGTGACACACTTGTTAGGTACTCAAAAGGGTCAATAAGTGGTATTCTTGAGGTTTTGTTGACAAAACTAACCTCAAGGACATTTAACCTAAACTACCATATCGTTAATAAGTAGAATTTGCACCAAGATGGTTCTCATCTTGAATTTTCAATCACATTTGTTGCCTTTAGTTTGTTAACTTGAATAGACATTGATCAACCTTTGTTCCAAATTAAACTCCCTATTTTAAATCATGCATTTTACTTTTTTTACATTACGGGTATCTTTTAAGTAACTATTAACACCCATAGGACTAGAAAGCTAATTTTGCTCCTCATGGATTCGACCTCAACATAAGTTGAGCTATTGACAATGACTATTCTCTACCAATTTAAATGGTATAGGTGAACGTTATCAAAATGGTGCCGTTGTCGGGGAGTGAATTTGCACCAAATCATCATGCACCTATGCATAATTTTCCCTTAGGTAGACATAATCCCAAGATCGTTCTCATCTTTAATTTTCAATCACATTTGTTGCCTTTAGTTTGTTAACTTGAATAGACATTGATCAACCTTTTTTCCAAAGTAAACCCCTCATTTTAAAGCATGTATTTTAATCTATTTACATTAGGGTATCTTTTAGTAACTATTAACGCCCATAAGACAAGAAAGCTAATTTTGCTCCTCCTAGATTCGACTCCAACATAAGTTGAGCTATTGACAATGACCATCCTCAACTAATTTAAATGGTATAGGTGAACGTTATCAAAATGGTGCATTTTGTATGGTTCCTTTGAGTCTGAAATTTTGAATTTTTAATTGTAGCATAGTTTGTTTACGTGGACGGGGAATGAATTCCAAACACCCAATCGGAGTTCGTTAGGACTTAGTTTTTTGGTGGTTTTCTAGCATTCGGTGCAACCTCCAGTTTTTCTTCTTAATCATAGGGTCTTTCCTGTATTTGCGAAGGGTCAAACTCTTGACATCACGATTGTGGGCCTTCCCCCTCGTGTTCACAAAGAAGGGTCGGCCTGTCCAGGTCCTTTCTTTTATTCATATTTAAGAAGGCCTCCTCATATTCATGATGATCTACCTCTATTCTTCATCACATTCGTGACTCTTTCCTCACGTTCATAATGAACTAATTTCCTATGAATCACGATTGTGTCCAGGGTCTTCGCGATCATGATGGGAAACCTCTAGGCATATATATTGTTGTTTTTTTTTATTTTCCCCTCATTTATTGACCCTAAATTCACCATTAATGGCCCTTGGATCTAAGAAACTCATGAGGACTCATAAATTTGAGCCAGGATGTGTAGAGGATGATGAAGAGATCATTTCCCACTACTTTCCGGCCTAAATCCTCCATCTAATTCCTTTTTCTCTCTCCTATTTTATCCATCTCTCAATGGCTAATTTGTGCCTATATTTGTAGTCCATTTGTTCCAAACTTTTAAGAACATATTCCTTGTCCTTCGAGGGAGCTCATGACAAATTTAGTTTTGGAATTCAGTTAGCGGGCCCTATGGTACCATGATTGACTCGATTTTGGGTCCAGAGTCTTATATAGCAATATGGGTATCTTTTACTCCTACTAATACATATAAGATTAATTTTATAGTGCAATGTCATTTTTAGGATATTGGAGAAAAGGCGAGTGGTTTGTAGACGGTTTAGAAATGAAGTTCGACTTCAAGATAGGTTTAGGTCTACTTTCCCCAATGAGATTGTATGTAGTATAGATTTCATGATAGGTGTAAGACACCGGAAAATTCGAAGCTTAATTCGGTCCTTTAGGCTTGTCGAGGGGTCCCAGACTTAGAATATTTTAGCTAAGTACTCACACTTAGTTTCATTTTAGCCTAAGAAAGTTGGCAATCTTATTTCGTGACCTTTACATCCATTAAATATTGATGTTTAGGTTGATTCATGATCAAAAATGTCCGTAGGTGTTTTTGGACAAGTTTCAGATTTTTTGGACTTCGTTTGAAGGTCCTTTGGAATCTAAAAATAGTGGATCAACGTGATCTTGGTGTGCCACGTTGACTATCGCATTGATTAATATTTTCCCCAGCTACCAGTGTCCATTCCAGTGAATCAATGCGAACATGGCGTGAAGCGTTGGCTATCGCGTCGATGCCATCGATGCGCCACGTCGACCTACTCGTAGGTAGCCCAGTTTTCAGTCATGAAAAGACCGCATTCTTGAGGGTATTTAGGTTTTTTTCCCTCGACCCTCAGCCTCCAAAACACGAAATTAAACTCCCTATAGAGAAAATATAGTTATTCTTTGGCAAATTTGCTCAAGAACAAAACCCTAGAAGATCCAATTTCAAATCAAGAGCTCAAGATTAAACCATAAACTTTCATAAATTCTTTAACAAAGGTATGTGAAGTGTTCATCCAAGGGTCCCTTCCACCCTTGGAATCCAAGAATCTCTTTTGAACTTCGAGTAATTGATTTTATGATTTCCATGTTTGGAATTAAAGTGTATCCATGATTGCTATTTGGATTAAGTTCCTAATTCATGATTATATATATATATATATATATATATATATATATATATTTCATGTGAATTTGATCATTATGTGGTAGATTCGTGTGAATCCATGATACACCCTTGATTTGTGACATTAGAGATGAATTATGATGCTCACTTGTTGTTCAATACTATATGTATATACTATGCTCACCAAGTCCTTGATAAATTGTCCATGTGAACTATTAAGAGAATGAAATCATGTCAAGTTAGCTTATGTGCAAGTTATATTATGCAAGTGTTTGTCAAAATGCCCCAATGAATGAATGATGATCAAGTACTTAGCTTATATGCTTCAAGTTGTGCCATGTCTCTTAATTTATGCTATCGAGTCTTGGGGTTACTTGTACCCAATAATTTAGCTGATTACCTAGAGTTATGGTCAGTCACAAAATAGCATCAGTCATGACACAATCTGTAGTACTCTGAGTCAGTTATAGAACTCAGAAAAACTCAGTAAAATTAGTATTAGTCCAGTCTAATTTAGTATCCAGTTCAAACCTCAGTAAACTCAGTTATCTAACAAAATTAAGTAGAATTTGATCAATAAACAGAACTCAGTGAAATCAGTTCAGTTCAGATAAACAGTAATCTCAGTAACCGTTCAGTCCAACCTAGTACAGACTAGAAATGAGTCCAGTGTCTATTCAGTTGAGAGTAGGACTCAACATCGAGTTAACCTAGGGATGGGGGCATTCCTGTCAGCAGAGGGTTTGACCCTTAGCAGCAATCCCTATATTACAAAACTACGTAGCCATTTTAGGTTGAGGTATCTTTCTGTCAGACATTATGAGGGTTGATACTTCTCATTCGAGTTATCCTGCTAGCGAGGGTTAACGAAATAGCTTCCTGTCAGAGAAGATTAACTCACATCTTGACATTTCCTGTGGCATTGTATTGACACCCTTCCAATAAAGGTCACAGGTTGGACCCAAAATTAGTTAGAGAAGAGGTATGTCCGTTAGATGATTACCTCCCACAGTCTCAGTTTCAATCTTAGTCTCAGAATAGAACTCAGTTCAGTTCTACAGATTTAGGACTATCAGATATAGTCACTTAACTTAGCTCAGTACAAAAATCAGTATAGTTCTTCAGAATTTTGGACTATCACATACATTCATCCAATTATCAGTAGTAGAGTATTCAGTAAAATCAATTAATCAGTATTTAGATCTAGTATTCAGTACTAGCATGATTTCCGTTACTGTATACGTATTCATGCATGTACTCTTATTCAGTCATACTTATGTTATTCAGTTATTATTGTTCATGCATATGAACCCATGCATTTTATCCTACCTCACTGAGCATACCAGTACATTTAAATTACTGACGCATGCTCTTTGAGCTATGATGTCATATATCATAGGTTTTGACGTACGAGTTCCAGAGCACCCTCAGTAGACCAGACTCTCAGCGTTCAAAGTAGTGCTAAGCTCCCATAGTTCGAGGACGTGCTTATCATTTACAGTATATTTTTTAGTTTATTTCAGTAGATGGAGTTTGTTGGGCGCTTGTCCCATCAACTCCGAGTTCAGATAGTTTAGAGGCTTCCAAGACTAGAGTATTTTCAAATAGTTATTCAGATTTCAGTATTTTGTTCAGTTTTAGTATTTAATATCGCATTTAGTATTATTCAGTATTATTTACAGATTGAACCTTATGGCATGTTTCTGCCTATTTTCGCATATTATTCAGCATTATTATTTAGTTATTGCAGCAGGTACCAGTCATGGGTTAGCTTGTGGTCCCACAGGATTATGAGCACCGTGTAGTGTACGGGGTACAGACTCAGGGCATTACAAACATGGTATCAGAGAATAAGGTTCAATAGAGTCCTAGGAAGTCTGGAAGCCACATCTAGTAGAGTCTTAGGCATGGGTGTATTGCACGCCACACTTATTGACAGGAGTCTATGCAATATTTTAGGAACAGTTTCCCTTCTTTAAGTATTCATATCATGTGAGTGAGCATGAGCTCCAGTTATACACTCTTTCTAATCCTAGTTTCTCTTCTATTTACAAAATATGCCTCCAAAGAGGACTCAGGGAAGAGAAACAGGAGATCAGTTAGCCCCTCAGCCCGTCCATCCAAATCCTTTGGTTGAGCATATTTCCCACGCGGAGTTCAGAGCAACCTTCACCACCCTAGCTCATTTTGTGGCAGCCTACAATGAATTCTCAGCTGTGGTTCCATCCAAACTAGTGGCCAATATTGCTGCTACCAGGATTCGGGACTTCCCCCGAATGAACCCTCCGTCTTTCACAGGGTCTACGTCAGATGAGGACCCTCAGGAGTTTTTTGATCAGGTTCAGAAGGTTACAATCATTATGGGGGTAACTGCTGTTGAGAGCGCTAAGTTGGCCACATATCAGTTATAGGATATGGCTCACTCATGGTTCAAATAGTGAAAGGTAGAAAGGGCCACAGATGTAGGGCCCATAGAATGAGAGGAGTTTGTAGTTGCTTTTCCGGATAGGTTCTACCCGCTAGAGTTTAGGAAAGTAAAAGTTTTGGAGTTTATTTACCTAAAGAAGGGCAACATAACAGTACATAAGTATTCTCTCAAGTTTACTGAGTTATCCAGATATGCCCCGTATGTTGTTGTAGATAGTAGAGCGAAGATGAGTAAGTTTGTGTCAGGGGTATCTAGCAGCGTGGTCAAGGAGTGTAGAACCACAATGATTATTAAGAATATGAACATATCCAGGCTCATTGTCCATCCCCAGTAGATTGAAGAGGCCAAGAATAAAGAGAAAGAGAGGGAGAATAAGAGAGCGAGAACAGGTAGTTTCAATTTTGCTCAGCCTAAGTCAGAGGGTGGGAATCAATCTCAGTTCCACCCAAAATCCTCAGTTCCAGCTCCATCCTCAGCCAGTGCTCCAGTGCAAAAATTCGGATATAGAAACCAAGATAGGGCATCAAACCCTAGACCTCAGGGTCATGTTAGCAGTTCCCGAACCAACCCTCTTTGCTAGAAATATGGCAGAAACCACCAAGGTATCTACAGAGATGGCAGCAATATTTGTTTGGAATGCGGTAAGCCAGGCCACAAGGTCAGACAGTGCCCTTAGGTTAAGTCGCAGAGTCAGCATAACCGTCCCCCAACTCAGTCCTGTCACCTAAATCAATAGAGTGCTTCTTCCAGTTCCACCAGTAGGCAGCACCCAAACAGACTCTATGCTCTTCAGTCTTGGTAGGATCAGGAAAGTTCTCCTGATGTGGTCACTATTACGTTAAAAGTTTTCCATTTGCATATTTATGCTTTGCTAGATCTAGGAGCTTCCTTGTCCTTTATTACTCCATATATAGCAGTTGATTTCAGAGTCAGTCCCAAAATTCTAGTAGAGCCCTTCTCAGTTTCTACCCCAGTGGGTAAGTCTATCATAGCCCGACGGGTATACAGGAACTTTTCGGTTATGATATCTTAGAAAGTCACTTCAGCAGACTTAGTTGAATTACAGATAACTGATTTTGATGTCATTCTTGGCATGGATTGGCTTCATTCTTACTTTGCCTCAGTAGAATGCAGAAACAAAATTATTTAGTTTCAGTTTTTGAATGAACCCGTCCTAGAGTGGAGGGGTAGTACTTCAGCACTTAGGGGTCATCTTGTTTCTTACCTTTGGGCTAGAAAAATGATATCTAAGGGATGTGTTTATCATCTCGTTCGAGTCCAGGACTCCAGATCAGAAGCCCCTACTCTTGAATCAGTGTTAGTAGCTTGCAAATTCCCAGATGTGTTTCCCGACGATCTTCCTAGAGTTTCTCCCAAAAGGGAAATCGACTTCAAAATTGATCTTCTCCCAGATACTCAGCCCATCTCTTTTTCGCCATACAGAATGGCTCCAGCAAAACTCAGAGAATTGAAATAACAGTTAAAAGACCACTTAGATAAGGGATTTAACAGACCCAGTGTGTCCCCTCCAGTGTTATTTGTGCGTAAGAAAGATGGTTCTCTCAGAATGTGTATAGATTACCATCAGTTAAATAAAGTTGTGATTAAGAACAAGTATTCGCTTCCTAGAATCGATGACTTATTTGACCAACTTCAGGGTGCCTGCTATTTCTCTAAGATAGACCTCAGATTAGGCTATCACCAGCTCAGAGTCAGGGAAAGTGACATCCTAAAAATAGCTTTCTGAACTCGGTATGGTCACTTCGAATTCCTAGTCATGTCCTTTGGTCTTACTAATGCCCCAGCATCTTTCATGGACTTGATAAACCGTGTGTTCAAGCAGTACTTGGATATGTTTGTCATAGTCTTCATAGATGACATTCTTGTTTACTCTCGTAGTGAACATGATCATGCAGACCATCTCAGAATAGTACTCCAGACTCTCAAAAACCATCAGCTATTTTCCAAATTCAGTAAGTGTGAATTTTGGCTAAGGTCATTAGCATTCCTTGGCCACATCGTTTTCGGTGATGGCATTAGAGTGGATCCCCAAAAGATCGAAGCAGTGAGAAACTAGCCTAGACCCATCTTTCCATCAGATATCAGGAGTTTCTTGGGTTTGGCTAGCTATTACTGATGGTTTGTTGAGGGATTTTCATCTATTGCATCCCCCATATCCAGAATCACTCAGAAGAAAGTCAAATTTCAGTGGTCAGATTCTTATGAGAAGAGTTTTCAGGACTCGACTCACTACAACTCTAGTGTTGACCCTATGAGATAGTTCCGATGGCTTTGTTGTGTACTGTGATGCTTCCAGATTTGGAGTGGGTTTTGTTTTGATGTAGAGAGGTAAGGTCATAACCTATACCTATAGATAGCTTAAGCCCCATGAGAAGAACTACCCTACTCATGATCTTGAGTTAGCAGTTGTAGTCTTTTCCTTAAAGATTTAGAGGCACTATTTGTATGGTGTGCACGTTGATATGTTCACTGAACATAAAATCCTGTAGTACGTGTTCTTTCAGAAAGACCTCAACCTCCGTCATAGAAGGTGGTTGGAGTTGTTGAAAGACTATAACATGAGTGTTCTGTATCATCCGGGAAAGGCCAATGTAGTGGCTGATGCTCTCAGTAGAATGTCTATGGGTAGTGTTGCCTATGTTAAGAATAGTAAGAAGAAGTTACCCCAGAAAGTTTATCAGGTAGCCCAATTAGGTGTTTGCTTAGTCGATTCAGTAGAAGGTAGTGTGTGGGTGCAGAGTAGCTCAGAATCATCCCTAGTTTTTGAAGTAAAGGAAAAATAGGATAGGGATCCCAGTCTAGTCCAGTTGAAGGAATCAGTCAGAAATAAAAAAGTAGAGGTTTTCTCCTTAGGAAGAGATGGTGTACAACATTGTCAGGGTCGTCTGTGTGTGCCAGGTGTAGATGACTTGAGGCAGTGAATTCTAGCAGAGGTGCATGGTGCGCGTTACTCTATTTATCCAGGGCCCACAAAGATGTACCATGATTTGTGAGAGATCTATTAGTGGAGTGGGATGAAAAGAGACATTGCAGAATTTGTGGCTAAATGCTCAACATGTCAGTAGGTTAAGATTAAGCATCAGAAGCCTAGTGGGTCTATACAGGAGTTCATATTCCCATATGGAAATGGGAAGAAGTGAACATGGACTTTGTGATGGGTTTGCCTCATACTCGTCATTAGCATGATTCAGTTTGGGTTATTATAGACAGGATGACCAAATCAGCTCATTTCTTTCCAGTCCATACCTCCTATTCAATTGAGGATTATACCAAACTCTATATCATGGAGTTGGTTAGATTGCATAGTATTCCATTGTCCATTATCTGAGATAGAGGTACCCTGTTCACCTCTTATTTTTGGCAAGCATTCCAAAAGGGTCTTAGTACTCTAGTTTACCTGAGTACAGCCTTTCATCCTCAGACAGATGGTCAAGAAGAAAGGACCATTCAGACCCTAGAAGATATGCTGCGAGTATGTACGATAGAGTTCAAAGGTAGTTGGGATGACCACTTGCCTTTGATTGAATTCGCATAAGACAACAAATATCAATCCAGCATTCAGATGGCTCCGTTTAAGGCGCCTTATGGGAGAAGGTGTAGATCTCCCATCAATTGGTTTAAAGTGGGTGAGGCTACAGTTGTAGGGCCTGACTTGGTGTTCGACACCTTAGAGAAAGTCTAGTTGATCAGGGAAAGGCTTAAGGCAACTCAAAGCCGACAGAAATCGTATGCTGATGTGCGAAGAAAGGATCTCAAGTTTGAGATTGGTGACTATGTGTATCTAAAAATCTCTCCTATGAAAGGAGTGAAGAATTTTTGCTAGAAAGGGAAACTCAGTCCCCAATATGTCGATCCTTACCGAATTCTCAGCTATTTAAAAAAGGTAGCTTGCGAGCTTGAGTTGCCTTCAGATTTATCTTCAATTCATCCAGTGTTCCATGTATCCTTGCTAAAGAAGTTCATAGGTGACCCAGCATTCATAGTCCCTATAGAGGGCACAGATATTCAGAACAGCCTCTATCAGATTCACAGATTCGTAGCTGAGTCAAAATCCTTGACTATCAGATTTGCAGACTAAGGAACAAAGAAGTTCCTCTAGTAAAAGTTCTGTAGCGGAATTAGTCCGTTGAGGGATCTACTTGGGAAGCAGAAGCAGACATGCGAACCAAGTATCCTCATTTATTCTCTACTAATCCAGACTCAGCTCAAGGTAATAGTTTTCCTTAAGCTTATTCAGTTTCATGTTCAGATTTCAGTTACAAACTTGGTATTAGTTACCATTGCACATTCAGTCATATGTTCATGAGCCAATTCAGTCATACATTCATGCATCAGACATGCATGTTCAGTATGAGAAACTCAACTTATCAGTAATCCCAGTCATGCATTCATAAATCATGTTCAGCTATATTCATGCATCAGATATGAATATTTAGTATGATAATTCAATATACCAGTAATATCGGTCATATAGTCATGTTACAGATGTCCATGTCCAGTAAGTAAGTCAGTGTCTCAGTATTCTTAGTCTCAGCAGTCTCATTTGACGATGAATGTTCCCAAGGGAGTGATAATGTAAGACCCCACAAAATCCTAAGCTTAATTCGGTCCTTTAGGCTTGTCAAGGGGCCCCAGACATAGAATATTTTAGCTAAGTACTCAGACTTAGTGTCATTTTAGCCTAAGAAGATTGGAAATCTTATTTTACGACCATTACGTCCATTAAATGTTGATGTTTAGGTTGATTCGTGATCAGGAATGTCCGTAGGTGTTTTCGGACAAGTTTTAGATTTTTCGAATTTCATTTGAAGCTCCTTTGGAATCTTAAAATAGTGGATCAACGCGATCTTGGCACGCCGCATCGACTATCACATTGATTAATATTTTCCCCAGCTACCAGCATCCAATTCCAGTGAATTGACGTGAACATGGTGCGACGCATTGGCTATCGCATCGATGCGCCACGTCGACCTGCGCGTTGGTAGCCTAGTTTCCAGTCATGAAAAGACCGCAATCTTGGGGGTATTTAGGTCTTTTTCACTCAACCCTCAACCCCCAAAACACGAAATTCATCTCCCTATAGAGCAAATATAGTCATTCTTTCTCAAATTTGCTCAAGAACAAAACCCTAGAAGATCCAATTTCAAATCAAGAACTCAAGATTCAACCATAAACTTTCAGAAATTTTTCAACAAAGGTATGTGAAGTGTTCATCCAAGGGTCCCTTCCACCCTTGGAGTCCAAGAATCTCTTTTGAACTTCAAGTAATTGATTTTATGATTTCCATGTTTGGAATTAACATGTATCCATGATTGCTATTTGGATTAAGTTCCTAATTCATGTTTATATATATACTAGTTTAGGTATACGATCCTTGAGCGTGTACCTCACTTTAATGAGTTCAAACATTACATTAAATAGGATATTTGTTTAAATAATATAGATGAATCTAATAATTAAATTTAATATTTTTTGAGTATGTAAAGATGGAGAATTTATTTATTAAACCTAATATTTACCAAAAATATTTTTAAAAGTCGATCGATAATCATCTACCATCTATAAATTGTAACAAAATAATATAATGATAGAGACATCAAAATAATACAATTAAATATAATCTTTATACACAATTTTTTTCTCAAAGTCGTCCGACACTCATCTACCACTTGTAAACAATAACAAAATAATACGATAATAGAGATATCAAAATAATACAACTAAACCTAACTTTACATAAAAAATTCCTCAAAACCTACTAACATTTATTTATCACCTGTAAACTGCAACAAAATATCACGATAAAAATGTTATCAAAACAATACAATTAAACTTAAATTTTACACACAAAAATTTCTCAAACCTGATCGAGATTCATTTACGAATTGTAAGCTACCACAAAATAACAAACTAATAGAGATATTATGATAATGCAATTAAACCTAACCTTTATGTAAAAAAAATATTCAAAGCCAACCCACATTCATCTAGCATCTGTAAATTAAAATAAAATAAGATAATAAATATATCAAAACAATACAATTAACCCTAACCTTTACACAAAAAAATATTCAAAGTCAACCGACATTCATCTACGACCTGTAAACTATAAAAAAAATATAATAGTGATTACAAAGTTTCGATTTTGATCCAACTAATTCTTGTCTGAGCAAAACTTTTGACCCTAAAAAATGATTTGAATGAAAACAAAGAAGATATATATAGTATAAATAACATAAATACCAACCCTTTTGGAAGTAATTACACTCTTTCCCACTTTTTTAATTACTTTATTCTCTCTCCCTATTAATATACATAACATAGCCGACATATACATAGCATTTTGTGTATATGTTGGGATTTTTGTAATATGTTTAGGGAGTTGGAAATTTTTGTAATATTGAAAATATAAGTTGTGTATTTGTGTAAATTTTTACACACATGTTGAATTCTATTATGATGAAAAAAACAATGAAGAAGTGGAGGGTTAGAAAATCAAACTTCCACCAATCTAGATATGCAATCGAATCAAGTTAGATAAGCATCAATCTTATTCTCCCATTTATCTTAATTAAGCACCCCAAGAGAGAACCAAACCTAACACAAATACCACATAGATTAATCGTATTTATAAACAAAATAGAACACATATATCACGTAGATTGCTAGTATTTTTGCGCAAAACACAAATTAGAATAACTATTGCGGATGAAAATTATTAATTAATTCTCATATCATATATTTTAGGAGTCCATATATTTTAGGAAGTCTAGTTGAAAGGAAAATATTAATTAATTCTCCTACTATATATTTCAGGAGTCCCACATATTTTAGGAAGACAAGTTAATATAATAAAAATAATTAAATAATAAATTAAAAATTAGTAAAAAGATAATTTTGTCTAAATAAGAGTCTTTTAATGAAGGGTAAAAAGTTCAAATCACTTTTCTAAAGGTCTTCACACTTTTAATATTATATATATATATATATTCATGTGAATTTGATCATTATGTGTGGAGATTCATGTGAATCCATGATACACCCTTGATTTGTGACATTAGAGATAAATTATAATGCTCACTTATTGTTCAATACTATGTACATATACTATGCTCACCAAGTGCTTGATAAATTGTCCATGTGAACTATTCAGAGAATGAAATCATGTCAAGTTAGCTTATGTGTAAGTTATATTATGCAAGTGTTTGTCAAAATTCCCCAATGAATAAATGATGATTAAGTACTTAGCTTATATGCTTCAAGTTGTTCCATGTCTCTTAATTTATGCTATCGAGTCCTGGGGGTACTTGTACCCGATAATTTAGCTGATTACCTAGAGCCATGGTCAGTCATAGAACAGTATCAGTCATGACATGATCAATATTACTCTCAGTCAGTTACAGAACTCAGGAAATCTCAGTAGAATCAGTATTAGTTCAGTCTAATTCAGTATCCAGTTCAGACCTTAGTAAACTCAGTAAGCTAACAGAATTCAGTAGTATTCCATCAGTCAATGGAACTCAGTGAACTCAGTTCAGTTCCGCTAAATAGTAATCTCAGTAACCATTCAGTCCAGCCTAGTACAAACTAGAAATCAGTCCAGTGTCTATTCTGTTGGGAGTAGGATTCAGCACCGAGTTAACCCAGGGATGGAGGCATTCCTGTCAGTAGAGGGTTTGACCCTTAGCAACAATCCCTGCGTTACAGAACTATGTAGCCAAAGTAGGTTGAGGTATCTTACTTCCAGACATTATGAGGGTTGATATTTCTCATCCGAGTTATCCTGCTAACGAGGGTTAATGGAAGAGCTTCCTGTTAGAGAGGGTTAACTCAAAGCATGTCCTTACCCATGGCACAGTATTGATACCCTTCCAACTGGGGTTATAGGTTGGACCCCAAATTAGTTAGAGAAGGTGCATGTCGGTTAGATGATTACCTCCCACAGTCTCAATTTCAGCCTCAGTCTCAAAATAGAACTCAGTTCAGTTCTACAGATTCAGGACTATCAGATATAGTCGCTTAACTCAGCTCAGTACAGAACTTAGTGTAGTTCCTCAGAATTCAAGACTGTTAGATACAGTCATCCATTTATTAGTAGTACAATATTCAGTAAACTTAGTAAATCAGTTAATCAGTATTCAGATCTAGTATTTAGTACTAACACAATTTCCATTACAGTATACGTATTCATGCATGTACTCTTATTCAGTCATACTCATGTTATTCAATTATTATTGTTCATGCATATGAACCTATGCATTCCAGCCTACCTCACTGAGCATACCAGTACATTCAAAGTACTAACGCATGCTTTTTGCGCTATGATGTCTTATATGATAGGTTCCGACGTACGATCTCCAGAGCACCCTTAGTAGACCAAACTCTCAGCGTTCAGAGTAGTTGTGAGCCTTCATAGTTCGAGGACGTGCTTATCATTTACAGTATATATTTTTTAGCTTATTTCAGTAAATGGAGTTAGTTGGGGGCTTTTCCCATCAACTCTGCAGTTTAGACAGTTTAGAGGCTTCCCAGACTAGAGTATTTTCAGATAGTTATTCAGATTTTAGAATTTTGTTCAGTTTTGGTATTTAATACCGCATTCAGTATTATTTACAGATTAAACATTATGGCATGTTTTTGCCTAATTTCGCATATTATTCAGCATTATTTTTTAGTTATTGCAGCAGGTACCAGTCATGGGTTAGCTTGTGGTCCCTCGGGATTATGAGCACCTTATAGTGTCTGGGGTACAGACTCGGGGCATTACAATAGGAAGGGATGATAGGATATGATTATGAATACTATATCATGGCTTAACCTATTCATGGTATTTGGGGTAAAAATTTGACCCAAACCTTTGTCTAGAATATTTGTTATGGCCTTAAGATCCTATCACCCTTTATTTTAGTGATTAACAATAGATTGATGTTAATGATCCTTTAGTATAAGATTTACCATTTGATATAGTATTTGGAGTGATATTTCCTAATTAGACCATTATAATTGCTTTATTCCCTAGTTTACCTTAGTCTCAGGGTTATGGAGTTAAAACTATATGGAATTTTATATTGTGGACCCGAGGTCGTGGTTACGGTACTAGTTGGATACCAGGTTAGTACTTCGCACCTAGAAAGGACTTGGTTATAGTTATGGATGCGTAGACGCTCATGGTTGTATTATTTGGCTACTGGTGATGGTATGCTTACTTTTAGGCACATTTATGATCATTTAGTGGTATGATCCAACCAAACCCTTGATTTTACTATTATTTTCTAAAAAGGGATTAATTCACACATTTCACTTTAAAAATGGATTTATTTTATAATGGAAATCGTACCACCTTATTTAATGAAATACGAACTTTTGGAACTACAAATGATATTTTGGAAATTTGACCAAGATCAATTCTGATCCGTAATTTATCCACTCTTTTACCACTACTATTTACTTCAACGGTAGACGTTCCAAGCCTTTCTATGCTATTATGCAAATTTGTTTCGACATTGATCTTGAGCAATGGATTTATAAATTTACACTTTTAAGTCAAGGCTCGAGTCCATGCACTTACTATGCTTATATATATATATATATATATATATGATATTGGATAAAGGATTATGATGATTACTGGAAGTCTTGGTTCGGGACCAGACAATGTATACAAATATCTCGAGTCCCATAAGTTCACCTTCATCCATGAGCCACAGTGTCAGAGAAGGATGGTTTCCATAAGTCTTTCCTTTATGAGCTATTGAACTGGAGGAGGTGTATGCATTTGTTATATTTGACACTCAAATCGGATATATCAGAACTCGATTTCTCAGGTCATGATGGAACCTACTATAACCCACTAATATCTAAGCTAATCCATAGTCCAAAACTACTAGTAATGGACTTACTACCAAGACAAATGAAGGAACAATTCGGAATAAATTTATTAAAATACTAAAACACACAAGATAGTCCCAAAACCTGGTGGAATCTGTATAAGATAAAGTAACCGGCTAGCCTAAACAAACAATACCTAAACTGGGCCATATAATCGGAAATAACAATTAGTACCCCACACGCCACAAGAAATACTCATCACCTATACCTATGCCCATAAGGCTGATAGGCCACACACCACAAGAAATACTCATCACCTATACCTATACCTATACCTATACCTATACCCATAAGGCTGATAGATATAGGCGCATACTGGTGATAGGCAATGTCCATGCAAGGGATGAATACAAAGTATAATCCATACTACCATAAATGAACTAAGTACCATAATGTAACCTAGTGTATAAGCCTCTTCCTGCTCGATCGCTCACATAGGTAGAACTTATAGTGACCTCTCTTCTACGGCATGATGGCTCACTAAAAAAGGGGCCCCTACAGGGCTAGGGAGTACCAGTATAGATCGACCTGGTCCTAATCCAGAATTTCCAATAACTATAATCATCATCAATCCACTCTATCTAGTACTATTTATACATGTATATATATATATATGAAAGGGCTAGAACCATGGCTAGAAGAGTTTATATATATAATATATATGTATATATATATATGCATAGGATAAAAACATGGCTAAAAGAGTGTAAGTCTACAAATCCACTTCATAGGGTAAACTCTGGGACTAAATCATCACAAAAATGTAGAAAGGGTCGGGATCTCTCTCGACCGAGGAAAACAGTAGTAGTAAAATTGAGGACTAGAATCTATCTCATTCAAATCTCTATAACATTAGTTATTCATTAAGATGGTATGATTCCCATTATGAAGAAATCATTTTAAATCTAAAAAGTGGGAAAATCCCTTTTTAGAAAAAAGTAGTAATATTTTTAGTTGGAATCGTACCATTTATCATTTTACTAAACATGAATGTACCGAATCTATGCATTCCATAACCAGTATTCAAATAATATAATTATAAGCATCTAATTATCGATAGAAAACAACCACGTCTTTCACAAGGATAAACCACTTTCCAAAAACTAACCAATATCATAATCACGGCCTTGGGCCCAATAATACATATCTGACAAAAACATATCGTAATAATCTGGGACAACCCATCATAATCCACTGAGTATCGTACTAAATATTATACACAAATTTCATTAGTCTCAACTATGCCTAACATGCTAGCAACCTAGGGTAATAGGATCCTATAAACATAACAATTATTTTACCTTACGGATCAATTACCCTTCTAGACCCCAAACTCATATATTAGGCTAAGTCACGGTGTATGATGAGTGGTGAATTTACCACTCATTTACATTCAAAATTCGTGCACACTATTATAATTTAAAGGTATGAATGATACAAGTTTGTTAGTTTAATGCAAGAATTTCAACATTTTGTAGGATACATAGGTAATGAGATAGGAAGATGAGGATTTGAGCTAAAAAAATGAAAATAAAAATAAAAGTGCACAACTGAAGACCCTATATGTGATCAGGCTTATTTACCATGATCATGGTCTGAGGACCCCAGTCGCAACCAGTCAAGATAGGTCATCTTTCGAGAACGCAAGGATTTGACTGCAGTCACGGTAGCCACAATCGTAGATGAGCGGCAGTAATTGTTGCTAGGCAAATTTTTTCCCAGGGGTAATTCTGTTATTTTACCCTACCGATCCCTAACCCCTTATAATTCTATAACACTTTCCCATTTATAGAACACACTTTGAACAATATAACTTCGTCAATTTTGTAAACCTACTATTTGGGGAAACTTTTGTATTTGAATTTTCCAAGTTGAGTTTGTGAAATTGGAGTGTAATTTGAAAAAACTTCTTATCCTCTATTGTTATGGATGTTTTTAATGAAACTTTCGGTATAATTCTTCCTCTTTACTTCATTAGTAGCTAAATTTCATTGTCTTGGGATTATGTTGAACTAAGGTACATTTAATTAGTTGGGGTTTGTGGGTGAAAACCCCAAATGCCCAAGATGGATTTGTGTGTGAAATCTCCAAGTTCTTGAAAGCATATATGATCCTTGAAAGAGGAATATGGGTGAACTTTGGAATCCATATTATCCTTGAAAGAAGGATATGGGTGACAAAGAAATAGCGGACAATAATGGATGTAGTTTTCTATCTTTTCGCTATCTTACAAATAAGAGTGAGTAGAGAGTTGGGTATGTCTTGGGCATCTTTCTAGAAATAGGGATGCCTAATTGAGGTATTAGGTGGTTTTAATTAACACGTTTGTTAGGTATTTGAAAAGGTTAATGGGTGATATTCTTGAAGTTTTGTTGAAAAACTAACCTCTTGGACCTTCAACCAAACCTACCATACCATTAATAACTAGAATTTGCACCAAATAATCATGCACCGATGCATAATTTGCCTTTAGGTAGACATAATTCCGAGATCGTTCTCATCTTGAATTTTCAGTCAGATTTGTTGCCTTTAGTTTTCTAACTTGAATAGACATTGATCAACCTTTGTTCCTAATTAAACCCCCCATTTTAAATCATGTATTTTACTCTGTTTACATTAGGGTGTCTTTTTATTAACTATTAACAGCCGTAGACAAGAAAGCTAATTTTGCTCCTCTTAGATTAGACTTTCACATAAGTTGAGCTATTGACAACGACCATCCTCTTCAAATTTAAATCGTATAGGTGAGCGTTAACAAAATGATGTATTTTTTATGGTTCCTTTGAGTCTGATGTTTTAAATTTTGTATGGTAGCATAGTTTTTTTACGTGCACGAGGAATGAATTCCAAGCACCTGGTTGGAGTCCATTAGGAGTTAGTATTTTGGTGGTTTTCTTGAATCCAGTGCAATCTCCAATTTTTCATCTTAATCATGTGGTATTTTCCATGTTTGCGAAGGGTCAAACTCATGACATCACAAATGTGAGCCTTCTCCCTTGCATTCGTAAAGAAGGTCGTCCTAACCAGGTCCTTTTTTTCTTCAAATTTATGAAGGCCTAATCACATTCATGATTACCTACCTCTATTGTTCATCACATTCATAAATCTTTCCTCGCATTCGCAATGAAATAATTTCCCATGCATCACGATCGTGGCTAGGGGTCTTGGCATGGGTAACCTCTAGGCCTATATATTGTTGTTTTTCTGATTTTCCCCTAATTTATTAACCCTAAATTCTCCATTAATGTCCCTTGGTGTTTAGAAACTCATGGGGAATCATAAGTTGGAGCTAGGGTTGTGTAGAGGATGATGAACTGACCATTTCCCACTACTTTTCAGCTTAAATCCTCCATTGAATTCTTGTTTTCTCTCCTATTTTAGCCATCTCTTGGGGCTGATTTGAGCCTAGATTTGTAGTCCATTTGTGCTCAACCTGTATACACATATTTCTTGTCCTTCGAGAGACCTCGTGACAGATTCAGTTATTGAATTCTGTTAGTGGGAATCATGGTACCATGATTCACTTGATTTTGGGTCCAGAGTTTTATATAGAAATATGAGTATCATTTACTCCTACTAATACATATATGATTAATTTTATAGAGCAATGTTATTTTTAGGATATTAGAGTAAAGGTGAATGGTTTATGGACGGTTTAGGAATGCAGTTCCGCATCGAGGTAGGCTTTGTTCTACTTTTCCCGATGAGATTATTTATAGTATAGATTGCATAATGGGCAGGGATGATAAGATATAATTATGAATAGGTTAGCATGACTTAACCTATTAATGGGATTTGGGGTAAAAATGTGACCCAAATCTTAGACTAGAATACTTGTTATGGCCTTAGGATCATATCACCCTTGATTATAGTGATTAATGATCATTTAGTATAAGACTTACCATTTGAAATAGTATTTGGAGTGATATTTCCCGATTAGACCCTGATAGTATCTTTATGCGCTTGCTAACCTTAGTCTCTGGGTTTTGGAGTTAAAACTACATGGAATTTTATATTGTGGGCCTGAGGCTGTGGTTATCGTACTAGTTGGATACCAGCTTAGTACTTTGTCCCTATAAAGGTCTTGGTTATATTTATGAATGCATTGACGTTATGGTTTTATTGATTGGCTACTGGTGATGGCTTGCATACTCTTAGGAACATTTATGCTCAGTTAGTGGTATGATCCAATCAAACCCTTGATTTTAATATTATTTTCTAAAAAGGGATTTATTCACACATTTCACTTTAAAATGGATTTCTTCTACAACAAAAATCGTACCACCTTATTTAATAAAATATGAACTTTTGGGACTACAATTGTTATTTTGGAAATTTGACCCAGATTGAATCTGATTAGTGATTTATCCAGTCTTTTACCACTACTATTTACTTCAGTCGATAGAGATTCTGACCATTTCTATGCTATTATGCATATTTAGTCTCGACATTGATCTCGAGCAATAGATTTACAAATTTACAATTTTTAGTCATGACTCGAGTCCATGAACTTACTATGCTTATATATATACATATATATATATATATCAGCTACTAGACAACAGATTATGATGATCAATGGAAGTCCTGGTTTGGGCCAGGCAACTTATACAGATAGCTCAAGTCCCCTAAGGTCCCTTGCATCCATGAACCATAATGCCAGAGAAGCATCGCCGCCACAAGTCCTGCCTTTGCGGGCTATTAAGATGGAAAAGGTGTATGCATTTGGTACATTTGACACTCGAATCAGATATGTCACAACTCAATTTATCAAGTCATGCAGAACTACTAGTAATGGACTAAATACCAAGATATATGAAGGAACAATGTGGAATATATATAATAAAAGACTAAAATACATAAGATAGTCCCAAAACCTTGTGGAATCAGAACAAGAGCTTCTAATGTAATAAGATAATAAAATGAAGTACTAAATAAATATACTGATAGAACCCATCTCTAAATACAACAAGACATTAGTCTAATATGTCAAAGGGAAAATAGCAATGCTCTGAATGCCCAGAGCTCACTTTATGTCTCCTAACCATCGCTGCTCCACACGATGCATACAACAATGGAAAAAACCAGTACTATGATCTACAGGTTGCAGAAGTATAGTATGAGTGCCAAACACATGGTACTCAATGGGCAACGATCGACTTAGCTCCAAAGATAATGCAAATATACATAACATGCAAGAAAAATGTAAACTAAGGTCAAATATCTAGGACAAACACAGTAAATCTAAGGAGGCAAAAAGGATAAACTATCCTATCTTATCCATACTCGAGAACCTAAACACTATACCATTTATCACTGGCTAATAAATGAATAAAGAACAGTAAAAGGATATATATGTATGTATATGTATGTATATGTATATGTATATGTATATGTATATGTATATGTATATGTATATGTATATGTATACAAGGCCAAGTAATGGATATACAACATGAATAAATGAAAAAGAGCTGGACATACAATAATACCATAACTACTATAGATAGGTACACATCCATAAATAAGGCTAACTCAAAGGTACAACCTAAGTAGTCACACTAGCATCTCAAGGCCTCTTAGTCATAGTAGTAACTAGTGCTAACATAATAAGGGTCTAAAACCATAATACCTATACATGGGATAATTATGCGTAATAAAATAACTACAAGATAAAGGAATCATAATCATACCTCAAATATCAATTCCGATCTAATAATCAACCTGTCACGAGCTAATTGTAATAACAATAACAATATAAAGTAACTGGTTAGACTAAACAAACAATACCTAAACTGAGCCTCATAACCGTAAAGTCCAATTAGTACACCACACATCACAAGCAATACTCATCACCTATACCTATGCAACCCCCCACAGAGTTGATAGATATAGGTGCATATTGGTGATAGGCAATATGCATGTAATGGATGAATACAAAAATAATTGATACTACCATAACTGAACCAAGTACCATAATGTAACCCAGTGTATACTCCTTCTCTAGCTCGATGGCTCGCAAAGGCAGAACTTACGGCGACCTCTCTTCTCCAGGACAATGGGTTACTGATAAAGGGGCCCCGACGGGGTTTGGGAGTACCCGTATAGACCGACCTGGTCCTGGTCCAGGATTTCCAATAACTATCACCATCATCAATCCACTCCATCTAGTACCATATATATATATATATATATATATATATATATGCACGGGATAGAACCACGGCTAAAAGAGTGTAAGTCTGCAAATCCACTACGTGGGATAAACTCTGGGACTAAATCATCACAAAAGTGTAGAAAGGGTTGGAATCTCTCTCGACCGAGGAAAATAGTAGTAGTAAAATTATGGACCAAAATATCTCTCAGTCAAATCTCTATAACATTATTTTTTGTCTCAAAGGCTCAAAATTTATTCATTAAGATAGTATGATTCCCATTATGAAGAAATTATTTTAAAACTGAAATGTGGGAAAATCCTTTTTTAGAAAAAAAATTAGTAATATTTTTAGTTAGAATCATACCATTTGTCATTTTTCTATACATGAATGTACCAAATCTATGCATGCCATAACCAGTATTCAAATAATATAATTCTAAGCATCTAATTGTCGATAAACAACAACCATGTCTTTCACAGGGATAAACCACTTTCTATAAACCAACCAATATCATAATCACAGCCTAGGGCCTAATAATACATATCTGACAAAACCATATCATAATAATACAGGAAAAACCATCACAATCCACCGAGTATCATTGTAAATATTATACTCAATTTTTATTAGACTTAACTATAATACCCCATACTTTTTCCTAGATCATTTTAGCCTCTAGTGTGTCAAGGGTTAACTTGAAAAATGAATAACTCTTGATACATGTAGAATTAGCTTTCCAACGATACCAATTTCGCATAAATCCGATACTCGGTTGAGAAGTTATGACATTTTTAGTAAAAGCAGTATGACATTTGGGTAGGCACCGCGTCATGGTGAAGGACAAATTTACAATTATCCAAATTCCAGTAGAGCACCGTCATTAGCCCGCGTTGCGGTGAAGTCCTAGTTCTCGTTCGTCCCATTCTAGTAGATCATCGCAATTAGCCTGTATCGTGCAAAAATCCTAAAATATACTGACACCGCATTGCAGTTGAGTGCAAAATGGCACTCGTCCTTTTCTAGTGACGCAATGGAATTACACCGCGTCGCGCCAAGGGTTAAAATGGTAGTTGTACTTTTTCCAGTGGCACAATGTGATTACGCCGCATCGTGCCAAAGCCCAATTTAGCACTCATCCTTTTTTTAGTAAGCCACCGCGATAGTGGCGCGTCGCAGTGGGGCCCAAAATTGAGATTTCCAATTTTGAGTAAAATTTTAAAAGGGCAATCTAGTCATTTTCCTAACCCCCAATTTGTGAATAATACTGAATTAATCCTATTCTAAGCATTATATGCTTACTTTTCATCAACTTTCTCTCAAAGAAACCATAGAACATCAAAACTTAATCCCCAAGAAATCCAAAATTCCACCATTCTTTCTACAAGAAAACTCAAAATTCAAGGTTCCCAATTCTAGAACTTCAAGAATTCATCTTCAAGAGAACAAATAGGGATTCAAGTTCAAGCTTCCTAAGTAATTTCATCAATTAAGGTATGTGGGGTTTATGAACAAGAATACTCTTTCATCCTTGTGCCCAAAAATTAGTTTTAAAGTTGATTTTCATATTAATTTACATGAGTTTCAAATTACGGTTCATACCCAATATTGCTATTTGCAAGATTTTGAGATTTCAAGTGATTTAGATGTTGAATTGATTGTCTACTTTCATATTTCTATGCATATTGCAGTAAATTTTAGATTTTGATTGAATTATCACTATTCTCAATATCAAGCATGAACTTTATGATGTTTTGACATGAATTGATGCATGGGTTACTAAGCCCTAGTTTGAATGTTGATATTTTAAGGAAGATTATTCTTTAAGCATCCTATGTTAGATTATTTTCAGATTTCCAATAAAGATTTAATCTTTTGATCCTCAGATAAGATATGGAATCCACTTTACAGATTTATTATTGTTTACAAAAAATAGATTAGCTTTGCTTACATATTGAAATAGATAGATGCATAATTGGTTATCAGTATAAACCCTTATGCTAGTTTTTAAAGTGGATTTCCACCAGAATGAGCATACAGATTAAAGGGAGTAGTATTTAGCACCGAGTTGGGTATTTCATATGCCCCAAAACTACAAGTTAACATAGGTTCAGATTATCAGATTATTTCTATTTCTATATGGATGACAGATACAGATATAATCACTTAGATTAGGTTATACTCCTTGGCAAGAGTATGACACCTCTCCCCAACATGAGATTTTCCCATAAGGGAACTAGACGTTGGACTCCATGATAGCTTACATAGTTTATGTCGGTCAGAAGAACCTCCTTACTAGTAAAATCTTACAACACAAAATAATTTTAACTAAACAGCTTTTAGAAACTAAGTGAAAAGGCTCACAGTTTTATTCAGACATTGCTTTATATAAGACTTTAGCTACAGATTTTAGCGTTTAGATTTCATAAATAAAAGTGAGTCCTTTCTACACTTAGACTGCATGATTTAAAGATAGAATACAGGTAGAACTTTTAGAACTAAATGTTATGACTCACTAGATTTATACAACATGTTTTGCTACTCATGATTACAGATTTCATCTTTCAGTTACTCAAGCTTATGTGAGTTATTTACATTTAGCATGCATTCTTTTGCAAGTTGATAAAGATGTTTATATAATGTTTTTACTTATGCATTCACCCCTATATACTCAGTACAATCCAAAGTACTGATCTACATATACATCTATGTGCTACATTGTCTCATAATGTAGGTTTAGGTGCTTAGTTTCTGCAGCATGAGTGATTTCGAGCATCTACATCTACATCCCAACAGTTAGTGAGTCCTCATATTTTGGGGACCTAGTTATTCAGTTTTCAGTTTAGTAAAGTAGTAGACTTTCAGTATTTTTAGTCAGTTTGAGTCAGCCGGGAATTGTCCCAGTGACTCTCTAGTTATTAGTAGTAGAGGCTTGCCAGACTGCTAGATATGATTAAGATTTTCTAGTATTGACTGTTCAAACTCTTAAGTCTATTATTTTAGATATTATTATACAGATTATTTTAGGTTTAGCTAAGACAAATTTCTGCATTTAGTTTGATTTTGTATCTATACTCCTCTAATTTGGGACTCAGATTTAGTAGAAGGAAGACAGGGTTAGCTTAAGGCTACTCATAGTCTTGAGCACCGTGTGATATCTCAAGACCCATTTTCAGGGCATTACATCAACTATGCCTAACATCCTAGCAACCTAGGGTAATAGGATCCTAGAAACATAATAATTATTTTACCTTACGGATCAATTACCCTTCTAAACTGCAAACTCATAAATAAAGCAAAGACATAGTGTATGATGAGTGGTGAATTTACCACTCATTTACTTCCAAAATTCGTGCACACTACTATTATTTGACGGTATGAATGAGACAAGATTATTAATTTAATGCACTAATTTCCACATTTTGTAGGTTACACAGGTGATGAGATAGGAAGATGTGGATATAAGCTGAAATAGAATCAAAAGGAGAAGAAAAATGCACAACTAAAAAACCTGCATGTGATCAGGCTCAGTTACCGTGATCGCGGTCTGAGGGCTGCAATTGCAGCCAGTCAAAATTGGTCATCTTCTACAACCACGAGAATTTAACCGCAGTTGCAATATCTGCAATCACGGACATACTGTAGCGGTCGTGGCTTGGCGGGTTAATACTTGGGGGTAATTCTGTCATTTTTCCCATCCAACCCTAAATCCCTTATAATGCTAAAACCCTATCATATTTGAAGAATACACTTTGAACAATTAAACTTTCACAACTTTTTAAACCTAATATTTAGGGAAACTTTTGTATTTGAATTTTCCAAGTTGAGTTGGTGAAATTGGAGTGTAATTTGAAGAATCTTCTTATCCTCCATTATTACGGATGTTTTGAATGACCCTATTGATATATTTCATACTCTTTACTTCACGAGTAGCTAAATTTCATTGTCTTGGGATTAGGTTGAACTAAGGTGCAATTATGTGTGGGCTATGATGTACTTGTGTATATTCTAGTTTGTTGGTGATGGGTTTAACTATTGCTTAATTGAATTAGTTGGGGTTTGTGGGTGAAAACCCCAAATGCCCAAGATGGTTTTATGGGTGAAAGCCCCAAGTTCTTGAAAGCTCACATCATCCTTGAAAAAGGAATATGGGTGAACTTTTGGAACCCATATCATCCCTTAAATAGGGATATGGGTGACAAAGCATTATCAGATATTAATGAATGTAGTTTGCTATCTTTTATCTATCTTAGCATTAAAAGTGAGTAGAGAGTTGTCTATGTCTCGGGCATCTTCCTAGAAATAGGGATGCCCAATTAAGGTATTAGGGGGTTTTAATTGACACACTCGGTAGGTAATCGAAAGGGACAATGGATGATATTATTGAGCTTTTATTGACAAACTAACCTCAAGGACCTTCAACCAATCCTTCCATATTGTTAATAACTAGAATTTGCACAAAATCATCATGCACCTATGCATAATTTGCCCTTAGGTAGACATAATCTCAAGATCATTTTCATCTTGAATTTTCAATCTCATTTGTTGCATTTATTTTGTTAACTTGAATAGACATTGATCAACCTTAGTTCCAAATTAAACCCCCCATTTTAAATCATGTATTTTACTTTGCTTACATTACGGGTATCTTTTTAGTGACTATTAACACCCATAGTACTAGAAAGCTAATTTTGCTCCTCGTGGATTTGACCTCAACATAAGTTGAGCTATTGACAACGACCATTCTTTACTAACTTAAATGGTATAGGTGAACGTTATCAAAATGGCGTATTTTGTATGGTTCCTTTGAGTCTAAAATTTTGAATTTTGTATTGTAGCATAGTTTGTTCACGTGCACGTGGAATGAATCCTAAGCACCCGGTTGGAGTCCATTAGGAATTAGAATTTTTGTGATTTTCCAGCATCTGGTGCAACCCCATATTTTTCTTCTTAATCGTGGGGTCTTGCCCGTGTTTGCGAAGGGTCAAACTCTTGACGTAATGATTGTGAGTCTTTCCCTTTGCGTTCACAAAAAAGGGTCGGCCTGACCAGGTCCTTTCTTTTCTTTGTATTTATGAAGGCCTCATCTCATTCATGATGGCCTACCTCTATTTTTCATCAAGTTCATGACTCTTTCCTAGTGTTCACGATGAACTAATATCCCATGCATCGCGATCGTGGACAAGGTCTTCGTGTGGGTAACCTCTAGGCTTATATATTGTTGTTTTTCTCATTTTACCCTCATTTATTGACCCAAAAATCACCATTAATGGACCTTGGAGCTTAAAAACCTATGGGGAATCATAAATTGGATCTAGGGATGTGTAGAGGATAATGAAATGACCATTTCGCACTACTTTCCAGCCTTAATCCTCCATCTAATTCTTGTTTTCTCTCCTATTTTAGCCATTTTTGGGGCTGATTTGAGACTAGATTTGTAGTCCATTTGTGCTCAACTTTTAAGCATATATTCCTTGTCCTTCGGGGGACCTTGTGAAAGATTCAGTTTTGGAGTTCTATTAGCGGGCCCCAAGGTACCATGATTGACTTAATTTTGGGTTCATAATTTTATATAGAAATATGGCTATTATTTACTCCTATTAATACATATATGATTAAATTTATAGTCCAATGTCGTTTTTAAGATATTAGAGCAAAGGTGAGTGGCTTGTGGATGGTTTAGGAATGCAGTTCGACATCGAGGTAGGCTTAGGTTTACTTTTACCAATAAGATTGTATGATAGGTAGGTATGATAGGATATGATTATGAATAGTATAGCATGACTTAACCTATTTATGGGATTCGGGGTAAAAATGTGACCCAAACCTTAGACTAGAATACTTGTTATGGCCTTTGGATCCTATCACCCTTGATTATAGTAATTAATCGTAGGTTGATGTTAATGATCCTTTCGTATAAGACTTACCATTTGATATAGTATTTGGAGTGATATTTCCCGATTGGACCCTTATAGTAGCTTTATGCCCTTGTTTACCTTAGTCTCTGGGTTTTGGAGTTAAAACTATATGGAATTTTATATTGTGGGCCCAAGGCTGTGGTTACGATACTAGTTGGATACCAGGTTAGTACTTCATCCCTAGAAAAGACTTGGTTATAGTTATAGATGTGTAGATGCTCATGGTTTTATTGTCTGGCTACCGGTGATGGCATCTATACTTTTAGGCATATTTATGCCCACTTAGTGGTATGATCTACCAAAACACCTGATTTTACTATTATTTTCTAAAAAGAGATTTATTCACACATTTCACTTTAAAAATGGATTTCTTCAATAACGGAAGTCGTACTACCTTATTTAATGAAATATGAACTTTTGGAACTACAAATGCTATTTTGGAAATTTGACCAAGATTGATTCTGATCTATGATTTATGCACTCTTTTACCACTACTATTTACTTCCGTCGATAGAGATTCCGAGCCTTTCTATGCTATTATGCAGATTTAGTCTCGACATTGATCTCGAGCAAAGAATTTACAAATTTACACTTTTTAGTCATGGCACAAGTCCATGCACTTACAATGTTATATATATATATATATATATATATATATATATATATATATATATATATATATATATATATATATATATATGATACTGGACAAAGGATTATGATGATTTCTGGAGAGTAAACAACATGATTACATGGCTAAGTTCATAATTTAATATCATAACATGAAATTCACTTGAATCTGACATGGGAAATCGAAACTTGAAGCATGAGATAACCTAACTTTTCATGAAATCATACGTGGACATGAATTGAGTTCAAACTACTAAGGAGAACATGAATCAAACTCATCTTGAACATGTGAAATTCCATACCGAAGGAAAAACTCATACTTTAATCAAAGCAATGAAATTCAAAACAAAATTTCAAACATGTAGTTTAAAACATGAATAAGTACAACTCTTATTCTCTTTAGTCCCTTAAATCACATGATAATGCTATATTTTCAACACATGAGGATTTGAGAATGAACCCTAACTTAAAACATATAAATTCAACTTGAAAATCATACTTTTGGTGACAAGGATAAAAGATTAACCCTGTTCAAAACCCTACATACCTTAATTGAGTGAATTCTTGAAGAAATCTTGAAATTGAAGCTTGAATCCTTATGTTCTTGAGAGAAAAAGCTTGGATTATTGTTCTTGGGAAAGGGGAGGGTTTTTACGTGAGTTTCTTTAAGGATAATGGGCAAATAATGCCCTTTTGGGTGTTATAATTCGTGCTTTGGATGATTGGAGTGGAGGGGAAAGGACCAAAGTGCCCCTTGACCTTTAAGAAGCTGAAATAGTGGGGGAATATCCCCCATGGCTCGCCCCTTAGTCCAAGGGAGTAGAATCGGCGACTCACCCCCTAGTCTGGGAGAATAGCCCCCGTGGCGTGGGCCTATCGCAAGCTCTTACTGCCTCTCACAAAAATAGTCATAACTTTTTGCTCGGGTATTGGATTAAGGCAAAGGTATAGTTGGAAAGCTAATTCAATTATATATCATTTGGTGGGTCTTGATCTATAAAATTCAACTCATATCAAAAGTTATTCACACGAAAAGTTGACCCTTGTAGAATTGACTACCAAAATTTGGCCGAATCAAAAGCTCTTGGCTCAACTTTGCTCTAAGTGATTCCTACGAGCATTTCTCACCTTGAAAGCACTTCACACACTAGGATAATGATCATGACATATGTATTCACATACAAATCATGGGATTAAATTTTACACACATAGGAACGACGATTCGAAGTCTAGCCCGAAAATACGGGGTGTTACAAGATTAAAAAAGGAAGACAAACAAATTAAAATGGAGGAGAAAATGGAGGCAAGGGAAAAGACCAATAAAGTTCTGTCAAAGTAGACACGTTGACCTTTAAATTTTTTAAGTTATTAATTATTGTGATTTATAATATTTTTTGAAATATATAACATATTTATTTATTTTTTAGATATTTAAAGTTGTCAACTATTGTAATTTATTAATACTTTTATGTAATTTTCAAATATATGTTACTCTCCTTGTTAAAACTTTTGTAGGATTGATAGACAACTATATTCTTAAGATAATATAAGTTTTAATTATTATGATTTGTATTATCTTTTCTTCTATTCTAATTTAAGTGGCACGATGCTTAGATCTCCATAATAATTAATTAGGGGTGATATAATAAAATCACAATTGAAATGGCAAAACAGATATGTCTTAAGTGACTTATAATAACTAATTAGAAGTGATAAAGCAAAATTACTATAAAAAAAATTTATATCGGCCTCATATAAGACGTCAAGTTAATTTAAAACATCAAGAGTTAATTTATTATTTTACGTCTCTTTTACCTTTTTTATTAAATATTTTTTTAATACTTAGATAACTTATAATAATTAATCAGGGGTGATATAGTAAAATTACGGTTGAAGTTGCTTAAGCAGACATGTCATAAATGTCTATTTTATTTTTTATCAAATATTATTAATTTTTTAATACGTAAATGACTTATAGTAATTAATTAGGAGTGGTATAGTAAAATCACGATTGAAACAGCAGAAGCAGGCAGCACAAGAAGACATGTCGACCAGTTGCCTGCTTCAGCATATTAACTCGCTCTTATCATACTAGATTGCGAGGAGTCCGTGCTAGCACTGTTAGGGTTTTTGTCCTGATTTTCTTACCAAATTTAAGTTTTATTTTTCTTAGAAGGAAAATAAAAGTAATACCATAATTACTTTTACTTTTTGTGAAAGGAAAATATAAAACTTTTACATATTTGGTGATACAAACGGTATGTACAACACCAAAACAGTCCGCAAACAACCCACAATCACAAGCCTTTACCCTCAACAACAAGACAACAACACGATACGAGAAGCAAACATAAACTTGTAAAAGATAGCTAACTTGACACAAAGAGAACCCATTAGGTAGCAACTAAAGAGTGTATCAAAACTCTAAAACCTCTACAAAACAAGTTAACAAGTACCAAGTTCTTACGGTGACCGCCAAGGGAATCAACTCACCTCAAGATCCACCGTTTCTAAGAAAAGAACAATATTGGCTTTTCCAAGCCCTACACTAATGGCTTATCCAAGCCCTACACTAAGGGTGTTACACTCTCAAAGAGAGAAGAAGTCTTTCACATATTTATCCTTCCAAAACTAAAGAGAAAATGACTTAATAGAAGACTATATAGAGGCTAGCTTATTACATAACAAAAATTACCACAATACTCTTAATGAAAGGGGTGGCCATGAAGTGTCTTTATAACAAAGTGTGATCCCCAAAACACACTTAATGAAGGGTTCTTCTTCAATGCTCCAAAACCGTGGGTTCATTCTTCAACACTTGTAGTCTTGGGTTGCCATCAAATGTAAGCCCCCACGCAATCTTCCACACACGAGTTTGCCTTATGTCATGCTCTAAACGGGTCCCCCATGCATGTTCTTGTGTCCTAGAGGTGACCAAGTCTTGAGTCTTTATACGTTGGCATCCAATGACGTCTTCAAAAGCATAGATGGCCATTTGGCTCGTATCATTTGGCAAACCTCTTTCTCGAAGGAAAGGTTTTGAAATTCTATAAATAGAAGATCCCTCTTCACATACCATAACACAAGAACATCCACAATGTAGTCCTTAAAAGTGTCTGGTTTAGGGGGAGATTTCTCCCATAGGTTTATGTTTTTTCAAATATTAGTTTTTAATATGTAGGTTATTTGACCAAATCATATCAATAATATGTTTTTTAGTATGTTTTTTCTTTGTCGTCTGAATTATCACCACGATGGTTTGCAACTAATAGCTTCCATATGACGCCATCTCGATTTCGAACCCAATAAGTGGTATCAAAACCGACGGTTCAAAGGTCTAGTAGTTTGGTGAAATGAGGTTGAATATGATTTCATGGTGGTTCAAACCAATTTGCTACAAATTTGGTGATAATGGAGATTTTTGTCGAACTATATGTGGAGAACAAGTTTCAACAATATTTTCAACATTCCTGTTGTTGCATCTTTAAAAATAAAATATTACTTTTAAACTAATTTTTAACCATGATATTTTAAACTTTATTTTTAACCATGGCAAGCAGCAGTTATGGAGATTATATCAAGAACGAAGTTCATGCATTTCACGTGAAGAAGGTGGATCAAGTGAAGAAAATCAAGCCAAAAAGGGAAGATTTGTTAGGGTTTTTCCCCTGATTTTCTTCCCAAATTTAAGTTTTATTTTTCTTAGACGAAAAATAAAAGTAATACCATAATTACTTTTACTTTTCGTGAAAGGAAAATATAAAACTTTTACATATTTGGCAAACGTCTTTCTTGGAGGAAAGATTTTGGAATTCTATAAATAGAACATCTCTCTTCTCATATCAAAACACAAGAACACCCACAATGTAGTCCTTAAAAGTGTCTGGTTTAGGGGGAGATTTCTCCCATAGGTTTATGTTTTTTGAAATATTAGTTTTTAATATGTAGGTCATTCGACCAAATCATATCAATAATATGTTTTTTAGTATGTTTTTTCTTTGTTGTCTGAATTATCACCATGATGGTTTGTAACTAATAGCTTCCGCATAATGCCATCTCGATTTCAAACCCAACAAGCACGAGCCCAATATATGTTATTTTTTTCTTAATTTATGTGATACAAATATAATTTAGATAATTAATCATATTTTTAATACGTTTTTAGACATTTTAAGTTGGTAACTATTATAATTTACAATACTTTTTATATAACTTTCAAACAATATATGTTACTTCTCACGACCCAAATGGCCATGAGTGACACCCATACTAATCTTCCTGTGGAGAACCATCTAAACCGAACCATTACCCAATCACTTAGTCAATATTAAAATGATATTATCATAAAACCAACTTAACAACAATAATCTGGAGCTAATCATCAGTAATATGGAAACCAAACAATCTAGTAACTGAAATTCCCAAGACCCGAAAGTCACCGTACAAGAACTTTTAACAAATATCATGTCAACGTTTGTAATTGTAATCCCAATAAGAGTACGAATCTAATGACACCCATTTTACACATTCTTACTCTAAAAAATTAAGACCTAAAGAAACAATCAAAATAGTAGCTTGTAATTGCCAAACTCTACGCTTAAACCTCAATATGATTATGACGTTATTATTACTAGCCGTTATTGTCAAAAGTAATAATTGTTAGTCCCAGATAAGGCACGTTGTTGATGCCAATAACGGCAGGATATATCATCCTATACCTGCTAAAAGTTCACAAAATTTAATAAAATAACCATTCGAAATTTCCCCAGTTGCTAACCAGGGCCTAGCCGTAATGGGCATCCTAAGTCCAACCAGGACCGGGGACCACCCCCATTACCCAACCCTAACCTCCAGCCACCTTCCCTAAGTTGGCTGAATTCTGAACATTTAACAAGATAGCATAATAACTCACATGAAAACTCTGGGATAAGATCACGACCGTGACCAACCCAATCGAGTCCAACCACCCAACCATACCAAAACAAAGTCCATAAACCAGGCCATAACCAAAGAAATACCAAGATATAATATAATCAATCCTGAAATATTATACGATGGAACAACCAACAATATTGTCCAATGATGTCAGCCCCAATAACAATGTCAATACTAAGGATGACATCCATACTGATCCCGCCCATACCAACCCATAGAAGTACCACAAAGCCTCTAACCAAAGGTGTAAAAATATCTGATTGGGACATGCCCCCAACCATGGCCAAAACCAATATCCAAAACATAATTAAAGTGTCTGAAAATATCCATAACATGAAATGGAGCCTTCTGAAAGAATGAAAGCTCACCACTTCAGTCCAAATGCTGATCTTTGAGTCAAATCACTATGCAGGAATAGTAGAACGGTTGGTTCCTGAATAGCGTGGGTATACAACTGCCAGTAGATGAGTTAGCGACTGATCACTAGCATGAAATCAGTATAAGGATAAAATAATGCAATTTATAAAACTAAGTAAACCATCCATAATGCATACAACCATATATATATATATATAACCGTGTCGGAAAAGGAAATCATTTTTAGCATGCACTTAAAACCTTTACCTGGGTTGTGTAACTTTGCCATCCTAAACCACCCATGGGATATTGGGTTCAACTCCTCCTGCTAAAAGGGCCCCAGTGCGTGAAGTCGCACGACCGGAGAAAATAACCTGGGATGACTAGTACATCCCCCATTATAAATTGTGCCATCATGCACATAGTCACCAAGAACAAAACCTCACATTGACAAATATGAGTTTCCAGTTTTGATCCCTCGATACCTCCACCTTTCACAGATTTGCTACACTTCCCCCTTTAATACCCAATTAAAACCATTTCCAACCAACCAGACCATTATCCATTTATTAACCAAGGCCATTAGTGGTGGTATCATCATACCAACCATAACTTGCAAATCTTTTTCGTAGCCAACTATTTATAGGTCAAGTGCCCTTCCATTAACTATATCAAACCACTTGGGGATCACCATGTACCCCACAAGCATTACCATTTCACCATTTACCTTTTTCAAATAATTTAAGCTATTTGAGTTTCTTTACCAATTCTAAAACACGTAAGAATTTCATTAAAATACATTAATGCAATGAAAACATCCTTATAAGCATTTTGTGAAACACATTAGGGGCATAATGTAACCAAAACCAATTCCAATTACCATTTAACCATTTTCATGCAATCCAAGCATTCAAAACTAACATTAATGCATATAAATCATAATTAAAACCATGATCAACTGTTTATAATAAAAAAACCCAAATCATATTTGAAAATCAAAAGCATACAATAATGAAATCATGAAAACTAATAGTAAAAACCATGCCTTTAGTTGGAACTAACAATGAGGAAAGAGAACATTCCTTAATTGACAAAGTAGATGGAGAGAAATCACCAACAAGATCCCCAAATTGGTCCTCAAGATGAAACCCTAGCTTTTCTTGCCCAAAAGCTCTTGAGAGGATTATAGAGGGTTTAAGAATAGTTTCTAAATGTTAATGAATAGAATAATGAGGTAAATACTCTCCCAGTTAGGTTAAAAGTCATGGGGTCCTATTAGGTTAAGTGGGGAAATATCCAAAATACCCCCTTAAGTTGTACCAAATCCCGTCAGAGGGATACAATAGACCCGCACAAGTTGTACCATTCGATATGAGTGGTACACGTCACTCGTATCTTAAGCCTCAATCCTTAGACCCAACACTGTCCAATATATGACTCATCCAACCCAAGTCATATCCACAACTTACAATCCGTACCTTCAACCCGTACCCCTAGCAACATAGAAATATTAAGAGGATTGAACACTATCCACCATACGAGTGAAAAATACGACTCATATCCTGTCTTACATCTCAAGGAGATCCACTCATACTCAGACTTAACTTAAGTTAAGGAAAAACCCAACCCAAACGATCCGTATCCAACCATACGACTTGTACCACCTAAGTCGTACCCATTCCAGTGACCAAATCCACCCCACCAATCAACACTGGTTAGCATACTATAGGTCCATACCATCCGTACACCAATATATGACTCGTACCCTTGAGTCATATTGGTTCGGAAGAACGGAATTCTAGGAAATTTTCTAAGATCCAGAAACCAGGGCGTTTCATTCCCCCTACTAGGAACATTCGTCCCTGAATAATGGATAAGGTAGGGTAGACACAAAAATAAGTCATTTGCATTATCAAACATTAATCCAACCCTTAGATGTCTCTACTCTTACCTTTAAGAAAGAAAACAAAGATGCAAGAGATTTAACCTTTCTTTTAAAAAACTAAGAAAATAAAGATATGTGCAAGAACTTATACTTTCCGCACGAATCCCAGGAGCAGAAAACAAGAGAAGATTCTTGGACTTTATGTCCTCCTCCGCTTCCCATGTAGCCTCTTCCACCTTGTGGTTCTGTAATAGAACCTTAACCGAAGCCACATCCTTGGTCCACAACCGATGAACCTTTCTATCCAATATCTCAATCGGGACCTCTTCATAAGAAAGAGAATTCGAAATGCCTAATCCTTCCAAAGGAACAACCGAAGAAGGATCACGATGCTTTTCCTCAACATAGAAACATGAAAGATCAAATAAACCAAGCCCAAACTAGAAGGCAACTCCAATTCATAAGAAATATTACCAACCTTTCACAAAATCTCATAAGGGCAATATACCGGGGAATGAGCTTTCCTTTTTTGCCAAACCGCACTACTCCCTTCATAGAAGATACCTTTAGGAATACCTTGTCCCAAACCTCAAACTCCAAGTCTCTATGCCTAATATCTGGACAAAACATTTGGCAACTTTGTCACAAATCACCTTCACCTTCTCTATAGCTTGATAAACCAAATTGGGACCAAACATATTTGCCTCACCAATCTAAAACCAACTAATAGGAGATTTAAACTTCCTACCATACAACGCGTTAAAAGGGGCCATACCAATACTAGAATGATAGTTGTTGTTGTAAGCAAACTCCACCAAAGGTAGATGCTCAACCCAACTGCCACCATAATCAACCACGCATTCCCGAAGCATATTCTCCAATGTTTGAATAGTTCTCTCTTCTTGCCCATCCGACTGCAGATGTAATGCAATACTCAGACTAACCTTAGTTCCCACCCTTTATGGATGGACCACCAGAAGTGAGATGTAAACTGTGTACCATGATCAGAAATAATTGAAACAGGCACCCCATGCAGCTTCACAATCTCCTGAAGATATAGCTTCGCACAATCCTCCGCATAAAGGTAGTCCTCACTGGCAGAAAGTGAGCAGATTTTGTCATCCTATCCACGATGACCCAAATCGAATCAAAATAATTCTGAGATCGAGTAAGACCGATAATGAACTACATATTGATCATCTCCCATTTTTATTTGGGCAAGTCAATTTCTTGATACAACCCACCAAGCCTCATATGCTCAACCTTAACTTGTTGACACACCATGTATTTGGCCACAAAATTAAACACATCCCTGTTCATACCATTCCGCCAATAGATCTCCTTGAGATCATGATACATCTTTGTCGAACTGGGATGAACAACATAACGCAACTCATGTGCCTCAGCCAAAATCCTTTGCCGCAAACCGTTGACATCAGGAATGCATAACCTCCATTGGTACCATAAAGTACTATCACCACTAATCTCAAACACCAATACCTTTTGCCCACTAACATGACTCTTGATTTTTATCAAAATAGGATCTAGCACTTGCTTCTTCTTAATCTCTGCACTAAGAGAGATCGAACCACTTCCTACACCATCATACCACCATTCTTGGAGTCTAAGAGGTGAACTCCATGATTAGCCAAATGGTGAATATCCTTCACCAATTCCTATTTTTCTTTCTCTACATGAGCCAAACTCCCCATGGACAACCTGCTAAGAGCATCAACAACCATGTTAGATTTACCTGGGTAGTAGTGAAGACTCATATCATAGTTCTTGAGAAGCTCAAGCCATATCCTCTACCAGAGATTAAGCTCCTTCTGAGTGAACATATACTGTAGACTCTTATGATCAGAAAAGATGTACACGTGAACACCATATAGATAATGATGCAAGATTTTCAAAGCAAACACGAACGCCAACAACTCCAAATCATGAGTAGGATAGTTCTTCTCATGCACTTTCAACTGCCTGTAAGCATAGGCAATCACTTTCTAATATTGCATCAATATAAAACCAAGCCCTACCCTAGATGCATCATAATAAACTACGAACCCATCATTGCCTTCCAGCAAAGTCAGAATTAGAGATAAAGTTAACCTATCTTTTAACATCTCAAAACTCCTCTCACAAGCATCAGACCAGGAAAACTTAACCTTTTTCTGAGTCAACTTAGTCAAAGGAGCAGTTATCGATGGGAAGCATTCCACGAACCATCTATAATACGCAGCTAAACCAAAGAAGCTCTGAATATCAGATGGAGTCATGGGTCTAGGCCACCTTTTACCACCACAACCTTCTGAGGATCCACCATTGTCCCATCACTAGAAATAATATAACCCAAAAAAATTACAACATTTAATCAAAACTCAAACTTAGAGAACTTGGCATACAACTGTTGTTCCTTTAAGGTTTGCAACACCACACAAAGGTGATTAGCATAATCCACCTCACATTTAGAATAAAACAGAATTTCATCAATAAACACAATAACAAAGAGATCCAAATACTACCTGAAAACTTTGTTCATCAAATCCATAAATGTCGTTGAGGCATTAGTCAATCCAAATGATATCACCAATAATTCAAAATGCCCATACCGAGTACGAAAAACCAACTTAGGGATATCCACCTCCCTAATCTTAAGCTGATGGTACCCCAACCGAAGATCTATTTTAGAAAAGAACTTGGCACCTTGCAACTGATCAAATAGATCAACTATCCTTGGAAGATTATACTTGTTCTTGACCGTCACCTTATTCAACTGCCTGTAGTCAATGCACATTCGAAGGGAACCATCCTTCTTGCGCACAAACAACATAGGTGGACCCCACAGAGAAATACTAGGATGAATAAACCCCTTGTCCAGAAGATCCTTAAGTTTCTCCTTGAGTTCTCTTTACTTAGCCAGAGCCATTCTATAAGAAGGAATAGATATTGGACGAGTGTCCGAAAGTAAATCAATACCAAACTATATTTCCCTATCCATAGGAACACTAGGAAAATCATCCAAAAAGATCTCTAGAAACTCATTAACCACTGGAACTGACTGTAATGAAGGACCTTCCTGAGCTAGAATCTTTAACCCGAACCAAGTGATATAGACACCCCTTGGAGATTAACCTCCGAGATCTAAGATAAGAAATAAACTTCCCCCTAGGAGCTAAAGAACTACTCTCCCATTGTATAATCTGCTCACCAGGGAACCTAAAGATAACCTTCGGGTCAAACAGTCTAAGGACACATAATAGGAGTGTAACCAATCCATACCCAAAATAATAGCAAAATCCACCATCCCTAATTCAAACAGATCCACCAGGGTCTGCTTGTCAACAATAGATACTACACACCCCCTATAGACTCTTCTAGCAATAATCGAGTCACCTACTGGGGTTGAAATACAAAAAGGATCCAAAATCACTTTGAGATCAAAACCAAAAAATACAGCCACATAAAGAGTCACATAAGAGAGAGTGGACCCCCGGATAAAGAAAATAATATATATTACGAGAAAAGATCTGTAATGTACCAGTAACGACATCAGGTGTTGCCTCAAATTCCATTCGGGATGACAAAGCATACAACCTGTTCTGACCAACACTAAAACTAGGAGCAGTAACAGAAGTAGATGCAACACCACCGGATGTAGGAGCAGAAGATGAAGCCACAGAAATCTTGTTCTCTCCCATAGCGACCTTATTAATCGGACAATCCCTGAGTCAATGACCTGGATTGACATACTTGAAATATTTGTCCCTCTCTTCATTGCAAAAACCCCAATGAGGTCGACCATAAAATCGACAAGGAGAGCATGAAGAAACTAACTGACCTCCAATCACCTGATATTGGGCACCATGTGCCTAAAAATTATTACCACCCTGATGACGCCTATCGCCCGACAGCTTTGGGTAAGGGGCACTAGCAGTAGAGAAGGAACACAGACTCCCCCACTTCTTTTCTACCATTTTCCACTATCCCGTCCACCCTGATACTGAGCATCTCCCTAATAAAAAAACCTACTCCTCCTACAGGTTTACCCTGTTAGCGTCGTCAGGATGATTTGATTTGGGTTATTGTAGACAGGTTTACAAAATTAGCCTATTTCATACGTCCTACATAGACAAAGATTATACAAAGTTGTATATTAGAGAGTTGGTCAGATTATACAGAGTTCCTTTGTTGATCATTTCAGATAGGGGTACTCAATTTACCTCTCACTTTTGGAAAGCCTTTCAGAAGGGTCTTTGTACCCAAGATGATATCAATTCAGCTTTTCACCCTCAGACATATGGTCAGGCAGAGAGGACCATTCAGACTCTAGAGGATATGTTGAGGGCATGTGTTCTTGACTTCAAGGGTAGTTGGGATAATCACCTTTCATTGATCGAATTCACCTACAATAACAGTTACTATGCTAGCATCCATATGGCCCCGTTTAAAGATCTTTATGGGAGGAGATGTAGATCCCCTATCAGTTGGTTTGAAGTAGGTGAGGCCATGTTGATTGGGCCATATGTGGTATTTAAAGCCATGGAGAAAGTCCAGTTGATTTGAGAAAGGTTGAAAACAGCTCAGAGTCGTCAAAAATCTTATGCAAATATGAGGAGAAGGGATCTTGAGTTTGAATTTAATGACTTAGTTTATTTGAAAGTTTCACCAATTAAGGGGGTGAAGAGATTTGACAAAAAGGGGAAGCTCAGTCCCCGATATGTTGGCCCCTACAGAATATTGAGTCATGTTGGAAAGGTTGCGTATGAACTAGAATTTCCTACAGATTTGTCATCCGTTCACCTTATGTTCCATGTATCCTTACTAAAGAAGTGTATGGGTGATCCGACTGTTGTTGTATCCTTAGAAAGCACAGATATTAACGATAGCCTCTCTTATGAAGAGATTCCAGTTGAGATTCTTAATCACCAAATTCTTAAACTAAGGAACAAAGAAGTTCCCTTAGTCAAAGTTCTTTGGAGGAATCAATCCTTTAAGGGCACCATTTGGGAAGCAGAAGCAGATATGTGAATCAAGTACCCTCATCTTTTCACCACAAGTTCAGATTCAGTGTGAGATAACAAGTTTCCTCAGATCATCTCATTTCATTCTAAGTCTCAGCTTTATATAGTCATTCTCTTGATAATTCTTGCTTTTGCAAATCAATTTAGTCATGCTTTTAGTTATGCATTCCAGTTATAGTCTCAGTTCCTTAGTATCCTCAACTTGACTAGTCTCATTCATGGATGAACGTTCCCAAGGGGGAGATATTGTAATACCTCATACATTCGTAGTTGAACTCAGCCCTTAGTATGTGATTATAATACTTAGAACCTGAAAATAAAGCTTTGAGTTTAGGGATTTAGTTATTTTTTACTCCCTTTAAACTTTGAGGATTTTTAAATTGACCTTTCAGGCTCTGAGACGATGATTTTTTAGTTCAGTTATTGACAGCGCCAAAGAACATATGCAAGTGTACGTGGTCTACCAAGTAATATAGTGGCTTTCAAAAAAGAAGAATTATCGATCCCACAGAGACTAGATTTGGTAATGATTTGATTTTAGTTCACAATTTAGATTCACTTGATGTGAGAGTAAACAAAAGAGAGAATTGAGTTTGTAAATTGCAAGTAAAGTAAATAATGCGTGAAGTAAAGATCTTGTAACAATCAATAGGAGAAAACCCAGGGTTGAAGCACTCTGAATAATCATATTATTCTATTGAATTTCATTCGTTAACTTACTTATCTTGGTTGTTGATTCATAGGGTTAATTGCACAATTATGGTTTCCCAACCTCCAATTTATTACCTAAGTTGAACCTTACACCTACATCGTTGAGCGGGGATGTAATAATTCACTTAAGTTCTTAACAAATATCATCCTACATATGAATCAAATAAGCTATCTAAGTACATCCCTATCCTAGATACTAATTCAAGTTTCTTATTTTATAAAGAATCAAGAATCATACTCTGCTTATTCCCATGTTCTATCACCTTATTCCCTCTCCCGATTTCACAAGGTTGACAATGGATGTATTCTAAGGGTCGTGAATCCTTAAAAGGGTTAAAATGAGAATAAACAAACAACCAATATTAATAAGTAAAGAAAACAAACTTAATCCATAGAAATAATAATCATCTTCTTGGCTTCAACCCCGGAAAGGGAGTTTTTAGCCACTCATACCATAATCAACATCCAATTAATTGTATGAATGATTAAAATCATAAAAGAAAGCTATCTTAAAGAAATAAAAACCTAAAAAGAAGTTTTGGAAGCCTCTAAGTGATCTAGGGGTTCAAAGATCTCCCAAAACGTGTTTTAAGACGTTATATGTATAGTATATAAGTCATAACATCACTAGGATTAGGTTTCCACATTGTTTTCCTTCAGTTCGACACTTTTCTCCCAATTTTGATCATTGGCGCATCGCGCCACAGTGTCAAATGGCATCCTGGGCACAACTGGGCACTTAACTCCCGATTTTTGTCATTGGCGTTAAGCGGTGCAATCGCGTTGAGACACTGCTTTTTGGATAATTGTAAAATTTCCTTCTTCCGCGATGCACTAAACTTCTAGGTCTCAGAAATTGGTAACTGGGCTTGTACCGCGATGCGCCACAATTGCAGACTAACACTGGATTTTGCCAAATGGGAATTTGAGCCTTTCCACGACGCGCTAATTTCACGCTACTCCACTGGAATTCGACCAACGCTATTTTGTCGATTGGCGCGATGCGGTGACTTTTATAAACTTGAAGTTCTGCCTTACAGCTTGTCTTTCTGAACTATGTTTCCATAACTTTTATTCCTTCTATCATGACATATCATCAATGTATCCAATTGAGTCCAATTCATCACTATTTGAGCCCTGAAAACACTAATCATATCCATTAGGTACGGAACATAATTAATGCTGAATTATACTCAAGAATTCACATTAAAGTTCTCAAAACAACTCCAAATCTGGGGACATATTGGTGTCTTGAACATATAAATATGCACACGATCACCACCCTACACTTAAACTCTTGTTCGTTCTCGAACAACTCTTTATTCTAAGCATAAAATCAGAGGTGACACTACACTTCTACTAAATGCAAGACACTCAAGCTAGTTCTACAATGATTACATGGTATGCAAGTTTCTACACAAAGCACATTACACACAATTGAAAGCTCAAGAACACTACTCCAAAACATCAAAGTCTCAAGAATTGACTCAATACTTGGCAAACTCATGCATATTATTCAATCAAGAACATCATACAAATCACCCACATTCATCAAACATGTTCCCACACAACAAGAGAGTTACCCATAATCACTCGCAATAATGCAATTTATAACAGAATGGGTACAAGAATCAAATTTTTCTCACTCTCAAAAAGAATTCACAAGCTACACACAATAAACCATAGGCTTTCCCTTAGTGTAATTCTCCACTAATAGTCGAATGTAAAGCTTAGGATCAATTAGGAATTTTCTGGGTTGTAATGTAGGCTAAGGGACGGGTAGGAACTATTTAGTAATAGTGACTAACCTCTATAAGCGCTTTAATACATCACTTTTTAAAATTAAAACCATTCTCCAACAACCAAATACACTTTTTCATCTACCTATTCCTTTTATTTTTGCCCCATCTCTTTTAACCATTTTACCAAACACTTAGTGGACACATAGTTTACTACCACAAAAATTATTTTCTCCTTTTTTACAATCATGACAATATTTTTAGCATAAATTATATCACAAACATCCACCACACATCAATTATACATCAATAACTATTACCTTGGGGCATCAATTTCACCTTTTTCTTCTTCAATTTCTCAAACTCCTTACTAAATCAATTTTTTCATTAAAGCACTTAGGAACTTTTTGGATCAAATTATAGTCTATCAAAGAAAGGATTAGGCTACATATGAGGCTATCAAAGAAAAAGCTAAAGGCTCAATGGGGTTTAACTAAGATAATGCACAAGGTTAGGTAAAAAGAAGGTATAAAACAAGGCTATCAAAGAAATGCCTAAATCATCTCCTAAACCCACATTCTTTATTTCGCTTCACACATACATCGGGAAAGTTGTAGACATCACATGCAACAAGGAATATACAAAAATTCTCAACTCAATAGGATCATCATAGATTCTCAACCAAACAATAGCATAAATTCAAAATTAAGCTAACAAGTACAAGAGTCTCAAAAGTAGCAATTCATTCAATCAACATGCTTTTACCAACAAACTCACTTACATCATGTAATCAAAAATAGCACCAACAAGAATATCTAACTTATTCCTAACCTAAAAAATTTTAAACTGACCCAAGATTTGGGAATTTCCCCACCCCCCACTTAAAAATCTACTTTGTCCCCAAAGTGAACTTTTAAATTAAGAGATAGAAATACTCTCTGAGGCCTCTAGGCCTAGCTAGTAGCATCTTCACACATAAATGAGGTCCATAGAATCCCACACTCATTCTTTGTCATGCTTCAAGCTAAAGTTCATGGTACTCAGACTTCTCATTAACTTGTGACTCAACCAAAAACAAAAACTACATAAAGTAAAAACATAAAAACTGAAAAGAAAACCTACTTACCTTGGGTTTCCTCCCAAGAAGCACCTAATTTAGTGTCGCGGCATGACCCATATAAACTCAACCATATTCCTTCACCTTTTTACTCCCTTTTGGGATCCATTTCTTCATTCGTTTCAAACTTCTTTTACCTTTTAACATGTTGGGAATTGGTGGTTTCATCTTAGGCCGCTCAATCAGGTAGTTCAAAGAGGTCTTTACTGGCTTAGGCACCCCATACTTATCCCTTTCCAACACATTGATCATGCATAAATCTTTATACAAGGGATTTTCAAAAGGGGCCTTGTAAACATCAAATACCACCTCTTCATCATCTACCCTCATCTTAAGCGTGCCTTCTCTAACATTAATTAAAGCCCCTCCAGTCGATAAGAATGGTTGCCCCAAGATAATTGGTACCTGTTCGTCTGTCACAAAATCAAGAACAAAAAAGGCAGCAGAAATAACAAATTTACCAACCTTAATAAGGACATCCTCAATTATTCCATCCGAATATGCTATAAATTTGTCTGCTAGCTCCATCACTACTCGTGTCGCTTTAGGCTCTCCCAAGCCTAATTTTCTAAACAATAATAGGGGCATTGGATTTATTCTTGTAATAGGGGCATTAGATTTATGCTTGGCCCTAAGTCACTCAATGCATGGACTTCTTTTCCCCCAATTTGTATAGGAATAGCAAACTTTCCTTGATCTTTCAATTTCTTGGGGATTTTTTGTGTCATCACAGTGCTACACTCTTCAGTGAGTTTTATAGCTCCCACATCTTGTAATTTCACCTTCTTTGCCACCACATCCCTCAAGTACTTTGCATACTTAGGCATACTTTGCAAAACATAAAGTAGATTAATATGCAACTCTTTGAATGTGTCAATAAACTTTTTGAACAATGCATCCTCCTTCACTTTTATGTACTTTTGAGGGAATGGTAGTGGCAGCCTCTTTTTCACTTCTTCTTCAGCAACTTTTTCCTTCAAGTACTTAGACTTCCTTGAATTTTCAGCAACTCTATCAGAAACCTGTTGGATCACCACCTCAGCATCTACCTTCTTTATTGCCTTGGGAGGTTCTTTATGAAGCTCTTTACCACTCTTCAAGGTGTTTTCCATGACTTATTTTGATTTTCTATATCAGCGGGCAAACAACCTTGTGGTTTGGTATTTAATGCTTGTTGTATCTGCCCAACCTGCAACTCTAAATTTCCCTGGACCACTTTTTGATTCTGTAATTCTACCCTTTGACTACTTAGATACGCAATCAATTGTATTTGACCAGCTATGAGTTGTTTCATCATCTCTTTCATGTTGCTCATTGACTGGTTTGATTAGACCTATGGCTGTAGGACATTCCATGACTGATTTGGTGGCTGAGTTTGGTACTTCATTTGTAGCCATTACCATAATTTGGCCTTTGAGCACAGGCTACATACATCACAGATTTTGGATTTGAAGCACACATGATAGCCGCATGACCACTATTTCCGCATACTTTACACCAACCTGCAGCTTCTTGGATGGCATTGACTGTGGTTGCAGGTTGTGTTGCTCCCAACTTCATGCTGTTGAATGTTGTGTTGATCAAATTCTGCAATATAAAAACCTTAGCTGATAGGGCTGTGAATTGGTCCATCTCTAACACACTTGTAATTCTTTTCATGGAACTTTTAGAATCTGAATGTCACTCTGTATTTCCTTGTTCTATGTTGTTTAGCAATGTTTATAGCTCATCATAAGTTAGCTCTAACGCTTGATCACCTGCTGCTGAATCTAGCAAAATCTTTGTATTATGATCATGAGCTTCTACAAAAGTATTATCAAGTACCTCATTCGACTATTGGTGGTTTGGATAATTTCGAAGAAGGGCCTTGAAGCGTTCCCAAGCATGATATAGATTTTCATCAGGCTTCTGTTTGAAGCTTACTATCTCACTGCGAAGTCTCACAATCATTCCTGATGGAAAGAATCTGATAAGGAATATTCTGGCTAAGTCATCCCATGTTGTGGTTGAACTAGCCGGCTCTACATTCAACCACCTTATAGCTTCCCCAATAAGTAAATAGGGGAAGAGTGTCAGCCTCACATAATCTGGAGTCACCCCGGTTGAAGTGAATGTATCTATAAGCTCAATGAAGGTCTGCAAGTGGACTTATGGATCCTCGTGTGAAAGCCCTTCAAACTGTCCACTGCTAATAAGAAGCTGGACCATGTTGTATTTCAACTCAAAATTCCCCCCAGCTGTCGATATTTGAATTGGGGAAGTCAAGTTCATTGGAAGTGGGACTTCCAATTCCCTAACCTTCCTACCAGTTGCTTGTTGTTCATCCATAGGAACAGTATTCTCTTGGTCATCTTGGATTTGCGGAATTCTGGGAAGAAGGATTGCTTCTCTCCTGCGTTGATGGTAAAGTTGCTCGAGTTCCAGGCTTGGTTCAACCAAATCCTGATCCCTTGCCAATTTATCAACTTAAAAACCTATTTTCTGCAAATACAAAAATAAGACCAAGCGTAAAAACACCAAATAAATCTAAAAATAAAACTAAAATAAACAATTGTCAATTTTAAGTCCCCGATAACAGCGCCAAAAATTTGACAACGCCCAAGCGCACACGCAAGTATACGTGGTCTACCAAGTAATATAGTGGCCTTAAAGAAAGATGAATTATCGATCCCACGGAGACTAGATTAGGCAACGATTTGATTTCAGTTCATAATTTAGATTCAATTGATGTGAGAGTAACCAAAAGAGAGAATTGAGTTTGTAAATTGCAAGTAAAGTAAATAATACGTAAAGTAAAGATCTTGTAACAATCAATAGGAGAAAACTCAGGGTTGAAGCACTCTGAACAATCATATTATGATATTGGATTTCATTCATTAACTTGCTTATCTTGGTTGTTGATTCGTAGGGTTAATTGTGTGATTACGGTTTCCCAGCCTCTAATCTACTACCTAAATTGAACCTTACACCTACATCGTTGAGCGGGAATGTAATAATTCGCTTAAGTTCTTAACAACTATCATCCTACATATGAATCAAATAAGGTATGTAAGTACATCCCTGTCCTAGATACTAATTCAAGTTTCTTATTTTATAAAGAATCAAGAACCATACTCTACTTATTCCCATATTCTATTGCCCTATTCCCTTTCTCGAGTTCACAAAGTTGACAATGGATGTATTCTAAGGGTCTTGAATCCTTAAAAGAGTTAAAACGAGAACAAACAAACAACCAATATTAATAATCAAAGAAAACAAACTTAATCCATAGCAATAATAATCATGTTCTTGGCCTCAACCCCGGAAAGGGAGTTTTTAGCCATGCATAGCCATAATCAACATCTAATTAATTGTATGAATGATTAAAACCATAAAATAAAGCTAAATTAAAGAAATAAAAACCTAAAAAGTAGTTTTGGAAGCCTCCAAGTGATCTAGGGGTTCAAAGAACTCCCAAAACGTGTTTTAAGACGTTATATTTATAGTATATAAGTAATAACCCCACTTCGATTAGGTTTCCACGGTTTTTTCCTTTAGTTTGTCACTTTTCTCCCAATTTTGATCATTGGCGCGTCGCTCCACAGTGTCAAAAGGCATCCTGGGCACAACAGGGCATTTAACTCACAATTTTGGTCATTGGCGCTAAGCGATGCAATTGCGTTGAGACCCTATTTTTGGACAATTGTGAAAGTTCATTCTTCCACGACACGCTAAACTTCTAGGTCTCAAACATTGGCAACTGTGCTTGTACCGCGATGCACCACAATCGCCGACCAACACTGGATTTTGCCAAATAGGAATTTAAGCTTCAATGCGATGCGCTAATTTCGCTCTATTACACTGGAATTCAACCAACGCCATTTTTTCGGTCAGAGCGATGTGGTGACTTTATAAACTTGAAGTTCTTCCTTCCAGCTTTTCTTTCTAAGCTTTGTTCCCGTGACTTTTTGTAATACCCCGGAAAAAAATTTCATTGAACTTTTGTGCGTAAACGTGTCGGGATCCTATCTTCGAGAATGATTTATAATTTTTCTTTGTGTCATTTCATGTATTTCGACCCACCATTTCGTAGATCATCGAATAATATTTCCAACGATATGTGGATCACCCAAAATGGACACTCGAGCGATGAGTTACGACCATTCCGATCAAACACGACCATTCCGGTTGAACTGTGAACAGTAGAATGTGCAGGAAAGAAATACTGCAGCCAGGCGATTTTTTGGTCAACTTCAAACAATCATAACTCCTTGTACATAATGATCTGTGAGATCTTCGATATATCAACGGAAATCCCTGAGAGTCTTCTTTCTAATAAAATTAGTTTCATCCAATTTGGACAATAGAGTAAAATGTTATGGCCAATTTACTTCAGCTTATCGGATAGATCACTGAAGGGCAGATTTGACATTAATTGATTTTTAAAGGTATTTTGGTCATTTCCCATTAAGGTAACCCTCTATATATACCCCCTTTTATCTGAGAATTTTCATTCATTTTCTCTCATTTCTCTTATATCTCTCTCTCAAAATATATGCATATATATAGAGAGAGAAGAAGAGGAGTTAGGGTTAGGGTTCCAATTGGGGAAAAATTGATTCAAGGCTTCGCTTCGCGAATTGCTTTCGTCAATCTCTTCGGCTACGAAATCTAAGGTATGCAAGTGTTTATCTATGGGCTCCTTTCGTCCATAGAGCCCACAAATCCTTTTTCAAAGGCTTGAGATACATGTGTATATATATATATATATATATGATTATACTTTCTAAATTTTTATTGTGTATGTGTGTAGTATTCACATGATGGTTGAGATATATGTGTGGGATGATTATGTGTGTTGGTTGAAGTATATGTGTGTAGTATTTGTGTGATGGTTGGCGATTATGTTGTTGAATGTAATAATATCCAAGAAGGGATCTTTGTATGTTTGTGGAAGCTATGGTGGTGTGTGATGTATAAATATATGAAATGGGTGATTGAATACTTGTAATCTTGATGAATCCACCTATGCCTAAGAAGTGCATGTAAGGTGTTTGTGAAAATACCTAAGAGACTAGAGATTTTGTTTTTATAACATAATAGGTCCAAAATTAATTGATTATGAATATATTATGATTTAAATTGTTAAGCCTTGATTTATACTATTATTCCATTATTTTATTGTTATGACTTGATAATGTTATTGGGAATTATATATCCCTATTATTGATTGATATGTCAAATATTTTCTAAATGTGAGTTGGATTGTGAATTGAGAAATGTGGATGTTAAAGTTGAAGGATGATGGTGTTGTGGTACGTTGTGGGTGTATGATGGAATGCCATGGTGAATTGTTGAGGTAACTATGATGTTTGTGCATAGTATTTGCGGTGGACCCAAAGCATGCTCCCCACGTGTTCGATTGGATGCTTATATGAAGAAATGAGGTCATTTGATTTGCTAAGTGTGAAGTCCACAATTATGTGTTGCGTATGATGGCCTATGGGCATGTTGTGTATGATTTATCTATCTTGTGTTACTTTATACTATTGTGTGCTGGGGTACGTATGGCCGAAATAGTCTGTTGGTCTAGAGCGAGATTCAAAGTATATTTAGCTGTCAGATTTTTATAGCAGTGGGTGCAGCAGTGAGTCCTTATCATCCGAGGATATTCTATTTCAGTGTTTTGAAGATTTTAGTAGACGGAGTTAGTTGGGGAATTATCCCTTCAACTCCACAGTTCAGACAGTGTAGAGGCTTTTCAGACAGATGTATTGATATTTAGTTTTCAGTACTGTATATTTAGAAGTTTGAACCTTATGGCCAGATTTAGCCAGTTTCCACATCTATCGTATTATATTATGCAGTGAACAGATACGGATATCAGTGAAGGGTTAGCTTGTGGTCCCTCGGGGTCACGAGCACCGTGTGGCATTCCGGTTCATGGGAATCGGGGCGTTACAATCTTGGTATCAGAGCCTAAGGTTCAACAGTGTCCTAGGGAGTCTGAAAAGCCGCATCTAGTAGAGTCTTGTACTAGAGTGTGTTGCACGCCACATTCATGTACGGGATGTTTAGAAGAGTTTTCGTTCTTTCATGATCCAGATCGTGCTATATCAAAATTTTCCAAGAGAGTTATGTAGTCTCTTGTAATGATCTACTTATGTCAGATTTACCTTACTCTTAAGGTAACAGAAGTAGTGAAGCCAAAGTCTTTCAGATAGAAATTTCTCTGACAGTCCCCGCAGATAGTTTCGGGATAGTGTTCTCTAAAGTGAGAAGAGTATGCCTTATGGGGTTAGCTGTTTATATGGTGAATGAATAGGCTTGAAATTATATATGTAAGAATCTAAGTGTGGAAGTTGGGAATTATATGTGTTGATTGATAGAGATATAGCTGCGATTCTCATGGTGTGGAGAAGTATAAGTTTAAGAGACGTGATATTTGAAGGCTAGAATGAGAATAGTATGTTTATTAAAGATTTGTGGATATTCATGTTATGTTTTAGAAGCTAAGCTTGAATCTTTGAAGAATGTAAGTTTGTGGACTCCAAACTAAGTATTAAGATGTGAATGTGGTATTAGTAGCCTATGAAGAAATCGAAGCAGATAATGTGTTTATGAGACAAGTAGGTGTTGAAAAGAGTGTATGTATATGATGATGATTGTAGAGACTAAGGAAAGATAAGAGTTGTATTCCAAGAAGTAGCATTGGTATTGAATTTATGTTTTCAGGTGTAGTCTTTCTGGATGAATTAAGTTATTATTTTGTGCACCGTTGTGCCTAAGACTCTAGAGTACATTGGTTGTAGTTCATTTCGGGGTTTAGCCAAGTGTTCAAAAGTGTCTGACGATGACTTAAAGCTGAGAGGAGGATGATAGAGAAAGTGACAAGTCAGGCCCTCAGAATCTGGTAGTGGTGCCAGTAGGTATGGAAAAGCAGTAAAGGGAGACAGTTCCCGACCCATTCTTATTTCAGTGAAATATGTCTAGAGGAACCTTGGGTCCCAAGGGGGAGATACCCCATAATGTTATAATAATTGCATGTCCATGCTCTTTCTATGATGTTAACCTCATCGTTCGTTGCATTTCTAGTTATGCTTTCGAGAATTTGGTGTATTAGGTATATTCGTATTTAATATGCACGTTCAATAGAAAGGAACTCGAATTGTGGGCATGTTTGAATATGTATTAAAGAGATTGGTTGGGTTATGATTCTGTACATCTGAGATGCATGTGTGTTGTGAAAATTTACCCATGAGTGGGTTGTTGAATGTGTTATGCGATAGATGTGCATGACTAGTGAAAGTACGCAGAGTATTGGTTGCTTCAGTCGTGTGGTTATGTTTTGAGATGTGTTGTTGTCTTGAATAAACCTAGTCAATTAGTGTTCTTGATCTGGCCTTCACATTCGAGGATGAATGTTTCCAAGGGGGAGATGATGTAATACCTTGGAAAACTTTTTCGTTGAAATTTTGTGCGTAAACGTGTCGGGATCCTATATTTGAGAATGATTTATAATTTTTCTGTGTGTCATTACTTGTATTTCGACCCACCATTTTGTAGAGCATCGAATAAGCTTTCCAACGATATGTGGATCACCCAAAACGGACACTCGAGCGATGAGTTACGACCATTCCAATCAAACTACGACCATTCCGATCGACTGTGAACAGTAGAATGTGCGGGGAAAAAATACTACAGCCAGGAGATTTTTTGGTCAACTTCAAACAATCATAACTCCTTGTACATAATGATCTGTGAGATCTTCGATATATCAACGGAAAGCCCTGAGAGTCTTATTTCCAGTGAAATTGATTTCATCCAATTTGGACATCGGAGTAAAAAGTTATGGCCAATTTACTTCAGCCTATCGGATAGATCACTGAAGGGAAGATTTGACATTAATTGATTTTTAAAGGTATTTTGGTCATTTTCCATTATGGTAACCCTTTATATATACCCCCTTTGAGCTGAGAATTGTCATTCATTTTCTCTCATTTCTCTTATATCTCTCTCTCAAAATATATGCATATATATATATATATATATAGAAGAAGAGGAGTTAGGGTTAGGGTTCCAATTGGGGAAAAATCGATTCAAGGCTTCGCTTTGCGAATTGCTTCCGTCAATCTCCTCGGCTAGGAAATCTAAGGTATTCAAGTGTTTATCTATGGGCTCCTTTCGTCCATAGAGCCCACAAATCCTTTTTCAAAGGCTCAAGATACATGTGTATATATATATATATGATTATACTTTCTAAATTTTCATTGTGTATGTGTGTAGTATTCACATGATGGTTGAGATATATGTGTGGGATAATTATGTGTGTTGGTTGAAGTATATGTGTGTAGTATTTGTGTGATGGTTGGTGATTATGTTGTTGAAGTTGATGATATCCAAGAAGGGATCTTTGTATGTTTGTGGAAACTATGGTGGTGTGTGATGTATAAATATATGAAATGGGTGATTGAATACTTGTAATATTGATGAATCCACCTATGCCTAAGAAGTGCATGTAAGGTGTTTGTGAAAATACCTAAGAGACTAGAGATTTTATTTTTATAACATAATAGGTCCAAAATTAATTGATTATGAATATATGATGATTTAAATTGTTAAGCCTTGATTTATACTATTATTCCATTATTTCCTTGTTATGACTTGATAATTGTTATTGGGAATTATATATCCCTACTATTGATTGATATGTCAAATATTTTCTAAATGTGAGTTGGATTGTGAATTGAGAAATGTGGATGTTAAAGTTGAAGGATGATGTTGTTGTGGTGTGTTGTGGGTGTATGATGGAATGCCATGATGAATTGTTGAGGTAACTATGATGTTTGTGCGTAGTATTTGCGGTGGACCCAAAGCATGCTCCCCACGTGTTCGATTGGATGCTTATAAGAAGAAATGAGGCCATTTGATTTGCTAAGTGTGAAGTCCTCAATTATGTGTTTCGTATGATGGCCTATGGGCATGTTGTGTACGAGTTATCTATCTTGTGTTACTTTATGCTATTGTGTGCTGGGGGTACGTATGCCCGAAATAGTCTGCTGGTCTAGAGCGAGATTCAGAGTATATTTAGCCGTCAGATTTTTGTAGCAGTGGGTGCAGCAGTGAGTCCTCATCATCCGAGGATATTCTATTTCAGTGTTTTGAAGATTTTAGTAGACGGAGTTAGTTGGGGAATTGTCCCTTCAACTCCACAGTTCGACAGTGTAGAGGTTTTTCTGACAGATGTATTGATATTTAGTTTTCAGTACTGTATATTTATGTGTTTGAACCTTATGGCCAAATTTAGCCAGTTTCCGCATTTATCGTTTTATATTATGCAGTGAACAGGTACGGATATCAGTGAAGGGTTAGCTTGTGGTCCCTCGGGGTCACGAGCACCGTGTGGCATTCCGGTTCATGGGATTCGAGGCGTTACACTTTTATTCCTTCTATCATGGCATATCATCAATGTATCCAATTGCGTCCAATTCTTCACTATTTGAGCCCTGAAAACACTAATCATATCCATTAGTTACGGAACATAATTAAAGCTGAATTATACTCAAGAATTCACATCAAAATTTTCAATACAAGTCCATATCTGAGGGCATATTGGTACCTTGAACATATAAATATGCACACGATCAGTTATATTCAGGGGTGTAAGTAGCATGCCTCGGGCAAGTTTTGGATTTTTCAGACAAGGTTTGGATCGCATTTGGATTGGCAATACAGCAGCTCACTGCGATTAGGCTACATTGTGGTGAGTATCGCGGTGAGGGAGTCATTGTATCGCGGTGAAGGATGAAAAGAAAATTGTCATTTCCAGAGAGCCATCGCGATTGCACCGCATCATGGTGAATTTTATGATGGGGGCTCACCGCATCGCGGTGATGCCCAAATCAGAAATTGTCAAAAACTAGTGAGTCACCACGATTCCACTGATTTGAGGTGGGTATCGTGATGCCCCAATCACCGCATCACGGTGAAGCCTTAATCAGCATTTCAGCTCTGAGTTTTAAATCCAAGGGGCAACTTTGTCTTTTCCCAAGCCCCCAAATTGTGATAAACAAAAGATTTAACCTATTCTAAGCATGTTATATTGATTTTTCACCAAATTTCTCTCAAGAAAAACCCTAGAGCTTCAATTTCAAACCTCAAGAAACCCAAAATTTCATCATTCTTTTTCCAAGATAATCCAAAATTCAAGGTTACCAATTCAAGAACTTCAAGAAACAATCTTCAAGAGCACAAATAGGGATTCAAAGTCAAGTTTCTTCATCAATTTCATCAATTAAGGTATATGGGGTTATGAACAAGGATACTTCTTCCATCCTTGTGCCCAAAATTTATTTTAAAGATGATTTCATGTGAATTTACATGAAGATCAAATTAGGGTTCATACCCAAATATTGGTATTTGAAGATTATGATATTACAAGTGTTTTAGATGATGAATTGCATGCCTATCTTTGTACATTTATGCTTATGAAGTGGTTTATGATATATTGAAGGTTGAATTTCACTATTTTGATTAAGATAGTGCAAGAACTTCATGATTTTGACTATTGAGCATGATTTGCGATAAATTGACTTGAATTTGAAGCATAGGTTATCAAGCCCTAGTTTGACTATTGATATTTCAAGAAGATTATGCTTTAAGCATCCTATGATTAGTTTATATTCAGTTTTTGAATAAAGATTTGATCTTTTGATCCTCAGCTAAGATATGGAATCCACTCTATAGTTTTGATGACAGTTTGACTACAGATTAGTTTGATCACAGTTTAAAAAAGATAAATGCATAATTGGTTTTCATTTTAAACCCTTATGCTAGTTTTATAGTGATTTCCTCTCCCCAACGTGAAGTTTTCCCTTTTAGGGAAACTAGACGTTGGACTCCTTGATAGCTCACATGGTTTATGTCGGTTAGAAGAACCTCCCTACAGAAAAGAGTAATCCTAACAGAAAAACTTTTTAAAACTGAGTGTAAGGCTCACAATTCATTTCAGATATTATTTCACATAAAATGTTAGTCATGAGATTTCAGCTTTCAGTTTACGGATATAAAAGTGAGTTCTTTATTCACTTAGACCGTATGATTTAAAGATAGAATACAAGTATATCTTTTAGAACTAAGTGTTATGACTCACAAAATTTATAAAGCATGCTTTATTACTCATGATTTATGATTTTCAGTTTTCAGTTATTCAAGCTAATGTGAGTCATCTACACTTAGCATGCATTCTTTTACAAGTTTATATAAACATTGAGCTATTGTGTACTAATGCATTCACCCACACATGCTCAGTACATTCCAGAAGTACTTATCCAGATATATGTCTATGTGCTACATTGTTTAATAATGTAGGTTTAGGTGCTTAGTTTCAGCAGCGTGAGTGATTTCGAGCATCTACATCTACATCCTGACAGTTGGTGAGTCCTCATAGTTCAGGTACCCAGTTATTTAGTTTTCTATCTTATTAAAGTAGTTGATTCAGTATTTACAGTCAGTTCGAGTTAGCTGGGGTTTGTCCCAGTGTCTCTCTAGTTGTTAGTAGTAGAGGCTTCTCAGACTGCTAGTTATAATTCAGATTTCCAGTATTGATTGTCCAGACTTTTGAGTCAAATACTTTCAGAAATTATGTTTAGTTAATTCCAACTTAGATCAGACGGAATTCAGGATTGATTTTATGTTTGTATTTCTCCATTATGAGTTTCAGATTTAGTAGAAGGCCTATAGGGTTAGCTTGAGACTACTCGTAGTCTTGAGCACCGTGTGACGTCTTGGGACCCATTTTCGAGGCGTTACACTGCATCACCTAAAATATCTTTTCCATTTCATCCAAGAAGCCCTGTGGATCCTCCTCCACCTTCACTCTAGTAAAAGTAGGAGGACCCATCTTTATAAATTGGCCAACCCTTGCAGCTTTAGCAGACAGCCACTAGATACATCTCGCTCAGCCTAAGCAATAACATGAATAGATTGACAAAATTCTGCATACATTACATTGCTTTAAGGGACCCGATGAGAACTGGTAGGATTAGGAGGAACCCCAGCACAATAAGGAATGGGACCCTGAGATCAAAGATGAACTCCAGATGAAGGACGTACCCCGTTAGCACTATCCCCAGATAGGAGAAAATAACCTGGGATAAATAGTACATCCCCCAATATAAATTGTGGCATCATGCACATGGTCACCAAAATCAAACCTTACATCGGCAAATATGAGTTTGCAGTTTTGGTCCCCCAGGGACCTCCACCTTCCATGACTTTGCTATACCTCCCCCTTTAATGCCCAATTAAAACCATTTCCATAGACCAAACCATTATGCAATTATTAACCAAGGCCATTAGTGGTGGTATCATCATACCAACCATAACTTGAAAATATTTTTCGTAGCCAACCATTTATAGGTCAAGTGACCTTTCGTTTACCATATCAAACCACTTGGGGATCACCATGTACCCCACAAGCATTACCATTTAACCTTTTAACTTTTTCAAAGAATTTAAGCCATTTGAGTTCCTTTACCAAATTTAAACAAGCAAGAGTTCCATTAAAATACATTAATGCAATGAAAATATCCTTATAAGCATTTTGTCAAACACATTGGGGAATAATGTAACCAAAACCAATTCCAATTATCATTTAACCACTCCCATGCAATCCAAGCATTTAAAACCACCATTAATGCATATAAAGTATAATTAAAACCATGAGAAACCATGACCAACCATTTATAATCAAAACCCCCAAATCATATTTGAATACCAAAAGCATACAATAATGAAATCATGAAAACCAATAGTAAAAACCATGCCTTTAATTGGAACTAACAATGAGGGAAGAGAACATGCCTTAATTGATAAAGTAAACGGAGAGAAATCGCCAACAAGATCCCTAAATTGGTTCTCAAGATGAAACCTTAGTTTCCCTTATCCAAAAGCTCTTGAGAGGATTATAGAGTGTTTAGGAATAGTTTTTAAGTGTTAATGAATAGAATAATAGGGTAAATACTCTCCCAATTAGGTTAAAAGTCATGGGGTCCTATTAAGTTAAGTGGGAAATGTCCAGATTTAAGTTGTATCAAATCCCATCACAGGGATACGACTGACCCACACAAGTCGTACCCTTTGAGACGAGTGATACCCGTCACTCGTATCCTAAGCCTCAAACCTTGGACCCAACACTATCCAACTTACGACTCATCCAACTCAAGTCGTATCCACAACTTACTATTTTACCTTCAACCCTTACCCCTAGCAACATAGAAATATCAAGAGGATTGAACAATGCCAATCATATGAGTGTAAGATACGACTTGTATCCTCTCTTATGGCTTAAGGTGAGCCACTCGTACTCAGACTCAACTTAGGTTACCAAGTCTAAGGAAAAACCCAACCCAAACGATCTGTATCCAACCATACGACTTGTACCACCTATGTCATACCCATTCCAGTGACCAAATCCACCCCACCAATCAACACTGGTCAGCATACAATAGGTCTATACCATCCTTACACCAACATACAACTCGTACCCCTGAGTCATATTGGGTCTGGATAACGAAATTCCAGGAAATTTTCTAAGGTCTGGAAACTAGAGTGTTTCACTTCTGGTTAACTTTGTTTTTCTTTACCCTTAACAGAGACAAAAACACAATTGCTAACATACTGCCTAACTTTGTTTTTCCTTAGCTGCTAACATACTACCTAACTTGTTTTCAATTCTTAATAAAAACAAAACAACTAAATCATTAACCAATCTGCCTAACTTTTTTTCAATCCTTAATAAAGGCGAACAATTCAATCATTAGCCAATCATTTAATAATTATTACTATACTACACCCAACATCATCATGAACAAACTTGCAAAACAATTTCACTATAAATTTTCTCAACTCACTTGAAGTCATCGTTCTTTTGTTTTTATTCTATGTTGTGTAAGAAAACCTAAGAATAACTTTTGTACTCCACCTCTCAATCTATCTGGCCTTATTTTTAATAAATATGCTAAACTCTTCCCATTTAAATTAATTCTTTTACTGACCACATATTAAAATAAACTACAACTTTGGCCCATTAATCACAAATTAAATTAATTATCCAAAACGCTAATATATCCTCAAAAAATTAGTACTACCCATCCCGTGAGTCATAATTCACGTAGGCCAACTACGAAGAGAGCTAAAATAGGGAAGAGGAGAAAAATTCACAAATGATCGGGAGCGTCGTTACATTATATACCAATTAATCAACCATTTGTCCCCGAATGGCAAAAGGTGACAAGAAGGGGAAATAGGAAATTACATAAATCAGTAAAAAGATGAGGATACTTCCGACGCATGTATGCTTTGGTCTCCCAAGTGGCCTCCTTAATAGGATGATTCTTCCACTAGACCTTCACGAAAGTAATTTCCTTAGTCCTCAACTTACGAACATCTCTATCAAGAATAGCAACAAGTTCCTCTTCATAAGAGAGGTTTTCATCTAACAAGATCGAATCCCAACAAATTATGTAGTTACCATCACCATGAAACTTGTTTAACATAGATACATGAAACACAGGGTGAACTCCCGACAAACTTAGAGGCAATGCCAATCTATAGGCCACCGGCCCCACACGCTGAAGAATCTCAAATGGTCCAATATATCTAGGACTGAGCTTATCTCGTTTTCCAAAAAGTATGACACCCTTCATAGGGGATACCTTGAGAAACACTTGCTCACCCTCCATAAAGTGCATATCCCTAACTTTCCGATCCGCATACTCCTTTTGTCTGCTTGAGCCGCTATAAGTTTCTCCTGGATGAACCTGACCTTTTCTAACGAGTCTCTCAATAGATTAGTACCCCATGGTCTCACCTCAAAAATATCAAACCACCCCATGGGAGATCTACACCTCCTCTCATACAAAGCCTCAAATAGTGCCATATTGATACTTGAATGATAACTGTTATTATATTCAAACTCCGCCAAAGGTAGAAACTGATCCTAATGACCTCCAAAATCCATCACACACGCATGAAGCATATCCTCTAATACCTAAATCGTTCGCTCAAACTGCCCATCGATCTGAGAGTGAAAAGTTGTACTAAGGCCCAACCTAGTGTCCAACTCCTCATACAACTTCTTCCAAAAGATAGAGGTAAATTGAGTACCCCTATCCGAGATATTAGAAATTGGGACCCTATGCAACCGAACAATCTCCTAAGATAAATCTTGGCCAACTTTTCAGCATTATAAGTCACCTGAATTGGAATGAAATGTGCAGACTTAGTCAACCTATCGACAATAACTCATATAGAATCATACCTTCCCAAAGTCTTGGGAAGACCAACAACAAAATCCATAATTATTCTCTCCCATTTCCATTAAGGAATGGGCATCCTCTGAAGAGTACCACCAGGATTCTGATGTTCATACTTTATGTACTAGCAACTCTGGCATTTAGCAACAAAATCAACTATGTCACACTTCATCTGACCCCACCAGTAATGTTGCCTCAAATCATGATATATCTTAGTTGTTCCAGGATTTATACAATACTTCAAACAATGAACCTCAGCTAGAATAGTAGGAATCAAAACATCAACATGAGGTACACAAACTCGCCCTTTAATCCACAACACACTGTCACCATAACGAATGGCCTCTTTGGCCTCACCCTGCAAAACCTTATCACGAATCTTGCTCAACTTAGCATCCTCAAATTGTTTAGCCTTGATTTGATTAAGAAATGTGCACTTTGCCTCAATGCAGGCTAGAATTTCTCCTCCCTCAGTCAACTTAAGTCTAATAAACTTGTTAGCTAGAGTCTGAATCTCTCTAGCAAATGGATGCCTGCTAGTATTCAAATAAGCCAAACTACCCATACTTGGTGACTTCCTACTCAATGCATCAGCGACCACATTGGCCTTCCCCGAATGATATAGAATAATAATTTCATAATATTTAAGCAACTTCATCCACCTACGTTGTCTCAAATTCAAATCCCTCTGCATGAACACATATTGCAAACTGTGGCTATAAGTGAAAACTTCACAACGAACCCCATAAAAGTATTGCCTCTATATCTTAAGAGCAAAAACCAAAACAGCCAACTCCAAATCATGAGTTGGATAATTCTTCTCATTGGTATTTAATTGCCTCGAAACATAAGCAATAACATTACTTTCCTGCATCAAAATAGCACCTAAACCAGAACGTGAGGCATCACGATAAATAATAAAATCCTTACCCTCTACCGTTAAGGCAAGAATAGGAGTGGTAGTCAACAAGGTCTTGACCTTTTAAAATCTCTCCTCACACTCATTAGACCAAACAAAAGGTACATCCTTCTGAGTCAACCGCGTCATATGAGTAGAATAAAAGCAAACCCCTTCACGAACCTACGGTAATAACTTGCTAAGCCAACAAAGCTACGAACCTCCGTCACTGAAGTAGGCCTAGCCCAATTCTTAACTACTTCAATCTTCTGCATGTCTACCATCACCCCTTTCTTTGAAACCACATGCCCCAAAAAAAGATACAAAAGCCAACCAGAACTCACACTTAGAAAACTTTTCATAAAGCTTTTTCTCTTTTAACAAACCCAAAATAATCCTTAAGTGATTCTCATTCTCCTCTTTACTCTTTGAGTAAATGAGAATATCATCAATAAAGACAATCACGAAAGAATCAAAGTAGGGTTTAAATATCCTATTTATCAAACTCATAAAAGCAGTTGGAGCATTAGTCAGCCCAAAAGACATCACAAGAAACTCATAGTTCCCATACCTGGGTCAAAATGCAGTCTTAGAAAAATCATCAGGCCGAATCTTAAGATGATGATACCCTGACCTCAAATCAATCTTGGAAAATATGGATGAACCCCGCAATTGGTCAAATAAATCATCTAGATGGGGCAAAGAATAATTATTACAAATCATAACTTTGTTCAAATATCTGTAGTCTATACACATACAAAGACTACCATTCTTCTTCTTCACAAACAAGACAGGAGCACCTCATGGAGAGGCACTCGGACGGATAAACAAATCCTGAAACTGAGCCTTTAACTCCCTTAATTCGGCAGGAGCCATCCTATAGGGAGAAATAGAAATAGAACGAGTACCTGGTTCTAGATCAATACAGAAATCAATGTCACGGTCTGGTGGCATACCAGGCAAATCTGCAGGAAAAAACTTTTAGAACTCACACACCATAGGAACTAACTCAATAGATGGGACCTCTGCGGAAGTGTCACGAAGATGTGCTAGGAATAAGGCCAAACAGCCTCTTCCAATTATCCTCTTTGCACGCAGAAAAAAATAAGTTTCATTGGAGTAGGACTATAATCACCCTCTCACTCAAGTCTATCCATTCTAGGCATAGCCACATTCACTTTCTTAGCATGACAGTCCAGTATAGCATGATATGGAGACAACCAACTCATACTCAAAATTATACCAAAATCTACCATGTCTAGAATTACTAAATCTGCCCAAGTTTGATACCCCATAAATATAATAGAACAAGAATGATAAACTCTATCAACAATAATAGAATCACCAATAGGAGTAGACACGTGAATTGGAAAGTCAACTAAATCACGCACCATGTCCAATCCCACAGCAATAGCAGATACATAAGAAAAAGTAGAGCCAGGATCAAATAATACAGTGACCATCCGGTCACAGACAAGAATAGTACCTGTAGTAACAATGTTTGATGCCTCTGCCTCGGGACTGCCTGGAAAGACACAAATATGGGCCCTACCACCAGTTTGAATGTCACCCATGCCAAGCTGAGAACCGCCTCGATGGGGTTAATTACCACCCCTACCTGCCTGATGACCACCACGGATACCCTGTGGATAACCTCTACCCTTACCACCACTTCCCCTACCTTCTGGAACTAGAGCTCTAGGAGACTGCTATTGGATAGACTGATCATACTGCCTCACATTAAGATAAAACATCCTTATGTGACCAACTCCACCATACTCATAACATAAAAGATCCAAGGTAGGCCACTGAGCTGATGAAGATGAAGCGAGGTAACTACCACAGTCTAAAAATGGATGGCTAGCTCCTGACGAACCCGCAACAGACACCTGCATCACTGACTGAATGGAGAGGGAAGGGTATCCTTGTGAACTCCGACCTCTAGAATAAGAATCACTAAAATTTCCACCCTCTTGTCTTATGCCCTCAACCTTCTTGAAAAAATTAACCATCTCCTAGAAAGATCTACCTGAAGATGTCATCTGAAGAGTAGAAATCTAGAGACCTATATTCAAACCCTTCAAAAAAAAGACAGATCCTCTCTTTCTCAATTTTCATCAAGTGAGATGCATAACGAGACAATGAATAAAATTTGGCCTCATAGGCCACAACTGACATGTTCCCCTGCTTAAGATTAGCAAACTCATCCCTTTTTTCTATATCTCAAAGTAGGAGGCATGTACTTTTCTAGAAAAACTGAGTAAAACTGTGTCTGAGTCAATGGAGGAAAACCTGCATCCCTACACTCAACATAAGCTCTCCACCACATCTTAGCATCCGTTGAAACTGAAAAGAAACCAGTTCTACACCATACCTCCCAACCACACCCATCTTGTGAAGCCTCTCATGATAGTCAATAATAAACTCGTAGGCATCCTCAGACTCAGTTCCATGAAAAACAGGAGGCTTCATCTTAATAAATTTACAGTACAACTCATGCTCATCTTTGGTCATCATCGGACCCACTACCTGCATCCTATATTGGACTGCGGGTACTGCGGGCATAGTCTCTGATCCTGCCAAACCACTCAAAAAACTTAGAACCTGTTGAATCACAGCGAAAAACATCTGAATTGGAGCTTCACCTTCCTGAACTAGTGCAACCCCATCATGGACCAGCACTCGTTCATTCTGTATTGACATAGCTCAATCCTCTGTTACCTCAGGAAAATCCTTATGTGGGGGAGGAGATATTGGCCTCTCCCTAGCAGGCCTCTCCCTAGCAGGGAACAATCTATGTTTATGTACCGTACCAGCGTGGTACCCAATCCATAATAACAAGTAATATCAATATCATATCAGTACCGACGTGGTACCCGATCCTCCATAAACAAGTAATATCAATATACACATTTGTATCGACGTGGTACCGGATCCTCCATAAATAAGTAATATCAATATATATCCGTACCGGCGTGGTACTCAATCCTCTATAAACAAGTAAGATCAATATACAATTCGTACCGGCATGGTACCCGATCCATCATAAATAAGTAATATCAATATACATATATGTACCAGCGTGGTGCCATATCCACCATAAACAAGTAATATCAATATCAAATTTACACTACTCACAGCATACAATACGATGTACCAAGTTTACAAGTACATTTAAAGCCATACGGTAATCCCATCAAGTATTGAACAATTATTTATACACGCCTCAACAATCCAAACATCATCAATTTCAAGCATGTACCAATCAACAAGTATTCAGTTTAGGAGCATACACACAATTAAATCCAATCTAAACTTCAATTAAACCGTAACCTACCTCAAACCGAAGAACTCAAAAGCAAGCTACTGTGCAAGGGTCTTTCCCTTCCGTAAAGCTTCTGAATGTTTTAAAAATCTTTTCAAATTGCAATCCCAATAAGAGTACGAATCTAATGACATCCATTTTACATATTCCTACTCTAAAAATTTAAGACCTAAAGAAACAATCAAAATAGTAGCTTGTAATTGTCAAACTCTAGGCTTAAACCTCAATATGACTATGGTGTTATTATTACTACGCTGTTACTGTCAAAAGTAATAATTGCTAGTCCCAAATAAGGCACGCTGTTGATGCCAATAATGGCATGATATATCATCCTATACCTGTTAACAGTTCACAAAATCCAATAAAATAACCAAAATTTCTCCCAATTGCTTCTGGTTAACTTTGTTTTTTGTTACCCTTAAGAGAGACAAAAACACAATTGCTAACATACTGCCTAACTTTGTTTTTCCTTAGCCGCTAGCATACTGTCTAACTTGTTTTCAATTCTTAATAAAGACAAAACAACTAAATCATTAACCAATCTGCCTAACTTGTTTTCAATCCTTAATAAAGACGAACAATTCAATCATTAGCCAACCATTTAATAATTATTACTATACTACACCCAACATCATCGTGAACAAACTTGCAAAATAATTTCACTATAAATTTTCTCAACTCACCTGAAGCAGTCGTTCTTTTATTTTTCTTCTATGTTGCGTGAAAAAACCTAAGCGTAACTTGTGTACTCCACCTCTCAATCTATCTGACCTTATTTTTAATAAATATGATAAACTCTTCCTATTTAAATTAATTCTTTTATTGACCACATAATAAAATAAACTACAACTTTGACCCATTAAATCACTAATTAAATTAATTATCTAAATTATCCAAAATGCTAATATATCCTCAAAAAATCAGTACAACCCACTAATAAAAAAATAGAAAAATCGATCATAACTTGTGGTCGGAAAAAACAGACCACATGTGGTCAGTTTTTTATTTTTTTAAAAAAATAATTTTTTTTTAAAAGCGACCACATGAGGTCGCTTTTATATTTTAAAATTTCAGAATAATCATTTCTATAATTTTTATATTAATTATTATTTTTTAAAAAAATTAAAAAGCGACCACTTTAGATTTTTAATATTAATTATTATTTCTTTTAGAAAATAAAAAAAGTGACCACTTGTGGTCGCTTTTAGATTATTAAAAATTGCGTGAAAATAATTTTAAAAAACCGAACACAAGTGGTCGGTTTATTTAAAAAATATAATTGAAAAGTATTTTTTAAAACCGATCACATGTGATCGATTTTTAAAATTAGTTTTTAATTATATTTTAAATAAAACCGACAACAAGTGGTCGGTTTTTAATTAAAAAAAAGAAAATAATTTTAAAAAACTGACCACCTGTGGTCGATTTTATTTAAAAAAAAAATAAAAAAGTATTTTTAAAACCGACCACATGTGGTCGATTTTTAATTAGAAAAAAACTAATTTTAAAAAACCGACCACAAGTGGTCAGATTTTACTTAAAAAATAAAATAATTTTAAAAATCAACAACTTGTGGTCGGTTTATTTTAAAAATATAATTAAAAAGTATTTTTAAAAAGAGACCACATGTGGTCGGTTTTATTTTAAAAATTAAATTTAAAATATTTTATAAAGCGACAACATGTGGTCGGTTTTGGAATTTAAAAAAATAAAATATATTATTTAAAAAATATAATTAAAAATTATTTTTTAAAAGCGACCACATGTGGTCGGTTTTATTTAAAAAATTAAATTTAGAATATTTTATAAAAGGGACCACAAGTGGTCGGTTTTGGAATTTAAAAAAATAAAATATATTATTTAAAAAATATAATTAAAAAGTATTTTTAAAAAGCGACCACTTGTGGTCGGTTTTATTTAAAAAATTAAATTTAAAAATTTTTATAAAAGGAACCACAAGTGCTCGGTTTTGGGATTAAAAAAAACTAAAAAATAAAATAATTTTAAAAAATTGACCACTTGTGGTCACTTTTGTATTAAGAAAATAAAATATTTTAAAAAAGAGACCACTTGTGGTCAATTTTTATTAAAAAATAATTATATGTAAAATGAAATATATAATTTTTTTGTAATTACACTGATCACACTTATTCGATAACGAATATAATAATAATAAATATCAATCAACCTTAGATTTTGTAAAAAAAAATTATAATAAAAAATATATCAAATAAAATAAATAAATTACGTTAATCATAATCTTTATGTTTTACTTATGTTTCAATATATAAAATAAATATTTGTCTTTGTATATATGTTAAACGAAGTTAAACATAATCTTTGTATAATGAATATGTCTATACTGTTGAGGTAATGATATTATATGTTGCTATTGCAGTTATAATAATGTAACGTACATGTATAACTGGTAATTCATCAAAATATAATGAATATGTTCTATTATGAGGTAATATACTTGTGGATGTGATGTATATAGCACGTATTCAAGAGTTCATATATATATATATATATATATATATATATATATATATATATATATATATATATATATACATATATATGTATATATATACATATATATGTATATATGATGTAGTGATCGATCGATGAACGATGTAGTCAAAAAGTAGTAGAATCTATCCAAACTTATTGAATACCTTGATTTGAAACGATAGAAGTAATAATATGTTGTACGTTGAAGTTATATTAATGTAAGCTAATCAAATTAATCGATAACTCATCAAAGTATGTATATGAAATACGTCGCATTATATTATTGGACAATATACTCGTGTACGTATGTGATGTATATAGTACGTATTTAGAACTTGATATATATAGTCGATAGTGTGTGTGTGTATGTATGTATAGGTTTATATATATATATACATATATTATGTAGTGAGAGAAGAATAACATAAGATAAACTAACCGATAATTCATCTAAGTATATGTGAAATACATTGTATATTATTATGGGGTAGTAAAATCGTGTATGTGATGTATATAGTACATATTCAAGAGTTGATATATATATAAAATGCAGTGATGTACGTAGTGCGTAGTTCGAAGCTTACATTTATATATATGTAAGTATATCTCCTGTGCAGTGATGTATATTGAATATATTGGATATACTGATATCATGCGATCGAACAAGATGATATATATAGTATACTGTTGAAGGTATATAACATAAGATAAACTAACCGATGTATATTATGGGGTAATAAAATGGTGTATGTGATCAATATATATAGTACGTATTTGGAAGCATGATAGTCAATCGAATATATGTATATATCCGTAAATCTCGTGTAGTGACGTATGCAGTAATCAAAAGCTAGATAACTGAATCTAATTAACCCGTAATCCAACCGAAAATATAAACAAATTATTTTATTACTTTTTATTATCATTTTTTACGATTTATCAATTCAAATATAATATTTTATATATATGGGGTAGTAAAATCGTGTATGTGATGTATCTAGTACATATTCAAGAGTTGATATATATATATATATATATATATATATATATATATATATATATATGTATATATATATATATACATATATATGTGTGTGTGTGTGCGTATGATGTAGTGATCGATGAACTATGTAGTCAAAAACTAGCAGAATCTATCCAAACATATTGAATACCTTGATTTAAAATGATCGAAGTAACAATATACTGTACTTTGAAGTTATATTAATGTAAGCTAATAATCAAATTAATCGATAACTCGTCAAAGTATGTATATGAAATACGTTGCATTATATTACGGGGTAATATACACATGTACATATGTGATGTATACAGTACGTATTTAAAACTTGATAGTCGATAGTGTGTCAAAATTATTTAACCTTTAATATTAATATTTTTATGCATTTTTCACGTACATGTGCACATTCACAATTTATAAATTACATTGCCTATTATTATTATTATTATTATTATTATTATTATTATTATTATTATTATTATCATTATTATCATTATTATCATTATTATCATTATTATTATTATTATTATTATTATTATTAATATTATTATTATTATTATTATAGCAGCCAATTTCATTTAAATTCTTCTACTTATTTAATTTTCGACCATTTTTGTGCTCAATTAATGACAATTATAGCCACCTTTAATACATTAAAAAGTCCCAATTTATTTTTTCTAATCCTTTAATCTCAGCCATGGATCAAGATGGATCCAACGGCTGAGATCACACCCTGTTCCTTTCCTTTTTAAACAACAAAACAAACCTTAATCCCACTATTTTCTCAACAGTCGCATCTCTCTCTCCCTCTTCCTCTCTCTTCTTTCTTTCTCTATCAAATAGCAAAAGTTGCCGCCGGTCACTACCACGCCGGTCATCTTGGTTGGTAAGACGCCAGAGCAGTCGCGACCCATCGCCGTCCTCCTTTATCCGCTCTCCCATTTCCAGCCGTGGCTCCAGCCTACGGAACCATCAAGAACCGCCGCCAATGACCCACCAGCCACTGCTACAGTGTCGACTCCCTCTTCGTCACTCAACCAGCGAAACTCCAATCCTCGTCACTTGAGAAGTGAGTTAGTTGTGGAATAAATAATGTTGATAAAGTATGTTCTTTTCTCCTTCATTCAATCCTCGTCACTGTGCATTTTTATTTCTTTTGATCGATTATGTTCTGTAGAAACTATGTAATGTTAAAATGTTTTAAATTTCTTTCAGAATCTTCATGTTGACATCAGTCTTAGATACTATCTCCATTGGTTTGTGTTTCTCAATACATTTTAAGTGTTCTGATCCTTTAGTTTAATATTCATTAGATTACCCTTTTCCTGTGAGGTGTTAGTCTTGCCAGGGTTGACCTTGTTAAGGATGGTGGACATGGGTGCTAAATTAATCCCACCCCAGGGAGATCTTTCTTTGTGATGCACTTACTTTTGTTCCTAGCTTGCTGATTTGTCCCATATTTATTTTTTCTTTGTGTAAGAGTAGAATATTGCAGGTTCTATTATTGTAGAAATTTGATGATATGTCTGAAACAGCCTACCATTACATTTCTTGTATGATAGGACACCTCTGTACTAAATTTGGCCCGACTATGAATTTTGTTCATCTTTCATTTTGAATAGGCAGCCTTATGTTGATTGATACCATTATTTTAATATTACTTGTTCTAAGGTGTAGAGAATACGAATTAGAGTAGAAGGATAGTAGGAAGGAGTGTATCCTTGCTAGTAGGTTTACACTACTAGCAACAACTATAGTTTTACACCATTAGGACTATATAAACAACCCTTCTTTTCCTCCAAAGACAACTTACAACTGACAAACTCTACGCTCTATATACTCTCTATCTTTCTCTGTGATAAATAAGAGTTTTAGACATATCTCTCTAAAAGAAAAATAATATAGGATCTTTAATGTATCAAAATATCCTTTTAAGATGTCATATAGGATGTTGTAAGGAGAGAGTTACACAATATAGGAAGTATCATTAATTTTTTAGACCTAAAAAGTTAAGGTAAATAAAGTTTTGACTTTTGACATATAAATTGTCATGAATGTATAGAATTTACTAAAGTGTGGTCACTTGAGAAGTGAATTAGTGAGTCGAAAATATTTTAGTGTAGTTACTTGAAAGGTGAACTTGTGTTTTGAATATAGTTAAGTATGGTCACTAGAGAAGTGAATAAGTGACTTGAAAATTTTTAAGTGTAGGCATTTAAAATGTGGATTTGTGTTTTGAATTTTGTTAAGTGTGGTCATTTGATAAGTGAATTAGTGAGTCGAAAATGTTTAAGTGTAGTTAGTTGAAAGGTGGACTTGGGTTTTGAATATAGTTAAGTGTGGTCACTAGAGAAGTGAGTTAGTGAGTCGAAAATGTTTAAGTGTAGGTACTTGAAATGTGAACTTTTCATTTTGAATTTAGTTTAGTTTGGTAACTTATGAAATGACTTAGTGACTTGAAAATGTTTAGGTGTAGGTACTTGAAATGTGAACTTTTCATTTTGAATTTAGTTTAGTTTGGTAACTTGTGATGTGACTTGAAAATGTTTAGGTGTATGTACTTGAAATGTGGACTTGTGTTTTGAATTTAGTTAAGTGTGGTCACTTGAAAAGTGCATTAGTGAGTCGAAAATGTTTAAGTGTAGTTACTTGAAAGGTGGACTTGTGTTTTGAATATAGTTTAAGTGTGGTCGCTAGAGAAGTGAGTTAGTGAGTCAAAAATATTAAGTGTAGGTACTTGAAATGTGGACTTGTATTTTGAATTTAGTTAAGTGTTTTCACTTGAGAAGTGAGTTAGTGACTTGAAAATGTTTAAGTGTAGGTACTTGAAATATGGACTTGTGTTTTGAATATAGTTAAGTGTGGTCACTTGAGAAGTGCATTAGTGAGTCGAAAATGTTTAAGTGTAGGTACTTGAAATGAGAACTTTTTGTTTTGAATTTAGGTACTTGAAATGTGAACTTGTGTTTTGATTTTAGTAAAGTGTGGTCACTTGAGAAGTGAATTAGTGACTAGAAAATATTTAAGTGTAGGTACTTGAAATGTGAACTTTTCATTTTGAATTAAGTTTAGTTTGGTAACTTGTGAAGTGAATTAATGACTTAAAAATATTTAGGTGTAGGTACTTGAAATGTGAACTTTTCATTTTGAATTTAGTTTAGTTAGGTAACTTGTGAAGTGACTTAGTGACTTGAAAATGTTTAGGTGTAGGTACTTGAAATGTGAACATTTCATTTTAAATTTAGTTTAGTTAGGTAACTTGTGAAGTGACTTAGTGACTTGAAATGTTTAAGTGTAGTTACTTGAATTATGAATCAGTGACTTTTGTTTTGAATTTAGGTACTTGAAATGTGAACTTGCATTTTGATTTTAGTAAAGTGTGATCACTTGAGAAGTGAATTAGAAACTTGAAAATATTTAAGTGTAGGCACTTGAAACATGAACTTTTCATTTTGAATTAAGTTTAGTTTGGTAACTTGTGAAGTGAATTAGTGACTTGAAAATGTTTAAGTGTAGGTATTTGAAATGTGAACTTTTGTGACTTGAACTAATTACTTGAATGTGATTGATTGTGTAGATGGAACCTGATTATAGCTGGATATATTAACAAATTATTGATAATAGAATAGGTGAGGCTGAGAATGAAGATGCGGATGATGAGAAGTAGTTTTTAGTCTTTTGTATGTGTTTATAGTTTGGATTTGGAACCTCGATAAATTTTGTAAATAATTTAATTTTTAATATTTGTATTCTTATGGTGGTTGGTTGATTATATATTAAATGATTTATAGGTTGTATTGTAAATAATTTGATTTGATTTTTAATGTTTGTAAATGCTTGATAGGCTGTATTGTAAATAACTTGAGTTTTAATTTTATAAATAATTTGATTTTTAATGTATGTATTCTGGAAATTTTCAATATTTTTTTTACAAAATTATCAGAAAAATTGACCACATGTGGTCGGTTTTTCTAAAAAAATTTACAAAAAACCAATCACATGTGGTCGGTTTTTAATTTTTTTTCAGAAAACCGACCACATGTGGTCGGTTTTTATGGTAATGTTTTTAAAAAACCGACCACATGTGGTCGATTTACTATAACTAATTACAAAATATTTTATTAAATAAATTACTAAATACATTATTAAATAAAAAAACCAACCACATGTGGTTGGTTTTATTAAAATTAATTAATTAATTTTAAAATAAAACCGACCACTTGTGGTCGGTTTTTTTTGATTTTTTTTTATTTTTTAATTCATTTTTTTTCTATTTTAATAAAATAATAATAAATTTTAAAAATATATATATATTTTAAAAAAGCTACCATAATTTTACCGATCACGCACTTTGGTCGGTTTTGTGGTCAAAAATTGGAAAAAAAAACCACAAGTGGTCGACTTTTATGGTCGGTTTTCCTCTTTTTTTTAGTAGTGACCCATCCTGTGAGTTATAGTTCACGTACACCAACTACAGAGAGAGCTAAAATAGGAAAGAGGAAAAAATTTCACAAACGATCGGGAGAGTCGTTACATTACTCTCCTTGTCCAAACTTCTGTGGCATTGATAGCCAATTATATTTATAAAATAATTTAAGTTTTAAATTATTGTGATTTATAAGATCTTTTTCATCTATTCCAATTTAAATGACATTGATATAATTTTTAATCAGCCAAATATTTTAGATCTTTTAAATTTTTCAAGTTTTTAATTATTGTGATTTATAGTAGTTTTACATATTTTTTTTAAAATCTATAACAGATTAATTATTTTTAGATATTTTGAGTTGTTAATAATTGTAATTTATAATACTTTATATGTAATTTTTAAATAATATATGTTACTCTCCTTGTCCAATTTTTTGTGTTATTGATAGTCAATTATATTTTAAAAATTATTTTAAGCTTTTAATTATTGTTATTGATAATATTTTTCCTTCTATTCTAATTTAAGTGGTACAACATTTAGATGGCCATAATAATTAATTAGGGGTGATATAATAAAATTACGACTGAAGCAGCGAAGCAAACATGTCTTAAATGACTTATAATAACTAAAAAGAAATGATATAGAAAAATTACTATAAAAAATACTTGTGAAAAAATTTAAATGGTCCTCATATAAGACGTCAAGTTAATTTTTTAAACATCAATAGTTAATTTATCATTTTATGTCTATTTTACCTTTTTTTTATTAAATATTAACATTAACTTTTTAATATTTAGATGTCTTATAATAATTAATTAGGGGTAATATAGTAAAATTATAGTTGAATCAATTGAAACAGACACGCCATAAATGTCTATTTTTAATTAAATATTATTAAATTCTTGATACGTAGATGACTTATAATAATTAATTAGCAGTGATATAGTAAAATCACAGTTGAAGTAGCTGAAACAACCATGTCATATATGCCTATTTTACTAGTTTTATAAAATATTATTAATTTTGTAGCAGATAAATGACTTATAATAATTAATTAGGGGTAATATAAGGAAGCAGGCTTGATGGTACCATTATCAAAAATTATCGATTTCGATTCTGAAATGGTAACACCAAGCCTATCCAATAACTTGATACAAATGGAATTTAGATAATCAATCATATTTTAAAGGATAACTACATATCTTAGTAAATATAGACTCCTAATTATCCTATTTAGTCTATGTTTCAATTAATTATAATTCATAGCCCCCTCTTACTTATTAATTATTCCAAATTACAATTCATAGTCTCTCTCATGTATTTTCTCTCTTTTTCTATTTTCTATTATTGTCCTCTTTTTTTTCCTTTTTTTGTTTTTTTCTCTTTCTTTTTTCACTGTTTTTCTTTTTCATTTTTTTTCTTTTTCTTTTTTTCCTTTTCATTTTTTCTCCTCTTTTTTTTTTCCCTTTTTTTTTGTATTTTTTCTATATTTTCTATTACTCTCCTTCTTCTTTTTTTGTATTTTTTCTCCTTTTTCTCTCATTTTTTCTCCTTCTTTTTCTTCTTTTCATTTTTTCTCCTTTTCATTTGTGCGAACTAGCAAAGACAAATACAAGTGTGAACTACAAAATATAAATACAAATGAGAACTGTAACATACAAATGCAAGTGCGAACTATAAAAACATACAAATACAAATGTGAACTATCATTTGTAAATTTTAATTATTGAAAAGAAACGATTGATTTTCTTTTTATGAATACTTGTTTGCATTTATTGATACAAAGAAATACAATTCAAATTTTTATATAAATACAATATATACAAATACATATTGTAGTTGTATTTGTAAAATCATTTGTTTCATTTTGTATTTATATCAAGTGATATTTGTTTATTTACAAATATGGATGATAATTTTGATATACAAATACAAAACGATACATTTATATCAAATGATACATTACATGTTTATATATTTTAGAATCAAGAAAATACAATTAATACATTTACTTGTTTATATACAAATACAAATGATAAATTATACATAGTCACGGCTAAATACAATATGCAATAAGTTTACAAATACAAATACAAAATAATTCTTTGAAAATAAAAAGGTGTCGACGGAAATAGATTACAAATACAAGTATAATCCAAATATAATCTAAATATACAAACACAATAAAATCATAAATATAATCCAATATAATATGCAGTCAATTATAAAACAAATATACAAAACGATACATTTATATCAAATGATACATTACATACTTATATATTTTAGAATCAAGAAAATACAATTAATACATTTACTTGTTTGTATACAAATACAAATGTAAATTATACATAGTCACGGCTAAATACAATATGCAATAAGTTTACAAATACAAATACAAATAATTCTTTAAAAATAAAAAGGTGTCGACGAAAACAGATTACAAATACAAGTATAATCTAAATATGCAAACACAATAAAATCATAATATAAATATAATCCAATATAATATGCAGTCAATTATAAAATACAAATATAGAACAGTTCTTTAAAATACACGTGTGAATTATATAAATGATAAATGAAGGTGCAAACTAACAAATACAAATACAAGTGCAAACTATAAAATACAAATACAAATGCGAACTATAAAATACGAATACAAGCGCGAACTTTACGATACAAATACAGTTGTACTAATGAATACAAAAATATAAATGACGGTGTGACTACAAATATAATAAACAATTGTGGTATTTACGTTATCACCTATGACTTGTCATATTTTTCAAAAATACAAAAAATATAAAGTAGAACAAAAAAACGATAAAGAAAATAAGTACAAAAAAGAAAATAAAAAAAAATCAAACAAGAAAAGAATACAAGAGAAATAGAAGCTAGAGATTAGAGAGAGAGAGAAAAGGAAAGAAACGAAAAAAATAAAAATAGGAAAAAATAGAAAAAAAAGGAAGAAAACGGGGAAAATACTAAAAAGAAAAAATATAAAGAAATGAAAATAAATAAATAATGGTAGTGTTTTTGGCGAGACTAAATATGTAGTGTATTTATGTATTTTATGAATACAGACCATTGAGAAAAAATGAATACAACAGTTGAGAATCGAATACAACGGCTATAAATGGTAATTATGTAAAATGTGGCTATGCAGGGGGTTTTATAGCAAAGTATCGCTATTTATGAAAGATCCCCTATTTTTAATATGTTTTTAGATAGTTTAAGTTGTTAACTATTGTAATTTATAATAATAATTTTCAAATAGGCATAATACATAAATATAACCCTAAACTTGACACCGAATTATAACTTTGACCTTAAACTTTGACAGTGCACAAATATGACCTTTAACTATTCAAAACTGCACATATATGGCCTCTGATCCTACGTGGCAAAATACGTGTTCAACACGCAAAACGGGCGCGTCCAACTTAAAATCTAAGGGCATAATACATAAATATGACCCTAAACTTGACACCAAATTATAACTTTGACCTTAAACTTTGACAGTACACAAATATGACCTTTAACTATTCAAAACTGCACAAATATGACTTTTAAATGACTTTTCACTATTACTTTTTCATTATTTTCGGCTCAAAAATGAAAATGGCATGTAATTTCTTTTGTCATTGCGGAAAATGAGCAATATAGAAGATTTATTAATTAGGTGGGTCAGTCTCATACAAAAAAATCGCGCGGGTATGTATATATATATTATAAACAGAGGGCGAATTTATGTTATATAATATATCTAAATATAATTTATTTAAATATTAAATTAAAGATGAAACTATACTGATAATAAAAAAATTTATAGTTTTAATAAAACTTTATTAAATTAACGTTATTAAGGATAGTAGTAGAAGTATATTAAATTAACATTATCAAATTAACGTTATTAAATTAATGTTATCAAAACGTTATTAAATTAATACAGGGGCGGACCTGCGTGGTTGCCATGGGGTTCACCCGAACCTCCTCGGTAAAAAAATTACGTTGTGTATATTTATGTACGTATATTAATGTTGAACCACATGAAACAAGGCACTTAGATAGCCCAGTGGTGTTATTTACTCTTCTTGGGCGCTTCCTTCAGCCTATTGCGTGGGTTCGATCCCTGCTAGTGGCTTTTTTTTAATAAAAAAAAGCTAGGTGATGTTTCTATAGAAATAAATAAAATAATAATAATAATAATAATAATAAAAAAGACGCCGTTTTAACACAAAAAATAAAACTTTGACAGTGCACAAATATGATCTTTAACTCTTCAAAACTGTAGAGATATGACCTCCCTCCAAGTCACCCTTTTAACGACGTGGCACCGTGTGATTGGATGAGCTTTCCACATAGGCGTGAGTGAAACTCACGCATGGGGTTGCAAAATCGGAGGTCATATTTGTTTAGGTTTTGAATAGTTAAAGGTCCTATTTGTGCACTATCAAAGTTTAAGGTCAAAATTATAATTTGATGTCAAGTTTAGGGTCATATTTATGTATTATTCCTTTCAAATAATATATGGTACTCTCCTTATCCAAACTTTTGTGGCATTGATAGTCAATTATAGTTTGAACATAATTAAGTTTTTATTTATTCTCATTTATAATACTTTTTCGACGATTCCAATTTAAGTGGCACCAATGTAATTTCGAGAGTCAACTAAATATTTTATATTTTTAAAATTTTTTAAATTGTTAATTATTGTGATCTATAGTATTTTTACATATTTCTTTTGAAATATATAATAAATTAATTTTTTCAAAATATTTTAAATTGTTATCAATTGTAGTTTAAAATACTTTTTATGTAATTTTCTAACAATATATATTACTTTGTAGCAAAAGATCGGAAGAACCAACAACTTCATGAATATTTCAGTATTGATGAAAGCCTTAGCTCACGAAGAAGACAGAAAATTTAAATTTGTTGCGACTTTCCCAAGGAAAGAATAAAACAATTTGCCAATGTTCTTGCTAATTTGCCATTTCATAACAGAGAAAAAACTAAAGTAATGCATCTCTATTACTCTATATGATATTTGTGAGGATGCATCCTTGATTTTGGTCTTCTACAATTACTCGGAATTCCGTGGTGATTCTGTGGAGAAAATGTTTTTGCCTTGTGGTCTTCCACTTGAAAGGGAAGATGATTAAGAGTTGCAATGGATAGCACCCTTCAGACTTGGACCTCTGTCAAGCCAAAACAGTTGATAACGTGTAAGGTTGATGATACGAAAGATTTGTCTTGTATTAATCTGACTAATCTAGCGAAAGCACATTCATGGATACATATTTTGAGTTGTTTTATTATGTTCAAGTGACATGTATTTCAAGTTCAGTAGTTGTTTTTGCTCAAGTGCCAAAGAGGTGTTAGATTGTCGAGTAGCTGCTATATATGTTTCTAGTTGCCCGTTCAATTATTTTAAATAAATTGCTATAGGCATAGCGACTTGTAAGTTACTAGGTGCCCAGCGACTTACAAGTTGCTTGGTGCCCAGCAGGCAGCAACTTACAACTCCTTTAATATTTTTAATTTTTTTTTGCTTTTCTAAAATAACTAGGTTTTTTAGTAGCCTAAGCTTCATCCTCTTTTCATCTTGTTGAGATACTTGTTTCTTGTATTAATTGTTTTTAATTGTATCCATACTAATCAAAACGAATGAGGGTAATTAAGAGTGAATTTCTTTTCGGGTGGTAATATTTTGTATGAAATTGATTTTGTAAGATATAGTCAACGGCCTGTACTGGTGCAAATGTTTTCATTATCTCTTAAATATGAGCGATTGCAATGTTTATTAAGGAATAAAATGGGCAATAGTGATCCTGAAGATGCAGTAAATGATATCCAACGTCCTTTTCAACCAATCGTTCTAGATTACTGGACAATAGTAAGTGTTGCAATCACTCATATTTAACCAGTGCATTTGTGAGGAAAAAAGACATTAATTCGTCCAATAATAACAACAAAACCCAATACAAAAGGGGTTAAAATAGAATAAATGAAAAACTCATCTAACACACATGCAATTACATGCATGGAGTTATGAGGAGACACTAGACATTCAAACAACCTATCTTATACAATTAACACAATTATTAGGAGAACGATGGCTGCGAGAGTTGAAGCTCCTACCCAAGGACTACTAAAATAATTGTGTATCAAATTTGCCTTCATTCTGTTCCATGGTCTTTCACAATGTTCAATTATTTTTCTGTATCCTTGTTTGTCATAAAAGCCGGCTGAAGTGCTGACCCGTTTTCCAATTTTGTTAAAGAATCTAGTCACTTCTTTGTCCTCTCCTAACCCGTTAATTATGATTCCTTTCTGGCGAAGCAAATTCACATCTTTGTCTGACTCAATAAGCTGATCCATGAAAGTAGCATAATCACTGAAATATCTATGATGCACATCAGATTGTTGCTCAAAAGCAATGAGATTTCTCAGATTTGACTCAGTACTATCAAATAATCGAAGACAAGGGATTTTCAACAGTCCATTCTCGTACTTTATATCAAATAAACTTGTATCCCCAATATCATCTTCGTCATATGATCTATATATATTTCCGAAGCTTTTGAAGCTAAGCGCAGCTTCAGAAAGCTCTGTTGCATTTGGTATGACTGTTAGAGTTGGTAAAAGTCCCACATTGGTTGGGGAATGGACTGGTGGTTTGCTTATATGGACTTGGGGAATTCTCCCCTCTTGAGATAACTTTTGAGGTTGAGTTAGGCTCAAGGTCCATTCTTGACATTGTATCAAAGCCTTCTCTTGGTTGTCTTGCTTCATAGAGTTCATTTGTGGTTTCTTTCAAAATTTATTTTGAAAATTTCAATTTTTGTTGATTGTTCCTCGACAATTAAAACCTAGGACTTTCATCTTGGTCATTTTGGTTGTTATTTTTGAGTTAGTGTTTCTAGTTTTCATAATTATGAGTTCATATCAGTTTGAATCATTCAGTGTTCGTTTCACTGGAAAGAATTTTTCGTCATAGGAGTTTCAGTTTCAGTTATTTGTCACCGGAAAAGAACTATGAGGCCATATAGATGGAGCCGATCCTGCTCCTACTGATCCTACAAAGTTAGGTGAATGGAAGATTAAATATGCTCGGGTGATGACATGGCTTTTAGGGTCAATTGACCCTCTTATTATTTCTAATCTCAGGCCTTACAAGACAGCTAACGCTATGTGGGATTATTTACAAAAGGTTTACAACCAAGATAATAGTGCCCGGCGCTTTCACTTAGAGTATGAAATTGCTAATTACTCTCAAGGAGGTCTTTCTATTCAGGATTATTATTCTGGATTTCAGAACTTATGGGCTGAATTTACAGATATTGTTTATGCCAAAATACCTTCCGATCTCTCTCTGTAATTCCGCAAGTTCATGAGCAAAGCAAGAGAGATTAATTTTTGATGAAGTTACGCTCTGAGTTTGAGAGTGTTCACTCTAACTTGATGAATCGTGACTCGTTTCGTCTCCCTCCCTGGATATTTATTTTAGGGAATTGCTTCGTGAAGAGCAACGTTATGTCACACAAAATGCTTTCAGAAGAGGAAATGATGTCGTTGTTGCATTTGCTGTTCAAGGTAAAGGTATGAGTAGGGATATGAATAGAACTCAATGCTACAATTGCAAGGAATATGGCCATATTGCTAGAAATTGTGGTAAGAAATTCTGTAATTATTGTAAACAACAAGGACAAATTATCAAAGAGTGTCCCAAACACCCTCAGAATCGTAAGGTAAATAATTTTCATGCAACAATAAATGGTTCCACTCTTGAGAACTCATCTTCAGGACCTTCATGATAAGTTCTTACTCCTGAAATGGTACAAAAAATGATTGTATCAGCCTTTTCAACATTGGGATTACAAGGTATTGATGTTAAACCTAATTTTTGGATTGTTGATTCTAGTTCTTCCAATCATATGACCAACTCAACAAGCATGCTAAAAATGTTCGTAAGTATCAAGTTTCATCATAAATACAGGTTGCTAATGGTAGCAATTTACCCATTACCAAGGTTGGGGATATTGCTCCAACTTTCAAGAATGTTTTTGTTTCACCGAAGCTCTCAACTAGTCTTATTTCAGTTGGACAATTGGTTGATGACAATTGTGATGTAAATTTTTCTCGTAATAGTTGTCTTGTGTAGAATCAGGTGTCGGAGACGATAATCGCGAAGGGGCCTAAAGTTGGAAGATTGTTTCCTATACAATTTTCCATTCCTCCTGTTATATCTTTTGCTTGTACTTCTACGGCTAATAAGATTGAGCTTTGGCATAAGCGTCTAGGACATCCAAATTCTATTGTGTTGTCTCATTTATCAAATTCTGGTTTATTAGGAAGTAAAAATCAATTTTTCCCTGCTTCATTTGATTGTTCTACTTGTAAATTAAGCAAAAGTAAAATTCTTCCTTTTTCTAATTTGGGTAGTCGTGCTACAAAGTGTTTTGATGTTGTTCATAGTGATGTTTGGGGTATTTCACCAATTGTTTCTCATGCTCATTTCAAGTACTTTGTGACATTCATAGATGATTATAGTCGATTTACATGGGCGTATTTTCTTCGTACCAAATCTAAAGTATTTTCCATGTTCAAGATATTTTTGGCTTACGTTGAGACTCAATTTTCTACTTGTATCAAATTATTAAGATCTGATTCTGGTGGAGAATATATGTCAAATGAATTCAAAAAAAAATTCTTGACAAAGGAATTGTCTCACAACGCTCTTGTCCATATACACCACAACAAAATGGGGTCGCTGAGTGTAAAAATCATCATCTTTTAGATGTCACTCGTAGTTTATTGATTGAGTTCTCTTTCCCATCTAAATATTGGGTTGAAGCTTTGTCTACTGCTGTCTATTAATTAACAGGCTGCCATCTAAAGTGTTAAATCTTGAGTCTCCATATTTTTGTCTTTATCACAAAAATCCAAGATTTGATAATTTTCATACATTTGAATGTATTTTTTTTGTGCATCTTCCTCCTTCTCAGCGTAATAAACTTTTTGTTCAGTCTACTAAATGTGTTTTTATGGGTTATAGTACTTCACAAAAAGGTTTTCTCTGTTATGATCCATGTTCTAATAAATTTCATGTTTCTAGAAATGTTGTTTTCTTTGAGAATCAGTATTTTTTTCCTACTCATGTTTAGTCATCTTCTGCTTCTCTTTTTCTTCTTCTATTTTTGAAGATTTGTCATCTTCTTCTAAGAGGTTCAAACTCGGATTTGTGTACGAACGTCGGCAGCCAACTTTACCCCCTCCTAATATTGATCCGCCACCTGAAACTGAACCACAACTAGAATCTGAGAATTCTTCAAGGCTTGCTCCTCTTGAGCCCACTTGACGATCTACGAGAGTATCTCTTACTCCTAATTGGTATGGCTTTTCATCTACTTTATCCACCATTTCTGCTCCAACTTGTTACTCACAAGCTTCTAAGCATGAATGTTGGCAGAAGGCAATGGAGGAAGAAATTTTGGCTCTCAAAGAAAATAACACATGGGATATTGTTTCATGTCCTTCAAATGTCCATCCAATTGGATGTAAAAGTCCCACATTGATTGGAGAATGGACTGGTGGTTTGCTTATATGGACTTGGGCAATCCTCCCCTCTTGAGCTAGCTTTTGAGGTTGAGTTAGACTCAAGGTCCATTCTTGACAATGACGACCTTATTCATCTTATTGCCCTTATTATTATTATTCTCTTTTGACCAAATTATTTGCAAACGATTGCAACATAAGGTTCTCCAGGAATATGTTGCATTTGTGTTAGTATCCCCCTGCCATGACATGTGTATTAGATGAAGTAAATGTTTGATTTATCCTGCATTAGCTTTATTACATATTTCTAGAAGTTCTGGAGGAGTCATTAATAGGAAAGCAACATTTCGCCATCATTGCAAATGGTTATTCATCATCTTTCGTTGTCATGTGATGAAAGCTTGTTGGGGACAAAGAAGGGAAGTTGATTTTCTAGTAACATCAAGTCTCGAGTCACTTGATCAAATATGTAACCAACACTAGTATCGATAATTTTTCTTCTTCTTGAGGATACTTTTTATGTAGCTCTCGAATAAACTCAACCACAAAACAACCATCAAGCAAATAACATTTGCAAGAATTGATCAGTGTGACTCATGTCTTTCTTGAGGTCTTCTATATCATCATAACATTTTAGTGCTTCCTCCTTCAATTCCTCCAATTCATTATATTGATGCAACTTTCCAGATCAAGCCCCTCTTGTCGTTTAAGAAACCTTTGTAGGTATAATACTTTGTACTTTTCTATCGGACGAAGTTTAGGATTTTTCCTATGGTAAGGACCAATCGAGACCATCTTTGGTGTATAAGCACCTGGATTTGATTCACGCAGTCCCACATTTACTTTGAATATCGTACACGATTTAATAGACGAGTTATCCAATTTTCCTTGGTTGTGACCCTGGTTAATCTTGTCCATTTGTTTCATTTATCCCACTTAAATGATCCACTTCCCTCCCTTCTTCTATCTGTATGTAATGGAAAAGATCTAGAGTGACATTTTAAAACGTTTATTTTGTTTGTTCTTTTAATACCTCATTATTTTGTTTACATATGTAATCAAATCGGACGGTAGTGTTAAGGGATAAAAAATGTCCGCCATAGTTAAAATGTACTCCAGCTGTTTTAATTTATTCGTCTCATTTTTCTTTTTAGTCAGTTTAAAAGACGTGTCTTTTTTGGGCAACTATTTAATTTTAACTTTCCACATAACATGTTTAAGATCACAAAATTTAAAAATATTTTGGTACAGTATATATATATATATATATATATCACAAGATTCAAAAGTTTTCTTCACTTTCTTAAACTCCAAGTCAAGTCAAAATCAGACAAAAAAATTGCTACAAAAGGAATATGTTTTATAAAGGAGGATAAATATATAGACAGATACACAAATTTGGTCTTAACTTTAGGGGCTTATGAGAGTAGAGGGGATGTGGATAGTACATGGGAAATGATCCCTAGTTGCATCAGAGAGGCTACTAGAGAGGTGTTGGGTGTCTCAAGAGGCCGCTCAGACAAGCATCGGGGGGACTGATGGTAGGATGAAGGAGTTAAAAGAAATGTGGAGACTAAAAAAGTGGCTTATGCTAAGTTGGTTAAGAGAAAGGATGAAAAAGATAAACATACGAAGACGGAGGATATAAGTCAGCTAGGAGAGAGGCTAAGTTAGAGGTTGCAGCGGCTAAGGCAACAACTTTCGAGAGCTTGTATGCAGCGTTAGAGAAGAAAAACAGGGACAAAAAGTTTTATTGGCTTGCCAAGGCCAGGAGCGGAGGGCTTGTGACCTTGATCAAGTAAAGTGCATCAAGGGGAGGATGACAAAGTGTTGATTGTGGATACCCTCATTAGGAAGATGTGGCAATCCTATTTTTATAGAATTTTGAACGACGAGAGGGACAAAGGTTTCATACTGCGGGACTTAGAGAACTCAGAGAAGTGTCGTGATTATGGTTGTAGCCGTATTAAGGTTGAGGAAGCCAAGAGGGCTCTTCGTAGGATGCATAGGCGAGGGCGACGGAGCCAGACAATATTTTGGTGGATTTTTGAAAAGCACTGTGGGGAAGGTTTAGAGTGGCTGACAACGTCGTTTAACATCCTTTTTAGGGCGCGAAAATATACGGAGCTTGGAGATATAGTATGATGGTTCCATTATATAAGAACAAGGGGGCATTCAGATTGCAACAACCATAGGGGTATCAAGTAGTTGAGTTATACTATGAAGGTTTAGTAAATGGTAGTAGAGTTGAGGCTTAAGAAGATCATGACTATTTTCGAGAATCACTTCAGTTCTATGCTAGATCACTCGACTATTGAGGTCATTCACCTAGTGAGGAAATCAGTGGAGCTATTTGGGGAAAGAAAGAAGGACTTGCACATGGTGTTCATTGATCTAGAGAAGCCATATGATAAAGTCCCAGAGAGATTCTGTGGAGCTGCTTGGAGGCTAGAGGGGTGCCCATAGCATATACTAGGTCAATTCAGGACATGTATGTCGATTTTCCCATGTGAGGAGAGCAATCTGAGATTCGGAGCTATTTTTATTTGTCTTGGTGATGAATGTTCTAACGTGACTGATCAAGGGGAGGTGCCTTGGTGTATGTTATTTGATGATGATGTTGTACTGATTGATGAGACTCGGAGAGGAGTTAATAATAAGTTAGAGGTTTGGATACAAACCCTTGAGTCTATAAGGTTTAGGTTGAGCAGGACGAAATAGAGTACTAGGAATGTAAATTTAGTTATTTGTCGCATGAGGCTGACATGGTAGTGAAGTTGGATTCCTAGATAATTCAGAATAAGAAAATTTTCAAGTATCTTGGGTTTATAATTCAGGAAAATAGTGAGATTGACAAGGATGTCACGCACCATATTGGTGCAGGGTGGTTGAAATGAAGGCTCTCTTCAGGAGTCTTGTGCGATAAGAAGGTGTCTCCTAAACTTAAAGGTAAGTTCTACAAAATGGCAGTCCGGAAGGCTATATTGTATGGAGTAGAGTGTTAGCCAGTTAAGAACTCTCATATCCAAAAATTGAAAGTGGTGGAAATGACGATGTTGCGATGGATAGTGGACTCACTAAGAGAGATAGGATTAGAAATAAGATTATCGAGAGAAGGTGGGAGTGCCTTCGGTGGAGGACAAGATATGGGAAGAGAGGATGCGATGGCTCGGGCATGTGATGAGAAGGTTCACGAATGCTCTAGTACGGAGGTATGAGAGACTAGATATGAATGATTTTAGGTGGGGTAGAGGTAGGCCAAAAAAATATTGAAGGAAAGTGATTAGGCATAATTTGGAGCAGTTACAACTTACGGAGGACATGACCCTTTCTAGGAAGGTGTGGAGGACTTGGATTAGGATAGAGGGTTAGTGTGTAGGAGTTTTATAGTGATAGTAGGGATGAGTGCTTGGTTTGTTCTGCGTCTAGAGTTTCTTGTTCGTGGTGTTTCAGTGATGTATATGATTTTGAATAGATAATTTATAGTATTATCTTGTGAGTGTCTTGTTTCCTTTATTATCTAGCACTGTGTTATAATATTTTTGTATGCTTTTATATTTTTTTTGTTTGTTATACTGTTATATTTCATGGCCGGGGGTCTATCGGAAACATCCTCTCTACTTTATTTGAGGTAGTAATATGGACTGCGTATACTTTACCCTCCCAAATCTTACTTTGTGGAATATACTGAATAAATTACTATTGTTATAAGTATATTTTTATATTTAAAATAGAAAAGCCTTCTTGGCCTTCCACCCACCATTTTCTTCTTATTCCCTAATTTGCTTCTATGCAATCTCTTTTTTGTGAATGAAATTGATTGATTTATAATCAATATCTATTGTTTCTTGTATTCTTTAAGTCTTTTAAAATGAAAGAGGTATTAAATGAAAGAGTTTGAGAAGAAAATCGTGCGAGTTTAATTCAAAATAGATAGTATTATACTTTGTAAGAGTATTTTTAGACTGACTGAACCCAATATAATTGTCAAAAAAAAGTGGGCTAGTAAAACAAAAAACTAAAATTAATTACTTTTATAGTTGAGAGAGAGAGAGTGGAGAGACCTCATCTTTTTCAGTTGAAAGAAGCAGTGGAATTTCAATGGAGTGTGACATCCCTCTTTCTTCAACTCTAATTCCTACAATAAGATATATTCTTTTAAATTTCAATTCATAGATGTAGGTATTATTGTTATAAAACTTAGTATAGATATTTAAATGAAAAAAAAATCTGCAAATTTAAAGGGTTAGCATATGTATTCAACCCTCTTTTTCTAATATCATTCCAAATTAATGGCAGTTTGAGGAAGCATATTTAGACACTTCTTTGCAAAATAAACAAATTTGATCTATAAAGAATCATGAAGGATACACTTAACAATTTAATTAATGGAAATCACATAACCTCTTTTATTCACTGAGTATGTTGTTATTATAATTACTATCATTCGTCTCACAATATTTATGTATACTTTTTTTATGTAGCATTAACTTGTAGTCACAATATGAATTCATAATTTAAATTATGAATCTTCTTTTGAAGTACGAACAACATAAAAAAAAACTCGACTGATTATTATTTGACCACCATTTTCATGTCAAGTGAGTGAAAATATGCATTTAAACATCATGATTGTAAAAAATATGTCCAATAGGCACATTTTTAACATAATTCAAGTATTCAATAGGTATAAACGTTAGTATACATATTTAAATGAAAATTTTGAATAAATTTAAAGGGTCAACATATGTATTTGGCCCTTTTGTTTTTATATCATCCCAAATTAATAGCAGTTTTGAGGAGTATTAGACATTTCTTTGCAAAAAGAAGAAAAAAAAGAGAACTCCTTAAGAAAAATGGAAACATGTACGATCATACGAATGTTATAAAGTGATAATTTCATATCCTTATAATTTTTATATTCTTCTTAAAAGTTACTCGAGAAACTAACAACACAAATCATTTCTACAAGGTGGATATCATATAAAACTTCCTCCGTTTCATTTTGTTTGATCCTTTTTGACTTGAGAAAATATTAGTTAGAAGATTATTTTACAAATTTCACTCTACTAATAATGTCTCGAAACTCTAATTTTTAACTATTACTTTCTTCTTTAGTCATTTAATACTGAGGATAATATAAAAAAAAAAAAATAACACACTTCTGATTTGTGAAACTGGATAGCTAATTTAAATCAAACGTATTTAGAAAGAAGATCAAAGAAAAATAGGATGGAGATAAAGTGGTGGTTTGTACACCATTTCCAAAACAAAAGAAAACTAATTAACAATGAGTAACCAACAACAAAGGGCTCATTTTTTCATTGATTTGAAGGTTGTGAGTTTAAGTGTTGAGAATAAATTTATTTTTATAATAAATGCCCACCTCCTAAAATGAGGCTTCCTATCACAAATTTAACTAACTAGATTCTAATATAAATATTGAACACTAACAATGACTAAAAATCTCTAAGACTAAAATAAAAGGATTATCCATTTGAGTGATACTCTTCAACTTAAGGTATAAGGCAATATAGTTAATGAATAGGGTTTTCTAGCATAGAACTAGAGATGCAGAAAATTACCTGTTTGGCTTGGATGTTTCTTCTTTTGTGCCTATTCAACTCTGTATCTAGAGAAAATTGAAGGAAAGGTGTCTTTTAAGTCTTGAATGAAAGATTGGTGACTTTGACCAACTTAAAGGGTCAAACATCATTAGGAAACTTGATTAAGTTAATTGTGGACTTGATTAATATTTTCAAAACTTTCTAATCTTTCAAAAATACAAATTAACTCAACCCACACCCCTCTTCAATCCAAATCAACCAGCTTCTCTCCTCTCTTTCTCTCTCGACACCTTCTTTGAACTCTCTCCCAACCAACAGTTCTGGAAATTTCTCCTTTCAATCCTCGGTGACTTCAACATCTGACAACAAATAGTTGGGCTTCGAGTTCCTTTTCAACTTCAACCTTTAATTGATGTGACATCCTTATTCTCTGGCCACAACATCTTTGAATTCTTCAACCTTCAACTGACGTGACAACCTTGCTCTCCGGCCACAACAACTTCAAATTCATCATCGTTCCTTTTCTTCTTTCACAGGTACAAATTTATGGCCTTTTTAGTTTTGAAGAAAACAAGGGACTTGAGCCAACTTATCTTATAGTATTGGTTAATAATTTCAATATTTGTTGCTTTAATTAGAAATGTGGTCTGAACAAAACCATAATATCTGGTATTTCTTCTATAATACCCCGTATGTTTCTAAGCTAGGAAATGAACCATTGTTCCTATGTATGAAACCTCCTATAATGTGATTCATATTTGAGTATGTGACTTGCAATGAGTATCCTAGTGATAAGATAGATTATGATGTGTTAAGCATGTTCATATGAGTCACTAAGAGTAAGGCAAGCTAAGAGCTTTTGAATCTATCAAGTTTTAGTGTTTGATTTTGCAAGAGTAATCATTAAACAAGAATAACTTGATTTATATATGGTATTTTGGAAGATTTAACCCATAAAATTGTAGAGAATCGAATTATCTTTCCAACGATACCAATTTTACCAAAATCCGACACCCGAGCAAGAAGTTATGGCTTTGCAAAGTGGAGTGTGTCGCCTAACAAATCGCATAAGGCTACTAGAATGGGTATGCCATAGGTTGTGCGACGCACACACTAAAGTGTGCCATAAGGTGTGCGATGCATACCTTAGATTGTGCCATAAGATGTACGGTGCACACCCTAGCTTACGCGATAAGGTGTGCGACGCATACTTAGGATTCCAGTGACGAAAACACTTCGTTTTTGAGTTATTTTGAGGGCAACTAAGTCTTTTGACACTCCTTACACATCCCTAAATTTAAACTTATGAAATTTATAGCTCCTAATAACATTACAACCCTAGTAACATCTTAAGTTCATTATCCAAGAGCACAATAGGAGAAAAACAACTAGGGTTGCACCATCAAGCTTGAAGGTCCAATCTTTCAACAATTTCATAACCATTAAGGTATGCGTAGTGTTCATCCACGGATTCCTTTCATCCTTGGAGTCTAAAAATCATGTTTTAAATATTATTTTGTGATTATCTTGTTTTGATATGAACATGTACATGTTGATGATTTTTTGTTTAAGTTTCAAGATGATATCTAAAGGTGTTTTCATGAAGTATTTGTGTTTGTTAGTTGAAACCCATGAATTTTGGGTGGTTTAATATGGTGAGATTCATGAACACAGTGTTTGATAAAATGCCTAGGATGATAGGATTCATGTCCCATGATCTAATAGTGCTTAAATGACAAGTCCATGCTCTATGCTTTATGATTCCACGTTATTGATATGTGTTGTTGTTGTGACATGGATTAAGCACAGTATTGAAGATATGCAAGTATATAAATGTTTTATGCATTTCCTTTCCATGTATAAGATGTTGATAACTTTGCTTAGTGTGAAATCCCCTACTTATGATAGTGTAAATCGTGGACTCTACTCTTATGATCAAGTCAGTCATGTGTGTCAGTTTTCTTCCATCGAGTCCTGGGGGTAATTGTACCCCAAAAATATAGTTGTGTGCCTAGATCCATGTCATGTTATCACGATACTCTCAGTCAAGCCATGATCTCTAGAACTCAGTCAGTCATGTCACTCAGGAAATCTCAGAAATCTCATGGTCTCAGTTCATTCTCAGATAGTAGTACTATTCCGTCAGTCAACGAAAGTCAGTTACTCAGTCCATGTATAGTCAGTTAAATCATGTTCAGTCTCTTCAGATAGGATTAGAAGTTAGCACCGAGTGAACCTAAGGATGGGAACACACACTTCCATATGAGGGTATGATTCTTAGCAGTTATCTTTGCGTTCCAGAACTATGTAGCCAGCATAGGTTGAGACATCAATACCTGTCAGTTGAGGGTAGATGAGGTGGATTAACCTATCATATTAGGTTCCCACCACTCTCATTAGAGTACCTACCAGATGAGGGTCACTCACAGCTTGTCCTTACCAGTGGCGCGGTATTGACACCTTTCCAATCAAGGCATAAATTGGACCCCGGCTCAGCTATTATATCACATTTGGGACATGTCGGTTAAACAACTACCTCCCACAGTTTCAGTCTCGGTCTCAGTGAAAGAACTCAGGTAGTTCTTCAGATTTCAATACCAGGACTGTCAGATACAGTTAATTCAGTTACAGTACGGAACTCAGACGGTTCCATCAGATTCAGGACTGTCAGACACAGTCATCCATGTTATCAGAATTTCAGTATCAGTCATGTTAGATATAAGTAAACCATGTATTAGCGTACAAATCTAGATATCACACATTCACGATCTCAGTTACTATGTATGCATGTTTGCACTCTCACGTTCATATTAGTCAGTTAGTTAGCATTGCTCATGCATGTAAGCCCTTTTGAATTTAGCCTACCTCACTCGTATTCTCAATACTTTCAGTTGTACTAACACATTTACGCTATGGTGATTTCTTTTATGTTACACCATAGGTTCAGAGACACGAGTTCCAAATCAGCAGTAGCAGTCACATTTCAGTATACAGAGTTGCAGTGAGTCCTCTTCATTCGAGGTTGATATGATTTAATTTTATTTATTATTTCAGTTAGCTTTAAGTTTACGGAGTTAGTTGGAGACATGTTTCTTCAACTCCCTACCCAGACAGTACTTAGAGGCTTTCAGATTTTAGATTCATCTTTCAGTTGTTTTGGGTATTCGTTATACCATATGGATGTTATTATTTATCATATATTCTATTTAGTTTAACTTTATGGCCTATTGTTCATGTTTTCTATATTTTACACGTATATTATGTAGTTCACAGGTACAGATATCATTCATGGATTAGCTTGTGGTCCTTCGGGGTCATAAGCACCGTGTAGCATTTTGGTTCAGCAAATCGGGGCATTACAAACTTGGTATCAGAGACTAAGATTCAATACAGTCCTAGGAAGTCTGAAAGACGCATCTAGTAGAGTCTTGTACATGGGTGTGTTGTGCGCCACATTTATGTATAGGAGGATATAAGATGTTTTAGGAACAATTCCCCTTCTTTAAGTATTCATATCGTGCTAGTGATTAAAATCTCAAGTTAAACTCTCAGTCTAATCCGTTCTTCTCTTATTTCAGAATATGCCTCCAAAGAGAAGAAACCAATCAGCTCCTCAGCCCAAAGATCCTTTGGGAGAACATGTTTCTCATGCGGAGTTTAGGGCCGCATTCACCACACTTGCTCAGTCTGTGGCTGCCCAAAATGAACGGCCACCAGTTATTCCGGCCAATCCAGTGGCCAACTCAGCTGATAAAGACCCTCAGAAACCAGTTTACCCGAAGGAACTCTCCATCTTTCTTTGGGTCTAAGTCTGATGAAGACCCTCAGGAATTCATTGACCAAGTCAAGAAGGTCATAGACATCATGGGAGTTACTTCTTGTCAGAGTGCCGAGTTGCTCGCATACCAGTTACAGGATATATCTCACACTTGGTACAAATAGTGGAAGTCTGAGAGGTTAGAGGATGCAAGTCCTATCGAGTGGGAGGAATTTGTCACAGCTTTCTTAGACAGATTTTTTCCCCAAGAGTTGAGAGAGGCAAAAGTTCTAGAGTTCATCAACCTTAGGCAGGGAAATATGATGGTTAAAGAGTACTCTCTCATATTTACTCAGTTAGCCAGATATGCCCCTTATGTGGTTGCAGAAAATAGGGCTAAGATGAGCAAGTTTGTGTTAGGGGTGATTGATAGTGTGGTAAATGAGTGTAGGTCTGCGATGCTAAAAAGTGATATGAATTTATCCAAGCTCATGACCCATGCTCAACAAATAGAAGAGTAAAAGATTAGGACTAAGGAGAGGCAGAACAAGAGAGCAAGGTCAGGAAGTTTCAGTTTTGCTCAACCCAAATAAGAAGTAAGAAACCACTCGCAGTTTTTTCCTATGCAGGTAGTTCATACTCCTTCCTCCGCCAGTGCCCCAGTACCAAAATTTAGAGACAGCAACAGAGATAGGGCACCAGGCTCTAAGTCTTAGTGCAGTGTTAGCAGTTCCCGAACTAATCCCCTATGTTAGACTTGTGGTAAGAACCACAAGGGTACTTGTAGAGCTGGTAGCGATGTTTGTTTTGATTGTGTAAAGCCAGGTCACAGAGTCAGATATTGTCTCAATTTCGGTTATCAGGGTCAGCAAAACCGTTCCACAGCTCATTTCGGTCGCCCGAACCAGCAGGGTGCCACCTCCAGTGCTACTAGTGGGCAACGCCAAAATCGTCTTTATGCTCTCCAGAACCGGCAAGATCAGGAAAATTCTCCTGATGTGGTTACTGGTATGTTACAGATCTTTCATGTTCATGTCTATGCTTTGCTAGATCCAGGAGCTTCCTTGTCTTTTATTACTCCTTATATAGCAGCCAATTTCGGAGTCAATCCCAAAACTTTAGCAGAGCCCTTCTCAGTCTCTACCCCAGTGGGTAAATCTATCATAGCCAAACGGGTATACAGGAAATTTTTGGTTATGATATTCTAGAAAGCCACTTTAGCAGATTTAGTCGAATTAGAGATGACGAACTTTGATATCACCCTAGGCATAGATTGGCTTCATTACGGCTATGCCACAATCGACTGCAAAAACAGAATAGTCCAGTTTCAGTTCACAAACGAACCCACCCTTGAGTGGAAGGGTAGTGTATCTGCTTTCAGAGGTCAGCTTGTTTCCTATCTTTAGATAAGGAAAATGATATCTAAGGGATGTGTTTATCATCTTGTTTATGTTAAAGATTCTAGTTATGAGACTCCTAGTCTTGAATCAGTTCCAATTGTAAATGAATATTTAGATGTCTTTCCTGAAGAACTCCCAGGAATTCCTCTCGAAAGGGAAATAGACTTCTGCATTGATCTTCTTCGAGACACTCAACCTATTTCTATTCTGCCATACAGAATGGCACCTGCAGAACTGAAGGAACTGAAAAAACAGTTAAAGGATCTCTTACATAGGGGATTCATCAAACCCAGCATTTCCTCGTGGGGCACACCAGTCTTATTCGTGCGCAAGAAAGATAGTTCTCTCAGGATGTGCATTGATTACCGTCAGCTTAATAAAGTTACGGTCAAGAATAGGTATCCACTTTCTCGGATAGATGACTTGTTTAACCACTTTAGGGTGCCGGTTATTTCTCCAAGATAGACCTCAGATCAGGCTACCATCATCTCAGAGTTAGAGAATGCGACATCCTGAAGATAGGTTTCCGTACTCGATATGACCACTTCGAGTTTCTAGTCATGTCCTTTGGTCTTACCAATGCCCCATCCGCTTTCATGGACTTGATGAATCGTGTGTTCAAGAAATACTTGGACATATTCTTCATAGTCTTCATAGATGATATTCTGGTCTATTCCCGCACTGAGCGCTATCATTCAAACCATCTCAAAATTGTTCTTCAGACTCTCATAGATCATCAGTTGTTTGCCAAATTCATTAAGTGTGAATTTTGGCTAAGATCAGTAGCATTCCTTTGCCATATTGTTTTCGGTGATGGCATTAGAGTGGATCCTTAGAAGACCAAAGCGGTAAGAAATGGTCCTCACCCTGTCTCTCCATCAGATATCAGGGGTTTCTTGGGTTTGGCTGGCTATTACAGATGGATTTTCTTTTATTGCATCTCCTATGTCCAGATTGACTCAGAAGAAGGTCAAGTTTTAGTGGTCAGATTCGTACGAGAAGAGTTTTCAGGAGTTGAAGACTCGACTCACCTCAGCTCCAGTTTTAACTCTTCCAGGTGGTTTAGATGGGTTCATAGTTTATTGTGATGCATCCAAAGTGGGTTTGGGTTGTGTACTCATGCAGCATGGTAAGGTCATAGCCTACGGCTCCAGACAGTTAAAGCCCCACAAGAAGAATTATCCTACTCATGATCTTGAGTTAGCAACCGCAGTATTTTCCTTGAAGATTTTGAGGCATTATCTCTACGACGCTCATGTAGATGTTTTCATAGATCATAAGAGTCTTTAGTATGTATTTTCTCAGAAAGATCTCAATCTTTTTCAGAGAAGGTGGTTATATCTCTTGAAAGATTATAACATAAGTATCCATTATCATCCGGGCAAGGCCAACGTAGTGGCCGACGCTCTCAGTAGGCTATCCATGGGTAGTGTTTCTTATGTTGAGGACAGTAAAAAAGAGTTAGCTCAGGAAGTTCATCAGCTTTCCAGACTAGGCGTTCACTTATCCAATACTTCAGAGGGTGGTGTATGTGTTCAGAGTAGCTTAGAATCATTTCTAGTTTTCGAGGTGAAAGAAAAGGAAGAAAGGGATCCCAGTCTAGTCAAGTTGAAAGAGTCAGTTCAGAATCAGAAAATAGAGGTTTTCTCCCAAGGGGAGATGGTGTCCTCCGTTTTCAGGATCGTCTATGTGTTCCATGTATAGATGGCTTGAGGCAGCGAATTCTTGCAGAAGAACATGGTGCATGATACTCTATTCATCCAGGGGCCACAAATATGTACCGCGACCTATGGGAGATCTATTGATGGAGTGGGATGAAGAGAGATATTGTAGAGTTTGTGGCTAAGTGCTCTACATTTCAGCAAGTTAAGATAGAGCATCATAAGCCTAGTGGTCCTATGCAGGAGTTCATTATTCCTACTTGGAAGTGGGAAGAAGTGAACATGGATTTCGTGATGAGTTTACCTCGAACTCGTCATCAAGATGATTCAGTGTGGGTCATAGTAGACAGATTGACCAAGCTATCTCATTTTCCTCCAGTTCGTACCTCTTATTCAGCTGAGGATTATGCCAAACTCTACATCAGGGAGTTGGTCAGATTACACGGAGTTCCACTATCTAGTATCTCAGACAAAGGTACCCAGTTCACCTCTTAGTTTTGGAAAGCATTCCAAAAGGGTCTTGGTACCCAAGTTCATCTATGTACAACTTTTCATGCTCAGACAGGTGGTCAGGAAAAAAGGACTATTCAAACTCTAGAAGATATGCTAAGGGCGTGTACAATTGATTTCAAGGGAAGTTGGGATGACCACTTCCCTTTGATTGAGTTTACATACAACAATAGCTATCATTACAGTATTCAGATGGCTCCATTCGAAGATCTCTATTGTAGGAGGTGCAGATCTCCAATCAGTTGGTTCAAACTTAGTGAGGCCTCAATCATAGGGCCTGAATTAGTATTCGATGCCTTAGAGAAGGTGCAGTTGATCAGTGAGAGACTTCGGGCTGCTCAAAGCCGACAGAAGTCCTATGCAGATGTGCGCAGAAAAGATCTTGAGTTTGAGATTGGTGACCATGTTTATCTCAAGATCTCTCCCATAAAGTAAGTGAAAAGATTCAGAAATAAGGGAAAACTCAGTCCCCAATATGTTAGTCCCTTCAGAATCCTCAGTCGCTTTGGTAAAGTAGCTTATGAGCTCGAGTTGCCTTCAAATCTAGCCTTAGGTCATCCAGTCTTTCAAGTTTCTTTTCTCAAGAAGTGCATAGGTGAACCATCAGTCGTAGTCCCTATTCAGAACATAGATATTTAGAATAACCTCGCCTATGAGGAAATTCCAGTCGAAATCCTAGACTATCAGACTCGTAGACTGAGGAACAAAGAAGTCCCTCTAGTCAAATTTTTTTGGAGAAATCAGTCTGTTGAGGGAGCTACTTAGGAAGAAAAAGTATATATGCGAACCAAGTATCCTCACCTCTTCACCGCTAACTCAGATTCAGCTCAAGGTAGTGGTTCTCCTTAAGCTTATTCAGTTCATGATTCAGAATTTCATTACAGACTTGGTACTATGTACCATTTCATATTCAGTCATGCATTCATATGTCAGTTAAGCTGTGTATTCATGCATCAGACAGACATTCTCATTGCGAGAACTCAGTTATCAGAAATCTCAGTTATGCATTCATGAATTAGTTACTCATGCATCAGATATGCATGTCCAGTATGATATGTTTAGCTTATCAGTCATATCAGTCATGAGATCATGTTCCAGTAGTGTATGTCTTGTACGTACTCCATTTTATCGTCTCTTTCCATTTTAGTTAGTCTCATTTGACGATAAATGTTCTCAAGGGGGAGATATTGTAATACCTCGTATGTTTCTAAGCTAGGAAATGAACCATTGTTTCTATGTATGAAACCTTCTATCCTGTGATTCATATTTGAGTACCTGACTTACAATGAGTATCCTAGTGATAACATAGCTTATAATGTGTTAAGCATGTTCACATGAGTCACTTAGAGTAAAGCAAGCTAAGAGCTTTTGAATCCATCAAGTTTTAGTGTTTGATTTCACAAGAGTAATATTTTAACAAGAATAACTTGATTTATATGTGGTATTTTGGAAGATTTATACCTGCCAAATTGAAGATAATAGAATTATCTTTCCAACGATACCAATTTTACCAAAATTCGACACCCGAGCAAGAAGTTATGGCTTTGCAAAGTGGAGTGCGTCGCCTAACAAATCGCATAAGGCTACTGGAATAGGTGTGACATAGTTGTGCGACGCACACCCTAAAGTGTAACATAAGGTGTGCGACGTATACCTTAGCTTATGACATAAGATGTGCGGTGCACACCCTAGCTTACGCGATAAGGTGTGCGACACATACTTAGGATTCCAGTAACGAAAACACTTCGGTTTTGAGTTATTTTGAGGGAAACGTAGTCTTTTGACACTCCGTACACATCCCTAAATTTAGCCTTATGAAATTTATAGCTCCTAATCATATTACAACCCTATTAACATCTTAAGTTTATTGTCCAAGAGCACAATAGGAGAAAAATAACTAGGGTTGCACCATCAAGCTTGAAGGTCCAATCTTTCAACATTTTCATATCCATTAAGGTACGCGTAGTGTTCATCCACAGATTCTTTTCATCCATGAAGTCCAAGAATCATGTTTTAAATATTATTTTGTGATTATCTTGTTGTGATATGAACATGTACATGTTGATGATTTGTTGTTTAAGTTTCAAGATGATATCTAAAGGTGTTTTCATGAAGTATATGTGTTTGTTAGTTGAAACCCATGAATTTGGGGTGGTTTAATATGGTGAGATTCATGAACACACCTAAGCCAAAAGAATGCATGCAAAGTGTTTGATAAAATGCCTAGAATGATATGATTCATGTCCCATGATCTAATAGTGCTTAAATGACAAGTCCATGCTCTATGCTTTATGATTCCACATGAATTCCACTTATTGAGATGTGTTGTTGTTGTGACATGGATTAAGCACAGTATTGAAGCTATGAAAGTATATACATGTTGTATACATTTCCTTTTCATGTATAAGATGTTGAGAACTTTGCTTAGTGTGAAATCCCCTACTTATGATATTGTAAATTGTGGACTTTACTCTTATGATCAAGTCAGTCATGTGTGTCAGTTTCCTTCCATCGAGTCCTGGGGGTACTTGTACCCAAAAATTATAGTTGTATGCCTAGAACCATGTCATGTTATCACGATACTCTCAGTAAATCAATGATATCTAGAACTCAGTCAGTCATGTCACTCAGGAAATCTCAGAAATCTCATGATCTTAGTTAATTCTCAGATAGTAGTACTATCCCATCTGTCAATGAAAGTCAGTTACTCAGTCCATGTATAGTTAGTTAAATCATGTTATGTCTCTTCGGATGGGGGTAAAAGTTGGCACCAAGTGAACCCAAGGATAGGAACACACACTGCTAGATGAGGGTGTGATTCTTAGCAGTCATCCTTATGTCCCAGAACTATGTAGCCAGCATAGGTTGAGACATCAATACCTATCAGTTAAGGGTAGATGAGGTGGATTAACCTATCATATTAGGGTCCCACCGCTCTCTTTAGAGTACCTACCAGATGAGGGTCACTCATAGTTTGTCCTTACCAGTGGCGCGGTATTGACACTCTTCTAATCAGGGCACAGATTGGACCCCAGCTCAGCTATTATAGCTCATTTGGGCATATCGATTAAATAACTACCTCCCACAATTTCAGTCTCAGTCTCAGTGAAAGAACTCATATAGTTCTTCAGATTTTAGTACCAGGACTGTCAGATACAGTCAATTCAGTTACAGTACGAAACTCAGACGGTTCCATCAGATTCAGGACTGTCATATACAGTCATCCATGTTATCAGAATTTCAATATCAGTCATGTTAGATATCAGTAAACCATATATTAGCATACAGATCTAGATATCATGCATTCACGATCTCAGTTACTATGTATGCATGTTTGCACTCTCACATTCATATTAGTCAGTCAGTTAGCATTGCTCATGCATGTAAGCCCTTTTGCATTTAGCCTACCTCACTCGTATACTCAGTACCTTCAGTTGTACTGATGCATTTGCGCTATGGTGCTTTCTTTTATGTTATGCCATAGTCTCAAAGACATGAGTTTCGAATCAGCAGTAGTAGACGTATTTCAGTATACAGAGTTGCAGTGATTCCTCTTCATTCAAGGATGATATGATTTGATTTTATTTATTATTTCAGTTAGCTTTCAGTTTACGGAGTTAGTTGGAGACATGTTCCTTCAACTCCCTACTCAGACAGTACTTAGAGGCTTTCACATTTTAGATTCAGCTTTCAGTTTTTTTAGGTATTCGTTACCCTATATGGATGTTATTATTTATTAGATATTCTATTCAGTTGAACATTATGGCCTATTGTTCAAGTTTTCCACATTTTACACATATATTATGCAGTTCAAAGGTACAAATATCTGTCATGGGTTAGTTTGTTGTCCTTCGGGGTCATAAGCACCGTGTAGCATTCCGGTTCAGTAAATTGGGGCGTTACATCTTCTCTTCTCTTTTCGAAGTGAATTATGATTTTTATTGCTTGTTGTTGCTTTTTTAAGTTTGATTTTTATTGTTTGTGTTTATAAAATAAAACAACGATTTGGGTTGATTTGTTCTGTTCTTGTTCTTGGTAAAAATGGGGATATTGTTGTTTTTTTGTTGAACAAAATTGTGCTACTGTTTTTTGTTTTATCCAACAGATTATCCATCTGGTGCAACATATTAACCATCTAATATAAAAGATTTGTCAGATGATGCAACAAATAAACCACCTGATGCACCAGAAGAACCATCAGATTACAATTCTGATGTAACAGATTAATCATCTAATGTAACATATTTAACATATGATACAATAGTTTAACTATCTGATGCAATAGATTAACTATATGTTGCAACAAATTAAGCATCGGATAAAAAATCTGATGCAACTAATTAACCATCTAATATAACGGAAGAACCATCGAATTAATTATATGATGGAATAGATGAAGCTCATGTTGGATAAAATCATATCAAATCTTCCAACAAGACATGTCCAAGACTTAATTGTCCAACTAATAATTCATCTGTCGTGATAGACGACCCAATGTTGGAAGAAATCTAAAGAATATTAACCGTTGATAACTGTTCCAACAGATCACTCATGTTTTGTAACAGATGTGTGACCTGTCGCATAGACTATTCATCTTTCTCAACGGATGAGTGATATATTTTGTATTGTCGCAACAGATTACTCAATCGTTGCTGCAGGTTAGTTAACTATTTCAACGGATTACTCATATGTTACAACAGATGTGTGATATATTGCACAGACCATTCATCTTTCTCAACAGATGAGTGATATATTTTGTATTATCACAACAGATTACTCAGCCATTGCTACAGGTTATTTAACTATTCTAACAGATCACTCATATGTTACAACAGATGATATTGCAACAGATGTGTGATCTGCTGCACAGACCATTCATTTTTCTCAACAGGTAAGTGAAATATTTTGTATTATTGAAACAGATTACTCATCCACTACAACAGGTTATTTAACTGTTCCAACAGATCACTCATGTTGCAATAATGTGTGATATATTGCACAGACCATTCATCTATCTTAAAAGATGAGTATATTGTTGCAAAAGATTGCCCATCCACTGCAACAGGTTTGTTATATACTGCAACAGATATACTACTTGGTGTAACAGATAAGTGATCTATTGGAACTGTTATTTTATTATTTTACTTGTTAGATTTACTATTATTCTTTTTTAACGATGCATTAATCAACTATAATATATTTTTTATGTTCCTGTTAATTTTAGATAATATGGCTCCCAAAAGAACAGGAGTTGAATCAAGTCCAAGAAAAGGAACAAGTAAAGCAGCTAGGCTACATCCACCACTCTATTAGCTTGCTTCACAAGCGTTATCTCAATCAGGAGCAAAATATGATGAACACGGGGAGGAGGAATGTTTCAAAAGAGATGATCCAAATTCTAATAGCCCTTCCACCAAAGAGTTGGTTAAAACCTTCAGCATTGATCGTTATCCTATGAGAATGAAGTGCGATGGTGCCACAGATTTAACGGGTGATTTCGTGGTTAAGTCAGCCATGAGAAAATCTTTCGACGCCTTCAGAAAAATACTTTGAGAACAAAAATTGGATGCTTAGTTCAGGGACAGCTGCTTTAGGAAATATCTTGATTTGTCGGAGGACAACAATGCTCGTTTCCAAATGAAAATTGTATATGAACTTCTCAAGCGTAGATTTATGTATGAAAACAAAGATAAGATGGATGAGGTATGGATAAATTACTATGGCATGCCAATTTGTTTTGGTTGGAAGGAGTTTGACATAGTTACTAGACTAAAATGTTATCCTCCTTCTCAAGTTATACCTATTCTAACCAAAAAAAAGTACCCCACACACCCAAAAAAGGCAAAGGCAAGTCGTTTGATCATGCTGACCTGGTGTCCATTGTTGGTCCAAGCTTCAAAAATAAAAATTTGATAAAAGCATTGAAAGGTAAAGAACTTTCAAAGAAGCACAAGAAGTCGTTTTTCTTGGTTTGGTTTGTACATAATATTCTTTCGGCGAGAGACGTTAACAATAACATAAGTGTTGGTTTAATAAAGCTCTCCGAGGATCTTGAGGAGTTTAACAGCTATCCTTGGGGTTATAAAAGCTTCAAAATGACTTCCCAATATTTGTTGACTCCGTTAGCGCCAAAGACAGTCAACTTATATGGCTTTCCATGGGCTTTCATGATAAATATTTCATTTCTTTCTTTTATTGTGATATCATTTATTTTTTTCACTCAATAATAGTTTTGATTTATTGGCATTATTTTATAGGCTTGGGCATTTGAAGCCATTCCTCATTTGAGACAACAGGTGAACTACCAGGAAGAAGTTTCTTTTCCAAGAATGTTGAGATGGTTGTCTGCCAAAACTGATAAAAATGCAAATTTCTTGATCTATTCAACCCTCCAAAGGATGCAGTAAGTGTAATTATAATTAAGTTTTTATTTTAATTAATGATTTTTTTGAATGTTCTAATCATCATTCTAATATATGTAATGATTTATGTTCGATTGTGCATCAGTCGCTAGTTCCGACCAATCGAGAGTTGAAGATGGCATTTTTTCTTACTTTATGATCTGTGCAAACTTTATCGGACCCTAAGGTCATCGACAGAATAAAAATTGAATTGTTTGGAGCAACAATCATTACAAAAAAATAATTTTGGAGGGTGGGCTTGTTGTTGTTGATGGTTTTAGTGGTGATGGAGCTGTTGGTGGTGGTAGTGGTGCTGTTGTTGGTGCTAATGATGCTCCTCTTACAGTATTTAAAACAAACCATTATGAGAATGGTCATATTGGTTATACAGATTTTGCCTCTCCCAGCGAATGTTCTGCATGCAAATGTCAAGACTGCAGGGCGAAACATGATGTAGTGACTAATGCTATTAATGCATTAACTACTTCTGTAAAGGAATTAACATCTAAGAGGGGTGTCATTCCATCAAAGAGGATTTTATTCCCATCCACTCCATTAGAGATTAAAGCTAAGAGGAGAAGGAAAGTGATTTCCAAGGCATTATCAAGCATCCAAAAGAGCAAAATTGCAACTCCTCTGTCCGTGTGTTGCACTGAGCAATGTACAATGTCCAAAGAAGAGCAGCACGAGCTGAACAAGGTAAATATATATGTCTTCCAACTAACAAATAGACACATTTATGTTTCAACGCATGACACATCTGTTGAAAATTATCAAACAGATATATGCATTTTTTACAGTATTTAACTAACTTATTGCACCAGATAAAGTACCTATTGCGACATATGTGTCATATGTTTTAGCAAATCAAATAGCTCTTTGTACCAACGGATGACATATCTGCTGCAATAGATGAGTCATATTGCAACAGATGGTTTATCCGTTGGAAATTATCATACAGGTCTTCCTCATGTAGAAATTTGACCCATCAGTTGATTCATTGTTGCAACAGAAATATAATTTGTTTGGGATAATTTCAAACAGGAGGAAGACCTGTTTGATTTGATAGAACAGATGAGTTATCCTTTTTCGATTTGTTGTATCTCCGTGATTAGCATTGACCAATTCTGGCTTTCCAGGTGGATGTAGAAGCTACTACTGAACAACATTGACAATATGCTACTCTACTCTTTTTATGGAAATACGGAGAGCAGAAAGAGCAAAAACCGTACATAAGCGGCAATAAAGATCCAGGACGAGCAAAGCCAAATTCCATAGCACCGGATGAAGAACAACTTGTCCATATTGATTAGATCTTTATATCTTGAGTCTGTCAAAATAATAACCTCACCCCTCCTTAGAACTCCTTGGCACCAATACGTAAATTGTTGATGTATTTGTTGAGATCCGTACCCATAACAATTTTTTTACATTTTATTTATTCGTTGATTTTATTTCAGCTATTTTTTTAAGGATTCAATTTATTTTATTTTGTCTATAAATTTTATTTTTTCCTTAGATTTGGACTTATTAATTGAAATGGAATACTAGATTCAAATACTGCAACTGATAATGTATCTGTTGCAACAGACGTCATATCTGTTGGAAAATATCAAACATATTTGACATATGTTGCAATAGGTAGTTAATCAATTGGAATTTATCAAACAGGTCTTTCCACTGCTGCAACAGATAGACTTAGATAGAAACACCGACATAATGCAACAAATGACCAACCTATTGCATCAGATAAACTATATGTCAGAACAGGTAGAATATCTATTACAATGGATGGAGAATCTGTTGCATTATAAAAATTCAACTTTCATTGGACATAAAAAAAATGCCACTACATGTGAAAAAGTGAAAGTGAATTGAAATAAAAAAGGCAGAACCCATCGACAGTGTTCAGTTCAAACACCTAAAATAAAATAGGCATCAAGTAGATAATGATCATTTTAAACACGTAAAATAAAATAGGCACAAATGTGTCAGGTTGGCACTTTTTGCTGACTTGGCGTCTGATTTTGCCCCCAATGGTCATTTTCCCCCCAATGTCTTATATATGCATCTTCTTCCTAAAATTTAACCCTAAATTCCCAAATCTTCTTCTTCGTCGTTATCTTTTTTTTATCTATCCAAATTCTTCAAATTATTTGCATTTGGTCTTTCTTTTCTTCATTTTTTTTTTTTTTCCAACTGAGCTTGACAATATTGAGTGCATCTTCCACTGTTTTTTGTGATAATGATTTTTGATATTGTAAGTGCGGTTATGAAGCTCTATTGATGACTTCTTGGACTCACCAAAATCCAGGTCGTAGGTTTTTTACTTGTAAGATTTCAAAGGTAATATTTTTTTTATTTAATTAGTTGATTAATTATTGACTTGTAATTGTTTTGTAATTGTGTTCTTGTTTTTATTGAAATTGGGTGGATGCGATTACTTTGATTGGTTTGAAGAACGACACCCTTCACAAGTAAATCATGTAATCTAGGGTTTATTGAAGAAATTCAAGGCTTCTAAAGAAAAACAAAATCGAGCAAGAAGATACTACATTGTTGCCATTATTGCTACTGGTTTGGTGGTGTTGGGCACATGAATTTTCAAGCCTAATTGCTGAAATTTTCATGGTGGTGTATTTGCTACTGGTTTGGTTTTATCGAGCACATGGATATTCAAGCGTGTAATTGCTGTAAAATATCAAACAGATTTAGGCACATGTTGTAAAATTTAGGTCATCTGTTGAAAATTATCAAATAGGTCTTCCCTCTGTTGCAACAGATTAGACTTAGATCAGATAGAAATAACATTGGCATAATGCAACAGATGACCAACCTATTGTAATAGTTAAACTATCTGCCAGAACATATAAAATATATTTTACAACAGATTGACAATCTATTACATTATATAAAACTCAACTTTTATTCTATTAGAAAAAACTATTGCCACTACATGTGCATGTAATTTAAAGTAAAGTGAAGTGTGACTTGAAATAAAAAATTGTTAATTCACAGGATCTTCTATATACACAGGCTCCAAGAATCAAGATAGTACCCCATAAGTCTAGACCTCTTGTAGGTTTTCCACAGCGTTGTCGTACAGAAAGGTCATTAGCTCGGCCATTTCTATGTCGGTCAGCAAACATTTGATGTGTGCAAGAGCGCGCGAGCTGCTAGCGTAACCGGCATTATTTTTTGGAAAGATCATGCCATTATTTCATAATCCCATGATTTCTTTATCAACGCTTCCTTTGGAAAATATTCATCAGTTTACTCTCCCTCAACAAGATGAGCAACAGTTCCATCAGTGGCTCCACGAGGAGAAAAAGATCGACATCATCGATGGGGGGTTCGTTGCAGTCATAAACATTGATCTTTCCCTCCTCGAGTATTATCTCAAAATCCCGATAATGTATGACATTCATGCTAATGACTGCAAGAATCCTCTTTTCCTCGGTCCAGCTCTTGCCGTGTGGATTTGGCCTCTCCCCTCTAACATATTTTATCATTTCTTCTTCATCCAAGTCTAACGTAGAAGCTAAGAAATCAAATCTCACTCCATAGTCTAATGCGGCATTATTGAGTTGATCGTACTTATCCTTGAGCTTCTTGCAGAAGTCGAGGTCCATTATCCTATTGACAGCGTCATAAGATTTTGGATACATTAATTGCCTTTCCCTCATGAGGCAGAGAATTTTGTCAACATGTTGTGATATAAGAAGATAATTTTTAAATAGGTTAGTAATTGTAAAGATGGTCCATCTACTGTATAGGGTTCTCTGAATCAATAATCCTACACAACTTAGGAAACAGATGGATAGTAAGTTTTAACAGAACCACTATCAGTTGCACCAGAATACCCAGTTGTTGCAATAAATTTCATATCTGTTACGTAGCTTCTTCTTCATGGGGTAGATTAGATTAGAAGGCTAGGTTAGGAAATGTAAACTTTCCCTGTCCCCGTACTGCATATACATATTTGTCATAGTCTGGAAGTCTTGGGGGGGAAAGGGAGGCCTGGGGTAATCTGGTGCGCCTGGCTTAGCATTTTTGTCCTTTCATAGATCCCTCTTCTGTTTGGCGCCAAGTTCCGCGTATATGTCCACCTTCTTCTTGAATGTACCCTAAACTTTAACAGCTTTTTGAAAGTGAAGAGTTGTAATTATTTTATTATTTTTGACAGGAGAGTAAACCGGTTATTGCTCTTTTATTCCTCCTAACCAATAATGTAGTAGTGTATCGCTCCCTCAATTTCTTGGATGGTATAACACCCCTCTTGGATTTGAATTCCTCGATAGCTTTAGAGATAGTCTCTACTTTTTCAAAGAGTTTATACTGGCTGTCCTTGCACTCTTCGCATTCGTAACGAGAATATGAGGGTAAAGAGAGGTGAGAGGGACCTGTGTAAGGGTGAAAAGGGGTGTTTTCAAACATATTTACTTTTTCTTGAGCATCAATATGCTCATCATCATAAGTGGTAAAAGCATTAGCATACCTGCCACCAACACCAACAACTCCACCAGAAGAAGCACCCGGATCTGCCTTAGTAGGTTGGTCATGAAGAGCTTCAACATTAGGTTGACCTTGCCTAACTTCTCTTCTTATGGCTGTTGTTCCAGCCAATTCCTTCCTTATTAACTCCACCGTTAGGTCTGCTATAGTATCAACATGACCTAGAGTAATATAAAAAGTCATCAAAGACTCCTCATCAGTAGGCACGATCCGTGGATGCACAACCTAGAAAAAAAAGACAGATATATTTAAATCATATAATATAATAATTTTCACAGTTGTGTTAACATTTTAACAGTCAAATTCTGCAACAGATTAACAATATGTTGCATCAGCTTATACATTTGTTGCATAGTTTGCAGTAGATGGTTAAAATTTATTTGAGTCGGGCTAAGATATCCAGAGTAATACAAGGATAATATGATGCAAAATATCAATCATCTATTGAACTATATTACCAATCTGTTGCACCAGTTGCACAAAACGGATAATATGTAAGGTTATATGTTATGCAACAGCTGATCTGTATGTGTATTAATAATATGTTACATCAGATTACACAATTGTTTCATAATTTACAGTAGATGGTTAATCTGTTAGGAGTTGGGTTCAGAGAACTAAAGTAATAGATGGATAATCTGATGCAAGTTATCAATCATCTATCGTAATAGATTGTCCATCTATTGCATCGGTTGGAAAAAGAAGGGTAATCTGTCGCCTCCCATTTGGTGCATCAGATATAACATTTGTTGCACAAGATATAACATCTGTTCAATAGCTTTCATTGAGTAAAATTATTTTACTTGAAGAATATGTACTGTATTATCCGGAGGGTTAAAGAGATCAGTCTCCTTTATTTTTTTGTTGTTCTTTGCAGCCAACCACCTAAACATCCTTGGATGAGAAACCTTATCCGGCTAATCAATTACCTGCTTTCGGAGGGGAGGAATGGCTTCAAATGCCCAAGCTTAAAAAAAGTAAATAGGAAGCAAGCAAAAAAAGTCATAATAGTTATATTCAATATAACTTATGGATGAGTTAAAATAGTGATTAATTTTACCGTGAAAGTCCGAGGAAATCCATATAATGTTGTAATGCCCCGAATCTGGTACTCGGAATGCTACACGATGCTCATGACCCCGAAGGACCACAAGCTAAACCATGACTGATATTTGTACCTGTATACGGCATAAAATACTAAATAATGTGGAAACATGAACTACAAGGCCATAAGTTTCAAACTGAACATGATCTGAATAATATAACATCAGTGTAGGGTATGAAATACCCAAAAAAACAACTGAAATAACTGTTTGAATATAATAGTCTATAAAGCCTCTAAATCATGACTGAACTTTCTGAATAAGGAGTTAATGGGACATGTCCCTAACTAACTCCAACTAATAAACTAATCAATGAGATAATGGAGAAATAATCATGTCCTCGAAGGATGAGGAATCACTACTAACTCTGACTGCTGATATCTGGGATCTACTGATGCTCTGGAGCTCGTGTCTCTGAACCTATGGTATAAGACACCATAGCGCAAATGCGTCAGTACTTTGAATATACTGGTATGCATGTGAGGTAATAATAACTGGCTGACTATCATGAACGTGAGAATACATGCATGAGACATAATAACTGACACAAAAATTGAGATAACATGATTACTGGATCTGAATACTGATAACATGAGTGACTGTATCTGACAGTCCTGAATCTGATGGAACTATCTGAGTTTCATACTAAATAGAGTTGACTGTATCTGATAGTCCTAAAATCTGAAGAACTATCTGAGTTTCTTTACTGAGACTGATATTGAAACTGTTGGAGGTAGTTATTTAATCGACATGCCTCATATGCACTATAATAGCTAAACTGGGGTCCAATCTTTGCCCTGATTGGAAGGGTGTCAATACCACGCCACTAGTAAGAATAACGTGTGAGTAACCCTCATATAACAGTTAACTCTAGTGAGAACGGTGGGAATTCTCATATAACGGGTTAAGCCACCTCATCTACCCTCATATAGCAGGCTATGATGTCTTAACCTAGGCTTACTACATAGTTCTGGAATGCAAGGATTGTTTCTAGGAATCACACCCTCATATAACAGGTGAGTTCCCATTCGTGGGTTCACTCGGTGCTAACTCCTACTCCTATCTGATTAGACTCTGAACATGATTATTTGAACTGTACGTGGACTGAGTTACTGCATTCTGTTGGCTGATGGAATACTACTGATATATGACAACTAACTAAGTTCATGAGATCATGGAGATTTCCTGAGTCATAAGACTGTCTGAAGTCTAAGGATTCATAGCTTAAATGAGAGTATCGTAAAAACATGACATGGCTCTAGGTACACAGCTAATGTTTCGGGTACAAGTACCCCCAGGACTTGATAGAATGAAACTGACATGACTTGACACTATTGAACACATGACTAGAGTCCGCAATTCATCATACGATCGTTGGGGAGTATTTTTATGAGGCACTTGATTACCTTAATATAATACATGAACAAGAGGTCACATAATCATGGTTTTCTTACACACTTCTAGTATCATGAACATTCCATCAAGCAAGCATAATTCATAATCAATAATATGTAAGTCATGTTAAACATGGATTGATTTGCATGCATTTAGCATTTAAAACACAATTGAGTCATTATACATGATTTCTATCATACTAGGCATTTTATCAAGCACCTTGCATGCTCCACTCAAGGCATAGGTATGGTCATAAATCAAACACATTATGATTCTTCAATTTGACTTCATTGCATGGATTTCAACCCTAAACTAACATTGTTTAATAAAAATGTGGTAAAGATTTATTCTTGGTAGTCACACAACCATAACAACATGAACATAATCAATTCACCACATAAATATCATAATAGCTAATTTAAAAGAGGATTCTTGGGCTTCATGGATGAAAGGAATCCATGAATGAACACTGTACATACCTTAGTTCATGATTTCTTGAAGAATGACGGTGAAACATTCTTGAAATTGAATCTTCTATGAAAAGCCCTAGGTTGTTCTTGAGAGGTTTTTGAGAGAAACTAGTGTATTTTGGGTGAAAAGTGGTTGAATCACGTGTTAAAGGGCTTAAATAGGGGTGAGAAGTTGACCCTTTTAACTCTGGATGCGTCATTTAATTTTAGTAAAATTTCCCAAATTGGTCCCCTGGCGCGACGCGGCGCTATCGCGCCATGTCACTGGAATTTGACAATTGGGAAACTGGGCAATGATCCGATGCGTAGCCATCGCGTTTCCACTTCATTTGCGACTTGGAACTTTGGCGCGTCACTGGGAAAATTGCACTGAGACACAGTAAAAGGACAATTGCCTTTTCAACTTGTGGCGCGGCATGCCACTGACCAATATGGTACTGTCTTACGAAGGGAACTTGAAATAGTCATAACTTCTTATCTGGTTATCGGATTTAGGTGAATTTTATATCGATGGAAAGCTTATTGAATTTTACCACATGATAGAAAGTGAAAAATTCAAAAATACCACGTTTACAAAAATGGATTTGCATTTCAAAGGAAGTTCTAACATCCTTGAGATGATTTCAAGCTAAGAAAAAGGTACGGGTATTACAACATCTCCCCCTTGAGAACATTCATCCTTGAATGAGACTGAGAGAGAGGGGAAGAACGTAACTGACGTACATACTGAACATGAATAACTGGAACATGATCTCATGACTGACATAACTGACAAGCTGAACATAACATACTAAACATGCATATCTGATGCATGTGTAACTGATTCATGAATGCATGATCGAGTGTTCTGAGGAACTAAGGTTTCTCACAATGAGGATGCATGTCTGATGTATAATTATATAACTAAACTGATACATGAATGCATGGTTGAATATGCAATGGTACTTGATACCAAGTTTGTGATGAACATTGAACATGAAACTGAATAAGCTTAAGGAGAACTGTTACCTTGAGCTTGATCTGAGTTGGAGGGGAAGAGGTGAGGATACTTGGTATGAATGTATGCTTCTGCTTCCCAAGTAGCTCTATCAATGAACTGATTTAGCCAAAGAACTTTAACTAGAGGGACTTCTTTGTTCCTCAATCTACGAGTCTGATAGTCAAGGATTTCGACTGGAATCTCCTCATAAGAGAGGCTGTTCTGAACATCTATGCTCTGAATAGGGACTATAAATGTTGGGTCACCTATACAATTCTTGAGTAAAGAGACATGGAAGACTGGATGAACTGATGCTAGATCTGAAGGCAATTCGAGCTCATAAGCTACTTTGCCAAAGCGACTGAGAATCTTAAAAGGACCGACATATCGGGGATTGAGCTTTCCCTTCTTGCCGAATCTCTTCACTCCGTTCATGGGAGAGATCTTTATATAGACATGATCACCAATCTCAAACTTGATATCCTTTCTACAAATATCTGCATAAGGCTTCTGTCGACTCTGAGAAGCCCGGAGTCTTTCTCTAATCAACTAGATTTCTCCTAAGGTGTCGAATACCAAGTTAGGCCCTATGACTGAGGCCTCACTAATTTTGAACCAACTGATTGTAGATCTACACCTCCTACCATAAAGAGCTTCGAATGGTGCCATCCGAATACTGGAATGATAACTGTTGTTGTATCCAAACTCAATCAAAGGAAAGTGGTCATCCCAACTACCCTTGAAATCAAGCGCACATGCCCTTAGCATATCTTCTAAAGTCTGAATGGTCCTTTCTGCTTGACCATCTGTCTAAGGGTGGAAGGATGCACTAAGACAAACTTGGGTACCAAAACCCTTTAGGAATGCTTTCCAGAAGTGAGAGGTGAACTGTGTACCTCTATCTAAGATAATAGACAATAGAACACCGTGCAATTTGACCAACTCCCTGATGTAGAGTTTGGCGTAATCCTCGGCTGAATAAGAGGTATAAACTGGAAGGAAATGGGCTTATTTGGCCATTCTGTCTATAATGACCCAGACTAAATCATGTTGATGACGAGTTCGAGGCAAACCCATCACGAAGTCCATGTTCACTTCTTCCCACTTCCAAGTAGGAATAATGAACTCCTACATAGGACGACTAGGCTTCTGATGCTCTATCTTTACCTACTGATATGTAGAGCACTTAGCCATAAACTCTGCAACATCTCTTTTCATTCCACTCCACCAATAGACCTCCCACAAGTTGCGGTACATCTTTGTGGCTTCTGGATGAATAGAGTAGCACACACCATGCGCTTCTGCAAGAATTCGCTGCCTTAAGTCATCTACACCTGGAACACAAAGACGACCCTGACAACTCAGAACACCATCTCTCCCTTGGGATAAAACCTCTAATTTTTTATTCTGGACTGACTCTTTCAACTTGACAAGGCTGGGATATCTATGTTTCTTTTCTTTCGTTATGATAGCTGGTCCGAATGTTCTCTCCAAGATGCCTGATGCAACCATCAAAGTAAGCTGAAGGGAAGAAATATGAACCCATCTTTGGAATACTTGGATGCCTATCTGATACAAAACACAACTCTTCAGTATCTTCGACGCAGCTTCGTAGTTATTAAAAAAATCCATAAGAGGCATCACATTCCTTGTCCACTACATAAAAAACGACAGGAAAGATATAATTCTCTACATCCTGGACCACCACCGCTAGCAGAACTCTATTATACTTGCTTCTCAAGAAGGTACCGTCGACGGCTATGCCTTTTTTCAAATGTCGAAAACCTTGAATCCAAGCATCGTAGGATACAAAAAGGTACTTAAACCTTCCGTTTTCATCAAGATGCAATGTCGTCTTACTTTCAGGATTTGTTGACTCAATCCTGTAATGGTAGGCATCCAGGACTGCATACCCATGCTCGAGTATCCCCCTAAACAAGTCCTTGGCGACCCCCGTGGCCGTATAAATCTTTCAATAACTGACCAAGACACCCAATTTCGTAAGGAGTTGGTTGGTCATAACCCTTATTGAAGGGCCTTTTTCATCGGGGGAACTATTCCTGAAATATTCACCGAGGACCTTTGCTGTGGCGTGAGGATTTTAGCCCAAGATATGCTTCGAACCACATGTGTGATGCTTTTCATGTTTATGAATGATGAATCTTTCAGAACTTGCGTACTTCACCGCTCTCAACCACCACTTGCAGTTCGAATTAGCATATTTGAAGAAAAAGATACTACTCGAATTTATCACCTTCTTTATTCTAAAAAAAAATTCAAACAAGAAATAAACACAGTGGTAGATAGTTCATTCTTGTCCTTGAATGACATTCCAATAAAAAAGCCAGTTCCATCATCTTGAAGATTTCCAGACTGTGTCGATTGAGAAGAACTGTACATTGTATTGGTCGCATCAACGGGCATAGGTGTTTGATCATCATCTGGACTATTCATGTCTAGATCATCCAACCTATCATCAAAGATGTCTTGTTGTTGTTCTTTTTCTACGTTCTAGTACTCATTCTCTCTCGTCTTTTCACCCACGTAAACCCTTAACACTGGCCTGGATGAATAACTAAGATAAGCATGCAACCGTACCTGATCGATTATCTTGAAAGATAGTACCCTCTGATTTTTAAAAGAGCCGTGCATGTAGCTGATGACGAGTTCTTTCGGTTGACAATTCAATCCACAATAACTGATGATTAAGTTCACAAAATAATCATACGAAACATTACCTTAGACTGTCATAGCTATCGTCTCTAGCATTTCACCCTCGTTCTAATGTCATAAATATCGATTGCTCTTCTCGATCCATTGATCATGACAATACACCCCTATTGTTATTGATCCCTCCATTAGTGGTACCTAAATAAAGTCGTTTGTTTAAAAAAGTTAATAGTGATTTCATAGTGTCGTAAATGAATCCCAATAGATGTGTAACCAGTCGCAACAGATTACTTACCTGTTGGGATTCATGTTATGCTCCTGAAGCTGATTTGAACAGACTAGTCATCTGTTGTAACAGGTGAATCATATGTTGCAACAAACTATATATCTGTTGGGATTGATGTTATAGTACTGAGGCACCTTTGAAGCTGAGTCTAACCGATGAGTGACATGGTCCAACAGATAATTACACTCCTGAAGCTAATTTCAACAGACTAGTCATTGTTGTAACAGGTGAATCATATGTTACAACAGACTATATATCTGTTGGAATTGATGTTATAGTACTGAGGCACCTTTGAAGTTGATTCCAACAGATGAGTGACATGTTCCAACAAATAATTAACCTGTTACGACAGATGATTTACCTGTTGCAACAGACTACGATCTGTTGGAATCGAGGCCAGGTTCTATCGCAACAGGTTACTAATATATTGCAACAGATATTTACCGTTTGTTGGAATCGAGTTCAGGTTCTGTTGCAACAGGTTAATAATTTGTTGCAGCAGATATTTACCCTGTTGCAACAAACAACACGTCTGTTCGAATCGAGTTCAGGTTCTGTTGTAACAGGTTAATAATCTGTTGCAACAAATATTTATCACGTTGCACTAAATAACTAATTTATTTAAACAGATAAATCATCTGTTGCAATAGGTGAACCATCTGTTCGATTCATGTTATGGCCTATAGAACCATAAACATAAATCCAACATATCAGTCTTCCATTGAAACAGATGTCTCATCTGTCGCAACAGATGGATCTTATGTTGGATTCATGATTGGGTTCTATCCATTATTGGAAAACAGCACAATAGCAGTTACCCTGATGAAAAATTCAACTAAAAATCATAATTTGACTTATCAAAGTCTCCTATGAAGTAATGCCAAAGTGGAAAGTGATGTACGAAACAAGATTTGACCTAAGTAAATTGGTCAAATAGCAACAGTAGCGGAAACAACAACAACAACAATGACAATGGTCAACAAAAAGAAGATAAAAATGATAATGAAGTAGAAGATGATGATAATGAAGCAGAAGATGATGAATAAAGGAGCAGCAACAATAAACAACAAAAATCTCTAAAAGAGAGAAAACAACATTGCATGAGAACAGAGAGAAAGACACATTTTTTTCCTCCGTTTCCCATTTTATTAGGTAAATATTTGGATCAAAGTGTAAATTTAAAAACTTGTGGGCTATTCTCGAACTTACCAAACTTTCTTAATCCATAATAAAGTAATTGTCACCTCCACTCAATTATTAAGACTTGTGTCACCTACACGTCATTTTAAAACTTTTTTATCACCTGTGGCCCAAAGCCCTGAGTATCTATCTATATATAGAGAAAAAGAAAGAATACAGATAATTGGAGATGGCACCTATTCAAGGGCGGACCTTAGATCAATTTTGAGATGTTTTGGTATCTATTAAATCTGATGCAAATTAGATATAATTATGTAAAAATATGTATAAAAATTGATATAAGACTTAAAAAAGTACTCAGTAAACTAAGAAGATAGATATCTGCTCTAGTTTTTAGGAGGAATTTCTAAGTTTCGAGTGTCAATACGTGTGTTCAAACCTCCTGAACACCCACAATCCCTAAACTCTAAATCCTGAATCCGAAAAGCATTAACATTACTGATTATTTTATAAAATATATATCATATTAATTTTTTATTATTTTATTTTAAATAACTAAAATTAGACGTTTCGAAATCATCCCATCATGTTTCATTCTCTGGAATTGGTACAGCTTTGGCTAATTTCATTTTTTTGGTTAAAATGTTACGTCAGAGTCTATAGGAAGAAGTTAGAACATGATACTAAGCATACTTTCGTAGGATTTTGATAAAACTATTTAGACGTTGTTTAAAAAACGATGAATCGAGGGAATATAAAAGATGATATAGTTAAATAAAAACAAAAATTTATATCACAGGAGTGAAAATATATTAATCATGATCATGGGCTCAAAAACTGAGTCTACTAAGATTAAGTATCCAAATATATTTGTAAATAATAAAATTAAATTTTAAATCGTATGAAAGCAAAAAAATCTAATACCTTGTAAATTTACTACTCACGAGCGATGAAATACCTTGCTCAAAATGCTATAACTAATTTAGTTTTAATAGGAGCAAGGGCAAAGGTACTATTATATCCTCGAACTTTGATAAATGGTACAAATATACCTTCTGTCATACTTTGGGTATAAATATATCCTTACCGTTAATGAAAAGGTACAAATATACACTTATCACTAACGGTGGGACACGTGTCACGATCGTGTTCCTCCATTAGTGATAAGGGTATATTTGTACCATTTATCAAAGTTCGAGGGTATATTTGTACCTTTTTCATTTTTATAATTTACTTTCTCTGTTCCATATTAATTGATCATTTTATTAAAAAAAAATATTTTATATTAATTGTCCATTATACTAAATCAAAAAAGCATTGATTAAATTTAAATTATATTATCCTTGTAGTTAATTCGTTCTGAAAGTCTTCACATTTGTTTATAAAGTTTTTAAGAAATTTTTAAGAGGGAAAGGCCATGGAAGCAGGCAACTCTCCGTCAGCAAGCCTGCTACTCCTGTCTGCTTCATCAGCTACTTTCTCCATGATTTTACTATATTATCTCTAATTATTTATTATAAGTCATTTATGTATTAAAAAAATAATAACATTTAACTAAAAATAAATTATATATTTTTAGTTTTTAATAAATATATATATATATATATAATTTTACAAAGATTAATTAATTCGATAAACTAATAATAGTAATAACTAATTATTCTTTGATTACAATATTTTCACTTCAAACATGAGTCTGTTTTTGTAAAATGGGACGAATAGAGTACTCTTGTAAGGACATGAAAAAAATAAACATGATAAATTAATGAATCGAATTGAGTAATCTTTGTGTGGTTTAATTATCATTTAATATCCTTATAGATTAAACCACACAAAGATTACTCAATTCGATCCATTAATATAATTAAACCACACAAAGATTACTCAATTCGATTCATTAATTTATCATGTTTATTTTTTTCATGCCCTTACAAGAGTACTTTATTCGTCTCATTTTACAAAAACAGACTCATATTTGAAGTGAAAATATTGTCATCAAAGAATAATTAGTTATTACTACTATTAATTTATCGAATTAATTAATCTTTGTAAAATTATATATATATATATATATATATATATATATATACATATATTTATTTATTTATTTATTAAAAAATAAAACTATATAATTAATTTTTTATTAAATATTATTAATTTTTTAATACATAAATGACTTATAATTTAATCAATGTTTTTTTGATTTAGTATAATGGACAATTAATATAAAATAATTATTTTTAATAAAATGATCCGAATATGGAACGGAGAAAGTAAATTATAAAAATGAAAAAGGTACAAATATACCCTCAAACTTTGATAAATGGTACAAATATACCTTATCACTAATGGAGAAATATGATCGCCACACGTGTCCCGCCGTTAGAGATAAAGGTATATTTGTACCTTTTTATTAACGGTAAGGATATATTTATACTCAAAGTATGACGGAGGATATATTTATACTATTTATTAAAGTTCGAGGGTATATTTGTAACTTTTCCTTGGAGCAATAAACTTGTTTCACAGTTGGAACTTTAGTTGTCAATTACTTATTAGCTTTTGGTCAGTTTCATCATACTAAGACAACGGGAAAATTTAACATTTTATTATTTTTAAATTAATAGATATTTTGCACATATAATTTAATTCAGTACAATAGTTTTTATAGATTTATATTTTGTGATCTTTGTAACAAAAAATGTTGTTGGGCCAATGATAGAAAAAAAGAGACGGATTTTTAACTAAAAATTGGTTTTTAAAGGTATTAATATTATTCTAAATGATACAACTTTTATTTTACTATTTAAATTATAACCTACTTTTATCATTAATAGCTTTTCTCCTTTTTATTGTCTTTTCTACAACCATTCATGTTGGAGCTCCGACTACAACAGCCACCACAACACCTAACATAACTACATCCCCTTTTTTTCGATCCTCCGCACCACCAGCGTCACACGAATAAAAAAAATATCCACATTTAACTGAAATTATTCAATGTCGGTGTAAGAAATCTGACTGAAATTATTCAGATCTAGCTGAAATTGTTGGATTTCACCAATGTTGTGCTAGCTACGGCGTTTTAATGTTTTCCAGCAAGCTTGATACGGAGGTCGGAGCTGGAAAGGAAAGGAAAAATGAGGCGATGTTGGGTGACGGAAGAGAATGGAGTGGATAGTAAAGTTGTTGGTTGCTCTAGTAACGTGAGTTTGCTGGAGAAGAGGAGGGTAGTTAGGTGACTGGTTCGCCGAAAAAAATAGAAAAGGGGAGGTGATGGGTAGGTCGGTGGAAGTGGATCTCTGCCTAGAGTTTGGTGATGGTGGCTCATCGATAGTGACCACGAAGAGAGAAGGTGGGTGGTTGTGGTGTTTTTCCAATTGCTTGCTGGATTTCTATGGCTTGAGGTCGAAAAAGACAATGATGTTGTGGTTGGAGGTTGCTGGAGTTCATCATAGTGGTGTTGTTTGTTTACCAGATAAAATGGGGGTCTGGTGGTGGTGATAAAATTGTTATAATACGATTCGAATTCAGTGTTATACATTGTTATGAATTCTATAGTTGTTATTTCATAACATATAAAAAACATTTTTAACAGCGTAAGATTGAAATACATAGAATACGTAAAATATATTCAATTCAAAATATATTATAACTGTTCTTTATTTTTTTTCTTTTATTAATGATGTTAAAAAATTATTTTACCTTAATTTCAAACATTTAAATACTATTCAAATTGATTTATATGTTAAAGTACTACATTAAAACTGTTTTAAAATGTAACATGTATTTAGCTATTTTTATAAAGAAAAGTTAGGCTATAGTCTGTTAGAGACAAAATTATACTATAAAGCATCATTTGGTAGAGTGTATTAAAAAAATAATGTGTACATTAGCTTTATGTATTACTAATATCTTATTTAGTATACTTTCTCATCCTATATATTACTAATGATTGCATTAGTTACACACTCTATTTGGTATTAAGAAGTGTATTGTCAATGCATGTAAATCCATAATATTAGTAATGCAATAGATTTTAGGCAAAACTTCACATATAGATAACACCTTAGATTCCTCCTAACTTACTTTATGGTCTAAGTTTTACCTAATTACATTCTATAGACATTAATTAATGACCAAATATTTTAGGACTCATTAATCATTTGTACAATATAATTAATGTTAGTTTAAAAGGAAAGGGAAAGTAATTAATGCTCATTATTATCTCCAACTTCCCCCAACATTTTCTTCTATATACCTAAAATTGTTATTGATTCTCCTATCATGCCATAATAGTTGAATTTCTATGTAATGCCCCATTTCGTCGTTGCTAAATTATTCATAATAAATTCATAAAAATTCTTAATTTTCATTCCTCAATATTAATTTGGGTCCAAATTAGTCAATATTTTATTTATTATGTCACCTTAAACTTTTCGACGGAGATTTTAGCCTTCGGATGTGACTAGATAGACTCAAGCCGATGCATTTAATTATTCATGAGTTCTAATATCAATAACTTAATTTTAAATGTCTTTACCTATTAATTAAGGTCATACAATATCCCTAACACAAAGTTAAGTTTAAAACTTTAATTTCGATATAGATTTCGATATGAGTTTTTATTAGAGTTAATTTCAAATGATCACATCTTTTAGAATATAAGGAGTTACGAAACCAAACACCCACCAAATTAAACATCTCTGAGTCCTCTTTCCAATGCAACAAACTGTTCCTCAATCCGAATTTGGAGTAAAAAGTTATGATTTTTGTATGGAGCACTATCTGGGCTGAAATGGAATTTTCCTGTAACAAAAATTCTGATGATATTTAAATTAGCTTCAGCAGTATTTGAAGTCCAAAATTCTCAAATTTCATTCTCCAACCCTAGAGAGGTGATTTTCCAAGGATTAAGGTGAAATTCCTTCGTTGAGGTAAGTTTTTCCATTATTTTCTTCGTCTTTTAATCCTTTAACATCTTAGAATCTTTAGAAAGATCTTTAATGGTGGAATTCTTTTGGGAAATACTCATGAGTGTTTTTAATATGACCTAGAGCTGATTCTAAACTATAAATTAAAGATTCCTAACATGAATTTCATAAACTAGATCACGAATTGTGATGGTTAGGAACCTTGAATTCCGTAAAGATGAGACCTTTAGCATAAAAACTCTATTAATGAATATGAGTTAAGCTTGAAAGAGCTAATTAATGGCTAACTGACCTTGGGGAATGATGTAGACTTTGAATTAAAAGTAGAATTAGTGGGTTTGAATCCCCAAGATATTTGTTTGAAAAGTAAATATTTAATTACTTTTATAATTGCTTGATTTTTAGACGATTGAATGTTCCAAGGCATGAAAGAAAGGAAAAGCATCCCTGTTGCATCTTGCTTCTTCCAAAAGCTTGGCGTCCAGGTAGGCTAGATTTAATGAGTAAAAGATTGTGTTATTTTATATTTTCATAATTTAGAATTGATGGGAGAAAGCATGTCTAGGCCTGCGGGCATGGAGTTGAGGTAGATAAAGACACGGGTACCTAACTTTAATCTCAAAAACTATATTATTGATTGATTATGTGATATTTATGATATTATGTGTTATGTGTTGGAAAGGAGATTGTTGTAAACGTAGTATATGAACATGATGTTTTTTTACTTGTTCTAGTGATGAACCTAGTTGAGTTGTAATGGTATTAGGTTGTATGTATTGTGCAATAATATGATAAGGAGAATTATGCTAAGATCGAACATTGATGAGTCTATTAATATCTAAGGGATAGATGACTTAAATTAGTAAGATGATTGTATTATGTGGAAAGGGGTAGAGAATAATGATACGCATGAATGTGTTAGTTATAGGTGGTGATGTTAGCACCCAAGTTGCGGTATTTAAGAAAATAATGATATTTTTAATAATTAATGAGTAATTAAGGCTGTAATAGTGATTTGTATACGCAAGAATTAAATTGTGATTTATTTATGATATTCTTGTTTTGATATTGATAAAAATACTATATCTATTGAATGCCCATGAGAGGCTAAATTGGTGATAATGATGGTTTATTGAATTGTGCCTATGAGTGGCTTGTTTGATAATGATAACTCTTTAAACTAACGCTATGAATACTCGTTGATTGGTATTCAAACATGCTTGAAATTATTGATGCTTGGATTATTGATGTGTGTATAAATGATTGTTGAAAATTTCCTTGATGGAATTGTCTTATGACTTTAAGTGTACTTGTAAACTTGGTACATTGTTGTATGTTGTGAGGTTGTGTAAATTAGATATTGATAATACTTGTTTATGGTGGATCGGGTACCACGCCGGTACGGATATATATATGTTGGATCGAGTAAAACGCCGGTGTAGATATGTATATATTGAATCAGATACCACGCCAATACGAATGTATATGTGGATCAGGTACCACGTTAGTACGGATATGTATATATTGGATCGGGTACCACGCTGGTAAGGATATGTATATGTTGATCGGGTACCACGCCGATACAGATATGTATATGTTGGATCGGGTACCACGTCGGTACGGATATGTATATGTTGAATCAAGTACTACGCCGGTACGGATATATATATGTTGGATCGGGTACTACGCCGGTACAGATATGTATATGTTGGATAGGGTACTACGATGGTACGGATATGTATATGTTGGATCGGGTACTATGCTGGTTCGGATATGTATATGTTGGATTGGGTACCACGCCGGTACAGATATGTATATGTTGGATCGGGTACCACGCCAGTACGGATATGTACATGTTGGATCGGGTACCACACCGGTACGGTACATGAACATTGATTGTTCCCTGCAGGTCATGACTATTTGAGAAAAAATAAGTCTCATAGCATGTGTGTACATATTTGTGCTGAGTCTATGGATGTTTACAGTATGGTTGATACTCTTGATAGTTATATGGCTTGTTTGTGAGCACTGTTTGATCTGTTATTGTTCTATTGTTAATTCATTGGGTATTTATTGTGTGATATGTATTTGAAGAAGTGAAACTTGTACTTAGTTATATGTTGGTTGACTTGCTTCATTTATACATGTTTTAATGGTAGCTTACCAGAATGGCTAGTTATCATTCTTTAATATTATAATAGAGCATTTGGTTGTTAGCCCAAGAATTTAGTATGGGTTGTCTATGATTACGGGTTTGTTCCTGTGAATATGAGTAATAAAAAAAATAAGGTGAATAAAGAGGAATAGCGTTGTATTAGCACTAGATTGTGGTTGATGGTGTGAATTAATGAGGCTAGAGTATGTTAGTAGCGAATATAATATTGATGAAGTAGGAAGAGTAGTGGGAAATTGTAACTTATATAGGTAAAATAATAATATTATTACAACCTTAGTTGAATTATATTCAGGATTATTTTCCTTAATTCTATTTTATGATTATATGGACTAACACGGTCAGCCTATGATTCCTACCAGTACGTGTGGTTGTACTGACCCTTAATGCAGGTTAGTTGCAGTTACTAGATGGATGACGATATTCAGCACTAACTTCTGCACTTTCATCCTAGCAGATGTTAGAGTCTTTGTATAATTATTTATTGTCAGTTTATACTGTAGTACGTAGCTCTTGTATATGTCTGGCCAAGCCTTAGGGACAGTGAAGGACAATTGTAAGAAGTTTTTGAAATAGTTTACTTATTAATATTTAATTTATGTCATTATATTTAATCCAGTATTTTCTAAAAAACGGAAGTCTTCCATATATTTTTAGTTGGGTAGTAAGGGTTCTCCTATCATGCCATAATGGTTGAATTCCTATTAGTATCCATGATAAAAGTTGAATCCTAGATTTAGAAATAGAAGAAGGCGGACCCCCTCTCCGTTGAAAGAAATGAGATTATCACAAATACATACATTAATTAATCAAATTTGCCCGACGTAGAGACAATCTAGAAAGCCGCATAAATGAATATATAACCTACAAAAAAGTGAGCTAATCCAACCAATCTTGCTTGTACAATAGAAAGGGCCACTAGTTTATCTCTCCAATGAATCGAATTGGCAAAAGGTGTGCGTTCATGAGCCCATGCTTAAGTTTCAATCAATTCTCGCCTATATCCATGCCAAAAAATTAAGAACATAAATCCAGTAGCCCAAACAAGATGTCCAAATAAGAACATCCATGCCCAAACCGATAAACTATTCATACTTTATATATATATATATATGTATACATATATATAGACACACAGACAGACACACACAACTGTATATACAAACACATTAAAATTTTATTATTATGTATAATAAATATAGATGCATATCAATAATATATTTTATAAATGTACAATATTATATATATATACACACACATACGTATATGTGTAACAGCACAAAACAAACTTGTATACATAAATAATTATACAAAATATATATATATATATATATATACGTCAAAAATATACATTCAAACATTCGTATATATATAAAAAAAATACACAAATGAAAAAAATATACAATGCATACTTGCATACAAAAATTTACTCAACTGAATACAATTAAATCACCTATATACAATTATAAAATTCATTAAAATTTGATCAAATAATCAATTCTGAAAATAATTTATCAAGATTTATTTCGTGAAATTGATACTAATACAATTTGATTTTCAAACTATACATTCTATTCTATAAAAATAGATGAAATTTGAAGAAACTTAGTGGTTTTATAATACCCCGAGTTTTCATGGAGTGAACCTCTCATCTTTTTCTCACGAAATTTGATCCATCCTAAGGAAATTGTTACCCATAAGTTGACTCTCTCGTTTCGATCTCAGCTATATAGCTATTTTCATGAAAGCTCAAGAACTTACAGATCAGTTCAGTAGCCCACTATGATAACGCTCAAATTACACTCATGAATGGGTGTAAGCGATCATTGTCAATATAAAACCTAACTAGGTTGGGGTCGAATCCCACAGGGAATAGGGTGTGAACTCAAATTGTTTATGATTTAATTCACTGGTAGTTTACTGTTTCCTGAAATGGGGGGTTTTAGTTTTGCAGAAAATTGTTTATCACGTTGAACTTAATGTTTGTAACCAAGATTTTATGAGATAACCAGGATTATGTTCACTAGGGCTTACGGAACATGACAGATGCTACCATTAACTCAAGGTTCTCACGGTGGTTAGGATGACAAGCTATCTTTATTGATGATATGCTCAAATATATCGTGACCTATTCGAGCGTTTAATTTCCTAATCCTCTCGGACTTAGGAAATCGCAACTCACTGCCCAAATTTTACCTCAGGTTAATCAACCTTGTTATATAGCTGATTACCCTGTTGATAATTCACTTCCTACTATTTTGGATTTCTTTCTCAAGAAAACCAAAGTAGGTACGCCTATTGTTTGCAACCAACAGACATAAATTCTAATCTCAGAATTACCAAGAAATCCTAACACTTATTAAACCTTGAGTAATTAATTAACACCTTATCATGACCTAACCCTAGATTCTATAATCCAGGTTAAGAGTGTTTAGTTACTTATGATGCAAGAAATAAGCACACAATTTGAATTCATAACAGGAAAGATTAACTTACAAGAATGAAGGAAATCAAAAGTGTTCTTGTAATTGAATCACAAGGCGAAACTCTAAAATATTGTTTTTAGAGAGAGAGAGAGAGAAAAATCATATATTGTCAATATGTCAATGGATAGCTGGATAGCTCAATAATTTCCTATTAATAAAAACACTCAAACAAGGTTTTAAATAGTAAACCCTAAATAAGGAAATAAAATTAAAAATTTTAGATTTTTCTCGGAATAGACGACAGCGCCCGTGACGGCCTATCACGGACGTCATCAGATTCTCCTTAAGTTTGGCTTTTGCTGTCTCAGGCTGGCGACGATCATGACGGCCTATTAGGAATCTAACAGCGTGTCATGGATGTCGTCAGCTCATCTTTCATTTTGATAATTTTTGCCTAAGGTTGACGGTGATTCTGACAGCTTGTCACAACTCTGACGCCTTATCACGATATGTCGTCACAGCTTTACAGCGATTCCCATTCTCTGGTTAAGGTTGACGGTATCCTTGATGGATTATCACACTTTTGACGTCTTATCAGCAGATGTCGTCACAATATTTACTTCATGCCAACTCCCTGGTTACATTTGACGGCAACTGTGATAGCCTATCACGGGGCTGACGACTTATCACAGATGTTGTCAGCCACACCTTTTTTCAAATTTCTCCAGATTTCAACTTCTTTGCCTCCATTCTTGTTGGTTCTCTATCCCATTAGCTTAATCTGTAAAATTAACATAAACACATCAAAAAGCGACAAAATTTGCTTAAGGCCTCGTAATTATTCTAGGTTAAAGGCCTTAAATGTGTTAGCAATTGCGCACACAGCAACACCTTCAACTTAAAACAATTGCCTGTCCTTAAGCAACTTAATTAAAATAAGAGAACACATAGCACATTCAGTAGCCAATTTTTCATTTAAGCTCAACATAAAGTTATCCCTTCATTGCCAAACCAACTAATACCAACTGTGCATATCGTTGAAAAATAGTACTGTAACACAAAGAAATCAAGCGAAAACATCAATCTTAGCCGCAACAACCATTCACATATCAATGCCACACTATCTAAACAAGAAAGTAGCTAGAAACAATACCAGTGTACCCTCACAACAAAGAAATCCCTCTATTCTCATATAAGAAATCCAAAACTGCAAATATAGGGGTCATCAAAAGACTCTCTCTCAAAAAGAAGTTCCAGTCAGTGTATGCCAAGTACCATAGGCTTGGCCTTATTTTCGTTACCAAAATCCTCAGATAGGCCAGCTAGACTATAGGACTTCTTTTAGGATTGTAACGTGGTTTGGGGATGATATGATATTCAAGGTCATTTAGAGTAACTATGCCTCCTTGACACTACACTCCTTTCTGGGGGATCACTTATTATCCTCTTTCTTGATCGTCCATATTCAAGTTGGGTGCTGTTTTCCTCTTTTTTTATAGAACCCAGCTTTTATTCTTTCTCCCTTATTCTGCCCTTCTTCATACTCAGCTTACACCATGCACCCCTATGATAGCCACCCTCAACTTAGGCTGTTTGCCTAGGTTAAGGTGTTCAGTGTCTAATGAAGGCCAGGTATAAATAGGTTCATTGTGGTATAAACGGGAAGGTGAAAGGTGTCATACGAAAGAAATGGTCAATTTAGGCTCTAAATAGGGATCAAAGGGTATTATGCATACAGGGAAGGATGTTTAGGATAAAAGTGGGTTAATCAACAACGGCCTAAGATCCTGTCCTAACTCATATCCTAAGACCATGGCAAGACCAACCAGGCAAGTTCTGGCTTTAGCATACAGAGGGAAACAAGTAGTAGCTCATATACACCTGGCACACAAGTATATCACAGCCACCACTTATCTAGTTCATGCAATTGTTCAGCAATGATCATCAAGCAACTATAACTAATGCCACAACAAAATTCACAATGGTCACAAGTAAATGTAATCCACACAGTTTATCAAACAAGGTATTGGAGGGGTGTCCAAAAGTTAATCACGAACATATCACTGCCTTTTGTGCTTGTATTTCTCCTAGTTACCACATCTATGTTACAATAACAGGCTACCCTACATCCTCAACTTAGAATTAAATCAAAACTAAACTAAGAGTTAGAGTATACCTGGACTGGACCGATCTTGGGGATCATGGGTTGCCTCCCATGCAGCGCCTGATTTAACGTCGCGGCACGACTCAGGTATCTCGATTACTCCAGACCTCATCGAGTCAGATAATAGTGATGCTTTTCACTGATTCATTCAGGCCAATATAAAGCTTGACCCATTGCCCATTTACCTTGAAGGTACTGCTGTCTTCATTTTTGAGTTCCACTACTCCAGATGAGTGGACTTGACTAACCTTAAAAGGGCCTGACCACTTAAATTTTAGCTTGCCTGGGAATAATTTGAGTCTGTAATTAAACAGAAGCACCAAGTCCCCCTTTTTGAATTCTCATTTTTCTATTCTCCGATCATGGTACTTTTTCATATTTTCTTTATACAAATCTGCTCGTTCATATGCCCTGAGGCAGAATTCATCCATCTCATTCAGTTGCCCCAGTCTCATCTCTGTTGCTTTCTTCCTATTCAAATTCAACCTTTTGAGTGCCCATAAAGCTTTATGTTTTAGCTCTATTGGCAGGTGGCAAGCTTTTCCATAGACCAGCTAAAATGGTGACATGCCAATGGGTGTCTTGAAAGCAGTCCGGTATGCCCACAATACGTCATCAAGCTTTCGAGACCAGTCTTTCCGGCTAGCATTCACCATTTTGGCTAGGATAGCTTTGACTTCACGATTCGACAACTCCACCTGCCCACTGGTTTGTGGGTGGTATGGAGTATCCACTCTGTGTTGTTTCACTCTATATTTTTCCAAAGCTTCTCGAAATAATTTATTGCAAAAATGAGATCCTTCATCTCTTATGATAGTACGTGATACTCCAAAGCGAGAGAAGATGTTCTTTTTGAGAAAAGCAATAACCCTCTTTCCTTTGTTATCAGCCAAGGCTACAGCTTCGACCCACTTAGAGATGTAGTCAACAACAACTAAAATATACTTCATTCCATACGAGATTACAAACGTCCCCATGAAATCAATGCCCCAGACATCAAATAACTCCACTTCAAGCATCTTAGTCAAGGACATCTCATGTCTTTTTGAGATTGACCCCTGCCTCTGACATTGGTCATATTTTAGCACAAACTCGTGGTCATCCTTAAATAATGTTGTCCAATAATAGCCACTCTGCAACACCTTCCTGGCCGTTTGGTCACCCGCATGGTGGCCCCCAACTGGGGAAGTATGACATACTTCCAGTATGCACAATACATCTACTTCCGATACGTATCTCCGTATGATATTATCTGCATATCACCGAAAAAGGTAAGGTTCATCCCAGAAGTAATGTGTTACATCATGCAAGAATTTCTTCCTTTGGTGGAAAGAAAGATTTTCTGGGATGACCTCACTCACAACATAATTTGTATAATCTGCGTACCAAGGCAATTTTTCCATAACAGCTGCCAAGATCTCTTCATCAGGAAATGTATCATTTATCTTTGCTTCATCACCCGCTTCCTGTTCACCTTCCATTCTAGATAGGTGATCTGCAACCTGGTTTTTACAACCTTTCCTATCTTTAACCTCAAAATCAAATTCTTCCAGTAACAACACCCATCTAATAAGCCTTGGTTTTGCATCCTTCTTAGCCATCAAATACCTCAAGGCAGTATAGTCAGTGTGGACCACCACTTTGGTCCCAAGCAGATAAGCTCTGAACTTCTTAAAAGCATACACCACTGCTAGAAGTTCCTGTTCAGTCACGGTGTAATTCTTTTATGCTCCATTCAGTGCTTTGCTGGCGTAATATATCAGATGAAATAGTTTATCCCTCTTTTGTCCCAATACAGATCCCAAGGCAACACCGCTTGTATCATACATTATCTCAAATGGTTTTGCCCATTCGGGAGCAATAACAATAGGAGCCTCAATCAGCTTCTTTTTACGGCACTCAAATGCCTTCAAGCACTCGTCATCGAAGAAAAATTTCACTTCCTTCTCCAGAAGCTTGCAAAGTGGATTTGCAACCTTTGAGAAATCTTTTATGAATCTCTGATAAAAGCCTGCATGACCAAGAAAACTACGCACTTCCTTCACTGAAATAGGAGGCGGTAGTTTCTCAATAACTTCCACCTTTGCTCGATCAACTTCAATCCCTTTTTGGGAAAATTTGTGGCCAAGAATGATTCCCTCCTTTACCATGAAATGGTATTTTTCCCAGTTAAGTACTAGGTCAAATTCAACATATCTTTGTAAGGCCACATTCAGATTCTCCAGACACATTTCAATGAATCACCCACCACAGAGAAATCATCCATGAATACCGTTATGGTGTCTTCCACCATATCAGAGAAGATAGACATCATGCACCGTTGAAAAGTGGCGGGTGCATTGCATAGCCCAAATGGCATACTTTTAAATACAAAGGTACCATATAGGCATGTGAATGTCCTCTTCTTCTGATCTTCAGGATCAATGCAGATTTGGTTATATCCAAAATAACCATCCAAGAAGCAATACCACCCTCTACTGGCTAATCGATAAGCATTTGATCCATAAAGCGTATTGGGATGCGTTCCTTCAGAGTCCAAGAGTTTAGCTTGAGGTAGTCCATGCAAACTCTCCACCCAGTTACTGGACTGAGTGGAATCAACTCATTTTTTTCAGTAGCAACCACCGTCATACCTCTTTTTTTGGGCAGACATTAAATTGGGCTAACCCATTTACTGTCAGAAATAGGGTAAACCACTCCTGCATCTAACCACTTAATAATCTCCTTCTTAACCACCTCTTGTATTTGTGGGTTAAGATAGCGCTGATGCTCTATGGTGGGAATACAATCTTCCTCAAGTTGAATTTTATGTGTGTAGATGCCAGGGGGGATACCAATAATATCTACGATGGTCCATCCGATTGCTCTCTTGTGCTTCTGAAGTACTAAAATAAGTGCATTCACCTGTTGTTCTTCCAAATTAGCTGCAATAATAATAGGTAACGTGTTCCCCTTACCCAGAAATGCATATCGTAAGTGTCCAGGCAGCTCCTTCAACTTCAACACTGGGGGTTCTTCAATAGATGGCTTGACGGGTGGCGTTGGTCGATTAGAAAGGTCAAGGTCCAGCTTTTTAGGAGCATAAGGATATGACCCCATGCCAGTCAAGGCACAAACTGTCTCTTCATACTCCTCAATGCCTTCACTATCATAGTTCATCATGACCGCGACCAAAGGTTCGATAACAAGTTGTTCAGTTATGGGCACGTCCTATTCGTCCTCAAAATGCACATCAACTACTAAGAACACACTGATTTCCTCATGCTGTTTCATTGATTTTCCCACATCAAACCGTACCACTTCATTGTTCACCCTGAATAGGAGCTTATTCGCTCTTAAATTGATCAACACACTTTTGGTTGCGAGGAAAGGTCGACCCAAGATTTGGGCACCTCGAATTCCACCTCGCAGTCCAGAATGACAAAGTCTGCAAGGAATATAAAATTGGAAACCTTTACCAACACATCATTCAGAATGCCAACAAGTCATTTTACTGACCTATCTGCCATCACCAGTCTCATGTTGGTGGGTGTGGGATTCCCCAGACCCAACTTTTTATAAATAGTCAATGGCATCAAATTAACGCTCACACAGTGCCTTGGTGAATTCCATAGTTCCAATTGTGCAGGGAATAGTGACTACACCTGGATTCAACTTCTTCTGCATTAAAGTCCTCATAGAAATAATGCTGCAAAGGTAGAGATCTGCCTCCAATTTGCAACTCACTGCTCATTTCTTGGTAACAAGGTCCTTCATGAATTTTGCATATCCTGGCATTTGCTCAAGTGCCTCAATTAAAGGCACATTTATTGTTAATTACTTGAGCATTGCCATGAACTTGCTGAATTTGGCATCATCGGCCTTCTTCCTCAATCGTTGAGGAAAGGGAGGTGGTGTTCTTAGGATGGTTTTCAACATCACTTTCTCTTTATTCTCCTTCACCTTCTCTGACTCATCAATAGAGCTATTCAGCTTCTCAGACTCCACTGGGTTGTTTTCTTCTAGTTCATCCGCAACTATCTCATTGTTCATAGACTTGCCCACAAAAGGGCCAGATAAGATCTTACCACTCCTAGTGGTAATCTCCAGACATGAGCCATCAGTCTACTAACTCTGAACCATTTTACTAGGTAGATTTCCACTCATTCCCTGGTTCAGTGTTGCAAAAAGTTGGCTCATCTGCTGCTCCAACTGCTTGATAGAAGTTGAGTGTGAACTAACCAACTGACTCAGAGTAGAAAATTTACTCTTCATAGTAAGTACCCTTGATTTGGTAGCCTCAACTCCCTTCAACAGTTTTTCCATCATATCCTCCATAGTTATCTTCCCTGAGCTAGTTACAGCAGTTTCTCGATTTTTAGGAGGAGCATCTAGCCCACTCCTGTCATTGTTGCTTCTCCAGTTTCCCTGCTCCCTGTCTCTATAACCAGGTTTTTCATAAATATTCTGACCTTGATTTCCATAGTTATTGCCTATGAAAACACCCTGATTATTAACATAATTAGCCTCTTCTTCAGGCTCTATATCAAGTCGGTCCTTAGAAATCATATCCTTTACTTTCTCCGTGTTCCTCGATAATAAGTGCTTGATGAGAAGGTCCATATGAGTCTTTAGATGGGCCATATCTTGATCCCTCTCCTCATCTCTCCTGTGTTGTTCAGCAGTTATTCTCGTAGGAATAGAAGGGCTTGTCACCACAGAATCCCTGGTGTACCAAGGTCAACTCCGTTTAGTCATCCTATTCAGCATATCTACAGCATCTCAAAAGGAGAGATCAACAAATGAACCACCAGTGGCGTTATCTACAATTGGCCTTATTACAAAGTTAAGAGCCCTGTATAAAGTCTCCATCAAATGTATGTCCGTCATGTTGTGGTTCGAACACTGTGTCAGCTTCTTCTTGAACCTGTCCCAAGTTTCATACTAGGCCTCAGTTGGGAGCTGTCTAAAATTATTGATCTCATCCCTCCAACTGTACCCTACTGGAAGAAGGAAAGAACCTTTCTAGGAAAGCTCCTTTCAACTGCCTCCAGTTGGTTATAGAATCGGACGTCATCTCATTTAGCCACAATGTTGCCTCCCCAGATAGAGACAACGGGAACATCCTCAACCGAATAGCATTCTGGCTCACTCCTGGGTTATCAAAAGATGTGTAAACGGTGACAAAATTCACCAGATGCATGTTGGGGTCATCCCCAGGAAGGCCTCCAAACAACCCCTTCTGATTCAGGAGTTGGATCATCGTGCTTGTAATATTGAACTTTGCTCCAGGTGCCAACAGTGGAGGAATGATTGCACCCGTTGCACCTACTCCGTCCATATCGTCATCATCAAACTCATACTACAACGGCTATTCTGCCATTCTGCTTATGCGGTGGAGTTCCTGATTGAGTGGTGCTTGGCGTACCCTATAAAGATCCTACAAATAAACAAAAACAACAAACAAACGTAAATCTAGAAAACTTAACTAACAGCAAATTAGCGCACACAAACCTTCAGTTTACAACTGTATCCTCGGCAACGGCGCCATTTTTGATAACGCTTAAATTACACTCTTGAATGGGTGTAAGCGATCATTGTCAATATGAAACACAACTAGGTTGGGGTCGAATCCCACAGGGAATAGGGTGTGAACTCAAGTTTTTTATGATTTAATTCACTAGTAGTTTACTGTTTCCTGAAATGGGGGTTTTAGTTTTGCAGAAAATTGTTTATCACGTTGAACTTAATGTTTGTAACCAAGATTTTATGAGATAACCAGGATTATGTTCACTAGGGCTTACGGAACATGACAGATGCTACCATTAACTCAAGTTTCTCACGGTGGTTAGGATGACAAGCTATCTTTATCGATGATATGCTCAAATGTCTCTCGACCTATTTGAGCGTCTAATTTCCTAATACTCTCGGACTTAGGAAATTGCAACTCACTACCCAGATTTTACCTCAGTTTAATCAACCTTGTTACAACGCTGATTATTAAACAAAGCCTTTTCGAGTCCCTATTGATAATTCACTTCCTACTGTTTATGATTTCTTTGTCAAGCAAACCAAAGTAGGTATGCCTATTGTTTGCAACCAACAGACATAAATTCTAATCTCAGAATTACTAAGAAATCCTAACACTTATTAAACCTTGAGTAATTAATTAACACCTTATCATGACCTAACCTTAGAGTTTATAATCCAGGTTAAGAGTGTTTAGTTACTCATGATGCAAGAAATACGCACAAAATTTGAATTCATAACAGGAAAGATTAACTTACAAGAATGAAGGAAATCAAAAGTGTTCTTGTAATTAAATCACAAGGTAAAACTCTAAAATATTGTTCTTAGAGAGAGAGAGAGAGAAAATCGTATATTGTCAATATGTCAATGGATAGCTCGATAATTTCCTATTAATAAAAACCCTCAAACAAGGCTTTAAATAGTAAACCCTAAATAAGGAAATAAAATTAAAAGTTTCAGATTTTCCTCGGAATAGACGACGACGCCCGTGATGGCCTATCAGGGGCCTGACTGCCTATCACAAAGTCGTCAAATTCTTCTTAAGTTTGGCTTTTGCTATCTCAGGCTGACGATGATCATGATGGCCTATCAGGAGTCTGACGGCGTGTCATGGATGTCGTCATCTCCTCTTCCATTTTGATATTTTCTGCCTAAGGTTGACGGTGATTCTGACGGCTTATCACAACTCTAACGCCTTATCACGATACGCCGTCACAGCTTTACAGTAATTCCCGTTCTCTGGTTAAGGTTGACGGTATCCCTGATGGCTTATCAAACTTTTGACGTCTTATCAGTAGATGTCGTCACAACATTTACTTCATGCCAACTCCCTGGTTACGTTTTGCGGCAACTGTGATAGCCTATCATGGGGCTGACGCTTATCACAGATGTCGTCAACCACACCTTTTTTCAAATTTCTCTAGATTTCAACTTCTTTGTCTCCATTCTTGTTGGTTCTATATCCCATTAGCTTAATCTGAAAAATTAACATAAACACATCAAAAAATGACAAAAGTTTCTTAAGGCCTCCCAATTATTCTAGGTTAAAGGCCTTAAATATGTTAGCAATTGCGCACACATCATACTACGTTGGGATTCATTCATACAATTTATTTCAGTTGTGCATGATAGATTACAGCCTTAGATTCCTCAGTAATTTCAGCCTAATTAGCCACATGCAAGGATGAATGTTCTCAAGGGTGAGATATTATAATACCCCAATTTTTTTCTATCTTAAATTTGTTCATAGAATGTTTAGGGATAACTTCCAAAATAAATATTCATTCCTAGAATGCTAAGGAATAACTTTCAAAATGAAAAATAATATTCCATGTTAATTTTTAAAGATTTTGATATTTTATTGTGTGAAAAATTGAATAAGCTTTCCATCGATACCAAATTCATCTAAATCCGACACTCGGTGAAGGAGTTATGGCATTTTTAAGTTGACAGTGTGTCACCTGGACTCTCAGCGTGTCATGGAGCTAAGAAAATTGGCAGTTGTCAAATTTCAGTGAGACTCCGCGATTCTACCGCATCGCGGAGGAGTTCCATTTTACATTTGTCAATTTCTAGCAAGCCTACGTGATAGTGGCACATCGCGCCAATGGCCAAAATGGAAAAATTATAGGGCACTGCGATAGCTTCGCGTCGAGGAGAAATCCCAGCTTTCACTCGTCTTTTTTCCCAGTGAGCCACTGCGATTGTGGTGCGTTGTGGTGGCCACCCAAATCAAAAAAATATTACACTTTTTAGTTTCGTTCAGCAGTTTATAGAGGGTATTTTGGTCAATTCCCAAGTCTCCAATCCGTCTTAAACATGAGATTAATCATATTTCCAAGCAATTTTTATTATTATTCATCATTCTCTTCAAAATCAAAATTCTATAAACCAAAAGTCCCTTCTCCAAGAAATCAAATTCCACCATAGATTCTCCAAGAAAGCTTAGATTGAAGATTCCCAAGACAAGATAGTCAAGACCTCATCTTCAAGAACTCAATTAGGAGTCTATAACTCAAAAATTTTCATCTAATCATCTACCAAGGTATGTACAGTTTTGAACAAGGATAATTCTTTCATCCTTGTGTCCAAAACATTATTTTAATTATAAATTTACTGCAATTTATATGATTTTCCATGACATTCAAGTTAGGGTTTATACCCATTATAATTATTTGCAAGATTATGAGATTTCCCATGATTTAGAAGTTGAATTACATGATTATATTTATATTTCCATGCATAATTGTTGAAATTTCCAGATTTTAAGTTGATTTATGAATGTCTACATTATCAAGCATGAATTTTAAGATGTTTTAACATGAGATTGATGCATGGATCATTACGTACTAATTAAGATTTGCTATTTTGAGATCATTTGTGCTATGAGCATCCTCAAATAAAATTATCCTCAGATTTTGATAAAGATTTGGCCTTTTGGTCCTAAGCTAAGATAAAGAATCCACTTTGTTTATATTACTTGAGATTTAAAGAAATAAAAGCCTAATTGGTTTTCTTGTAAACCCTTGTACTAATTATAAAGTGGATTTCTTAAGATTTTGAGCATAAGAATGAGAGTAGTATTTAGCACCGAGTTGGGTATGATTCCAAGTTTTCATACCTCAGAACTACGTGCCACCGTAGGATTCAGATTATTCCCACTTCCATGTAGATGACTCGGATTGTGATCACTTAAGATAGAAGTTCTATTCCGAAGGCAAGGGTAGAACAACCCTACCTAACGGGGGACAGACTTGGGACTCCATGGATGCTCACATGGTGTATGTCAGTTAGAAGAACATCCCAAAAGAAGTTCACTATTCTTAAAATAGCTTATTGATTAGAAGCCTTAAGATAAAAGCATTTTCTCTTTAGATAAAGTGTTTTTCCCTAATAGTAAAGACTTTCAGAAAAATTTTTACAGAAAAGCTTTTAGAAAACTAAGTGTTAAGGATCACAATTTTTACTCAAATTATGCTCTACAGAAAGATATTAGCCACAGTTTTCAGCTTTCAGATTTCATATTAAGAGTGAGTCCTTTCTACACTTAGACAATATGATTTAAAGGGAGAATACAAGTACAGTTTTAGAACTAAATGTTATGGCTCACAAGATTTATAAAGTATGTTTTGTTTCTCATTGCTACATATTTCAGTATTTCAGATATTTCAGCTTATGTGGGTCATTTACATTTAGCATGCATTGTACTACAAATTATGATGGTGAGATAATGTTTTACTTATGCATTTCACCACCATATACTCAGTACATACTCAAAGTACTGATCTATATATATGTCTATGTGCTACATTATCTCATAATGTAGGTATCAGCTCAGTTGTAGCACGTATATTATATTCAAACAGTTTGCAGATTTCAGCCAATAGATGAGGAATCCTCCTACTTCGGTGACTTTAGTTAGATGTTATTGATGTACTTTATTTTCTTATTCATATGTATTGATTAGTGATAGTTAGAGTCGCGTCCCAGCTATCTATAGTCAGATAGTAGAGGCTTCACATATGTCAGTTAGAGTTAGTTATGTATTTTCAGTACCTCTTTCAGACTTTATCAAAATGTAAAAGTTGTATTGATATTGTATTTTTCTCAGATTCCATCGTTATTATGTTTCCACACACTAAACTCAGTCGTTTTATACATATCATTCAGTTGTTTATGAGTTATGCCAGTAGAAGGGTTAACTTGGGCTCACTTATGGTCCTAAGCACCATGTGACATCTCGGGATAGATTTTCGGGGCTTTACAGGTTCATTTAGAGAATGCCTAAAAAATAAAATGAAAAAAAATCTATATACCCGAAAAAATTAAAGATTACCGCGAAATCTCCCCACGGATGTTTAGTGATGAAAAATTACTCCAAAAATATTCAGTACAAATCCACAACAAAATTTTAGGGGGAGATAAAAAATTGACTGATTTGGGAGGAAAATTTTCTTTGAGATATGTTCAAGAAGCATGCATAAATTAATACCGCAAAACTAGCCAATTAGATAAGAGAGAATATAAAAATTAATTACATGAGAGGAAGAGAGTATTATTTGCTATATACACTGCATATTATATTTGTATATAGGGACCCACCAAAAAAATAATTTTATAACTAACAAATAATGCCATGTAATTAAGAAATTATTTTATCTATGTTGTGTAATTTTTTCTAGATTTTAATGCATGTATTAATATGATTAAAGTCACAATTTCTCCTCAAAATCTTTTTCACATCCTTTTCATCATATTTATGGAGGATATTTTTATATAAAAATTTGTAATGGTTTCTAAACACCAAACCAAACACTGCGTAAGAAAACTGCAAGCATTAACACACTATAGTCTGCACTATTCTTATACATCCTATCAAACGATCTCTAATTAATAAATAAAGCTATATATTATTATACCATCAATGTAAATGAGAAAAAAAAAGAGAAATCAGTTGAGTCAAGTCAATGACTATTCCTCGATATTTTACTTTGAGTAGCAACTAGCAATAGAAAGTTAGGTGAAAAAATAATAATTTACAAAAGTAGTGTAGTTGTATAGGTTCTTTAATATACACGTATACTTCACAGAATTATAATTACAATTTATAAGTTTGTTTCAAAATATTTGTTCATTTAAAATATTAAAGTATATAGAATAAATTATTTTTTTATTTTATCATTAAAATTAATTATCTTTGAAAACAAACAATTAAGATAATTATACAGAAAAGAATTGAAGGTAAATTAGTAAAAAAATAAAAATACTTTCTATTCATGTTTTCTTATAGGGTATATAAAAGAAAAATATGACGAATAATATGAAATTATTTAAATATTATTGTAGCTCCAAGATGACTTAAAATTTAGGAGTCAACCAAGTATGAAAGCTTCTCCTTTCACTTCATTTCAACGTCTATTGTCAGGCAAATTAATGTATACACTATGAGTAGGTGAAGGACGATAAAGGACGTTTTGGTCATTTAGTCAAAATGCATGCACTATTTGCTTATACTGTAGGCTCAAAAGGTTGATCCCAAATTGTTGAAGAGTGTAATATATAAATTAATTTGATAGTTTAGATGTAAATTTGATTCTTTTGTTTATTTAAGTGGCTCTAGCATGACAAGTGACAGTGTCCAGTTGAATAGTCATTAAGAGGGTGGGGTGGGGGTGAGGGTGGGGTGGGGGTGGGGGTGGGGGTGGGGTACAAAACAAAATTAATGAGTGTAGTTGGATAGTCATTAAGAGGGTGGGGTGGGGTACAAAATAAAATTAGTGTTGTGGGACTTTCATGGACCCAAAATAGAAAAGAATAGCAAAATAAAGACAAATGGAATATTCTCAGTGTTTAAAACAGAATGATTTTGTTTTCTTTTAATTCGTTTCATAAAAGCATGACCTTATTACTTTTTTGATAATATTTTAATAGCAATTTTCTACATGATTTGTGTAGGATCATAAGATTAAAGAATATTTTGATAAATTTGACATAATTTTAATTTATGATTACAAGATTTAAAAGTCTTTTTATTTTCTTAAACTTTATGTCAAGTCAAACTAAGTCAATCTTTTTGAACCAAAGGTGATATATGTTTCAAGGTAAATTTGAAGCTTTACCTCTTTCTTTTTCTCGTTCTAATGTTTTATAAAAGCGTAAAACCTTCCTGTTATTTTAAACTTTTCTTAACTAAAAAGGGTTAACCATTCGAAACTACAATAGTTTTAATTTTTCAAGATTTTGTCTAACTTGACTAGTTATATTGTTCATTAATTTGTTGATTGATGATCAGAGTGCCTTATTATCAATTGAAATGAGAGGGGAAAAAAGTTGAAGACGATAACATATTGTTAATGAAAAAAAAGCATATAACAAGTTTACATTGGGATCGGATAGTAGACGGGCAAAGACACCATAAGCTTAACCCTACACCATCTTCTTCTTGCTCATCTCACCAAATCTTTTAACATAAATTAAGATGAAAATATTATCTACACATGTATTTTTTAGTAATCTGTTGAAATTTAGCGTTTAAATAATAACGGAGATCTCACAATTATGAGAAATTATATTATGTCAAAGTATTTGTCCTTTCAACGATTAGATTGACCCCAAAAATAAAAAGAAATTGGCAACACCAACGATTAGTTGGTGAGTTGGTTCTTTCATATACACGTACAGTTCATAGAGACATCCCAAGTCCATCTTAAAATTAAAATATTTGTCACTTACAGTGAAAGAACTATTTTTTTTCATTTTATTCTTAAAATTAATTATCTTTAAAAATAAACAATTAATATTAATCATATAGAAAAGAGTTGAAGGTAAATTAAAAGAAATGATTCTTATTCATAACTTTTTAAGGAAAATATAAAGAAAAATGTGATGACTAATATAAAATAGAAGAAATATCATTGTAGCTCCAAGATGACTTAGAATTAATTAGTCAATCAAATATTAAAACTTATCTTTTCACACTTCTTTTCAATGTCTATCGTCTAGGCAAATTAATTGTACAGAATATGAGTAAGTGTAGGGCGATCAAAGACATTTTAGTCATTTTCTCATAGTCCATGTACTGTTTTCTTATACCGTAGGCTCAGAAGCTTGATCGCGAATTATTGAAGAGGGTAATGTATTATCAATTTGACAGTTTTGATGCAAATTTGAATCTTTTGTTTATTTTATGTGGCTCCTGAAAGTTGGATTGTCATTACTTTCATCAGTACAAATAGAAAGCAGGTGCAAAAAATAATTTTAGAAGCTGCTCACCATTGTGAGTAATTTAATATTTTTACAGTTCATTTAGCGTATGCTTATTTCCTGAATTAATAATTACTACAAAACCAACACGTTTTTCTTAATGCTTACGTGTCATCTCTGAGGTACGTTCTTTGTCTCAAATTACTTGACATGTATTTTTTATAATTTTTAAGGAAAAATTAATAAAGGAATGCAAATTGACTAATATGATCTTATTAAATCTTGATTAGATTAATCTTCTTTAATTAATATGAGTATAATTGAAAAAATGATTAACTATCTCTTGAATTCTTAAACATGCCAATAATTTTGAGATAATTTTTTTTAGCAAACATGTTAAATAATTTGAGATGAAGAGAGTATTCGGTATTTATTTCAAATCAATAAATGCATAATACATGCATTATTTCCTCTGTCCAATAATAGTTATCCACTATTAACTTGACAAACATGTTAATAGTAGGGATTACCTTGACTCCGAGTACTGGGCATACACAAATATACACCTTAAGCATAATAAGAAACTAAAAATCAACAACCTCAACAAACTCTGTCAATCAATCCATAACCATATTCCCTGGCAACGATGCCAAAATTTGATATTGCCCAAATTATACCTCCAAGAAAGTACAACACAATCTCTTTCAAATATAGAACCCAATAAAGGTTGGGGTCAAAATCATAGGGAATATGGTAAATCTTATCAAGAATTTGCTGAATCATTCGAAAAGTGCAGAAAGTAAATGGGAGGAATTTTGTGAAAATAGTAACAGTAGTAACAGATCTTGATCGTTGTAGGTTGAAATCTATATGAGATGAATACTAGGACTATGTTTTTCCTGACTTCCAAACTCCGTAGACTTATCGTACTTCATCAAACTATATTACTACCTTGCATCCAGAATCTGATAAGATATATGTCACCAACCATTTTGTGACTGCCCTTGGTGAATTTCACTCATCACCTTATAAGTCTCAGAGTGTTTCCTCACTAACCCTTGACTTGGATCCCAGATTAACTATCTCTTTTTTGGTATCAAGTTAATTAGATCAAGGTTAGTATCTTCAAATTACTATTGTGATCTTCTTTTCCTAATCTCAACCTTTCTTGTGGAGATGGTATCGAAAACAGGTAGGTTCTTGAATTCTGTTTTCATTAAGAAATCAAACAATATGAAGAAAATCACAATACATACATAAACACCGATCAAGATAGACTTTGCACTTCCTCTACTTCGTTATTCCACTAGGATTTCCACAACCCTAGTTAGGTGATTAGCCGCTCATATTTACAATAAAATCCATTAACTTCCTGAAAGAAAGCATATGAATAATCATACAAATAATTGACGAATAAAAACCAGAATTTCTAATTAATAATGGATTCCAAGATGAAAAGTTGAATCTCAGAATCAATATAGTTTTGTGCGTATATAGAGTGTATAAAAGTGTGTAAACCAATAACAAAACATCAATGGGGTATTTATAGGATACATCAAAAACCCTAAAAATCCTAACCAAATCAAAATAGGAAAACTAAGTCAGCACCTACCTATGGATGCACTTATGGGTTGTAAGTCTCAGAAGGATCCTCCACCTTTCTGAACTTCCACTTACAGGGGTTACCTACGAGGTTTGTAGGTGACACTTGTAACCTTTGTATGTATTAAAGACAACTTCAAAACTTCAAATCATTTGATTGTCACTTACATGGCCACTTACGATGGTCGTAAGTGCCACTTACGGTCCGTAAGTGGCCTTCGTCAATCTCAAAGTCACTTGGCCATCTTTAGAACCTTTTTTTCTGACACTTACGCAGGGAACCATGGTGGGTGTATGTCTAACTTATGACCCACAAGTAGGTTTGTAAGTGGGATGCCCTACAACACTTCATCTCTTTTCTTCTCTTCATATTCAAAACCTATTCTCCTACAAAATTAACATAAAAAAACATCATATCTAACAAAAAGACCTAAGTACTTGCATATTTTTCAGTTTTAAGCATCGAAAGTGCCATGAAACCATGACACATTAGTAATGGAGAAAACTTGAATATTTTTCATATTGGTGAAGGAAAACTTGAGACTCAAAATGGTACTTTAAACCTTAAAAGTGTATTGGTTGTTCCAAATATTGAAAAGAACCTGATATTTGTGGGACAATTAGCTCAAGACAATTCATGTATCATTTTGTTCAATGTTGACAATTTTTTTTTTTTAGTCACAGGAGGGTAAACTGCTTGCTAAAGGATGCAAAAACAGAGGGTTGTATGCACTAGATGAAATAAAGCATTAGGACCTTTATGTTTTCAAGAATCCTACCTCCAAAAACATATGGCAAAAGAGAATGAGTCACCCTCATCCAAAACTTTTGAAGCTCCTACACTCAAAAAATTTAATCAATGTTTTTGGTTGGAAAAAAGAAAAACCTCTTTGTATTAGTTTCTAAATAGGAAGAAATTGTAGAATTCCTTTTTTTTCATCCAATAGTACTTTCAAATTTCCTCTAAATAATTTGCACTGTGATTTGTCGGTCCTCCTTTGATTCTATCTTGCCAATAATTTAAATACTATGTAATTATTGTTGACAATTATACTCGTTACTCATGTCTTTTTCTTCTAAAGAAGAAATCCGATTTCTTTGAGAACTTTCTTAAATTTCAAAGACCAATTTAAAATCAGTTCGAAAGATTATTTTTTTTTCAAAGTGATGCTTGAGTTCAATTCATATCAACTAAATTCGAAAACCATTTATCTCAATGTGGCATCCATCAAAAATTTTCCTTCCCACACACTCTTGAACATAATGGTGTGCCGAAAGGAGGCATCGTCACATTGTCAAAATAGGTCTTACCTTGCTTTTTCAGGTAAAACTTCCTTCTAAATACTTGTTTGATTCTTTTATAACAACATGCTTTCTGATAAATTGCATGCCGTCCAAAATGATGAAAATGGAAACTCCTTTCTTTAAATTGTTTAATCGTCATTCTGACTATTGGAGTCTGAAAGTTTTTGGATGCAGGTGATTTACATATTTAGGAGACTACGACAAGAACAAGCTTACCAAGAAAATGTATCCTTGTGTTTTCCTTGGATACAACCCTATTCACAAGGGTTATAGATGTCTTGATCCTTCAACTAATAAAATTTGGATTTCATGACATATTATTTTTTATGAAAATATTTTTCCTTATGCTCCTTCCAAAGAAATGTCTATGTAGGAACATCTAGAATTCATAAAAATTCTAGATTCTGATGTGTGGAAAAACAAAGAGACTGACTTCTCAATTCAAAAGGAGAGTGCACATCAATTGAAATCCACAAACAAAGATGGTGCACGGATTCAAAAAGAGTCATCATGTATTCTATGTGATGAAGACTATGTCTCTGATAACGCTCAACTTACCCCACCATTTTGATGCAAGACGGACGTTGTTAATATATACACAATATGAGTCAGGGTCGATCTTTATCTCTTTGGTCTTTGAAGGAGCACCCTCGCCACGTATACTCGATGGGTAAATGGGTGTCTTCGAGGATATCTAGTTGTCCCTCGTGTACTCCTCGACCCTGGCCCTTTGGCAACACTCCATGATCAGCGATGGAAACATGAGCATTGGGACACCTCTGTTCTTGAAGTGTTTAATCTCAGAAAGTACAAATCAAAATATCCAAATGGATATTGTCCAAGACGCTGGCTATCATCTGAGCTCGCATAACAGGGACATATTCATGTTGGTGGATGAGGAAATACATCTACAAATGATAGTCAACCAAATTCGAGCCTCAGATGGAACTCATTCAAAGTTATCCCCATTTTTGTAGCAGCCCATGGGACTTCTCTTCCAAGGCACAGTATTTCAGTGAACCAGCTTCCCAGAGCATAGTTTTTGGCCTCATATTCTCTTATGTCAACATCTGGCAGCCCATATACATCATTGACATGTTCGGCCCCAAAACGAACTTCCTTTCCCTGAATCTTCATAACTGGGTCGAATATATAAACTACATTGAGATTTGCGTAGAATTACCTAACCCAATTCTCATTGTCCCAGCAGGATCTAAGGCAAAGTACCTCCACCTAGTGACCACCAGTCTTTCATGAAAGAATAAGAGCTTCTCGGGAACATTTTTCAAAGATATGCCCCACTTAGAGAACAACTTCCTCCTGGCGAGGTCCTTATAGTAAACTGTTGTAATACCCGTACCTTTTTCCTATCTTGAAATTATCTCAAGGATGCTAGAACTTGCTTTGAAATATGAATATATTTTTGTACACATGATATTTTTTAGATTTTCACTTCCTGTCATGTGGGAAATTGAATAAGCTTTTCATCGATACCAATTTCATCAAAATTCGATATCAGACGAGAGAGTATGGCCAAAATAAAGAAGACGGTCAAACCGCCCAGGTGCGACGGTGCAGGACGAAGGACTGTTGGACTAGCGACGGGCCGTCGACCATGGACTTTGCATCGAGGCAGTGAGTCAGCTCTCTGATGAGTACGACAGCGAGTTCCGACAGACCGTTAACCCAGCGACGGACCGTCGTACCCCACCGTTGCGTCGAGGCAGTGAATCAGTTTTCTAGCTAAGTACGATGGAGAGGTCCGACAGACCGTCGATCCAGAGATGGACCATCGCACCCCACCGTCGCATAAACACAGTCGGTCCAAGTTCTGGTCTTGTTCGACGGAGAGGTCCGACGGACCATCACACCCCACCGTCGCATGACCGGTTCAGTTATTTTAAGTCATTTTAACAGGGGTATTTTGGTAATTTACCACCCACTTATATATACCCAGTTAAATGTGATTTCAACCCATTTGTACATTATTATTTCACACCAACAAGAGTAGGGTTTTCTCTCTAAAATTAATCCTCAAGAACAAAAATCCAAATCTTCTTCAAGAACGCAGAGATTTAAATTCTTCAAGCTCAAGAACATCAAGAAACTCAACCCAGGTACGCATAGTGTTCATTCATGGACTCTTTTCATCCATGAAGCCAAAAAATCCTTTTTCTAAGTTCAAGTTTATGGATTTTCTTTATGAATTTTATGTTGGGTTGCTAGTTTTCATGTTGATAAATGACCAATTGAATCTTTATCCATGTTTGGTGATATATTTCAAGTGGAATTGATTAGTATATATGTAGGTCCATGTAAAACTATAATTAAACCCTTGAATGATGAAATTAGAATTGAACCATGATGTTTAATTGTTGTAAAATGTTGTTTACACATACTATGCCTATCATGTGTTTGATTAAATGCCTATGTGAAGGAAAAGTGCCCAATTAGTATGATATCATGAAATCCCCATATATGTACAAGTTTATGCATATCCCATGTTTGATGAAATGCTTCAATAAATGAATTATGAATTATGATGTTCGTCATGTGTTCAAGTAAGTCAAGCTTTGTCAGTTTCCTTCTATCGAGTCTTGGGGATACTTATACCCAAAACATTAGCTGTGTGCATAGAGCCATGTCATGTTTTCACGATACTCTCAGTCAAGCTATGATCCTTAGACTTCAGATAGTCTTATGACTCAGGAAATCTCCATGATCTCATGAACTTAGTCAGTTGTCAGATATCAGTAGCATTTCATCAGTTAATACAATTCAGTAACTCAGTCCATGTTCAGTTCAGTAAATCATGTTCAGTATCTATTCAGATGGGAGTAGAAATTAGCACCGAGTGAACCCAAGGATGGGAACTCACCTCTTATATAAGGGTGTGATTCTTAGAAGCTATCCTTGCATTCCAGAACTATGTAGCCAGCAAAGGTTGAGACATCATAGCCTACTACACGAGGGTAGATGAGGTAGCTTAACCTTTTATATGAGGGTTCCCACCATTCTCACTAGAGTTACCTTTTATAATAGGGTTACTCACATATTGTCCTTACCAGTGGTGTGGTATTGACACCCTTCCAATCTGGGCACAGGTTGGACCCCAGTTTAGATTTTATAGCGCATATGGGGCATGTCGGTTAGATAAATACTTCCCACAGTTTCAGTATCAGCCTTAGTAAAAGAACTCAGATAGTTCTTCATATTTTAGGACTGTCAGATACAGTCAACTCAGATACAGTACGGAACTCAGATAGTTCCATTAGATTCAGGACTGTCAGATACAGTCACTCATGTTATCAATTATATCAGTATCAGTATGTCATATTATCAGTATTCATATTCAGTAATCATGTTCTTAAGGTATCAGTGTCAGTTATTATGTCTCATGCATGGATTCTCACGCTCAATATAGTCAGTCTGTTATTATTATTATTCATGCATATGAACTCCATGCATTTATCCTACCTCACATGCATACCAGTACATTCAAAGAACTGACACATTCGCGCTATGGTGTCTTATACCATAGGTTCAGAGACATAAGCTCCAGAGCATAAGTAGCATCCCAGTTCAGCAATCAGAGTTAGCAGTGAGTCCTCATCCTTTGAGGACATGATTATTTCTCTATTATCTCATTAATTAGTTTATTAGTGGAAGTTAGTTGGGGACATATCCCATCAACTCCTTATTCCGACAGTCATGTTTAGAGGCTTTCCAGACTATTATGTTTAGACAGTTATTTTAGTTATTTTGGGTATTTCATACCCCGGTTAGATATTATGTTTTACTTCAGTTATGTGAACCTTATGGCCTTTCAATTTTATGTTTCTGCACTTTATAGTATATTATACAGTATACAGGTACAAATATCAGTCATGGGTTAGCTTGTGGTCCTTCGGGGTCATGAGCATCGTGTAGCATTTCGGTACCAGATTTGGGGCGTTATAACTGTTTAAAACTAGAGGTCATGAATCGAATCTGATCGTAATATGTCATCTTCAGTTGAAAATACTTGAATACAACCCAACGCATTAATAATCAATATCATCATGTGACAACTATGCTATATGTCTTAGTTAAGTTAAAGAAATGGTTCCCGAGTCAAATTTGGGCTTGAAATGAGAATTTAGGAGTTTGGACAGGCATGCCAGACAACTCTTAGATGCTGCAACCGTAGGTCACTGGATCGCGATCACACTACCGTGATTGCAGTCTGGTGATCGTGATTGCGGTACCTGAGGCTGCAATCCTAGAAAGATTCACGACCAAAAATGATAATTTTCTATACCAATTTGTGCTCATAAAAAGTAAATATCATTACAAACATGAAACACAATTCCTAAATACTCAATCATGCCCTTTAAATGTGAAAAAGCTATCAAGGAACTCATTCAGTCATTTTACCAAACACTTGGTGTACACCTATGATTCATCCTAATTTTGAATAATTTTGGGTACTTGAGACTTCCCCAATGACGTTCACACCAAAAACAACAACTCCATACTACACAATATTAATTAGAAACTAATTAAGAGCACAATTCACCAATTTAGGCCATTTTCCTACACATGCATTCTAAGGCTTAAATTAAACATTAAATAAAAGATTAGAAGAACATACCAGAGGTTAAGATGCAAAAGAGGATGCCTAGCACTTAAGATCCTCTTAACAATGATAAAAATAGATGAATTTTTAGGTTTTCTAGAGGGGAGTGGGGGGGACTGTTTGTGGGTGACAATTCTATTTTAAAACTGCCCCAATTGCAATGATGATAAGGCGGGGTTTGCGATCGTGGTCAATGGCATATGATAGCAGAACCTAAGGTTCCATTTGGTCAGACCAAGTCTTGGGGTCGTGATCTCGATCCAAGTATCACGATCGTGACACCTAAGACCAGGTTCAAATCCCCTATTTTCAGCCATCCCACCTATAACTCAATTCCACTTCGCTTATTATCCTTCAATTTCTCAAATTCACTTTCAATGTGCCACAATTACATGTATTAATCAAAACAAAAGCAAAAACTATTCTAACAATCATAATTCAAAGGATACAGGTCAACTTAATGGCAATGATGGGTTGCCTCCCATCCAGGGCCCAGTTTAACGTTGCGGCCTGACGTCCTCTTATAATCAAGCTGGATCCTTAAGGGCGGGTGACTCAAGATACACTGCCATAGAATTTATCACATCCTCATCTACCACATCAATTACTGATACCACTTGCAAGTCCATTGGTTGTTTTTTAGTTTTGTATACACGAAAGGAAACATCATCATTGTGCATACGAAACTTTATCTCTCCATACTCCATGTCAACTAGAGCTCGTCCAATTTCTAAAAATGGACTTTCGAGTATGATTAGTATATCATGTTCAATTTCACAATCGAGGACTATAAAATCCGCCGGAAGGATGAATTTGTCAACCTTAACCAACACATCATACAACATTCCCACTATTTTTAATTAAACGATCTGCCATCAAGAGTCTCATGGTGGTGGGTGTAGGATCAACCAATCCTAGCCTTTGATACACAACATATGGCATCAAGTTGATACTAGCACCAAGGTCACACAATGCCTTTTCAAATTTATGTGTCCCGATGGTGCAAAGAATTGTAAATCCACTTGGGTCTTTTTTTTTCTCCGTCATGGCATTAGACATGATAGCACTACAATTATGCATCACTTCTATAGTCTCACAATCCATAAGTCACTTTTTGGACATAAAGTTCTTCACGGACTTAGCATATCCCGGGATCTTTTTAAAAGCTCTAACAATGGGATATTAATCGAGAGATTGCTAAGTTTTTCAGCGTACTTTGTGAACTCGGCCTTGTCATCTTTATTATTTAACCTTTGTGGAAAGGTGGAGGAATTTTCATCGGGGTCAGTGGTATAATTTGAGATTCATTCACCTTTTTCTCGTCACCATCAATCATGAATCTGTCCCTCATCACTCACTTTGTGGTCCCATCATTTAGTTTTTTGGACCACTTTCTCTTTTCACTTGCTTTTTCATCAAGATACTTCTCATCAAACTCAACCACATTTTTACCAAGATTTATACCACTCCTAGTGAAGATTTCTATAACATGGGCATCGTTCTTGGGGTTAACTACCGTGTCACTGGGTAAACCTCTATTTGTCCTAGCGTTGAGTTGTGTTGAAATTTGGTTACGTATCCAATTGTTTTATGGAGGCCACATTATATGTGATTGTTTGGTTTAATTGAGAGAAGTCAATTTTCATCTCCCTTACCATTTTGTCAGTACCTTCTACTCGCATCAAAATTTGGGCAAGGATATCCTCGATTTTTTTAAGGTCCATCGAGTTTGATTCCTTGTACTTAACACGATTATGAGGGGACACATATCTATTATATCCTTTCTCCTTATCCCTCCAATCTTGGTCTCGATCCCTCTCTCTACTGTGCCAATCATGATCGCGGTCGTTCTAATATTGATTCCCGCCTTGCCTTTGGTAGGCGGGGCGGGACCTCCCTGAATGGTTTGCCAAGAACCTTATCTCTTCATCAAGTGCCTTAGCTTCATCCTTATCATAAATTTTGAAACCTTGAGAGGCAACGACATTGACTTCTTCAGAAGGTGCTTCCATCACGTGTTTGGTGAGGAGATCTAATCGGGTCATTACTTTGTCCATATTTTCACCTCTTTCCTCATCCTTATTCCTTTGCTCTTTGTTGACATAAGATGCGGCGAGAGACCCTATGGTCACTTCGGAGTCCCGGGTATGTTACCCTCTATTTTTCTTTGTAACTTGGTCGAGCAAGGTTGATGCAACCCTATAGGATAACTTGACAAGGACCCTCCGGATGCATGGACAATAATGGTTTTATTCAGTTGGTCTAATGCCCGATAAAATATTTGGAGAAACATCTTCTCCTTCACTTAATAGTTCGGGCATTGCATGAGGTTGTCATTGAACCTTTGCCATACCTCATATAAGGGCTCACCACTAAGTTAAGAAAAACTTGTGATTTCATCTCTTAGTTGTAGCATTCTAGGCGGAGGAAAATATCTATCCAAGAAGTCCTCCGTAAGATCGACCCAAGATGTAATAGACCCAGCGGATAGAGATCTCTACCACAAAACCTCTTCAACTATTAAAGAGAATGAGAAAATCCTCAACCGAATAGACTCTTGAGTAACATGGGCAATACAAAATGAGGCACACACTTCAATGAAGTTTTTCAAATATAGGTTTATGTCTTCATGTACTCGGACCCCAAATAGACCTTTCATTTGTAACATGTGGAGCATTACACTCGTGATATGGAATACCCCATTTACCTCGGTCGATGGGCCATGGATGACACTTGCACTCCCCACATTATAGAGATGATCCTCATCCTCGAGGTATCCATCAAATGAGCTAACATTGCTCCTATTGTGGCTCATGGTGTCGTGATTACTATGAAGATCACTTAACAAAGGACAAAAATGACAAACAATGTAAAAAAAACACCACAGCTAACCCAAGTTCACTAACAACGCTGCAATAGTGAAAACAAAGCTTCACTCCCTGGCAACGACGCCATTTTTTATAACGCTTAACTTACATCATCATTTCGATGCAAGGCGTATTTTGTCAATATATACCCAACATGAGTCGAGGTCTAATCCTCAATGAGTGCAAGCGATCTTTCAACACCTATGTGTGTTGAGATTTAACTATGTGTTAACCTGTAATGCGCAACTAAAACAAAACATGAAAGTAAATTGGGGGGTTTCAATGTTGAAATTTGTTGAACATAATCACCAAATTAGAAGGTCGAACAATTGTTAAGCTTATTAAATCAAGAGGGATCTAGGGGTTATGTTCTCCTAAGTCGTGTTCATGCATGGGTAATCAAGAATTAGTCCAAGTGTTGACTAAGGGTTTTGGATAGGCTAGATTTAGGGTGTTAGTGTTAACCTTTCGATAAAACACTAAATTTCACTCATGGATTCTTTCAAATTCCTCATGAGCGTGAAAAGTTTACCAATTTATAACCTCAAACTAGCATAATTATTTCTAAGATGATGCTTATTACCATAGCCGATTCAAATAACACCCTTATTTCTAAGATAGTGTTAACAAACAAGCTAATTCAAGATGTTGTTTGCAATTACTCTTCACCACATCCCTTTTTCAAGGATGATATGGGATCCAAGACAATTGGGGTTTTTCACCCACAATTCTCAATTCAACCATAGAGTTAAAGCAAAACCCATCACCATTAACCAACTATTTGGACTAACAATCAATACCCACAATCAATAACCTCAAGATATAAGATTAGTTACTCATGTAATTAAAGAGAGAAAATACACCCAAATTTGCATGCAATTGATCCATCATAATATAAATAAGAGTAAACCCAATCTTCAATCTCAATTTACAACAAAAATCCCTTGGAATCAAATTAACAAATTGTTCTTAACTCAAAAATAGAGTGCTTCTTCTCTGCCCAAAATTTAAATCTGGAAAAAGATGCTCAAATTGTTCAAGGGTATAGCCTTTTGTAATTTTGGGATTCAACTCTGTGAAATTCTAATTTTGCCCTTTAAAAATTCTCGGCCTATCGCGATCGCCGTCTCTTGGCTGCGACATAATTCCATGATCGCGTAGCATCTAACTACGATCATGCAACTCTAATTTTCTGACTGATGGCTATGGCGACCCTCAGATTGCGATCGCAGCATATGAGGGTCACCTCCTGGACCTGATCTTCAGTTCTTTTTTTCTTCTTTCCTACTTTACTTCTCATTCAACTTTGTATCAACTCATTTCTATCAGATTCCTTGCAAGATCATAAAAGCTAGATATTAATGTATTTCGATGAAGAATTAGTCTCATTTACATAACTAAATCATTGTGGTGTGAAGGAATTTGGATGTAAGTGAGTGACAAATTTGCCACTCGTCAGTATCTGAATCTCAAAAAGTAAATAAAAAGTCACCTCAGATATCTGATGCAGAGTCAGAAAATGACACTATGTTAGAGATCACTACTGAATTGGAAAATGCAACAGAAAATATAGAAACTCATGCAATAGAACATGAATATTTTTTCCCTCATCGGTAATAAAGAACCAGAATCTTTGAGTCCAATGCAAGCCTTAAAAGACACTCATATGATAACTCGAATGAAGTTGAGGAATGATCCTGAATTAAATCCTAACCTTAAAAATAAAACTGAATAGATTGGAGATAAAACATATCAATGGGGAGGCAAAATACATCACCGCACCTTCATCACAACTTGGAGCATTACAACCCCAAAATCATAGAAAGATGCTCTTGATCACCCCTACTGGAAAGAAGCAATGAAAAAAAGATACAAGCACTACATGAAAATCACACCTGGGCCTTTGTACCAAGACCAACAAACACTAATGTAGTTGGTTCAAAATGAATTTACTGAGTCAAATTCAAGGAAGATGGATCAATAGAATGATTCAAAGCTCCCTTGATTGCACAAGGGTAAACACAAGTGGAATACATAGACTACAAAGAAACCTACAGTCCTGTTGTAAGAGATACTAACATAAGATTTGTGCTAGCTATTGTAGTCCGTCAAGCTGGAAATTATGCCAATTGGACGTCAGAAATGCCTTCCTCCATGGTAGCTTAAGAGAAACTGTGTATATGGAGCAACCACAAGCATTTAAGGATCCAAAACTCCATAATTACGTATGCAAGCTAAATAAATCAATTTATGTACTCAAACAAGTACCTCGTTCTTGGTTTAGTAGATTGTCTAAATTTTTAATTCACATTGGTTTTATCTGTAACAGGACTGACTCTTCCTTATTTATTTAAGAAAATAGGATATTATTATGGTCATGCCAATTTATGTTGATGATATTGTACTTACAGGAAACAACAAAGAGTTTATACAGGAATTAATAACTCAACTCATAATTTTCATTAAAGGACTTGGAAAACTTACATTACTTTCTTGGGCTAGAAGTACAATATTTTCCAGGAGGCATTACTCTATCACAAGGAAAGTACACGAAAGATCTTCTCAATCAAGCAAACCTTATAGAAAGTTCTTATTTTAATACACCAATGGCATTGAAATCACACTAACACTAGAGGACTCAAATCTAGTTAAGGATAAGGAATATCAAAGTTTAGTGGGTGCACTTCTATATCTACTGAATACACGTCCTAACATCGTCGAAGCAGTCAATAAAATATGTCAAAAATTGAATGAGTCAACAGAAGGAGTCATGAAAGCAGTAAAGAAAATTCTTCTCTATCTCAAAGGAACAATGCACTATGAAATCAAATTTCTTTCCCAAAGTCCTCTAAAGCTATATGGATTTTGTGACGCTGATTGGGTAGGTTTTTCGGACACTAGAAGAAGAAATACTGAGTACTGTATATATTTAGGAGCTAAGTGCATCCCATGGTCATCAAAAAAGCAACCAAAAGTTTCAAGATCAAGTTCTGAAGCAGAATATAGGTCAATGGAAAGTACAATGGAGGAACTAGTATGGATTACCTTCTTACTATGAGAAATTGAAATTAACTTACATGAACCACCAATATTTCACGACCCGAACTGAGGCCTTGGCTACGATGAGCATCCCAAACCATGAAGGCCTGAGAGTCCTGCTAACTGGTAATCATATGCTTAATTCATACATTACAAAGAAGTGTGGAAAATAATACAAAACGGAAATATGGTCACTTTTTTATTCCAACTAACAATAAAAGTATGAATCCATAAACATTCAGAAACATCTAACACCAGTCTGCGAAATCTCTAACAATACGAAAACAACATCTATCTGAAAATCGGGACAAGGCCCCCGGTCGGACCATGAACTAAAATCAAATAACAATGTTTCATAGAACAAGGCCTTCTAAAATAAGGGAGGCTCACCAACTGAAAACTTCTAACAACCTAATCTACTGATTAGAGGGACCCCAGGACTAAGCCTTAAATCCTGAAATAAAGGGGTCTATACAAATGTATTGGTATGGAGAGCAATAAATTTATACAACATAGATGAGAGCATTTCATAAAACGTATCATCATAAAGCATTTGAAAATACATGGGCATAATCTGATATCTTTCAAAACATATTCTTCAAAGTCCTGACTCTACTCTTTCTTCTCTGAGCTAGATGGTACACCCTACAATCTATAATTCTACGGGATATATGGAATCCGTCCTTGACTCGGCGGGTAAGATCCCAACCTAAGTTTTCCACAAGGGTTGGAGTCTCTACATCTCTACTATGCCACAGGGATGTCTTCAGCGTACGATTCCCTTTTTCGGTAATATGGACCCGTGTCGGTAAATCACGATTTTGGCCAATGAGTCGTCTAACTCGTGCCTTCTTTGGGTAACCATCTAACTCTCTTAAGCCCAGTTTTAGACTCTTTAAAACATGTCTTCTTCTTATAACTATTTCACTCTTATTCTATTTTCAGTCATATCATAATAGGGTATCGTCATACCCTGACTTGTAAGTCGTGTAACAACTCTACTGCCCTCTTATCATTTCAAAGATATTATTGACCACCCAAAAGATCTACAATTAAACAAGAGCTCATATTTCAAAATAGTTGAAAACCAAACTATTCCATCTTCAATATTTTATCTACGGTGGTCACCTTTCTTATCTAATTTGAAGCCATTCTCGATGGAAAACATGACCATTTACAAAACAAGTAACATACCCTCTTATTTTACCATAAAATAGTACAATTGTACATATCAATTCATCAATAGACACAAGCCTTTAGCAGTTCTCATAATCAATTTATAATATGTAAAAATCAAGGGATTTTCATAGTAAAAGAGTGAATTACATATCCCATGCTCTCATTTAACTTCACAATTTTAATATCGCATGATCACATGAAAATAATTCAAGTTTTAAACACCACTTTACAATTTCTACAATACTTCATCAAATCATAGGGTTTTCAATACATGTTCATCAAAATCTTAAAACCAATCTCATATGTATACATATTTACTCGTTAAATTAAATTTAAAAATAGTAAATCCATGACCATGTGGTTTAGGATAGTACCACGTACCTTAGGTTCTTTAGTTCGATGAACGAAACCCTAATCTTGACTCTTTTTTTGAAAATCTTAAACTTAGAGGTTGAATTCTTGATATTTTGGGGAGGAGTTAGGATTTAGTTTTGAGAGGATTTGAGTAACCTTTTTCATATAATTCCCTAATAAGGACTGAATCTCATGTTATGAATGAGATAAAATAAGGAAAAAAGACTGAAATACCTTTCTGGACCCGAAAATCATTAAGATGAACTGGGCACCCGACACGTTAAGCATTGCGCCACATCGGTCTTTCGATGTGAAATGCGATGCATCGCGTTGGTACCTGCCGATGCAATTCCTAGAGAAACACGACCATATCATGTTGGTCTACTATTTTGATCATCCAAACATGTCTCAAACGTCATCCAAAAAATTCAAAATTTCCCCGAGACATGCCCTTAACACCATTGAACACGAATCAACTCAAAAATTTATGTCTCGGGGTTGGGAAGATCAATTTAAAAATTATTGAAGTTGAGGGCTTAAAATATGACTAAGTCTTTCGACACTTAGAAAAATTTCAGGCTTTAAGTTATCTATGCATGCAAATATGAGTGATATCTAGTTGAAAATGCTACAGGGTGTTATACAAAACTCTTTTGTGATAACAAAAGTGCATTGTACATGACTATAAATTCAGTTTTTTTATGCTAGCATAAAACACATAGAGATTGACCATCACTTTATTCGTGAGATGATAGCTATTGGAGCATTGGCTACTAGATATATTTCCCATCTCATCAGATTGCAAAAATCTTAACCAAACCTTTGTGGTATTTTAGGGACAATCTAGGAGTATTTTCAATCATTTTCTCTAGCTTGAAAAGAGATAAAAAGAGTAAGGAATGACCTACAACTACAGTTTACTATCCATACAATGAAAGAGCTAATCACTTGATATCAAATCTTATTCAATGTGCTGACATATCACAGTGATTTCCTCAATCTAGAATTATATAGTTCCTAAATATCCTTCTGACTATAAGAACCAAATTAGGAGGATGTTAATTATTCTTTTGTTGTTGTTTTTTGTCTCTCGTGAATTTCTGTTTATATAGTTTCCCCATTGTAAGTAAAAAAGACACAAAAAAAAGCAATACAAAGTTTGAATTGCAACTCTGAGAAAGTTTTTTTTTTTCTGAAATAACTATTGAAGTCCCTAGGGTTAAAGTTATTTGTCTAAGCATCCCTAGCCTATCTATAAATGCGTTTTGGACTCCATCAGTCTGGCAAAACTTTTGATCAGCATAGGCTAAAAGATTTTAAGATTTCTTCTCTTCCTCTTTTTTATTGAAGTTTTGACAAAGAATTCTCCACAACACTTGAAAAACGATGGTTGAAAGTAGGTTTTCTTTTAACTTTTCCGCTGTATTTTGACTCTGTGTATGTGCTGAAATTCAACATGTGGTATAAGAGACCCTACTTTAGCCATGTTGTTTATTATTTGGTTAAAATTAAAGGATAAATTGTTTTTTTGTGTTTTGTTAGAACCTATTGTAAGACCTTCCATAATTGAAGTTCTCTGCTAGTTTTGAATTATCATGGCATAAGGGTACTTGTTAAACTGCTGAAATTTTTAAACCGTTTATCATGAGGATTTATGTGAAATCCAAAATTTATATTGTTATATTTTTAACAATGATTAGTCTGACTTGTCAAAGACAATGGTTTATTTTAAAAGTTGTTCTATTCCTTAAAACGTGATGTCATCATGTGATGTATATTATAATAGTTGTTAAAAGGATAAGACAACTATTTAGGAATTTTGAATATATAGTTTCTTAAAGTTCGTTATGCTAGTTTAAGTACTGTACACGTAATCAATTACAGATATCGTGCATATTTTCTTATATGTTTAATAATTTATTTTTTTAAATTAGAATTATCATTTTAATGAAGGATATGTAGGCTAGGCCTATTTATTTATTGTGCAGTTTTTTTTTTATTAATATGAGATTCTTTGCGCATAGGATTGCTTTGATGTAGGCTATGCCTATTCAATCCGATTTTAACATTGTGATTAATTAACTATACATTTGAGTTAATTGTTAAAGTTAAATACATTGAGATGCTTCATACAAGGGGTTGTTTTGATGTAGGCTCTGTCTATTCAATCCGTTTTAGTAGTTGATAATTAACATCAACTTTTAAGTTAATAATTTATTGTAAGATATCATTTTTGAGTTCTTTTTATCATTGTTTAAGTTAGCCACAACATCCCGAGTATATGATACAAAGAAAACAAGTTCTTTAATAACATAAAGTAAGTGTTGAAGATATAATAATGACATATAGTAAAGTCCTATTCTCTTGTCAAAATAGTAATCTTACCCCAGGGAGGTAACTAGTTTGGTTATATTAATTGAAATAGATAGTAAATCTTTCTGTTTAAAAATTATCCTATGCCCAAAGATATGAATTATTTTTTAGTTTTATTTGGTTTACTTGTCTTATGGAGTTAAGTAACTCTATGAATGGGTTGCAACCTTTATCCACAGGAAGATTTAGAATTTACTTAAGAGTCAGTATTTACACGATTAATTTTGTCGCAGGAATGTTTAGAATTTTCTTAAGAGTCAGTATTTACACGATTAATTTTGATGGTTATGTATTTCATAACTTATGTATGTGTATCTTTGTTTTTTAGTTAACACAACTTTTTTCTACTTTTCTATTCAACGAAATTGCTCGAATTCCAATGTTGTCTATTGACAAATTTACTGAATGGAAGGAGAAAGTCCTTCTCTCTTTAAGATGTTCTGATCTGGATCTCGCATTCCATGTAGAAGAACTACCTAAGCCCACAGGTCAAGTACGCTAAAGGATAAGGCTTCTTATGAGCGGTGGGAGCGATTTAATTGCTTGAGCTTAATGCTCATAAAATCTTATGTAAGTGAAAATATTAGAGGTTTCATCCCTAACAATGACAATGTCAAAGCTTACATGAAAACAATTGATGAATAATTTATAAGCTCTGACAAGGCGTTGGCCAGCACTTTATGAAGAGGCTCTCAAGTATGATATTTGATAGATGTCGTATATTGCGTGAGCATATTATGGAGGTGAGACATATTTTTGCTAAACTCAAGTCGCTTGAGGTTGATATGTTTGCACCATTGCTTTTGCATTTTATTCTCAACTCTCTTTCGATGGAATATGGTCCATTCAAGGTATCTTACAACACACATAAAGATAAATGATCAATCAATGAACTCTTGACCATGTGTGTGCAAGAAGAGGAGAGGTTGAAACATGAAATATCCAAAAAATTTAATTTGGTGTCTCATGATAAGAAAAATGTAGTGAAGGGAAAAAGTGCTCCTATGAAGAAGAAAGACATTTTTGACAATGACACTTGTTATTTCTGTAGAAAAAAAAAACACTGAAAGAAAGATTACCTTAAATACAAGACGTGGCTTCAGAAGAAAGATAATTTTACCTTTGTATGCTATGAATTTAATTTCATTGAAGCTTCTGAAAATACATGATGGATCGATTCTTCTTCCATAACTCGTATTCCCAAAATCATGCAAGATTTTCTATCTCTAAAGAATCTGACGAAAAGTGAATAAAATATTTATTCTAGCAATAGGACGACATCATATGTGGAAAGTTATTTAAATTTTCTATCTCATTTTAAAAGCTTATTTTCAATTTGATTTAGAAAACACTTTTTATGTTCCATCATATTCTAGGAATTTAATTTCTCTTTCTCGACTATCAATAGCTGGTTATAGTTTCAATTTTCATTTGTCTACAAAGAAACTTAATAAAGTTGTTGATTTTGAAAATTTGTTTGGAAAGTTATTTAAATTTTATCTAGCCCCCAAGACCAAATGTAATATCATAATTCTGCATGATAAAGAAATTGACACTAAGCGATGTATTATTAATGGGAACTCATTAAGTCTTTGGCACAAAAAATTGAGAGATATCTCTATTGAAAGAATCAAAAATTTAGTAAATGATGGAGTTCTTGGAGCTCTTGATTTTTCTGACTTTGAAACTTTTGTGGACTACAAAAAGAGTAAACACACCAACAAATTCACAAGTGCCAAAAAGAGTTCTAAGTTTCTTAAGATCACACATACAGATATTTGTGGACCTTTTTCTAGCCTTTGCTTGAATGGTAAGAGAAATTTTATCTCATTTATTGATGACAATTCAAGATATATATGTCTTTATCATTTGTTTAATAAATCAGAAGCACTTGATGCCTTTAAAGTTTTTTAAAACAGAAGTATAGAGACAAATTTAAGCTTAGACCAAAATTGTAAAATCTGATAGGAGTGGAGAATATTATGGTAGGTACACAGAAAAAGGACAAGTTAAAGGTCCATTTTCTGAGTTTCTTGAAAAAAATATAATTGCACAATATATCATGCCAAAAATACCACAACAAAATGGTATGGCAGAAACAAGAAGCAAGACATTAATGGATATGGTAAGAAACATGATTAGCAAATCAAGTTTCCTTATTGAGTGAAGCCTTAAAAATTATTGTATAGATTTTAAATAGGGTTCCATCCAAGTCTATCTCCAAATACACCTTTTGAATTATTTAAAGGATGGGGATCTAGTTTAAGCCATTTACATGCTTGGGCATGTCTAACTGAAGTGAGAATTTATAATCCATATTTTAAAAAGTTGGACGAACGAACAATAATTGATTTCTTTATAGGTTATGTTATTAACTCTAAAGGATTTAGATTTTATTGTCCTTCTCATTCTCTTAAACTTTTTGAGGCTAGAAATGCTAAATTTCTTGAAGAACATGAAGTAAGTGGGAGTGATTCAACTCAAGTGGTGGAACAAAAAGAAATAAGAGAACCACTTATGGTACCTTTATATACTGAAAAAATTGAATACAAATCAATTAAAATTTTCATGAATTACCTAAAGAGCAACAAGTTCAAGAGCCACCACCACTTGATGAGGAACTTGAAAAATAATCTTCTTTACCTGACTTCATTGTTGAAAGAGCACCTGAACAAATAAAATTAAGAAAATCCTCAAGAGTTCGTAGACCAGTAATTTCTAATGACTATGTTGTATGTTTTCAAGAGTTTGATTATGATGTTGGACTAAAAGATGACCCAAGTTTCTTTTCACAAGCCAAGGGTGGAGAAAATTTTACACTTTGGTATGATTCCATGAAAGAAAAGATAAAATCTACAACTAAAAATAAAGTCTGTAATCTCGATGAATTACCAAAAGGAGTCTCTACTATAGGATTCAAATGAGTTCATAAAATCAAAAGAGACTCATATAATAATGTTGAACGATACAAATCTAGACTTGTAGCCAAGGATTTTACTCAAAAGAAAGGTATTGAAAATCATGAAATCTTTTCTCTTGTATCAAAGAAGGATTCATGAAGAATAATCATGACATTAGTAGCTCACTTTGATTTAGAGCTACATCAAATGAATATGAAAACAACTTTTCTAAATAGAGATCTTGAAGAGGAGGTATACATGCGTTATTCTGAAGGGTTTAGTGATAAGGATGAAATTTACCTTATTTGAAAGTTAAATAAATCTATTTATGAAATAAAATGCTCTTCCGGTCAATAGTACATTGAATTTCATAACGTTGTTTCTTCATTCGAATTTATGAAGAACATCATTAATCAATGTATATATACCTTAAGATAAGTGTGAGTAAATATATTTTTCTAATCCGATATGTTGATGATATTTTAATTTCTAGTAATGATTGGGTTTGTTGCATGAGATGAAACAGTTACTTATTCAAAATTTTGAAACGAAGGATATATATGAAGCCTCATATGTCACTGGCATAGAGATTCACAGAGATAGATCTCAACGATTTCTTGAACTATCTCAAAGAGTCTACATTGAAAGAATTTTAAGAAGATACGAAATAAAAAACTGTTCACCTATAGAAACACCTATCATTAAAGGTGAAAAAATCTCATTGAATCAATATCCACAAAATGCATTAGAACAAGAGTAAATGAAAGACATTCGATATGCTTCACTTATTGGGAGCCTTATGTATGCATAGGTCTGTACTAGACCTGATATTGACTTTATAGTAGGAAAGCTTAGCAAATATCAAAGTAACCCTGGTCTTGATCATTTAAAAGTTGGTAAAAGAATGTTGAGATATTTACAAGGAACCAAGGATATTAAGCTTACATACAAATATTCTGACACATTAAAAGTCATTGAGTATTCAGACTTCTGTTTGGGTGAATGAAAACATAGTGGTAAATCTACTTTTGGATACATTTTTCTTCTTGCTGGAGGTGCTGTATCTTGGAAAAGTATTATTCAAATCATTATTGCAACATCCACAATGAAAGCTGAATTTATAGCATGTTATGAAGCTACATCACATCAAGTCTTAAAGTTGTCAATTCTATTGCAAGACCATTGAGATTATTTTGTGATAATTCAGCTGTAGTATTTTTTTTTTTAAAGAATAATAAGAGTGGCATCCAAAGTAAGAACATTGACTTCAAGTATGTGATGGTTAGAGATTATGTCAAGAAGCAAAATATGAGCTTTGAACATGTAAATACTACTTTAATGATTTCTAATCCCATGATTAAAGGTTTACCAACTAATATTTTCAAGGATCAAGTGACCCATGTGAGACTTAATAAGTTATTGTAGTCTTTCTATATTCTCTAACAGTTTGTCTAGACATTATCATTTTTGTTATACATGAACGTGCACATTTTGATTTTCATGTATTATAAAGTGATCATTGGATCCAATAAAGTTAGAGTCTGAATGACTTGTATTAAGCTCATTTTTAAAGTTGTTGGACACTTTATTTAGAACATATTATACATTGTCATACATAGAAGGAAGTTTTTGATTAAAATCATGCCCGTCATGATTTTTTGTATTAATACATTCTTGATAAAGTGATTATTGCATAACTCTTAAGCTGAGTGACTATGTGTATGGCCATATTGTCTATTTTTCACTCATAAAAGATTTTCTGATTTTGATATGTGGGTTAAGTGGGAGAATGTAAGAATATTACGTATAATATTACATACTAATGAGCCACGTATTTTTGATAATAAATTTACCTTATCTCCCAAGTAAAATAATAAATCAGTCATTTACTTTTTCTCCAAGTTATGCACATATAGTATTTCTTTGATAGAAAGAAATAACTATGAAAGTCTCCAAGGTTAAAGTTATTTTCCTAGAGTCCCTAGCTTGCCTATAAATACGCTTGTGATTCCATTAGTCTAGCATAACTTTTGATAGGCATAGGCTAGAAGATTCTAAGGTTTTTTCTCTACCTCTTTCTAATTAAAGTTTTGACAAAGGATTCTCCACAACACTTGAACAATGATGGTTCAAGTCACATTTCTTTTTAACTTTCCTGTTGCGTTTTGACTCTTTGTATGTGTTGAAATTTAACATAAAGTTCATGTTATGCTTGAGGTTTGAGTAAGGGCCAAGGATATGGCAATATATTGGGGGGAACATAGTTCTTAAGCTAGATATGGCCAAAGCATATGCCAGAATATCCTACGTATTGATATGAGCATTATCTTCCTCGTCTAGGTTAGTATCCTAGATTATAGAGTTGTAAATTTAAATCGTTCTTTGAAGTTAGTGAAATTTGATTGAAAAAACTACACATTATAGGTTAAAATTGTTAGTCCCTTAAGCAAGAAGTTTTTCTATGATAAATCATGTGTTAGCGTAATCCCCATTCAAATATTGTTATAGGAACCTGGTGCCTAGATAGAGTAGTTGCTATTTATTTATTTCATTTGGAATTTGATCCACTCCCCACAGTTACTCTAAATACGGTAAAAGCGTTGGTAGACTTATTATTCAAATTCTTACATCTTTCATCAAATATTTGTTTTGCGGATTTATTGATTTTCAACGCTGATTGAACGTCACCATTTATTTCCTTTATCTCGATCAAATAATCCACTTCTCTTCCTTCTTGATTTTGTAATTAGTGAAAAACTAGTGTACGTACCCGCGCGATGCGCGGATAACATTAAAATGTTATTTCTATTATTTTATATCGAAATGTCTCGCTTGAGCATATTAAATCATATTACCTTAAAGAAAAAATCAACTATCATATTATTTTTTAATGAAATGCGAAAAAAATAAAATCTACCCCACCCACCTTCCACCCCTACCTCGCCTATTTCAAGATCAGATGATCTACCTCTTTATCCGCTTGAGAAGGCTAACTTGAATTTAAAATAAAATATTTTACCCCCCACCCCCACCCCTCCGTTTTCATCCCCACCTACCTCAATCCCTCTTATCTCTAATTAAATTTATACGAAAAAATAATCATGTTATTGTAAAAAAAAATTATATTTCATATTTTTTAAATTATATTATTCACAATTTAAAGGTAATAGATTGCTAATATCACTCCCTCACCCCACCTCTAACGAAATTTATATGAGTAAAAACAATCATGTTATTCAAAAAGAAAAAATTGTATTTATGTTTTACTTTGTTTTATTATTTACAATATAAAGATTTCTGATTATAAAAAATAATGTAAAATTTTATTCTACTATAAAATTTATAAATAGTAACATATATATGATATTAGCTAATTGTTTCATTACATTCTAAAAATTAATTTAAACCCATCCAACCAACACCACAAATCCTTAATGTGCATTTTTCTATTATATTTAATTACTTTACTTTTTTGTAATTTGATTTTAGATTAAATTATTTTTTTCTGTTACACGTATAAGCAGTTGAGTTTTTTTACCTCACTCATAATATAGAAATTAGAATAGATAAATTTTATCATGTAATGATATATAGATTAAAAGAAGACTTCAAAAGAGTTTAATCTGCTTAAAGTGATTATAATTTAAAATTTAAGTTAAACACTTTTACACCTTGAGAAACATAATCTTATCTCATATTCTACGATTCATCTTTGTTCTCTTAATTTTCTTTCTTTATATCATGAAATTAAGTGACGCCTAAAATAACTAAAAATGTTTATGTAAAATTAAAAGACAATAAATAAATTAAATTATCAAAATATCTATAAATTTATTTTATAATCCTTCTAAAAAAGTAAATATGTGAATGTGATATTAAATACATAAATCAGATAGTTATAAATTGCATATAATTGTATCAATACAGAAAAATAATGAAATTAAATAACATTAAAAAATAACAATAATATCAAATACATATTTTAAAAATATCACAATTTTTATCAATATAAAATAAGTATTTCTATCTAGTTTACTTATGGATTTTTTGAGCTTTTATTTTATAGCTTTTGAATTTTCAATTTATGGATTGCAATATGTTTATTATCTAATTACTTTTTAAAAATTATTTTAAAAACCCCAACACCCCATTTTTCCTAAAGTTTGTGGTTTATCTTTAAGTTTTCTTTTATTATTATTTTCTTTATCTATACTAAGGAATTACTCAAGAATTTCGAACTTTATTTCAACTCAAATTTTATTTTACTTTAAATTTGAATTTAAATGTCATATTAATTTGTTAAAAGAAGATCAATTTATTGTTCTTTCTTATTCTTGCTTTTTTAAATGTAATATATAACTTGTTTCTTCAAGAGATAGATATTTGAAATTAAAAATATTCTTACATTGACGAAAATGAATAAACGAAGACCAGTTTGTTATTCTTCATTATCCTTGCAATTTTACATTTTTCCTTAGTTATTTAAAATTAATAAATTTGTAAAATATTAAAAGTAATCAATATGTTCTTTAAGAATATAAATATAGATATTGTTTTAGTATTTTTTTTTAAATTATCATTTCACACTATTATAATATAAATAGGATTATTGGTTAACTATTTTATATATTTATGTTTTACCATTAATATGTTTATAGAGTAGAAGAGGACTCCAATATAATCTAATTTAATTTGTTAAGAATACTTATTATTTAAAATTCAAAATCAACACTTGTTTAATCTAATTTATGTTTTTCCCCTCTATTGAATATAATTTTATCTCATGTTTAATTTAAATTTTTTAATTCAAATTAAAAATTTATTAACCTAAGGAATTCGATAATGATTGAAATTATTTAAGGAATGCATAAAATAAAATAGCAAAAATTTATACATAAATGAAAATCTGCAAGTAAGACCATGAAAAAAAAAAAATGAACATTATCTAAATACCTATAAAATTATTTTATAAGCTCCTACAAAACATAGTTGTGATTTTTTTTTTCACATTCATTCTTTACATAAATAACCTGTTAAATCTCTTCAATATATTTCTAGTCTCAATTGTAGTTATCGATTTCTCAAATAGTCATTTCACATTTTGAATTATTTACATAATCATATTAGTGGAGACCTCACCTTCGTTAGATACATTTGTGACAAAAGATAAATATGATGTTATTTATAGATAATAATAATAATAACAATAATAATAGTAAAATAACTAAAAAAAACAAAGGAAATCAAGCATGAATAATCATACTTTTGTATTTATTCAAAGAAATCTGAGGATGAGTATTACCTATAATTAATTATCCATGATAAATACGCTTATGATTTATGATAAGTAGAATATTAATCACAAATAATAACAATAATAATTAAAAATAATTAAAAAATAAATTAAGGATGAACAACATACCTTGATAGCTACTCAGAGTAATTTGATGAACATCACCTATAATCTCTTTATCCTGGGTAGAAATACTCTATGACAAAAGGAAAATATTATATATATATATATATAAATATATGTGTATATAAGAGATCAGAGTTAACTACAATAACAATAACAACATACTCAGTGCATTCCCACAAAGTGATATCTGAGGAGGATAGAATATACACAGATCATACCACTATCTCATATAAAGTAGAGAGGTTGTTTCTGATAGACTCTCGGCTTAAGACCGAAAAAAAGCACAGGCTAAAATTCAGGAAATGCAGGAAGCTTTAAAACAGACCGCACGTGAACTCTAGAGGCAACTAAAATTCGTTCCACCCAGGCCACTTGTAAGTACCTTTGATTAAAACTCAAAGACAAACTAACAAATTTGTTAGTGACGATATTCTGATTGGTTGAATCAGGAAGAAGTTAGAGCAAGCAAAAATTTAATATCTAGATTTGCTGAGAGAGCAAACAAAAGAGGGGAAATGCAGGGTAATTCGTAATAAAAATTATTTATTCAATGTAATATCATCTAGGTTACCTACCTACCTAAATATGCCTACTCAACTAAAAAAGGAAAGAAAGAAAAGATACAAATAGCAATGCAAAAAATTTGTGTGGAATGATAATGTTAATGAATTTATATAGATAAAATATTTAATTAAAAATTTCAAAATAGAAATGATTTAACTTGTGGATAAGTTTAAATTCAAATTAAAATAAAACTGTAATTATCCTATTAGATAAAATGTGAAGATAAACTGTTAAAAGTGATTATATAGAGTAATAATATTGTATTCATTATTATCTCCTAGCCTTGTGGTAATTTATTTTTGATAGACCTGTGATAGCAAAAAGAGGTAAAACGTGTTTAGCCAAAAAAGAAAGTTATCATTAACTTTAAATTCAAAAATTGATTAGGATAGTAATTAGATAAATACAAATTTTAAATTCTAACAATAAAATAAAAAGGAGAAAAAAATTTAATTTTAAATACAAATTTTAAATTTAATTTTCAATATCATTATTATTATTTTTATTTTTATTATTATTATTATTATTATTATTATTATTATTATTATTATTACTATTATTATTATTATTATTATTATTATTATATACATACGTACTACTGTTACTATTGTTTCCATCCTTACTATTAATTATTATTATTGCTATTATTATTATTATTATTATTATTATTATTATTATTATTATTATTATTATTATTATTATGATTATAGTTTTTTATCTTTCCCTAATATGTAAATAAATTCTATTTAAATATATTTTATAACATTTAAATTTTATAAGAGATAAATTTGAAATAGTATATATTATTAGATCTCTTTAATTATTAATTTCTATTTTTAAGATAATGAAAATCTTTTTTGTAAAACGATAATTTAGTCAAATTCAAATACTTAATTGTACAATTCAAATTTTTTATTATAATATTTTTAACTTTGTCTTAAAATATTTTTTAATATTGTCTTAAAAAATTGCTATGTGGCTATTTTAATAGCTTGACACGTGGCTTCTTGTCTTGATTCTAGTTTTGTTTTTATATATATATAGATAGTTTTTTGGGGGAAATATAAGATAAGGAGTTTGAAGATAAATTATACTTCCTCCATTCACTTTTACAAGTCAATTTTGTTGACTTGGTACATCCCTTAAAAATACTTTCAATTAAGGGTATATTTTACTATTAATGATTATTTAGACTCTAAATTTGACTGCTATTAATTACTTTATGTTGTTATTTAATACCAATGGTAGAAATAAAAAGTATCATATAATTCTCTCAATTTTATAAATTGAATAAGTAAATTAAAATAGTTATTTTTAATAAATGAACCAAGTAAAAACAACATGCATAGGAAAAATAAATATGAATTTTTTTTCAAAATACTACAAGTAAAAGGAGAAGATTTGTAAAAGAAGACACTACTAAAACTTAATTAGTAAAAAGACACCCTATAGTAAAAGAGACACCCTAATTTAGTAACTAGGGAAGAATTGACATTGTGCCCACTTTGAAAACATATTTTGCAAATAGACACTAAATTTTTTTTTTTCATTTAAATTTTAGGGTTAGGGTCCAAAAAGTGAAAAAAGTGGGGTCCACATGTGGGCCAATTTGCCTTTTTGATATTTTTAAAACTTTGAGAATTTAATAAACTACACCTAACACCCTTCATTTCTTTTAATATTAAACAAAACCTCTTGTCTCTCTCCTCAACTTCTCAAACTCCCGCTACTCCCAAGAAAATCCTCTCAAACGATTTTTACTTTTCATTCTTGTCCAACGGCAAAGTACTCCTTTTTTCATTATAAGGTAAGTTAAAATCAAATTTTGATTATTTGTAGATCCATTTTAGCGATTTTTATTTGTTATCCATTTTTTAGTGATGTAGTATAGGAAATTTTTCCAAATGCGATTGATTAAATAGTTAAAATCTGAGTATTTTCTAGGTAATTTGTTTGATTCTGTAGCAATAGTTGAGTTTTGATTTCGCATATTTGACTGAAAATTTTTCGTTGATCACGCTGTTGGATTTTGAATATTTTTCTAAAAAAATTGATTCACTTATGGTATTTTGTGTAGTGAAATGTTTAATGGTGGGATAATTCCTAGTTATTTTGGATTTTCCATTTGAGCATTGAAATGTTTCTGTTAGTAGACTTGTGGTCTATGAATTGACAATGACAAAATTATTTTTAGGGTAGATTCCGTTAAGAAATGGGTAAAGCTAGAGTTGGTGTTGTAGACACGTGATTTTTGATCCTCCCTAAATTTTAACTTGTTTATCGATACTAAATATTTATATTTATATTTAGTCATATATTATTTTGACTATTATTTTATTTTAATATAATATAAATAATTAAATTAATTTAATTTTAGGATATTATTCTTTAAAAAAAAAAAAAAAAAAAAAAAAAAAAAATAATAATAATAAAAATAAAATAGTTTTGTACTATCTTAATTATATAATTTAATTTTGACTATTTTTAGATTGTTATTGTATTTTTTTTTTTATTATAAAAATCAATTAATTATTATTATTATTATTATTATTATTTTATTTGTTAGTATTAGCTATTTATTTATTTATTTATTATTTTTCGTTATTAAAAAAAAAATAATAATAATAATTAATTAAAAAAAAAAAAAAAAAAAAAAAAAAATGAAAAATGAAAAAATCTTATAAACTACCCAACCCCACGTTCCCCACAAACACACACTTTTTCCCCAAACTCCCCCATTATTCCCTCAACTCCCATTTTCAACTCATACACATGCACAATATATATTAGATGCACAAGAAAAAAAAAGGAAGGAGAGAAAACAAAAAAATACAGAGTCAGGTAAAAAAAAAAAAGCCTTAAAGAGAAACACAAAAAGGAGGGAAGAACAAAAGGGAAAAGAGTGGAGGCTGAAGTTCCGTTCGAAGTTTCCTTTGAAATTTTCATTGTTCATTAAAGTTCATTACAGGTTCTTTTTGATCTCAAATCATTTATGTCATAAATGTTATGATGAAAAAGCATGTATAAAAATATGCAAGTGGTGCTTGTTCTGCTGTTATTACATATTGTTTCGTTAATTTTTTTTATGTATACGTTCCATGATTTAGTTGGATGATATATTTTCACTATTGTCACATCAAATAAAAATTTCTTGTTGCTATGTAAAAAAAAAAAAAAAAAAAAAAAAAAAAAAAAAAAAAAAAAAAAAAAAAACCAAAAAAAAAAACCAAAAAAAAAAAAGAAACGGACGCTTGGGAGAAGAAATCAAAAGAAAATTTAAAGGTGAAACGGAAAGGGAAAGGAGAAAAGAAGAGTTAGAGTTTGAGTTTTGGGGTCTCGTTTGAGTTTTCAGTGACGTCGTTTGTGCTTTCTTTTAATTAGTTCATCATACAGGTTCTTGTTCGATATCACTATTTATTTTATAATTTTTATTGTAAGCCAAATCATGAATGAAATTATTCTAATGGCTTGTTATATTATTTAGTGTGTGTAGTTTATTATTTCTATGTAATTTGCTCTATGTCTTCATTTATAACTTGTTTGTCATTTTGAAACCAAGTCATTTAGATTAGAGTTTTGAAGTTTGAATGAGACGATTGTTAAAGTTGTTAATGTTAAAAGATGTAGCGGTACATTTAATTAACGTGTGATTAGTGTAATTGTATTGCACACTAAAACTAAAGCTAGAATATAGAAATTATGCATGCATGCATGCAAAAGAAAAAAAAAGGGAAGAACACAAGGCAACAACTGAAAAAAAAAAAAAGACCAACAACAAAAACACTTAGAAAAAGAAGGAAAAAGAAAAAAAAAAAAAAAAAACAAAACCAAAGAAAACAGTGAGAAAAGTAAAGAGAGAAAATCAAAGAAGAAAAACTAAAGGAAAAGATATGCGGAGAAAAGAGTGTTGAGTTGAAATCGGGTTTTCGTTTGAGTTTTGGTGGCGGTACTTCTTTATTCGATATAATTTATCAAACAGGTTCTTGTCAAATCTGTACTACTTATTTTTATAAGTTTTGTTTTGAATCGAAATATGAATGAAGTTATTTCAAGGGTTGTTTTATATTATTTAGTATGTTTAATTTACTATTTTTATATAGTTCATGCTTTATGTCTTTATATGGAATTCATTTGTTGTTTATGAGATAAAGTTAATTAGATTAGTTTTGAATTTTAAATAAGATTTTTTTTTAAAAAAAATTATTAGTATTAAAAGATGTAACATTTCATTTGGTTGTTATGCGAGTAATGTAGTTATGTTGAAAACAGAACTTGTGAATCATGCATGAATGCAAAAGATTAAAAAAGAAAGGTTAAAAAAATAACATGCAATATGCATGCACAACATTTCTATATGTATTTGCATACACAAACAGAAAAACTGAAGGAACTAAAAAGAATTGTTGAAAAGATTAGAAATGTTGGGTTTGGTTAATGAATTTTTCTTTTGTTTGTACTAAAAAGAAATAACTGAGTTGGAGTTTCAAAAAGAGTTCAACATATTTTATTTATACTTGTTAGTAACAATCATTTTATCAATTTTTTTATTTTTTTTTTCTTTTTTTTTTCTTTTATCATTTATCATGATTTTGGGATGTTCAAGATACTTTGTGTATTAAATAAAATTGATCGTTTGCTAATCTTGTTGTGTATAAATTTCTTTCGGATTAGATGGTGATTTAAGAATTGAATCTCCTTATTTAATCCTTACAAGTCTCTATTAGATATGAATCAAAGCCTCAGCCAAAATTAAGGCTTAGTAGATTTTATTTATTTATTTTATTAGTATTATTATTATTTTTTTTTTAAAAAAAAAAAGAGCGAAAAGAGTAATAATATGAATAGGAAAATGATCTCGAATTTTTAAGAAAAAAAACGAATGCCTTTTAACACTAGATAAATTTTAATACGTCTAATATATTTTCGTCTCGATTAAGAATGCGGCATACACATCTTTTCGAGACATTTTTAAAGTCAAGGATGCAATAATGCACCTTGAAAAATATTTTTCTAAAATTAACTTTCACCGATTTATTTAATATAAAGATAATACACAAGTTTTGGTATAATAAAAATGAGCGATTCAAGGCCTTAACATAACTTATTAAAATAACTTAAGTCAGGATAAGTCAATAAAAGCGACCGTGCTAGAACCACGGGACTCGAGGGGTGCCTCACACCTTCCCTTCGGTCAACAGAATTCCTTACCCAGTCTTCTGTCTCGCAAACCAACAAAGAGTCATTTCCTTTTGATTAGGGATACAATAAGGTGACTTGGAACACCATAACTCAATTCCAAGTGGCGACTCTGTAAATAAAATAATCCCTATTCAACATCGTCACTTTAATTGAAAAAAAAAAAAAAAAACCCTTCGACTCGATCCCTCGAGAGAAAAAGGGGGTGTGACATCTCTGGCGACTCTGCTGGGGACCCTAAATAAGAATTCGAGCTTTGATATTGACTTTACTTGCCTTAATTATTTTTATAATGTGTTTATTGGTCTTATGTGCTACTTGTCGCTCATTTACTGCTTTGATATTATTTGAATTGTATTATAAATTGTCTTCTCTCGCGTACCCCCTCTGAGTCTCTGAAATAGGATAGAGGGAATGCAGCATATGCATCCCACCTTCTTTTTGAGATAACCGGAGTGTCAAGGCACCTGGTGAAGGATATAGTCACACATGTTAGGAGGGGTTCGGATCGACAACGAAGGCGGTGTTGCCCTGCTACCGACCAAGTTGTCCCTCCCCGGCTCGAGTGTCCGCTCGAGTAAGCCAGTCTAGACACTTATCCCTATTAGGTTTTAACTTAGAAGAACTGAAAACTCAGAATCTGGTTATCCCTATTAGGTACCGCTTTATTTGCATCATATGCATTTGACTTAGCGGGACTCGGCACAAGGGTCGGGTCTGTCTAGGACAGGTGACCTAATTTATAAAGACCAACATGTGCATCCTACGTGCTCTTTGATATTTGTTTGGAAGGCTATTTGTGTGTTGACCGGCTTTAGGCAATTTTAAAATACGAGAGATTAATTTATTTTCAAATTTAGTTGATCATTTTGAAAGAAAAATTTATTTTTAAAATAAAGAATTTTTTTTTTTTTTAAAAAAATATACATCAACACAATTTTACAATCTTTATGAACTACGAGGGTCTGATTCTCACATCTTAGTGAGATACGTAGGAAGTCCTTCCCAGGATACGACTTTATCTTTTAAAGAAAAATTTTGTTCATGGATTTATTGGAAAATATTTTGAAAATATGATTATTTTTCATAATTATTTTTCTAATTTTCAAGTCCAATTTTTATATATATATTTAAACAGCCCAGAATCTTTAGGGATCATGAGGCTAAGATTTTACAAAAAAAAAATAATAATAATAATAATAATAATAAATAATAATAATAAATAATAATAATAATAATAATAACAATAAAATAAAAATATATTTCAAGAGCCCGGAATCTTTAGGGATCATGAGGCTAAGTTTTTACAAATATATATATATATATATATATATATATATATATATATATATATATATATATATATTAATTTTAACAAGTCCTAAACCTTTAGGGTCATGAGATTGAAAATTTTATACAACTTCATACATAAAACGGTCATTCTATTCTTCTTTATTTCTGAGTTCTTTTATTTTATTTTTACTTAGGGAATATTGTCTTCAAACACATAGATAAAATTGTCTAGAAGTCTGTTATAGCAAAGTTTTTGATAGAGTCAATTTAAATAAAAAAATAATATTATCAGTCTTGTTTCTCTCACTTTGATTTTTGATAAAATTGTTCTTTGCAACTAAGTTTAAATAATGGTCGCACTAGGTTTTACAAGTTAAGTTATAAATTCTTTTCAAAATTAATAAATTAAGTTTTGTCTAAGTCTAGATATTTATTAATTTTATGTCCCTTTCAATAGGTATAAAATGTCTCCCCCTGTTCGTGGAAAGCGTTCAAAGAGAAAGAGAGATGGAAGTGTACCCCTTCAGGTTGTGGATTGTACCCCTCTGCAACTTTGGTTATGGTGGAATGCAATGGATACTTTCGATTATGACGAGATACATAAGTATTTGGGCTTTTTGACGAGTATCATGAGAATCAACCCTAATAGGGAGGTGATTGATGCATTACTGAATTTCTGGGACCCGAAGAATAATGTATTCCGCTTTTCAGATTTTGAGTTGACACCTACTTTAGAAGAGATAGCAGGCTATGTTGGATATGGTGATATGCATCGGAAGAAACTTATAGCCCCAAGACTTATTTCGATAAACAAATTTTGCAAGCTCATGAACATAAAGAACACAAAAGAAGAATCAATGAAAAAAGGTTGGGTTTCCTTGCAGTTTTTGTATGACAGATACGGAAGGCAAGAGGGGTTTCAGAAGTACGGTAAAGAACTTTGTAATAAGGGAAGTTTTGAGACTTGGAAAGTTCACAGACGATTTGCATTCATGGTAGCCTTTTTGGGCACTATGGTCTTCCCAAGAAGAGAAGAAAAAATTAATATTCGTTTAGCGGGAGTGGTACAGATACTGATTAAGAAAGATTACACCATGATACCAATGATCCTAGCTGATATTTACCGTGCTCTGACTGTTTGTCAGAAAGGAAAAAGTTTTTTCGAGGGATGTAATATCTTGTTACAGATGTGGATTGTAGAGCATCTTTATCAACGTCCTACATTGACAAGGTTCAATCCCGAGCGATTCAATCGAATCAACGATTACGAGGAAAGGATGGAGAAATATAAATGTCCAAAAGAAATTGGAGATTGGGTTAAACTTTTTCGTTCTTTGACAACAGACAAAATCACTTGGAATCTCCATTGGTTCCCTTGGAAGCAAGTCATGTATAGTTCTGTCATTCGTCCGTTCTTGTTATTAATGGGCATTAGAGGTGTTCAACCGTATGTTCCATTGAGAGTTCTACGTCAGCTAGGCAGGCGTCAAATAATTCCCGTAACCGAAGACATGGCTGAGTTCGTATTTGAGGTCAGACCAGAGATTTCACTTCCAGAAGATTTGGCCCAGCAGATTTGGGAGGGTCGCCGTATTATGGGAGTCGAAACGATGGTCATAGAGCGTGAGAAAGGAGAAGTGCACCCAGATTATCGGGAATGGTTTGAAGAACAGTCGAGTCCTCCAGTCAGACCAGAAAAATCGGTTAAAGGACCTATAGATCAGGAAGCTGCAATCAGGATAGGAATTGAAAGAGCCATGCGAGAACATCATGAAGCCAACCAAATTTTGAGAGATGAATTAGAGCATGCCAGGGCAAAAATAGACGAACAACAAAGGGAATTCTCTGAAGAGAAAGCTAAGTCAGCAGCTATTGAGGTTGCACTTCGGGGACAAATCAAGTTTGCTACCACTAGGGGGTCACACGTTGCAGAACTTGCCGCATCTCGCCGACAACAACTTCAAGAAGTTGAAAAGAATATGCAGGAAGAATTCGATCGAGAGAGATCTCAGTGGATTCGTGAAAGAGGAATATTGCGAGAACAGTTGGAGGTTGTTTCCGCTCGTGAACAACGTGCAAGAGAGATGGTTGATTTCCGAGATTGACAGGCCCAGGAATGGGATCAGGCTTTCAGTTCTCTTCGAGAGAAAGTCCATCGTGTAGCACAGGATACTGCCAGAACGGGTTTAGATTATCAGCAGTTGGATTGTGAGGACTTTTTGGCACAAGTACCAGCTTTCGCACAGCGACTCACTACTTCATTGGAGGACATATATCTGAGTTTGGGAGGACATATTAAATCGAAATCTCCTTGAAAGGATCGTTGTTTTCTTTGTCATAGTTTTTTTTTTCATTTTCAGTTTTAAATTATTTTTTATTTTTTTTTGTTTTTGTTTAGATATTATGTCTTTAGTTTTCAGATGTCAGTTAGTAGGTTTTATTTTAGGAGTTGGGTCAGTTATTTTATCGTAGAATGTAATGAAGTTGAACGTTTATTTCTATATATATTACATATGTTTTACTTCACTTTATTTATTTTCTTCAATAATAATATTAAAAAAAAAAAATAAAAAAAAATAAAAAAAAATTGTTAAATTACACCCGAACTACGCAAGATCTGATTCATGTCCTAACATGATACGTAGGCAACCCTCCAAAGGGTTCGATCATAACTTTTGAAAATATGCCTAGAAAAGCCGGGATGAAACACAAAGCTTCCATGATAGGTTGGGAAATGCATATAGTAACATGACATATAATGTGGCATTATAATGTGTTAAATATATAACACTCACCTGTTTGTTGCTTGATTACAGAAAGATAAAATAATTGGTGGTTGGTTTGTGGTTTAAACTGGCATCACATCCGTATAATACCAGATACAAGGGTAAAAGAAGAATGACTCGCAGAGAAGATATAGAGTCTGATAGTGAAGAAGAGCAGAATCAGTTGACTTTACAGGAAGTAGCATCAATGGAAGAAATAAAGTCATTAAAACAACAGATGGCGGAAATGTACAAAGCTTGGTTGAATGGACAAGCCCCGCCTTCTTCAATCCCTGGACTTTCAGCTTCAAATGATCCAAATTCTGACCCAGCTCAAACTAGTGATCCTTTTTACCCACCAGGGTTTGGCCCATTCGCTACTATGTCTGGAGTCGCTGGTACTTCTACCGTGCGCCCACCAAATCCATCTGTCGCAAATAACCCACTTTTTACTTCTGTAGCGCCAGCTACTGCGGGAATTCAACCGACAATACCAAAGAATATGGGAAAACCAAATCATGATATGTTATATCCTCCTGAAATGACTTTCAAATCACAAAATCCACATTATCATGTTCATCAACGTGATACTCCTATTGTGATTGAGAAGATTGCTAAGAATGAGGAACAGGAGGAGATGGCTAGAAAAGTGAGAAGCCTGGAACAAAGTATGAGAAATATGCAAGGAGTAGGTGGACCAAAAAGTGTTTCGTACAAGGATTTATGTATGTTTCCTGATGTCCATTTACCGATAGGGTTCAAAATGCCAAAATTTGACAAATATGAAGGACATGGCGATCCTGTAGCTCATTTGAAAAAGTTTTGCAATCAATTAAGGGGAGCAGGAGGAAAAGAAGAATTATTGATGGCGTACTTTGGAGAAAGCCTTACAGGGATAGCTTCTGAATGGTTCATTGACCAAGACATTTCCCGTTGGCACGTGTGGGATGACATGGCTCGAGATTTCGTTCAACAATTTCAGTATAACATTGAGATAGTTCCAGATCGCACTACGCTTGCCAACATGCGAAAAAAGATGACTGAAAATTTTCGAGAATATGCCGTCAGATGGAGAGAGCAGGCTTCAAGAGTTAGACCATCGATAAAAGAATCTGAAATGATTGATATTTTTCTGCAAGCACAAGAACCTGATTATTTTCATCATTTGCTTTCTACTATCGGAAGCACATTTGCAGAAGTTATCAAAGTTGGAGAGATGGTAGAAAACGGAATCAAATCAGGAAAGATCATCAGCCAGGCCGTTTTGAAAGCAACAACACAGGCAATTCAAAGTGGTACAGGAAGTTTTGGGGGAAAGAAAAGAAAAGAGGATGTAGCAACTGTCATGGCAGGTCCACGACAAAATTGGAGAGGTGCGCGTCAACCATACGAGCAGAATCCATTATATTTTGTTCCATCTCCCCAATATCCTATTTATAATACACAATCATATGTTCGAGGTCCTTCTTACCCGCAGTGGCGTACACCAGCAATCCAAAATCATCCAATGGCCCCGCAAGTTCAAAGAGGTCCTTCGAGGTCTAATTTTCGGCCTAGAGCAGAATTCAAAAGGGATAACATGGTAAAAGATAATTTCACTCCTATTGGAATATCTTACACCAGTTTATTTCATAGACTGAGAAAAATGAATGTTCTAAACCCAATTGAGAGAAGGATCCCGAATCCTCCTCCGAAGAATTTGGACTATTCTAGAAGATGTGAATACTGTTCTGATGCCCCAGGGCACGACACAGAGAAATGTTGGTATCTGAAAAGAGCCATTCAAGAGTTGATTAATACCCAACAGATTATGGTAGAAAGTCCAGGCGCTCCAAATGTCAATCAAAATCCACTGCCAGATCATAATGAAACAAACATGCTCGATGTGATACTCAGTGGTGAAGACACTACGATTCCCTTTAAACCGATCATTAAAATTAAAACTGATTCGGAAAAATCAGCAAATGCTGTAGATTTAACGAAAGAAAAACCTGCAGAAGCAGAGGTGGTGATAGCAAAACCCGAATCATCGAATGATCCCTTGGCGATGGGGAAAGAGATTTCAGAAAATATTGGGTCAAGTCAACTAAAGCCGAAACTCATTATTCCTGGAAGATCCAATAAGCCTCTTTTAATCATAAAAGGAGCTCCTGTAATTCCTATTGTTATTAAACCAGTGTCACAGCTGCCTATGGTTGATACCAAGGCAGTCCCTTGGAATTATAATCACGTTGTGGTGATGCACAAGGGGAAAGAAGTAATTGAAGATGTAGATGAAGTAGGAGGATTAACTCGATCTGGAAGATGTTATGTTCCCGTAGAGTTAAGAAAGAATAAACAAGGCGGTGAAGAACGAATGACAGTCAAGAAGCCTGTCACTGATGAAGAAGCTGAAGAATTCTTAAAGAAAATGAAATTGCCAGAATATTCTGTTATAGAACAGTTGAAGAAGACACCAACACAGATTTCTTTATTGTCTTTATTGATACATTCAGAGGAACACCGCAAGGCTGTAATGAAGATTCTTAATGAAGCATGTGTTCCTAGTGAGATTAGAGTAAATCAGCTGGAAAAAGTTGTTGGAAGGATCGTTGAAGCAAATAAAATTGCTTTTTCAGATGATGAACTGCCCATAGAAGGTACGGAGCATAACAAAGGTCTGTACATTTCTGTGAAATGCGAACATTCCATCATCACTCGAGTGTTAATTGATGGAGGATCAGGCGCTAACATTTGTCCTATGTCAACTTTACAAAAGTTGAATGTTAATGTGGAAAGAATCCGACCTAACAATGTGTGCGTCAAAGGTTTTGACGGATCGAAAACTGATGCCATTGGTGAAATAGAACTTATATTGACAATTGGGCCTGTGGATTTTTCTATGGATTTTCAAGTACTGAACCTTGATGCTTCATATAATATGTTATTGGGAAGGCCATGGATTCATAGGGCTAAAGCAGTCGCATCAACGTTGCATCAAATGGTCAAATTCGAATATGACAGGCAAGAGATAGTAGTTCATGGTGAAGGAGACTTATCAATGTATAAAGACTACTCTGTTTCTTCCATCGAAACAAATACTGCCAATGTGTTAATTCATCAAGCTTCTGAGGTAGTGGCTGTTGAGCATATCCTCGAGGGGAATCTCATCGCAAGACCACAATTGTCCTCTGCATCTATTATGATAGTGAATGAAATGTTGAAGCATGGTTTTGAACCAGGAAAAGGTCTAGGGATGTTTTTGCAAGGCATAGTTCATCCGGTAAACCTCTATGAGAACTTTGGTACTTTTGGTCTGGGATACGAGCCTACTGCTAAAGATATAAAGAAGGATAAAAAGCATAAGAAAGAGTCGTGGTCACTTGCCAAGCCTATACCGCCACTTTATGAGTCTTTCATCAAATTCAGTGTTGTTGGATCCTCCAAGTTACCTAATGCAAAATCAATGAATGATGATGATACAGAGTTGATTGACCTTTTTCAGAATATGTTCATTGAAGCAGATATGGTTGAAATTGGGGAAGGTACCAGTAATGCAGATGTGCAGTTTGTCGGCCCTGATGTCCAGCTTAACAATTAGGAGGCCACTCCTCTCCCTATTATAAAAGAGTCTTGGTAGTTTGTTTGTTTTCTTACAGTCTTAGTAGTTTGTTTGTTTTCTTACAGTCTTAGTAGTTTGCTTGTTTTTACTTCTGTAATTTAAATTATTCTAGGATTATAATTCAGAACTTTAAATTTGGTATGTTAGGTTAAAACTCTTTCTATCTATGTTTCTAATTAAGTGCAGTTTCCCTTTGTTTTATTTTAAGTCTAATTTTTATTTATTTATTTTTTATCATACAGTTCTTTCTATGCCGATTCTAATGATATGACATGCATGAAGAATTGTTCACAAGAGTTAAAAAACCAATCTAATTTTGAAATAATGAATAAGGAGGTTGAATACGATGAAGAAGAAGCATTTGAGGATATAAACAAAGATTTCAAACAGTTTGAGAATAAGACAAATCCCAATTTGGAAGAAACTGAGGCGATCAATCTGGGAGATCATGAAAATATTAGGGAGACTAAGATAAGTGTACATGTTCAACCACAACAAAAGAAAGCTATAATTGAAGCGTTGCATGAGTATAAAGATATCTTTGCGTGGTCTTATGATGATATGCCCGGTTTAAGCACTGATTTGGTAGTTCACAAGTTGCCAATTGATCCTGCTTCTCCTCCTGTCAAGCAGAAGCTAAGAAAGTTCAAAACTGACATGAGTGTAAAAATTAAAGAGGAAATCACGAAGCAACTTGAGGCTAAAGTCATTCGAGTGGCCCAGTATCCTACTTAGTTGGCAAATATTGTCCCTGTTCCAAAGAAGGACGGTAAAGTTCGGATGTGTGTTGATTATCGCGATTTAAACAAAGCAAGTCCGAAAGATAATTTTCCACTTCCCAATATTCATATTTTATTGGACAATTGTGCCAAACATGATCTTGCTTCTTTTGTGGATTGTTATGCGGGGTATCACCAGATCATTATGGATCCAGAAGATGCGGAAAAGACATCATTTATTACTCCATGGGGAACATATTGTTATAGAGTTATGCCTTTTGGATTAAAGAATGTTGGGGCAACTTACATGAGGGCAATGACCACAATGTTTCATGACATGATGCACAAAGAAATTGAAGTTTATGTGGATGATGTGATCATTAAGTCGAGAGAGCAATCTGATCATATCAAAGATTTGATAAAATTCTTTGAAAGGCTTCGGAGGTATGATCTCAAACTTAATCCAGCAAAATGTGTATTTGGAGTTCCGTCAGGGAAACTTTTGGGTTTTATAGTCAGTCGACGTGGCATTGAGTTAGATCCTTCAAAAATAAAAGCTATCCAAGATTTACCTCCACCGAAAAATAAAACGGAGGTGATGAGTTTACTTGGAAGGTTGAATTATATCAGTAGATTCATTGCTCAGCTTACGACAACTTGCGAGCCAATATTCAAGTTGTTGAAAAAGAATGTTAAAGTTGAATGGACTGAAGAATGTCAAGAGGCATTTGACAGAATTAAGAGACACTTGTCGAATCCGCCTATTTTGGTTCCTCCAGAGCCAGGCCGACCCTTGATATTGTACATGTCTGTTTTAGATAATTCTTTTGGCTGTGTATTGGGTCAACATGATGTCACAGGAAGAAAAGAACAAGCCATCTACTACCTTAGCAAAAAGTTTACCACTTATGAGGCTAAGTACACTCTTCTTGAGAAAACGTGTTGCGCCTTAACTTGGGTAGCCCAAAAGCTGAAACATTACTTGTCATCTTATACTACTTACCTCATCTCTCGTATGGATCCTTTAAAGTACATCTTTCAGAAGCCTATGCCCACAGGCAGACTCGCGAAATGGCAGATGTTGCTTACAGAGTTTGATATTGTTTATGTGACACGAACTGCAATGAAAGCTCAAGCCTTGGCGGATCATTTGGCTGAAAATCCTATTGATGAAGAGTATGAGCCATTGAAGACTTATTTTCCAGATGAAGAGGTATTGTATGTTGATGAGTTTGTTTCAGAAGATTGCCATTCAGGCTGGAAATTGTTCTTTGATGGAGCTGCTAATATAAAAGGAGTGGGGATAGGAGCGGTTCTTATTTCTGAATCAGGACAATATTATCCCATAACAGCCCAACTTCGATTCTACTGTACCAATAATATGGCAGAATACGAAGCTTGCATTCTAGGTTTGAGATTAGCCATTGACATGGGGGTCCAAGAATTGTTGGTATTAGGAGATTCAGATTTATTAGTCCACCAAATCCAAGGAGATTGGGAGACTCGTGATTCGAAACTCCTACCATATAGAAGTTGTTTGCAAGATCTTTGTCAACGATTTGTATTAGTAAAGTTCAAACACATTCCCAGAGCTCATAATGAGATTGCTGATGCTTTGGCGACTTTATCTTCGATGCTTCAACATCCCGATAAAACTTATATTGACCCTTTGCATATACAGATTCATGATCAACATGCATATTGTAATGTGGTTGAAGAAGAATTTGATGGGGAGCCTTGGTTCTATGATATCAAAGAATATATTCAGACTGGGAAGTATCCTGTACATGCTGATGGTAATCAAAAGAGAACCATTCGACGTTTGTCTAGTGGATTTTTCTTAAGTGGAGGAATCTTGTACAAGAGGACTCCTGATTTGGGACTTCTGAGGTGTGTAAATGCTAAAGAAGCGTCAAAAATCATGACTGAAGTACATTCTGGGATCTGTGGACCACACATGAGTGGGTATGTTTTGGCAAAGAAAATACTTCGAGCAGGTTATTATTGGCTCACCATGGAGCGAGATTCCATCAATTTCGTTCGTAAATGTCATGAATGTCAGGTACATGGAGACTTGATACATTCCCCTCCATCTGAGTTGCATACAATGACTGCTCCATGGCCTTTTATGGCTTGGGGAATGGATGTAATTGGACCAATTGAACCAAAGGCCTCGAATGGACATAGGTTCATCTTGGTAGCCATTGATTATTTCACGAAATGGGTAGAAGCAGTGACTTTCAAGTCAGTGACCAAGAAAGTTGTGGTTGATTTTATTCACTCCAACATTATTTGTCGTTTCGGCATTCCAAAGATAATCGTCACGGATAATGCCGCGAATCTCAATAGTCATCTGATGCAAGAAGTGTGCCAGCAATTTAAGATTATGCATCGAAATTCAACTCCTTATCGTCCAAAGGCGAATGGAGCTGTAGAAGCTGCCAACAAGAACTTAAAGAAAATACTCCGTAAGATGGTACAAGGTTCCCGACAATGGCATGAAAAGTTACCGTTTGCTTTGTTGGGTTATCGTACTACAGTTCGGACTTCAATTGGTGCAACTCCTTACTTGTTAGTGTATGGAACTGAAGCAGTTATACCTGCAGAAATTGAGATTCCATCTCTTCGAGTAGTTGTGGAAGCTGAAATTGATGAAGACCAATGGGTCAAGACTCGTTTGGAACAATTAAGCTTGATTGATGAAAAAAGATTGGCGTCAGTATGTCATGGACAACTATATCAGAAAAGAATGGCACGAGCATATAATAAAAAGGTGCGCCACAGACATTTTGAAGTTGGTCAGTTAGTACTAAGACGCATCCTTCCTCATCAGATTGAGGCCAAAGGCAAATTTTCCCCTAATTGGCATGGGCCGTTCATAGTAAAGAAAGTGTTACCTAATGGCGCGTTATATCTGACTGATGTAGAAGGAAAAATGGAAGGAATGCCGGTCAATGGTGATGCAGTTAAAAGATATTATGTATGATATTCATGTACAATTATGTTATGTATGTTTTGTACTTATATTTTTAAAGATTGAAATGATGAAGGCATTTTGTTCTGCTATCTGAATAATATATAAACCTTTGCTTACCCTTTTGAGCCTTTATTTTTCTTCGAACCCCTCTTTTGGAATCAAAATAAAAGGTGTGTTTTAAAAAAAAAAAAAAAAAAAAAAAAAAAAAAAAAAGAAAGAAAAAAAAAAGAATGATGTTTCATGAACTACGTTTGACCTGATTCTTGCTATGACAAGATACGTAGGCAGCCCTACTCCGGGGTTCGGTCTAACCAGAAGAAAATTTAAATTACCCAGAATGAAATGAAACTGGGGCAAAATTTATTTTCTTAAAAGGATAGATTCCAAAAGTTGTATGTTTCACCCAATGTTATAAATTTTTTTTTGAGACTCATGCCTACCTTTCTTTCTAACCCTATCCAAAAGCCAAGTTACAACCAAAGAAAGACCTTCGGATTAATCTTTGAGAATGTCAAGGCTAAACATATTATGAGTGCATGATATTTCATATTTTGGATGTTTATTAAATAAAAAAGGGTGATCAAAAATAAAAATGAGAGAGTCTTATTGGTGAAAACCCTTTCGGGCACCGTAAGACGACTGTGAGCTAAGGCAGGAACAAGAGGAGATAGACTCGTTGGCAAAATCCATTGAGGTGCCACTAGTTTAAGAAAGATTGTTATCAGGAAGGAACAAATTCAAGATTGGCTTAATTCAAAGCTCAATATGTGGACAAAAGTTGTAATGATTGGTGTGGATAGATCTGGCTGTTTTATTCAAAATGCATGTCATAATCACCAGAATCGACTTCCACATTCAGATAAGTTTTCTCTTTGTTTTGGAAAAGAGATATCTATTGTCTTTTTATTTTGTTTTATTCTTATTTTTGATTGTTGTGTCTTTGTCATCAAACAAAAATCTTTTGTTGTCTTTTGAGTCAAATTCACATCAGGTCGAGTCAGAAAAGATTTCAAACTCGCTACCAACTCCTTTAAGGGTACAAAGCAAGACAAAGGGTCGATCTACAGAGACAACATTTCAAAGTAAAAGTAAGAAATATGATTTGAGTCGAGGATCTCAGTAGTCAGAATTCTGATTCAGAAATATGACAATTCAAAGAAGATTATCATGGATTGGAAAGGAGTCGAGCGTGGCAAGTGCGAGAGCGGCCACTTCAAAAGCCAAAAGCCACAAACTAACCACCACATGTTTTAAAACTCACAATTTTTCTTTGTTTGGAACAGAGATGAAATAATGTTCTCAGCTAAAGGATGCAATTTTGACACTTCATTCAATGCAAGAAGCACGATTACAACGTCCGATACTGGATCTCGGTCATGATAAACTTTATTCTTTGCGAGATATATTAAGATCCAGTAACGCATAAATTTTTTTATTTATTTTTTTTCAGTACAAACTGGGGCAAAATTTTATGTGTGTTATATGAAATTTATTTTATGCACAGGACCCTCCTGAAGAATGGGAATCTGTTGTATGCTCAGGACCCTCCTGAATAATGGGAATTTATTTTATGTTCAGGACCCTCCTGAAGAATGGGAATCTGTTTTATGCTCAGGACCCTCCTGAATAATGGGAATTTATTTTATGCTCAGGACCCTCCTGAAGAATGGGAATTTATTTTATGCTCAGGACCCTCCTGAAGAATGGGAATTTATTTTATGCTCAGGACTCTCCTGAAGAATGTGAATTTATTTTATGCTCAGGACCCTCCTGAATAATAGGAATTTATTTTATGCTCAGGACTCTCCTGAAGAATGGAAATTTATTTTTATGCTCAAGACCCCCCTAAAGAATGGGAATTTATTTTATATACAGAACCCTCTTGAAGAATAGGATGTTATTTTCCTATTTCACTATTTGCTTTGAGTTCAGGAGCCCGCCTGAAGAACAGGGTGAAAAAGTTGCAAGTCAGGAGCCCGCCTGAAGAACAGGGTGAAGAATTGTAAGTCCAGGAGCCCACATGAAGAACAGGGTGAAAAAGTTTAAAGTCAGGAGCCCGCCTGAAGAACAGGGTGAAGAATTGTAAGTCCAGGAGCCCACCTGAAGAACAGGGTGAAAAAGTTTAAAGTCAGGAGCCCGCCTGAAGAACAGGGTGAAGAATTGTAAGTCCAGGAGCCCACCTGAAGAACAGGGTGAAGAAATTATAAAGTCAGGAGCCCGCCTGAAGAACAGGGTGAAGAATTGTAAATCCAGGAGCCCGCCTGAAGAACAGGGTGAAAAAGTTGAAAGTCAGGAGCCTGCCTGAAGAACAGGGTGAAGAATTGTAAGTCCAGGAGCCCACCCGAAGAACAGGGTGAAGAAAAAGAAAGTTCAGGAGCCCGCCTGAAGAATAGGGTAGATTTTCAAGTTCAAATCACGAAGATTTGGATCAAGAGATTACAATTTTTACTTGTATTTTTCCATTTTTGATTTTTATTAGTCAGTTGAATTGTAAAAGCAGAAGTCGTCAACCGGAAACTCGACGGAATCTCACTCGACTTTCACCTTTTCTCTCACCAAAATACCTTTTGAACTACTCATGACCTGATTCCCTTGTAACCCGGGATAGGTAGGATGTCCAAAAACAGGACTCGGTCATATTTGTCTTTTTATTTTTATTCTTACCTTTCAAATAATTGGAGAGTCAAAAATCATATCTTGTCTACTTCTTTGTATGAAAACTCTTCGAGATTTCACACAAAGAGGGGCAAAAATGTAGACACGTGATTTTTGATCCTCCCTAAATTTTAACTTGTTTATCGATACTAAATATTTATATTTATATTTAGTCATATATTATTTTGACTATTATTTTATTTTAATATAATATAAATAATTAAATTAATTTAATTTTAGGATATTATTCTTTAAAAAAAAAAAAAAAAAAAAAAAAAAAAAAAAATAATAATAATAAAAATAAAATAGTTTTGTACTATCTTAATTATATAATTTAATTTTGACTATTTTTAGATTGTTATTGTATTTTTTTTTTTATTATAAAAATCAATTAATTATTATTATTATTATTATTATTATTTTATTTGTTAGTATTAGCTATTTATTTATTTATTTATTATTTTTCGTTATTAAAAAAAAAATAATAATAATAATTAATTAAAAAAAAAAAAAAAAAAAAAAAAAAAATGAAAAATGAAAAAATCTTATAAACTACCCAACCCCACGTTCCCCACAAACACACACTTTTTCCCCAAACTCCCCCATTATTCCCTCAACTCCCATTTTCAACTCATACACATGCACAATATATATTAGATGCACAAGAAAAAAAAAGGAAGGAGAGAAAACAAAAAAATACAGAGTCAGGTAAAAAAAAAAAAGCCTTAAAGAGAAACACAAAAAGGAGGGAAGAACAAAAGGGAAAAGAGTGGAGGCTGAAGTTCCGTTCGAAGTTTCCTTTGAAATTTTCATTGTTCATTAAAGTTCATTACAGGTTCTTTTTGATCTCAAATCATTTATGTCATAAATGTTATGATGAAAAAGCATGTATAAAAATATGCAAGTGGTGCTTGTTCTGCTGTTATTACATATTGTTTCGTTAATTTTTTTTATGTATACGTTCCATGATTTAGTTGGATGATATATTTTCACTATTGTCACATCAAATAAAAATTTCTTGTTGCTATGTAAAAAAAAAAAAAAAAAAAAAAAAAAAAAAAAAAAAAACCAAAAAAAAAAAAGAAACGGACGCTTGGGAGAAGAAATCAAAAGAAAATTTAAAGGTGAAACGGAAAGGGAAAGGAGAAAAGAAGAGTTAGAGTTTGAGTTTTGGGGTCTCGTTTGAGTTTTCAGTGACGTCGTTTGTGCTTTCTTTTAATTAGTTCATCATACAGGTTCTTGTTCGATATCACTATTTATTTTATAATTTTTATTGTAAGCCAAATCATGAATGAAATTATTCTAATGGCTTGTTATATTATTTAGTGTGTGTAGTTTATTATTTCTATGTAATTTGCTCTATGTCTTCATTTATAACTTGTTTGTCATTTTGAAACCAAGTCATTTAGATTAGAGTTTTGAAGTTTGAATGAGACGATTGTTAAAGTTGTTAATGTTAAAAGATGTAGCGGTACATTTAATTAACGTGTGATTAGTGTAATTGTATTGCACACTAAAACTAAAGCTAGAATATAGAAATTATGCATGCATGCATGCAAAAGAAAAAAAAAGGGAAGAACACAAGGCAACAACTGAAAAAAAAAAAAAGACCAACAACAAAAACACTTAGAAAAAGAAGGAAAAAGAAAAAAAAAAAAAAAAAAACAAAACCAAAGAAAACAGTGAGAAAAGTAAAGAGAGAAAATCAAAGAAGAAAAACTAAAGGAAAAGATATGCGGAGAAAAGAGTGTTGAGTTGAAATCGGGTTTTCGTTTGAGTTTTGGTGGCGGTACTTCTTTATTCGATATAATTTATCAAACAGGTTCTTGTCAAATCTGTACTACTTATTTTTATAAGTTTTGTTTTGAATCGAAATATGAATGAAGTTATTTCAAGGGTTGTTTTATATTATTTAGTATGTTTAATTTACTATTTTTATATAGTTCATGCTTTATGTCTTTATATGGAATTCATTTGTTGTTTATGAGATAAAGTTAATTAGATTAGTTTTGAATTTTAAATAAGATTTTTTTTTAAAAAAAATTATTAGTATTAAAAGATGTAACATTTCATTTGGTTGTTATGCGAGTAATGTAGTTATGTTGAAAACAGAACTTGTGAATCATGCATGAATGCAAAAGATTAAAAAAGAAAGGTTAAAAAAATAACATGCAATATGCATGCACAACATTTCTATATGTATTTGCATACACAAACAGAAAAACTGAAGGAACTAAAAAGAATTGTTGAAAAGATTAGAAATGTTGGGTTTGGTTAATGAATTTTTCTTTTGTTTGTACTAAAAAGAAATAACTGAGTTGGAGTTTCAAAAAGAGTTCAACATATTTTATTTATACTTGTTAGTAACAATCATTTTATCAATTTTTTTATTTTTTTTTTCTTTTTTTTTTCTTTTATCATTTATCATGATTTTGGGATGTTCAAGATACTTTGTGTATTAAATAAAATTGATCGTTTGCTAATCTTGTTGTGTATAAATTTCTTTCGGATTAGATGGTGATTTAAGAATTGAATCTCCTTATTTAATCCTTACAAGTCTCTATTAGATATGAATCAAAGCCTCAGCCAAAATTAAGGCTTAGTAGATTTTATTTATTTATTTTATTAGTATTATTATTATTTTTTTTTTAAAAAAAAAAAGAGCGAAAAGAGTAATAATATGAATAGGAAAATGATCTCGAATTTTTAAGAAAAAAAACGAATGCCTTTTAACACTAGATAAATTTTAATACGTCTAATATATTTTCGTCTCGATTAAGAATGCGGCATACACATCTTTTCGAGACATTTTTAAAGTCAAGGATGCAATAATGCACCTTGAAAAATATTTTTCTAAAATTAACTTTCACCGATTTATTTAATATAAAGATAATACACAAGTTTTGGTATAATAAAAATGAGCGATTCAAGGCCTTAACATAACTTATTAAAATAACTTAAGTCAGGATAAGTCAATAAAAGCGACCGTGCTAGAACCACGGGACTCGAGGGGTGCCTCACACCTTCCCTTCGGTCAACAGAATTCCTTACCCAGTCTTCTGTCTCGCAAACCAACAAAGAGTCATTTCCTTTTGATTAGGGATACAATAAGGTGACTTGGAACACCATAACTCAATTCCAAGTGGCGACTCTGTAAATAAAATAATCCCTATTCAACATCGTCACTTTAATTGAAAAAAAAAAAAAAAAAACCTTCGACTCGATCCCTCGAGAGAAAAAGGGGGTGTGACAGGTGTTAAATGCACTGTTGGTACTGCATCTAGCAGTAGAAAAAGAAGAAGTGAGGCAGTTGAAAATGCCTCTAAAAGAAAAGAAAACTGAAGCGGAAGAGTCAAAATCAGAATCGGAGACCATAACGAAGATAAATAGATATGCCGATGAGTCTAGTGATGATGTTGCTGAGTATAGTGGTAGTGATGATAGTGAAGGGAGTGAAAAAATGGTATGGATGGGGATAATGATTCCTTGTCCATTCCATTTTGTTCAAGGTACATTTTCATGAAACGGATGACCTTCGAACTTTGATGGACGAGATAGGATCTTTTTCTGTGAAGATATCGGTTAGATCAGCGATGGCTGCATGCCGAGAATTTAAGCAAACTCTTGTTGACTAGGATTTGAAGAAAAGATTCAAGAAGTCTTATTTTGGACACTTGAGAAACCTACCGCAACATTATAAATTCAATGGACAGATGGTCCATTATTTGTTGTTGCGACGTGTAAAGAACGATAAGATGCTTCATGAGATATGGTTTTATGTGAACAATAAGCCTGCTTGTTTTGGCATAAAGGAGTTTTGTTTGATCTCGGGGTTGAAATGCTCACCATACCCTAGTGAATTAAAATTGAAAAAGGTTTTAGAGAAGGGGGAACAATTTTGCTTTAAGGTGATGAAAAATAAAAACATTACGTCGGCCAACTTGTTATAGTTGATTAGAGGGAATAAGTTAAACGAGGATCAGAAGTTTAAGTGTTATTTACCATGGTTCTTGCCCACCATGTTGCTTGTAAAAGATACGATGAAAGTTGTCGACACAAAACTGATTCAGATGGTGGATTCTTTGAGTTTTTTTCGAGAGTTATCCATGGAAAAAAGAGACATTTCAATTGACCATCGATTATCTAAAGAAGAAAACTGACCTAAAGAATCAGAGAGAAATATTTAATGAGAGCCAGAAGGCCTCCTATGTTCTATTTGAATTTCCTTGGGCGTTCATGATATCTACCATCAACCCTTTAGACAGTTTATCATAGATTCTTGTTTTATTTATACTCTGTCATAGACTCTGATTCATTTTTTTTACTAATGTCTTGATTATAGATTTGGATCTATGAGGCCTTTCCTCATCTTAAAAAATTTGCTGGAAAATCAATGGATGAGTCCTTTCCCATTCTCTGCATCCTCAGATGGCACACTATAAAAAGCGACAAGATAATCGAAGGCGACCCATTCAAGTATAAAGAAAAATTTACCGTGGTATGAACTTATCTTTTATTATGCAGAAATACTACTGTAATATTGAGTGTTATGTAATTGTTAAATTATTTTTTGTAGAATATGCACTCGTACATCATTCCTACTGTATGTGAGATGAATATGGATTACGTGGTTACGTTTAAGCCATATAAAGATGAGGTGAATAAAAATTTTTGCGATGACTTGAAGTAATATTTACAAGGAATAACTGTCCTTACTTTGAACGGGGACAGTTATGATGACGAGGATTAGGGTGGTAACCCTATTGGAGTACGCATTGGTGATAATACTTCTCCAAGTACCTCAAAAGTTATTGTGGACACCTTTGTCGACAGAGATCTACATAAGTGTGTTGTTATACTCGAGGAAGCCGTATTGGATATTGTTGTCCATATCAAAGAAAAAAGATAGAAGAACAAAAAAATGAGCAACAACATGTGCAAGGTAACTTCATCTAATAATTGATGTAGTTAATAAATTTTTAGCTGTGAATTTTACTAACACTTTCTAATATGATACAGTGCATGTGGACCTTCAAGAAGTGGAGAGGAATGATGAGTAAGGAAAAAGAAGTAAAATGAATGAGTTGGCCACTATTGTGGCAGAAGAGGAAAAACAAGGAAAAAGGGATGAAGAAGAAGAATAAGGAGAGAAAGAAGAAGAATAAGGAAAGAAAGAAGAAGAAGAAGAAATGGAAGAAAATCAGAATAAAGAAGAATTGAGAAAGAAGCAACAACAAATGAAGAAGAGGAAGGTGAGCAAGAAGAAGAAATAGAGAAAGAAGCAGCAGGTGAAGAAGAAAAAGCTGAGAAAGAAGAAGAAGGAGGTAAGAAAGAAGAAGAATCTGGAAAAAATATTGAAGAATTAGTCAAAACAGCTGAAGAAGGAAAGGACGAAGTAGTAGACAAAGAAAAAGTACCAGACAAAAAAGATGAAGAACAAAAAATAAGAATCAGATAAAGAAGAGACAGAACAAGAGAAGGGGGAGGAGAAAGAAGAAGAGAAGAAGGAGAAATAAAAAAAAATCTCCATGATATGGTCATGGATATTGTTGATTACATCAATAATAACATTTGTGATGATGAAAAAAAAGATATTTGACTGCTAATGTTATTAATGGTCAAGTCTTTTTTTATATTTGATAAACGAAGGAGTTGAATAATCGCCAGATGATATGACAAATAATTTTTTATTTCATGAAAGTTGTTAGGATTCTGCACTGAATTTATTTTTATCGAACTATATTATTGCACGAAATTTGAATATGCATTGTGTTGTCATAGATGATGCAGTGTAAGGTTAACATCATAGAATGCATATTTAATCTTTTGTATACTACTAGCATAGTCTATTACTACCATGCTAGTCCATTTTAAGTTAATGTGTAGTTTGATCAATTATGATTCTATGAATAGCAGTATTAACATTCTAGAAAAAATGGAAGCATTTTTATTTATTCAATGTCACTACATTCATGTTACGCTTTTCCAAACAACGAATACTAGCATTATACCACATAACATCATTTTTAGGCTGTTCTCCCTTCCTTCGGCCAAAAATAACTTTTGATTTAATTTATCCCTCTCTATTTGGGTGTCTTGTAGCAATACTTTCAAGTGATCCCTCTTCTCTTCGGCTTATTTGAACAAGTCATGAGAAAATCTCTATTTTCTTCATATTCTCGGATCCTTTGTAGTAGATTAAATTTTTCCACGTCATGAAAATTTGATGTCTTGGATTCCGAGCTCAATGTTGATGAACTGCTTCGGGGTTATACCTCATCAAGCCATTTAAAAAATGATCATGTACCATTATCCTAGAAAAAATTAATAAGATAGTGATTTTCTTAATTTTAAAAAAACATATACAACTCATGTTCGCAATTACACAGTTATAAAATTTACAATCTGAATTTGAGTCCGTGCATGACATCCTCAGGACAACCATATTTCTACAATGATAAATTACAGACTTTTTTGAATTGGATATTTGAGATGCTTGAGACATTGCAGAATTTTAAAATAAAAAATAAAGTGGAGGAAATAACAAGGGATGGAGGACTTTATATATAAATTAAAAAGAAGTGTTACCCTTAAGAAGTACAAAATTAGTCGTTTATTATCATTGGAATAGTAATTATGCTATTTGAACTATTGGTGATACTAAATTGACTGTCATCGATCTTGAACTATGTCAATCATAAACGGGATATATAACTCTATGTAGACCGGCTGAATTGATGGACCCTCGGTAACATGTTTAAAAAGGGAATAATTAAGTAAAAATATACTTGTGCTCTGAGGGTTCATCGATTCAGGTAATTTGTTGTGGACTTATATTTTAGGTTGTGTATGAATTGCTCTATAGATCAATGGTAGATCACATAGATCTATGTACAGGGTTATAGACCCTCACTAGCATGTTGTTTAAAAAGGAATAATTCAATAAAAAACAAAATAAATTATGAAATCTTACACATATGAAGAATTTTAAACAAGTCACATGATCATGTTAGAGCTCACATTGATTGAGGGTGGTAATTTAAGGAGTATGTGGATTGATATTTGTTGAACAAATAACATCCTAAGAGTAATGATTATTTGTCAAAGCACAAGTATGTTTTAAGGATATAGATTGCTCAATCAATACCAATCCACATACCCCCTTTGATTGGGGGTGGTAATTGAAGGGGTATGTGGATGGGTAGTGGTTGAACAATCAACATCCTCAAAGCATATTTTACTTAATTTTTTCCTTTTTAACATGTTACTAATGCGGGTCCATCGATTCAGCGGGTCTATGGTAGACTGTACTAATCGATGAAGCCTCAAAGCACAAGTATGTTTGAACTAGATTGTTTGTTCAAATACTACCCACCCTCAAAGCATAAGTATGTTTGAACTAGACTGTATGAAGCACTGGACCCTCAAAGCACAAAATTATTTGTTTAACCACTACCTACTTGTTTATAATTTTTTTATAATTTAATTATTTTCTTTTAAGAAATGTACTTCTGATGATCTATCGATTCATTTGGTCTATGGTCACTGTATTTTATGATCGAGGATTGACAGATTTCAAGATTTAGGATTGTTCCTATAAAATAATCTGGTCATGCAAACACCAAACACATAAATCTTCGTATATTTTATCAAGACAGTCTACATATATATTCATTGATTGAGCAAACAAAATTTAAAAAGTAGACAGTGCAACAAACAAAATTTAAAAATGAAATAATTATAAAAAAATAAAAATCATCAACAAGAAGATAACCATAAAACTGAAACCATAATATTCATATTGCATGCTTCATTGTATTACATACATTTACAAATATCATATCCAACAAAAAGTACAAAAAGGAAGAAGCTTTCTTCTAAAAAAATTTCTACCCAAGAAAACTTCTTCTGCAATGAACAAAAGCAAAAACTTAAACTAAAATAAAAAGATAAACTAAATTAGGGGGATAGTGGTGGTGGTGGTGGTGTATGTGTGTGCGTGTGTGGAGGGGGAGGGGGTGATGTAGTTACTGCCTTTCATTCCAAGCCTTTTCGGAATTTCCCTTAAGAAACAAGTAATGTGGCAGAGTTCACATTCCATGTAAATGCGGTCCTGACCGAGCCCGTAGAAGAGGTGGTCAAGGTTGTTTCAGAGGAGAAGAGCATCATAGTGTCGATGGGCACTCATTTTTTTGATTGGATGAAGGGGAATTATTCCCCGGAGGTATGACTGTTGTTTGAATAAGAAGAGTCTTTTTCACTTTTTAGTTTAGGTAGAAGTGACTGGTTACATAAAAATTATCACTGTATAAATAGACTCATAGAAGGTGGCATTTCATATTTCCAACCAATGAACAATCAATGTGTATAGGACTAGAATAGGATTACTTGCGTATACCAACTACTTTTTATATGAATAGATGTGTTTGTAGCTTTGAATTAATTAATAACATAAAACGACAGTTCATTGCATCGATAAGAGTGATATGGCAGTAAAAGGACCTACATAACGTGTTTGATGAGTAATTATATATCCTTTAACAATTCTTTAATCGATCGAGTTAAAGATATATCATAGATTTATGTAGTCTACCACAAACAAAGCATATAGTCGATTACAACTTAACATTAAATTCTACAGAAATTTTGGGGTCCCCCAAAATAGTGGCTTGAGTTACAAAAGAAGAAAAAAAAGTCTATCTAACAGTTGTTAGCCATGCTACATGTGGTTCTTTTGTGCCCGACTTTCTTGCATATTAAAAACTTATTCCTCTTTTTGGACTTGAAAGTTTTACCGACGCCTTTATCACATTTAACTCTCTTCCATTCGAGTTTGGGATTGTAGGGGGGTGGAAAAATCTTTTTGTCTTGCAATTCCTATGGCAAAATCCATTCGTACCCTAGAGGAACAACTTTAATAGCTTCAGAGTATGTATGGAGGTAAATTTTGATTTTAAAAATAGGTAAAGAGTAGTCGTAGATGGAATTACCATAACCTTAGTCATCTCCATACTTTGATAGCAAAGCGGCCATCGCATATTAACATGACAGTTTCTCCAAGTCATATTTCCTACAAGAACAAGTCTTCTCCAAGAGATTGACCTTGGCAGTAACACCGCTGCCGAACATAGTGAATTGGTCAAGATCTCGATTCTCATTAGTCACAAATAAGGAATCATTCACGCTCTTAATATCTTTTCTACACAAGGCACAAATTTATTATTTAAACTGCTGATAAATGTATGCCGCTCCCTGAACTTATCACCAAATTTTTTTAGCAATCGAATTGAATATGTATGACACGGGATACTTCCGTTCATCCATCAACACTGAGTTAAGAGACTCGGCATATTTGTGGTCATCACATCATACCTATTGTTGGAAAAGTGTGCTCTACTCCATTTCTCAAAACCAAGCAAATTTTCAATTATATGTGCTGCCTCGAGGCATTTATCCTTGAATTTTGCAAAATGCTCTCTAAACTCATAAAAATAGTAAGCCTTTGTCGCGGCATAGAATAGATAAAGATGCTCTCCACAGTGTTGATTTACACAAAGATTTTCAGGAAGGTGTCTCATGCAAAGTCCATGATGCGCACAATTGTGAACACGGGAGAAGTCATTGACAATGCTAATGTGTCTACCGGAGATGACACATAGATCTGGATCATCGGCTACTATAGACTTCAACTTCTTGAAGAAGAAGGTTCAAGAAACATCGTTCTCTTTATTCTCAACACAAAAGGCAATTGGATAAATATGATATTCGGTGTCTTGTGCAACGACAATCAGCAATACACCCCCATACTTGCCATATAAATGTGTGCCATCAACCTCATAACCTTTCTCATGTGGATATATCCCCGTATGCAAGCTCCAAAATCTAAAAAGCAGTACATGAATGATACATCTTTTTTGTTAACCATGATAGAATAAGAAGAACCGAGATTCAGTGACTCGACCATGTAGAAAAAAATGGCAAGCAAGAATATCCGTGCTCCGGTGTCCCACGAACAATGTTCTTTGCAATTACACTTCCATTCCAACACATCCAATAGCTTACCTTACAACGCATCTCGCTAAACACAATATTCTAAATTTTTCTTATGCTTGGATCCTTACCATAACGAAAATGATTTACACATAGTGAAGCAATGATCTCAGATGAGATTTTCTTATGCTTTCCCATGGCATGTTCAACACCGCAAGTGTGGACCCCAATATACTTGTATATGCAAAATTTGTCCGAGCATTCTTACTTCATTGCCCGTGACAACCAACCGCAACCACGAGATACATATTTCACCTTCAAGAATTTGCTACAACTCTTCTCCGTAATAAAATTAAAAGACTGCTCCATTGATGCTCTATCTAGTAGCATTTTGAGCTCTTTCTTGTTGTTGAATGTTTGTGCAAGATAGAAATTAGTTCCATCGGAGAATAAAATGACTTGGTTGTGATCCCGATCCACAATCTTTTTCAACACCTTCCGAGTTCAATGAATCATATGCCATATCCATAGAATCATCTTCCATATTCATTGGATGATCTCTATCATTCTCGTATTTATTCAAATTATTGTCAACTATTGGGCGCCGAGGTGGAGGTGATGATGAATTCAACGGTTCTTCAAAGGCCCCCTCAACTATATTTATTTTTTAAATAGGCCAAAATCTATCAACACCAACATCCATCATATACAAGGACACAAGTATGCCATTATTTATGATCGTAGGATGCACCTTTACCCTCGAGTTCATTAGATAACTAATCACCACGTCGCTCGGCTTGTAATTTAAATCCCCACTCTCCATTACGCTTAAAACCAAGTCGTCGTATGAACCACTGCGGTGAATTTCAATGGACAATGCCACCTTAGTAAAAGATTTTCAATTCCAACATTTGGGAGTCTCTTCCCATTCTCCCATGAAATCACCAGAAATAAGAACAAACTCTATAATAGATATTTTAAAATTACACTGGAGTCGATCCTCAATTATGCTACAGGTATATGTTTGTTAAATAAATCATCGATGATTGGGTAGATATCCGTATAAAATAGTGAAATTGCAAATATTGCTTCTAATCAATGATTGTTGGGTTTATGGAATAGAGAAATGAAGTTGGAGTCGCCCGAACTACTGTATGTATTTTCTAAAGAGGTGTTGAGTAATGTGAGCAATTTGGAAGCTTTTTAACAGTGGTGGAAAGTGTGTTTGAGAAGATACAAAATAAATGGGGTAATAATGGATGCAATGAGCAAGATTATGATATTTGTGGACTGATTTTTAGCTAATCGCCGAAAAAAATCATCTGAATCATGCCTGAATCAGAGAATTTTGGAGGGAAATGGGAGCTTCTATTTTAATCTTTTGTAAGTTTTTTTTTAATTATATTTGAAAAGATATTTTCAATATAATTATGGACGAAGGAGGGGGCTAAAGTATATTATTAAAAACTTATGTGCTAGATTTGTTAAATTGGAAAGAAGAGATGATGACATTATAATTAGTGGGTATTTGACAAATTTTCCAAGACGTGTGTCTAAATATCAAATAAAGTTTTCAAAATGAGTATTCGACAACTTAGCCCTAGTAAGTAGGGTCTTGAAATAAAGAGGTGAGTCTCAGGATAAAAAGTATTTCTAAAAACATAGAAAAGCCCTTTTAGTAATTTTTTAAAATACTTTAACCCCGTGCCCCTTAAAATACCCAAAAACCCATTCTCTCACCCCTGCCCCTCTTGTCTTTACTGACTTCTGATATTTCCGTATCTCCCACGAGTTTTCTACCATTTTTTTCATCGATGATTTTCTTCCATTCAAGCCCGCAACTCCATTGTTTTTCAAAGTTAGGTGAATATTATCACTTTTGTGGTCATTTTAAGCTATATATCGATTGTTTTCATTTTTCGACTATTGGGTTTCTTCAAGAAAATTTAAAATTTCTTCGAATTAGGGCAATGATTCACTTATCATATATTTATTTAGCTTTAATTAAGTGATTGTATATCATTTTTATTGCAGTTTTGTCAGTGTTTTACTTTAAAGTTTTAATAATTTTTTATTTTGATGATTCAAATTTAGATTTTTGGGTTTTTTTTTTCAAATTGTTCTTTATTGGAATGGTAAATACCATTATATTTTGCTAATTTTGATTCAAAATTGATTTTTTTGTACTGTTGCAAATACATCTTTTGATAATATAATTGTGGTCCATTAAGGAATTGATTTTTAGGTTTTCTAAATTGTTCTTCCTTATAGAGTGTGTTTGATATGAAGGAAAATATTTTTTGAAAAATATTTTTCAATTTTCTCATATTTGGTTGTCTTTAATGTTTTGAAAAATGTTTTTCAAATCAACCAATTTTCCTCAAATTTAAGGAAAATGACTTTCCTTCAAAAAGTAAGAAAAACATTTTACAAAACTCTCTTTCAACCTCACTCTCAAGTTGAAGTGTTCATACAACTCTCAAAATCACTCACCCCTACCCCAGCCTCCAATCCCTTATACCATCCCCACCCCTACCACTCCAATCCAAAAAATTATTTCAAATATTTTTTTACCCCATTCCTTATCCCAAACCCCACCCCCTACCATCCCCCCTAGAAAAAAATATTTAATTTTTTAGAAAAAATTAAAAAAATTTAACCCGACCCCCACCCTTACCAGCTCTCCCCCCCCCCCCCCTCCAAAAAGAATTAAATTTCCTTACAAAATTTATTTTTTTCTTACCCCGCCTCACTCCCCTACCTGGATCCCTTCGCCCCACCCCCTCCCCTCCCCCCAAAAAATTATTTTTTAAAATTAGTTTCTAAAAAAAGTTAAAACTTTTTGCTTACCCCACCCGCCCCCACCCCCCTACACACAAAAAAAAGATTTAATTTATCTAATTTATTTTTAGAAAAAGTTTTAAATATTTTTTCTTACCTTATTCGTTCTCATTGATTTTGTTAAATGTATACAAATACTTTTAGAAAGTATTTTTCTACTTGCATAATGAACTCAAGAATATAAGTAAGAAACAACTTATTTTTCTAGAAAATGTTCTCATCCTCCGTATCAAAACACCCCAAACACACCCATAAAGTTATTTGGACTATTTTTTATTCTTTGTTTTATCGAATCTGTTGTTGCAAATTGTTGCTCTTTTAACCCCTTGTCTGTTTGGTCTATTCTAGATCATCTAAAAATTATGGCTAGAGATAGAGGTGCATAGCAAAGTTCGGATAGTAAAAGAAGAAAAACAAAAAAAGTGTCGAGGGCTTTGAAAAGGAAATGAGTTGAAGCAAAAGTAGAAGAGTTAGAAAGAATAGAGTCATTTAATGAAGGAACTTTTAGGCAGCGTAGTCAGAAACACTTTGCACGGGGAAGTGAGAGTGAAGAAGAGGAAGATGAGGAGGCGTTGTTCGTGCCTCATTGCATAAGGTACATTTTCAACGAAAGGTACGACCTCACCACTATTTGAGATGATGTTGGGTCATTTCCAGCCAAATTGTTAAGGGATCAAAGGGTTGTACCGAAGAAAGGAGAAAAAAGCTCATATAGTTTAATACCTTTAAGATGAGACAATTTAGATAACTACCCACTTTCAAAACTTATTTTGAGGGTTAGACACTAAATTTCTTTTTGATTTATTTTTTAGGGTTAGGGTATGAAAAAGGTAAAAAGTTGGACAGGTTGTGGGGTCATGGTCTTCTTTAACATTTTTAAAACTTAGGAAAAAATACAACACGGTCCCCTTTTTATATTTATTAATTTTTCATAAAATCATTTAATATTTTCAACTACATTTCTCTCTCCTCAAAACCTTCCTTCTCTCGATTTTAGTTTATGTTTTTCTGAAAAAAAAGTTTGCACGATTCTTGCTTCCTTAGGCAAAATTTTCCAGTTTCTCTTGCTCAGGTAAGTCTAATTTTCTTCCCCGATCAATTTTAGATCCATTTTAGTAAATTTTTTATGAGGTTTTGTGTTGGGGTTCTTCGGTTTTGACAAAAATTGCACTGTTCTTCATTGAATTAGTCAAAATTTGAGTGTTTTTAGTTAACATTGTCGATTCCGCATGTTTAATTATGTTTTTCTTTGGATAATGAATAGAAATTTTTTAAATTTTTGTACTTATATTGCGTATTGATTTAAAAGTTTTTTTACTGTATAGGACCCATTTTAATGGTGTTCTTATTTTTGTGAATTTCACTGCCAATATCTAGTGAATTTGGAACTTGATTTACATGTTTGATGTGAGGCGTATTCTCGTTTTTCTTAATAGACCAGTGGTCGATAGATCGACCACTACAGATTTATTTTTGCTGCATTTTTTTATTTTTATTAATAGGCCAATGGTCGATAAATCGACCACTACAGATTTATTTTTTGCTGTAGATCATAAATGGTTAGAAGAGTTCATAGAGCAGTTAAAAGAAATCAGAATAAGAAGAAGAAGAAGAAGAAGAAGAAGAAGAAGAAGAAGAAGAAGAAGAAGAAGAAGAAGAAGAAGAAGAAGAAGAAGAAGAAGAAGAAGAAGAAGAAGAAGAAGAAAGAAGAAGACAAAAATGAGAAGGTAGTTGACGAAGAATTAGTGGTTGAACAAGAGGTTGAAAACATTGAAGAAGAGAAGAAATCATCAGAAGAAGAAGAGAAGGAAAATGAGAAGAAAGAAGTTGAAGAAGAGGAGAAAAAACATTATGAAAAAGAAGTGGATGTGATGGTCATTGTTGCGGAACTCAATCAAGAAAACAAGTAGTTTGGTGGATTTAGAACAAACAATTTTCTTATTTATTTGTTTTTTTAGTGATTTGTTTTTTATGGATAATTGAATTACATATATTTGGCATGTCAATGATGACATTTACTAATGAAATTATTTTCAATTATTCCATTGTCTCGTTAGATTGAACAGTTGGCTGCATTGCGTTACCAGCTCAGCTATTGTCCTAATTTATAGTGGTTGATTGAAAACATTGTAGAAGTTGTTCTCTATAATTTATAGACTTAACAAACTATCGATTGAGTAAATCATATATTTACTGTAACTATCATGGTTTATAGAGGTCGATGATAAAAGACATAGACATAATTCTCTATTAATTATAGATTACACCTACGATTGATTTAAGAAATCATACATCTATTTATTCAGTTTCCTATATCCCTATTACACCTTTCTAGAAAGTCAAGAACAATAACAAACCATACAATAATTTTTCTAGGCCTTTCTTTTTTTCCTCGGCCAAAATCAACATTTGCTTTAGTTGATCCCTTTCCATTTCGACTTCTTTTAGTGATCCTTTCAAGTAATTCCTTTGCTCTTCGTCTTCTTTTAGCAATGTCATGAGTAGATCTTTATTTTCTTCAGATTCTCAAAACCTTTGTAGTATATGAAACTTGGAAGCACCTAAAAAATTTGATGTCGATGGGTTGCTCATCGGTGAGTCTTCGTCAAGCCACTTAAAAAAAGAGCATCTGCCATTATCCTTTCCACCCGCACATTTAAAGAATTTTCAACCTGAATTCGAATCGGCGTGTGATGTCCTAAAAATAGCTGGATTGCTACAACGAATTATGTAGAAAACTTTTGGATTTGATGTTTGGTATGCTTGAGACATTGTAGTTGTTAACAAAAACTAAAGCTAAAAAAATGAGAGTGTTAACACAAAAATAGCCTTCCTTTTATAGAAGGAAAAAGTGAGATATTACCGTTGGATGTGATTTGATATGTAGTTTATTACAGTTGTAAAAATCTAATTTTAAATTTTTGTTATTGCTGGACTAGTTTCATAGACCTTATTTATAATCGATGCCTTCTCATGCATTTGGTAGATGATGCACCGCATAGATTGACCGTCTAGCATAAAATAAGAGTTAATTCCTTAGTAACCACACCAGACGATGATACATATTCATAGACCATAACTAGCACATATTTTGAGAAGGGTTATTTAATAAATAATTGGATTTTATGCAATTAAAGGAGCTTGAACAAGTCTTGTGATCGTATGAGAGTCCACGTAATTGAATAAGGTGATCAAAGATGTGTGAGGATGTGTAGTGGATGAACAACAAACATGCTTGGGGCAATGTTAACCCAAAGCACAAGTATGTTGTGGAGAATTCATTTGTTCAACCACAACTCATCACCTCACATCTTTGATCACCACTTTCAATTTATGTGGACTCTCATACGATAACATGACTTATTTTTGCTCATTTAATTGCATAATATCTAATTATTTATTATTCTATTAATTAATTAATCCTTCTCAAAATATGTGTTAGTCATGGTCTATGATTAAATATCATAGTCTAGTTATTTAATTGTGGAAGTAGTTTACAGTCTATGCTAGACTATATTAGCTCGAGTACATAACAAAGCATAGTCTAGCATATATGGTGTACAACTTCATTGATAAATGTACTAAACTAGGGCACATATTTATAGACCGTGACTAGCACATATTTTAAAAAGAATTATTTAATTAATAAAATAATAAGTAATTGAATTTTATTCAATCGAATGAGCCTAAACAAGTCATGTGATCCTATGAGAGTCCACGTAAGTTAAAAGTGTTGATCAAAGATGTGTGAGGTGATGAGCTTTGGTTGAGCAACCAACATCCTTAGGGAAATGTTTACCAAAGCACAAGTATGTTGAGAGGAATTCATTTGTTCATTCGCAGTCCATCCTCACACATCCTTGATCACCTTCTATAATTTACGTGGACTCTCATAAGATCACATGACGTGTTTAAGATCCTTTAATAGCATAAAATTCAATTATTTATTTTTTGATTAACTAATTATTCCCTTTTTTCCAAATATACTACAAAGGGCACTAAATCAATACGGTATATTATTGACAAGGCTTATAATCTATGATATACACTGGACACAATCGATGGACCTCATAGTGGAATGCATCGATTACGTAGATGTTCGCGCATAGATATTGAGCTCCGTAGATAATAAACTACATCAACTTTGTATTTAATTTTGTATAAATCAACATAATCGCGGATAGAACAGATTTGTTTTTCATTAGCATATATGAATTAATTTTGACATCTGACAAATATTTCGTTCATCTTCTAACAGGGTAAATTGCAAAAATTTTAAAAAGAAGAAAATTGTAAAATTAAAGTGGAGACAAATGCAGGAAACATGAAAATACTTCATTCATACATTCATTGCAATAGTTTAGCACCTTATTTACAACAAAATAACCCCGGATAGACCAAATTCATTTTTAATTATCATATATGAATTATTTTTCAAATCTCACAACCGTTTGATTCATCTTCTAACAGGAAAAACTGCAAAAATTCAAATAAGAACAAAATTACAAAATTAAAGAGGAGACAAATATAGGAAACAAAGATACTTCATTGCAATGGTGTAAATCATATGTACAGCAAAAGACAAGCAAAAATAGCAAAATAAAGAAGCTTTCATCTAACATATTCCTAACCATGAAAGCTTCTCATTTCAATGAACTTAAAACAAAAAAACAACAGAATTTAAACCTAAACTAAGGGGATGGTGGGGGGAGATGATCACCTCCTCGGGCTCCATGTTGAGCCGCTCAAAAATCGCCCGTAAAAAATGAGCGATATGCCAGAGTTCGCGGTGGCAGTGCTCCCTGTCCTGTCCTAGACCATAAAAGAGATGGTTTAGGTCGTTATGGAGGAGGAGAAGGTCGCGGTTACGCTGGACCCTACTTCTTCGTCCACAACATTCACGCGCAGCTAGGACAAATGCATTTCACCTTGAGAAATTTGCTGCAGCTCTTTAACGTATCATAATCAAAAGAATTTTCTCACAGCTGCTACGTCTAGCAACAATTTCAGATCATTTTTGCTGGTAAATATTTGATTTACCTGAAAATTAGTTCCATCAGAGAAGGTGTGATTGGTCTGTTCTCCTAATCCGCACTCTTCTCTCATTTCTTTAGAGAAAATTAGATCTTCCAATTCTATTGAATGAACTTCCGAATCCATTGGATGAGCATCCAAACTCTCATCTTCAAATGAATCATGTTCTTCGATTGTTGGTTGTGGTGGTGGGATTTTTGGAGACCCCGGGACGACATTTATCCTCAATAATGGCCTAGAGCCATCTGCACCGACATCCAACATGTATAACGACACATGCCGATCATTATTTATAAACGTGAGATGTATTTTACCCCGCTCATTCATTAAATAGCTAATCACAACGTTCTTTGGCTCGCATTCTAATTCTCCACTCTCAATTATGCTTCGAATCATGTCGTCATATGATCCAGTGTGATGCAGCGGGATGGGTACTACCTCCTTGCTAGATGATTTTCACTTCCAATAGTTAGGACCCTCCTCCCACACACCCATATCATTACCACCCATGACAACTACCCCAGCTACTGCCATAATAGACCACACAAATCGATAATAGATTAAGGTATCGGTCTATATCTGGTCGATCACTGGTATGAAAATATCCGTACAAAGACGCAAATCGATTGATTTTGGATATAATCAATTCCATCCTAGCTCTGGAATGGACAATGGCTGTGTAGGACTTCTAAACTACTGAAATATATCTAATGATAAGGTATTGAGCGGATTTGGAAAGCTTTTCGAGCTAGTAGAAATGGTAAAAAAAATTACATTTTTTTTCAAAAAGGATGGAACAAGAATGGAGGCAATGATCAGGATTGGAGATTTTCAGTTGTGATGGGCCACTTTTCATCGAAAAAGTGGCCAAAATCGAAAATTATTGGTGAAAAAAGGGAGCAGCTATTGGTGACTTCTTGGACAATTTTTAAAATTAGAATAGAAAATATGAAAAAATGGTGGAAATATAAAAAAGGTGGGAAATATTAAATATTAAATGGATGGGGGTGGGGGACTAAAATATAAAGTTTAAAACTTGTGTGGTAGGTTTGTATGTAAGAAGTGATGATGTCATTTAAGTGTCTAAACACCTAATTTTCCAAGACTTGTGTCTAAATGCCAAAATAAGTTTTGAAAGTGTCTATTTTGCAAACTATCCCCTTTAAGATGCCTTATAATGGTACGAGTATACGATACATAAACATGTTCACCTTTTTCAATTTGTATGACTCTAACTGACTAATTTTATTAAAATCTTGGATTGGGAAACTTTAGACAATTTTAGCAGATTCAGTACAACAACCTTAGAAGTGATAATTAGCTGATTTTTATCACAAGGATAGACCAAGTTAGCCTTATTGGATGTATATTTGACTACTTAAATCCAAGTGGGAAAATTATGTCCTTGCGGACTTGTATTTTAGATTGTAATTTTTTTCAATATATGGATTATGTTGATTTTCTCTCATTTCCCGTATCTTGTTTATTTTTTATAAATGGGTTCAGACTTAAGTTAAAGTCATTAATAAAATACACAATAAAAATATTTGAATTTTGATTGAACATTTGGATTGTAGATAACGATTGAAAACTATGTGACTTTTTTATTTTACACTAAGTTTGAAATTATTATGAGAATTAATTTAGTTAGGTGTATATATCACATGCACTATTGGTAAGTAGAACTTGTTTGTCTCATATAACACACATGGTAGCAAAAAAACATCATTGCTAACTTAAACAAGGGAATTACGACATCTTGAGACATAAGATGCGGTATGTACTGAGGAGCAACACTCTTGAAGGTATTAACCTTTCTTTGAGTCACTCGGAAAAGGGTAACACTGTCTAACAAAAGATATGTTGAAGCTTACTATGTGGATTGTATAATTGAGGGCCATAGAGAATGTGAGTTGTGATCAAGAAGCATTTGTAGGGTTTCGTTGGGTGTCACCTGGATCAAGGTGATACATGTAGGAAATAATGCAAAGTTTGAAGTCAAATGGATAGACACTTGCAAAATGGATTTGCATGGTGTCCTTCCTTTGATATAAACAAAGATTTTTATAACACTTGTGTTCTTCTAGATAATTTTTAATCGCAATGGTGTTAGAATTAAGTTAGACAATGGTTTTATGGTTTTGGATTTTTTCATGGTAGTTCTATCGTTCTAGATTATAATCCTTAAATTTATGACTATTATGTTGGTTGTTGCATTCTGCCTTGTTATTTTAGTAACAATGATGTTATTACATGGCATACAAGATTAGGCCACAAAGGGCAAGATTGTACAATTTGATTGGCAAAAGATAGCTAAGTTTTTCTCCAAAATTGAAATGCTCACATGTGAGAATTGTCTTATCGAAAAGATTAGACATAAATCATTTTAGGAAGACCAAGAGAGTTGATTTTTCCAACAATAACAACATGCCCAGTGTTATCTCACAAGTGGAAGAATAGGATGTATGTAGACCTTACCCCTTCCCCTGTGGGACATAGAGTCCATTTCCAGTAGACCCTTGGCTCAAAAGAAATAATCAAACTAGTATTGGAAGATAAGTAATGGCAAAAACAAAACAATTTAAAAAAAGAAAATAAAGAAATGGTAGTAGTAAGAATAAACAAAGAAAATTAATCAATAGTAGTAGGAACTGAAGAATAAAGTCCTGGGTGCATACTAAATCGTACTACTAAATAAGAAGAAAATTAGTAGAGGACACTAGCCTCTGCCTCTCCAACATAAGATTAGAACAATACTCGGCTACCTACTATCCTTTTATTCTAATCCTCAATCTCCATACTTTTACATCTAGGATTATCTCCTTCGTAAGGTGAAGATAGAGAGCTAATTTCCCATTATAATTATTTTGTTCTGATATTTGTGATCCAATGACTATGAGAGCAAGTGTGGTGCTTTGTATTTTATCATAATTATTGATTTCACACGTTTTTTTATGTCTCTTTGGATTTCTAATAAATTGGAAGAACTTGATTGCTTTAGAATCAATAGAGACCGTGAATATCCATCAAGTCAATTTGAAGAATTGTTTAGAGAAATGACATTGCCAAACAATTAAGTATTCCTAACATACCTCAACAAAATAGTGTAGTAGATAAGAGTAATATAACATTATTGGACACATGACAAGGTGCATGATGATGCAAACAAATTTACATATCGAATAAAATGTCTTATAAATTTGTACCTTGTACTCATTATGAGCTATGGACTATCATAAACCAAATCTAAATTATCTACGACCTTAGTGTTGTTGCATATGTAAAAGATTATTTTGGCAATTTTGGAAAACCGAGTCCAAAAGGAAAGAAATAGGATGGAAGTATTAATGAAATTGAATCATGATGTAACATTTCTAGAAATGATTTTTCAAGGAAGTTTTTACGGAGGTGCTTAGAGGTGTACCTATGGTATATTGATAAGAATCGTGTTACGTTAATAAAAAAGAAAATAATGCGGAAGCGAAAACCCTAAGATTAAAGACAAGAAATTAAAGATAGATGAAATTTGAGAATAAATTCCCAATTTCAAGATGAAGTGCTAAGAACCCTGATTGATCTTAGTATTCAAAAATAGTGGATTAAGACTAATTATGATACTAATAGAGACAATTCAAGAACTTAGATCCAAAAGTGATCTAGACCCCTATTTCAAAGAAACTAAAGACAACAATTAGTATAAGACTAGTCACTTTCTTTAATTAACTTTAATAGAAACCAAAGATATCAAATTAAGAATTAATCTTACATCCTAAAGAATCATTCTTATAAGGTTGCAAGATAAATCCCAAGTAGCCACACACAAAGGCGTAAATAATATAAACTCTCAATTAATAATAATGTTGTCTGATTGAAAATAACAAAAGGGAAAAAAACTATCCCAAATAGCATGGGATTCGAATTCTACTTTTATGGAAATAAATTAATCTAAGAAAACTTTAAACTAGGAAACTTCTAAACTAGGAAACTTTAAATTAGGAAAGCAAAAGTTTCCGAAATTAATCAAACCCATATGGGCCCAATCTTCTTTCTTTTGGGCTTGGACTTGAATCATGAAATATGTGTAGCACTTTACCCATTCTTCTCCATAATTCTTGGACTCGTTCTTGGGCTCTTCTTCCATAATGAACTTCTTCTTGATTCACATTGAAGCCCGTCAATTTTAATGCAAGTGGGTCAACCTGAATGCTATCATTCCCTTCTTCTTGAAAATAATTCGTCCTTGAATTTGAATCTTGCAAAATCAAGAAGACATACAATAGTAAATAACATCCATTACTTGAAAACAACAATGATAGGAACAAAACAAGATAGTGAATATGTGTCCACTTAACCCAATTAATGCTTGCATGTATAAATATACCTTTATAAAGCATGTGGACATCATGATCCCAATAAAAAATTCTCTTTCTTGTTTGAACACAACAATATTCACATTTAGATGATATAGGAAATGATATGTGCATCCTCAATTTAGCTCTATCAATAAAGTACTCCACTGAGTTTGTCAAAGAAGTCGTAAGCTTCATGAAATATGTATCAAATTTAACACTTTTATGATATAGCCAAGCATCATCAATTACACTTCTCAAACATTTTTCCACATAATATTCATTCACATAAGCATAGGAGATTTCAAGAAGGTTAGAAGAACCTTTCAATCTCAAAATACAATCTCCATTAAATTCTAAGTAGCTGCACAAATTCTCTAACAAGGAATTATGAATAGGTTCAACAAATGGCATTTGATCACTTGTATCATAATAGTCATATATTTCCTCATTACCAGTAGCAAACGTTTTTTTAACCTTACAATCACCAAGACTTAAGGAGTTATGTCTTAATTTGGTCTTATGTAGCAACGAAATAATATTACCTCGTGTTTCCTTGGTTATTGGTTTTAGATCTACATCCGCCTTGTTGGAATTCTTGTCATAAGTCTTATCTTGAACAGGTTCAAAATAATTCTCTTTACCTATATCCTTCTTATGAACAAACACTTGCTCAATGGGACATGTAGTTTCAACCACCTTAGTATTGATTTCATCCAATAAAGGATTTTCAATGCAAACTTTCCATGAGTACCTATAAGAGAGTCAAAGCAACTAAAAGAAGAAGTAGAAAAGTTAGAGTTAGAATAAGAAATAACCTCCCTCAAACTCCCTTGTTTTTCTTTCTCTACCTTATTATTATCCCTCTGTTTATTACTCTCATGATCATCTCTCTTTTCTTTTTGCTTTACCTCACTTGACATCCTATTCTCTTCACACAACACAACCTTTCTTCTTTCCTCTCTTGGAATATCAACATGCACTCCGTTACTCCTATCATTCTTTTCTCTCTCAAAAATTTTCATTGCTTCTTTCACACGTTTTTTATCTTTAGAAACTTAGGATGGAGTTAAAGGTACAAGTTTATATTTTATTTTATTGATCTCAAGAGAAACTCTTTTCCTTACCCTATCATAAATTGCATTTCCATCAAAATGTCATGGACGTCCAAGCTTGATATGACAATCTAGCATAGGAATTACTTCACAAAGAACATTATCAGAGTACCTTCCAATGGAGAAAGAAATCAAGCATTTCTTAGTCGCCTTAAGTTCACCAAAATGATTGTGTTTGATGCATGTAAGTTTTAACTTCTCCACCACGTATGAACTTATCACATTAGCATCACTTTTAAAATCAATAATCATAGAGCAAATAGTATCCTTTATCCCATACCTTGTATGAAAAATACTGCTCCTCAAATCAATTATATTCACTTGGCTAGGTGGATATTAAATAACCTCTAATGCATCGAGTCGAGCAGAGATGCTTCTAAGGGCCTCGTCTATGTCATTGTTTGAGTCCCAGCATCAGTATCCTTTTGAGACATCTTCAAAAGTTAACGAAAAATAATCTCTCAATTAGTCTTTTTTTTTCACACCTCTTGCCTTTTTCCACTCAAATTACAACCCTTAGATGGTTCCTTTAGGATTTATGTATTAAACCTACTAGTAGAAATTACTTTAGAAGTAAGATGTAGAGAGAAAAAGAAATTACCAACTCCCAAACCAATTGGGTTTGGTGAGAATAAAAACTACTCCTTCCGTTCCATTTTATGTGTCATCATTTTCTTTTTGATCCATCCCAAAAAGAATGTCATCTTTCCTTATTTGGAAAATATTTAATGGCATCATTCCTATTTTATCCTTAGTGGTTCCCACTTATTAAGAAAATTCAACAAAAAAGTAAACACTAAAATAACTTTAAAAGGGGTAATTTTGTAAACTTGACAAAGTCATCACTTATTTCTTAAACTCCATGCCCGGTCAAATGGCGACACATAAAATGGGACGGAGGTAGTAGTTTAAAAAAAAATCTAAATTTCCCCCTCTTATTAGTTTTCCTTCTTAATGTTGGAAAACAAGAAATACGATAAATTTGGAATTTCTTGATTTGCAAGCAACCTCTATTTTTTTAATCTACTAAAAGGCAAAAAAGGTAAAAAGATTTTTTTTTGGGAGGGGGGCTGCAGAATTCCCAAGAATTATCAAGAACGGAACCTTGATAAAACTGGTATGATACCACTTGATAAGAATCGGGTTACGTTAATAAACAAGAAAATAATGCGGAAACGAAAACCCTAAGATTAAAGACAAGAAAGTAAAGATAGATGAAATTTGAGAATAAATCTCCAATTTTGAGATGAAGTGCTAAGAACCCTAATTGATCTTGATATTCAAAATTAGTATATTAATACTAATTATGATTCTAATAGAGTTAATTCAAGAACTTAGATTAAAAAGTGATCTAGACCCCTATTTCAAAGAAACTAAAGACAACAATTAGTATAAGACTAATCACCTTATTTAATTAACTTTAATAGAAACCAAGGATATCAAATTAAGAATTAATCTTACCTCCTAAAGATTCATTCTTATAAGGACGCAAGATAATCCCAAGTAGCCACACACAAAGGTGTAAATAAGAGAAACTCTCAAGTAATAATAATGTTATCTGATTGAAAATAATAAAATTCATCCCTATATATAGAAAAAAAAACCTATCCCAAATAGCATGGAATTCGAATTCTACTTTTATGGAAATAAATAAATCTGGGAAAACTTTAAACTAGGAAACTTCTAAACTAGAAAACTTCAAACCAGGAAAGCAAAAGTTTTCGAAATTAATCAAACCCATATGAGCCCAATCTTCTTCCATTTCGGCTTTGACTTGAATCATTAAAAATGTATAGCACTTTGTCCATTCTTCTCCATAATTCTTGGACTCGTTATTGGGATCTTCTTCCATAATAAATATCTTCTTGATTCACATTGAATCCCATCAATCTTAATACAAGTGGGCCAACTGTAATGCCCCGCAAAATCCTCTTCTAGTCTGAGCCTTAGAGCGTATTTGGTAAAGCGAAAATCCGAGTCAAAATGTTTCAAAAATATCCTCCCAAGTATGTAATACTTTGAATCGTGTGGGAATCTATTTCAGCATCAATTAAGATCATAGAGGTCCCCTAACTCATGGACGAGTTGAAAGCTTTCCTATCATTCAAGTTTTAGTGACAGTCAAAATTTGGGTCAACTTCAATCATTAATAACTCCTTGTATATATCGAATTAGAGGACCTACTATATGTCAAATGAAATCTCTTTGAATTATATTTCCAACAATACGAATTTCTTCAAAAACCAATATAGGAGCAAAGAGTTATGCCCATTTTACTCCAGCATGTCTGGCTGGGAAACTGGTGACGACAATTGTGACAAACCGTCAAGCATGTGAAGACCTATCACCAATGCCGTCAGACCAGGGCAGATTTCTAACCCTGGTGACAATATTTTGTGACAATCCATCACGCCCGTGATGGCCTATCACCAATGTCGTCAACCTTAACCAGAAACTCAAAATTTTACCTTTTTGTGACGACAATTCATGACGGCCAATCACCAACTTGACGGCTTGTCACAGATGTCGTCAGCTATTTTTTCAACAATTTAAGGACGTTTTTGCAAGGGTATTTTTGTCTTTTCCCATATTTTAGAGGTCTCTATAAATATGAGGAACCCCATCCAAACCCTAATTCCTTCATCTACTCTTCCAATTCTCTTAAGAGAAATATCTAGGGTTTCATCAAGGAAATTAATCTTCCAAAAATCATCCATAAATTCTTTAAGATTTCTTCAAGAATCAAGTTCCTCATAGTGTGGGCTTCGAGAATCATTTATTACAAGTGCGGATAGAGTCTCAAGCATTAGAATTCATCCAATTTCTAAGGTTAAGGTATGTAGATGTTGATTCTTGGGTCCCTTTCATCTAAGAAGCTCAAGAACCCATTTTAAAACTAAAAGATGTTATATTTATGAGTTTTTAATGATTTGTATGAGTTGAATTGATGTTTAATGTGTTGTAGAGTTTTTATTTATGTTTGCCTACAAAATTTATGAGCTTTGACCTTAGTATGTGGAATTCATGTGATGTTGTGATAGACCCTCTTGAAGTTATTTTCTGTGTGATGTGTTCATGACTTTTGGGGTGAAGAAATGGTAGAATAAGCGAAGCATGTCCCCCATAGGTTTGATAAAGAGATTAGGTGAAGCATAAGGTCCATTACAGTATGTTGAATAGGAAGCCCCAAATTGTAAGATAGTCCATGCATGCCTAGTAGTGTTTGATAAAATGCCTTAGTGAGTGAAATGTGCCAAGATAGCATGAAATACCAATGTAGGTGTAAAATTGGTCATGTCTAGTGGTTGTTGAAAGACCCTAGTGAACAAGTCGAGACATGATGGTTGTAACTTCCCCGATTATGTGCTCTTTAATATATGTTAAGCTTTAAATACATGTCAAGTGGTTAGCAAGTAAGTTGTGACATGATAGTAAGAAGTTTCACCAAGCCATGTGATATCCAAACACATGTAAATACTGATATAGGTATGAAACAGTTGAGGTAAAACCTTGTTGAATGGAGTATGATCTAGTAGCATGTTTCCCCTATGTTATTATATGATTATGATTCCGAGATGCTTAAAGTAACCCCACGGCGACTGTAATGATAAATAGACATTTGTGATCCTTAAATGCTTGAGGTGATGTCTTGAATGATTATGATGATGCATGAATGATTATGATGATACATGAATGGTTGTGATGATGAACGAATGATTGTGATGATGAATGAATGATTATGCTTTACTTTTATGCTATCGAGTCCTGGAGGTATTTTTACCCGACAATAGAGTTGTTGTCTAGAGCTGTGTCAGTTTCTCGATAATTCCAATCGAGCCATGATTCTCAGAACTCAGTGAACTATAGAACTCTGTATCCTCAAACAAGTGCTGAACTTAAGAAAGCTTAGTAATCTCAGTTATCTCTGTAATCTCTGTATCACTAGTAATCTAGCCTCAGTCCTGTAATCAGCTCAGTTCTAATAGTATTCAAGTGATTCAATTCTAATCTTAGAAGTGATTCAAGTAATCTATTCAAGCTCTGTATCGTCAGTCATATACCTTTTCCGTCAGATACGAAACTAAGTAATCTCAGCGTAACTTAGTTAGATCTCTTGAGAAACATGATCAGTATCAGATTTAGTTCAGTTGAGATTTCAGTTTAGAGTCTTTCAGTTGGGAGTAGGATTCAGCACCGAGCGAACCCAAGGATGGGAACTCACCTGCTAGTAGAGGGTGTGATTCGTAAAAGTAATTCTTGCATTCCAGAACTGTGTATCCAGCACAGGAATAAGAGTCACTTGTCAAGTAAGCTTGACGTCCTATTGAGGGTCACCGCCAGAGAGCCTGACGTTAGAGAAAATATAATGTCTTTACCCGTGGCACGGTATTAGTTCCCTCCCAGCCGGGGGTAGAGGCTGGACCCCTTAGAGAGAGTAGGGGAATGTCGGTTAGTTGACTACTTCCCACAGTTTCAGTTTCAGATTCAGTCTCAGTTTTAGAATCAATCTTCAGAAATCAGGACTGTCAAATACAATCATCTACCTTTATGAGGAACTCAGATATTTCCATTGATTTATGGACCATACCGTTAGATAGGCTTGGTCTCATATATAGTTGTTTGATATCATATTCAGAGATATGCCGCCAGACAGGCTTGATCATAGTATCAGATTTCTATTGAATATTCTTGTCGTCAGATTCAGATATACTCATATTTCTTATCATTGATAAAGCTTCCAAAGTCATCTGTTAGAAAAGTTGATCTCAGTCTCAGACCATGTTGAGTATTTTTATTATCATATCTAGAGATCTCCCGTCATAGAGGCTTGATCTCCATCTCATATTCTATTGAGTATTCTTGTTGTCAAATTAGGATATGATCATACTTCTTGTCATTGATAATCACTTCCGGAATAATCGATTAGAAAAGTTGATCTCTCATTCTGTCAGTAGAAAGTAGTAAGCTCAGAATTTAGTCCTAGATGTAAGTACATCCAGACTCTCATATTCAGTATCAAATGAGTCGTTATCAGTATCGGATGAGTCAGTGATTTAGTAAATCAGTCTCAGTAGTGAGTTCATTCTACAGTAAAGTGGTATCCGATTTTCAGTATCTAGAGTTGCGATGATTGTGTTCATGGTTTGTGCATTCATATATGTGTTCTCATGTGGCATCTTCATAATTATTCAGTTTAAATATTGTGCATTCATGTGCCCTTGCATTATCCTACCTCGTCTACATACTCGGTATATTCCTGTACTGACACATTTGCGCTATGGTTTTTTATTTGACACCATAGGTTCAGAGGCACAGGATCCAGAGTAATCTCAGCAGTTCATTCCCAGTCAGCACCATTAGCAGTGAGTCCTCTTCTTTCGAGGACGAATCTCAGTTTACTATTATTACTTCAGACTTTATTTATTTTCAGTTGACGGAGTTAGTTGGGGACCTTTCCCATCAACTCCATAGTTTAGACAGTTTAGAGGCTTTTCAAACGGAAGTAAAAGTATTCAATTTTCTGTATTATGAGTAATCATAGATGTGTTGAACCTTATGGCTAGTTTCCGTATTTATTTCTGATATTATGCAATGTACATGTAAAGATATCAGTAAAGGGTTAGCTTGTGGTCCTTCGGGGTCATAAGCACCGTGTGGCATCTCGGGATGGGATCTTGGGGCGTTATAAACTTGGTATCAGAGCCTAAGGTTCAAGAGTGTCCTAGGGAGTCTGAAAAGTCGCATTTAGTAGAGTCTTGTGCATGGGTGTGTAGCGTGCCATATTTATGTACAAAAGGCTACGGGATGTTCTTAGGAGCAGTTCCTCTTTTTTTTTTCAATGATCATTTCGTGCGATTGAGCATGAGCTCAAGTTGATCCTCAGTCTAATCTACTTATTTCTTCCAATTACAGAGTATGCCTCCTCGTAGAGATTTTTTTCGTGGGGTTGATGATCAACCCCCACAGCCAGTAGATCCTGAGAATGAGAGTTTATCACATACAGAGTTTCAGGCAGCTTTTCAGGTGCTAGCCCAAGCTGTGACTAGTGTTCAGGGAAACCATCAGACTGCAGCCCCACCTCAGCAAGATGGGGACTCAGCCGCAGTCAGAATTAGAAGTTTCATGAAAATGAACCCGACAGAATTCTTTGGGTCAGTAGTAGGTGAGGACCCGCAGTTTTATCTAGAGGAAGTGAAGAAGATCACCCAGATTATACATATTTCTGAGAAGGAGCGTGTTGATTTAGCATCTTATATGTTGAAGGATGTTGCTCATGATTGGGTAGTGATGTGGTAGAAGAGTAGAGTGGAGAATTCAACTCCTGTGACTTGACTAGATTTTTAGAGTTCCTTTATAGATAGGTTTTTCCTGCTAGAGATGAGAGAGTCTAAGGTAAAAAAGTTCATAAACCTAAGGCAAGGTTCCATGACCGTGAAAGAGTATTTTCTTAAGTTTAACCAATTAGCTAAGTATGCTCCTGACTTGATAGCTTACCCTAGAGCGAGTATGAGTAAGTTTGTGACTGGTGTATCCGGGTTTGTGTTGAAAGAGTGTAGAGCTGCTATGATCAATAGAGATATGGATCTTTTTAGGCTAATGATTCATGCGCAACAGATTGAGGTAGATAAGATGAAGGAGAGAGAGAGAGTGAGTAAAAAAGCCAAGACAGGTAGTCGTGGTTTCTTACAGTCAGGGTATCAAGGTGGTAGTAGTTCTCAGTATGGTCGGAGATTTTTAGTTCTAGTTTGATCTTCAGCTAGTGTACCCACACCTTTATTTGGGGGTATCAGATCTAAGGGAGCGCCAAGCTCCAAAGCCCAGAGTAGTACTAGTGGTGTTCGTACCCATCCGCATTGTGGAAAGTGTGGCAGGCACCACCAAGGTGTGTGTAGAGCTGGTAGTGATGTGTGTTTTGGTTTTGCTAAGCTAGGCCATAGAATGCGAGAATATAGAGTGTTGACTCAGAGGGGTAGACTCCGTACATTTCAGGATCTCCTTGATTGGGAAGGATTCCCTAAAATAGACCCGGGTATGTTATAAGCCCTTTATATTTATGACATACATTGATAGATCCTTTCCTCCCATTTTGAGGTTATATATTAGCATGAGTCTTGCATGAGTTTCGATATTGATTGGTCAATTATGACCCAGTCTGTAGGTGCCCCGCGCACCGCCCTAGTATTTCAACGAAGTGTGTTTAGAAGGACATAGAGTCCCAAGGGGGAGATACCCCATAGTATTATGATGTTGCATGCCATTAGATTCATCCTAATGCATGTTCAGATTTTCTTTATGAAGTTAGCATCAGTCGTTATTACATTGTCAAGTCTTGTTTTCGAAAGTCAGCTTAGCCGGACATTCATGCATTAGATATGCACATTTATTAGAAAGAGTTTATCTTGTCAGCGTGTGTTCAGTCGTGTATTCATGAGATCATCCCAGTTATGATTCCATGCATCAGATATGCATGTCTATTATGAGAATTCAGCTATGAGTATCATCAGTTGAGTATTCCATGCATCAGATAGTCATACCCAGTGTGAGAACTTTATATGTCAGTCGTTCCAGTTGCGTAGTCCTGATCTGAGATGTTTTTATTTCTTGAATAAGTTTTGTTGATCCATATTCTCAGTCTATCAAGCGACATTTGAGGACGAATATTCTCAAGGGGGAGAAAATGTAATGCCCCACAAAATCCTCTTCCTGTCTGAGCCTTAGAGCGTATTTGGTAAAGCGAAAATCTGAGTCAAAATGTTTCAGAAATATCCTCCAAAGTATGTAATACTTTGAATCTTGTAGGAATCTATTTGATCATGAATTAATATCATAGAGGTCCCCTAACTCATGGACGAGTTGAAAGCTTTCCTATCGTTCATGTTTTAGTGACCGTCAAAATTTGGGTCAATTTCAATCGACCATAACTACTTTTATATATCGAATTAGAGGACCTACTATATATAAAATGAAATCTCTTTGAATTATCTTTTCAACGATACCAATTTCTTCAAAAACCAATATCGAAGAAAAGTGTTTTATCCATTTTACTCCAGTATGTCTGTCTGGGAAACTGGTGATAACAATTGTGACAAGCCGTCATGCCCGTGATGGCCTATCACTAATGTCGTCAGACCTGGGTAGATTTCTGACCCTGGTGATAACATTTGTGACAAACCGTCACGCCCGTGATGGCCTATCACCAATGTCGTCAACCTTAACCAGAAACTCAAAATTTTACCCTTTTGTAACGATAATTCATGACGGCCTATCAACAACTTGACGGCTTGTCACGGATGTCGTCAGCTATTTTTTTTCCATCAATTTAAGGACTTTTTTCCAAGGGTATTTTGGTCTTTTCCCATCTTTTGGAGGTCTCTATAAATATGAGGAACCCCATCCAAACCCTAATTCCTTCATCTACTCTTTCAATTCTCTTAAGAGAAATATCTAGGGTTTCATCAAGGAAATTAATCTTCCAAAAATCATCTATAAATTCTTCAAGTTTTCTTTAAGAATCAAGTTCCTCATAGTGTGGACTTCGATAATCATTTATTACAAGTATGGATAGTCTCAAGCATTAGAATGCATCCAATTTCAATGCATCCAATTATATTTATGAGTTTTTAATAATTTGTATGAGTTGAAATTGATGTTTAATGTGTTGTTGAGTTTTGATTTATGTTTGCCTACAAAATTTATGAGCTTTGACCCTAGTATGTGGAATTCATGTGATGTTGTGATAAACCCTCTTGAAGTTGTTTTCTATGTGATGTGTCCATGTATTTGGGGTGTATAAATGGTTGAATAAGTGAAGCATGTCCCCCATAGGTTTTATAAAGAGCTTAGGTGAATCATAAGGGCCACTGTAGTATGTTGAATAGGAAGCCCCAAATTGTGAGCTAGTCCATGCATGCCTAGTAGTGTTTGATAAAATGCCTTAGTGAGTGAAATGTGCCAAGATAGTATGAAATCCCCATGTAGGTGTAAAATCGGTCATGTCTAGTGGTTGTTGAAATACCCTAGTGAACAAGTCGAGACATGATTGTTGTAACTTCCCCGATTATGTGCTCTTTGATATATGCTAAGCTTTTAATACATGTCAAGTGGTTAGCAAGTAAGTTGTGACATGATAGTAAGAAGTTTTCTCAAGCCATATGATATCCAAACACATGTAAATATTGATATAGGTATGAAACAGTTGAGGTAAAACCTTGTTGAATGGAGTATGATCTAGTAGCATATTTCCCCTATGTTATTATATAATTATGATTCCGAGATGCTTAAAGTGACCCCTCGGCGACTATGATGATGAATAGACGTTTGTGATCCTTAAATGCTTGAGGTGATGTCTTGAATGATTATGATGATGCATGAATGATTATGATGATACATGAATGGTTGTGATGATGAACGAATGATTGTGATGATGAATGAATGATTATGCTTTACTTTTATGCTATCGAGTCCTGGGTGTATTTTTACCCGACAATAGAGCTGTTGTCTAGAGCCCGTGTCAGTTTCTCAATAATTCCAGTCAAGCCATGATTCTCAGAAATCAGTGAACTATAGAACTCTGTATCCTCAAACAAGTGCTGAACTTAAGAAAGATCAGTAATCTCAGTTATCTCTGTAATCTCTATATCACTAGTAATCTAGCCTCAGTCCTGTAATCAGCTCTATTCTAATAGTATTCAAGTGATTCAATTCTAATCTTAGAAGTGATTCGAGTAATCTATTCAAGCTCTATATCGTCCGTCAGATACCTTTTCCATCAGATACGAAACTAAGTAATCTCAGCGTAACTCAGTCAGATCTCTTAAGAATCATGATCAGTGTCAGATTCAGTTTAGTTGAGATTTAAGTTCAGAGTCTTTTAGTTGGGAGTAGGATTCAGCACCGAGTGAACCCAAGGAAAGGAACTCACCTGCTAGTAGAGGGTGTGATTCTTAGAAGAAATTCTTGCGTTCCAAAACTGTGTAGCCAACACAAGAATAAGATTCACCTGTCAAGGAAGCTTGACGTCCTGTTGAGGGTCACCGCCAGAGAGCCTGACCTTAGAGAAAAGATAATGTCTTTACCCGTGGCACGGTATTGGCACCCTCCCAGCCGAGGGTAGAGGCTGGACCCCTAAGATATAGTAGGGGCATGTCGGTTAGATAACTACTTCCCACAATTTTAGTTTCAGATTCAGTCTTAGTTTCAGAATCAATCTTCAAAAATCAGGACTGTCAGATACAATCATCTATCTTTATGAGGAATTTATATAGTTCCATTGATTTATTGACCATCCATCAGATAGGGTTTGTCTCATATACAGTTGTTTGATATCATATTCAGAGATATGCTGCCAGACAGGCTTAATCATAGTATCTGATTTCTATTGAATATCCTTGTCGTCAGATTCAGATATAATCATATCCTTGTGCTAGTGGGTACAAATTTGCAAGAATGTGATTATTAGGAAGTTGTAATGAGAGAGTTACACAATATAGGAAGTAACATTAGGTTTTTAGACCTACAAAGTTAATAGGTAAATAAAGTTTTGACTTTTGACATATGAATTGTCATGAATATTTAGAATTTACTTTAGTGTAGTCACTTGAGAAGTGTATTAGTTATTCGAAAATGTTCAAGTGTAGTTACTTGAAAGGTGAACTTGTGATTTGAATTTAGTTAAGCGTGGTCACTAGAGAAGTGAATAAGTGACTTGAAAATGTTTAAGTATAGGTACTTGAAATGTAGACTTGTGTTTTGAATTTAGTTAAGTATGGTCATTTGAGAAGTGAATTAGTGAATAAAAAATGTTTAAGTTAGTTACTTTAAAGGTGGGCTTGTGTTTTGAATGTATTTAAGTGTGGTCACTAGAGAAGTGAGTCAGTATGTAACGCCCCGAATTTGGTACCCGGAATGCTACACGGTGCTCATGACCCTGAAGGACCACAATCTAACCCATGACTGATATTTGTACCTAGATATCGCATAAAATACTGAATAATGAAGAAACATGAACTACAAGGCCATAAGGTTCAAACTGAACATAGCTGGTAGGTCATAACATTTGGTGGGGTATGAGATACCCAAAACAAAACTGAAATAACTGTCTGAACATAATAGTCTAGAAAGCCTCTAACTGACTGAACTTTTTGAATGAGGAGTTGATGGGACATGTCCCCAACTAACTCCAACTAATAAACTAACTAATGAGATAACTCATACTATCATCCTCGAATGATGAGGACTCACTGCTAAAACTCTAACTACTGAGACTGGAATCTACTGCTGCTCTGGAGCTCGTGTCTCTGAACCTATGGTATAAGACACCATAGTGCGAATGCGTCAGTACTTTGAATGTACTAGTATGCATGTGAGGTAGGCTAAATTCACGGGGTTCATATGCATGAACAGTAATAATAACTGACTGACTATCATGAACATGAGAATACATGTATGAGATATAATAACTGACACTGATATCGAGATAACATTATTAATGGATCTAAATACTGATAACATGACATACTGATAACTGATATAATCTGATAACTGATAACATGAGTGACTGTATCTGATAGTCCTGAATCTGATGAAACTATCTGAGTTCCTTTACTAAACTGAGTTGACTGTATCTGACAGTCCTGAAATCTGAAGAACTATCTGAGTTCTTTTACTGAGATTGATACTGAAACTGTGGGAGGTAGTTATTTAACCGACATGCACCATATACTCTATAATAGCTGAACTGGGGTCCAATCTGTGCCCTGATTAGAAGGGTGTCAATACCGCGCCACTGGTAAGGACAACGTGTGAGTAACCCTCATATAATAGGTAACTCTAGTGAGAATGGTGGAAACCCTCATATAACAGGTTAAGCCACCTCATCTACCCTTATATAGAAGGCTATGATGTCTCAACTTATGCTGGATACATTGTTCTGAAATGCAAGGATTGCTTCTAAGAATCACACCCTCATATAATAGGTGAGTTCCCATCCTTGGGTTCATTCGGTGCTAATTCCTACTCTCATCTGATTAGACTCTGAACATGATTAACTGAACTGTACATGGACTGAGTTACTAAATTCCGTTGACTGACGAAATACTACTGATATCTGATAACTGACTGAGTTCATGAGATCATGGATATTTCCTGAGTCATAAGACTGTCTGAAGTCTAAGGATTCATAGCTTGACTGAGAGTACCATGCAAACATGACATGGATCTAGGCACATAGCTAATGTTTCAGGTACAAGTACCCCCAGGACTCGATAGAAGGAAACTGACAGAGCTTGACTTACTTGAACACATAATGATCACCATAATCCATAATTCATTTATTGAAGCATTTCATCAAAACAGGTGATAGGCATAAACTTTTACATACATGGGGATTTCATGATATCATACTAATTTGGGCACTTTTCCTTCATATATGCATTTAATCAAACACATGATAGGCATAGTATGTGTAAACAACATTTTACAGCAATTAAACATCATGGTTCAATTCTAATTTCATAATTCAAGGGTTTAATCATAGGTTTGCATATGAATCCATATCTATGTCAATCCACCCACATAGAGTTTATTACCTAATCATGGAATAGAATTCAATTACACATTATCAACATGAACAAAAGCAGCCCAATCATGAAATTCACAAAGAAATCCATAAACTTGAATTTAGAAAAAAGAATTCTTGGTCTTCATGGATGAAAAAAATCCATGAATGAACACTATGCATACCTTAGTTCGTGATTTCGTGAAGGTTGGTGGAGAGATTTTCTTGAAATTGAATCCCCAATTGGAACCCTAACTTGTTCTTGAGAGGTTTTTGAGAGAACTAGTATATTTTGGGTAAAAAGTGGCTGAATCACCTGTTAAAGGGCTTAAATAGGGGTGGGAAGTTGACCCCTTTAACCCTGGATGCATCATTTAATTTCAGTAAAATTTCTCGAGTGTCACTGGATTTTGACAATTGGGAAATTGAGGGATGACGCGACGCGGAGCCATCATGTTGCCCCCTCTTTTGTGACCTGGAACTTTGGCGCATCGCGCGGGAAATCGTGTTGAGACACTGGAAAAGGACAATTGCCATTTCATCTTGTGGCGCGGCGCATTACTGACCAATATGACACTGTTTTACGAAGGGAACTTGAAATAGTCATAACTTCTTGCCCAGTTATCGGATTTGGGTGAATTTTATATCGACGGAAAACTTATTGAATTTCCCACTTGATAGAAAGTGAAAATCTCAAAAAATCACATGTACAAAAATGGATTTATATTTCAAAGAAAGTTCTAACACCCTTGAGATGATTTCAAGCTAAGAAAAAGGTACGGGTATTACATAGTGAGTCAAAAATGTTTAAGTGTAGGTACTTGAAAAGTGAACTTGTGTTTTGAATTTAGTTAAGTGTTTTCACTTGAGAAGTGAGTTAGTGACTTGAAAATGTTTAAGTGTAGGTACTTGAAATGTGAACTTTTCATTTTGAATTTATTTTAGTTAGGTAACTTGTGAAGTGACTTAGAAACTTGAAATGTTTAATTGTAGTTACTTGAAAGGTGAACTTGTATTTTGAATATAGTCAAGTGTGGTCACTAGAGAAGTGAATAAATGACTAGAAAAGGTTTTAGTGTAGGTACTTGAAATGTGGACTTGTGTTTTGAATTTAGTTAAGTGTGGTCACTTGAGAAGTGAATTAGTGAGTCGAAAATTTTTAAGTGTATTTACTTGAAAGGTGTACTTGTGTTTTGAATATAGTTAAGTGTGGTCACTTGAGATGTGAGTTAATGACTTGAAAATTTTTAAGTGTTGGTACTTGAAATGTAAAATTTTCATTTTGAATTAAGTTTAGTTTAGTAACATGTGAAGTGAATTAGTGACTTGAAAATGTTTATCTGTAGGTACTTGAAATGTGAACTTTTCATTTTGAATTTAGTTTAGTTAGGTAACTTGTGAAGTGATTTAGTGACTTGAAATGTTTAATTGTAGTTACTTGAATTACGAATTAATGACTTTGGTTTTGAATTTAGGTACTTGAAATGTGAACTTGCGTTTTGATTTTAGTAAAGTGTGGTCACTTGAGAAGTGAATTAGTGACTTGAAAATGTTTAAGTGTAGGTACTTGAAACGTGAACTTTTCATTTTGAATTAAGTTTAGTTTGGCAACCTGTGAAGTGAATTAGTGACTTGAAAATGTTTTAGTGTTGATACTTGAAATGTGAACTTTTTATTTTGAAATTAGTTTAGGTTGGTAACTTGAAAATGTTTAGGTACTTGAATTATGGATTAGTGACTTTTATTTTGAATTTAGGTACTGGAAATGTGAATTTGCGTTTTAATTTTAGTAAACTATGGTCACTTGACAAGTGAATTAGTTACTCCAAAATGTTTAAGTGTAGATACTTGAAACGTGAACTTTTCATTTTGAATTAAGTTTAGTTAGGTAACTTGTGAAGTGAATTAGTGACTTGAAAATGTTTAGTTGTAGGTATTTAAAATGTGAACTTTTGTGACTTGAACTAATTATTTGAATGTGATTGATTGTGTAGATGGAACCTGATTATAGCTGGATATATCAACAAAATATTTATAATAGAATGGGTGAGACTGAGAATGAAGATGCGGATGATGAGTTGTAGTTTTTAGTCTTTTATATGTTTTATAGTTTGGATTTGGAATCTCGATAAGTTTTGTAAATAATTTGATTTTTAATGTTTGTATTCTTATGATGGTTGGTTGATTGTATATTAAATGATTGGTGGGCTGTATTGTAAATTATTTGATTTGATTTTTAATGTTTGTAAATGATTGGTGGACTGTATTGTAAATAATTTAATTTTTAATATTTGTATTTTGGAAATTTTCAATATTTTTTTATAAAAAATTATCAAAAAAATCAACCACATGTGGTTGATTTTTTTGAATTTTTTTACAAAAAAACCGACCACATATGGTCCCTTTTTTGAATTTTTTTATAAAAAACCGAACATATGTGGTCCCATTTTTTGAAAATTTTTACAAAAAACCTACCACATGTGGTCCCTTTTTCTTTAAATTAATTAATTAATTCAATTAAAAACCGACCACATGTGGTTGGTTTTTTTATAAATTAATTAATTTAAAGAAAACCGACCACTTGTGGTCGGTTTTTATAAAATTAATTAATTAATTTTAAAAGATTGATCGGTTTTATTAAAATTAATTAAGTAATTTAAAAAAAAAATGACCACTTGTGGTCGGTTTTTTTTTTTTTTTTTTTAATAAAATAATAATGAACTTTAAATATATATATATATATATATATATATATATATATATATATATTATTTTAAAAAAAAAAAAAAAAAAACCGACCACATGTGGTCGGTTTTTAAAAAGCTGCCATAGTTTTACTGACCACGCAGTTTGCTCGGAGTGCTCGGTTTTCCTCTTTTTTTTAGTAGTGTATGTATATTATTTAAAGTATTACATATATTATATTGTACGTATATGTGTGTATACATTTTCTATAGACTCTAAAGTAGTATATATTTTACGTATACATGTGTATATACTGTATGTGTATTATTTAAAGTAGTACATATCTTATATTGTACATATATATGTGTATATATTTTCTATAGACTCTAAAGTAGTATATATATAGTGTATATATGTTGTATGTATATTATTTAAAGTAGTACATATATTATATTGTACGTATATATGTGTATATATTTTCTATAGACTTTAAAATAGTATATATTTAACGTATACATGTGTATATATTTACTAAAGTAGTATATGTTTAGTGTATATATGCTATATTTACATTGTTTAACGTATTTAAAATGTATATAGGTGGGTATATATGGTGTATATTGAAAAAAACATTTAATTTTGATTTTTTTAAGCTTTGACCGGATTTGACTGGTGTGGACCAGTTTGGACCGGGTTATGTTTAACTGGGCCGGTCCCAATTTGTTTGAGCAAAAATTACTGTTGGGCCCGATACCAGATCGGCCCGTTAAAAATGGCCAGGAATCAGTCCGTCCCAGAACCCAGATAAACTTGATGGGCCGGTTTCAAATTGACCCGTCCCGACCCGTTTGACAAGCATAGTCTTACATAATGCATGTATTAGCTTTGTATATTAAATATGCACTAATATATGGCAAATGATGGTATGAGCAATGCAAAGGTTTTTAATATCTGCATTTGCATGATTAAAATTATAACTTCCTTTCAAAATCTTTTTCATGTCCTTTCCATTGTATTTTTTTCTCCGAACGCTATTTTTCTTGTTGTTTTGGTGCACTTCTCTCGAGCATTCCATTTTTTCTTGTTTTGGTTGGAACGTTTTCTTTAATTTTTTTCTTTTGTGTTGGAGCACTTCTCTCTGTTCTTCAGTTAATGTTGCACTTCTATCAATCTTCAATAGTTGATTTACTTCTCTTCAACTTCCAATTATTGGTGTACTTCTCTCAAACAAATTTGGTTTCTTACTCCCATATACTTTAATTATACTTTGAATTAAATAAACACATAGTGAAATTATTTAGAATAGGCTTAATTTGATATAAAAAAGTATATGGTATTTTTTACAAAGAAGTTTAAAAAATGTATTTGGAAATATATATAACTTTCAAATAAATGTAGAAGTTTTTTGAGTGAATTTGAAACTCACATTCAATTTTATTTGTTTTTTTGGTTAATTCAGACCAATGTATAATCGAATCATATTTTGAAAAGAAGGAAGAACACAATTAATGACCCCAAAAGACTAATAGATACTTGAAATAGATCGATTATTAGCACTTAACAACAAAACCAAATACAGAAGGGGTTAAAATAGAATAAATGAAAAACTAGCTCATCAACACACATGCAATTACATGCATGGAGTTATGAGGAAACACTAGACATTCAAACAATCATTAACACAATTATCACTTATTTAACTCCGCCTGTGAAAGCTAGAACAGTTTGTATAGCTGTGAGTAAGAGGAGAACGATGGCTGCCACAGTTGAAGCTCCTACCCAAGGACTGCTAAAATAATTCCGCACCAAACTTGCCTTCATTTTGTTCGAAGTTTTTTCACAATGTTGAATTATTTTTCGGTATTCTTCATTATTGGTAAAGAAGTCGTCGGGAACACAGACCCCTTTTCCAATTTTGTTAAAGATTCTAGTCACTTCTTTGTCTTCTCCTATCCTGTTCACAATGATTCCTTTCTGGCGAAGCAAACTCACATCTTTTTCTGAGTCGATAAGATGATCCATAAAAATTGCAAAATCACTAAAATATTTATGATGCACATCAGATTGTTGCTCAAAAGCAATGAGATTTCTCAGATTTGACTCAGTACTATCAACTACTTGAAGACGAGGGATTTTCAACAGTCCATTTTCGTACTTTATATCAAATAAACTTGTATCCCCAATATCATCTTCTTCATACGATCTATATATATTTCCGAAGCTTCTGAAGCTAATCCCAGCTTCAGAAAGCTCTGTTGCATTTGACATGACCTTATTGCCCTTATCATTCGAGTCTGACCTAATTATTTCCAAAGGATATGTGTTAGGATCCCCCTGCCATGACATGTGTATTAGATGAAGTAAATGTTTGATATTTCCAGCATTAGCATTGTTATGTATCTCTAGAAGTGCTTCATCAGTCCCTTTTGGCAAGTTAATAGGAAAGCAATATTTCGCCATTATTGCGAATGGTAATTCTCTATCATGCTTTGTCATGTGATGAAGCTTGTCGAGGATAAAGAAGGGAAGTTGATTCTCTAGTAACACCAAGTCTCGATTCACTTGTATGCAGCCAATATTAGTATCGATAATTTTTTCTTCTCCTTTGGGATACTCTTCATGTAGGTCTCGAATAAACTCAACCACAAAACAACCATCAAGCAATAACATTTGCAAGAATTGATCAGTGTGACTCATGTCTTTCTTGAGGTAATCTATATCATCATAACATTTTAGTGCTTCCTCCTTCAATTCCTTCAATACATTGATGCAACTTTCCAGATCAAGACCCTCTTGTCGTTTAAGAAACCTTTGTAGGTATAATAATTTGTACTTTTCCATTGGACGAAGTTTAGGATTTTTCCTATGGTAAGGACCAATAGAGACCATCTTTGGTGTATAAGCACCTGGATTTGATTCACGTAGCCCCACATTTACTTTTAATATCGTACACGATTTAGTAGACGAGTTATCCAAACCCTTAAGCATTCCAGAGACTCGATTAACAATTTCCCTTGTTTGTGACCCTGATGGATCTTGTCCATTTGTTTCATTTATCCCACTTAAATGATCCACTTCCCTCCTTTCTTCTATCTGTAATGGAAAAGAGTAGGACATTTAAACATTTATTTTATTTATTCTTTTAATATAAAAGGGTCAAAATTATCCCTGAATTATTTGAAATAGAGTAAAAATATACTTCATTTTTTTTTACTCAAAAAATACCCCTCACCCAGAGGCAGATCTAGAATTTAAAGGTTATGGGTTCCTAACTTATAATTTTTACCACTAGATCAATAACACACTTTGTTTGTGGGTTTCCAACTTATAATTCTTATATATTTACTAGTTTTTTTCAATATAAATTCAAGTACTGTACGAAAGTTAGTGGGTTCCCGGGAACCCACACGTTTAACTCTACATCCGCCCCTGCCCTCACCTTAACAGAGTGCCACCACGCAAACCATGTGGAAAAAAATGGCCATATTGCCAATCCAAGTCGGCATCTCATTTACGAAAAAGGGCCAAAACTATCCCTAAACTATTCGAAATGAAGCAAAAATATCCTCCATTTATATTTTTGGCTCAAAAATACCCCTCAATTTATTTTTTGGCACACAAATACTCCTCACTTTAATGGAGGGCCACCAAGTACACCACACGAAAAAAAGTTGTCACATGGCCAATCCATGTCAACATCTCATTAATACTCAACTGAACCACTTAACCATCCAACCCATACTCGACCCATTTTCAAAACCTTCAACCCCGTCTTCATAAGTTAAAGATAAAGAAGGATCCACCCTTCATTTCACTTAAACTCTACCAAAATAAATCGTTGCAGATTAGGGATATTTTGAGAGTAAGAAAGGCCTTAGTACATGAGTTAAAACTCGATCAATCTTTGTCATGTTAAAGAATATGAAAGAATTCAACCCAAGTATCCTTTTCCTCAAAATCCCTAGTCTTCATTGATTTTATTTTTTGGGAGAGTATAAGTGAAGACGTATTGGATTTTTTAAAGATAGATCAGATATAGATATTAAATGGGATATTAAGTTGAATGGTTAAGTGGGTCGGTTGGGTATTAAATGAGATGTTGATGTGGTAATTTTTTTTCACATTGTGTGCTAGGTGACACTTCATTAAAGTAGGGGTATTTTCGAGCCAAAAAACAAATAGATTAGTATTTTTGAGTCAAAAAATAACAGAGGGATATTTTTACTCCATTGCGGATAGTTCAGGGATAGTTTGATCTTTTTCGTAAATAAAATGTTGACTTAGACTAGACATATGGCAATTTTTTTCACGAGGTGTGTTTGGTGACACTCTGTTAAAGTGAGGGATATTTTTTAGCCAAAAATTAAATTATTTTTCTTTTATAATTCGTTACAAAAATAAATAATTTTTTATTTTAAGTAATTATTTAATTTAAATTTTTACATGATATATTTTAATTTAAAGATAGTTTTGACCCTTTACCGTTCTTTTAATACTCATTATTTTGTTTACATTTTGATTGTTTTTCGTCGGATCCTATGTTGCGTCAATCAAAACCGGACGGAAAAAACTTACACGTATCCGATGTGTATATCAAGCCAATGCATGCATGTCATATTTTTGAATTTAAAGTTCATGTTACTTAATCATGTTTAATCATTATATATTTTACTTAATTTAATTACATAACCATGGTTAAAAATATTAATTTGATGTATACACCAAATGCGTGTAAGTTTTTACCAAATCGAACGGTACTGTTATGTGATAAAAAATGTCCACCAAAGTTAATACGTACCCCTTTATTTTGTCTTACTTTTTTTAGTCGCTTTAAAAAACATATTTTTTTTACAATTATTTAATTTTAATTTTTTACGTGACATACTTAAAATCATAAAATAAAAAAATATTTGTATATATATATAAGATCACAAGATTCAAATATTTTCTTCACTTTCTTAGAATTCAAGACAAATTAAAATCAGACGAATAAATTACAAAGAAGAAAATATATTTTATAAAAGATAAATACTTAAACAGACTCAAATTTCATCATAACTATTAGTTTAAAACTTAAACGTATACAAGAGTCATCTCAACATCTTAACACGTGTATCTCATTCCCTAAGTTGATTCTATACAATATCTCTCTTGTGAATGAAATATTGAAATTTCAAATTACATAGAGAAGTGAATTGGTTCATAATCAATATCTATTGTTTCTGGTGTCTTTTAAAGTAAAATTCATTATTTAACAAGAAATTGATTAAAAAAACTTGGCACAATCAGATCAACTAAAGAAGAAAGCTAGAAAAATTGATGTATAAAAACGAAAAGAGTGAAAAAAGAGAAGAGAAATGTTTTACGTGACATATTTAAGATCATAAAATAAAAAGATATTTTGATATATATATATATATATATATATATATATATATATATATATATATATATATATATATATATATATAAGATCACAAGATTCAAATATTTTCTTCACTTTTTTAAAATTCAAGTCAAATTAAAATCAGACGAACAAATTACAACGGAAAAAATATATTTTATAAAAGATAAATACAGACACTCAAATTTCATCAGAACTATTAGTTTAAAACTTAAACGTATATAATAGTCATCTAAACATCTTAACTTAACATGTGTATCTCATATTCCCTAATTTGATTCTGTACAATATCTCTCTTGTGAATGAAATATTGAAATTGCAAATTACATAGAGAAATGAATTGATTCATAATCAATATCTATTGTTTCTGGTGTCTTTTAAAGTCTTCAAAAATGAGAGAGGTATTAAATGAGAGGTTTTCTGGGAAAAGCATACGAGTTTGACCTTAAATGAATAATATTAGACCTTATAAAAATATTTTTAGCGTGAATGAGCCCAACATAATTGCCAAAAGAAAAGTGGGCTAATGAAATTAAAAAACTAATTACTTGTATAGTTGAAAGAGAGAGAGAGAGCAGAGAGACCTCAATGGAGTGTGCCATCCCTCTTTCTTCAACTGTAATTCCTAAAAAAAAAAAGACACATTCTTTTAAATTTCAATTCATAGATGTAGGTATTATATATTATTATTATTATTGAGTTGAAAAGTAAAGGCAAAGCAATAACAAAAAAGATTTACTGTACACTAGTGTTACTTGATGAAAAGAACCCAATATGTCCAGTCAAAACCTGTAGAAAAAAGAAACTAATTTGATCGATAAATAAACAGGATGGATACACTCATTAAAGTAATGGAAAGCACATTAGTTCTATCATACGGTGAGTAGACCTTAATATAAATATCGAACACTCAATGATAACAGAAAAAATAGCGATGACTAGGAATCTCAAGAGTTAAGTAAAAGGGTTATCCAAATGTGATGTCCTTCAACTTAAGGTATAAGACAATATAATTAATGAATACTGTTTTCTAGCATAGAACTAGAGATGCAGAAAATTACCTCTTTGGTTTGGCTGTTTCTTCTTTTGTGCCTATTCAACTCTTGCTTCTCCTGGACTTTTCATTGCTATGGGAGTATCTTTTATATCTTTTCTATTTTATAGAAGAGGTGGTTTCGACCATCACTCATACCACCTCTAATTTTTTATAATTCATAATTCGAATTAACATCAATCTACTTATTATACATAATCAAAATATCTTAATATTGGGCCCGTAATGACACGAGTCATGCTCCTCTAGTATTATATAGAAGAGGTGGTTTCGACCACCTCTCATGCAATTACTAAAAAATTCCTCCACTTCCACTTAATTACATACCATGCCCCAATATGCTCCCTCCGTCCCATTTTACCCATCCCAAATTAGGATGACACAGCTATTAAGAAAACAATGATTGGTAATGTAACTTTACCATTTTTCCCCTCTTAATTGTGTCTTGTTGTTAGTTCCAATATTGATGGGTGGCTAATACCAAAACACCATTTATATTCTTAATGGTGTTCTCTTAATGGTATTCCTCTTTGCAACATTTTTCAAGAATGCTAATAATAAGGAGTAATCAATTACACTAAGGGTATAATGAAAAAAAAAATGACTTATCTTGATAAGTAAAAATGGACAAGGAAAATGAGACAACAAATTAGAAAATTTGGGACGACTAAAATGAGACGGAGGGAGTATAATAATTCCATTGTTTCATCATAATGGTTTAAATATTTAATATATTCTATTAATTTATATTAATTAACTATAACTACATATTGGAAGTAAATTATTTTATTTATTTAATTGGCTATCATGTTCAAAAATAATTTGTTACCACGAATCACAATAATTAATAACTTAAAATATTTAAAAGACATATAGAAATTTTATTGACTCTCATTATTTTAGCAATGCCACATAAATTAAGATAAAAGAAAAAGTACTGTAAATCATAATAATTAACAACTTAAAATATTTAAAAGATATATAAATTTTTTTGTTGATTCTCAAAATTGTATCGAAGCCACATAAATTGAGACACAAGGAGTAAATATATTATTTGATAATTACGTAAAAATTATTATAAATCACAATAATTAACAAGTTAAAATACTTTTTTAAAAATAGATAAAAGTTCTATTCAACTCTCAAAATTTTATCGGTGCACCATAAATCATGACAAAATAAAAACTTATCTTAATTAATTGCAACTAAATATTTAAAGTAAATCAATTTTATTATTTTAATTGACTTTTATATAGAAAATTAATCTTTTTATTTATTTATTTATTTATTTATTTATTTTAGTAAATTTTAATTTTAATTTTTTTTTCTTATATAGAAATACTAATATTTAAACTTAACTTAAAAATTTTAAAGTACAAAATTAATAAATTTAATTTAATAAAATAAATTTCTAATGAATATTTTCTTAGAATTTGTGTTGGGTCAATATGTATCAAGTTAAAAAGAAATAAAGAAAGATATATACTAAATTTTTATTATTGTGAAAGATAAATATAATGCACTATCCAATAATGTTTAATAATATCATATTTTGAATATGCAAATATAGCATCCTGTATTTAATTAATATACTATTTTGGTGAATTATCGATGATTACTATTGGATATGATAAAATTATATTAATTTTTATAGTAATAACATAATCAATCGCTCTTAATTAATTATTATGAGTCATCTAGGTATTAAGAAAATAAATAATATTTAATAAAAAATAAAATAGACATAAAATGCAAAATTAACTCTTAATGTTTTAAATTAAATTTTCATATTTCGAACGATGATTTTACTATATCACTTCTTATTATAAGTTTTTTATGTATTAGAAAAATAAGAATAACAAAATGATATGTCAACATAAAATATTTGATTGACTATCAAAATTATATTAGTACCACATAAATTGGGACGAGACAGAAGAAGATATAAATCAACATATATTATTGAAAATGAAATAAAAAGTACTGTAAATAAAAATAATTAACAAAAAAATATAAAAATTGCCTGATTTCTGCTGCTTCAATCGTGATTTTAATGTATCACCCGTAATTAATTATTATAAGTCACTTATGTATTGAAAAATTAATAATATTGAATCCATGATTTTACTATATATATATATATATATATATATATATATATATATATATATATATAATATATATATATATATATATTATATATATATATATATATATATACTATGAATAAAAATTTTCATGATATTTAAAAAAAATTAAAATTACTACATATACTCAAAGGGCAAAAGAGTAAAAACACACAAGAAATAAATGTAGAGAAATCAAGAAGCACCAAATGGATTATTAACATTTGTAACATTCAACAGATTTCTAAATGTTTCCAAATTTTTCTTGAATCAACACATATACATAATAAAAATAATAATAAATAAATAATAATAATTACATTTTACTATATCACCCCTAATTAATTATTATGGTCATTTAAGCATTGTGTCACATGAGTTGAAATAGAAAAAATATTATAAATCACAATGATAAAAAATTTAAATTATTTAAAAAATATAGTTGGCTATCGTCGACACAAAACTCTGGACAAGGAGAGTAGAATATATTATTCAAAAATTACATAAAAAGTATTATAAATTACAATAGTTAACAACTTAAAATATCTAAAAGCAATTTAATATGCTATATATTTCAAAAAAATTACAAGAAAAATACAAGAAATAAAATATTTGGTCGACTCTTGAAATTATATTAGTGTCACTGAAATTGAAATAGAAGAAAATTATCATAAATCACAATAATTAAAAACCTAAATTATTTTTAAAATATAGTTGACTATCAAAGCCACAAAAATTTGGACAAGAAAAGTAACGTATATTAATTTAAAAATTAAATAAAAAATATTATAAATTACAATAGTTAACAACTTAAATTATCTAAATACATATTAAAATAACATATGTTGAACTCATGCTAGATTCCGGATGAATCCTAGAAAACACATGCAATCCTTTTACTAAATTTTTTTATTTAAATATATCAAGATTGAAAAGATAAATAAATATCTTAATGTTGGGCCCGTGCTGACACGGGTCATGCTCCTTTAGTATATATAGAAGAGAGGGTTTCGACATGCTTGCTTCAATGGATGTTTTCTCCCTGATTTTACTATATCACCCCTAATTAATTATTATAATTTATTTATATATTTAAAAATCAATAATATTTATTAGTAATAATTTATATAGAAGAGAGGGTTTGGACATGCTTGCTTAAATAGATGCTTACTCCATGATTTTACTATATCACCCCTAATTAATTATTATAAGTTATTTGTATATTTAAAAATAAATAATATTCAATTAAAAATAAAATAGACAATTATGACATATCTTCTTCAGCTGCTTCAACCATGATTTTACTATATCACCCTAATTAATTATTATAAGTCATTTATATATTGAAAAATTAATACTAATATATTCAATCCGTGATTTTACAATATCACTCATAATTAATTATTATAAGTCATTACTTATTAAAAATTAATAATATTTAATTAGAAAAATAAAATAAATATTTATGACATGTCTTCTTCAGCTGTGATTTAACTATATCACCCCTAATTAATTATTATAAATTATTTATGTATTAAAAAATTAATAATATTTAATTAAAAAAGTAAAATAGATATTTATCACATATCTGCTTCAGCTACTTCAACCATAGTTTTACTGAATATCATCCCTAATCAATTATTATATGTCACTTGAGTATTAAAAGATTAATAAAATTTAACAAACAAGGTAAAATGGATATAAAAATGATAAATTAACTCTTGATGTTTTAAATTAACTTAACGTCTTATATGAGGTTCACTTAATTTTTTTTCACAAATATTTTTTATAGTAATTTTTCTTTGTCACTTCTAATTAGTTGTTGTAAGTCATTTAAGACATTTATGTTTCGCTGCTTCAATCGTGATTTTACTATATCACCCCTAATTAATTATTATGACCATTAAACATTGTGCCACTTAAATTAGAATAGAAAAAATATTATAAATCACAATATTTAAAAAATTAAGTTATTTAAAAAATACAATTAGCTATCGACGATACAAAACTCTGGACAAGGAGAGAGTAACATAAATTATTCAAAAATTACATAAAAAATATTATAAACTACAATAGCTAACAACTTAAAAAATCTAAAAATAATTTAATCTGTTATATATCTCAAAAAAATTCATAAAAATAATATAAATTACAATAATTAACAACTTAAAAAATTTAAAAGATATAAAATATTTGGTTGATTCTCGAAATTATATTAGTGTCACTTATAGTGAAATAGAAGAAAGGTATTATAAATCACAATAATTAAAAACTTAAATTATTTTTAAAATATAATTCACTATCAATGCCACAAAATCTTGGATAAGAAAAGTAACGTATATTATTTGAAAATTACATTAAAAATATTATAAATTACAATAGTTAACAAGTTAAATTATGTAAATACATATTAAAAATATGATTGATTATCTAAATTCTATATGTGTCACATAAATTGAGACAAAACATAACATATATTGAATCTATGCTAGATCCCGGATGAATCTTAGAATGTATATGCAATCCTTTTAAAAAAAAAAACTTTTGTTTAAATATATCAAGATTGAAAAGACAAGTTCTAATACAGCACACCAAACAGTGTAAAAGAAATAATAATAGCATAAATAATACCAATATTACTAATTCAAGCATTACTAATACGTTCTATTCAAAATTATTTTAATACACTCTAGCAAATTACTCCTATGTTTCAATGGAAGGAACATATACAAAAGCAAAGTTCGATAAAACATTTACAGAATTATGTTTTATCGTGTTCTCAAAGTCAAATAACTTAAATTGATATGACAGATGGTAACTTACAATTTTTTTATGTAATTTTTGAAACACTTAAAATTTAAATTTAAAATATTAATTTAATTTAACTTCAAAGAACAAGTTGACAAATAAAAGAGAAGGAAAAATGAAAGCAAAGGATGTTATTATGTCGGCATAGTAGGGGAATACGATGTAATTTTGAATTATTAATTGCAACCCACATAGAATGTAATATGCAATGACTAGATAACCCTTTATATTTTACAATAATTATTTTCTATTTTATACAACAAGTGTCAAATCTTATGTATTAATTCTAATCTCTTATTTTATACTTAATGTAACAAATCTCAGTCATATGATTAAAGATCTAAACTTTAACATGCATCGAATTTTTTTATTTATATGAATAAGTTATACATAATTATCTTGGAAGATAATTTGGCTCCTTAAAAAATATTATCCACTAGTTAATATATTTTGTGTATTAATTTTTTTAATTCATAATTCGAATTAACATCAATCTACTTATTATACATAATCAAAATATCTTAATATTGGGCCCGTGTTGACACGGGCCATGCTCCTCTAGTATATATAGAAATGAGAAGAAATACAGATAATTGTAGATAGTATCTGGTGTAGGGAAGCATTAATTATTGTTTTCGGATTTGTAAAAGCTGTATTCAATGAACTTCACCAATATGTTCAACCTAATGAATGAACTATCAAATGAAGTTTCAACTCTATATTTATAACTTTGAACTTCAACAATAAGTTCAACCTAACTTATGAACAATAAAAATGAAGTTCAAACTATTTTCTGAAAAATAGCAAAACCAATGTTTAGAAAAAGATGAAAATAAAAAGATTCAAGTCCACTAAATTCACGGTGTGTCCTTAAGAAAATTATTTCCCTCAAGTATCCGAAGTTATGAAATATATCCTCTCAGGATAAAAATGAATCACTTCAATAGAATAGAGACTTTTTGCAAAATAGAAACTTTAAAAACTAAATGCAACATTTAAAGTCAAGTTTTAAAAAATGTAGTGTACGCCCACATTTATGACATCATCACTTTGACCATCCAAACATACCGCTCAAGTTTTTAACTCTACACTTTAGTCCCCCCACCTCATCCAAGTAATATCTAATATTTCCCACCATTTTTCATATTTCCCTATTTTTAATTAAAAAAAATTATCCAAGAGGCCATCAAAAGGAGCTCCCGTTTTTCAGCTACATTTTTCAATTCCGACGACTTTTCCGGCGAAATCTTGCTCATCACAACTGAAAATCTCCATTCTTGATCATTGCCTTCATTATTGTTCCATCCTTAAAAAAAAAAATTATAAAAAATATTTTTCCACCATTTTTACTAGCTTAAAAAGTTTTTCAAATCCACTCAATACCTCGTCATTAGATATATTTAAGTAGTTTAGAAGCCCTACATATAAATTTCCCATTCCAGAGCTAGGAGGGCGTTATATCCAAATTTGTTCATTCATGTTTTTGTACGGAGGTTTTCATACCAGTCATCGACCAGGTATAGACCGATACCTTAATCTATTATCAATCAGTGTGGTCTATAATGGCAGTAGCTGAAGTAATTATTGTCGATGGTGATTATATGGGTGTGTGGGAGGAGGCTCTCAAATATTAAAATTGGAAATCATCTAGTATCTAGTAAGGAGACAGTTCCCATCCCGTTGCATCGTAATGATTTATACAAAGACATAATTCAAAGCATAATTGAGAGCGGAGAATTAGTTTGCGAGCCAAACGACGTTGTGAATATGTATCTAATGAATGGGTGGGAGAAAATACATCCCACATTTATAAAGAATGATCAACAGGTGTCCTTGTATATGTTGGATATCGCTGCCGGTGGCTCTAGCCCATTACTGAGGATAAATATCGTTATGGGATTTCCGACAACCCCACCACTACACTTGACAATTGATGAAGATAATTCGTTTGAAGGTGAGAGGTCCGATGTTCATACAATGGATATAGAAGATCATTCAATAGAATCGGAAGATCCCAAATTCTTTCAAGATGAGTGCGGATTGGGATCACAACCCAACCACACCTTCTCCGATGGAACTAATTTTCATATAGATCAAATATTTAGAAGTAAGAAAGAGTTGAAATTGTTGTTGGACGTAGCATCGACGAAAAATTATTTTGATTATACTACGTTGAAGAGTTGTAGCAAATATATACTTTAAGGTGAAATGTGCTTCTCCTAGTTGCATGTGGATTTTACGGGCGAGGAAGTATGAATGCACGAACATATTTCTCATCTAAAAATACTCCAGCGATCACACTTATGGCATCGAACACGCCACACACAGCCATAAGAAAATCGCGGCTAAAGTCATTGCATCACTCTATGCGAATTTTTATCGTGATGACAAGGGTACAGATACTAGAGAGATTTAAGGGATTATTTTCAAGAACTTTAATAGTTGACCAAACTATTGGAAATGTTGGATGGGGGTTTGATCACCAAGAAAATGGTTTGAGGGACACCGAGCATAGGTATTCCTTCCAACTGACTTTTTCCTACATGATCAACACTCTTAATGTTTGATCTACCTTTCCATCATGGTAAAAAGGGAGAATTTGTAGGTTCATATAATACTTTTTAGCCTTGGACGCTTGCATTAAGGGATTCACCCACATGAGAAAGGTTATTGCGATTGACGACACTCATTTACACGGCAAGTATGAGGGCGTGCCACTAAGTGCAGTTGCATAGGATACAGAGAACCATGTTTATCCAATTTCCATTTGCGTCATTGATAAAGAGAACGATGCTTCTTGGACGTTCTTCATTGAGAAACTGAAGTCTATAGTGGTCGATGGACCAGATTTGTGTTTTATCTCTGATAGGCATAGGAGTATCGCCAACAACATTGTGAGGGCTTACAACCATGCTCATCATGGGTATTGCCTAGGTGAAAATATTTGGGTAAATCACCAATGTGGAGATTACCTCTATCTATTTTACCACGCAACAAAGACATTGTCTTTAGAAGAGTTTAGCGATCATTTTGAGGAATTCAAGACCTAATTATCCCGAGACAGTCTTTTTTCTCGAGTATGAACTTGGTTTTGAGAAGTGGAGTAGGGCATATTTCCCCAGCAACAGGTATGATGTGATAACTATAAATAGTACCGAGTCGATCAACGTTATATTGATAGCCAAAATAGGAGTACCCCGTGATATCCATATTCAATTTGATTGCTAAGATATTTGGTGAGAAATTCAGGAAGAGGCGGTCATATGTCCTTAACTATAAGGGTAACAAATTTTTGCCTGCTGCCGAAAAGATCGAAAGGGATAATATGCTCGAGGGAGACTCCTTCTATGTGGAGAACGTAAATGGGAACGAAAACCAATTCACCATGTTCGGCAGGGGTCCTACAGTCAAAGTCAACCTACTGAAAAATTTGTGTTCTTGCAGGAAGTATGACTTGCTCAAAATACCATTTGCTCACGCGATGGCCTCTTTGTGATAGAAGTAAGGAGATGATTATGGTTTTAGCATCTACGAGTATTCTTCGCCCGTTTATAAAGTCAATGAGTACCTCCTTGCTTATTCAGAATCAATTAATGTTGTCCCTTTAGAGTTCGAATGGCGTGTAACACAGGAATTGCTAGACGTGAATATTATTCCACCCCTTTTCAACACCAAGTTCGAAAGGCGAAAAGAAAATGCATTAAGGCGTGGGAAAGGCTTTTAAGACCAAGAAGAAGAACAAGTGTTCACTGTGCAAGAGACCCGGACACAAGAGAACCACATCTAATAACAACAAATCCTAGATAGGATTGTACAACTTTGTTTTTGTAAGTCATGGTAATGTATGTATTTTGGCAATGTGTGTATCTTGACAACCTTGCAGTGGTCTAATTAATGTTATTTTTTCATTTTTTCTCAGTGTCTAGTATCGACCGTTTAAGTTATAGCATATATTGTGTATCCAGTCTATTGGTATTATTTATATACCACTAAGTTTATTATCAATCATATTTTAGGTATATTGAAAATCCCTAATGAATCAATCGAACAGATGAACAATCGGGCATTTATGATGCATCCAAAAATCCGTTGCATGTCCACTAGCATGCTACGTCGATTGGGTATACGCTACCTACTCGACTTCCATTCATCCACGCGTCGACCAACCACTGGGTGGGAAGACCAAAAGTCTTCTATTTTGGTTTATATAAATATCTATATACTCTACACAATATTCATATTATTTTAGCCCAAAAATTGTGATGTACCAGTAGATATTTCTGAGAATCACATTGAGACCACTAAGGAGAATGCGTTCCCAATGTTACCACGAGTTCCTCCTCCTTCGCAATGACTTGGACCGTCTCTTCTCCTCTCCTCTTCTTCCTCTTCTTCCTCTTTTTTTTTTCTTCTTCTTCTTCCTCTTCTTCCTTTTCCTCTTCCTCTTCCTCCTCCTCCTCCTCTTCCTCCTCCTCCTCCCCCTTCTCCTCCTCCTCCTCCTCCTCCTCCTCTTCCTCCTTCTCCTCCTCTTCTTCTTTTTCTTCTTCTTCTTCTTTTTCTTCTTCTTCTTCTTCTTCTTCTTCTTCTTTTTCTTCTTCTTCTTCTTCTTCTTCTTCTTCTTCTTCTGCTGCTGCTGCTGCTGCTGCTTCTTCTTCTTCTTCTTCTTCTTCTTCTTCTTCCTCCTCCTCCTCCTCCTCTTCCTCTTTCTTTTCTTCTTCTTCTTCTTTCTCCTCCTCTTCTTCTTCCTCTTCCTCTTCCTCTTCCTCTTCCTCTTCCTCTTCTTCCTCCTCTTTCTCCTCTTCCTCCTCTTCTTCCTCTCCTTCCTCTTCCTCCTCTTCTTCCTCTTCTTTCTTCCTCTTCTTTCTTCCTCTCCTTCCTCTTCCTCCTCTTCTTCCTCTTCTTCCTCTTCCTCTTCTTCCTCCTCTTCCTCTTCTTCCTCTTCTTCCTCCTCTTCTTTCTCTTCCTTTTCTTGCTCAGCTTCCTCCTCTTCCTCCTTTTCTTCCTCCTCTTCTTCCTCTTTTTCTTCCTCTTCTTCCTTCTCTTCTTTCTCCTCTTCATCCTCCTCTTCCTACTCCTCTTTCTCCTCTTCTTCCTCATCTTCTTCCTCCCCTTCTTTCTTCTCTTCTTCCTTATCTTCGTCTTCGTCTTCTTCGTCTTCGTCTTCTTTCTTATCTTCTTTATCTCCTGCCTTTTGCTCTTTTATTTTTTTCTTCCTTCTTCTCTTCTTCTACTTTTTCATCTGCTGCTACAAGGTCAGTCTCTACGACTGCGAGTTCTTTGAGGTTTACTTATTGTCGGCTACAATGAAGACTGCCGACGTGCACTTTTTTATTTTGAAAGGATTATCAAAATTATGCAAGTAAATTAAATGAGAAGAACAAAAATAAATTAGTTTAAGTTGATCTTGTTGCTTCTTCTTGTTCTTCTCGATTTTTCTCAACCTCTCATTTTCCAACAAAAGAAGCAATCCAAAATAGTTTTCTCAAGCAAAGCAACACGCTCACGCAGGTTTTCATCATTAGAAGTGTTTGGTACAGTTTTGAGTCCACTTGAACCAGCATGATCACAAGCACGTGCTGGACTTGGGACATAATTGTGACACCCAAATCTTCATCTTCGTCCATGACCTCCGTTGATGAAGCAAGGACAATCACGCCTTTTAACTTTGGATTCAAGGTATCAATGAACGCGTCTTTAACTTCGTTCGTGTATGACTTAAATATTTTCATGTAGTGCTGCTCCATTTCACGAACATAGGGATAAGGTACGGGTGATAAAAAGATAAATATAAATTACACGACATTCACTAATTTAATAATATTATTATGATATTATAATAAGTATAATTTTACCTTTGTGTTGTTTCCTTTGTACTTAAATGAGACGCTTTTCATTATGTTGTCGCTCTTTGACGTATGCCATCTATGTAGACGGAGAATGACAAAGGAGAATCCAACGACTTTCTGACATACCATCCAAGATGAGGAAAGACCTTATATATCCAAACCTGTAATCAATAGAAGCATAAATAAATCTACAAGGTCTATGTATTACTATATAACTAGGTAAGAGTCTATAATAAATCGATAAGATGATGGATAATAAGTACCAGACATGTCCAGGGAAAGCCGTATAAAGCTTACAATGCATTATTTCTCTTGACAAATGCTTCTTCCTGCTTGCTCAAACCAATCTTCTTTTTTAAATAGCTCAATGTTAAACCAAACGACTCTTTTCCCCATGGATAACTCTTGAAAAATCCAAATTAGCCGCCATCTTGATGTGATCTGAATCCACCTTCTTTGATGGGTCCTTTGCCAGCAACATCGAGTGAACGAACTAAACGAAGAACACTTCAACTTTTGCTGATTAGTCAACCTATTACCTTTGACGAGGCTAATCAGCCTTGCAACAGTAATGCTCTAGTTATTCGTCACCTTAAAATGAAAACTTTCACCATTTTTTGGAGGACTTTGTTCATTTTGACTCACGGGAATATGTTGAACAATTCAGTCCCGTAATCAGAGCAAATTTCTTTAAGCTGAAATAAGCTGGGCTTATCATTTACAAAAAACCAAATTTCATGAGATTTTTTAATATTTTTGATACATTGTAGCAACATATAATAGACCATCTGTCTATTAAATTTAAAATGATCCAACAAATATCTCAAGTGTCCAAAACAGGTCTTCTTAAAATCAGCATAGAGCTTTTGTTCAACTAGGATCCTTCTAAACTCCCGATAAACTACCATTTTTTGCTCTAACAAAAATCTTTACTGGAAAATAACCTAACTCATTCATCCAAGTTGTGAGGTCGTACAACTCAACAGAGATATCTCTTGTACAAATTGACAAGGATAGAGGATCCTCCTCCTCCTAGTCTCCACATCACTCCTGTTCTCAACTTCACCGTTATCAGCTTCACTTTCTTCTTTTCTTTTTCCTTCACTGTCCTCAACATCATCACTCTCATGTGCACTACTTTCCTAAAATTCCTCAATTTGTGTAATGATTTTTATTCACTTTCCAACTCGGGTTCTTCAATTATAACTTTTTTCCTCTTCAAAGTTTTGAAAACTTCATCGGCTTTTTGCTTTCTACTGCTCCAAGCAGTGGAAGTAGCCCTTTTAACTATTTTATGAACTTTGACCATTTATGATCTACAAGCAAAAATAAATCTGTAGTGATCAATCTGTCGACCACTGATCTATTAAAATAAACGAAAAAATGCATCAAAAATAAATTTGTATCGACCACTGGTCGATCTATCGACCACTGGTCTATTAAAAAAATGAGAAAATACCTCAGCTAAAACATGCAAATCAAGTACCAACTTCTCCAGTTATTGGCAACGTAATTCACAGCAATAAGAACACCATTAAAATGGGTCTAATTCAGTAAAGAGATTCAAAATCAATACGTAATATAAATACAAAAATTTAAAAATTTTCTAGCTATTATCTAGAGAAAAACACAATTAAACATGCGGAATCAAGAATATTAACTTAAAACTCTTAGACTTTGACTAATTCAATGAAGAACAACACAATTTTCGTCAAAATCGAAGAATAACTACACAAAAACAGAACTAAAAAAATACTAAAATAAATCTAAAACTGATTGGGGAAGAAGATTAGACCTACCTGAGCAAAAGAAGATGAAAAATTTCGACTTGGAAAGGAAAAATGGAGTAAAATGTTTCAATTCACTACAACTATGAAGAAAATCGGGAAGACAAATATTTGAGGAGAGAGAAAGAAGTTGTTGAATTTATTAAATGAATTTAAAAAAGGTTTAAATATTTAACAAACAAAAATGGATCAAAAGTACCCCTGAACTATTGAAAATGGATCAAAAATATCCTCTATTTATTTTTTGGCTCATAAATACCCCTCTGTTTATTTTTTTTTGCTAGAAAATATTCATTTGTTACTTTCTTTGCTAAAAAATGTCCTTTTCTCTAACGAAGTGCGACCAAGCATTCTATATGGATTAAGAAAATCATTTAATCAATCTACATCAGCATACACATGAAAAATCATTCCATTTAATCCATGTAACCATCAACCCATTTTATTCTATTTAAATATTCAACCCGATCCAAGAGGCAAAATTCAATTATGCAATTTTTTTTTCCTCGGATCATTCCTTTCACAGCCTTCCAATCTATTATTAACATTTTCAAAGTTACGAGACTCACTCGAGCAATTCTTGACCTCATCAACATGTGGTTATCCTACATTGCCATTAAACTTCCTCTCTCCAAATTTTAATTTCGACTCCAAATTATCATTCCTCTCACTACAATCAGATTTTTCATTAGACAAATTCAGATAGAAAATCTAGTAGCAATCTGAGCTTTTGGAAATCGGGTCGACTATTTGAGGATCCAATTGCCTAGGGTCGACCAGATTCTTTGGAGTAACAATTTGAGGACCTGAATTCCTCATCTTTTGCCTTGATAGATCCAAAATATCTGAACTCATCACATGAAAAATAAACAATCAAATTCTTCAATTTTTTCCTCTTGGGTCAGTTTTTTTTTAATATGGATGAGGTTGGATATTTTAAATAGATAAAATTGGGTTGATGGTTAAATGGGGCAATTTTCCACATGTATGATGACATAGATTAGCCAAGTGACTTTTTTAATTCACGTGGCGTGTTTGGTGGCATTCTGGTAGAGAGAAGGGTATTTTTTGAGCCAAAAATTTAACAGAGAGGTATTTTTTAGACAAAAAAAATCAATAGAGGAGTATTTTTGAGCCAAAATACAAATGGAGCGTATTTTTGATATATTTTGATTAGTTCAAGGGTATTTTTGATATATTTTGATTAGTTCAAGGGTATTTTTGACCCTTTTCCATTTAATAAATATAAAAAGGGATCATGTTGTATTTTACAAAGTTAATTATATTTTATCTCCAACTTTTAATAATGTTTAAAAGGCCCATGATCCCACAATCTTACCCTACTTTTTGCTTTTCCCAAACCCTAACCCTAAAAATTAATTGAAAAAGAAATTTAGTGACTATGACCTACATTGTGTTTTCAAAGTGGGTACCATTTCAAATATTCTCAACAGAATAGTGGTACCTCAAATTCTGTCGAACTATGCCAAAAGATGGTGTGTTTCAAATTTTTTATTAGATTTAAAAAATCTTAAGTATCAGGTTTCAAATGAATTTTTTTTTAAAAAGATAGTCTTTCAAAATTCAAATCCAAATTCAAAGTCGAGCGAGCGACAACGATGGCGTGAGACTTATCTCCATCTTACCTCACTAACAACATGGAGGAATGCTTCTATATTTAAGTATGAAAAAGTTTCTTTCTCCCACCAATATAACGTTGGAGAACACTTTTTTCATAAAGTGAAAACACAATTCACTTTTTACTTCTATTTGTTCCCTCCATTTTCCATTCGCATTCCATCACTAGAAGCCAACATTAATATTACAATTTGATCGATAATTTGTCATATTAATTTTTTATTATTTTATTTTATATAACTAAAATTAGACTTTTCGAAATCGTCCCATCATGTTGATTTTCTTTGAATCGGTACAGTTGAGTTAATTTTTAATTTATTTTGTTAAAACGTTGTGTAAGAGTCAACGGAAAGAAGTTAGAAATGCTACTAAGCATACTTTCGTAGGATTTTGATTAATAAAACTATTTAGCCGTCGTTTAAAAAGTGATGAATCAAGGGAATATGAATGATGATAACAATAGATAACTAGATATTCATTCCACTATTTATTGTAGCGTAAAATATAGTTAAACAGGAACAAAAATATATATTGCACGAGTGAAAACACATTAATCAAGATTACGGGCTAAAAAACTGAATCTACTAAGATTAAGCATCCAATAATTAGACTTTATTTTAATTTTAATTTTTTTGAATAATAAAATTAAATTTTAAATAAAGCAAAAATACCTAATGTCTTGTAGTTTACTATTCATGATCGATGGAATATCTTACTCAAAATGCTATAAATAATTTAATTTTAATAGGAGTAATAAGCTTGTTGCGCAGTTGAAACCTTAGTTGTTAATTGCTTATTACTAGCTTTTAGTCATTTCATCACCCCAGGCCAAGGGGATTTAATATTTCATTGTTTTCAAATTAAAATATATTTTATAACAACACAACAACAAACCCAGTGTATTTCCAAATAATAGGGTCTAAAATATATTTTATTCATATAATTTAATTCATGTTATAAATATATTACATATATAGTGAATGCCTACTTTACCATATATAGTGAATGTCTATTTATGTAAGAGTTAGAAACCCTAAGGTTAGTTGAGAAGATTTAGTCCAAAGTCCACTTTCAATACTTATTTTGAAGAATAGACATATTTTTTTTGTTTGACCTAATTTTTTAGGGTTTTGTGGGATATGGGTTTAAGTGTAACATAAAAAAATCTTTTGGCACCTCTTATGTATTTATTAAATCTTTTGGAACCCCTTATGTATTTATTAAATATATTTTTAACCCCAGTCTTCCATTATTAAATACAAACAAAAAAAAATCTCTCTCATCTTCTCTCGTTACTCTGTCCCGCTTCATCTCCCCTTTCCACCATTTTTCAATTTCGAGATTGTGTAAATCATCTCCAACTTCGAACTTCAACTTCAACTTCAGGTAAGTTATATTCATCTTCTGGTTAATTTGTGCTCTATATTGATGGAGTTTTTTATATTTTTTTTTCAAATTCGTTTGTGGTGGTTGAACTCGTTGGAGTTAAAAATAATTTAATTTTTTTTTGGAAATGGGGCTTGATTTTACTAAAATTGGTTGTTTTTAGTTGGTATTTACTTGATTGTTGATGGATAATTGGTGTATATCAATTATCCTTGGCAATTGCATGTTGAAATTTCTTCACTAATTTCGTTGGAATGTGGTAAGATATGTGATTTTTGTTCAAACTTTTCTCCAATGTAATGGTATTGTAGAAACATGTTCATGTTGAGGATTCCTTGGTTTGAATCATACTCATATTTGATATTTAAACCCAAAAAAATAAAAAAAAATTTGAAAAAATGGGGCTTGATTTTTCTTAAAATTTGTGTTTTTAAGTTGGTATTTGGTTTGATTGTGCATTATTTTTGTTGGATTTTAATTTCCCTCGACAATTGCATTGAGATTTTTTTGTCAATTTTTTTCAATTTTCGTGCTAAAAATCTGGGTTCCTTCCTATTTTTGTTCAATATAATGGTGATTTAGATGCATATTCTTATGGGTGATGGAACTGTTTTGGAAGAAACTTCTTCTACAAATAGGCTTTTTTGGTGCTGCAACTGCTGTCATGTTAATAGACTACTAGGTCGATTAGCTATTGTATTTACTGTTATAGTTGAGAAATGTTATTTTCTGTCCGTAGATCATAACAAATAGCTAGAGGTAATAAACGCAAGGATGTAGAAGTTGATAGGTCTGAGAAAAGAAAAAAATGAGTAGTCGATGACTCGCAAAATAGAAATTACAGCGAGAAAGCTGTTGAAGATTCAGTTCGAGAAGAGCAGGAGGAAATAGAAATTGATGCTAGGATATACGAGGAAGCATTGATCTTGCCCCACTGTGCAAGGTTTATTTCGGCTGAGAGGTATGACTTCGTCATAGTCCTGGATGATGTCAGATCATTTCCGGGTAAGATATCTGTTAGGACCCGTTTGAAAATGTTTTATGAATTCAAACAAGTCGTGGTTGATCAACGTCTGAAGTCTAGGTTTAAGAATTCCTGTTTTGGTGGTTTATGGGACTTGCCAGAACATATAAAGTTCAACGGACAACTTATCCACTGTACACTTCTTCGCCGACTTGAACAGGACAACCAGCTACATGAAATGTGGTTCTACATCAATTACAGGCCTGCATATTTTGTCTTGAAGAAGTTTGCGTTAATCATGGGTTTAAACTGTGGGCATTATCCCCATGATTTAAAATATGTCAAAGCGATGGAGGAGGGTGAAGCTTTTTTCAAAAAGATTACGAAAAAGAGGAGTGTAAATGCAAAGAGATTGTTAAAGCTAATTAGAGGTGGGAGGTTGGACAAGAAGGAAAAGTTCAAATGCTGCTTGGTTTGGTTCGTGCACTGCATATTGCTTGCACACGACTTGTCAAAAACTGTGGACATAGACACCATCAAGATAGTGGATAACTTGAGCTTCTTTGAGAGATACCCTTAGGGTAAGGAGTCATTTTCCTTGACTCTAGACTATCTAAAGAAGAGGATAGACTTCAGCAGGCAGAAGAAGACATTCGTGACAAAGGGAGTTTCATCATACGCTCTCTATGAATTTTCTTAGGCATTTGCAGTATTTGATTATAAACTATTGAAGTTGTTTATTATATACTGTAATTCATCTATGGTGTCTCTACTATACTGACTCTTAGTAATATGTTTTGTTTTTTCTGTTGATCATAAAATTGGATATACGAAGCCTTTCCCGCGCTCAGTAGAGGAAATGGTAAATCAACTGAAGACCCGCTGCCCATTCCCCGATTGCTCAGATGGCACAACTTAAAAGGTGATAAACTAATCAAAGGTGATCTATATTTGAACGGATGGAGCACAAAGTTATGAAACTATTTTTTTGAAGAATACTTTTACCAATATTGTATTGCTAATCAATCACATTTGCCTATTTATCCGTAGAGAGTGCACCCGTACCTTATTCCCACAATCTGCGAAATGAAACAACATTATATAAAAAAGTTCAAAGGATTCATGGATAAACCGAAAGACACATTCATCGATGGATTGAAGGCCCATTTGGAGGGTGTGACTGTCATTACCTCATCCGAGGATGGTGAGGATGGGGATGATGACCGAAATTTGGGTGGAAATATTGTTTCAAGGCATGTTACTCAGGGTGCGGGGATGAGTAAGTCGAGAGCATCGATAAAGACACCGATAATTGAAAATCTGGAAGAGCGCGTGTTTAGGCTGGAGAAGTCGATCAAGGACATCATTTATTTTGTGAAAGAGGAGAGGCTGAGGAGAGCAAAAAAAGAGAAGCAAAAGAAGAGAGATGAAGATGAAGGTAATATCTGCTTTATATATTATAGAAGTTGCATATTTTATATAATGCCTTTTACTTATAATAGAATCTATACCATTTTTCATCAATCAATATCTTAGTTTATTATAAATGGTAAATACTAAAAAATACAGGTGTGCAGGTGCAAAGTCAATATTCAACGGCGAGGGTTGTCCGCGATGCAACGACATTAAAAAAGCGCTCCTTGAGGCAACAACTTTGGAACAGGACTCGATCAATGCGGATGAGATGATGATCCCTGAGGCTACAGCTGTTGTAGAGAAGGAAAATCTCAATGAAGGCGATGGAGAGAAAGAAGAAGAAAAAAATGAAGAAGATGTTAGTGAAGAAGAAAATAGAGCTAATGGACCAGCTGGTGTGGAGAAGGAGGATCATGACGAAGGTAGGCAGGATGAAGAAGATAAAAATAAGAAAAGTGTTTGTGTAGAAGAAAACAATGAAGGACATAGAGAGAAAGAAAATAAGAAGAATGCAGAAGAAGTAGATAAAGAAGGGGGAGAAGAACATAAAGAAGAAGGAAAAAATGATGCACCAGATAAAGAAGGTATAGCGGAGAAAGAAAATGAGAATGAATTTTCGAACTTAGATGAATTTCTTAATGAAGTTACTCAGGACATCGACAAGATGCAAGTGGAAGACGAAAATGTTGAATGTTTAGACAATGTTTAATTTTTATTTGTGGCTGATGATTATTTTTATTAGACTAGACAATCTTAACTTTTAACTTTCAGCTCGGGATGTGTACAACTAAAAAATTTTATTTTCTAAACTGCTTTTATAGTTTATGATAAACATTATAAATTTTATATAATCAACGTATCATTGCTTTTACATAAATGTCATCGTTGATTATAGACTCTGACTAAAAGATAAAGTATATACAGTAGAGTGTTGTGTAGTCGATGAATGAAAAAGGTAAACCATATATAATATAAGTAAAAAGTAGTCGATTAATAAAAGAGTCAGAATACATTCAATCCCACTATACCCCCATTACACCTTTCCAAAAAGCTAAAACTAATAGTAAATCATACACTATAACTTTCATGCCCTTTTGTTTTTCTTCAGCCATAGCCAACCTATGCTTAAGTTGATCCCTCTCAATTTCGACGTCTTTCAACAATCCCTTTAAGTGATCAATTTTGTGTTCCAATTCTCTATATAATGTCTTAAGAAGATCCTTATTTTCTTCAAAATCTCTAAGCCTTTCCAATATTTCAAACTTTGCAATGCCTTGAAATTTTGACACCTCAGAATCCGAGGAAAGCCACTTGAAATAAAAGCATCCACCATTATCCTAAAAAAATGAGGATAAATTAGTAAATTGGATTATGTGATGAACAAAAATAAATTCTTATTTAAACAAAAAAAATCTTTCCAACCTCACAATTATAGAATTTGGGACCCAAATTCTTGTCGGTTTGTGATGTTTTCAACACCTCAAGATTACCACAACGACAAATATAAGAACATTTGGATGTTTGAGATGACTACGACATTGTTATTGTTGAAGAAAAACTAGAAAGTGATGAATAAATGAACATGGAGGATTTCAAAAGGGTCCCTTTAATTAATATAGTAGGGCTACCTAAATCTGACCGTTGGAAAATTCTGACAGTTGTAATTGTACCGTAGGAGAGAATTTAAACGAATTATCATTTACTTCAAAGGGTCTCTAAAGAATGTTTATATCTTCTATAATCGACTGTGTCACATATGAATTGTGTACGGATATCAGTGTTGATGATCCTATATATTGACATATTATCGATTTAAACTGCGGTCGATTATAGACCTATCATACAGTCTATGATCAACTTACTGAATATACTGACAGCTTAAAATAATGGCAAAAAAGGAGAAATTAAATAAAATAAAATTAGAGTATGTCAATTAACACCATTAAAACATTGTAAAGCAATTTTGATACATCAATTGTGAGTCCCAATCACTTTTGAATGTGATCAAGTGTTATCTAAGATACGGAGTATTCGTAGATCATTGAGAGGATACAAAAAAGGAGAGAAAATAAAATAAAATAAATATTAATCATCCAAGCACTAAAGAACGACTACTTATCATGACAAGAGATTAGATTTGTGTGATGACCATAAAGAAGAGTGGTGGTTGTCACTTGTGATTGTTCAATGGACAAGTAGTGTATGAGAAAAAGGAGCCCTTCTCAACAGAGACACTTGTTCTAGGTAATTGGTTGTTACTACCATTACCCTCCCCTATACTCATTTGATCGAGTGTCCAATTATTTTGTAATCTCATATTATGGTATTTATTCACTTTACATAGCATGAATGATGTTTATTTTATTTTATTTTATTTCTTCCTTTTTTTAATCTCACCTCCTTTGAAAATAGACTCAATTGGTCGATATATCACTAATAATATAGTCTGGTATAGATAAAGGTAATTATCTATAATATACTCAAGATATTACCATAGGTCTATTTTCAAAGGAGGTGAGATTAAAAAGGGGAGAAATAAAATAAAATAAAATAAATAAACATCATTCATGCAATGTAAAGTGACTAAATATCATAATATGAGATTACAAAATAATTGGACACTCGATCAAATGAGTATAGGGGAGGGAAATTGTAGTAACAACCAATTACTCAGAACAAGTGTCTCTGTTGAGAAGGACTCCTTGTTCTTAGACACTACTTGTCCGTTGACTATTCACAAGTGACAACCGCCACTCTTCCTTATGGTCATCACACACGTCTAATCTCTTGTCATGATATGTATTCGTTCTTTAGTGCTTGGATGATTAATATTTATTTTATTTTATTTCTTTTTTTTTGTGTCTTCTCAATAATCTACGACTACACCGTGTCTTAGATAGCACTTGATCACGTCCAAAAGTGATTGGGACTCATAACTGACGTATCAAAATTGTTTTACAATGTTTTAATGGTGTTATATGACATACTCTAATTTAATTTTATTTAATTTATTCTTTTTTGTCATTATTTTAAGCTGCAAATATATTCAGTAAGTTGATCATAAACTGTATGATAGCTCTATAATCGACCTCAGTCTAAATTGATAACATGTCAATATACATGATCATCAACACTGATATCAGTATATAATTCATACGTAACCTAGTATATATTCATATTGAACGTATATAATTCGTATTTAGCATAGCCAATTATATATTCATATTATACTCTGAGTTTAAACAGTGTTTGCAAATCTTTAAACATGTACTACTGAAGAATCAACAAAGACTGAAAGACGTAAAATCATTATAGATAAATATAATATCATGAAAACATAAACTTGTTTATAGATAGATAAAGTTCATTGCATCTATATTTACAATTTTTGGGGAAAAAATCCCAAACAAAAAGACAAAAAATGAAGCTTTCATTTACATAATCCTACCATGAAAGCTTCATTCAGCAATCAACTACAAAAAACACTAAACTAAACTAGACTAGACTAGGGGGATGAAGAGGGAGGGGGTGATGAGTTCACGGAGGTCTAGGTTGAGCCTCTCAGCTATGGCCCAAAGAAAATAAGACATCCTCTGGAGCTCTCTTTCTAGCCGTCGTTGATAGGCAGCAAGATCCTAGAAAAGGAAATTCAAGTCACTCCGAAGCCTAAGCAACTCTATGTTGTCGATGGTTGTCATTCTGTACATTGGCCGTAGTGTGTACCTCCTCCTAGCCATCTTCTTCTCTCCTTAGTGTTTTCTTCTGAAATTTAGTTTAAAATTGACAAGGGCCTTTTTAAATAGACCAGAGCATAAGACAATCAACCAATAGAAGTTGTACACATGTTGATGAAAAGGGAGAAAGCATGTGGGAATTGTAAACGAAAAGTTGCGATGATTGTGGCAGTCGAGGCATTTCAAATCATATCATTTCCTGAAGTGTAATAATTACATTGAAAGGTTCAGTGTATGAGAAAATGAGTTTCTTCAATAGACTAAATGACTAGTCGATGATATACTATGTATTTTAAACTATACCCCAAGACCATGTATTTATCCATTATATATTTTGAGTCCAGTCGATGTGTAATATGTATAGTCAATTTCATAACTTGGGATGACTATTTCCAAATTGACACTTTTTCCAATGTATCATAATTATTTTGAATTCAACATTGTATGAAGAAAAGAGTTTGTTCAATAGACAACCAGGTAGGTTTATTATACACTACGTATTGAATATTTACTTTGTAGACCAAACACTGATATATTATATATAATGTGGTTGGTCGATTATTTCAGTCTATAATCTATTTAGTACGTAGTATATAATATATGAACTGAAATCGATAATGCACAACAAAAAAAAGTCAATTTTAACTGCAGCTCAGTGGTTTTCAAAACAGAATACACATTACATACTATCCAGTGCATTTGAACAAACCAAAAACATAAAATACAATGCCAATCATATTATCCTACGTTAAGGCTACATATTGTTATCATATGTCTCGGCCTTTTGCACTAGGAGTATTTGTTTTTTTTCTTGTACCTTGAAGGCCCCAACACACCCTTAACATGTTTTACCTTCCTCCTTCTGAGTTTGGGATCAAAATCAGGTGGAAGAACTTGCATTTCTAGATACTCTCGTGCCACACTCCACTCTGATTCCAGTGGTGCTGCACAAATAGGTTCCAAGTATGCAAGAAGGTATGATTCTTTCGAATATATTTGCGAAGAGTAGTTGTAAATGCTAGTGTCGTATTCGTCCCTGTACTTCAAACGTAATGCTGCCATTGCATGAGCACATGAAAATTTCACCAAGTCGTACTTTCTGCAAGAACATGATCGTCTCAAAAAATTAACTTTGGCGGAACGACCGTAACCAAGCATGGTGAATTCATCGGTGCTTCCATTTATGTTGTTCACATATAATTTGTCACCCTCGGTCATATTTTCCCTCAAGATTGTCTTGGCTACGGGAACGAATGTTGTCTTTGAATTGTCCACCTTCGCATACCTCTTCCTAAATATTTCTCCAAACCTATGTGCAATTGAATTGAAAATGGCCGCCACTGGATAATCCTTTTCATCGCGCAACATTGAGTTGAGCGACTCGACGATGTTTGAGGTCATGACATTGAATCGATTACCCGAAAAATGAGCCCAACTCTACTTTTCAAATCCAACTTCATGCTCGAGGTAAGCTGCTGTGCTGGGGCATCTTTATTTAAGGGTGTTGAAGTGGTCATTAAATTCTTCCAACGTGTACGCCATGGCTTCTTGGTAGTAAAAATATAGAGAATCCGAAAAATGGTGATTTGTTCAGAGATTTTCACCAAGATGCCTCATACAAACACCGTGATGTGCAAACAGATAATGCCTTTCTAGGCCATTGGCTATGCTTACGTGTCTTTTGGAGATAACACACAACTCTGGTTTGTCGACAACAAATGCCTTAAGCTTTTTAAAGAGGAAGCCCCACGACGCATCGTTCTCCTTATCCACCATACAATATGGTAAGGGATAGATATGATTTTGCGTATCTTGAGCGATAGCGGACAACATCATGCCCCCGTACTTGCTGGACAAATGCATGCCATCAATGGTAATGACCTTTATCATGTGTGCATATCCACGGATGGAAGCCCCAAACACCATAAAGTAGTAAATAAACCTAGCCGACTTCTCATCGACCATGAGGGAATTAATAGACCCAGGATTGAGGCTATTGAAAATATATGAAAATGCGAAAATCACTGCATATTCGTGATCGGGCATACCTCAAACTATGTTCTTTGAAATGACGCTTGCTAACCAACATTTCCAATAGCCCAGCCTGTAATGTAGCTCCCTAAATACGACCCTCTTGATCTCTTTCAGGCTTGGACCTTTGTTGTCGACGAAAAAGTTCAACATAAGTGAGGCAATGAACTCCACGGTGACATTCTTGTTCTTTCCCATGACATGATCAATGCCACAAGTATGCTCTCCTACATACTTATGGATATGAAACTAACCAGATTCTCCGATAGCACATGCGCGTACCATCCACCAGCAAGTAGGATCTACGCACCTCACCTTTAAGTATTTCTTACAACTCTTCACCGTTGGATAATTGGATGACATTTTCACCGATGCCTGCTTCAATAACAGATTCAACGTTTTCTTATCCTTGAATGTTTGTCCTATAAAAAGATTGGTGTCATCCAAGAAAAAGTGGATTCTTTGTGGTTCGAGCTGCCCGTCCTCACCTCCTCCACACTCCTCTTCTTCATAATCTTTACTATTATCCCATTTATCACCACTCATGCAATCATATTCCATTGACGTATCATCCACTATTGAGGGTGGGGGATGGGCTGATGTGAAATCTTCTTCCCGGGACCTTCCAACAACTTTAACCCGCAATATAGGTCTGGAGTTATGTAACGACCCAGGACTACCCCCTAGTCATCACACGATGCTTACGACCCCGAAGGACCACAAGTTAACCCATGAATAATATCTTCTGTGAGCACTGAATAATATAACTATAATTAATGTGGAAAAATGGGATAAAATGCCATAAGGTTCAAAACATCTGAAATACTGATAAAATATAACATTTGTAAAACTGAATACTGTCTGAAAGTCTAGCCTGAAAAGCCTCTAACTGAATCTGTCTGAAAGTGGAGTTGATGGGACAATCCCCCAACTAACTCTATCTACTGAACTACTATATCTATTAAAAATATGAAATAATTGAATATCCTGTAATGATGAGGACTCACTGCTAAATCTAGTACTGCTGGCTGAATCTGAATCTACTATGTGTGGTCGGTAACCTGAACGTCCAAACCTATGATATGAAATATCATAGCGCAGGAAAGTATGCATCAGTATGTGGGAATGTACTGGTATGCTGGATGAGGTAATGCTGAATGCAAGGGTTCATATGCATGAACAATAACTGACTAAATAATATAGAGTTACTGGACATGAGAGTACATAGATAACTGAAACTTTCGTAAATACTAAGTATGTAATACTGCACATATATGTATGCTATAACTGAGCTTTTCTTAAGCTAAGTACTAAGTTCTGATAACTGAGTAACTGATAGCTGAAGTTACTGATACTGATTGACTGTGTCTGATAGTCCTAATTCTGTAAAACTGAATTGAGTTCCATACTGAAGACCAAAGCTGAAACTGATACTGTTGGAGGTAATCATCTAACCAACATGTACCAAGTAAGATAAGATAATTGAGCTGGGGTCCAATCTGTAACCCCAATAGAAAGGGTGTCAGTACCGTGCCACGGGTAAAGACAACTACTGTGGAGTCAGTCCTAACTAGCGGGTGACCCCTGAGATCAGTCCTAAACTAGCTGGTGATCCCTGAGTATGTCAGTCCTATCTAATGGGTGACATCTCATAACCCACGCTGGCTACATAGTTCTGGAACTTAGGGATTGCTTCTAGGGACCCAGTCCTAACTAACGTGTATGCCCCCATCCCTAAGCTAGCTCGGTGCTAAATCCTACTCCTAATAGAAAGACACTGAACTGAGTATACTGGACTCGACTAATACTGAGATTACTTAGTTTTCCTAAGTTCTGTAACTGACTGAGTTTTGTAACGAACTGAGAGTACTACTGATCGTGACATGACTGATACTATTTTGTAACTGACATTGGCTCTAGATAAATAGATAAATTTTCATGTATCAAATACCCCCAGGACTCGATAGCATGAAAAGTAAAGAAAAACATCATCTTGAATAACATAACAATGTTCACTTGGTCATAATTCATTCATAAAGACATTTCATCAAGCACTTGTAATGCATTAACTTGTACATGGACGGGAAATACATGTTAGCATGCTATAATGGCATTTTTAGGGAAAAGGCATCGTTTTCACCCCAAACTATACAAGAAATGTCTAAGCCACACCTAAACTATACTAGTGACCTATTACACACCTAAACTATTAAAAGTGATATTTTTTACACCCTGTAAAGCATTGTACCACTTGCACATGGTGTGGTGTATTACACACGCCTTTCACGTCAGTGCCACGTTAGCTAATGCAGTTATAGACTTACACCTCACCAACCACAACCTGTCCAAAATTTTTGCCTCAGCTAATGCAGCAGCACCCATATCCTTCCACTCAGTAGCATTAGACAAATCAATCTCAACCAAATTCCCACAATTCATAACTAAATTAGACAATCCCACATGGGTAAAAAACTTAGACTTTGAAAGATTAATTGACCTCAACATTTCTTTACACAAACTAGCTATAACTGTTAGTGTTCCATATGTAATTCTTGGACAAAGGAAAAGATCTAGATTGGTAATTTGTGGGTATCTGTTAAGAATCATTGTTAAGTGTTCTGGCCTAAAGGGTTTTAAGGTTTTCCTATGGTGAGATTCAATAGAAAAAATTGATTTACAAACAAGTGAGAATGATTTTTGGTCAAATGGGTTGTCACTAATACAATCAAGAATTGAAAAGACAATTTCTTCAGATAGAAAATCAAACGGGTTGTAATTGGATTGTGAAATTTGCTTTTACTTCTTCATTGTTTTCAACGAGTGTACCTTTATGGTTCTTGCAAGCTAAATTGTGAGTTAGATTTGGATAAAAAAAATTAGGTGGAAATTTTTAGAGGAAGATTGGGCGATGGAGATGTAATATTGTAATGTTCATGTGAATTTGATGATATTAAGAAGTTTAGGAAAATTAAGAAGCAACAGTTTTAACAGAAAAACACTGGCCGGGTTGAGAACAAACTGAGTGAGGAAAAAAAGGAGAAGAATGTTTCAATTACTTTATTGTCCTTGATGGTTTTGAGAGAAACAGTTATTCCATAATCCAATTTGTCGAAGTGAAATCAGCAAATTCAATTTGAATTTTGGCGAGCCTATATAAGCTTAGTTCAAAATTAGTGATTCGAATTTTATTTCGAGATTCGAAATTAGTGAAATTGAAATCAATTCAGTGGGGTTGGAGTTTGGGGGTGGGGGATGATGAAGAAGATAGTTGGTTGGGGTAGGGTTGGCGTTTAGGGGTTGGGGGTGATGAAGAAGATGATGGTTTGGGGGTAGGGGTGATGAAGAAGATGATGGTTTAGGGGTGGGGGAGAGGAGATGGATGCTGGGGGTTGGATAGAGGAGTATTTTTATTTTTTTTTTTTTTATATTAATTTTTAATGTAGACACGCTTTTTTTTATTTAATTAATAATGCTTTTTCCACGTCAGATCTAGGGGTAAAAAGTATCACTTTTTATAGTTTAGGTGTGTAATAGGTCACTTAGATAGTTTAAGTGTGACTTAAACTTTTCTTATATAGTTTGGGAGGGAAACGATGCCTTTTCCCTATTTCATTCTCATAGGCAATTTATCAAACACATTAGAAGCATACTTGGTTCATTAAACCATAAACACTTAGGGTCAACATGGTTACAACAATCAACTTGTAAATTGAAGGGTTTATAATGACTATCATGTAATTCAACACATACTGGAATCAATTCTTAGAACTTGCAATCTAAATCATGGATTAAAACTCAAACAACACCATGAACATGAATTCAATCTAATTCAAACATGAAAATCATAAATCATAAATCTTGTATTTTGAAAAAGGATTCTTAGGCTCCATGGAAGGTAAGGATCCATGGATGAACATCTAACATACCTTAATTTGATAAGTTCTTGGAGAAATTCTTGGGATTGACCTTGATTCTTGAGAGCTAGGGTTTGTTTTCTTGAGAGAGAATTGTCTTTTGATTTTGGGGAAAAGTGAATAATGAAGGGTTTAAATATTTTTAGGGATTAAATACCATATCTGGACGAATTAAAACCATGAGGAAAGACTGTTTTACCCCTGGGTGCAACTTTAAGTTTTTGTGAATTTTTTCCAATCTGGACCCCTGGTGCGAGATGCCACTATCGCGCCAAGCCACTAGAAAATGACAACTGGGAAATTGCATGGTGGCGCGACGCGATGCGGTGGAATTGCGTTGCCACCTTGGTTGAGACTTAGAAGTTCACTACGACACGGTGGTATTATTCCACTTGTCTAACATTCCTTATGAATGTTGGATGGATTTTCCCCCTTCCATTCATCAAGTAACTAATTACCAACTCACTTTAATCACAACTTAATTCACCTCTCTCCATTACACTTTTAACCATATCGGCGTATGAACTGTTGGGACGAAGGGCAATGGACACTGTCTCCTTAGATGCGATTTTCCAAACCCAAAATTTAGGAGTGTCCTCCCATTCACCTGAAAATATACCACCAACAACTATGTAATCTATAATAGACATGATATACCTCTATAATAGTATTTAATAGACTTGAATAGTGGTTTATGCGCCTAGACTTAATAGACTGAAGTTGTCTTCTTCTTAGCTATTGGCCGTACAATGCACAATCGACCCTTTTCTGATGACCACAAGAATAATTCGATGAATTTTAGGTTACAAAAAAACTAAGGAGTGTTGGAATGTTTCCATTGAACCAAGAATCGATTTCAAAATGTGGGACTGATTTTCAAGCTTTTTGTATCAAAATGAAAGAAAAATGGAGCTAAAAATAAGCGAAAATAGCTTAAAACAATGGAGATAATGTCACTTTCCGATGGATGACAAAAAATTTGATGAAAAATGGCCAAAGAATTATTGAAAAATTGAGGAAATGCCGTCAAAATTGGGTGGTTGGTAGTGGATTGGTTAAGAAGCTTTGGGTTATTTTTTTTTTAAAATTAATTATCTAATATTTACATTTTTGAACATGAACTAAAGTGTAGTTTTAAAAAAATTAGGACTGAAATGGGAAAGGGGCTAAAGTGTATATTTTGTAAGTTGAGTGCTAGAGTTGCATGTATTTTTTGTGGTCCCATTAAAGTGTCAATTTTTTCAATTAAGAAAACTTGGTGTCTAAATGTCAAAAAAGGTTTTTGAAGTGTCCTTTTAGCCAACTCCCCCAGGTTTGTCTTCCCTATAAATAAAGGGTTTCCTTTATTATAATAAACCCCATTAAGAGATCCCTCAAGAAAAATAAAAAAGTATCTCTCTTCTCTCTTTCTTCTTTTTGTATTTGCTTTATATTTCATAACACATCATTAGCACGAGACTCTACTATCTTTAGTTTATTTTTGTATTTCGTGTGAGATTGGTAAAGTTGCACGAGGCTCTGCCAATAAGGTGAGATTATAAGACTCTTCCAGATAAGGTGAGATTATAAATCTAAAGGTAATTTCAATGCTAATAATTCCTTCTGTTATTTGTATTTTTGCTACTAATGATATAATTATTATAGATTTAAGGAAAAATAATCGATTTGGAATCAATTATGCTTTAAATTTTTTCATAAAGAGCAATATTGTTAAAAGATAAAATGATGAATTTAAATTTCATCTCATTAAGAGGGTAAGACATTGGGTTAACAGTTGCAATGCATCATGATGATAAAATGTTGGGTTCAAGTCCTATCGATTTATGCCTAAGACATATTTATATGGATAAGTCCGTTGAGTTTGAATCTCAATGCACCATATTGATGATATTTTGATGTCTAAGGCAAGATAATGTATTTTTGATGAAAAATTATGAAAAATTTCCATTGAATATGCTCCATTCCATGAAGTGAATGTGGTAGCAATATATGATAGGTCTGAAATATGACAATTTGCTCCATTCTTGAAGTGAATGTGGTAGCAATATATGAGATACTCTGAAAGATACATATGCCTCGATGTGCTCCTGATGTAGCAATATCATGAAAGATGTTATAACCTATCAGAATTTGATAGACTTAAGACACGATTATATTCCATTCCTGGGGAATGAGAAGCCTATTAATGTAAATGTTCACTTGATTGTGATGGTATCACAACTCACCACCGAAAGAGGCAGAATAACTGAGAAGAGTTATTTTGAAATCTACTTCTAAAGTAGTAAATATGAAATCTATTCATGTAATAGTAATTTTGAAAGTTACTAAAGTAAAATGCACATGTCATGTTGGAGTTTACTAGTACAAATAAGTTCATAAGTTGACATGAACTATTATGACATTTCAAAGATGTGCATATTAAGTATTAAACAAATATTGAAGAATTAGAAAATTCTTCATGAACTTTTAATGTCGCTTGTTTTCATGATAAGTTGGTTGGACCAACTAATATTGGGATTGAATCCCTTAAAATTTAAAAAATATAAAAGGTGAATATGGGCCCGTTCACCAGTTATGTGATCTATTAAGATGCATCGATATAAGATGATCACTTGTATGTTTATTGTCAACTTGCAATTTTAACATTCATAAAGTTGCTTTCTCAATAAAATTGAGTTAAAAGCATAATTTTCAGATTGTGTAATCAAGATAATTCATCTTGATGATGATGGTTTAGTATCGAATGCCTTCGAGAAATTAATCAATCATTGCTAATGAGAATAAAACTTCATGTGTTGATTTGATATATGATATGTTGCATACAATAGAACTTGCATGGATCAAATCAATAAATTATGATTAATTCCCTCTCAAAGTTGGTTCTGAGTCAGGAACTACACATTGTCCATCAAATAATTTTGATATGCGGTATACGATTAATGAATATACAAAGATGCACAAAGATGGAATCCTCAAAAAAGATAGAGGATGTATGTTAGTTTTCCTAACATAAGGAGGAGATTATAAGCAACTATGAAATATATTAGAAATTATCACCAGATCCTCATTCAAAAGATAATTCAAGTCATATGTTGGAAGCATCTATTGACTCAAATTTAATTTCATATTTAAGCTACAAGTGCTGCTATTTTGTGTCCCTAAAGGACAAAGTCTATACATGTGTGAAGCGTGGTAGACCAATCGGTTCAAAATGAAATAATCCTTATAAAGGATAAGGAGAAAATAATCATAATAAGAAGGTAATGTGCTCTCGAAGAGCCTATGACATAACACTTCATGAAACCTTATGAGAGATTTAGGTACCTGAAAATAATGAAGTGATGAGATCTCAAAATGTTATGTCGCATTGTGATCCGATACAAAATGAGAAACCGTCGACGATATCTTTGATACAATATTGGCACAATATTGTAAAAGATTATGAAGATATGAATTCTACGTTAATTTAAGCATATAGAAACATTTATCAAGTGACATGAAAGGATGCATCTTGATAAGCATATCACTTATTTGATTTGCAGTCCAGACACTTGAAGATGTCACACTTGACATGTTGGATATTGTCACTTGACAAAAATCTATATGAAAATTCCTAAAGGATTCAAAATGCTTGAAGCATATAAAGTTTCTGGAAAACTTTTTATTATCCTTATAAGAGATAATTTGATGATTTGAGTATCATTGGAACTCTTGGAGAGTTTTCAAAAACAATAAAATATTTACTGAAATGAGAAACATACCGAATTGGATTGGTCCTGAAGTACCATATCTTAGTGCAATTGGTGCACTCATGTATCTTGCAAATACAATAAGTCTTGATATAGCCTTTTTCAGTTAATTTGTTAGCAAGATTGTAGTCTTGATCTTATTGGTCATGCTGATGTTGGGTACTTATCTAACCCGCATAAATTTTGGTCTCAAGAATGCAATGTGTTTACATATTGATATACTGCCATATCTTGAAGATATACAAGGTATTCTATCATAGCCACTTCATCGAATCATGCTGAGATAATAGCTATTCATAAAGAAAGTCGAGAATGTGTATGGTTGAGATCTATGATATATCTTATTCGAGAAAAATGTGATTTAAAATGTGACAATGTACCCATAATTTTATACGGAGCTAATGCAACTGTATAACACAACTGAAAATAAGTTGTGGCGCGATGCGTCGGTATTGTGGTACCTCACTGGAAACTGACAATTTCCATTTTCACATTCTCCGCGATGCGGTACTGGCCTGAATGATGGTTTTTAATGACTGAAACTTCAAAAAGCCATAACTTCTCACCCGGTTATGGAATTTAGGCAAATTTTATATCAGTGTAAAAGTAATTCAATTTTCTACGTAATGGAAAGCTCTAAACTGAAAAATAATAGGTATTTTGAAAATTTATGTATGAATACTCACGTACTAAGGTTTAAATCATGCTATGAAAATACGGGGTATTATAATATCTCCCCCTTAGGATCATTCATCCTCGAATGAGACTGATTAAGCTGAGGAACAATGATAGACTAAGTTTACACACTGAACATGTACACTGAAACATGACTACATGATTGAACTACTGATAAGCTGAGTTCTCCTACTGAACACGCATATCGGATGCATGGAATACATGACTGAAGCTACTGATAAGATGAGTTTTCATATAGAACATGCATATATAATGCATGACTACATGGATGAACAGATTAATGAATGCATGACTGAATATGCAATGATAATTGATACTAAGTTTATAACTGTAACTGCATCATGGAACTGAGTAAACCTAAGGAAGACCGCCACCTTAAGCTGAGAATACTAATGAACCTAAGATTATTTACTGAACATGTATGAACGAGAACATGAGAACATGACTGAGTCTGAAACATGATACATGGACTGACTATCATGAATGGAACTGGGCCCTTGAATACATGCCATGACTTGGGAATGATCATTCGGCTGAGATTGGAATGAGAGGGTCAACTTATAAGTACCCATTACTCTAAACTAGATTCATTATGTGAAGAGAAATTGAAAGGTTTAGGACATGAAAGCTTGGGGGTTATAGTGCATCTCCCCCTTGGGACATTATGTCCCACGAAGAATTTTGACTTGGCTGAGATACTGAGAAAAAACTGAGATGATGCATGGGGAACCTACGAACTAAATCATGACTGAATATCTGATATCTAAAATTGAGGCATGACAAATGAATTGTGTTAAACTTGTAACTACTAGGATTCTGTATCTTGTAACAGTCATACTTTTGAAACTTTGAATAGTACGACTGGGTGAAAAGATGGGAAACCATACGAACTTATCCGCCTACCTGCTTAACTGAATTCTTGGCTTTATGGACTAACTCATACTTAAAACTTATACTCAACTGGAACATTTCTTCACACTCTTTCTATAAGGTTCTACTGTCTTTAGGGAGCAAGGAAATCTTGGCATGTCCTGATTGAGACATAAGAAATCACAACGCGGCTAAAATTCTGTAATATGAGGCGAGGCCTATGAAACATCACCTAAAATAGAATGACTAAGCCTTATATACTACCGCTATAAATTTTCAGGCTTAAATATATTTCTCGAATACTCTCTCAACTATATCCTCCACCTTAATAAAATACTTCATCTGAGACTACTGAAAATCATGGGCACTGAGTATGAATGATTAAACATACTAACTTATTTGATTAACTGGATGACTGATAGCTGAATACTAGTCATGTAAGATTGAACGGTACTTAACTTGAATAACTGGACTGAAACTATAAAGTACTATGCCTATGAGGTAAGGAATGACTAAGGAACGTGAGGTAACTGAGCATGAATTCGTGGGAAAGGTATTATCTAGGAATGGAAGACTAACAACATAACATAATTCTAAAAAACTAAGATACTAACAACTGAATAACTGGTAATTGTACGCTTTGGTCAAGCAAACCTGAATCTGGACTGAGTTTTGTACTGAATGCTGAACCGAGACTGTGACTGAGTTTTGATAGCTACATGATGGGGACTGGCATAAATTGAGGATCTAAATGTACACTCATATTCTGCATTTTCTCAACTTCTTATCTTAGGAAGAATTCTATTTTTTCCTCTAATAACTAAATACAACCTCTTGCTAGCTATTCATCCACGCACTAACATGACATTCAAGCCTATCTTCATAACTACAACCTCATGTAAAACTAGCATGCAACATTTTTTTCTTAACATAAAGCATTTATGCTCTCCCTTCTAGGTAACTCCTCATCACTACATCATTTCATAAGGAGAGTTCACTAAAAGTTAAAACATGGGGACCCAAAGCATAAATGGACACTATACTGAACTTGGAACTTAACTGAGCTCTAAGGAATAAAACATCAACATCCTGGACCTTATCAAGAGATCTAAACTGAGGATATACATGACGAAATCAGAATTTAGCTGATCATTAGGAGTATAGCATAAGTCATGGAAATTGACCACACTATAAGGCATGAGTACATGAGTAATGAGCTGCATGACTTGAGTTTGGAGTTTCTATATTCATGGAATATGATTCATAACACTGAGGAAACTGGAACTCGTTATACAAGAAACTGCAAGCGTACATAAATTTTGATAATATGCACAAATAGGAGCTATGATCATAGAGTTGACAGGTAAGTCATGAGTAGATATCATGATACCTGAAGTGCAAATCTTTGCACTGAGATAAGGACGGGTTGGACATCAACCTCTCCCACTTCTTTTCTACACATACTGATATTACTACTAAAATCTGAAAAGTCTGACTTGGTTACTTGTTCTACCATCTACCCCTTAGCTTAAAGCTGTTATTCTAAGTCTGTGACCCACTTAATAAAATCTAATTTGAATTGAAAAAATTTACTCTAAAGCCTAAGATATAACAATACTCGTAAAGACTAAACCCATTCTGAAGGACTATACCTGATAATATAAGGCCCATTACTAGTACTTCCTTGTGAAACATGATTCTTAGCTTTATATTGCCCCAACAATCATTAGATAGCAACCTCAATACTGACTAACTTAGAATCCTTAAATTTTCTTTCTACTAGGTCAATCTAGAGATTCAAACTTAAATCAACTGAAACTGAGGTGCTACCCCTTCATTCAAGGATTGGTTTATCAAGAAACTGAAATGGAATGACTTTATTACTGAAATTAACTGAAGGGATTTTTTGGAATACTGTAACCAAGCAATTTTGGTATACTTGTCTAGCTAGAATAGATTTACCTACTGAAGTAAGCACTAAGAAAGGTTTTGTTAAGATTTTTAGTCTGACTTAAAGTTGACTGTCATACAAGGAGTTACAAAAGATAGAGAAACTCCTGGATCTAATAAGACATGAATATATAAATAAAAGATCTGTAACGTACTAGTGACTACATCAGGAGAACTTTCCTGATATTTTTTGGACTAAAGTTCATAAAGCCTGTTAGGGCATTGCCTATTGGTGGTACTGGAAGTGGCACCCTGCTGATTCGGTCGACCGGACTAAGCTAAAGGACGACTGTACTGACCCTGTGAACCTGACTGAGGACAGTCTCTGATTCTATGGCCTACTTGCCATACCCGAAACATATGCCACTGCCAACTACACACACTCTGATGATTTATACCATATTTCTGACAAAAAGTGGGTGGGTACGACGTCTTTTTATGCTACCCTGAGACTTGGAGTCTGACGTGCTATCTTGACTGATATTTCTAAACTTTGGCACTGGAGCACTAGATGTAGAAGGATTTGGGGCTAAGAATTTCTGATAGAACGGGAGCCAATTACCACTCTTTAACCTTGGCCTAAAACCACTTATTTTGACTCTCTTATTTTTTTCTTTCTATTTTTCTTCCTACACTTCTCACCCTTGCTCTGCTGTGTATGAACCCCAAGCCTAGAAAGGACAACAACCCATAGGTTATTCTGAGCAACTACTAAATTGGCTAACATAGTGAAAGCAACTCTGAATTCTGCATGAGAGACATGCTCGTCCAGGGGATCTACCTGAATAGGCTGAGGTGCTGACTGATTTCCGATTCTCCTTTTGTTAGCCTTTTTGGGATGCATGTTCTATAATCGAAAGGAAGGAAAAAGTATTAGACTGAAAATTTAACTTGAACTCATGCTCACTCGCACGACATGAATACTGAAAGAAAGGAAATTTTTCTAAAACATCTCATAGCATCCTATCCATAAGTGTGGTGCGTTACACACCCATGCACAAGACTCTACATGATACGGATTTTAGACTCCCTAGGACTCTATTGAACCTTAGGATCTGATATCAAGTTTGTAACGCCCCGAGTGTACACCCAGGGCGTCACACGGTGCTTATAGTTCCAAGGGACCACAAGCTAACCCATGACTGATATGTGCTGTGAGAACTGAATAATAATACTTAAATAAATGCAGAATTAAGTTGAATTGCCTTAAGGTTCAAAATCTAAATACTAATAAATAATTACATCTAGTAGAAATGTCTGAAAACTAAACACTGTCCGAACCGGTCTAGTCTGAAAGAGTCTAACTAAACTTTCTGAATATGGAGTTGATGGGAAAAGCCCCCAATTAACTACAATTACCAAACTACTGATAAACTAATATACTAAAATAAAAAAACATCCTCGAGAGATGAAGACTCACTACTAAATCTCTGACTACTGACTGAATCTGCCTAAGTGCAATCGGGAACCTGAGCGCCCGAACCTATGATATGAGATATCATAATGCAAAGAAAGAGTATGCGTCAGTATGTGGAATGTAATGGTATTCTAGATGAGGTAAGGCTGAATGCAAGGGTTCATATGCATGAATAGTAACTAAATGAATGATATAGAGTAACTGAATATGAGAGTACATGTGTAAGACCCCACAAAATTCTTTGCTTAATTCAGTCCTTTAAGCTCTTTAAGGGGGTCTCAGACTTAGAAAAATTCTAGATAAGTATACAAACTTAGCGTTATTTTATCCTTCAAAAGTTGGCAATCTTATTTTGAAACCTTTACGTCCATTAAATGTTGATATTTGAGTTAATTTATGATCAAGAATGTTAATAGGTGTTCCCGGACAAGTTTAGGATTTTTTGGACTTCGTTTGAAGCACCTTTGGAATCCTAAACCAGTGAATCAATGCAATCTTGATGCGTCGCGTCGACTATCGCATTGATAAATGTTTTCCCTAGCTCCCAGCATCCAATTCCAATAAATTAACTTGGCGCATTGGCTATTACGTCGATGCCAACGATGCGGTGCATCAGCCTACGCGTCGATGATTCAGTTTACAGTCATTAAAAATCTGCATCCTCATGGTAAATTAAGTCTTTTTTCCACGCCCTTCAGCCTCCATAACACGAAATTTAGCCCTCTTTTAGCAAGTTATACTCATTCTTTTAGAAATTGCTCAAGAACAAAAATCCTAGGTGAATTAAATTCAAACTCAAGGCTCAAGATTTCACCAATAATTTTTCAGAATTCACCAAATAAGGTATGTGAAGTGTTCATCCAAGGGTTCCTTCCACCCTTGGAGTTCAAGAAACTCTATTAAAGCTTATGTAGAGTGATTTCATGATTTCCATGATTTGTATGTAAAGTGTATTCATGATTATTACTTAATTCAGTTTATATTTCATGATTTATTATAAGATTCATGTAGAGTTAATTGATATGTGTGCTTTATCATGTGAATTCATGTTGAAACCTTTGGAATTGTGAAATTGGAATTGAATCACGATGCCTACATGTTGTTTTGGTATTATGTTCATATATTATGCCCCACAAGTGTTTGATGAATTGTCTATGCGAGTTGAATAGTGAAATTATATCATGTTAGCATGTATACAAGTTCATGCCATGCAAATGTTTGCTTAAATGCCTAAATGAATGAATGATGAACAAGTAGTTAGTTATCATGTCTTAAGATTATACCATGTCTTTTAATTTATGCTATCGAGTCATGGGGGTATTTAATAGCCGACAATTTAGCTGCTTGTCTAGAGCCATGGTCAGTCGCAGAGTAGTATCAGCCATGTCATGATTAGTAGAATTCAGTCAGTTACAAAACTTAGGAAAACTCAGTGAACTCAGAATCCATCCAGTTCAATTCATTTCAGTTATATAGTGCGATCAGTAGCAGTTCAGTCTAGCCTAGTACAGTTTAGAATTCAGTCTAGCGTCTATTCAGTTGGGAGTAGAATTCAGCACCGAGTGAACCCAAGGATGGGGACTCACCTGCTAGTAGAGGGTGTAATCCTTAGAAAAAGTCCTTGTATTCTAGAACTACGTAGCCAGCGTAGGTTAAGGCATCAACCTGCCAGTTGAGAGTTGATGAGGTGATCTACCTGCCAGTTGAGGGTACCACCTTTCTCGTTCAAAGCACCTGCCAGATATGGGTGACTCAACACTTGTCCTTACCCGTGGCACGGTATTGACACCCTTCTAACTGGGGCTAAAGGTTGGACCCCAAATCAGTTAGAGAAGGGGTATGTAGGTTAGTTGATTAGTTCCCACAGTCTCAGTTTCTGATTCAGTCTCAGAATAGAACTCAATTCAGTTTTATAGATTTAAGAATGTCAGACAGTCACTCATCTTAGTACGGGACTCAGTATAGTTCCACAATATCAAGACTGTCAGATACAGTCATTTAGTTACAAGTAATTCAGTATCAGTATACTCATATATTAGTTAATCAGTATTCAGATTCAGTATTCAGTGTTATTACGATCTCAGTACAGTTTACATATTCATGAATGTACTCTCATTTAGTCATACTCATGATATTCAGTTAGCATTTTTCATGCACATGAACCCATTCATTTTATCCTACCTCACTGAGCATACCAGTACATTCAAAGTACTGATACATGCTTTTCTTTTGCGCTATAATTTCTTATATCATAGGTTCAGACGCACGGGCTCCTGAGCACCCTTAGCAGTTCAGATTCTTAGCATACTAAGTTTGTGGTGAGTCCTCATAGTTCAAGGATGTGATTATTTATTTCAGTTCATTTTCAGTAGTCAGAGTTAGTTGGGGACTTTTCCTATCAACTCCACAATTCAGATAGTTTAGAGGCCTTTCAGACTAGAATATTTTTAGATAGTTGTTTCGTCTTCCATTTTTGTATTGTGATACCATATTCAGTATTATTTATAGTATTGAACCTTATGGCTAGTTTTCCACCTATTTTCTGCATATTTACAGTTTTATTATTCAGTTATTGCAATAGGTACTAGTCATGGGTTAGCTTGTCATCCTTCGAGATTATGAGCACCGTGTAGTATCCGGGGTACAGACATGGGGTGTTACAAACTTGGTATCATAGATTAAGGTTAAATAGAGTCCTAGAAAGTCTAAAACCTGCATCTAGTAGAGTCTTGTGCATGGGTGTGTTGCACGCCACACTTATGGACTGGTGGCTATGAGATGTTTTAGGAAAAGTTTCCTTTTTTTCAGTATTCATGTCGTGCAAGTGAGCATTATCTCAAGTCAAACTATTAGTTTAATTCATTCCTTTCTTATTCTTTAGGATATGTCTTCAAAAGAAGCTAATGAAAGAAGTGATAAAAATCAGTTAGCCCCTTCGCTAATTCAGGCTGATCCCCTGAATGAGCATATTTCTCACACTGAATTTAGAGCTGCTTTTACCGCCCTAGATCATTCAGTAGTTTCTCAGAACAATCATCTGGCTATGATCCTATCTAGGCTTATAGCTCGTACTCCGCAGAGTGAGGAAAAGAGGTGTAGTAAAAAGGGGAGAAAGAATAAGAGAGCCAGAATGTCTAGACTAAAAAGTGGCTGAAGAAATCCTCTTTGTCAGAAGTGTGGCATAAACCACCAGGGTATCTATAGAGCGGGTAGTGATGTGTGTTTCGGGTGTGGCAAGCCAGGCCACAGAGTCAGAGATTGTCCCTAGTCAGGTTCTCAGGGTCAAAATAATCGTCCCCTAGCTCAGTTCGGTCGCCTGAATCAGTAGGGTGCCACTTCCAGTGCCACCAGTAGGCAGCTCCCAAATAGACTCTATGCTCTTCAGTCCTGATTATATCAGGAGAGTTCTCCGGATATGGTCACTGGTACATTTCAAGTTTTCCATTTGCATGTTTATGCTTTGCTAGATCCAGGAGCGTCTTTGTCCTTTGTTACTCCATATATAGCAGTTGATTTTGAAGTCAGTCCCAAAATTCTAGCAGAGCCTTTAACAGTCTCTACCCCAATGGGTAAATCTATCATAGCCCGATGGGTATACAGGAACTGTTCGGTTATAATATCTCAGAAAGTCACTTTAGCAGATTTAGTTGAATTAGAGATAACTGATTTTGATGTCATTCTTGGCATAGGTTAGCTTTATTCCTTTTATGCCTCAGTCTTCTGTAGAAACAGAATTGTCCAGTTTTAGTTTCCAAATGCGCCCGTCCTAGAGCAGAGGGGTAGCACTTCAGCACTTAGGAGTCAGCTTATTTCTTACCTTCAAGTTATAAAAATGATATCTAAGGGATGTGTCTCATTTGAGTTTAGGACTCTAGTTCAAAAACCCCTACTCTTGAGTCAGTGTTAGTAGCATGTGAATTCCTAGATGTGTTTCCCAAAGATCTTTCTGGAGTTTATCTCAAAAGGGAAATTAATTTCGTAATAAATCTTCTTCTAGATACTCAACCTATATCTATTTCTCCATATAGAATGGCTCTAGCAGAACTCAAAGAATTAAAAGAGCAGTTAAAAGATCTCCTAGATAAGGGATTCATCAGACCTAGTGTGTCCCTGTGAGGCGCACCAATTTTATTCGTGCATAAGAAAGACGGTTCCCTCAGAATATGTATTGACTATCATTAGTTAAATAAAGTCACGGTCAATAACAAGTATCCACTTCCTAGAATCGATGACTTGTTTGACCAACTTCAGGGTGCCAGTTACTTTTCTAAGATAAACCTCAAATCAGGCTATCACCAGCTTAGAGTCAGGGAGTGTGATATCCTGAAAACAACTTTCAGAACTCGGTATGGTCATTTCAAATTCTTATTCATGTTATTTGGTCTTACCAATGCCCCAACAACCTTCATGGACTGGATAAATCGTGTGTTCAAGCAGTACTTAGACATGTTCATCGTAGACTTCATACATGACAATCTTGTCTATTCCCGTAATGAGGATAAACTCATTGATCATCTCAGAATCATACTTCAGACTCTCAAAAACCATCAGTTATCATGATAACCATTCATGTCTTACATGTCAGTTCTATGATCATAGCCCATACTCGTGCACGTTAGCAATCATGCATGCTTACAGTTCCCAGTATAAAGAGTTCCAGTTCACCTAGTGTTATGAATCATGTTCCATGAATACAGAAACTCCAGACTCAGGTCATGCAGCTCATGACTCAAGTACCCATGTCATGCTATATAATATGCTGAGTTCCCATGACCCATGCTACACTCCTAACGACCGGCTAAATTCAGATTTATTCATGTATATCCTTGGTTTAGATCTTTTGGTGAACCCATGATGTTGATATTCAATCCCTCAGGCCTCAATTACAGTGTCAGTTCAGCATTCAGTACTCAGTAACTAGTATTTAGTCTCAAAATTCTGTAAAGAACTCAGATAGTTCAACAGAACCATAGCTATCAGTTATCAATTACTTAGCCATCAAAATTCAGTACTTCCGTTACAATCTTAAATGTCAGTCACTCAGTTATCAGAACTCAGTATTCAGTTCTAGTATGAGTCCCAGTTATAGTCTTAATTACAATCTCAGTTACCTTCTTAGTTACAGTCCCAGTCCCAGTCCAACAATCAAATTAGTAACTCAGTTCAGTTTCAGGTTTGCTTGACCATAGCGTACAATTATTTGTTATTCAATTATCAGTATTTCAGTGCCTCAATTTACAGACTATTTTAGAATCATGTTATACGCTTGTTCTTGTATTCTCAGATAATATAGTTTTCATAAATTCATGTTCAGTTATCTCATGATACTCAATCAGTCCCTTCCTCATATGCATAATACTCTACAGTTTTAGTTCAGTTATTCAGGCCAAGTACCATTCAGTCTTACATACCCAGTGTTCAGCTATCAGTTATTTAGTTAATAAGATAAGTTAGTATATTTATGCATTCATGCTCAATGCCCATGTGAATACTTTCTGTAGTCTCAGGTGAAGTTTCGTAATGAGGTAGAGAGTGTAGTTGAAAGAGTGTCAAGGAAATGCTCCAGTCAAGTATGAGTCTTCATCATGAGTTGGTCCGTAAAGCCAATAATTTATTTTAGCAGTCAGGCCACCAAGGTCGTATGGTTTGGTTTTCCATCTTCCCATCTAGTCACACTATCTAAAGTATCGTGAATGTAACCGTTCCAAGATAGAGCACACAGGTAGTTGTGTGTTCAGTTCAGTTTATGTATTATGTCGTAGTTTCAGATCCCAGATATTCGGTCACAACTCAGTTCAGAGGTGACAAGTGCATCGCCTTAGATTTTCTTCAGTATCTCAGCCAAGTCAGCATTCTTTGAGGGACATAGTGTCCTAACGGGGGGATGCACTATAACCCCCGAGCTTTCATGTCCTAAACCTCCCAGTTTTTTTCACGTGATGAATCCAGTTTGGAGTAGCAGGCACTCATAAGTTGACCCTCAAGTTCCAGTATCAGTCCTAATCCATGTATTCATGGAGCTCAGTTCAGTTCATGATGTTCAGTTCATGTATCATGTTTCAGGCTCAGTTATGTTCTCATGTTCCCATTCATGCATGTTCAGTAAAGGATCTCGAGCTTGAGATCGAAAATTTTGTATTCCTAAAAATCTCTCCTATAAAATGAGTGAAGCATTTTGGCAAGAAGGGGACACTCAGTCCCCGATATGTCGGTCCTTACAGAATTCTCAACCATTTCGGAAAGGTAGATTACAAGCCTGAGTTGCCTTCAGATTTATCTTCAGTCCATCCAGTGTTTCATGTATCCTTGCTAAATAAATGCATAGGTGACCCATCAGCTGCATTACCCAAAGAGGACATAGATGTTCAGAACAACCTCTCTTACAAAGAGATTCCATTTGAAATCCTTAACTATCAGATTCGCAGACTGAGGAACAAAAAAGTTCCTCTAGACAAAGTTCTTTGGAAAAATTATTCCGTTGAGGAAGCTACTTGGGAAGAAAAAGAAGATATGTGGACCAAGTATCCTCACCTCTTCTCTGCAAACTTAGATTCAACTCAAGGTAATAGTTTTCCTTAAGCTTATTCAGTTTTATGCTCAAAGTTTCCATTTTAAACTTAGTATTATCTACCATTGCATATTCAGTCATGTACTCATGCATCAGATATGCATGTTCAGTATGAAATTTAGTATGTCAGTAATGACAATCAAATAATCATGTTTCAGATGTTCATGTTCAGTAAGTAAGTTCAATCTACCAGTATTCTTAGCCTAGTCAGTCTCATTCAAGGATGAATGTTCCCAAGGGGGAGATAATTTAAGACCCTGAAAAATTCGTAGCATAATTCAGTCCTTTAAGCTTGTTAAAGAGGTCCCATACTTAGAAAAATTCTAGCTAAGTATTTAGATTAGTGTTATTTTAGCCTTCGAAAGTTGACAATCTTATTTCGCGAGCTTTACGTCAATTAAATATTGATATTTGAGATAATTCATGATCAAGAATGTCAATAGGTGTTCCCAGACAAGTTTTAAATTTTTTGGACTTCATTTGAAGAACCTTTGGAATCCTAAACCAGTGAATAAATGCGATCTTGACGCATCTCATCGACTATCACATTGAAAAATATTTTTCCTAGCTCCCAGCATCCAATTCCAGTGAACCAGCGTGGAGTCAACGTGGCGCGTCGGCCTGCGCATCGATGATTCAGTTTACAGTCATTAAAAAGTTGCGTTCTCAGGGTTAATAAAGTCTTTTTCCCATGCCCTTTAGCCCCCATAACACGAAATTTAGCCATCTTTTAGCAAGTTATACTCATTCTTTCAGAAATTGCTCATGAACAAAAGCCCTAGGTGAATTAAATTCAAATTCAAGGCTCAAGATTCCACCGTTAGCTTTCCAAAATTCACCAACTAAGGTATGTGAAGTGTTCATCCAAGGGTTCCTTACACCCTTGGAGTCCAAGAAACTTTTTTAAAGCTCATGTAGAGTGATTTCATGATTTCCATGATTTTTATGTAAAGTGTATTCATTATTATTACTTAATTGGGTTTCTATTTCATGATTTATTACAAGATTCATGTAGAGTTAATTGATATGTGTTCTTTATCATGTGAATTCATGTAGAAACCCTAGGAATTGTCAAATTGGAATTGAATCACGATGCCTACATGTTGTTTTGGTAATATATGCATATATTATGCCCCACAAGTGTTTGATGAATTGTCCATGTGAGTTGAATAGTGAAATTATATCATGTTAGCATGTATACAAGTTCATGTCATGTAAGTGTTTGCTTAAATGCCCAAATGAATTAATGATGACCAAGTAGTTAGTTATCATGTCTCAAGATTATGCCATGTCTTCTAAATTTATGCTATCGAGTCCTGGGGGTATTTAATAGCTGACAATTTAGCTGCTTGTCTAGAGCCATGGTCATTCACAGAGTAGTATCAGTCATGTCTGATTAGTAGAATTCATTCAGTTACAGAACTTAGGAAAACTTAGTGAACTCAGAATCAGTCCATTTCAGTTCAGTAAAATCAGTTCAGTTATACAGTGCAATCAGTAACAGTTCAGTCTAGCCTAGTACAATTTAGAATTCATTCCAGTGTCTATTCAGTTGGGAGTAGAATTCAGCACCAAGTAAACCTAAGAATGGGGACTCACCTTCCAGTAGAGGGTGTAATCCTTAAAAGCAGTCCTTGCATTCCAGAACTATGTAGCCAGTATAGGTTGAGACATCAACCTGTTAGTTAAGGGTTGATGAGGTGATATACCTGCCAGTTGAGGGTACCACCATTCTCATTTAAAGCAATTGCTAGATGAGGGTGACTCAGCACTTGTCCTTACTAATGGCACGGTATTGACAACCTTCCAACTGGGGTTACAGGTTGGACCCCAAAACAGTTAGAGAAGGGGAATATCATTTAGATGATTACTTCCCACAGTCTCTATTTCAGATTCAGTCTCAGAATAGAACTTATTTCAGTTCTATAGATTCAGGACTGTAAGACACAGTCGCTCAGCTCAGTACAAGACTTAGTATAGTTCCGCAGAATCAAGACTGTTAGATACAGTCATTCAGTTAACTGTAATTCACTATCAATATACTCAGATATTATTTAATCAGTATTCAGATTTAGTATTCAGTGTTATTACGATTTCACACAGTTTACATATTCATGCATGTACTCTCATTCAGTCATACTCATGATATTCAGTTAGTATTGTTCATGCATATGAACTCATGCATTTCATCCTACCTCACTGAGCATACCAGTACATTCAAAGAACTGACGCATGCTTTTCTTTTGCACTATGATGTCTTATATCATAGGTTCAGACACACGCTCTCCCAAGCACCCTTAGCAGTTCATATTCTCAGTATACAGAGTTAGTGGTGAGTCCTCATAGTTCAAGGACGTGATTATTTATTTTAGCATTTTAGTTCATTTTTAGTAGTCGGAGTTAGTTGGGGACTTGTCCCATCAACTCTATAGTTCAGACAGTTTAGAGGCTTTTCAGACTAGAGTATTTTCAGATACTTGTTTAGTCTTCAGTTTTGGTATTGTGATACCATATTCAGTATTATTTATAGTATTGAACCTTATGGTAATCTTTCCACCTATTTTTTGCATATTTACAGTTTTATTATTTAGTTATTGCAGTAGGTACCAGTCAGGGGTTAGCTTGTGGTCCTTCGGGATTATGAGCACTATGTAGCATCCGGGGTACAAACTCGGAACATTACAACATAGATAACTAAAACTACTGTAAATACTAAGTATGTAATACTGTGCAAATATGTATACTACAACTGATCTTTTCTAAAGATAAGTACTGAGTTATGATAACTGAGTAACTGATATCTAAAGTTACTAATAACTGAATTACTGATACTGAGTGACTGTGTCTGACAATCCTGATGTTGTAGAATTGAACTGAATTCTAAACTGAGACTGAATGTGAGACTGTGGGAGGTAATCATATAACCGACATGCCCCAAATCTAAGCTGATAGGGGTCCAAACTGTGACCTTGTAAGACCCCACAAAAATCCTCGTCATCTAAGTACTTTAAAGCAGGCCAGAAGAGGTCTCTGACTTAGAAAATTTTCAGCTAAGTATTAGGACTTAGTCTTTTCTAAAGCCCTCAAACATTGAGGAATTTATTTACGACCTTGTCGACCTCTGAAAGTTAATTTTTAAGTTGATTCACGATAGGGGAAGTCAATAGTACATCTCAGGTGATTTTTAAAATTTCCAAACAAGCGTAAGAGCGTGTTTGGAACTCCAAAATAGTAGCTCTGGGTGATTAGCCCGCGACACCCTGCCTAGTACGGTGCTGGGCCTGTGATGGAGACTGCGGGCCTCGCCCAGAGTGGCGTTCCAAATCCCGTGGCACCCTGGCCAGTCTGGTTCGAGTAATTTCTGTAGTCTTTTCCGCATTTAAGGGTAAATGAGTCATTTTCCCCACCCCAATCCATCAAACACAAAATTTAAGCCTATTCTAAGCACATTAGGCTTATTTTCATTCCTTTTCTCTCAAGCAATACCCTAAGAACTCTAAAGCTCCTCCTCCAAGAAGTCTAGATCTTGCATTATTACTCCAAGAAAGTTTTAGATTGAGGGTTCCCAAGTAAAGGTACCCAAGAATCCATCTTCTAGAATGCAAATAGGATCTTTAAAACAAAGCTTCTTCACCTAGTTCTTCATCTAAGGTATGTAGGGTTATGAGCATGGACAATCCTTTTGTCCTTGTGCCCAAAACTTATTTTAATTCCAATTTTACTGAATTTTTATATGATTTCCCATGAAATTCAAGTTAGAGTTTATACCCATTATTGTTATTTATAAGCTTACAAGCTTTCAAGTGATTGAATATTGAATTGCATGACTATTTTCATATAATTATGTGTATAATGCGATTTTCCAGTTTTTTCTCAATTGAGTTTAAGTATGATATTGAGATTCTTGACTTTATTATTTTGATATTGTTGAATTATTTTCAAGAAGCATATTGAGCATGATGTTTTGCTATGATTTTACATGAGTTTAATACATGGGTCACTAAGCCCTAATTAGAGATTGATATTTCAAGATTGTTGTGTCATGAGCACCCTATGATAAGATTATTCTTAGATTGTTGATAAAGATTTAAAATTTTGGTCCTAAGCTAAGATAAAAAAATCCACTTTGTTCATATGACTTGAGATTTAAAGAAAAGAAAAGAATAATTGGTTTTCTTGTAACCCTTGTGCTATATTTTTGAAATGGATTTCTTATGATACTGAGCATAAGAATGGTAGTAGTATTTAGCACCAAGATGGGAATGTTGCCAAGGTTTCATGCCCCAGTACTACGTGACACCGTAGGATTAAGATTATTCCCACTTCTACGTGGATGACTAAGATTATGATCACTAAGATAAGAAGTTCTATTCTGATGGCAAGGGTAGAACAGCTCTCCTAAATGTGAGTAAGATGTTGGAATCCATGAAGAAAGCTCACATGGTTTATGTCGGTTAGAAGAACCTCCCAAAAGAAGTCCCCTACTCTTAAAACCGTCTATGGGTTTAAAGCCTTCAGATAGAAGTATGTGTTTTGAAAGCTATGGATTTTAAGATTTCTGAATGTCTTGAGATGAAGTATTTTCTTTTTAGTATACAATATTATGTGGTAGTTTTCAGAAAAGAACAGATTTTAGAACTGAATGTAATGGCTTACAAGATTCGTATTACTCCCTCCGTTTAAAAAAGAATGACCTACTTTGACTTGGCACAAAGTTTAAGAAAATAAAGAAGACTTTTGAATATTGTGGCATTAAATTAAAATAGTGTCAAATGCACCAAAATTCCCTTTAATCTTGTGATCATAAACATGTCATGTGGAAAGTTGAAATTAAAGTATTGCCAAAAAAAGAAAGGGGTCATTCTTTTTGAAACGGAATAAAAAGGAAAGTAGGTCATTCTTTTTGAAACGGAGGGAGTATATTCTTTATTGTTACTGATTTGTGATCTTCAGATTTTAGATTACTCAAACATATGTGAGTCATTTACATTTAGCATGCATGATTTTATAAATTGTGATGATACTATTTACTTATTGCATTCACCCCCATATACTCAGTACATCATCAAAGTTCTGATCCACATATACGCCTATGTGCTACATTGTCTCATAATGTAGGTTCAGGTGCTCAGTCTTAGCAACATCACTTTCGGGTATCTCATCTACATCCTTGCAGTTGGTGAATCCTCATAGTTCGGGGACTTAGTTATTTAGATTTCTAGTTTCTTAATAAATGTTTTAGTATTCATTTTAGAAAGTTTGAGTCAGCTGGGGCCTATCCCAGTGACTCTCTAGATTCAGTCAGTAGAGACTTTTTGGACTACTAGATTCAGTTTTAGACTTTTGATTTTGTATTCAGATTTTTCAGTATTGTTTTATCAAGATTCATGAGATTAGTATGCTTCAGATAAGATTTCCTCATTTATTTTGATTTTATGTTCATTTGCCCTATTTTGAGATTCAGATTTAATAGAATTAGCTCAGGACAACTTGTAGTTTGGAGCACCGTATGGCATCCTGGGAATCAGATTTTAGGGCGTTAAAAACTTAGTATTAGAGACTAAGGTTTAGAGAGTCCTAGGGATTCCTACAAGATGCGTTATGTAGAGTCTTGATCATTGGTGTAAAGCACGCCACATCTATGAGCAAGAGGCTATGGAGCATTTTAGGAAATCATATTTTCTTTTATGATCTATAGTGTATTCAGTGACTCTAGCTGCTTCTAACTCATGCTTTCACTTGATAGAATATGCCTCCTCATTGAGCTAACGCATGCAGAAATAATAACCAGCCACCTCAGCCTGCAGATCCATTGAATGAGAATGTGTCACACGTAGAGTTTTGGGCTGCCTTTCAGGTACTAGCCCAAGATGTGACAACTAATGTTTAGGGTAACCGTCAAGCTGCAGTCCTACCTCATCAAGATAGGGACTTAGCCATAGCTAAAATCCGAGATTTTATGAGAATGAACCCGCCATAATTCTTTGGGTCGAAGGCAGGTGAGGACCCACAACTTTATCTAGATGAGGTGAAGAAGATCACCCAAATTATGAATATTTCTGAAAAGGAAAGTATAGAATTGACATCCTATAGGTTGAAGGATGTTGCATATGATTGGGTGGTGATGTGGAAGAAATGTAGAGGGGAGAATGCAGCTCCCATGACTTGGCAGATTTTTCAGGATGCGTTCTTAGAAAAGTTCTTTCTATATGAGATGAGGGAAGTTAAGATAGAAGAGTTTATAAACCTGAGGCAGGGCTCAATAACAGTGAAGGACTATTACCTCAAATACAACCAGTTGTCTAAGTATACCCCTGATCAGATGGTTGGCCCTAGGTCAAGCATGAGTAAGTTTGTGACCAATGTGTTTGGGTTGGTAGTTAAGGAATGTAGGACTTCTATGATCATTGGAGATATGGATCTTACTAGATTGATGATGTATTCTTAGTAGATTGGGGAAGAAAAGTTGAAGGAAAAAGAGAGATTAAATAAAGAGGGTAGAACAGGGAAGTTTGATTATGGTCAAAATATGTCTGGAGGATAAAATCGTTCACAGTTTTAGAATCGTTCATCTATGCCTGCACCTTCTCCAGCCAGTTCTCCTGCACCCAAAACAAGGCAGGAATAGTATAGTAAGTCTTCCATGTCCAAATCTCAGAATAGAGTGAGTGTTAAGTCTAGTTATCCACCATGTTCTAGGTGTGGTAAGACATATCTGGGTGAGTGTTTGTAGGGTCGAAAAGGTTGTTATGGTTGTGGCCAGGCAGGTCACAGGATCAAAGAGTGCCCGCATGCTAGACAGAAAAATAAGGATGTTCATCCCCAAACTCAGGTTAATAGTGCACCAGCTGCTCTAGGTTACCCATCCTCTCCTCAGGGTGCACCATCCAGTTTTGGTGGCGGTCAGTGCCAAAATTAGTTTTAAGCTTTACCATTCTGCCAGGAGTAGAAAAATTCACCAGATATTGTTACTGGTATGCTTCATGTCTTTTATCTTGATTTTTATATGTTGTTAGACCCTAGGTCGAGTTTCTCTTATGTGAACCTATTAGTTGCAGTAAATTTTGAGATAAATTCTTAAAAGATCCCTGAGCCTTTCTTGGTTTCTACTCTAGTAAGTGAGTCATTTGTTGCTAAATAGATTTATAAAAGGTGTCATGTTACTGTCCTTCATAAAATCATATTAGCATACTTGATAGATTTAGATATGGTTGATTTTGATCTTATTCTTGGTATGGTTTGGCTCCATTCCTGTTATACGTCCATAGATTGTCGCACCCGATTGGTGAAGTTTTAGTTCCCAAATGAGCCAGTCTTTGAGTGGTCAGGAAATTCAGTGTCTCCTAAGAGTCATTTCATATCTTATCTTAAAGCCAAAAATTTGATTTCCAAATGTTGCATTTATCATCAAGTTCGAGTCAAGGACACTAAGTCTAATACTCCAACAATTCAGTCTGTTTGAGTGGTTAATGAGTTTCCTAAAGTTTTTCCAGAAGATCTCTCAGGGGTACCTCTAATAGAGAGATAAAGTTCAGGATTGACCTTCATCCCAATACTCAGCCTATTTGTATCCCTCCATATCGTATGGATCCTACAGAGCTTAAGGAGTTGAAAGAGCAACTCAAAGATCTTTTAGATAAAGAATTCATGAGACCTAGTGTTGATCTCCATGGGGCACTCCCGTTCTATTCGTGCGAAAGAAATATTGTTCCTTGTGTATGTGTATTGACTATCATCAGTTGAATAAAGTCACAATCAAGATCAAATATCTTTTTCCTAGAATTGATGACTTATTTCTCAAAGATAGACCTTAGATCCGTCTATCATCAGCATAAAGTAAGGGAATGTGATATTCCAGAGACAACTTTCAAAACCCATTATGGTCATTTTGAGTTTCTAGTCATGTTCTTTGAGCTAAGAAATGCTCCAGTAGCTTTCATGGACCTCATGAATCGAGTGTTCAAATAGTATTTGGACATGTTTGTTATAGTATTCATAGATGATATCCTTATGTACTCCCGTAGTGAGGATGACTATGTAGATCATCTTAGAATTGTCTTGCAAACTCTTAAAGATCATAAATTATTTTCCAAATTCAGTAAGTGTGAATTTTGGCTAAGATCGATAGCCTTTCTTGGTCATGTTGTTTTTGCTGATGGCATTAGAGTCAATCCCCAAAAGACAAAAGTCGTAAGAAATTGGCCTAGACTTATCTCTCTGTCAGACATTAGGAGTTTCTTTGGTCTAGCTGGTTATTATAGATGTTTTGTTGAGGGTTTTTCGTTCATAGCATCTCCTATGTCTAGATTGACCCAAAAAAAGTTAATTTTCATTGGTCAGATTCCCGCGAGAAGAGTTTTCAGGAGTTGAAGACTCGACTCACTTCATCCCTAATGTTAGCATTACCAGATGGTACTGATGGTTTTGTTGTTTATTGTGATGCCTCTAGAGTTGGATTGGGTTTTGTGTTGATGCAGAGAGGTAAGGTCATAGCCTGTGCCTCTAGACAGCTTAAGCCTCGTGCGAAAAATTACCCAACCCATGATCTTAAATTAGATGCCGTTGTGCTTGCTTTGAAAATCTGGAGACATTATCTTTATGATGTGCATGTTGATGTGTTCATGGACCACAAAAGTTTGCAGTATGTATTTACCCAGAGAGAGTTGAATCTCCATCAAAGAAGGTGGTTAGAATTGCTGAAAGATTATGACATGAGTGTGTTGTATCATCTGGGTAAGGCTAATATAGTGGTAGACACCCTTAGTAGATTGTCTATTGACAGTGTTGCTCATGTGGAGAATGATAAGAAAGAGCTAGTTCAAGAAGTGCATCGCTTGGCTAAATTGGGTGTCAGATTGGTTGATTCAGCTGAGGGGAATGTTTGGGTGCAGAGTAGTGCAGAATCTTCCTTAGTTTCTGAGGTAAAAGAGAAACAATATCAGGATCCCATCTTATTTAAGTTAAAGGAGGTAGTCAGAGATCAGAAAGTGGAGGTTTTCTCCCAAGAAGGAGATGGTGTACTGAGATATGAAAGTACACTGTGTGTACCATGTGTAGATGATTTGAAGCAGAGGATTATGGATGAAGCGCATGGTGCGTATTACTCCATTCACCCTGGTGCTACCAAGATGTACCGTGACTTGTGAGAAATCTATTGGTGGAGTGGTATGAAGAGAGATGTAGCAGAGTTCGTAGCTAAATATGTCACTTGTCAATAGGTTAAAGTAGAGCACCAAAGGCCTGGTGGTATTTTGGAAGAGTTCAATATTCCTTCATGGAAGTGAGAAGAGGTGAACATGGATTTTATAATAGGGTTACCTCATTCACGACGTCAACATGATTCGATTTGGGTCATAGTCGATAGATTGACTAAGTCAGCCCATTTTCTACCAGTTCATGCATCCTATTTAGCTGAAGACTATGCTAAGTTGTATATTAGGGAGTTAGTCAGATTGTATGGAGTTCCTTTGTCCATCATCTCAGATAGAGGTACTCAATTTACCGCACAATTTTGGAGAGCTTTTCAGAAGGGTCTTGGTACCCAAGTCCATCTTAGTTTCGTTTTTCATTCACAAATAGATGGTCAGGTAGAAAGGACCATCCAGACTTTGGAGGATATGTTAAGGGATTGTGAGCTCGATTTCAAAGGTAGTTGGGATGAGCATTTGACATTGATTGAATTTGCCTACAACAACAATTACCATGCTAGATTAAGATGGCTCCGTTTGAGGCTATTTATGGGCGAAGATATAGATCGTCAGCTGGTTGGTTTGATATGGGTGAGACCGCTTTGATTGGGCAGATATGGTGTTAGAAGCTATGAAAAAAGTAAAGTTGATTCGAAAAAGGTTGAAAATAGCTCAAAGTCGTCAGAAATCGTATGCAGACGTAAGGAGAAGAGATCTTGAGTTTGAAGTTGGTGATTTATTCTATTTGAAATTTTCACCCATAAAAGAGTTACAGAGATTTGGAAAGAAAGGGAAACTTAGTCCCTGTTATGTAGGTCCCTTTCGAATTTTAAGTCGTGTTGGGAAGATGGCATATGAGCTTGAGTTGCCTACAGATTTATCTTCCATACATCCTGTATTCCACGTGTCTTTATTAAAGAAGTGTATTAGTGATCCATCGGTTGTGGTACCCTTAGAAAATGCAGAGATTCATGATAGCCTCTCTTATGAAGAGATTCCAGTTGAGATCCTTGACCGTCAAATTCATAGACTAAGGAACAAAGAAGTTTCCTTGGTCAAAGTCCTTTGGCAAAATCAATCCGTTGAGGGAGCCACTTCGGAAACAAAAGTGGATGTACATACCAAGTACCTTCATTTTTTTGCTACTGATTCAGATTCAGTTCAAGATAACAAGTTTTCTAAGATCATCTCTTTTCATTCCAAGTTTCAGCTTTACATAGACATTCATTCGATAATACTTGCATTTGCAATCAGTTTAGTCATCCTTTCAGTTATGCATGCCAGTTATAGTTTCAGTTTTCAGCATCTCAGTTTTGCCAAACTCATTCGAGGATAAATGTTCCCAAGGGGGAGATATTGTAAGACCCCACAAAAATCCTCATCATCTAAGTCCTTTAAAGCATGCCAAAATAGGTCTCAGACTTAGAAAATTTTCAGCTTAGTGTTAGGACTTAGTTTTTTCTAAAGCCCTCAAACTTTGAGGAATTTATTTACAACTTTCCCGAGCTCCGAAAGTTAATTTTTAAGTTGATTCACGATCGGGGAAGTAAATAGTACATCTCAAGTGAGTTTCAAAATTTTTGGACAAGCATAAGAGCGTGTTTGGAACTCCAAAACAGAAGCTCAGGACGATTAGCCTGCAGCGCCCTGCCTAGTCCGATGCTAGGGGAGCCCGCGATGGAGACCGCGGTGCCTCACCCAGAGCGGCGTTCCAGAGCAGCGGTCCCCTGGCCAGTCCGGGTCGGGTAATTTCTACAGTTTTATTCCACATTTATAAGGGTAAATAAGTCATTTTCCCCCACCCAACCGTCCAAACACAAGATTTAAGCCTATTATAAGCTCAATAGGCTTATTTTCATTACTTTTCTCTCAAGTAATACCCTAAGAACTCCAAAGATCCTCCTCCTAGAAGTCTAGATCCTTCATTATTACTCCAAGAAAGTTTTAGATTGAGGGTTCCCAAGTAAAAATACTTAAGAATCCATCTTCAAGAACGTGACTAGGATCTTCAATACCAAGCTTCTTCACCTAGTTCCTCATCCAAGGTATGTGGGGTTATGAACAAGGACAATCCTTTCATCCTTGTGCCCAAAACTTATTTTAATTCCAATTTTACTGAATTTTTATGTGATTTTCCATGAAATTCAAGTTAGGGTTTATACCCATTATTGTTATTTACAAGCTTAAGAGACTTCAAGTGATTAAATGTTGAATTATATGACTATTTTCATATAATTATGTGTATAATGCGATTTTCCAGACTTTTCCCAACTGAGTTTAAGTATAATATTGAGATCTTAATTTTATTATTCTGATATTGTTGAAGTATTTTCAAGAAGCATATTGAGCAGGATGTTTTTCTATGATTTTACATGATTTTAATGCATGGGTCATTAAACCTTAATTAGAGATTGATATTTCAAGATTGTTGTGCCATGAGCACCCTATGATAAGATTATTCTTAGATTGTTGATAAAGATTTGACCTATTGGTCCTAAGCTAAGATAAAGAATCCACTTTGTTCATATGACTTGACATTTAAACAAAAAAAAGGCATAGTTAGTTTCTTGTAATCCTTATGCTATATTTTTGAAGTGGATTTCTTAGGATCCAGAGCATAAGAATGGGAGTAGTATTTAGCACCGAGACCCCAAAACTCCATACCACCGTAGGAATAAGATTATTCCCACTTCTATGTGGATGACTAAGATAAGAAGTTCTATTCTGATAGCAAGGGTAGAATAGCTCTCCCTAACATGGGTAAGACATTGGACTCCATGAAGAATGCTCACATGGTTTAGGTCGGTTAGAAGAACCTCCCACAAGAAGTCCCCTACTCTTAAAATAGTCTATTGGTTGAAAGCCTTAAGATAAAAGTATATGTTTTGAAAGCTATGGATTTTAAGATTTCTAAAAGTCTGGAGATGAAGTATTTCCTTTATAGGTTACAAGATAATGTGGTAGTTTTTAGAAAAGAACAAATTTTAGAACTGAATGTAATGGCTTACAAGATTCATATTATATGCTTTATTGTTCATGATTTATGATCTTCAGATTTCAGATTACTCAAGCCTATGTGAGTCATTTACATTTATCATGCATGATGTTATAAATTGTGATGATATTGTTTACTTATTCCATTCACCCCCATATACTTAGTACATCATCAAATTACTGATCCGCATATACATCGATGTGCTACATTGTCCTATAATGTAGGTTTAGGTGCTCAGTCTCAGCAGCGTGAGTGACTTTCGGGCATCTCATTTACATCCCTATAGTTGGTGAATCCTCATAGTTCGGGGACTTAGTTATTTAGATTTCTAGTTTAGTAATTAATGTTTCAGTATTCATTTTAGACAGTTTGAGTTAGTTGGGGCCTGTCCTAGTAACTCTTTAGATTCAGTCAATAGACGCTTGTCGGACTGCTAGATTCAGTTATAGACTTTTGATTCCGTATTCGGATTTTTCAATATTTTTTTATCAAGATTCATGAGATTAGTATGCTTCAGATAAGATTTGCACATTTATTTTGTTTTCATGTTCATTTTCCCCTATTTTGAGATTCAGATTTAGTAGAAAGTAGCCAGGGTTAGCTCATGAATACTTGTAGTTTGAAGCACCATGTGGTGTCCAGGATGCCACGCCTATCTAACGGGTGACACCTGGTCAGAGCCAAGCCTAATCTGATGGGTAACCCTTGGGAGGTAGTCAAGCCTATTCTAACGGGTGACTCCTCATCCTACGCTGGCTATGCAGTTCTGGAGTACAAGGACTGCTACTATAATTCCCCAATTTTCTGAACCAGAATTCTACATGGTGCTCATGGCCCCGAAGGACCACAAGTTAACCCATGACTGATATCTGTACCTGTACACAACATAATATGACATAATATTGCAAAAATATGCACTTAAAGGCCATAAGGTTCAATACTAAACATAATCTGAGAAATAGTAATATCTAAAATAAGTGGTATCATAATACCAAAACAAAACTAAAATACTGATGTTTGAAACATAAAAATACTGTAGTCATCTAAAAGCCTCTAGCTGTCTGAATACTCTAAGTAAGGAGTTGGTGGGACATGTCCCCAACTAACTCCATCAACTGAAAACTGAACTGAAATGACAAAATAAGATCACATCCTTAGAGAATGAGGACTCACTGCTAAAGACCTCTAAATACTGAAGTACTATTGATGCAGCTAATCTGGAAGTCGTGTCTGTGAACCTATGGTGTAAGATAAAAAGAAACACCATAGCGCAAATGCGTCAATACGTGGGAATGTACTGAGTATGCAAGTAAGGTAGACTGAATACATAGGGTTTATATGCATGAATTATAATAACTAATTTACTAATATGAACGTGAAAGTGCGTGCATGAATACGTAGTAATTGAAATTGTGACAACGTGATAACTGAATTTATATACTAATGACATGAGTTTACTGATATCTAACATGACTGATAATGAGTTCTAATAACTGATAACATTAGTGACTCTATCTGACAATCCTAAATCTGAAGAAACTATCTAAGCTCCATACTGTATCTAAGTTAAATGTATCTGACAGTCCTGAAATCTGAAGAACTATCTGAGTTCTTTTACTGAGAATGAACTGTAATTATGGGAAGTAGTTATTTAACTGACATGCCCCATGTATGCTATAATAGCTGAGCTGGGGTCCAATCTCTCCCTGACTGGAAGGATGTCAATACCTCGCCACTGGTAAAGACAAGCTGTGGGTAACCCTCATCTGAAAGTGTCCCCAAAAGAGAATGGTGGGGACCTCATCTGATAGTTCTTATCCACCTCATCAACCTTCATTTGACAGTTTTGATGTCTCAACCTATCCTGGCTACATAGTTCTGGAACACAAGGATGACTGCTAAGAATCACACCCTCATCTGACAGTGTGTGTTCCTATCCTTGGGTTCACTCGGTGCTAACTCCTACTCCCATCTAAAGAGACTGAATATGATTAATTGACTGTACATGGACCGATTTTACTAAATTCCATTGACTGACGGAATACTATTGATATCTGATATCTGACTGAGATCACGATATTTCTGAGATTTCCTGAGTCACATAGCTGACTGAATTCTATGGAACATAGCTTGACTGAGGATATCATGAAAACATGACTTGTCTCTAGGCACAAAACTATATTTTTTTGGTACAAGTAACCCCAGGACTCGATAGAAGGAAACTGACACACATGACACTTCTTTGATAATAGGAAAAGAGTTCATAATTCATAATGCCATAAGTAAGGGATTTCATGCTTCACATGGTTATCATATTCTTGATTATGGAAAGGAATGCGTATAATATGTAAATACTTGCATGATTTCAATATCATGAACATTGCATAACACAACAATAGCATGGAAATTGTGTTGAATCATAAGGGGTAACATGGACTTGTCATTTAAGTACTATTGAGTCATAAGGAACATGATTTTGTCATTCTAGGTATTTTATGAAACAACTTACATGCACACTTTATGTTATAGGTGAAATCATCAATTTAATCATCTTAAACCACCCTAAATTCATGGGTTTCAACTAACATGTTCACATACTTCATAGAAACAGATTAAGATACCATCTTGAATCACCAATAACAACCATCATCATGAATATAATCATACAACACATAAAAATAATAATTTGTTATTTAAAACATGTTTCTTGAACTCCACGGATGAAAGGAATCCGTGGATGAACACTACGCATACCTTAATTGAAAGTTCTCTGAAAACTATCGGTGAAATCGCTTGTTTTTTTGTCTTTAAATTGAAACCCTTGTTCTTGTTCTTGAGAGGATTTGATGAAAACAAGTATATTTTGGTGTTTTTAAGCTTTAATAACGTGTTTAGGATCTTATATATGGGTGGAAAAGGATGAAAATTCCCTTTAAAATACGGAGGTGGAATGCTAAAAAATTGGGCACTCACCGGAGTTGCAAGGTGACGCCCAGCTAGTCCCCCGCTTTAGCCAGTGCGGCACCTTGCTTAGAGAGGTTCTCTAGCCTGGGCGGCATGGGAAGATCTCCCTGATCTTCTGGTTTGGGCACCCAAACGTTCCCTTACGCTACTCCAAAAATTCTGAAACTCACCCGAGATGTACTACGACCTTGCCCTATCTAACACAACTTGAAAATTGGAATACTGAGGTCAGGAAGGTCGTCAAATAAATCCCTGAAGTTTGAAGGTCTAAAATGAGACTAAGTGTTGAACACTTAGCTAAAATTTTCTAAGTGTTAGACCTTATATTGAGCTTCAAGGAGCTAAACAAGCTGAACTTGAAAGCAACATTTTTTGTTGGGTCTTACAATATCTCCCCCTTGAGAACATCCATCCTCGAATGAGACTAACTGAGAGGGTAAACAATAAGCTGAACATAAACTGGACATGAATGACTAAAATATGATCTCATGACTGACATGACTGACAACTGAATATATCATACTGAACTTGCATATCTGATGCATGTGTAACTGATTCATGAATGGATGATTGTGGTTTCTGATAACTGAAGTTCTCGTAATGAGAATGCATATCTGATGCATGATTATATACTGGACTGATACATGTATACATGACTGAATATACAATGGTACTTGATACCAAGTTTGTGATGAAACATGAGCATGAAACTGAATACCAAGTTGTATTGAATACTAAACGTGAAACTGAATAAGCTTAAGGAGAACTGTTACCTTGATCTTGATCTGTATTGTCGGGAAAGAAGTGAGGATACTTGGTACACATGTCTGCTTCTGGTTCCCAAGTAGTTCCCTCAACGGACTGATTTCGCCAAAGAACATTGACTAGGGGGACTTCTTTGTTCCTCAGTCTACGAGTCTGATAGTTTAGAATTTTGACCAGAATTTCCTCATAGGAGAGACTGTTCTAAACATCAATGCTCTTAATAGGGACTACGACTGATAGGTAACATGTGCACTTCTTGAGGAAAGATACATGAAAGACTAGATGAACTGAGGCTAGATCTGAAGGCAATTCGAGCTCATAGGCCACATTGCCTAATCGACTGAGAATCTTGAAGGGACCAACATATCGGGGACTAAACTTTTCCTTCTTACCGAATAACTTTACTCCCTTCATGGGAGAGATCTTTACATAGACATAATTATAAATCTCAAACTCAAGATCCTTTCTACGAACATCTGTAGAGGATTTCTGTCAGCTCTGAGCAGCCCAGAGTCTTTCTTTGATCAATTGAACTTTCTCTAAGACATCGATTACTAAGTCAGGCCCTCTGACTGAGGCCTCACTAACTTCAAACCAACCAACTGGAGATCTACATCTCCTACCATAGAGAGCTTCAAATGGAGCCATTTGAATACTGGAATGATAGTTATTATTGTATGCAAATTCAATCAAAGGAAAGTGGTCATCCCAATTTCCCTTGAAATTAATTGCACATGCCCTTAGAATATCTTTTAGAGTCTGAATGGTCCTTTCTGGTTGACCATCTATCTGAGGATAAAAGGTTGTACTGAGATGAACTTGGGTACCAAGACCCTTTTGGAATGCTTTCTAGAAGTGAGAGGTGAACTGGGTACCTCTATTTGAGATGATAGATACTGGAACACCGTGTAATCTGATGAACTTTCTGATGTAGAGTTTGGCATAATCCTCAGCTGAATAAGAGGTACGGAGTAGAAGGAAATGATCTGACTTGGTTATTCTATCTATAATGACCCAAACTGAATCATGCTGATGATGAGTTTGAGGCAAACAAGTCACGAAGTCCATGTTCACTTCTTCCCACTTCCAAGTAGGAATGGTGAACTCCTACATGGAACCACTAGGCTTCTGATGCTCTATCTTAACCTTCTGATATATAAAACACTTAACTACAAACTTTGTAACATCTCTCTTCATCCCACTCTACCAATAGAGCTCCCGCAAGTCGCGATACATCTTAGTGGCCCCTGGATGTATAGAGTAGCGTGCACCATGCGCTTCTACAAGAATTCGCTGCCTCAAGTCATCTACACCTGGAACACACAGAAGACCCTGACAACAAAGGATGCCATCTCCCCCTTGGGAGAAAACCTCTATTTTCTGATTCTGAACTGACTCTTTTAGCTTGACAAGGATTGGATCCCTGTCTTTCTTTTCTTTCACCTCGGAAACTAGAGATGATTCTGAACTACTCTGAACACATACACCGCCCTCTGAAGAATCGACTAAGCGAATGCCTAGTCTGGCAAACTAATGGATTTCCTGAGCTATCTTCCTTTTGCTATCTTCAACGTGAGAAACACTACCCATAGAGAGTCTACTGAGAGAGTTGTCCATAACGTTGGCCTTGCACGGATGATAAAGGACACTCATGTCATAATCCTTCAAGAGCTCTAACCACCTTCTCTGATAAAGATTAAGATTTTTCTGAGAAAAGACATACTGAAGACTCTTATGATCTGTGAAAACATCTATATGAACTCCATAGAGATAATGCCTCCAAATCTTCAAGGCAAATACTATGGCTAATAACTCAAGATAATGATTAGGATAATTCTTCTCATGGGGATTTAACTATCTGGAGGAGTAGGCTATGACCTTACCATGCTACATGAGGGCACAACCTAAACCTACTCTGGATGCATCACAATACACTACAAACCCATCAGAACCTTGTGGTAATGCTAGAACTGGAGCTGAGGTGAGTCAAGTCTTCAACTCCTGAAAACTCTTCTCGTAAGAATCAAACCACTAAAACTTGACCTTCTTCTGAGTCAATCTGGACATAAGGGATGCAATAGATGAAAATCCCTCAACAAACCATCTGTAATAGCCAGTCAAACCCAAGAAACTCCTGATATCTGATGGAGATACGGGGGGAGGCCAGTTTCTTACCATTTTTGTCTTTTGAGGATCTACTCAAATGTCATCACCAAAAACAATATGGCCAAGGAATGCTATTGACCTTAGCCAAAATTCGCACTTACTGAATTTGGCGAATAGCTGATGATCTCTGAGAGTCTGAAGAATAATTCTGAGATGGTCTGAATGATCGCGCTCAGTGCGGGGATAAACCAGAATATCATCTATGAAGACTATGATGAACATATCCAAGTACTGCTTGAACATACGGTTCATCAAGCCCATGAAAGCTGCGGGGGCATTGGTAAGACCAAATGACATGACTAGAAATTCAAAGTGACCATACCGAGTATGGAAAGCTATTTTGGAATATCACATTCTCTAACTCTGAGCTGATGGTAGCCTGATCTGAGGTTTATCTTGGAGAATTAGCTAGCACCCTGAAGTTGGTCAAACAAGTCATCGATTCTGGGAAGTGGATACTTGTTCTTGACTGTAACTTTATTGAGATGGTGGTAATCTATGCACATCCTAAGCGAACCATCTTTCTTGTACACGAATAAGACTGGTGCACCCCACGGGGAAATGCTGGGTCTGATGAATCCCTTATCTAAGAGATCCTTTAACTATTCTTTTAGTTTTTAGAGTTCTACTAGTGCCATTCTGTATGGTGGAATAGAAATAGGCTGAGTGTCTGGAAAGAGATCAATGCCGAAGTCTATTTCCCTTTCGGGAGAAATTCTTGGAAGATCTTCAGGAAAAACATCCGAATATTCATTAACAACTGGGATTGATTCAAGACTGGGAGATTCGGAACCAGAGTCCTTAATATGAGTGAGATGGTAAACACATCCCTTAGATATCATCTTCCTTGCTCGAAGGTAGGAAACAAACTAACCCCTAAAAGATGAAGTACCACCCTTCCACTCTAAGATGGGCTCATTCAGAAACTGAAGTTGAACTATTCTATTTCTACAGTCGACAGTAGCATAGAAGGAATGAAGCCAATTTATGTCGAGAATGACATCAAAATCAGTCATCTCTAATTCGACTAAATCTGCTGAAGTAATTTTCTAAAATATCATAACTGGGCAGTTCCTGTATACCCGCCGGGCTATGATGGTTTTACCCACTGGCGTAGATACTAAAAAGGACTCAACTAGAATTTTGGGATTGACTACGAAATCGCTTTCTATATAAGGAGTAACAAAAGACAAAGATGCACCTAAATCTAGCAAAGCATAAACATGAACATGAAAGATCTATAACATACCAGTAACGACATCAGGAGAATTTTCCTGATCCTGTCAGGTCTAAAGAGCGTAAAGTATGTTCGGGCGTTGCCCACTAGTAGCACTGGAAGTGGCACCCTACTGGTTCGGGCGACCGAACTGAGCTGCGGGATGGTTTTGCTGACCCTGATAACCCAACTGAGTACAATCTCTAACTCTGTAGCCTGGCTTTCCATATCCAAAATAGACATCGCTACCAGCTCTGCAAGAACCCCTGTGGTTCTTACCACAAGTCTGACATATGGGATTAGTTCGGGCATTACTGACACTTCCTTGAGATTTAGAGCCTAGCGCTCTATCTCTGAACTTATGATCAAGAGCACTGGTTGAAGAAGGAGCTGGAACTGATGACTTAGGACGAAATTGAGAACGGTTTCCTCCCTCTGATTTGGGCTGAGCAAAGTTGAAATTTCCTGACCTTGCTTTTTTGTTCTATTTCTTCCTCACTCTAACTTTCTGCTCCTCTATCTACTGAGCATGAGTCATAAGCCTAGCTAAAGTTATGCCACTGTTTAACATTATAGACCTATACTCATTCACCACGCTGTCATTCACCCCTGAAACAAACTTACTCATATTGGCTCTACTATCTGCAACCACATGAGGGGCATATCTGGCTAATTGAGTAAACCTAAGAGAATACTCTTTCATCGTCATATTGCCCTGCCTGAGGTTAATGAACTCTAGAACCTTTGCCTCCCTCAGCTCTTGGGGAAAGAATCTGTCTAAGAATGTCGTGACAAACTCCTCCTACTCTATAGGACCTGCATCATCTACCTTTTCATACTTCTACTGCTTGTACCAAGTATGAACCACATCCTGGAACTAATATGCGACTAACTCAGCAGTCTCAACAGTAGTCACCCCCATGATATCTGTCACTTTCTAAATTTGATCAATGAATTCCTAAGGGTCTTCATCTATCTTAGACCCAAAGAATGATGGAGAGTTCATTCGGGTGAAGTCCTGAATCCTAGATACAGCTAAATTAGCCACCGGGTTGGCCAGAATGATAGCTGGTCGTTCATTTTGGGCAGCAACTGACTGAGCAATAGTGGTAAATGTAGTTCTTAACTCTGCATGAGAAACATGATCGCCTAAAGGTTCTTCGGGCAGAGGGGCTGACTGATTTATTCTCTTGGGAGGAATATTCTGAAATAAAGAGAAAAAATGGATTAGACTGAGATTGACTTGAGATTATGCTCACTGGCACGACATGAATACTGAAAGAAGGAAAAAATTTCCTAAAACATCTTATAGCCTCCTGCACATAAATGTGGCATGCAACATACCCATGTACAAGACTCTACTAGATGCGGCTTTCAGACTTCCCAGGACTCTATTGAACCTGGCTCTGATACGAAGTTTATAACGCCTCAATTTTCTGAACAGAAATACTACACGGTGCTCATGACCCCGAAGGACCACAAGCTAACACATGACTGATATTTGTACTTGTACACAGCATAATATGACATAATATTGTGGAAACATACACTGAAAGGCCATAAGGTTCAATACTAAACATAATCTGAGAAATAGTAATATCTGAAATAAGTGGTATCATAATACCAAAACAAAACTAAAATACTGAAGTCTAAACATGAAAATAAAGTAGTCGTCTGAAAGTCTCTAACTTTTTGAATACTCTAAGTAAGGAGTTGATGGGACATGTCCCCAACTAACTCCATCAACTGAAAACTGAACTGAAATGACAAAATAAGATCACATCCTCGGAGAATGATGACTCACTGCTAAAGACCTCTGAATATTGAAGTACTACTGCTGCTGATCTGGAAGTCCTGTCTCAGAACCTATGGTGTAAGATAAAAAGAAATACCATAGTGCAAATGCGTCAGTACGTGGGAATGTACTGAGTATGCAAGTGAGACATGGGGTTTATATTCATGAATTATAATAACTGATTTACTAATATGAATGTGAGAGTGCATGCATGAATATGTAGTAACTGAAATCATGACAACGTGATAACTGAATCTATATTCTGATGACATGAGTTTACTGATATCTAACATGACTGATAATGAGTTCTGATAACTGATAACATGAGTCAATTATCAGATATAATAGTATTTCATCAGTCAACGGAATTCAGTAAAATCAGTCCATGTATAGTCAGTTAATCATGTTCAGTCTCTTCATATGGAAGTAGGAGTTAGCACCGAGTGAACCCAAGGATAGGAACACACACTGTCAGATGAGGGTGTGATTCTTAGCAGTCATCCTTGCATTCCAGAACTATGTAGCCAACATAGGTTGAGAAATCAACACTGTCAGATGAGGGTTGATGAGATAGATAAGCACTATCAGATGAGGGCCCCACCATTCTCTTTTGGGGACACTTCCAGATGAGGGTTATCCACAACTTGTCTTTACTAGTGGCACAGTATTGACACCCTTCCAGTCAGGGCAGAGATTGAATCCCAGCTCAGCTATTATAGCATAGATGGGGCATGTTGGTTAAATAACTACTTCTCACAATTTCAGTGTCATTCTCAGTAAAAGAACTCATATAGTTCTTCATATTTCATGAATGTCAGGTCCTAAGAGAATACTCTTTCATTGTCATATTGCCCTGCCTGAGGTTGATGAACTCTAGAACCTTTGCCTCCCTCAGCTCTTGGGGAAAGAATCTATCTAAGAATGCTGTGACAAACTCCTCCTACTCTATAGGACCTGCATCATCTACCCTTTCAGACTTCTACTGCTTGTACCAAGTATGAGCCACATCTTGGAACTGATATGCGGCTAACTCAGCACTCTCAACAGTAGTCACCCCCATGATATCTGTCACTTTCTAAATTTTATCAATGAATTCCTAAGGGTCTTCATCTATCTTAGACCCAAAGAATGATGGAGAGTTCATTCGGGTGAAGTCCTGAATCCTAGATACAGCTGAATTGGCCACCGGGTTGGCCAGAACGACAGATAATCGTTCATTCTGGGCAGTAACTGACTGAGCAATAGTGATAAATGTAGTTTTGAACTCTGCATGAGAAACATGATCGCCCAAAGGTTCTTCAAGCAGAGGGGCTGACTGATTTATTCTCTTGGGAGGCATATTCTGAAATAAAGAGAAAAAATGGATTAGACTGAGATTGACTTGAGATTATGCTCACTGGCACGACATGAATACTGAAAGAAGGAAAAATGTTCCTAAAACATCTTATAGCCTCTTGCACATAAATGTGGCATGCAACATACCCATGTACAAGACTCTACTAGATGCGGTTTTCAGACTTCCTAGGACTCTATTGAACCTGGCTCTGATACCAAGTTTGTAACGCCTCAATTTTCTGAACTAAAATACTACACGGTGCTCATGACCCCGAAGGACCACAAGCTAACCCATGACTGATATCTGTACTTGTACACAGCATTATATGACATAATATTATGGAAACATACACTGAAAGGCCATAAGGTTCAATACTAAACATAATCTGAGAAATAGTAATATCTGAAATAAGTGGTATCATAATACCAAAAAAAAACTAAAATACTGAAGTCTAAAACATGAAAATAAAGTAGTCGTCTGAAAGTCTCTAACTGTCTGAATACTCTAAGTAAGGAGTTGATGGGACATGTCCCCAACTAACTCCATCAACTGAAAACTGAACTGAAATGACAAAATAAGATCACATCCTCGGAGAATGATGACTCACTGCTAAAGACCTCTGAATATTGAAGTACTACTGCTGCTGATCTGTAAGTCCTGTCTCTGAACTTATGGTGTAAGATAAAAAGAAACACCATAGTGAAAATGCGTCAGTACGTGGGAATGTACTGAGTATATAAGTGAGACATGGGGTTTATATGCATGAATGATAATAACTGATTGACTAATATGAATGTGAGAGTGCATGCATAAATACGTAGTAACTGAAATCGTGACAATGTGATAACTGAATCTTTATACTGATGACATGAGTTTACTGATATCTAACATGACTGATAATGAGTTCTGATAACTGATAACATGAGTGACTGTATCTGAAGGAACTATTTGAGCTCTGTACTGTATCTAAGTTGAATGTATCTAAAATTCATGAAATATGAAGAACTATATGAGTTCTTTTACTGAGACTGACACCGAAACTGTGAGAAGTAGTTATTTAACCAACATGCCCCATGTATGCTATAATAGCTGAGCTGGGATCCAATCTATGCCCTGACTGGAAGGGTGTCAATACTGTGCCACTAGTAAAGACAAGTTGTGGATAACCCTCATTTGGAAATGTCCCCAAAAAAGAATGGTGGTACCCTCATCTGATAGTGCTTATCCATATCATCAACCCTCATCTGACAGTGTTGATTTCTCAACCTATGTTGGCTACATAGTTTTGGAATGCAAGGATGACTGCTAAGAATCACACCCTCATCTGACAGTGTGTGTTCCCATCCTTGGGTTCACTCGGTGCTAACTCCTACTTCTATATAAAAAGACTGAACATGATTAACTGACTGTACATGGACTAATTTTACTGAATTTTGTTGACTGATGAAATACTATTATATCTGATAATTGACTGAGATCATGAGATTTCTGAGATTTCCTGAGTCACATGACTGACTGAATTCTATGGAACATGGCTTGACTGAGGATATTGTGAAAACATGACTTGTCTTTAGGAACACAACTATATTGTTTTGGTACAAGTACCTCCAGGACTCAATAGAAGGAAATGGACATACATGACATTTCTTTGATCATAGGAAAAGAGTTCATAATTCATAATGCCATAAGAAAGGGATTTCATGCTTCACATGGTTATCATATTCTTGATCATGGAAAGGACTGCGTATAACATGTACATAATTACATGATTTCAATATCATGAACATTGCATAACACAACAATCAATACACAACAATAACATGGAAATTGTGTTGAATCATAAGGGGTAACATAGACTTGTTATTTAAGTACTATTGAGTAATAAGGACTATGATTTTTTCATTCTAGGCATTTTATCAAACACCTTATATTCTCACTTTATGGAATAGGTGAAATCATCAATTTAATCATCTTAAACCACCCCAAATTCATGGGTTTCAACTAACATGTTCACATACTTTATAGAAACACATTAGGATACCATCTTGAATCACCAATAACAACCATCAACATGAATATAATTTTACAACACATAAAAATCATAATTTGTTATTTAAAACTTGGTTCTTGAACTCCAAGGATGAAAGGAATCCGTGGATGAACACTACGCATACCTTAATTGAAAGTTCTCTGAAAACTATCGGTGAAATCGCTTGATTTTGGGTCTTCAAATTGAAACCCTTGTTCTTGCTCTTGAGAGGATTTGATGAAAACAAGTATATTTTGGTGTTTTTGAGCTTTAATAACGTGTTTAGGATCTTATATATGGGTGGGAAAGGAAAAAAATTCCCTTTAAAACACGGAGGTGGAATGCTGAAAAACTGGGCACCCATCGGAGTTGCAGGGCGACGCTAAGCTAGTCCCCTGTTCTAGCTTGGGAGGCGCCTTTCTTAGAGCGGTTCTCTAGCCTGGGCGGCGCGGGCAGATCACCCTGAGCTACTGGTTTGGGAACCCAAACATTCCCTTACGCTACACCAAAAATTCCGAAACTCACCCAGAATGTACTACGACCTTGTCCTATCGCAACACAACTTGAAAATTGGAATACAGAGGTCGAAAAGGTTGTTAAATAAATCCTCGAAGTTCGGAGGTATAAAATGAGACTAAGTGTTGAACACTTAGCTAAAATTATCTAAGTGTTGGACCTTATATTGAGCTTCAAGGAGCTAAACGAGCTGAATTTGAAAGCAACTTTTTTGTGGGGTCTTACAGCTACTAACGACTCTACCTCTCTGATGGGTAAGCCGTTATACCTGCACTCGCTCGGTGCTAAATCCTACTCCAACTAAAAGACACTGAATTGAGTATACGAAACTGGACTGGACTGATACTGAGTTTACTGAGTTTTTCTGAGTTTTGTAACTGACTGAGTTCTACTGAGTTCTGTAGCTGACTGAGAGTACTACTGATCGTGACATCACTGAGATTCTGTAACTGACACTGGCTCTAGGCACACGGCTAAACTATCGGGTATTAAGTACCGCCAGGACTCGATAGCATAAAAGAAAGACATAACATGATCATAAAGGCATAACCATGCTAGCAAACAATGCACTTATTTAGACATTTTGTCAAACACTTGATATACATGAACTTGTACATGAATTGAATCACATAATAACATGTCATGCATTCATCACTTTATTCACATGGACATTCCATCAAACAGTTGGGGAGCACAACTTCATGCACATAATCATGGATACCATATAAACATGGCTACTACAATGCCTAAATTTGCAATTTCATGGGTTCAACATGCAATTCATATAATTTCCCCTAAATACTATTCTATTTTTATGAATCTTATCATAATCATGGATTGAAAATCAAATTAACATCATAGATGCATTAATCACTTTGTAATTCAAAGGTTTATCAAGATAATCACATATTCATCACACATGCTATTCAATTTCATGAAATTTGCACTTAAATCATGGATTGAAATCCAACTAATATCATAAACATGAATTCAATCTAATTCAAATATGGAATTCATAAATTTGAGATCTTGTATGTTTAAAAGGGATTCTTAGACTCTATGGGTGAAAGGAACCCATAGATGAACACCTAACATACCTGAGAAGAAAAGTTCTTGAATGTTCTTGGAGAGATTCTTGAGGATTGACCTTGATGCTTGAACTAGGGTTTTTACCTCTTGAGAGAGAATGATTTAATTTGGGGAAAAACTGAATGAATAATCATGTAACTAGGTTTATTAGGGTTGAATTTCGTGTTAAAGTTTGACTAAGGCAGTGGAAAAAGACTCAAATACCCCTGGAATGATTTAAAACTCGGAACTTAAAACTGGAAATTAACTGAAAAATTCTGATTTGGGCCCTTGGCGCAACGTGGCGCTATTGCACCATGTCACTGGAAAGTGGACAACTAGGAATCGGACCATCAACACGACGCGGTGGAATCATGTTACCTCTTGGAGGCTACCTGGAAGTTCACCGTGACGCGCTGGTATCGCGGTACCTCACTGAAAACTGATAATTTCCATTTTAACATGCTCCACGATGCGCTACTATCCTGAATGACGGTGTTTAATGACTGTGACTTAAAACTGCCAGAACTTCTCACCCGGTTATCGAATTTAGACGAATTTTATATCATTGGAAAGCTAATTCAATTTTCTACGCAATGGCAGGCTCTAAACCTAAAAATAATGGGTATTTTAAAAATTTTATGTATGAATAATCACGTACTAAGGTTTAAATCATTCTAGGAAAATACGGTGTATTACATGTGTACTCTTTTTCCTTCACTAGAATTTTTTCCCACTGGATTTTTTCTAAGTAAAGTTTTAACGAGGCACATTACCTATCAATTAGATCTTTAAGTGGGAGTGTTATAAATATATTACCATATATAGTGAATGTCTATTTTACCATATAAAGTGAATGTCTACTTTACCATATATAATGAATATCTATTTATGTAAAAGTTAGAAACCCCAAGATTAATTTTCACTATAAATAAAGGGTTTCCTTCATTGTAATAAACCTCATTAAGAGATCCCTCAAGAGAAATAAAGAAGTCACGCTCTTCTCTCTCTATTCTTCTTGTATTTGCTTTATATTTCATAACAATTCAATTGTTTTTAGATTTATATTTTGTGACCTTTAATTTGTAACACATAATGTTGTTGGGCCAATGATAAGAAAAAGAAGAATTTTTATTTAGATAATATTTTTTAAAGACATTATTATCTTAAATGATACTACTTTTATTTTATTACGGATATAACTTACTTTAACTATTAATAACTCCGGCTCAGACAACCATCACAACATCCAACTACGCTGCCGTCTTTTCCTACACACCATCACTGTCATAAGAACAAATAAAAATCAACAAAAGGAAAAATGTCAAAATTATTAAATAAATAATGTTTAATAAAAAAAGTTAGTATATAGTTCGTAAAAAGCAAAATTGTACTATAATAATAAACAACGGTATATATTATACCATCTATGTAAATAAATAAATGATAAAAAAAAAAGAAATCAGTTGAGCCAAGTCAATGACCCGATATTTTACTTTTGAGTACCAATAGAAAGTTGGGTGAAAAAAATTAATTTTACAGAAGTATAGTTGTAAGTTCTTTAATATACACACGTACGGTTTCAGAAACATTATGCCAATATATTAAAGTATATAGAACAAGTTATTTTAATTTTCTTTAAAATTTATTTTCTTTGAAAATAAATAATTAATATAATTATATTGAAAAGAGGTGAAGGTAAATTAGTAAAAATAATACTTTATAAAAAAATGTGACGACTAATATGAAATTGTTTGAAATAATATTGTAGCTCCAAGATGACTTAGAAATAAGTAGTCAACCAAGTATTAAAGTTCTCCCTTTCACTTTATTTCAATGTCTATCGTCTAGGCAAATTAATTGTATAGAACACGGATAGGTGAAGAACAATCAAAGATATTTAAGTTATTTTGTCAAAATTCATGTGCTATTTGCTTATACTGTAGGCTCAAAAGCTTGGTCACGAATTGTTATCAATTTGATAGTTTAGATGTAAATTTGAATCTTTTATTTATTATGTTGCTCTGTCATGACAAGGTGTCAGAGTAAAATTGAATAGTCATTAACGGGTGGGGGGAGGGGGGGGACCGAAATTAACGTTATGGGACTTTTATGGACCCTAATAGAAAAGGATAGTAAAATAAAGACAAATCGATATATATGCTTCAAGGTAAATTTGAATCTCTACCCTTTTTCTTTTTCTCATTTTAATATTTTGTGAAAACGTAAAACATTCTGTTAATTTCTGTCAACTAAGTATTAAAGCCTTCCCTTTCACTTCATTTTAATGTTTATAGTCTAGGCAAATTATTGTATAGAACACAGGTAGGTGAAGAACAATCAAGGATATTTAAGTTATTTTGTCAAAATTCATGCGCTATTTGCTTATACTGTAGGCTCAAAAGCTTGGTCCCGAATTGTTATCAATTTGATAATTTAGATGTAAATTTGAATCTTTTATTTATTATGTGGCTGTGTCATGACAAGGTGTCAGAGTGAAATTGGATAGTCATTAACGGGGTGGGGGGGGGGGGAGTTGTGGGACTTTTATAGACCCTAAATAGAAAAGAATAGAAAAATAAAGACAAATCGATACATATGCTTCAAGGTAAATTTCAATCTTTACGGAGGGACCAAAATTAATGTTGTTGGAATTTTATGGACCCTAAATAGAAAAGCATAGCAAAATAAAGACAAATCGATATATATCTTCAAGGTAAATTTGAATCTTTACCCTTTTTTTCTTTTCTCGTTTTAATATTTTGTGAAAACATAAAAAGTTTTTGTTAATTTTAACTTCTCTCAACTAAAAAGGGATAACTATTCAAAACTACAATAGATTGATTGGACTGTACTGTAATTTACTTAGTCTTTCGTTGAAACTGAATTCTCTAAAGTTTAAATAGAAGTATCCTTCGGGGAGGATTGGATAAGAAATTGACTTTTTCTAAATCTAAAAAGAGAAAAAAACAATCTCGTATTTTAATTTCCAAGATTTTGTCTAACTTGACTAGTTATATTGTTAATTAATTTGTTGATTGATGATCAAAGAGTGCCTTATTATCCATTGAAACGAGATAACATATCATTAATGAAAAAGAAGCATATAACAAGTTTATGTTGGAATTGGCCATTGTACATGGACAAAGACATTATAAGCTTAATCCTACACCATCTTCTTCTTACTCGTCTGAACTAATTATTTAACCTAAAACAAGATTAAAATATTATATACATATTTATTTTGTAGTAATCGGTTGAAATTTAGCATTTGGATAATAACGATCTCACAATTACGATAAATTATATTATGTCAAATTATTTGTCCTTGCAAAGATTAGATCGACCAAAAAAAAAAAAGAAATTGACAATACCAATGATCATTTATCCTTTCAATAATTAGTTGATGATTAGGTTCTTTCATATACACGTACGATTCACATAGACATCACAAGTTCATCATAAAATATTTGTCAATTTACAATGAAAAAACTAATTATTTTTTTATTTATCCTTAAAATTAATTATCTTTAAAAATAAATAATTAATATTAACTATATAGAAAAGAATTTAAGGTAAATTAAAAAAATGCTGCTTATTCATAATTTTTTAAGGGAAATATAAAGAAAAATGTGATAGACTAAAATGAAACAGAGGAAATACTATTGTAATTCCAAGATCACTTAGAATAATTAGTCAATCAAATATTAAAGCTTCCCCTTTCACACTTCATTTCAATGTCTATCGTCTAGGCAAATTTATTGTATAGAATATGAGTAGGTGAAGGACGATCAAAGAAAATTTAGTCATTTTTTCAAAGTTCATGCACTATTTACTTATATCATAGGTTCAAAAATATGATCGTGAATTATTGAAGAGGGTAATATACAAATCAATTTGATAATTTAGATGTACATTTGAATCTTTTGTTTATTTGAGGGATGGATGTAGGTTCAAAAATGTGATACTTCAGAACCCGTTAAATTCGACCCAGTATATGTATAATTATATAAGAAATGTATAAAAATTGGTATAAGATTTTAAAAAATACCTCAGAAATCAAGAAGATAGTTGATTGCTAAAGTTAAAGCTGTAGATGTTAATAAGTGTGTTTAAACATTTCGAACACTCAAAACTCTTAAATCCATTGCTGATTTATTTTATGTGGCTCCTGAAGTTGGATTGTCATTACTTTCATCAGTACAAATAGAAAGTAGGTGCACAAAATAATTTTAGAAGCTGGTTACCTGAGTAATTTATTATTTTTACTATTTACGCAGTGTAAGCTTATTTCCTGAATTAATAATTACTACAAAACCAAACACGTTTTTCTTAATGCTTACGTTTCATCTGTGACTCAACTCCTAGTACTTTCTTCGTTTCAAATTACTTGACATATTTAATTAAACGTAAATTGATTAATATAATTTAATTAGTCTATGAATCTTCTTTAATTAATATAAATATAATTGAAAATAATATCTTGAATTGTTAAATATGTTAATTATTTTGAAACAAATTTTTTATAGCAAACATGTCAAAAAAATTGAGATGAAGAGAGTATTTAGTATTTATTTCAAATCGGTAAATGCATAATACACACTACTAGAAAACTGCTTATTACCTGAGGATTTTCATAGAGATAATGTGGTAAAATTCACAGGTAATTTTATTACATACGGATTTTTTTACCAATTAGAATTCAAAGAAAATATCTTCATAGGTAATTATTACCTGTGGATTTATAACATCCCTAGGTAATTTAGCTGCAGAAATAAATCTGCAGGTATGTTATTTGTGGATTTACCTGCGGATTTTCAAGAAAAAAAATCACAAATTATTCTCCACGAAAATTTCCAAGTAAATTCCTAGGTAATTTAGCTGCGGAAATAAATCTGCAGGTACGTTATTTACGGATTTATTTGCGATTAAACATCAACAATTTTCATGAATTATTTGATAAAATTTCATAAAAAGGATTTTACCTGCGGATTTTCAGGAAAAAATTCCCAAATTATTCCCAACGAAGATTCCCAAGTAAATCCCTAGGTAATTTAGCTGCGAAAATAAATCCGCAAGTACATTATTTGCGAATTTATTTGCGATTAATCATAAAAATTTTGCATGAATTATTTGGTAAAATTTCTTCCAGATATTTATGAAACTATTCCGCAAGAAAATTCGTATGAAATACCCCAAGTGAATCCGCAAGAACAAATTTTTTCAAGAAAATTTTCATAAATATTTAGCATGTACATCCCCATAAAAATTCTCAAGTAATAATTCACACGTAAATTACTAGAAACATTTCACAATTAATCAAAAATCTATTCATGACCTTCAATAATTCTCGCAAAACATCATTCAATACAAATCTAATGTAAACCCTTACAGCTAACAAAAAAAACAATTCAAAACATCCACATCAATAATGTATGATTCTTAAATGGTCCAAAACAAAATATTTTAAACTTGAATCCTTAATAACACTTCTAACCATCAGAGTCAGAATCACTTTCATTCACGTTATCAGGATTATCACTTTCATTCACGTCGTCAGATTCACCATCACTTTCATCCTCATAAGCTTGGTTGTCTTCTTGAGATGGGCGTTCATCATTTGCAAATGATTTCATGTATACATACTTTATCAACAAGTCTAATTCCTTTCTCATCCTCCTTCCACAATTGATGCACTTTGTGCAGCTAATATTTCTTGTTTCTTTCTTTCAAACTCATTCTGCAAAATAATATGTTAATTCAGGTCATAAAAAGTGCTAAAAATACATTATTAGCATAAACTATATGATATTATAGTATCAAATAAAATCATACCAATCAACAAATATAAATATGTATATATTAGCATATAAAGCATCATAAACTCAAAGTTGATTTTTCAAATTATTGTGACTATTGTTATGACTTATTCTATTAAGATAACAGAGGATGAAATTAGAAGAATAAGAGAACAAGAGGAAGGGTTCAAATGGTGCCATGTATTTAACTCTTAACGTGAAGAAAACTCTCTTCTTATTTCTTAAAACTCCGTACCTGGTCAAATGAATTATACAAGGTACACTGCAATGGGTTATACCTTGTCAGGTACACTGCAATGAATTATATAAGAAGATTTACTCAATGAGAAATTCTCAAAGCAGAGATCTTTTCATATAACCAAACAAATTTATTTTGTAACTGTACTTTATTATTTTCAAGTTATTAGTACACATTTCAAGTGACTATACTTAACCATTTTCAAGTCACAATTTCGCAATTTCAAGTAACTAAACTTAACCATTTTCAAGTCACAAGTTCACAATTTCAAGTAACTACACTTAATTATTTTCAAGTCACTAAACTTAATAATTTTCAAATAACTTATTCACATTTCAAGCCACTAGTACACATTTCAAGTCACTACACTCAAACCATTTTCAAATAGCTAATTGACATTTCAAGTCAATATACTTAACCATTTTCAAGTAACTACACTTAATCATTTTCAAGTCACTAGTACACATTTCAAATCACTACACTTAACCATTTTCAATTCACCAATACACATTTCAAATCACTACACTTAACCATTTTCAAATACTTAATTCACATTTCAAGTCACGTAATTAACCATGTTCAAGTAACTACTTCACATTTCAAATAATTATACTTAATCATTTCCAAGTCACTATACTTAACCACTTTCAAGTAACTAATTTACATTTCAAGTAACCACACTTTAACAATTTTTAAGTCACTAGTACACGTTTCAAGTCACTATACTTAACCATATTTTCAAGTAACTACCACTACTAGAAAAAACAAGAAAAGCGACCACAAAAACCAACCACATGTAGTTGCTTTTCCTGTTTTCAGTTCAAGTCACTAATTCACTTCACAAGTTACCAAACTAAACTAAATTCAAAACAAAAGTTCACATTTCAATTACCTACACTTAAACATTTTCAAGTCACTAATTCACTTCACAAGTTATCAAACTAAACAAAATTCAAAACAAAAGTTCACATTTCAAGTACCTACACTTAAACATTTTCAAGTTGCTAATTCACTTCTCAAGTGACCATGTACTTTACTAAATTCAAAATAAAAGTTCACATTTCAAGTACCCACACTTAAGCATTTCAAGTAACTAATTCACTCCACAAGTGACCATGTGCTTTACTAAATTCAAAACAAAAGTTCACATTTCAAGTACCTACACTTAAACATTTTTAAGTCACTAATTCACTTCTCAAGTGACCATACATTACTAAATTCAAAGCACAAATTCACATTTCAAGTACCTACACTTAAAATATTTTCAAGTCATTAATTCACTTCTCAAGTGACTATGTACTTTACTAAATTCAAAACACAAATTCACATTTCAAGTACCTACACTTAAACAAATCGAAGTCACTAATTCACTTCTTAAGTGACTATGTACCTTACTAAATTTAAAACAAAACTTCACCTATCAAGTACCTACTCTTAAATATTTTAAGTCACTAATTCACTTCACAAGTTACCAAAACTAAACTAAATTCAAAACACAAGTTCACCTTTCAATTACCTACACTTAAACAAATTGAAGTCACTAATTCACTTCTCAAGTGACCATGTACCTTACCAAATTCAAAAAAAAAGTTCACCTTTCAAGAACCTACACTTAAACATTTTATGTCACTAATTCACTTCACAAGTTACCAAACTAAACTAAATTCAAAACACAAGTTCACATTTGAAGTACCTACACTTAAACAAATCCAAGTCACCAATTCACTTCTCAAGTGACCATGTATCTTACTAAATTCAAAATAAAAGTTCACCTTTCAAGTTCCTACACTTAAACATTTCAAGTCACTAATTCACTTCACAAGTTACCAAACTAAACTAAATTCAAAAAAAAATTTCACCTTTCAAGTATGATACAATGCTAAGTGTGTATCAAGAAATTCCAACCAACACAAGAACAACAAGATGAACAACAAAGTGATAGTGAATCGAAAATGGTCACACACGGCTTCACTACGTTTGCAACACTTGTTTGAACTAGAAAAGTGAGTTTAACAACAAGAACAACAAAGATAATATTTCTAGTGAATCGAAAGAGTCCCACACAGCTTCACTAGACTTTTATATTCAACAACACAATGTTAACAAAATTTACAAAGAAAGAGATAGAAACACACAATATTTATTAATATAAGAACCCTAACAAGAGAAAGGTCTCTAAGACTAATAAATATCAATACCAAGTTCTTACTTGGACCAAGAGGAACTCAAAGAACCCCAAGAACCTAGTTTCTAGCCAAGATACAACACTAGTATCACTCTACTAGTGAGAATTCAGTTTTGGCTACTCCAAATGAGAAAGAGAAGTAAAAAATTTACAAGTCTTTTGTTTCTTGAATAATAGGAATGAACTAAAGCAAGAATAGCCCTATTACATGGCTTATATAGTCACTTAGAAAGGAGAAACAAAGACCAAAATACCCTTGGTATTTAAGTGGGTGGGTTTGGGGTGTCTTGGTGGGCCTCTTCACATTTTATTAAATATAGGCCCTTAGATGGGCTCACAAGGGCCTCACACATGGCCAAGAATGTAAACAAGGCTTGGAGTCATTGCAACTCACATGCTTGTTTTCGTGTGAAAGGTCTCAAGCTAGGAATTCCCATATTATCCACTCCATCTTGAAGGGAATTTGTCCTCAAATTTGGATCATTGCCATCCTCCATCGTTTCTACTCGAGAGAGATCACACACGTTGAAAGTGTGTACTTGATATTCCTAGGGTATATCAATCTTGTAGGCATTGTCGTTGATCCTTTCTAATACTTGGAACGGGCCATCACCTCGTGGCATCAACTTAGCATTCCTTTGAGACGAGAATCTATCCTTCCTTAGGTGCACCCACACCCAATCTCTCGATTCAAGAATGAGCTTTCTTCTTTCTTTGTTGTCTCGCCTCACAACGTCTTGGTTTTTCTTCTCCAACTGCAACCTCACCTTCTCATATAGCTTCTTTATAGACTTGGGCCGTTTGCTTCCATCTAAGTTTATCACAAGACACTTGGCAAAGGGTTAAATCCAAAGGGGTGAGGGGGTTGATGTCGTATACACACTCAAAGGGTGTCATCCCCATGCTCGAGTGTATAACACAATTATAAGCAAACTCAATCAATGGTAAGTGCTCCTCCCAAGAAGTCATTTTTCCATTAACCATGGACCGTAGCATAGACCCTAAGGTCCTATTTACTACTTCCATTTGGCCATCGGTTTGTGGGTGGCATGAAGTCGAAAACAACAACTTAGTACCGAGTCTACTCCACATGGACTTCCAAAAGTGGCTTAGGAATTTAGAATCCCTATCACTCACTATGGTCCTCGGAATACCATGAAGTTTTACAACATTATCAACAAACAAAGAGGCTATGCTAGGCACATCATCACATTTAGAATAAGGAATAAAGTGAGCCATCTTGGAAAACTGATCCACTACGACAAAAATACTATCCCGCCCCCTTCTAGTCCTCGGCAATCCCAACACGAAGTCCATTAATATGTCAAGCCAAGGACGCAAAGGGGTGTTCAATGGGGTGTAAAGACCATGGGGTTGGAGCTGTGACTTGGCTCCTTTGCACTTAACACATTGTCTGCAAATTCGGGCCACATCTTTGTGCATTCTAGGCCAATAAAATTGTTCTTCCAAAATTTCGAGGGTTTTCTCGACCCCAAAATGGCACATTAGACCTCTATTGTGTTCTTTCCTCACAAATAATTCTCTCCACAAACTTAAGAGAACACACAATCATCTACATTTAAACAAGTATCCATTAAATTTTGTATTGGGATGGGAACCCCTATCCGTAACCCACTTATCCCTATCCAACTCTTCACTTTCCCTATAGATAGGAGCGAAGTGAGGGTCCTCATGATATAAAGAATTGAGGCTTTCAAACCCCATTAACTTAGACGACAAAGTAGACACAAGCACATGTTTTTGGGATAAAGCATCGGCAACCACATTGTCTTTACCCTTCTTGTATTGAATAATACAAGGAAAAGTTTAAGAAACTCAATCCATTTGGCATGCCGCCAGTTAAGCTTGTCTTGTGCCCGTAGATGCTTCTAGGATTCATGATCCATTTGGATCACGAATTTTTTAGGCCACAAATAATGTTGCCAAGTGGCCAAGGCTCTAATCAAGGCATATAACTCTAAATCGTACGTAGAGTAGTTTAGAGTTGCTCGTTTGAGATTTTTGCTAAAGTAGGCAATAGGTTTCAATTCTTGCATTAAAACCGCGTCTATGCTAACTTTGCTAGCATCACATTCGACCTCAAAAGTCTTGTCAAAATTTTGCAATTGTAGCAATGGGGCTGAGATGAGAATAACTTTCAAGTCCTCGAAGGCCTTAGCTTGTTCATCTACCTACTTGAAAGGTCGATCCTTTTTAATCACTTCAGTCAAGGGGTCGGCAATGGTTCTAAATCCTTTGACAAAACGTCTATAAAAACTAGCCAACCCGTGGAAGCTTCTCACTTCACCTATGATTTTGGGAGTTGGCCAATTTTTAATGGCGTCAATCTTAGATTCATCCACTTCGACCCCTCTTGAGCTCACCACAAACCCAAGAAATACAACCTCATGGACACCAAAAGAACACTTTTCTAGATTAGCATATAACTTCTCCTTTCTAAGGATATCAAACACATATTCTAAATGTTTTACATGCTCATCTAAGGACTTACTATACACCAACACATCATCAAAGTAAACAACAACAAACTTTCCAATAAATGGCTTCATCACATGATTCATTAGCCTCATGAATGTACTTGGAGTATTTGTTAGGATGAATGGCATTACCATCCATTCATAGAGACAAAATTTGGTCTTGAAGGCGGTTTTCTATTCATCACCCAGTTGCATACGAATTTGGTGATAGACACTCCTCAAATCAATTTTAGAAAACAAATACGAACTACTCAATTCATCAAGCATATCATCTAACCTAGGAATAGGGTGATGATATTTTACCGTTATCTTGTTAATAGCTCGGCAATCAACACACATATGCCAAGTCCCATCTTTCTTGGGAACTAGTAGCACTGGGAATACACAAAGGCTTATACTCTCCTTGATATACCCTTTGTTGAGGAGTTCCTCAACTTGACATTGTAATTCCTTGCTATCCATCGGGTTGCTCCTATAAGCCGATTTGTTGGGTAATTGTGAACCCGGTACAAAATCCATTTGGTGTTCAATTCCCCAAAGTGGGGGAAATCCTTGTGGTAATTTCTTTGGGAAGACATCCTCATAATCCTACAAAACATGAAAAATAGGAGGAGAAATGGAAATGTTAGTGGCGTTAGTATTAAAATAATGAGCCAAAAGGAGCATTGGAGTGTCCTCGTCATGATCTACAAATAATTCTTTCCTCCTAGTCATCATTACCAAACTTCCTTCCCCCTAGAAATTAGGATCCCCTCGGTTCCCCTACTCCCTCACTCTCGGGTTCCCCTCTTTTCCCCTCACTCTCGGCCTTCTTTCCATTTTCCCTCAATTCTCGCATCTTTTGGTGTAATTCATTCACTTGGGAAGGAAATAATGGATGAAGAGCGACCTTGTATCCATCCTTCTCAAGTGTATACCGAGTGGACCTTCCATCATGTTTGGTCGACCTATCGTATTTCCAAGGCCTTCCTAATAACAAGTGACAAGATTGCATTGGTATCACGTCATAAAACACCTTGTCATGGTAGTTGTCTACCTTAAAACGGATTGCTCATTGCCTTGTGACTTTAACTTGCCACATTCATTCAACCATTGCAACTTGTAAGGACTAGTGTGAGGTGTAGTCAAAAATTTCAAGAAGTTCACCATTGCAACACTAACCACATTTGCACAACTTCCACTATCTATCACCATAGTACACACACTTCCCTTCATAAGACATTTAGTATGGAATAGATTCTCCCGTTGGCTAGGATCATCTATTGCCTTACTAATCATGGCACGCCTCACTACAAAGTTTAGAACCACACACTCCCCTTCTTGCGGGTAAGCATCCTCACAGTCATCATAATCATCTTGTGGATCATTTTTGGGTTTCTCTCCATCTTGAGGCTCGACCTCATTCTCTTCTTTTTTAAGATCCACTTCCTCACCAAGGTAATACAATCTACCTTCCCTTAGGATCACATTGCGCTGGTTTGGACATTCATTGGCTTTATGTCCCAAACTATGGCACTTGAAACATTGGAACCCTTTAGGATTAGGATACTTGTGAGCTTCTTGCCGAGGAGGAAATTTGTGGACTGTTTTAGGCTCGGGAAGCCTTGTAGTGGTGGGTTGGTCCTTGTTTTTGGGCCAACCCAAAGATGGTTGAACCATATCTTTGCTCCTCGGCTAACCCGAGGTTGATGGTCCCTTTGCCTTGAATGACTACCTCTCTTTAAGATCCCTTTCAATCTCAAGAGCCTCTTGGAAAATCCCTTCAACGGTATCAACTTATGAAACGTAAAATGAGTGGAGATCTCTTTGTTCAACCCACACTTGAACCGAATGATGTCATGGATAATTTGTTCTCTTCGATGATCAAGCTTCAACATGAGTTGTTGAAACTCATCATAGTATGCCATAACACTTCGATTCCCTTATCGCAAATTGTACAACCTAGCAAGCAACTCATGACCATAACTTTTGGGAAGATACCATTGCCTCTTTAGGTACATCAACCAAAACAATAGTGGTGGTTGTCCCTCTACCAACTCATTGCCAAACCGCTTGACGTATTCCCACCAAGTGTTAGCATAGCCTTCAAAATGATCTATGGCATAACAACTATTCTTCTCCTCCGAGATATCATTCATTTGAAACACTTTATCACACGCCAACTCCCAAGAAAGATACACCTCGGGGTCACTTTCACCCTTAAAGATAGGTAGTCTCAATTTGATAGTATTGATGCCTACGTCTCTCTCTAGGTGTCAGTTTGCCCTTTTTCCATTCCCTCCATATCTCCTTGGATCCATACGACTCCCTCTCATATCTTTCTCCCTCATGTAGGCATCGTTAAAGGTTCCATACCCTTCATAATCCTCTCTACCATATTCCTCTAGGTGGATGGGACGATTTTGGACATTTGGAACTTGATTCAGAGGAATTGGATTTTGTGGAGGTGGTGGTCTTTGGTTTAGTGAAGCTTGGAAGGGGGGTTCAGATTTTGTAGAGGCATTTGACGTACGAGTAACTCTTGCAAAACTTGAGGCATTTGGGAATGGGTTGGTCTATTGGAGTCTCGGTTTAGAGGGTTATAAGTGGTTTGGCTTGCGGCATTTAGTGAAGCTAGTGAAAGATTTGGCAATTGTGGCCATGTTTTGGGAGTAACGGTGGTGGAGGAATTTCTATCATGTCCACTTGAAGAAACCTGTCGAGGAGTAGAAGGACGAGAGTTCCTTTGACTCTCCACTTGTTCTAACCTCCCTCTAATAGTCGTCACTTCTCCCCTTATGGCTCCCACTTCCGTACTCAACCTTTCAAGAGCTTGGATCATAGCCTCAAGAATGACCCTCATATTCTCCATTTCATTAGAATTCACAGCTTGAGATGTGGTTCCCTCCATTATCAAGGTATCACCTACACAAGCAACAAACAAGTTAGTTTAAAATCGCTCTACTTACTCACACTTTTTTGGTTCACTCACACTTAAGTTCCACAAGTGTTGTAGATTGGCTAAGAACTCATGAATCCGTAAGGTATGAGTATGCTCTTGCCCGAAATGGATTCTTGTTTTAAACTCAAAGAATTCTTGTCGGACTAGAGCCAAGAGTTACAACGTATTCAAATGACAAAAGCACACAAACAAACGTTAACACGAACACAAGGCTTCAAGGGACTAATTGACAAACTAGTAGGAATGTACTAGTTTGTTAATTAGTTCTCAAGTCAATTAGAGGAAACTAGGAATCAATAATTAGAAACTAGAACATCCAAATTTGAGCTTAATTATCACATGAACAGTAACTTAGGTGATATGGCAGCATGTCATTGGCCGCGGGTCCATATAAGTAGTTCATCAACTTTAAGTCTTAGTCCCCTTAGATCATTTGTAATGGATGACTTGTTATTGGGATGGAAAACATAATGTCTTGTAATCTTTTTCAACTTTTTTTTCAAACTCAAAAGGTAATGTTTGACCTCACTAGTCCCACAAGACAAGGTTCCTTGTTTGAAGGAAAAGTGGTTGTCAAGTCTTGAAAAGGTGATGTTGGCAAGTCTTCTCACAAACAATTTTTTTCAATTTTGTCTTACAACCTTTTTTTTGGATATATTTATATTTTGTCTTACAACCTTTTTTTTGGATATATTTATCTTTATAAAAGTTAATGCATAAGATGAGGAGAAGTTTAGGATGAACACGACATCAACACCATCAAGAACATAACAACAATACACCACAATGGTCACTTCCAATGCCCCAACAAAAGTCAAAACTCACGGCCACTTCAAGTTTTCACAACAACAATTCTCTTCCAATTAAGCTCAACTTTAGATTTAGACAATTTTTGTGTTGATGAGGAAGAAATAAATACAAGAAACAAACTAAACAAGTAAAATCTTTTGTAGATCTACAACCAATTTTTCGACCAAAATGTTCAAGAACACACTTTTTGGTAAGAGCTTCCCAAGATTGGTTTTATAAAAACAAAAACTAGCCTTGAACTTTGATACCAAATGATACAATGCTAAGTGTGTATCAAGAGATTCCAACCAACACAAGAACAACAAGATGAACAACAAAGTGCTAGTGAATCGAAAATGGCCACACATGGCTTCACTAGGCTTGCAACACTTGTTTGAACTAGAAAAGTGAGTTTAACAACAAGAACAACAAAGAAAATATTTCTAGTGAATCGAAAGATCCCCACACGGCTTCACTAGACTTTTATATTCAATAATACAATGTTAACAAGATTTACAAAGAAAGAGATAGAAACTTGACACACAATATTCATTAATCTAAGAACACTAGCAAGAGAAAGGACCCTAAGACTAATAAATATCAATACCAAGTTCTTACTTGGACCAAGAGGAACTCAAAGAACCCCAAGAACCTAGTTTCCAGCCAAGATACAACACTAGTATCACTCTACTAGTGAGAATTCGGTTTTGGCCTCTCCAAATGAGAAAGAGAAGTCAATTATTTACAAGTCTTTTGTTCCTTGAATAATAGGAATGAACTAAATAAAGACTAGCCCTATTACATGGCTTATATAGTTACTTAGAAAGGAGGGACAAAGACCAAAATACCCTTGGCATTTAAGTGGGTGGTTTTGGGGTGTCTTGGTGGGCCTCTTCATATTTTATTAAATATAGGCCCTTAGATGGGCTCACAAGGGCCTCACACATGGCCAAGAATGTAAACAAGGCTTGGAGTCGTTGCAACTCACGTGCTTGGCTTCGCGTGAAAGGTTTCGAGTTAGGAATTCCCGTATCAAAGTACCTACACATAAATTCCCGTCCCCAAGCAGTCCCTAATTTTAAACACCCTGTGCTACCTAACAATCCATTCCAAGATTTAGGGAGTACATTCTACTTGGCTGCTTTCTCCCTGTTTCCCGTAAAAAATACTCTCTCACAAACATGAAGAGAAAGGCAAAACATCATTAGTAAATTTTCCACATTTTAAAGAAAATTAAAAAAAGGTGTGAACAAAACTCAAACTTTGAACAAAATATAGTCAAAACAAAGTTAAATCGAACATTTTGTTTATGCCTAATAGATCAAAATTACCTGCTTGTAGAACCAAGCACCTCTGGCGAATCGATGAGAGTACAATTCAAGATTGGACACAACATGACCAGTGAAAAGTGAAATCAAACCTAAGGCAAACAACATTAACCCACAAACTTTAGTAATAAACTGTGAACTCATCATGTCACAATGCCAGTTAACACCAGTTGGATTCAATACTACTAGTATCATTACTATGGGTTTAACAAAATTCAATTTAGCAATCACGAACACAACAATTAAATCATAACGTCAGCTAAGCATTAAATTGAAACATTTAAAACAAAGAAAATCATCCACAACACAAAAATAAAGTAAATCCAAGAATAATCTTACCAGAGACAAATTCATCATAAAATTGATATATAAAAATGTTGGAATTGAATCCTTGACACTCTCGCGGGTTCGGTCAAAGCAGGCGACGGTGCTGATGGCTGGTTTTGTCCGGTGTGAGATTGTCGATGGTGGATACGGCAGAGAGGACGAAAGGAGGGAGACGGAGGTGGTGGTTGATTCACTGCAGCTAGCGGTGGCTGGTTTTGTTGGAGTTTTGGTGGTGGGAGTTGCGGCGGTTGGTGGCGATTTCGCTGGTTGGAGCTATTGAGGGAGGCGCCAAAGCAGCGGCAGGTGGGCTCGAGCCGGTGGGGATGGCGATTGGTCGCTGGTCTCCAACGGCCTTCGGCGCTAGTGGCTTGCCGGTAGAGCAGCGACGGGGAATGGGAAAAGGCGAAATGGTGGCGGTTGAAGGCATGGCTGCCAACGCTGGCGGCAGGTGGCAGCTTTGGTATCTTTTGTTCTTTGAGAAAGAAAGAGAGTAGAGAAAAGTTAGAGAGAGGAGGAGGGTGGTGTGTGGTTGTTTTCTTTGAAAAATGAGGGGTAGGGTTTCTGTTGGATTAAAAAGAAAGCAAAGAGAAATGTGATCTCAGTCGTTGGATAAAATTTGATCGACGATTGAGATCTAGTTATTAACAATATGATCAAAATTGGATGAAAAAATTAAATTGAGTCTAATTAGACATAATTTAGCTAGAATTGTAATAAACTGAACAAAATTAGGCTAAAATTGTTATCAATTGACAAAATCTGGCTAGAATTTAAATAAATTAAATTAAGTCAGGCTGCTATTTTAATAAATGTTATAAATATTATTATGATAATAATTATAATAATAATAATAATAATGTAAAATTAGACAATGTATTTGCAAAATGTGAGTGCACAATTACGTAAAAAAATAATTTAATAAATATTAATAAAATTATGTAAAATATCGTATTTAAGTTAAAAAATTATAAAAAATGATACTAAAAATAATAAAATAATTTGTGCATTTTTTAAATTATTAATGTGACACATCAAAAATTTGTTACATGCAAGAAGGATGTGTAAAAAATACTAAGATTTAAAATTAATAATTTTGCTAAAATAGTAGCCTAAAAGGAGCATAGGGTGGTCAAAATTGGGTGTCAACACCAGCAACGTGGCTCACCGGAGCGTGGTGTTCTCTTGTGGTTGACCTTAGTGAGAAAGAAGAGAGAAGGAAGAGAAAAGGTGCCGCTCATTTTTACAAAAATAGGAAAATAATTTAGGATTTTTAGGTATTATGGTGTTATATGTATGAACAATAAAATTTAGTCTCCGCCGTCGATCGCATGAGATCAACGACTGTGATTAAAATTGAGAAGGGGATGAAAAATTGATAAAAAATTAGGCTAAATTTGACATTGATTGTATATAAAAAATGACTAAGAATCAAATAGACTGGGAAATTGAATTGAATTAGGGATGCTATTTTAATAAATGTACTACTGACGTAATTATAAAAACGAGAAAATAATAAGATGTCAATATTAAAATAAACTATGTATGTAAAATCAATATTACGTTAAAAAAATGTTATATAAAACCGTTGACAATGAATTTGAAATAAATCAATAATAATCATAATAATATAATGTATTTGTAAATTGTGAATGTACATATTTATGAAAATAATTTAATAAATAGTAAAAAAATATTATATTTACATTACTTAAAATATAAAATTGCTTGATAAAAATAAATTGTTTATTTAAAAATCATGACTACGACACGTCAGTATTTATTTGATATCAAAATAATATATAAAATATATCAATATTCAAAATTAATAATTTTGGTAAAATAGCATCCTAAAAGGAGCATCGGGAGGTCAAAATTGGGTGTCAACACTATAGCAGTCAGAATATATATTTTCCAGAATTTACGTATGTCACATAGAAAATATTATAAAAATTATTATTCTTACAATAAATTACGTATGTCACATAGAAAATATTATATAAAAAACCGATAATTAATTTGAAATAAATTGAGCATAAATATAATAATAATAATAATAATAATAATAATAATAATAATAAATCAAGGTGACATCTTTTGATAGTTTTCTCTATGAGATTTTGAAAAATGAATACAACAACAAACCCGATTTAGTCCCACAAATTGGTGTCTGTGGAGGGTACAGTATACGTAGACCTTACCGTTGAGATAAATAGGTTGTTTCCAATAGACCCTCGGTTCAAGAAAAGTAGTCTGAAGCTGTCCAGTTTCAAGAAAAATATTAGTGAAAATTGATTTAATATTGACCGTTGATCAAATATGATGAACGGTTGAGATTAAAATTGAGGAGATGAGTCAAATTGAGATTAGATATTGGGTTAAAAAAATTGAATTGGAAATTTTGATTGAGTCAAATTAAACTCAATTGACACAAATTGATTATAAAATGGCTAGAATTTAAATAAATTAGGAAAAATGAATTGAATTAGGTTGATATTTAATAAGTATATTAACTATATAAAATTAATATTAAAAAATAAATAAAATTATTATTTTTAATAATTGAGTAGAATGCTATTTAATAAATGTAGGAAAACCGTAATAACAACACCACCACCACCAACAATAATAATAGACAATATTTGTAAATTATGGGCATGTATACTTGCGGAAATGATTTAATAAATATAGTAACTGTAAATTAATATAAAAAAGCGACGGATATTAGGACTCGATATAAATGAAATAATAACATAATAATAATAATAATAATAATAATAATAAAAATAATAATAACGAGAAAAATAATAAGACTAGATATAAATTTGGTTTAAAAAGAACCAAATTGAATTCAAAAACTGATTAAAATTGACATCAATTAGATATAAAGTTGGCTAGAATTTAAATAAAATTGAGAAGATAAATGAATCGACTTAGACTGCTATTTAAATATAATAATAACAAATAAATATTGATCAACGGCTGTGATCTGACGATTAAGAATTTGGTTAACAAAATTGAATGAAATTTGAAATTGAGTTAAATTAGACACAATTTGGGCTAGGATTGTAATAAATTGGATAAATTACGCTAAAATTGTTATAAATTGGCAAAATCAGGCTAGAAAATAAATAAATTAGAAAAAATTAAATTGACTAAGGTTGTGGATTAATAAAATAATAATAATAATAATAATAATAGTAAAATAAATAATATAATTATTCTCAAATTAGTTATGAATAAATTGTGTAAATAAAAATACGACATATAATATATTGCTTTAAAATCAACGATAACAATAATTCAAAATAGACACCTATAAATTATGAATATAAAATTTAAAATTGCTGATAATATATCTGTGATACTATCTATGTCAATAAACTAATTTTAATTTCTTGAGCATCTTTTTCTTGATAATACGTGTCCACCGATTTAATGTCTAATTTCTTTTTATTTTTTATTTTTTATTCTTCAAATTTATACTTTTCCTATTTAAATTTTTTAAGTCAAAAAAATCCTACGTAAATCCCCAACAAATAATTTCATCTAAATTTGTAGCAACACAATCCCCCAAAAAATTTTCAAGTAATAATTTCGTAGGTAAATCCCCAAGAAATAATTTCAGCTAAATTTGTAGCAACACAATCCCTCAATAATTTTTCAAGTAATAATTTCGCAGGTAAATTCCCAAGAATAAATCCCCAGTAAAATTCACAGAAAAAAATCTCCAAATAATTTTTTAGGTAATAAAATCCATTACATATATTTCTGCCAAAATATCTCTACGTAAAATCCATAGTATAAATTACCTGAAATTTTTTCAATGGATTTAATATATATATATATATATATATATGTCCATATTCCTGTGGATTTACCCAGAGATAAAATACTCGACGATACATTTCTCCAAGTAATGTCGCAAGTAATAATTTCACAGGTAAATCCCCAAGAATAAATCCCCAGCAAAATTCGCAGCACAAAATCCCCAAATAATTTTTCAGGTAATAAAATCCATTACATAAATTTCCACCAAAATATCTCTAAGTAAATCCGTAGGATAAATTACCTGGGGATTTTTCTATGGATTTTAAAATATATATATGTCCATATACCTGCAAATTTACCTAGAGATAAAATACCCTCCGATATATTTTCCTAGATAATGTCGCAAAGAATAATTTTGCAGGTAAATCCCTAAGAATAAATCCCCAGCAAAATTCACAGCACAAAATCCCCAAATAATTTTTCAGGTAATAAAATCCATTACATAAATTTCCACCAAAATATCTCTAAGTAAATCCGTAGGATAAATTACCTGAGGATTTTTCTATGAATTTAAAATATATATATATTTGTCCATATACCTGCGGATTTACCTAGTGATAAAATACCCGCCGATATATTTCCCCAGTTAATGTCGCAAGTAATAATTTCGCAGGTAAATTCTCAAGAATAAATCCCCAGCATAATTCGCAGCACAAAATCCCCAAATAATTTTCAAGGTTATAAAATTCATTACATAAATTTCCACCAAAAAATCTCTAAGTAAATCCGTAGGATAAATTACCTGAGAATTTTTCTACGAATTTAAAAAATATATATATTTATCCATATTCTTGCGGATTTACCTAGAGATAAAATACCCACCGATATATTTTCTCAGGTAAATCCCCAAGAATAAATACCCAAAAAAATTCCCAGCATAAAATCCCCAAATAATTTCGTAGGTAATAAAATCCATTACATAAATTTCCATCAAAATATCTCTAAGTAAATCCGTAGGATAAATTACCTGGAGATTTTTCTACGGATTTTAAAAATATATATATTTGTCCATATACCTGCAAATTTACCTAGAGATAAAATACCTGCCGATATATTTCCCCAGGTAATGTCGCAAGTACGAAATTTCGCAAGTAAATCCCCAAGAATAAATTTTCAGCAAAATTCGCAACACAAAATCCCCAAATAATTTTGTAGGTAATAAAATTCGTTACATAAATTTCCACCAAAATATCACAAAGTAAATCTATAGGATAAATTACCTGGAGATTTTTCTATGGATTTAAAAAATATATATATTTGTCCATATACCTGAGGATTTACCTAGAGATAAAATATCCGTCGATATATTTCCCCAGGTAATATCGTAAGTTCAAAATTTGCGCAATATGACGCTAAATTTACCTGCAGAATTTGTTGCAAATATATAGTCCGTAGGTAATATATTTTAATATTGAGGAATTTAATATTTTCGTAGGTAAATTTGCATGTATTTCCTGCGATATGATTCCCTTGGTAAAATCCCCATGTAATTTACAGTTTTCTAGTAGTGACATGTATTACTTTCTCTGTCCATTAATAGTTGTCTATTGTTGACTTGACATACATGGTAATAGTTGGGGTAATTTTACTATATCACCATATGAATATAATTAATTCAATGCTTTGAAAAATGTATTGAGTAATAGCTATAATTAATAACTAAGGGGCCATTTGGTTAGGAAAGAGTTGTCCCATGATAATTAGTTTCGAGATTATTCAACCCACCATATACATGGGATAACTTATCCCATCAATATAGTATAAATAATATCGGGACTAAGTTTTACCTCCAACCAACACGAAATAAAACAATCTCACATTTTATCCCGGTACTATTATACCTTATACCTCACACCAACGACTCATAAGGGTAAAAGGGATAGAAATAGGTTAATTGTTCATTTGTTTTTCAAACTAAACAAGTATTATTTGAACTTCTATTTTAAGTATAATGGACAATATTGTTGAATGAAGGGAGTATAATATAGTGATGTTGTTATACTCTCTCTATTTCTAAATGAGTGGTGTTTTTTTAATTTAGACACACCTCTTAAGAAGCTATTCAATCCTAGAAAATTAAAGATGACCTTTAATAAATAACTAAAATGATATGTAACTCCTTGATGATTTCTTGATTATGTTAAACTCCTTTTATGTAAAGAAGGATAAAATAGGGAGAGCAACATTAATATGTTCTTGATTATATAAAATGCTAATTACGTAGAAGTAAAATAAAAAAAGCTAAAACATCACTTATTTAGGATGGAGGGATCATTATCACATCTCAAGCAAATTTCCCCCTGAAATTTTATGATTGGGACCCATCATCAACTTCTTCTTGAACCTTAATCATGTCTCGTACAATGGTTCTAAATACAATTAACTGAAATTATAAATATCATCCTTTAACTGCAACATTCTAGAAGGTGGGAAGAATCGGTCCAAGAATTATTTCCGCAACTCATTCCAATTAGTGATGGACCCACGAGATAGTTTTTCCAACCATAATATCGCTTTTCCTGTAAGAGAGACTGGGAAAAACCTGAGTTTCAAATCTTCTTGACTCACCCCAGGAAAATTATAAAAAGTGCAAATTCCAACAAAATTCATGATGTGCCTGTTTGCATCATCAATTGGCAAACCCACAAACACACCATTCATATTGATTAGTTGAATCATAACGATCGTAATATCAAACTTTACCCCTTAGGGCAACTCAGGGAGAATGATAGCCCATGTCTCGATAAGCTCAACATACCCTAAGTCTTTCTCCGAATCATCATCCACTAGTAAGTACTGAAAAATTGGGGGTGGTTATGCTCTATCTCTCCTAACTCTGTCGAGTGTTGCTCAACGCTTTTCATCGTGTCTCACTCTGTCCTTGTGAGCTGCACAACGGGCAGCAATATCCCTCCTCTCTTCAGCTAGTAACCGCAATGGTTTGCGTGACTGTCTCTTGAATACCATGCGGAGGTGTTCAAGAAAGTATTCCCTTGTAATGATGTCAAAATTTGATATCTTCCAAATTATACCTCCAAGAAAGTACAATGCGGTTGCTATCGAATATAGAACCCAATACAGGCGGGGGTCGAACCCACGGAGAATACGATAAATCTCTATCAAGAACTTGCTGAAGTAGTCAAAAAGTGCAGTAAATAGGGAAAATTTTGTGAAAATAGTAATAGTAGTAAAAGATCTTGATTGTTGTAAGCTGAAATCAACATGAGATGAATACTAGTACTGTGTCTCTCCCGACTTCCTAACTCTATAGACTTATCGTGCTTCGTCAAACTATCTTAATGCGTTGCATGCAAAATATGACCAAATATGTATCACCAACCATCTTATGAGCGCCTTTGGTGAATTTCACTCATCACCTTATGAGTCTTAGAGTGTCGTCTTACTAACCATTGCTATAGATCCCAGATTAACTATCTTTTTTTAGGTATCAGGTTAATTAAAAAAAGCTTAGTAGCTTCAAATTACTTTTACGATCTTCTTTTCCTAATCTCAAACTCTCTTGTGGAAATGGTATCGAATATAAGTAGGTTCTTAACTTCTGCAGTCATTATGAAAGTAAACAATATGAAGAAAATCACAATACATGTATAAACACCGATCAAGAAAGGCTTTGCACTTTCTCTACTTTGTTATTTCGCCAGGATTTCAACAACCCTAGTTAGGTGATTTAGCTGCTCATATTTACAAGAACATCCATTGAATTCATGAAAGGAAGTAAATGAATAATCTTATAAATAATTGAAGAATAAATACCAGAATCTCAATTTAATATACAACCGTAAAAACCAAGAACAACAGATTCCAAGATCAAAAGTCGAATCTCAAAATTAATATAGTGTTGTGAGTATATAGAGTATATAAAAGTGTATAAACTAATAACAAAACATCAATGGGGTATTTATAGGATACATTAGAAACTCTGAAAGTCCTAACCAAAATAAAATAGGAAAACTAAGTCGGTACCTACCTATGGACCCACTTATTGGCCGTAGGTGCTACCTACAAAAATTATGTGGGTTGTAAGTCTTAGAAAAATCCTCCAGCTTTCAGAAATTCAACTTACCGGGTGCCTACGAGGGTCGTAGGATCCACTTATGCCCTCGTAGGTGACCTTCGTAGGTATCAGAGACAACGTCAAAACTTCAGATCATTTGACTGTCACTTACGATGGTCGCAAGTATCACCTACGGCCCGTAAAAGGCCTTCATCAATCTCAGGGTCACTTGGCCATCTTTAGAACCTTTTCTTCTGACACTTACGTAGGGACCTACGATGGGCGTAAGTCCCACTTACAGCCCGTAAGTAGGCTTCCCTGCAACACTTCATCTCTTTTTCTTCTGTTTAGCTCCAAAACCTGTTCTCCTACAAAACCAACATAAAAATACATTATATCTACAAAAAGAACCTAAGTACTTGCATATTTTTCTGTTTTAAGTATCAGAAGTTCTATGAAATTATGACATATCAGTAATGGAGAAAGCTTTAATATTTCTCATATTGATGAAGGAGAACTTGAGACTCAAAATGATACTTTAAACCTTGAAAATGTTCTGGTTGTTCCAAATATTAAAAAAAAAACTTAATATCTATTGACAGTTAGCGTAAGAATATTCATGTATCATTTTGTTCAATACTGATAACTTTTTTGTTGAGTCACAGGCAAACTACTTGCTAAACGATGAAAAACAGAGGGTTGTATGCACTAGATGAAATAAAGCATCAAGACCTTTATGTTTTCAAAAATCCTGGCTCTAAAAGCATCTGTCATAAAAGAATGGGTCACCCTCATTCAAAAATTTTGAAGCTCATGCACTCAAGAAATTTAATCAATGTTTATGATTGAGAAAAAGAATAACCTCTTTGTATTAGTTGCTAAATGGGAAAGCATTGTAGAATTCCTTTTTATTTTTCATCCAATAGTGTTTTTATATTTCCTCCAGATAAGTTGCATTGTGATTTGTGGGGTCCTGCTCCGATTCTATCTTGCCATTAGTTTAAATATTATGTAATTATTGTTGAAGATTATACTTGTTACTTATGGCTTTTTCCTCTAAAGAAGAAATCTGATTTCCTTGAGACCTTTCTTAAATTTCAAAGACAAATTAAAAATCAGTTCGAAAGGAAAATAATTTTTTCAAAGTGATGGTGGAGTTGAATTCATACAACTGAGTTAGAAAATTATTTGTCTCAATGTGGCATCCATCATCAATTTTTCTGTCCATACACTCTTAAACAAAATGGTGTGGTTGAAAGAAATCATCATCACATTGTTAAAACAGGTCTCACCTTGCTTTTTCAGGTAAACCTTCCTTCTGAATATTGGGTTGATTCTTTTCTAACAACATGCTTTCTGATAAATTGCATGCCTTCCATAATGCTGAAAATGAAAACTCTTCTCTTTAAATTGTTTAAACATCATTCTGATTATCAGAGTTTGAAAGTTTTTGGATGCAAGTGCTTTACATATTTAAGAGACTATGACAAAAACAAGTTTGCAAAGAAAATGTATCCTTGTGTTTTCCTTGGATACAACACTATTTACAAGGGTTATAGATGTGTTGATCCTACAACTATTAAAATTTGAATTTCATGACATGTTATTTTTTATGAAAATACTTTTTCTTATGCTCCTTTCAAAGAAATGTCTATACAGGAACATCTAAAATTTGTAATATTTCCAGATTTTGATGTGTGGATAAAGAAAGAGACCAACTTTATAATTCTAAAGGAGAGTTCACATCAATTGAAATCCACTAAAGAATATGGTGCAAAATTCAAAAAGGAGCATCATGTACTCTATGTGACGAAGACTATGTCTCCGATTCTAAAAAAGTAAATGAGAAGTCACCTCAATTATGCGATGTAGAGTCAAAAAATAACATTATGTTGGAGATCACTACTAAATTGAAAAATGCAACAAGAAATATAAAAACTCACGCAATAGAACATGAATAACTCGTCAGCAATAAAGAACCAGAATCTTTGAGTCTAATGCAAGCCTCAAAAAACATCATATGATAACTCAAATGAAATTGAGGAATGATCCAAAATTGTATCCTAACCTTGCAAATGAAACTCAACAGATTTGAGATAAAAAATATCAACGAAGAGGCAAATTACATCACCGCACCTTCATCACAACTTGCAGTATTACAACCCTATAAAGATGCTCTTGCTCACTCCCATTGATAAGAAGCAATGAAAAAAGAGATACAAACACTACATAAAAATCACACCTGAACCCTTGTGCCCAGACCAACAAACACTAATGTAGTTGGTTCAAAATGGATTTATCAAGTCAAATTCAAAAAATATGAATTAATAGAATAATTCAAAGCTCGCGTAGTTGGACAAGGGTATATACAAGTAGAAGGCATAGACTATGAAGAAACCTACAGTCTAGTTGTATGAGCTACTACCATAAGATTTGTGCTAGCTATTGCAGTCTTGTAAACTAGAAATTAAGGCAATTGGATGTCAAAAATGCCTTCCTCCCTGGCATCTTAAAACAAACTGCGTATATGGAGCCATTGACATGTCATAACTCTACCTAATAAAGACATTGACACTAAGTGATGTATTATTAATAGGAACTCATCAAGTCTTTTGTACAAGAGATTGGGAGTCATCTCTGCTGAAAGAATCAAAAGGTTGAGCTCTTGATTTTTCTGACTTCGGAACTTATGTGGACTGCATAAAGAGTAAGCAGACCAACAAATCCACTAAAGGTACCAAAAATATTTCTCAGTTGATTGAAGTCATACATACATATATTTGTGGACCTTTTACTACTCCTTGCTTGAGGTCATACATAAATCAGAAGCACTTGATTCTTTTAAATTTTTTAAAAAAGAAGTAGAGAAACAAATTGAAGCTCAGATCAATTGTAAGATCTAATAGGAGTGGACAATATTATGGTAGGTACACATAACAGGGACAAGTTAAAGGTCTATTTGCTGAGTTTCTTGAAAAAAAGGTATAATTGGACAATTTATCATGTCAGAAAAACCACAATAAAATGGTGTGGTTGAAAGAAGGAAGAAGACATTAATGGACATGGTAAGAAGTATGATTAGCAGATCAAGTTTAAATTTTATTTTTTATTGTGTTAAGCCTTAAAAACTATGTGTAGATTTTAAATAGGGTTCCATCCAAGGCTGGTCCCAAAGACATCTTTTGAATGATTTAAAGCATGGGGATCTAGTTTAAGCCATTTACACGTTTGGAGATATCTAAATGAATTGAGGATTTATAATCCATATTTAAAAAAGTTAAATGAACGAACAATAAACAGTTTCTATATAGGTTATATGGTTAACTCTAAAAGGATTTAGATTTTATTGTCCTTCTCATTCTTCTAAAATTATTGAGGTTAGAAATGCTAATTTTCTTGAAGAACATAAAATAAGTGAGAATGGTTCAACTTAAGTGGCAGAACTAAAATAAATAAGGGAACCACTTATGGTACCTTTATATACTGAAAACTTGAATACAAATCAATTAAAAATTACATGAATTACCTGAAGAGAAACAAGTTCAAGATCCACCACCACTTGATGAGGCACTTAAAAAATAGCATGCTTTACCTGAATCCTTTATTGAAGGAGCACCTGAATAAGTGGAAGTAAGAAAATCCACAAGAGTTCGTAGACCAGCAATTTCTAGTGACTATGTTGTATATTTTCAAGAGTTTGATTATGATGTTGGACTAAAAGATGATCCTTGTTTCTTTTCACAAGCCATGAATGGAGAAAATTTCATATTTCGGTATAATGCCATGAAAGAAGAGATGAAATCTATGGCTAAAAATAAAGTATGAATCTCGATGAATTACCAAAATGAGTCTCTACTATAGGATCCAAATGGGTTTATGAAATCAAAAGAGACCCATATAATAATGCTGAATGATACAAAGCTAGACTTTTAGCCAAGGATTTTACTCAAAAGAAAGGTATTGATTACCATGAAACCTATAATCGTGACGTTAGTATCTCACTTTGATTTAGAGCAACATCAAATGAATGTAAAAATGACTTTTCCAAATAGAGATCATGAAAAGGAGGTATACACGCATCATCTTGAAGAATTTAGTGATAATGATGAAAGTCACCTTATTTGTAGATTGAATAAATCTATTTATGGACTAAAATAAGCTTTCTACCAATGGTATATTAAATTACAAAATGTTGCTTTTTCATTTGGATTTATGGAGAACATCATTATTCAATGTATATACCTTAAGATAAGTGGGAGTAAATATATTTTTCTAATTCTATATGTGAATGACATTTTAATTGCTAGTAATGATTGGGGTTGTTGCATGAGATAAAATAGTTTCTTACTCAAAATTTTGAAATGAAGGATATGGGTGAAGCCTTATATATAATTGGCATAGAGATTCGTAGAGATAGATCTCAATAATTACTTGAACTATCTCAAAGAGACTGAATTGAAAGAAATTTGAAAAGATACGAAATGAAAAGTTGTTCGCCTATAACAACACCAATCATTAAAGGTGACAAATTCTCATTGAAACAATATCCACAAAATAAATTAGAACAAGAACAAATGAAAGGTACTCCATATGCTTCACTTGTTGGGATCCTTATGTATGCACAGTTTTGTACTAGACTTGATATTGCCTTTATAGTAGACATGCTGAGCAAATATGAAAGCAACCCTGGTCTTGATCGTTGAAAAGTTAATAAAAGGATTTTGAGAAATTTACAAGGAACCAAGGATGTTAAGCTTGCATACAAATATTCTGACTCATTGAAAGTCATTGAGTATTTAAAATCCTATTTGGGTAAATGCAAAGATAGTGATAAATCTACTTCTGGATATATTTTTTATTCTTGCTAGAGGTGTTGTGTCTTAGAGAAGTGTTAAGCAAATAATTATTGCAACATCCACAATGGAAGCTTAATTTACAGCATGCTATGAAGCTACATCACATGCGTTATGGTTGAAGAACTTTACTTCAAGCCTTAAAGTTTTCAATTCTATTGTGAGACCATTGAGATATCTTTGTGATAATTCATCTGCAGCATTCTTTTCAAAGAATAATAAGAGTGACAGCCAAAGTAAGCACAATGACATAAAGTATTTGATGGTTAGATATCATGTCAAGAAGCAAAATATGAGTTTTGAACATGTTAATACTACTTTAATGATTGTTGATCCTATGACTAAAGGTTTATCAATTAATATTTTCAAGGATCAAGTGACCCGTGTAGAACTTTATAACTCATTATAGTCTTACTATATTCTCTAATAGTTTGTCTAGACATTATTATTTTTTTTATACATGAATGTGCACATTTTTATTTTTATGTATTATAAAGTGATCATTGGATTCAATAAAGTTGGACACTGAATGACTTAGAGCAAGCTCATTTGTAAAGTTGTTGGATACTTTATTTGAAAAATATTATACATTGTAATACATGGAATAAAGTCTTTTATTAATAGTGTAATACCCCAAAAAATCCTCTTCTAGACTAAGCCTTAGAGCGTATTCAGTAAAACAAAAATCCGAGTCTAAGAGTTTCAGAAGTGTCTTCCCAAGTATGAAATACTTTGAATTGAGTGGAATTTCCCTAATTTCAACTTTTTGTCATGTAGATCATTGAATAAGCTTTCTATCGATATAAATTTCATCAAAATCTGACATCGGACGAACAAATTATGGCCGTTTTACTAAAAATAGCTTTCTACAAAAAATTTCCTGTGCGACGGCGAGGTCCAACGTACCGTCGGACATGCGACGTAATGTTGACCTCCACCATCGTATTTTTCCAGCAAACCTTTCCTCTAGCTGTGTTCAACGGAGTAGTCCGATGACCGTCGACCCTGCGACAGGACGTCAAACTCCACCGTCGGACCAAAGGCAATGCAGCCTAGTTTTGGCACCATGCGATGGCGTGGTCTGACATACCGTCGCACCCCACCGTCGCATTTGCCGATCGAGAATTTCTAGATGATTATAAAAGGGCATTTTGGTCTTTTCTGTCTATTTTTGACCCTCTCTAAAAACCCGGTTAAGGGACTTCAACCTTATTTTCTCTTCTTCCACTTCAAAACTAGGGTTTCCAAAAATTAAATCCTCTCTTATTCTTCAACCAAAAATCAAGAGAGATCAAGAGAGAGTCAAGAGAAATCAAGAAATCTCTCCAAAGGCTTTTAAGAAAAGAGTTTCCCCAGGTATGTAGATGTTGATTCTTGGGTCCCTTTCATCCAAGAAGCTCAAGAACCCTTTTCAAAATTTAAAGATTTTTATGTTTGTGAGATTCCATGATTTGTATGAGTTGAAATTGATGTTCCATGTGTTGTTGAGTTTTGATTCATGTTTGTTTACAAGATTCACGATCTTTGACCTAGTATGTGGAATTCACGTGATGTTTGTGATGAACCTTCTTTATGTTACTTTCTATGTGATGTGTTTATGTCAATTGGGTGTAGAAATGGTGGAATAAGCAAAGAACGTACCCCATAAGTCTGATAAAAGGCTTAGGTAAAGTATAAGGGCCATTAAAGTATGTGATTAAGAAACCCCAAATTGTGAGATAGTCCACGCATGCCTAGTGGTTTGATGAATTACCTTAGTGAATGAATTATGCCATGATGGCTTGGAATTCCTAATTAGGTGTAAGCACATGCATGCCTAGTGGTTGTTGGAAGACATTAGTGAACAAGTGGAGATGTGCTAGCAGTAAATTCCCTAATTATGTGCTCTTTAATACATGTTATGCCTTTAGTACATACCAAGTGATTAACAAGTAAGTAGTGACATTATAGTATGAAGTTTCCTCCAAATCATGTGATATCCAAATACATGTCAAAACTGAGATAGGTGTGAAGTATTTAATGTAAGACCTTGTTGAATTGAGTATAATCTAGTAGCATTTTCCCCCTATGCTATTATATGTTTATGATTCTGAAATCCTTGAAGTGACACCTTAGTGGATTATGATGATGAATAGATATTTATGATCCCTAAATACTTGAAGAGATGCTTTAATATTTGTGATGATGAATGAATGCTTGTGATGTTGAATGAATGATTGTGGTGATGACTGGTCAGGAATGATTATGTTTTATTAGTTGATGTTATCGAGTCTTGGGGGTATTTATACTCGATAATATAGCTGTTGTCTAGAGCCCGTGTCAGTTTCACGATATTTCCAGTAAAGCCATGATTCTCAGAACTCAGTGAACTATAGAACTCTGTATCTTCAGACAGTTGCAGGACTTAAGAAATCTTAGAAATCTCAGTTATCTCTGTAATCTCCGTATCGCTAGTAATCTAGCCTCAGCTCTGTACTCAGCTTAGATCTAGCACTATGCAAGTGTTCAACTCTAATCTCAGTAGTGACCGAATAATCTATTCAAGCTCTGTATCGCCAGTCAGATACCATGATTCAATGCCTTTTCCGTCAGATACGGAACTAAGTGATCTCAGCGTAACTCAATCAGATCTTTTGAGAAAACGTAATCAGTATCAGATTTAGTTCAGTTTGTGTTCAGTTAATAATTCATTCAGAGTCTTTCAGTTGGGAGTAGAAACTATCACCGAGCGAGGGAAGGGATTGCAGCTCCTCCCGTCAGTGAGAGAGGTCAGAGTCATTAGTAGCAATCCTTAAACTCCAAAATTTCATAACCAGCGCAGGATGTAGGAGTCTCCATCAGTAAAGGCTGTCACCTCCAGAGAGAGAGAGTATTTGACTATTATATTGCCTTAGGTCGACTTCTTGCTGAGGGTCATCCACCAGAGAGGATTGACCAAAGAGAGGTCTTTACCCGTGGCACGGTATTGACACCATTCCAACTGGGGTTATAGGTTAGACCCCACCTATGGTAGGTTGGGGCATGTCGGTTAAGTAACTACTTCCCACAGTTTCAGTTTCAATTTTAGTTTTAGTATCAATCTTTATAAATCACGACTGTTAACTACAATCATCAATCTCTATGAGAAACTCAGATAGTTCCATATATTCATGGACCATCCGTCAGATAGACTTGGTCACATATACAGTTATTTGTTATCATATTCAGAGATATCCCGCCAAACAGGCTTAATTTGCAGTCTCAGATTCCATTGAGTATCTTTGTTGTCAGCTTCGGATATGATCATTTTCTAATCATTGATAATAGCTTCCTTGATCATCAGTTAGAGAGGTTGATCTCCAATTTTGTTAGTCAAAAGTAATAAACTCAGAATTCTATCCTTAATGTAAGCACATCTAGCTCCTCAGTTATCAATATCAGATGAGTCAGTGATTCAGTATCTCAGTGTTAGTAGTGAGTCCAGTCAGTAGTAAAGCAATATTCGAGTTTCAGTCTCTAGAGTTATAATGATTATGAATATAGTCTGTGCATTCATGTATGTGTTCTCGTGCGGTGTTCTCATGATCATTCAGTTTTATTAATGTACATGCATGAGCCCTTGCATTTAGCCTTACCCCGTCTGCATACTCGGTAGATACCTGTACTGACGCATTTATGCTATGGTGTTTTATTTGACACCATAGGTTCAGAGGCACGAGATTCATAGTACCCTCATCAGTTCAGTCCCAGTCAATAGCAGTAGTTGTAGCAGTGAGTCCTCTTCTTTTAAGGACGAATCTCAGTTTACTATTATTGTATCAGACTTTGTTTATTTTAGTTGACGGAGTTAGTTGGGGGCATGTCCCATCAACTCCACAGTTTAGAGGTTTTCAGACGGATATATTAGTATTCAGTTTTTAGTTTTGAGTACTTATAGATGTGTTGAACCTTATGGCTAGTTTCCGTATTTATTTTTGATATTATGCAGTGCACAGGTACAGATATCAGTAAAGGGTTAGTTGGTGGCCCTTCGGGTCCATAAGCACCATGTGACATCTCGGGATGGGATCTCGGGGCGTTACAAACATGGTCTCAGAGCCTAAGGTTCAAGAGTGTCCTAGGGAGTCTAAAAAGCCGCATCTAGTAGAGTCTTGTGCATGGGTGTGTAGCGCACCACATTAATGTACAAGAGGCTACAAGATATTCTTAGGAGCAGTTTCCCTTCTTTCAGCATTCAGATCGTGTGAGTGAGCATGAGCTCAAGTTGATCCTCATTCTAATCCACTTTTTTCTTCCATTTACAGAGTATGCCTCCTTACAACGATTTTGTCCACAGGGTTGATGACCAGCCCCCTCAACCAGTAGATCCTGAGAATGAGAGTGTTTGATATGCAGAGTTTTGGTTATCTTTCCAGGCGCTAGCCCATGCTATGACTAATGTTCAGGGCAATCATCAGGTTGCAAGCCCACCTCAGCAAGATGGGAATTTTACCTCAGCCAGGGTTAGAAATTTCATGAAAATAAACTCGTCAAAATTCTTTGGGTCAGTAGTAGGTGAGGATCTGCAACTTTATCTAAAGGAGGTGAAGAAGATCACCCAGATTATGTATGTTTCTGAGGAGGATAGTTTTGATTTAGCATCTTATAGGTCCAAGGATGTTGCTCATAATTGGGTAGTGATGTGGGAGAAGAGTAGAGGGAAGAATGCAACTCCTGTGACTTGGCTAGAGTTTTAGAGTGCTTTTCTAGATAGATTCTTTCTGCCATAGATGAGAGAGGCTAAGGTAGAAGAGTTCATAAACCGAAGGCAAGGTTCCATGACCGTGAAAGAGTATTGTCTTAAGTTTAACTAATTAGCTAAGTATGCTCCCGACTTGGTAGCTGACCCTAGAGCGTGTGTGAGTAAGTTTTTATCTGGGGTGTTGAGTTATGTGTGGAAAGAGTGTAGAGCTTCTTGCTCAATAGAGATATGGATCTTTCTATGCTAATGATGCATGCACAACAAATTGAGGTAGATAAGACAAAAGAGAGAGAGAGTGAGCAAGAGAGCCAAGACAGGTAGTCGTGGTTTCTCTCAGGAAGGGTCTCAAGGTGGTAGTCGTTCTCATCATAGTCAAAGATTTCCAGTCCTAGCTCCATCCTCAGCTAGTTTGCCTGCACCTGTGTTCGGGGGTGTCAGATCTGATGGAGCGCCAGTCTCCAAAACCTAGAGTAGTGCTAGTGGTGCTCGTACCCATCCGCATTGTGGAGAGTATGGAAGGCGCCACCAAGGTATGTGTAGAGATGGTAGTGATGTGTTCTTTGGGTATGGTGATCCAGGCCATAGAATACAAGAATATAGAGTGCTAGCTCAGAGGGGTAGACTCCATGCGCTTCAGGTTTGCCTTGATCGAGAAAGACTCCTTGAAATAGACCCGGGTATGGCCCTTCATCTTTATGATATGCATTGTTAGATCTATTGCTTCTATTTAGAGCTTATCTATTAGTATCAGTCATGCACGAGTTTCATATTTTAGTAGGTCAATTATGACCCAGTCTGTAGGTGCCCCGCACACCGCCCCAGTATTTCAGCAAAGTCTATTTAGAGGGACATAGAGTCCCAAGGGGGAGATACCCCATGATATTTTATTATTTGCATGTCCTTAGGATTCATTCAGATGCATGTTTAGATGTTCTCTATGAGGTTAGCATCACTTGTTATTGCATTGGTATTCGTACATTTGAAAGCCATTTCAGTCAGACGTTCATGCAGTAGATATGCACATTCAGTAGAAAGAGTTTAGCTTGTCAGTGTGTTCAGTCGTGCATTCATGAGTTCATCCCAGTTATGAGTCCATGCATCAGATATACATGCGTTTTATGAGAATTCAACTATGAGTAACTTCAGTTGAGTATTCCATGTGTCAGATATGCGTGCCCAGTATAAGAACTCAGTATGTCAGTTGTTCCAGTTGTGTAGTCATGCCTTGAAATATTTCTGTTTCTTGAGTAAGTTCTGTTGATTATTACTCTTAGTCTATCAATTGACATTCAAGGACGAATGTTACCAAAGGGGATATAATGTAATATCCCACAAAATCCTCTTCTAGTCTGAGCTTTAAAGCGTTTTCAGTAAAGCAAAAATATGAGTCTAAAAGTTTCAGAAGTGTCATCCCAAGTATTAAATAATTTGAATCGTGTAGAATTTCCCTAATTTTGACTTTTTTTCATGTATATCATAGAGTAAGTTTTCTATCGATACAAATTTCATCAAAATTTGACATCGGATGGACAAGTTATGGCCGTTTTACTAAAAACAGCTTTCTTCAGAATTTTTTCTGCACGACGGCGAGGTCCGAAATACCAACGGACATGCGACGCAACATCGACCTCCACCGTCACATTTTTCTAGCAAGCCCTTCCTCTGGCTGTGTTCGACGGAGTGGTCCGTCGACCCTACGACGAGACGTCGAACTCCAGTGCAGCCCAGTTCTGGCACCATGCAACGGTGTGGTCCGACGTACCATCGAACATGTGACGTACCATCGCACCCCACCGTCGCATTTCCCGATTGGAAATTTCTAGATGATTTTAAAAGGGAATTTTGGTCTTTTCCGCCTATTTTTGACCCTCTATAAAACCCGATTAAGGACCTTCAACCTCATTTTCTCTTCTTCCACTTCTAAAAGTAGGGTTTCCAAAAATTAAATACTCAATTATTCTTCAACCAAAAATCAAGAGAGATCAAGAGAGATTCAAGAGTAATCAATAAATCTCTCCAAAAGCTTTCAAGAAAAGAGTTTCCCCAAGTATGTAGATGTTGATTCTTGGGTCCCTTTCATCCAAGAAGCTCAAGAACCCTTTTCAAAATTTAAAGATTTTTATGTTTGTGAGATTCCATGATTTGTATGAGTTGAAATTGATGTTCCATGTGTTGTTGAGTTTTGATTCATGTTTGTTTACAAGATTCACGAGCTTTGACCCTAGTATGTGGAATTCATGTGATGTTTGTGATGAACCTTCTTTATGTTACTTTCTATGTGATGTGTTTATGTCAATTGGGTGTAGAAATGGTGGAATAAGCAAATCACGTACCCCATAAGTTTGATAAAAGGCTTAGGTGAAGTATAAGGGCTATCAAAGTATGTTGATTAGGAAACCCCAAATTGTGAGCTAGTCCACGCATGCCTAGTGGTTTGATGAAATGCCTTAGTGAATGAATTGTGCCATGATGTCTTGGAATCCCCAATTAGGTGTAAACCCATGCAAGCCTAGTGGTTGTTGGAAGACCTTAGTGAAAAAGTGGAGATTTGCTAGGAGTAAATTCCCCAATTACGTGCTCTTTGATACATGCTAACCTTTAGTACATACCAAGTGATTGACAAGTAAGTAGTGACATGATAGTATGAAGTTTCCCCCAAATCATGTGATATCCAAATACATGTCAAAACTGATATAGGTGTGAAGTATTTGATGTAAGACCTGGTTGAATGGAGTATAATCTAGTAGCATATTTCCCCTACGCTATTATATGTTTATGATTCTGAAATGCTTGAAGTGACACCTTAGTGGATTGTGATGATGAATAGATGTTTGTGATCCCTAAATACTTGAAGAGATGCTTTAATGTTTGTGATGATGAATGAATGCATGTAATGATAAATGAATGATTGTGGTGATGACTGGTCAGGAATGATTATGTTTTATTCTTTGATGTTATCGAGTCCTAGGGGTATTTATACCCGACAATATAGCTGCTGTCTAGAGCCTGAGTAAGTTTCACGATAATTCCAGTCGATCCATGATTCTCAGAACTCAGTGAACTATAGAACTCTGTATCTTCAGACAGTTGCAGGACTTAAGAAATATTAGAAATCTCAGTTATCTCTGTAATCTCCGTATCGCTAGTAATCTAGCCTCAGCTCTGTACTCAACTTAGATCTAGCAGTATGCAAGTGTTCAACTCTAATCTCGGTAGTGACCGAATAACCTATTCAAGCTTTGTATCGCCAGTCAGATACCATGATTCAATGCCTTTTCCGTCAGATACAAAACTAAGTGATCTCAGTGTAACTTAGTCAAATATTTTGAGAAAACGTAATCAGTATCAGATTCAGTTCAGTTTGTGTTTAGTTAAGAATTCAGTTAGAGTCTTTCAGTTGGGAGTAGAAACTAGCACAGAGCGAGGGAAGGAATTGCGGCTCCTCCCGTCAGTGAGATAGGTCAGAGTCGTTAGTAGCAATCCCTAAACTCTAGAACTACATAGCCAGCGTAGGATGTAAGAGTCTCCGTCAGTAAAGGTTGTCACCTCCAGAGAGAGAGTATTTGACTATTATATTGCCTTAGGTCGACTTTCTGCTGAGGGACATCCGTCATAGAGGATTGACCAAAGAGAGGTCTTTACCCATGGCACGGTATTGACACCCTTCTAACTGGGGTTACAAGTTGGACCCCACCTGTGGTAGGTTGGGGTATGTCAGTTAAGTAACTACTTCCCACAATTTCAGTTTTAGTTTCAGTTTCAGTTTTAGTATAAATCTTCAAAAAATAGGACTGTCAGATACAGTCATCTATCTTTATGAGAAACTCAGATAGTTTTATATATTCATGGACTATCTGTCAGATAGGCTTGGTCACATATATAGTTATTTGTTATCATATTCAGAGATATCCTGCCAGACAGGCTTGATTTGCAGTCTCAGATTCCATTGAGTATCTTTGTTGTCAGCTTTAGATATGATCATTATCTAATCATTGATAATAGCTTTCTTGATCATCCGTTAGAGAGGTTGATCTTCAGTTCTGTCAGTCGAAAGCAATAAACTCAGAATTCAGTCCTTAAGGTAAGTACATCCAGCTCCTCAGTTATCAATATTAGATGATTCAGTGATTCAGTATCTCAGTGTTAGTAGTGAGTCCAGTCAACAGTAAAGCAGTATTCGAGTTTCAGTCTCTAGAGTTGTGATGATTGTGAATATGGTCTGTGCATTCATGTATGTGTTCTCATACGGTGTTCTCATGATTATTCAGTTTTGTTACTGTGCATGCATGAGCCCTTGCATTTAGCCTTACCCCGTCTGTATACTCAGTACATTCCTGTACTGATGCATTTGTGCTTTGGTGTTTTAGTTGACACCATAGGTTCAGAGGCACGAGATTCATAGTACCCTCAGCAGTTCAGTCCCAGTCAGCAGCAGTAGCTGTAGCAGTGAGTCCTTTTCTTTTGAGGATGAATCTTAGTTTACTACTATTGTATCAGACTTTGTTTATTTCAGTTGACGGAGTTAGTTGGGGACATATCCCATCAACTCCACAGTTCAGACAGTTTAGAGGTTTTATAGACGGATGTATTAGTATTCAGTTTTTAGTTTTGAGTACTTATAGATGTGTTGAACCTTATGGCTAGTTTCCACATTTATTTCAGATATTATGTAGTGCACAGGTATAGATATCAGTAAAGGGTTAGCTTGTGGTCCTTCAGGTCCATAAGCACCGTGTGACGTTTTGGGATGGGATCTCGAGGCGTTACAAATAGCATGCCTACCATAATTCTTTGATTAATATATTCTTGATAAAGTGATTATTGCATAACTCTTAAGTTGAGTGAATCTGCGTGTGACCATATTACTTATTTTCACTCATAAAGGGTTGTCTGATTTTGATATATAGATCAAGTGAGAGAATTTAAGAATATTACGTATAATATTACATATTAATGAGCCACACATTTTTCGTAATAAATTTACCTTGTCTTCCAAATAAAGTTATAAACTAGTCATTTACTTTTCCTCAGTGTTATGCATATATGGTATTTCTTTAGTGGTAAGAAATAACTATGAAAGTCCCTAAGGTTAAAGTTATTTTCCTAAGAGTCCCTAGCCTATCTATAAATACGTTTGTGATTCCATGAGTTTGGCATAAATTTTGATAGGCATAGGCTAGAAGATTCTAAGGTTTCTTCTCTACCTCCTTCTAATTAAAGTTTTGAAGGGATTCTCCGCGACACTTGAACAATGATGGATGTTTTTTTTTCCAGCAAATCCACTAGGCGAGATGCCCAGGGCTATATCTATCTATCTATTTGTCTGTCTGTCTGTCTGTCTATCTGTCTGTCTGTCTAGGATGATCACAGAGTTAATAACCAACTGTATGATGATATTACAAATGATAATACTTAAGTAGTGAAAGATTAAAATAAACAAGAATATGGAGTCAGATCCATGTTTCTTTAAAAATTGAAAATCTTCAAGATGATGTATCCCTATTAAACAAGAATGTGTTATTGCAGAGTTGCCACCTAATTTTTAAGGAAAATACATAAACCTTTTTATTTGTTAATACGTATGATTAATGTTTTAGTCTGCGAAAACTAATTATGACTCTAGGCAAGGGTTCAAATTATCCCGAAGGAAAGGTGTTAGACACCTTTCAGGATCCACAAATATGATACCCGGCTAGACTAAACTTATCAAAGAAAGAGGAGGTAAAAAAATAATTTTTTTTATAATAATATGAAAAATATATGTATATTAAGTATATGAGTAAGGTTTACTGTTATGAAAATATATAAAGAGTATGTATAAAAATGTACAAATTATATGTAAAAAGGAAAAGTATTTTGTGGCGCATTAATAAAAAAAATATCTTTTATGTACGATGAAAGAAAAACTATTTTGCAAATTTTTTACTTGAAAAAGAAAAGATTACACAATATTTATTATGCAAATGCGTGGGAATTAATTGACTAATTTTATTTATTTGCATAAATATTAACAACCTAGTTTTTCCTAAATACGTGACGAATTAATATTATAAGTAATAATGTTCTCGTCCGACAACCAAAAAGTAAAGTTTTTACTATATTGACATTTGTTCAATTGTAATAATGCGAAAATATAAATGTAAATTCAAACTCCATTTAAACACTATTTTTGGCGAGTATTCTTGAGAACCTATACAAACACGTAAGTAACAAAATAAATAAATTAAGTACTGTATGTGCATACATGTCTACAATTCTACATAAAAATAGAGTTTTTTGTTAATGGACGGGCTCGGATTAGATTTTAGATATGCCATGACAATGAAGTTGATGCTTGATTAATCAGCCATCCTAAATCGTCTTGCCAAGATACGAATCGTAAAACCTTTTGTGTTGTCATAATATTATAAGGATTTCATTATCGCCCAAATTATTTATTTTTTATTACGTATTTGTATACGTAAAATTCATCTTTTATTTGAGAAGGCCTTGAAAACCGACAGGAGTTTCTTTATCGTTCATGTATTTATTTTAACGTAAAATAAGTAAACTTAGAAAACAAATATCCATCTTTTGTTACGGGGTGGCCTCATGTATCCAACAGAGAGATAATGTCATTGGACAAGTGTCGGCCCTTGATATAAAATAAGAAATTTGAGAAAATAAAGTCTGTCTTTTACAATGGGATGGAATCAAGGATCCGACGAAAATATAATGTCATTGGTCAAGTTTTGATGTTTCTTGTTGATAATCAATGTAGTATCAAACAATAAAGTAAACAGGCAAAATTGTCGAAAATAGTACAAAAAATGAGCAACAAGAACGATGGAGGCAGCATATTATCGGGACAATGTTAGTCACTGAAAAGTGCAGGATCAACAAAAAATCAGAGAGCTAGGCCACAATAATAACTACAACAATCTCAAGAATAACAGTACGACAACTATGTCAAAGGTTCACCGGAATTCACGGAGTTAACCAAAAATATCAAACAATTCAAAATAGTGAAACACTGTTAGATCACAACAACACCCATGTACATATAAAGAAGCGATATAGAGAGAAATAAAATTTAACCAATACAATAATTGGAGATGAAAAAAAAAGTTTCCGAGCAGTGATGGCGCCGACTTTGCTTCTACGACTTCGTCGGAGCAATGCTGGATAGATCTGGCCCATCATGGTCTAGGCAGTGGCAAGAGGGAGTAGCAAGGAGAGAGGGGAAAAGATAGGTCAGTGGGGAGGGGCGTGGTCGGCAGTTTTAGCATCGGCGAAAATGTTATTGGTCGCCGGCCATTTTTGTGCGTGTGTGGATGTTTTCTTAAATGTATTTTGTGTATTTGAAAAGAAAAATATGTATGGTGTGTATTTGTGAGAGAGAAAAATATATGTGCATTTTTTTTGTGTTCAAGAAATACTAGCCCCCACTTATTTATAATAAAAAGTAATACCTCCTATTACCCAAAAGATAAAAAGATGCCCTTTTTTTTATAATAGCACACCCTTTGGTCCTTAGGATATTGACCAAAGGATTTTCATCCTTTTGACCAACAAATAAAGTTATTGTCCAAAGGGTGGTGTCATTGAGTTATCATTGTCAGATGTGACAAGACATCGAGTTGTACTGTGTAAAAATAATTAATCCGACTCAGCATTTGTGGGTTGTGATAAATGTAAAAAATGTAGGTATTGATATGTAATTACAAAAAATGTAAAGAATATTAAAATTATTTAAAATGTAATTAATTTGAAAATATTGTAAAAATGTGATGTCATATTGTGTACGTGTGCAGATGATTGTGAAAAAATTTAAAGATGATAATGAACTGATAAAAATCTCAACGTATAGAGAATTATTAATGAATTATGAAAAGAAAAATATGTCAATAAATTGATAAAATCCTAAAGTAAGGTTGATTATTAATAATTTATTAACAATTGTAAAAAATATGTGAAAAATGTATTTCGTGCCCTTTAACGATCAGGAAGCCTGAAGACCTTAATTTTAAGCATGGAGAGAAAAAATTGGGCATCAATAGTTGCCCCTTTTCATTTGAGGATGATGTAGAAGTCTTTAAATAAAAATGTTGACCTGTAGCCAATTTTGCTCGACAAAAAATAATTTTTGATGAAAATTCGAACGAACTCTAATTTAGAGTTGCCTACGTACCTCGAGTTGTACGAGGATGTAACACCTCAAAAACGAGTCCCGAGATGTCACATAGTGTTCAAGACTACGAGTATCCTTAAGCTAACCCTATCTGCCTTCTACTAAGTCTGAGTCTCATAACAAGAGAATATAAACATAAAATCATACTAAATGAGGAAATCTATCTGAGCTAGCTGAGAATATCTGAATATAATCTCTAGAAAATACCAGACTCAATAGTCTAAACAATTAATACAGAATAATCTGAATCAAAACTAGCAATATGACAAGCCTCTACTACTAATGCTAGAGAGTCACTGGGAAAACCCCCAACTGACTTGAATAGTCTGAAAATACTGAATTTTCTATACTGATATGCTGAAAATCTGAATGACTAAGTCCCTGAACTATGAGGACTCACCAACTGTCAGGATGTAGATGGAGATGCTCAAAATCACTCACGTTGCTGGTACCAAGCGCCTGAACCTACATTATGAGATAATGTAGCACATAGACATATATGTGGATTAGCACTTTGAGAATTTACTGAGTATATAGGGGTGAATTCATAAGTAAAAACAATTTCTCGACATTATCATAATTTTTAAAAACAATGGATGCTAAATGTAGATGAGTCACATAAGCTGGAACACCTGAAAGTTGAGAATCATAATCATGAGTATTTAAATCATACTTTATAAATATAGTGCGTCATAACATTTAGTTCTGAAAGTTGTACTAGCGTTTTGTCCATAAATCATGCTTTCTAAGTGTAGAAAGGACTCATTTTTATATTTGAAATGTGAAAGTTGAAATCTGTAGCTAAAGGTTAATATAAAAAAATATTTGAATAAAACGGGGAGCCTTTACACTTAGTTTCTAAAAGTTGTTTTGTTATTCTTTACTCTTTTATGTAAGTTGTAGGAAAATTCACTAAAACGCTATTTATTTACTTTTACTATTAGAGAGGTTCTTTTAACCGACATAAACCATGTGAGCTATCGTTTAGTCAAACGACTAGTTCCCTTATGGAAAAATCTCACATTGGGGAGAGGTGTCATATTATTGCCAAAGAGTATAACCTAATCTAAGTGATCAAATCTATATCTGTCATCCATATAGAAATAGGAATAATCTGATAATCTGAACCTATGTTGGCTCATAGTTCTAGGCATATGAAATACCCAACTCGGTGCTAAATAATTATAACGCCCCAAATTTGGTACCCGAAACTCCACACGGTGCTCATGACCCCGCAGGACTATAAGCTAATCCATGACTGATAGCTGTACCTGCATACTGTATGATATACTGTATAAATGCATAAATAAAGGTTGTAAGGCTGTAAGGTTCAAAACTGTAACATAACTGATAAATCATAACACATGGATGGGGTATGAAATACCCAAAACAACTGAAATAAGCTGTCTAAACATGATAGTCTGGAAAGCCTCTAAATGTCTGAATAAGGAGTTGATGGGACATGTCCCCAACTAACTACAACTACTGAAATAAACTAAGTACTAAAATGATGAAATAACTAATCATATCATCCTTGAAGGATGAGGACTCAGTGCTGACAGACATTTGATAACTGGAATCTACTGATGCTTTGGAGCTCGTGCTTCAGAACCTATGGTATAAAACACCAAAGCATAAATTCATCAATACAATTGAATGTACTGGTATGTATGTGAGGTAGGCTGAATGCAAAGGGTTCATATGCATAAACTATACTAACTGACTGAATAAAATGAACGTGAGCATACATGCATGAATACATAATAACTATAGCTGAGTTTGTGATAACATGATTTCTGAATCCGAGTTCTGATAACATGAGATACTGAGAACTAAAATAACGGATACTGAGCGACTGTATTTGACTGTCTAGTTTCTGATGGAACTAGCTGAGTTTCATTTTGTTCTGAGTTGACTGTATGTAATAGTCCAAAATTCTGTAGAACAATCTGAGTTCTATTACTGAGACTGGATGACTGTATCTGACAGTCCTGAATTTTGTAACTAAAACTGTGGGAAGTAGTCATCTAACCGAAATGTCCCTAATATGCCATTATGGCTGAGTTGGGGTCCAATCTGTAACCCCAATTGGAAGGGTGTCAATACCGCACCACAGGTAAAGACAAGGTGTGAGTAACCCTCATATAACAGGTAACTCTAGTGAAAACGGTGGGAACCTTCATATAACAGGTTAAGCCACCTCATCTACCCTCATATAATAGGCTATGATGTCTCAACTTAAACTGGCTACGTAGTTCTGGAATGAAAGAATTGCTTCTAAGAATCACACTCTCATATAACAGGTGGGTTCCCATCCTTGGGTTCACTCGGTGTTAATTTCTACTCCCATCTGAATAGACATTGAACATGATTAACTGAACAGAACTGGAATGAGTTATCTAAGTTACTTTGACTGATGGAATAGTGCTGAGATTACTATATTATTGAGCTTTCCTGAGTCACATGATTGACTGAGTTCTATGGATCATGGCTTGACTGAGAGTATCTTGAAAACATGACACTAACTCTAGTCACACAACTATATTTTTTGGGTACAAGTACCCCCAGGATTCGATGGAAAGGAACTGACAAAGCATGACTTTCTTGAATACATGACCAACATCAACAATCCATAATACAATAAATTAGAGAATTCATGAAGCACAAGTTCTAAAGCACCAGAATGGCCACACATATATCCATAATTCATTGACTAAGACATTTCATCAAATACTTGACATGCATGAACTTGTACATGAATGGGGATTTCATATTATTATACTAGTATGGCACTTTTCCTTCACATAGGCATTTAATCAAACTCATGGGGAGCATGCTTTGGTTATACAATCATCAACACATCTAATAATCAAGGATACATCAATCAACTTGTAAATCAAAGGGGGTTTATCATATTTATTATGCAAATCTTCATATACTAGGGTCAATCATTGGAGTATGTGATTTAAAACATGAATCAAAACCCCACAATATCATGAACATGAATTTTAATTCAATTTAAATCATGAATATTCACAAATACTCAAATCTTGGATTTTGAAAAGAGATTCTTGAGCTTCAAGGGTGAAACAGACCCATGAATCAACACATGACATACCTGGGTTGTGAGTTTCTTGAAGTTCTTGGATTTGAAGAACTTGAATCTCTTAGTTTCTTGAAGAAGATTTGGATTTTTTTTCTTGGGGATTATCTTTGAGAGAAAATCCTAATTTGATATTGTGAATGAATAATGAACTCATGATCCTTGGTCTGATATAATTAGGGGTTAAAATGAGTGGAAAAGACCCAAATAACCTTTTAAAAATGACTTTTAAATAACTGAACGATCTATGCGATGGTGGGTGTGACGGTCTGTCGCTAGGTCGATGGTCCATCGGTCCTGACCGTCGCACCTGGGAAGAACAGAGGTTCACTGCCTCTGCTGCAACGGCTTGGGCGATGGTCCGTCACTAGCTCGACAGTTCGTCATCCTGGGCAGTCACTCTTAGGCATACTGTGGTCTCACTCCCTCACTGCAATGGCTTGGGCAATGATCCGTTGCTAACTCGACGGCCCATCGACCTTCACCGTCGCACCTGAGCAGTTTTGACTGCTTTCTGTATTTCGGCCATAACTTTCTACCCCAATACCATATTTTGACAAAATTGGTATCGCTGGAAAGCTAATTAAATTTCCCACTTAACAAAAAGTGAAGATCTTAAAAATTACATGTGTAGAAAAGTTTATTCATCTTTCAAAGTAAGTTTCTAACATTCTTGGGACATTTTCAAGACAGGAAGAAGTACGGGGTATTACAATACTTCTTTCTTTCATCTGTATGCTCATTATGTTGGAAATCCACTTTAAAATCTAGTATAATAGTTTAGTATGAAAACCAACTGTATAATTGCTAAGTTAAATTAAAATCTGAAACTATAAAGTTGATTCAATGTCTAAGCAGAGATCAAAGATCATATCTTTATTAAAAATCTGAAAATACTCTAGCCATAGGGTGCTGATAGAATAATCAATCTTAAAACAACAATATTCAACTAGGGCTTAATACCCATGCATCAAATTCATGTCAAAATATAATAAAAATCATGCTTGATAATGGAGGTATTGATAATTCATCTCAAAATTTGGAATTTACTGCAATACGTATGAAAATACAAAAATAGTCATGCAATTCAAATTCTAAATCACTTGAAATCTCATAATCTTGCAAAGAACATTAATGGGCATGAACCCTAATTTAAAACTCATGTATATTCATACAAGTCATGTAAATTTGTACTTAAAAACTAGTTTTGGGAACAAGGATGAAAGAATATCCTTGTTCATAAACCCAACATACCTTAATTGGTGAAATTGATGAGAGCACTTGATTTTGGATTCCTATTTGTGCTTTTGAAGTTGAATTCTTGAAGTTCTTGAATTGAGAATCCTTAATCTTGAGTTATCTTGGAAGAAGAATGGAGAAAATTTAATTTCTTAGGAAGTAAGTTTTGAGCTCTAGGATTTTCTTTGAGAGAGAATTGATGAAAAATATGCATAAAGTTATTAGAATAGGTTTAATTCAGTGTTTTACATGAATTGGGGGCTTGAGAATTAACTATACTACCCTTTTAAAAGTTTAATCAGAACTGGAAAAGAAAGAAAATTCCTGATTTGGCATGACACCGCGATGCACCACTATCACGGTGGCTTATTGGAAATTGACTATTGCAAACTGTAAAATCAAAGCGATGCGGAGCTATTACGGTAAGCCACTGAAATGCCATTTAGGCCATCTTCGCGACGCACCACCATCGAGGTGAGCTACTGGAAATTGAAAATTAGGAAATGGGACTTCAACGCAACGTGGGCCAATCATGGAGGTCCACTGGAAATTGAAGATTGTCATCTTGCATTTCACCTCGATGAGGTGCTTCCCAATTTGGGACCCTATTTTCACTAAAAACTCCATAACTTTCAAACCGAGTATTAGATTGAGGTGAAATTGGTATAGTTGGAAAGATAATTCAATTTTCTAGACAGTGGAGGGTATATAACTAAAAAATTCTATATGTATCAAAGGTTATTCATTTTTAAAGCTAACCCTTGACATTCTAGGTGCTAAATTAATCTAGGAAAAAGTGCGAGGTATTACATTATCTTCCCCTTGGGAATATTCGTCCTCGAATGTGGCTAGCTAAACTAAAAATACTGAGGAATTTGAGGCTATGTGCTGGCATGCAGTACTGAAAAAAAATGTATGGCTGAATCTAGAACATACTGAATGACTGAGCTAATCTGTTAGTGCTTGAATTTACATGAAGACAACTATATAGCTGAATCTAAGACTAGTAAAGAACTGAACTAAGGAAGATTGTTACCTTCGGTTGAATCTGAGTTCGTGGAGAAAAGATGAGGATACTTGGTACGCATGTCTGCTTCTGCTTCCCAAGTAGCACCCTTAACAGATAGATTTTGCCACAAAACTTTGACCAAGGAAACTTCTTTGCTCCTTAGTCTACGGATCTGGTAATCAAGAATATCTACTGGAAGTTCTTCGTATGAAAGGTTATTCTGAATATCTGTACTTTATAAAGGGACTACAACAGCTGAATCGCCCATGCACTTCAATAAGGACACATGGAACACTGGATGAACTGATGACAAGTCTTCGGGTATCTCAAGGTCATACGCTACCTTTTTCACATGACTCAAAATCTGGTAGGACCTATATATCGGGGACTAAGCTTCCCCTTTTGTCAAATCTCTTCACCCCCTTCATGGGTGAAACTTTCAAATATACCAGGTCATCAACCACAACCTTAAGATCTCTTCTTCTTACATTTGTATAAGTTTTCTGATGACTCTGAGCGGCTTTGAACCTCTCCCAAATCAACTAGAATTTCTCCATGGCTTTAAACACCATATCTGGCCCAGTCAAAGCGTCCTCACCTACTTTGAACCAACTGACAGACGATTAATCATTGGAGTATGTGATTTAAAACATGAATCAAAACCCCAAAACATCGTGAACATGAATTTTAATTCAATTTAAATCATGAACATTCATAAATACCCAAATCTTGGATTTTGAAAAGAGATTCTTGAGATTCATGGGTGAAAAAGACCCATGAATCAACACATGACATACCTGGGTTGTGAGTTTCTTAAAGTTCTTGGACTTGAATAACTTGAATCTCTTAGTTTCTTGAAGAAGATTTGGATCTTGTTTCTTAGGGATTATCTTTGAGAGAAAACCCTAATTTGATATTGTAAATGAATAATGAACTTATGAGCCTTGGTTCAATTATAATTAGGGGTTAAAACGGGTGGAAAAAAATCCAAATACCCTTTTAAAAATGACTTTAAAATAACTAAACGATCTACGTGATAGTGGCTGCGATGGTTCATTGCTGGGTCGACGGTCCGTCGGTCCTGACTGTCCCACCTTGGCAGAACAGGGGTTCACTACCTCTGTTGCGACGGCTTGGGCGATGGTTCATCGCTAAATCAATGGTTCGTTGGCTTGGGCCGTCGCTATTAGGCAAACTATGGTCTCACTCTCTTACTGCGATGGCTTAGGTGACGGTCCGTCGCTAGCTCGATGGCATGTCGGCCTTCACCATCGCACCTGAGCAGTTTTGACTGCTTTCTTTATTTTAGCCATAACTTTCTACCCCGATACCAGATTTTGACAAAATTGCTATCATTCGAAAGCTAATTCAATTTTGCACTTAACAAAAAGTGAAAATATTAAAAATTCCATGTGTACAAAAGTGGATTCATCTTTTAAAGTAAGTTTCTAACATTCTTGGGATGTTTTCAAGCCAAGAAGAAGTATGAGGTATCGCAATAGCTCCCCTTGAGAACATTCATCCTCGAATGAGACTGAGCGAGAGGGGAAAAGATAAAATGACATACATACTGAACATGAATAACTAGAACATGACTTCATGACTGACATGGCTGATAATTGATTATATCATATTGAACATGCATATCTGATGCATATATAACTGATTCATGAATGCATGACTGAGTGTTCTAATGAACTAAGGTTCTCACAATGAGAACGCATGTCTGATGTATGATTATATAACTGAACTGACATATGAATGCATAACTGAATATACAATGGTATTTAATACCTAGTTTATAATGGAATTCTGAGCATAAACTGAATAAGCTTATGGAAAACTGTTACCTTGAGCTAGATCTGAGTTAGCGGTGAAGAGGTGAGGATACTTGGTATGCATGTCTGCTTCTTCTTCCTAGGTATCTCCCTCAATGGACTAATTCCACCAAAGAACTTTGACTAGAGGAACTTCATTGTTTCTCAGTCTACGAGTCTGATAGTCTAGGATTTTAACTGGAATCTTTTCATGAGAGAGGTTGTTCTGAACATCTATTCTCTGAATAGGGACTACAACTGATGGATCACCTATGCACTTCTTGAGCAAAGAGACATGGAAGACTGGATAAACTATGGCTAGATCTGAAGGCAATTCGAGCTCATAAGCTACCTTGTCAGATCGACTGAGAATCTTAAGGGACCGACATATCGGGGACTGAGCTTTTCCTTCTTGACAAATCTCTTCAATACCATCATGGGAGAGATATTTAGATAGACATATTCACCAATCTCAAACTCGATATCCTTTCTGTACACATCTGTATAAGACTTCTATCGGCTCTGAGCATCCCAGAGTCTTTCTCTAATCAACTGGACTTTCTCTAAGGCATCAAATACTAAGTCAGGACCTAGACTCACTAAATTCAAACTAACCAACTGGATATCTGCATCTCCTACCATAAAGATCTTCGAAAGGAGCCATCCGAATACTAGAATGATAGATATTGTTGTATGCAAACTCAATCAAAGGCAAGTGGTCATCCCAACTGCCCTTGAAATTAATTGCACATGACCTTAGAATATCATCTAAATTATGAATGGTCCTTTCTGCTTGACCATCTGTCTAAGGATGAAAGGTTGTACTGGGATAAACTTGGGTATGAAGGCCCTTTTGGAATGCTTTCTAGAAGTGAAAGGTGAATTGGGTACCTCTGTCTGAGATAATAGATAACGAAACACCGTGCAATCTGACCAACTCCATGATGTAGAGTTTGGTGTAATCCTCGACTGAGTAAAAGGTATTGACTGGAAGGAAATGAGCTAATTTGGTCACCCTGTCTACAATGACCCAAATTAAATCATGCTGACGACGAGTTTGAGGTAAACCCATCACGAAGTCCATGTTCACTTCCTCCCACTTCTAAGTAGGAATAATGAACTCCTGCATAGGATCACTAGGCTTCTGATGCTCTATCTTAACCTACTGACATGTAGAGCACTTATCCACAAACTCTGTAATATGATCTCTTCATGCCACCCCACCAATAGATCTCCCGCAAGTCGTGGTACATCTTTGTAGCCCCTAGATGAATAGAGTAGTACTCACCATGCGCTTCTGTAAGAATTCACTGCCTTAAGTCATCTATACCCGAAATATAGAGACGACCCTAACAATGTAACACACCATCTCCCCCTTGGGAGAAAACCTCTTCTTTATGATCCTTAACTGGCTCTTTTAACTTTACTAGACTGGGATCTCTATCTTGCTTTTCTTTCACCTCAGAAACTAGAGATGATTCTAAACTAGTCTGAACCCATATGTTACCCTCCTCTGTATCGACTAAGCGAATGCCTAGTCTGTCAAGATGATGGACTTCCTGAGCTAGCTTCTTCATACTGTCCCCAACTGAGCAACACTACCAATAGACAGACCATTGAGAGCATCGGCCACAACATTGGCCATGCCTGGATGATAAAGGACACTCATATCATAAACTTTCAAGAGCTTTAACCACCTTCTTTGACGAAGTTTGAGATTTTTTTGAGAAAAGACATACTGAAGACTCTTATGATATGTGAACACATCTACATGAACACCATATAGATAATTCTTCCAAATCTTTAAGGTGAATACTACGACTGCTAACTTAAGATCATGAGTAGGATAATTCTTCTCATGGGATTTAAGCTATCTGGGGGTGTAGGCTATGAACTTACCATGCTACATGAGGACACAACCCAAACCTACTTTGGATGCATCACAATACACTATGAACCCATCTGAACCATCTGGGAGAGCTAGGACTAGAGTAGAGGAGAGTCGAGTCTTCAACTCTTAAAAGCTCTTCTCGCAAGGATCTGACCACTGAAACTTGACTTTCTTCTGAGTCAATCTAGACATAGGGGATGCAATAGGAAAAAATACCTCAACAAACCATCTATAATAGCCATTGAAACCCAAGAAACTCCTGATGTCTGATGAAGAGATAGGGCGAGGCCAGTTTCTTACTGCTTCGCTCCTTTGAGGATCTAGTCTAATGCCGTCACCGGAAATGATATAACCAGGTAATGCTACTGACCTTATCCAAAACTCACACTTACTGAATTTGGAGAACAGTTGATGATCTCTGAGAGTCTGAAGTACAATTCCGAGATGGTCTACATGATCACGATCACTGCGAGAATAGACCAGAATATCATCTATGAAGACTATGACGAACATGTACAAGTACTACTTGAACACACGGTTCATCAAGTCCATGAAAGCTACTGGGCATTGGTAAGACCAAAAAATATGACTAATAATTTAAAGTGACCATACCGAGTACGAAAAGCTATTTTTGGAATGTCACATTCTCTAACTCTGAGCTGATGATAGCCGGATCTGAGGTATATCTTAGAGAAATAGCTGGCACCTTGAAGTTGGTTAAACAAGTCATCGATCCTGGGAAAATGATACTGGTTCTTGATCGTGACTTTATTGAGTTGACGGTAATCAATGCACATTCTGAGATAACCATCTTTCTTGTGCATGAATAAGACTAGTACGCCTCACGGGGACACACTGGTCCTGATGAATCCCTTATCTAAGAGATACTTCAACTTCTATTTCAATTCTCTAAGTTCTGCTGGTGATATTCTATATGGAGGAATAGATAAAGGCTGAGTATCTAGAAGAAGATCAATACCGAAGTCTATTTCCCTTTTGGGAGAAATTCTTGGAAGATCTTTGAGAAAGACATCTGAATATTCATTCATGACTGGGAATGATTCAAGACTGGGAGTCTCAGAACAAGAATCCTTAACATAAATAAGATGATAAACACATCCCTTAGATATCATCTTCCATACCTGAAGGTAGGAAACAAGCTGACCTCTAAAAGCTGAAGTGCTACCCCTCTACTCTAGGACAGGTTCATCAGAAACTAAAACTAGACTATTCTATTTTTGTAGTCGACTGTGGCATAGCAGGAATGAAGCCAATCCATGCTGAGAATGACATCAAAATCAGTCATCTCTAATTTGACTAAGTCTACTAAAGTAACTTTCGGAAATATCATAATTGAGCAGTTCCTGTATACCCGCCGAGCTATGATGGTTTTACCCACTGGGGTAGAAACTGAAAAGGGCTCTGATAGAATTTCGGGACTAATTCCAAAATCAACTTCTATAAATGGAGTAACAAAAGACAAAGAAGCTCCTGGATCTAGCAAACCATAAACAAACACATGAAATATCTGTAATGTACCAGTAACCATATCAAGAGAATTTTCCTAATCTTACCGGGAATGGAGATCATAGAGTCTGTTTGGGCATTGGCCACTAGTAGCGCTGAAGGTGGAACCCTGCTGGTTTGGGCGATCGGACTGAGCTGGGGAATGGTTCTGCTGACCCTGAGGACTTGGCTGAGGACAGTCTCTGACTCTGTGGCCTGGCTTTACATATCCGAAACAAATACCACTTCCATCTCTACAAATACCCTGATGGTGCTTGCCACAAGTCTGGCAAAGAGGATAGGTGCGGGCATTGCTAACACTGCCTTGAGACTTAGATCCTGGCGCTCTATCTTTGTTACCATCCCTGAACTTAGGAGCTGGAGTGCTAGATGAATAAGGATCTGGAACTGATGACTTAGGACGAAACTGAGAATGGTTTCCTCATTCTAATTTGGGCTGAGCGAAGTTGAAACTACCTGTCCTTACTCTCTTATTCTGCTTTCCCCCATCTTAATCTTTTTCTCCTCTATCTACAGAGCATGAGTCATAAGCCTGGCTAAAGTCATATCACTATTCAACATCGCAAACCTACACTCTTTGACCACACTATCATTCACCCCAGAAACAAACTTACTCATTTTGACCCTACTAGCTGCAACAACATGAGGAGCATATCTAGCTAATTGAGTAAACTTAAGAAAATACTCTTTCACTGTCATGTTTCCCTACCTGAGGTTGATGAATTCTACCACCTTAGCTTCTCTCAGCTCTAGGGGAAAGAACCGCTCAAATAATACAGTGACAAACTCTTCCCACTCAATAGGCCCTGCATCATCTGGCCTTTCTGACTTCCACTTCTTGAACCAAGTGTGAGAAACATCCTGTAATTGATATACAGCTAGCTCAGCACTCTCACTAGGAGTAAGCCTCATGGTGCCAGTAACCTTCTAAACCTAATTGATGAATTCCTAAGGGTCCTCATCTGACATAGAACCGAGAAAGGATGAAGGATTCATTCGAGTGAAGTCCCGAATCCTGGCTGCAGCTGATTTGGACACTGGGTTGGCCGAAATGATAGCTGGTCATTCATTCTGAACTGCAACTGACTGAGCAAGAGTAGTGAATGCATCTCTGAACTCTGCATGAGAAACATGTTCGCCCAAAGGTTCTTTGGGCTGAGGGGATGACTGATTCCCATTTCTTCTTTTAGGAGGTATGTTCTATAGAAGAAAGAGAGAAATGAATTATAAAAAAGAAATTAGCTTGAGATTATGCTCACTGGCACGACACAAATACTGAAAGAAGTGAAACTATTCCTAAAACATCTTATAGCCTCCTACACATAAATGTGGTGCGCAACACACCCATGTATAAAACTTTAATAGATGCATCTTTCAGACTTCCTAAGACTCTATTGAACCTTAGGTTGTGATACCAAGTTTGTAACACCCCGAATCTCGTACCCGGAATGCCACACGTTGCTCATGAGCCCACAGGACCATAAGTTAACTCATGACTGATATTTGTACCTGTATACTGCATAATATACTGTATAAATATGGAAATAAAGTCTGTAAGGCAATAAGGTTCAAAATTGTAACATAACTGATAAATCATAACACATGGATAGGGTACAAAATACCCAAAATAACTGAAATAAACTGTCTAAACATGATAGTCTGTAAAGCCTCTAAATGTCTGAATAAGGAGTTGATGAGACTTATCCCCAGCTAACTCCAACTACTGAAATAAACTAAGTACTGAAATGATGAAATAACTAATCATATCTTCCTCGAAGGATGAGGACTGACTGCTGACTGACTGTTGATATCTAGAATCTACTGATGCTCTGGAGCTCGTGCTTCTGAACCTATGGTATAAAACACCATAGCGCAAATTTGTCAGTACGATTGAATGTACTGGTATGCATGTGAGGTAGGCTGAATGCCAAAGGTTCACATGCATGAACTATACTAACTTACTGAATAACATGTACGTGAGCATACATGCATGAATACATAATAACTATAGTTGAGGTCGTGATAACATGATTACTGAATTTGAGCACTGATAACATGAGATATTGATACCTCTACAACTGAAATAACAGATATGAAGCGATTGTATCTAACAGTCTAGTTTCTGATGGAACTAGCTGAGTTTCGTTCTGTTCTGAGTTGATTATATCTGACAATTCTAAATTCTGTAACTAAAACTGTGAGAAGTAGTCATCTAACCGATATGCCCCTAATACGCCATTGTGGCTGAGTTGGAGTCCAATCTATAACCCCAATTGGAAGGTGTCAATACCGCACCACTGGTAAAGACAAGTTGTAAGTAACCCTCATATAACAGGTAACTCTAGTAAGAATGGTAGGAACCCTCATATAACAGGATAAGCCACCTCATCTACCCTCATATAATAGGCTATGATGTCTCAACCTAAGCTGGCTACATAGTTCTAGAACGCAGGGATTGCTTCTAAGAATCACACCCTCATATAACAGGTGGGTTCCCATCCTTGGGTTCACTCGGTGCTAATTTCTACTCCCATATGAATAGACACTAAACATGATTAACAGAACTGAACTGGACTGAGTTATCTGAGTTCCGTTGACTGATGGAATAGTGCTGAGTTTACTATATAATTGAGCTTTCCTGAGTCACATGATTGACTGAGTTCTATGGATCATGGCTTGACTGAGAGTATCTTGAAAACATGACACTTACTCTAGGCACACAACTATATTTTTCGGGTACAAGTACTCCCTGGACTCGATGGAAATAAATTGACAAAGCATGACTTTCTTGAATACATGACCAACATCAAAACAATCCATAATATAATAAATTGGAGAATTCATGAAGTACATGTTCTAAAGCACCACAATGGCCACAAATATATCCATAATTCATTGACTAAGACATTTCATCAAACACTTGACATGGATGAACTTGTACATGAATGGATATTTCCTATTATTATACTAGTATGGCACTTTTCCTTCACATAGGTATTTAAGCAAACTCATGGGGAGCATGATTTGGTTATACAATCATCGATACATCTAATAATCATGGATACATCAAACAACTTGTAAATTGAAGGGGGTTTATCATAATTATTATGCAAATCTTCATATACTAGGGTCAATCTATCATGACCTGAACCGAGGCCCTGGCCATGATGAGCATCCCGAACCATGAAGGCCTGGACACCCTTCTAACTCGAAATCATATACACCAATCATACATAATAAGAAAATACTGAAATTATAGCGAGACGGGATCATGGCCATAAATCTGATATGAATTTAGCATTGAAGAACAAAATACAAAACTAACTAGCAACATTCGCAAACCGTCTGTGAAATCTCTACTACATACTCTATAACACAATTTGAAAGATGGGACAAGGCCCCCAGTAGACCAAAATTGTAACCACTAATAATTGTCTGAAAATAAACCGGCCTTCTAGAATATAGAAGGCTCACCAACTTAACACTGCAACTCTGTCTGATGAAATCTACTGCTTATCTGGACCTTTAGACGGAGCCTCAGAACCTGAGAGGTAGGGGGAGGGGGTCAATACAATGTACTGGTACGCAATGTAATCCAAAATAAAAAAAAATTATAAGTAAAATAGTGGAGAGCAATATGTTAAAACATCATACATAAATAGTTCTCAAAACACATGGGTACTTTTTAAAAATCATAAGTCATTCTTGTCAATGCAATGTCTGATCTTTGTGTTACTTCTGAGTTAGGTGGTACTCCCCTACAACTCTGATATTCCAAGGGCAATATGGAATCCGTCATTGAATTGGCGGGGAAGCCCTCAAACCTAAGTATGCCTCAAGGGTTGAGGTCTCTGATTCTGATACGCCACACGGCACTAGGCCAGCGTAATATAATATACCCGGATCGGCAAATCACAATTTTAGGCATTGAGTTATTTGAACTCGTGCCCACTTCAGGGAACCACCTAACATCTCTTTATGCCATATTTTAGCCTTTTCTAAACATGCATCATTCTGAAATTCTAAAACATGAAAGTCTGATTTCTGTATTAGTCTGTGTCTGTTATGTCATTATCTGAGTTGTTATCGACATACCAAGACTTGCAAGTCATTATTCTGAGCCATATATGATTATTTCATTCTAAAAAAAATGTTCAGGCCGCTTGATCATGCATATAGTGTAAGAAGAGTCATATCTCAATTCATAAGTCATAAATCATGCAAAGGGTTTCCATTCATTCAACAATTTCAATAACTAGTGGACAACTTCTCAAAAACATTTCTAAAGTTTCTTTGTTTATCAATCTCAATGTTTAAAATCATTAAAGTATTCCTCTTTCCCATTCTTAATCATCATGAATTTCACATAAGACAAATAGTATCTTGAATCATTCTATAAACCATGAAATGTAAGGATTCATAACTTGTAAATCAAATAATAAAGTAATGGAAGAGGGAGATTATATATTTCATGCTCTCAATTCACAATCCACGGTTTTCAATGCATACGTACATATATACAATTCAAATCAATTTGGGGGAAGGCCTAAAGACCAAAACAATATTATCGAACCTTCTAAAATATGAACGTATTCATAAATTCAAAAACCTCTTTCTTAAAATCATGATTTCTATACCCATGAGAATTTAGGAAAACCCCGCGTACCTCGATTATGAAGAATGATGGATGATCCTTGAAGCCTACGGTTAGGGGATTCCAAATCTCCAAAAAAATTCAAAAACCCATGGTTGAATCTTGAGTTTCTTGGAGGAGAAGTATATGAGCTGGGGTTTTTTTTTTGAGGGAAATCTTGAGAATGTCGAATATTATGCTTGTAGAGGTCTTAATCTCTTGTTTGGACATTTTAAGAAACTTGAAAAAGTCCAAACTACCCTTGTTAACTTATGAATGAAATTGGAAAAATTCAAACTACCCACTCCGCAACGTGCCACTATTGCGAAGTCTCACTGGAAATTGACCATCGTCATTTACACTCTCTCCATGACGCACCAAGGATAGGAATGACAGTGTTTTACGACTAGGACTTAAATTAACCATAACTCCTTCACCGAGTGTCCATTTTGGACGAATCTTATGTCGACGGAAAAATTATTCGATCATCTACATAATGAAAAGTTGAAATCTAAGGAATTCCACAAAAAAATAAGTATAAATCATTCTATAAGGCAATGCTTGACACTTTAGGTACAAAATTTTAGCTAGTAGAAACTTCGGGGAGTTACAATATCCCCCCTTGGAAACATTCATCCCCGAATGTTGACGCGGGACACAGACAAGCATAATTTTAAGCATACTAAGGCATATAAAGAATAAGGAAAGGATTGTACCTTCCATTTCTCTATCCATTGGATAAAAAAGGTTTGGGTATCTAGCCATCATGTCAACTTATGATTCCCAAGTTACTTCTTTAATTTTCTAGTTTCTCCACAACAGTTTAATTGAGGCTATCTCTTTGCTCCTCAATCTTCTAACTTGGAAATCCAAAATTTCTACAGGCTTTTCTTCATAGGATAAGGAGTCTGTTACCTTGATCTCCTCTACAGGAAATACTAAAGAATGGTCTCTAATACATTTCTTCAACATAGATCCATGGAATACCAGATAAATGGAACCCAAACTAGCAGGCAACTCTAACTCATATGCAACTGCACCTATCCTTCTCAAAATCTGATATGGTCCTATATAACGTGGACTCAACTTACCTTTCTTCCCAAACCGCATGAATCCCTTCATAGGATAAACTTTTAGAAATACCCAATCACCAACCTCTAATTCTAACTCCCTACTTCTAATATCGGTATGGGATTTCTGATGACTCTGAGATGTCTTAAGTCATTCTCTAATGACTTTCACCTCCTCCATTTCCTAATAAACAATATTAGGCCCAAACATCTGCATCTCACCTACTTCATACCATTCTATTGGAGACCTACATCTTCTCTCATATAATGCCTCAAATGGTGTCATCTTAATACTGGAATGGAAACTGTTATTATATGTGAACTCTATCAATGGCAAGTGCTCTACCCAACTACCTTTAAAACAAATAACACAGGCCCTCGACATATCCTCAAGGGTCTGGATGGTTCTCTCATCTTGCCCTTCTGTCTGAGGTTAGAAAGTCATGCTCAAATTCACTTAGGTACCTAAACCTTTTTGAAATGATCTCCAAATCTGTGAAGAAAACTGTGTACCTTAGTCAGATATGATGGATACAAGTGCCCCATGCAAACGAACTATTTCTGCAATGAACAGCTTTTCATAATCCTCTCCTAAATACTTAGTCCTAATAGGTCGAAAGTGAGTTGACTTGGTCAGCCTATCTACAATCACCCAAATGGAATCATACTGGTTTCATGACCTTGGAAGTCCTGTAATGAAGTCCATATTAATCATCTCCTACTTCCACAAAGGCAAAGCTATCTCTTGAGAAGAACCACCTGGCCTCATATGTTCCACTTTAACTTGTTGACAATTCAAACACTTGGTAACATAGTTAGGCACATCACGCTTTATATTATTCCACCAATAAATGGTTTTCAAATCACGATACATCTTAGTAGAGCCAGGGTGAACAATACACCTCGACGTGTGAGTTTCGTCAAGGATTCTCGTCCTCAGACCATCTACATCTGGCACACATAACATACCCTGGTATCTCAAAATACCATCACCACCAATTTGAAATAACATTACCTTTTATTGACCCACATCTTTCTTGATCTGCATCAAGATGGGATCTTCAACCTGCTTCTCTTTAACTTCTGCACAAAGGGAAGATTTAGCTATCTCATGAACAACCACTCCTCCATCCTCGGAATCCAACAGTCGCACTCCTAGATTTCCATGTCGGTGAATAACCTTCACCATCTCCCTCTTTTCTTTCCCCACATGAGAAAAACGACCCATAGATAACCTGCTAAGGGCATTGGCTACCATATTCACTTTGCCCGGATGATAGTGCAGGATCATGTCATAGTTCTTTAAAAGTTCCAACCATCGCCTTTGCCTGAGATTCAATTCTTTCAGCAAGAAAACATACTGTAAACTCTTATGGTCAGTAGATATATCAACATGTACCCCATATAAATAGTGCTGCCAGATCTTAAGTGCAAAAACCACAACCGCTAACTCCAAGTCATGAGTAGGAAAGTTCCGCTCATGCACCTTCAACTACCTAGATGCATAAGCCACTACCTTATCGTACTGCATAAGAACACACCCAAGTACCACTTGGGACGTATCATAGTATACAACAAAACCTTTTGTACCGTCCAAAATAGTCAAAACAGGAGCAGTAATCAACTTGTCTTTCAACTTCTCAAAACTATTCTCACAAGAGTCAGACCATAAAAACTTCACCTTTTTCTGAGTCAACTTAGTAAGTAGTGCAGCTATAGAAGAAAAACAATCTACGAACCTTCTGTAATAAACCGCCAAACCCAAGAAGCTCCGAATATTGGTTGGAGTAGTAGGTCTGGGCCATTTCCTCAGTGCCTCAACGTTTTGAGGATCAACCTTAATCCCCTCACTAGACACAATGTGCCCCAAAAAAGCAATAGCATTTAACCAGAATTCACACTTGGAGAACTTTGCATACAACCTATGATCTTTGAGAGTCTAGAGGATAATTCGGAGGTGATTTGCATGGTCCTCCTTATTTTTGGAATAAATCAAGATATCATCAATGAAAACTATGACAAACAAGTCTAGAAACTATTGGAAGACCCTATTCATTAGGTCCATGAAGGCTACAGGGGCGTTAGTCAACCCGAAAGACATGACCAGGAATTCATAGTGACCATATCTAGTTCAGAAAGCTGTCTTGGGAATGTCTGACTCCCTAACCTTCAATTGATGATATCCTGAACAAAGGTCTATCTTAGAAAAGAACTTAGCACCCTAAAGTTGGTAAAACAAATCATCAATCCTAGGAAGCGAATACTTATTTTTTATGGCGACCTTGTTTAATTGATGGTAATCTATGCACATACGTAGGGAACCATCTTTCTTTCACACAAAAAGTACAGGTGCACCCCAGGGAGAAACACTAGGACGGATGAAACCTTTATTTAGGAGGTCTACTAGCTGCTCTTTCAACTCTTTTAACTCTACTAGAGCCATTCTATATGGAGGAATAGAGATGTGACGGGTGTTTGGAAACATCTCTATGCCAAAATCTATCTCCCTATCAGGTGGTATTCTTGGGAGATCATCTGGAAAGACTTCCGAGAATTTATTTACTACAGAGACAGACTGAAGAAGAAGACATTTGGTGTTAGAATCTTTAACCCGAATAAGATGATACAAGTTACCTTGGTAAATGAGTTTACGGGCCCTGAGATAAGATATGAAGTTCCCTCTAGGTGCTAAAGAGTGCCCTTCCCATTTTATTGCTAGCTCATTCGGAAAAGAAAAATTAACCTTTCGGGTTCTACAATCTAATGTGGCATAACACGAATGGAGCAAGTCCATCCCTAGGATAGCATCAAAATCAACCACATCAAGCTCTATGAGATCGAACACAATATCCCGGCTAAGAATAGACACAACATAATTTTTATACATCCTCCTAGCCACAATAGAATTACCCACCGGAGTGGAAACAGAGAAAGGGTCAGTAATGACTTCGGGCTCAAACCCAAAACCAACAGCCACATATGGGGTCACATAAGACAAGGTAGACCCGGGATCAAGTAACACATAAACATCACGGGAAAAGATTTGTAACGCACCGGTGACAACATCTAGTGTGGCCTCTGCCTCCTGGCGATTAGTAAAAGCATACAGCCAGTTGCGACCACTTCTGGCAGCTAAAGTGGCGCCCTTTTGAGGCGGTGGTGGTGCGGAAGAATTTTCCTGAGATTTTGCACCACCAACATTCCTTCTAGCAGAGAGACAATCCCTCTATAAGTGACCCGGCTGACCACATGAAAAACATACAAATGCACCCCACTGATACCTTCCTAGATGATTCCTACCACAAGTCTCACACTACGGAAAAGTATGATATTGCAGAGCCACACTACTCTGTGACTGAGTATCCTGAGCTCTAGATCCCTGATTAGTCTGGAAACTTTGAGATCTTCTGACAACTGGAGGTTTAGGCGTTGGGGCGTTGCCTACGGACTGTGTATTACCCTAATTCTTCTTCTTCTACCATTTATTACCCCACTTACCACTTTGCGACTGACTATGATGCTGATCTGCTATTCTAGCTCTCTTTGCCTACCTATTTTTCTCTCTAGACTCAGCAATTTTCTTTTTCTTTTCTTCTACCTGTTGCATATGGAATGACAACCTATCAAAGTCCATATCCCTATTTAGCATCGCCCCTTGACATTCAAGCACTAGATCATCTGAAAGGCCAAATGCAAACTTTCTCATCCGGGCTCTCATATTGCTAGTCATCTCTGGTGCATAACGGTCTAATTGGTTAAACTTCAAAGTGTACTCTTGGACACTTATATTTCCCTGCTTCAGATTCATAAACTCCTCATCTTTGGCCTCCTTCAACTGTAGAGAAAAGAACCGATCAAGGAAGGCTTCCACAAATTCACCCAAAACTGTGGGCTCAGCACTCTCTCCCTTCGCATCCTCCCACTCGTTATACCACTGATTTGAAATATCCTTGAGCTGATAAGTTGCTAACTCCACCCCTTCTATCTCCTCCATATGTATCACCTTAAAGATTTTCTCCATCTCATCCATAAACTCCTGTGGATCTTCTTCTACCTTGGTGCCAATAAACTTGGGCGGGTTCATTCTCATGAACTGACCCACCCTAGTAGCCTTAGATATAACAGATGCAGACCCAACATCATTCAATTATATATCCTGATTGGCCACCAACTGTGCCAGCATATGAATAGACTGTCTGAACTCTGCATTAGAAATGTGAAGTCAGGGGACGGTTAACATTGGTCCGTGGAGCTCGAGGTGGACTGGTCGGGACTGGAGGTACGCCTGGACTAGGAACAGGTTCTGAGGTGAGAGCCCTATTATGGGTCATCATCCCGCGAGTGGAACGGACCTCATCTATCTATGCATTCTGATCGATAGTGCGACGAGGAGGCATGATCAATTTTTTCTTAAAATCAAGAGAGCATTGATTAGAGGCAGATTAGACTCCAAAGCACGAACTAGATCACAAAGAGGGGAAACATTCCTAAATGCCTAGTAGCCCCTTGCTTACAAGTGTGGCACGCTACACACCCATAAATAAGACTCTACCCGATGTGATGTCACAGACACCCTCAGACCATGAACCTTGCTCTGATACCAAGTTTGTCACGACCCGAATTGAGGCCCTGGCTGTGACGAGCATCACGAACCATAAAGGCCCGAACACCCTTCTAACTCAAAATCATATACACCAATCATACATAATAAGAAAATACTGAAATTATAGCGAGACGGGATCATGGTCATAAATCTTATATGAATTTAGCATTGAAGAATGAAATACAAAACTAACTAGCAGCATCCACAAACCGTCTGCAAAATATCTACTATATACTCTCTAACACAATTTGAAAGTTGGGACAAGGCCCCCAGTAGACCAAAATCGTAACCACTAATAAATGTCTAAAAATAAACAGGCCTTCCGAAATATAGAAGGCTCACCAACTGGACACTGCAACTCTGTCTGATGACATCTACTGCTTATCTGGACCTCTAGACTGAGCCTCAGAACCTGAGAGGTAGGGAGAGGGGGTCAATATAATGTACTGGTATGCAAAGTAATCCAAAATAAAACTTTTTTATAAGTAAAATAGTGGAGAGAAATATGTTAAAACATTATGCATAAATAGTTCTCAAAACACATGGGTACTTTCTGAAAATCATAAGTCATTCTTGTCAATGCAATGTCTGATCTTTGTGTTACTTTTGAGTTAGGTGGCACACCCCTACAACTCTGATATTCCACGTGCTATATGGAATCCGCCATTGACTTGGCGGGGAAGCCCCCAACCCAAGTATGCCGCAAGGGTTGGTCTCTGATTCTGATACGCCACACGACACTAGGCCAGCGTAATATAATATACCTAGATCGGCAAATCACAGTTTTGGACAATGATTTATCTGAACTAGTGCACTCTTCAGGGAACCACCTAACATCTCTTTATGCCCTATTTTAGCCTTTTCTGAACATGCATCATTCTGAAATTCTAAAGCATAAAAGTCTGATTTATGTATTAGTCTGTGTCTGTTATGGTATTGTCTGAGTTGGTACCATCATACCAAGACTTGCAAGTCGTTATTCTGAGCCATATATGATTATTTCATTCTAAAAAAAATATTCAGGCCACTTTATCATGCATATAGTGTAAGAAGAGTCATATCTCAAATCATAAGTCAAAAATCATTCAAAGGCTTTCCATTCATTCAACAATTTCAAGAAGTAGAGGCCAACTTCTCAAAAACATTCCTGAAGTTTCTTTGTTTATCAATCTCAATGTTTAAAATCATTAAAGCATTCCACTCTCCCATTCTTAATCATCATGAATTTCACATAAGACAAATAGTATCTTGAATAAATATAAGGATTCATAACTTGTAAATCTTATAATAAAGTAATGGGAGAGGGAGATTATATATTTCATTCTCTCAATTCACAATCCACGGTTTTCAATGCATACATACATATATACAATTCAAATCAATTTGGGGGAAGGCCTAAAGACCAAAACAATATTATCGAAGCTTCTAAAATATGAACGTATTCATAAATTCAAAAATCCCTTTCTTAAAATCATGATTTCTATACCCATGAGATCTTAGAAAAAACCCCGCGTACCTCGATTATAAAGAATGATGGCTGATCCTTGAAGCCTATGGTTTGGGGATTCCAAATATTTGATAAATTTCAAAAAGCCACGGTTGAATCTTGAGTTTCTTGGAGGAGAAGTATATGAACTAGGGGGAAATATTGAGAATGTGGAATATTATGCTTGTAGAGGTCTTAATCTCCTGTTTGGACATTTTAAGAGACTTGGAAAAAGTCCAAACTACCCTAGTTAACTTCTGAACGAAGCTGGAAAAATTGAAACTGGGAACCTGATCTTATGGGCCACCACGACGCGCCACTATCGCTGTGGCTCACTGGAAATTTATGAATGGGAATTTGGCCCACTCCGTGATGCACCACTATCACGGAGTCTTACTGGAAATTGACCATTGTTATTTACACCCTCTCCACGATGCGCCAAGGACAGGAATGACAGTGTTTTACAACTAGGACTTAAATTAACCATAACTCCTTCACCGAGTGTCCGTTTTGGACGAATCTTATGTCGATGGAAAACTTATTCGATCATCTACGTAATGAAAAGTTGAAATCTAAGGAATTCCATATGGAATAAGTATAAATAATTCTAGAATCCAATGCTTAACACTTTAGGGACAAAATTTTAGCTAGGAAAAACTTTGAGGCGTTACACAATCATTGGAGTATGTGATTTAAAACATGAATCAAAACCCTACAAAATCATGAATATGAATTTAAATTCAATTTAAATCATGAACATTCACAAATACCCAAATCTTGCATTTTAAAAAGAGATTCTTGAGGTTCATGGGTGAAAGAGACCCATGAATCAACACATGACATACCTGGGTTGTGAGTTTCTTAAAGTTCTTGGACTTGAAGAACTTGAATCTCTTAGTTTCTTGAAGAAAATTTGGATCTTGTTGCTTGAAGATTATCTTTGAGAGAAAACCCCAATTTGACGTTGTGTATGAATAAGGAACTTATAAGCCTTGGTCTGATATAATTAGGGGTTAAAATGAGTGGAAAAAGACCTAAATAACTGAACGATCTATGAGACAGTGGATGCAATGGTCCGTCGCTAGGTCGACGGTCCGTCGGTCCTGATCGTTGCACCTGGTCAGAACAGGGGTTCACTACCTCTACTGTGACAACTTGGGCGATGGTCCATCGCTAGCTCAATGGTCCGTCGGCCTGGGCCGTCCCTCTTAGGAAAATTGTGGTCTTTATCCCTCACTGAGAGGGCTTAGGCGACAGTCCGTCGCTATCTCGACGGCCCGTCGGCCTTCACCATCTCACCTGAGCAGTTTTGACTTCTTTCTGTATTTCGGACATAACTTTCAACCCTGATACCGTATTTTGACGAAATTGGTATCGTTGGAAAGCTAATTAAACTTTTCACTTAACAAAAAGTGAAAATATTAGAAATTCCACGTGTACAAAAGTGGATTAATCTTTTAAAGTAAGTTTTTAACATTCTTGGGGTGTTTTCAAGCTAGGAAGAAGTATGGGGTATTACAATACTACTCCTTTTAATATGTATGCTCATTATGTTGGAAATCCACTTTAAAATCTAGTATAATAGTTTATTACGAAAACCAACTTTATAATTGCTAAGTTAAACTGAAATCTGAAACTGTAAAGTGGATTCAATGTCTAAGCTGAGATCAAAGATCACATCTTTATTAAAAATCTAAAAATACTTTAGCCATAGGGTTCTGATAGCATAATCTATCTTAAAATAGCAATATTCAACTAGGGATTAATACCCATCCATCAAATTCATGTCAAAATATAATAAAAATCATGCTTGATAATGGAGGTATTGATAATTCATCTCAAAATTTGAAATTTACCGCAATACGTGTGAAAATACAAAAATACACATCCAATTCCAATTCTAAATCACTTGAAATGTCATAATCTTGCAAATAATAATAATGGGTAAGAACACTAATTGAAAACTCATGTATATTCATACAAATCATGTAAATTTATAATTAAAAACTAGATTTGGGCACAAGGTTGAAAGAATATCCTTGTTCATAAACCCAACATACCTTAATTGATGAAATTGATGAGACCACTTCATTTTGGATTCCTATTTGTGCTTTTGAAGTTGAATTCTTGAAGTTCTTGAATTAGGAATCCTTAATCTTGAACTATCTTGGAAGAATAATGGAGAAAATTTGATTCCCTGGGGAGTAAGTTTTGAGCTCTAGGATTTTCTTTGAGAGAGAATTGATGAAAAATATGCATAAAGTACTTAGAATATGTTTAATTCAGTGTTTTACATGAATTGGGGGCTTAGGAATTAACTAGACTACCCTCTTAAAAATTTAATCGGAACTAGAAAAGAAAGTAAATTCCCCATTTGGCATGTCACCGCGATCCACCACTATCGCAGCGACTCACTGGAAATAGACTATTGTGAACTGTAAAATCAAAGTGATGAGGATCTATTACGGTAAGCCACTGAAATGCCATTTAGGACATCACCGCGATGCGCCACCATCGAGGTGAGCTACTGGAAATTGAAAATTAGGAAATGGGACTTCAATGCAACGTGGGACAATTGCAGAGGTCCACTGGAAATTGACGATTGTCATTTTGCATGTCACGTCGATGCAGTGCTTCCCAATTTGGGAAACTGTCTTCACTAAAAATGTCCTAACCCAAGCTGAGTATCAAATTGAGGCAAAATTGGTATCATTGGAAAGCTAATTCAATTTTCTACGCACTGGAGGGTCGATAACTGGAAAATTCTATATGTATCAAAGGTTATTCATTTTTTAAGCTAACCCTTGACATTCTAGGAGCTAAATTGAGCTAGGAAAAAGTGTGAGGTATTACATTATCTTCCCCTTGAGAATGTGGTTAGCTAAACTAAAAATACTGAGGAATCTGAGCCTATGTGCAGGCATGCACAACTGAAACAAACTGTATGACTGAATTTAGAACATACTGAATGACTGAGCTAATTTGTGAGTGCTTGAATTTACATGAAGACAACTATATAGCTGAATCTGAGACTAGTAAAGAACTGAACTGAGGAAGATTCTTACCTTCGGCTGAATCTGAGTTCGTGGAGAAAAGATGAGGATACTTGGTACGTATGTCTGCTTCTTCTTCCCAAATAGCACCCTCAATAGATTGGTTTCACCACGGAACTTTAACTAAGGAAACTTCTTTGCTCCTTAGTCTACGGATCTGGTAGTCAAAAATCTCTACTGGAAGTTTTTCGTATGAAAGGTTATTCTGAATATTTGTACTTTCTAAAGGGATTACAATAGCTAAATCGCCTATGCACTTCTTCAATGAGGACACATGGAACACTGGATGAACTGATGACAAGTATGTGGGTAGCTCAAGATCATACGCTACCTTTCCCACATGACTCAAAATCCGGTAGGACCTATAAATCAGGGACTAAGTTTCCCCTTTTGCCAAATCTCTTCACCCCCTTCATGGGTGAACCTTTCAAATACACCAGGTCATCAACCTCAACCTCAAAATCTCTTCTTCTTATATCTGCATAAGATTTCTGATGACTCTGAGCTGCTTTTAACCTCTCTCGAAGCAACTGAACTTTCTCTATGGATTTAAACACCATATCTGGCCCAGTCAAAGCGTCCTCACCCACTTTGAACCAACCGACTGGTGATCTATATCTCTGCCTATAAAGAGACTCAAATGAGGCAATCTAGATGCTAGAATGGTAACTGTTATTATAGTCAAACTTAATCAACGACAAATGGTCATCCCAACTTCCTTTAAAATCAAGAACACATGCCCTCAACATATCTTCTAAAGTTTGAATGGTCCTCTCTGCCTGACCATCAATCCGCAGATGCAAAACTGAACTGCGATGAACGTGGGTACCAAGACCCTTCTGAAAGGCTCTCCAAAACTGAGATGTAAAATGAGTACCTCTATCTAAGATGATAGATAAAGGACTTTCATGCAATCTGACTAACTCTATGATATACAACTAAGAATAATATTCAATTGGATAGGACGTGTGGACTGCAAGAAATGGGCTAACTTGGTCAATCTATCTACAATAACCCAAATCAAATCATGCTGACAACGCGATTGGGGTAATCTAGTCACAAAGTCCATATTTACCTCTTCCCACTTCCAAGTGGGGATACTAAACTCCTGCAATATACTACCAGGTCTTTGATGATCTATCTTAACCTGTTGACAAGTTGCACACTTGGCTACAAATTCTTCTATATCTTTCTTCATACCACTCCACCAATAAACTTCCCGCAAGTCATGATACATCTTGATGGCTCCTGGATAAATGGAATAACGCACACCATGTGCTTCCACTATAATCCGCTGCCTCAAATCATCAACACATGGCATACATAATCTACTTCGGTATCTCAACACACCATCTTCCCCTTGGATAAAGCCTCTACCTTTTGGTCTTTAATTGACCCCTTCAGTTTGACCAAACTAGGATTTGTATCCTGCTTGTCTTTTACTTTAAAAGCTAGAGAGTATTCTAAACTACTCTGAACCCAAACATTTCCTTCAACTGAGTCAACCAACCTCACACCCAATCTAGCTAACTGATGAACTTCGTGAACTAGCTCTCTCTTAGCATTCTCCACATGAGCAACACTGCCCATAGAAAATCTACTAAGGGCGTCTGCCACTACATTGGCCTTGCCTGGATGATACAATATACTCATATCATAATCCTTCAACAATTTTAACCACCTTCTCTACCGAAGATTCAACTCCCTATGAGTAAACACATACCTTAAACTTTTATGATCTGTAAACATGTCAACATGCACCCCATACAGATAGTGCCTCCATATTTTCAATGCAAACACAACAGTGACTACTCAAGATCATGGGTCGGGTACTTCTTTTTGTGAGGCTTAAGTTGTCTAGAGGTGTAGGCTCTAACCTTACCTCGCTGCATTAAAACATAACCCAGACCAATTCTAGAAGCATCACAATAGACAACAAAACTATCTGTACTATCAGGTAATACTAAAACTAGGGTTGAAGTGAGCCGAGTCTTCAACTCTTGAAAACTCTTCTCGCAGGAATCTGACTACTAAAACTTAACTTTCTTCTGAGTCAATCTAGACATAGGGTATGCAATCGAAGAAAAACCCTTAACAAAACATCTGTAATAGCTAGCTAAACCCAAGAAACTTCTAATGTCTGAAGGAGAAATAGGTCTAGGCCAGTTTCTTACTATTTTTGTCTTTTGGGGATCAACTCTAATTCCCTTACAGGAAATGATATGACCAAGGAAAGCTACTAATCTTAGAAAAAAATTGTATTTGCTGAATTTGTCGAACAACTAGTGATCTCTAAGAGTCTGCAACACAATTCTAAGATGGTCTGCATAATCATCCTCGCTACGAGAGTAGACAAGAATATCATCGATAAAGACTATGACAAACATGTCCAAATACTGTTTGAACACTCTATTCATCAAGTCCATGAAGGATGCAGGGGACTTTGTAAGACCAAATGACATGACCAGAAACTCAAAATGACCATAACAGGTTCTGAAAGTTGTTTTTGGAATATCACATTCCCTTACTTTAAGCTGATGATAGCTGGATCTAAGGTCTATCTTGGAGAATTAACTTGCACCTTTGAGTTCATCAAATAAGTCATCAATTTTAGGGAGAGGATATTTTTTTTTTACTGTGACTTTATTCAACTGACGATAGTTGATGCACATTCGCAAAGAACCATATATTTTTTTGCACGAATAGGATGAGAGAGCCCCAAGGAGAAATACTAGGCCTTATGAAACCTTTATCTAATAGGTATTTAAGTTTCTCTTTTAAATCTTTAAGCTCGGCTAGATCCATATGATAAGGATGAATAAAGATAGGTTGGGTATCTGGGAGAAGATCAATACCAAATTCTATTTCGCTATCGAAAGGTACCCCTGTAAGTCTTTGGGAAAAACATCAAGAAACTCATTGACTACACTGACTGACTGAATTGTTGGAGTCTCAGAATTAGTGTCTTTGACTCAAACTAGATGATAGATACACCCTATTGAGGTCAACTTTCTGTCTTTAATATAGGATATGAAATGACTCTTGGGAGACACTGAATTACCTTCCTAAACAAAGACTGGCTTATCTGAAAACTAAAACTTCACCACTTGGGTGCAACAATCTATGGATGCATTACAAGAATGGATCCAATCCATCTAAGAATAAGTTCAAAGTCAACCATATCTAACTCTATTAAGTCTGCTAACATAATTTTATGAAGGACAGTGACAAAACACTTTCTATAGATCTATTTGGCAACAGCTGAATCACCCACTGGGTAGAAACCAAGAAGGGATCAGGGATCTTTTCAGGACCTATTTCAAAATTCACTGCAACTAACGGGGTCATGTAAGAGAAATTCGACCGAGGGTCTAAAAACACATAAATATCAAGATGAAAGACACGAAACATACCAGTAACAACATCTGGTGAATCCTCCTGCTCCTGACAGGATGGTAAAGCATAAAACTAATTCTAGCACTGACCGCCACTAGTATTGGATGATACTCCCTAAGGGGGATTGGAAGACCTAGAGGAGTTAGTGCGCTAGAAGCCTAAGTTTGGGGACGAATATACCTGTTTCCTTGCTTAGAATGCGGACACTCTTTGATTTCATATCCCAACTTACCACAACCATAACAACTTTTCTGTCCTAATAAGCACTCACCAGGATAGTTCTTACCATGCTTAGCACATAGAAGATAACTGGGCTTTCCACTCACGCTATTTTGGGATCTGAACATAAAAGTCTTACTCGACTGCTCCTATATAACTCTGGGTACGGGACCACTAGCTGAAGATGGAGCTGGCATAGATGAATGATTCTGAGACTAAAATGATTTCCCTCTCAAAATCTAGTCTGACCATACTCAAACTGCCTAGTTCTAGCCTTCTTATTTCCCCTCTCTTTTCCCTTCAACTTTTCTTCCTCAATCTATTGAGCATGAATCATCAACCTAGAAAGATCCATGTCCCCAATAAGTATGGAAGTCCTACACTCCTTAACCACTAAGACAGATACTCCAGTAACAAACTTACTTATACTCGCCCTAGGGTCATCCATCATATCAGGGGCATACTTAAAAAACTGGTTGAACTTAAGGTAGTACTCCTTTACTGTCATCAAGCCCTGGCTAAGGTTCACAAACTTTTCTACTTTAGCTTCTCTCATTTCATGCAAAAAAAATTGTCTAGAAAAGCATCCTGAAACACCTGCCAACTCATAGGAGCTACATTCTCACCTATACCATTCTTTCATATAACCACCCAATCATACGCTATATCCTTCAATCTATAAGATTTTAACTCTACACTCTCTACGTAAAAAACATGCATAATCTGGGTGATGTTCTTCACCTCATCTAAATAAAGCTATGGGTCTTTACCTGCTTTCGACCAAAAGAACTCTAGCGGACTCATTCTCATTTCGAGGGTTAGCAGACTGGGGTGGTAGGTTATCATTTCTGTGGGCATTAGCTCAGTGAGGAGGCATATTCAACTATCACATAAGATCATGAGTTAAAAGAAGATGGAGATACTATAAGCACGATAGATCATGAAAGAAAGAGATTATTTCTTAAAAATATCCCTTAACCTGTTGATCTTAAATGTGGTGCGCTACACACCCATGATCAAGAGTCTACGTAACGTAGCTTGTATGACTCCCTAAGACTCTTATAAACTTAGGCTCTGATACCAAGTTTGTAACACCCCAAAAATGGGTCCCTAGACATCACACGGTGATCAAGACTAAGAGTAGCCTTAAGCTAACCCTGTCTGCCTTCTACTAAGTCTGAGTCTCATAACAAGGGAGTATAGACATAAAATCATACTAAATATGGAAATCTATCTGAGCTAACTGAGAATATGTGAATATAATCTTTGGAAAATACTAGACTAAATAGTCTGAACAATCAATACTGAATAATCTGAATCATAAGTAGTAGTCTGGCAAGCCTCTACTACTAATCCTAGAGAGTCACTGGGAAAAACCCCCAACTAACTTGAACTGTCTGAAAATACTAAATTTTCTATATTGATAAGCTGAAAATCTGAATGACTAAGTCCCCGAACTATGAGGATTCACCAACTATCGGGATGTAGATGGAGATGCTCAAAATCATTCATGCTACTAGAACAGAGCACTAGAAACTACATTATGAGATAATATAGCATATAGACGTATATTTGGATCAGTCATTTGAGAATATACTGAGTATATATGGGTGAATGCATAAGTAAAAACAAAGTCTCAACATAATCATAATTTGAAAAAATAATACATACTAAATGTAGATGACTCACACAAGTTGGAACAACTGAAAGCTGAGAATCATAATCATGAGTATTTAAATCATACTTTATAAATCTAGTGAGTCAAAACATTTAGTTCTAAAAGCTATACTAGTATTTTGTCCGTAAATCATACTGTCTAAGTGAAGAAGGGACTCACTTTTATATCTAAAATCTGAAAGTTGAAATCTGTAGCTAAAGGCTTACATAAAGCAATGTCTAAATAAAATGGTAAGCCTTTACACTTAGTTTCTAAAAGTTGTTCTATTATTCTTTACTCTTTTCTATAAGATGTAGGTAAATTCACTCAAAATCTATTTATTTATTTTTAATATTAGGGAGGTTCTTCTAACCGACATAAACCATGTGAGCTATTATGTAGTCAAACGTCTAGTTCCCTTATGGGAAAACCTTACGTTGGGGGGGGGGGGTGTCATACTCTTGCGAAGGAGTATAACCTAATCTAAGTGATCACATCTGTATCTGTCATCAATATAGAAATGGGAATAATCTGATAATCTGAACCTACGTTGGCTCGTAGTTCTGGGGCATATGAAATATCCAACTCGGTGCTAAATACTACTCCCTTTAATATGTATGCTCATTCTATTGGAAATTCACTTTAAAAGCTGGTATAATGGTTTATTACGAAAACCAACTGTATAATTGCTAAGTTAAACTAAAATCTGAAACTATAAAGTGGATTCAATGTCTAACTGAGATCAAAGATCACATCTTTATCAAAAATCTGAAAATACTCTAGTCATCGGGTACTCCTAGCATAATCAATCTTAAAATAGCAATATTCAACTAGGGTTTAATACCCATGCATCAAATTCATGTAAAAATATAATAAAAATCATGCTTGATAATGAAGGTATTGATAATTCATCTCAAAATATGGAATTTATTGCAATACGTATGAAAATACGAAAATAGACATACAATTCAACTTCTAAATCCCTTGAAATATCATAATCTCGCAAATAATAATAATAGGTATGAATCCTAATTTGAAACTCATGTATATTCATACAAAATCATGTAAATTTGTAATTAAAAACTAGTTTTTGGCACAAGGATGAAAGAATATCCTTGTTCATAAACCCCACATACCTTAATTGATGAAAATGATGAGAGCACTTGATTTTGGATTCCTATTTGTGCTTTTGAAGTTGAATTCTTAAAGTTCTTGAATTAGGAATCCTTAATGTTGAATTATCTTGGAAGAAGAATGGAGAAAATTTGATTTCTTGGGGAGTAAGTTTTGAGCTCTAGGATTTTATTTGAGAGAGAATTGATGAAAAATATGCATAAAGTGCTTAGAATAGGTTAAATTCAGTATTTTACACGAATTGGGGGCTTAGGAATTGACTAGACTACCCTTTTAAAAATTTAATCAAAAATGGAAAAAAAAAAGAAAATTCCCTATTTGGCGTGCCACTGCGACGTGCCACTATCGTGATGGCTCAGTCGAAATTGACTATTGCAAACTGGAAAATTAGTACGATGCGGAGCTATCGCGGTAAGCCACTAAAATACAATTTAAGTCTTCACCGTGACGTGCCACCATCGTGGTGAGATACTAAAAATTGACAATTGGAAAATGGGACTTCAACGCGATGTGGACCAATCACGAAGGTCCACTAGAAATTGACGATTGTCATTTTCCATGACACTGTGATGCAGTGCTTCTCAATTTGGGATATTTTCTTCACTAATAATGCCATAAATTCTAAATCGAGTATCATATTGAGGAAAAATTAGTATCGTTGGAAAGCTAATTCAATTTTCTACACAATAAAGGGTCTATAATTGGAAAATTCTATATTTAGTCAAAGGTTATTCATTTTTTAAGCTAACCCTTAACATTCTTGGAGCTTAATTGAGCTAGAAAAAAGTGTGGGGTATTATAGAGGATCGGGTAGGATGTAGTTCAAAAAAATAGGCCAATTTTTTTTTGTCCTATTATTATGGGTGGATGATCTTCTGGAATGATTATTGAGAGGAGGACTTTATGGGAATGGAAGTGTTCACACATTCCTAATGCTCCTGGTGAAATTTCTCCAGTATCGAGCTATGAGATGTTTGGGATCCAAAATTGTGTACTTGATGGGGAGAAAGAATAATTTTGGGATTGTGATAACCGAACTCTGCATAGAGCCTCCTACATATCTCGAGTGTCATGAGAATCATGTCAATGTAGTTCAAGATGAGGAAATGGAGAAATTTTGAGGTGGTTCTCAAAATTTACCCCAGTGTATGATATATGGATTTGAAAAAATATGTTGTTATTCTTGATTGAAAAGATGCATGATGTCTCTGATTGTCTATGGAGACTTGAAGATGAAATGACAGATCCGCTTATTTACTAGGAATTGGGGATGAATGTTATCTTTGATTATTTACGGGGAGTTATGTAATGAATGAAAAATGTCTTTAATTCTCTACGAAGACTTAATGCATGACACCTTCAATTATATATGGAGACTTATGTTGATGGTTGTATCCAATTGTCTATGAAGACTGACATTGAATGATGATGTCTTTGATTGTATATGATGGTTGTGCATGATATGATGATATCTTCAATAGTTTACGAAGACTTGATGCATGACACCTCCAATTGTCTATGGAAGTTGATGTTGATTATCGTCTTCGATTGTCTATGGAGACTGATGTTGAATGATGATGTCTTAATTATGTATGATGACTGTGCATAATATGATGATGTCTTTGACTGTTTACAAACACTTGATGCATGACACCTCCAATTATCTATGGAGGCCGATGTTGATTTTCATCTCTGATTGTCTATAGAGACTGATATTGAATGATGATGTCTTTGATTTTCTATGATGACTGTGCATGATATGACGAAGTCTTTGATTATTTACGAAGACTTGATTCATGACACCTTCAATTGTCTGTGGAGGCTGGTGTGGATTATCGTCTTCGATTATCTATGGAGACTGGTGTGATGAATGATGTCTTTGATTGTATAAGAAGACTTAATGACATCTCCAATTGTCTATGGAGATGAATGTTTATTATGGGAAAGTCCTCTGGTTGTCTTGGTGCATGATATCTCCGATTGTCTACACAGACTGAAGATAATGGTTGCCCTCAATTGTCTATGAAGAATAGGGTCATCAACTAGTAAAGTGATTGAATTCTAATTTCCTCTTGTTGGTGGAACAACTGAAAGGTAATAGCCTCTCGAATGGCGGAGCTGTTGAAATTAAAGAGCTATTGACTGACGGAGCAAAAGATAATAGTCTCTCAATAGGCAAGGCTAGGGAGATATGGGGCTCTCGACTGGCAGAGCGACGGGAAGGTAATAACTAGCGAGGATATTGAAATGTTATAGCCTCTCAATTGGCAGAGCATATGAAAGTTAATAGCCACTAGACTGGCGGGGCTATGAAAATATAAAAGCCTCTCGACTGGCGGTACTGTTGAAAGGTGATAGCCTCTCGACTGGTGGGTCTATTAAAAGGTAGGAGCTTTGAGAATACCCAATAGAAAGGCAAAATATTTGTGTTTGAAGGCGGTAGCTTGAAAAGAAAGGTCAATTTTCTGTATTTGAAAGTTGGTTTCTTGAATGAAAAGCATAATGCATGTATTTAAAGGTGAATGTCATGAGAAAAAAAGAAAATTATTTTGTATTTTCTTTGCAAAAATGTTGAAAAGTGGAAAATGCAGAAAATTACTTTGTATTTTCTTTTGTAAGATATATGAAAAGGTGAAAATGCAAAAAATTGTTTTGTATTTTCTTTATAAGAAATACTGAAAGTTGAAAATGCAGAAGATTGTTTTGTATTTTATTTGTGAGAAATGCTGAAAAGTGAAAATGCAGAAGATTGTTTTGTATTTTGTTTGTAAGAAAGGCTAAAAGGTAAAAATTGTAGAGATTTGTATTGCATTTTCTTTGTAAGAAATGTTTAATGTAGAATATTATTTTGTATTTTCTCTTATAAGAAATGCTGAAAGTAGAAAAAAGCATAATCGTGTCTTCACTGTAGTCGGTACCAACAATTAGTAATGTATATAAGAATATCCCCATATCTTTTCTCAGCTAACCGAGATCGACTTCTGGGTAACTCCTATAGCTTTAAATGGTACTTCAGACATACCTAAGTACCGACAAGATTTGTTCGTCTTACTTCAAACAAAGGTTTTAAACTATACCTACTCCCATATTTCAAGTGCCCTCTTTAGAAAAAATGTTTTATTTTCACACTTATTTGAGTATTTTCTTTTGAATTTAGAGACGTCCAGCGATGTACACTCACACTTAGAAAGAAGTTCAATGAATGCAACTATGATACCATAGGCTTGACCTTTATGTAAGTTCCACTAATGTGAGAACACTTAGAGTAGGATCTTGTAGGATTTACTATCGTCTTGTATTGTAGGCTTAGGGACGGGTAGGATGATATTTGGGATGAGAGTGACTAATTCCTCAATGAATGTTGCCCCGTATATATGTTTTAGACATTTGTCGTGCTTTGACGCTTGATCTTTGTTGGTCTTCGTTGTCCCTTATTTTGTATTTGCTTCGACTTCTTTTGAATCTTGTGTAAGAGTTTTTTATTTTTTTTCAATAAATGTATTTTCTTTTTTTTTATGATTCTCCACATTTGTCAGAGTTCTCTTTCTTTTTTTTTTGGGTGGGGGGAGGGGGATTTTGCGCCTTATTCTTTGAAGTCATCTTTCTTTTTTTGTTCTTTTGGGGTTATGCGTCCTTTTTCTTTGGAATCTTTGATCTTAAATCTTCATTCACAATTTACACGTATGTAATGCGCTCAAAGAGGTGGGCCAAGAGAGGGATACTATATGGAATCACTCAAAAGGTATAGGCTTAAATGTGGTTATCCAAAGAAAAATTTTAGGCTTAAAGGGGAAATGCTAGGGATTAATGTCATTTGGTGGGCTGTGAAAGACATAATCGGGTCAAAAGAAGGCCTACAACCCTTCCCTAAACTAAGTGTTACTCAAAATTTTGCCTCAACAAACATTCAGGCCAAGTTCTAGATCAACAATGCAATGCAATGAACTAATCTAAATCTCACCATACAATGCACTAGAAACGATGAGGTTGGCTTCATTCTTGTCTTAGATGTATGAAAGAGAGTTTTTCAAGTGTCACTCATATTTGACTAAAAGGTACCAAAAGAATCTATGATTTACTATGAAGTCAGTCCTCTCCATCATACCACTTTATTTTTTTCATGCACATTCCTAACTGTGTTGTTACCAACCAAGTCAAAATTTTGAATTTTTTTATTTAGAAAAAAGAATGGGACCGAACATAAATGAGGGTTGCCTACGTATCTTTTTAAAACAAGAATCAGGTCTTCATAGTTCAGACGAATTTGTAAATTTATATGTAACATGTATGAATATACAAGAGTGGTGGTCATCCTTGAAAATAATGTGAAAGGTGATTAGGGAGGAACTACTTGTAGTATTAAAAAATTTTCTATCAGACAATTGAGTATTGAGTGGATGAATGTCAAGCATGAGGAGATTTTTGAAATTACTTCAATATGTCGACGAGATTGGAAAGGTCGGACATTGGATAAGTTATGGCATTATTTCCCTGCAGTTGGTGGGATCGTTATAAACGAAAGATTATTGAACCCTTGATTTGAAAGTGGGGATCGATACACTGTAAGTTTAATGATTTGTGATGGTCGAAAGAAGAAGCTAGGTATTCTTGAACCAAACTCGGGTGAGGAATTGGAGGTATCGACTAGGCTCTAACGTTATTGAAATTTAAATTTTGAGGAGTTATTTATTTGCACTCTTTGAAGACCTTTGGAGAGTGTCTTCTAACTGTTACAGAAAAATTGCTCCAGTTTGAATACCGGAGAAATTATTCTGCAATAGTAAAGAGACAAACCCCTAATACAAAATTGCCTATGTATCTTATCAGGACAAGAATCAGGTCAAAACATAGTTCAAACCTATCTGTGAGTTTATTTAGAATAGGAATGAATAATTCCGAGAAGGCGCACTAATCTAAATGCACCAAATTTGAAACTGTGGAATTCAAAGAAGATTTGGGAGAGTGTAAGACACCCCCCGCGTGAACCACAGTGTGTGAAGTGTACGGTCAAAGACTCGGTGAAATTGTGATTATTGTTAAATAAAGTAAAAAATAATGTGTAGTAATTTTTACAATGTATAGATATAGTGTAAAAATAAGTAATAAATCAAAGAATTAATATGCAGCAAAACTAATTTGTACAAATAATGTAAAAAATTTATAAGTAAACAGATTAAAGGATCAAAGAATTTAATCGTATGCAAAAATGAAAAAATACCTCCCTCGATTGAAAAATAAAGTCTATCATGGTTAGAACCCACAGAATTCCCCAACAGAGTTGTTATTCTGTCATGCTCTGTTTTTTCTAAGGTTAAATAAAACATGACTTGCAGACTCTAAAAGAATTGAAATTTGTACAAAGTCGCTACCTAATTTTTAAGGAAATCAATTTATTTTTTAATACGTATGATTAATATTTTATTCTGCGAAAATCAATTAAGACTCGGGATAAGGGTTCAAATTATCCCGAAGTGAAGGTGTTAGAAATCCTTCAGGATCCACAAATGTGGTACCCGACTAGACTAAATTTATCAAAAAGGAGAGGTAAAAAATGATTCTTTTTATAATAATATGAAAAATATATGTATATTAAGTATATGAGTAAGCTTTATTGTTATGAAAATATGTAAAAAGTATGTATAAAAATGTACAAATTACATGTGAAAAGAAAAAGTATTTTGTGGCGTATGAATAAAAAAATATCTTTTATGTACTATGATAGAAAAACTATTTTGCAAATTTTTTACTTGAAAAAGAAAAGATTACACAATGTTTATTATGTGAATTCGTGGAAATTAATTGATTAATTTCATATACTTGTGTAAATATTAAAGGACTAAGTTTTGCCTAAATACATGACGAATATTATAAGTAAAAAAGTTCTCGTCGGACATTCCAAAAGTAAATTTTTTACTATTTTGATATTTGTACAATTATAATAATGCAAAAATATAAACGTAAATTTAAACTCCCTTTAAACACTATTTTTGACGAGTATTCTTGAAAACATGTACAATCACGTAAGTGACAAAATAAATAAATTAAGAACTATATGTGCATTGATGTATTCAAATCTACATAAAAATAGAGTTTTTTGTTAAAGCGCGGGCTCGGATTAAATTTTAGATATGCCATGACTATGAAGTGGTTGCTCGATAATCGGTCATCCTAAATCGCCTTGCCAAGATACGAATCATAAAATATTTTGTGTCGTCATCACCCAAATTATTTATTTTTTGTTATGTATTTGTATACGTAAAATCCGTCTTTTATTTGGGAAGGCCTTGAAAACCAACGGGAGTTTCTTCATCGGCCATTCATTTATTTAAATGTAAACTAAGTAAACTTTAAAAAAAAATCATCTTTTGTTATGGGGTGGCCGCAAGTATCCGCTGGAGAGATAATGTCATTGGCTAAGTGTTGGCCTTGATATAAAATAATAAATTTGAGAAAATAAAGTTTGTCTTTTATAATGTGATGGCCTCAAGTATCCGACGAAAAGATAATGTCATTGGCCAAGTTTTGATATTTCTTGTTCATTAATAGTGTAGTATCAATCAGTAAAGTAAACAGGCAAAATTGGCAAAAACAATCCAAAAAAATAAGCAACAAGAATGATGGTGGTAACATATTATCGGGACAATGTTAGTCACCGAAAAGTACAAGATCAGAAAAAAATCAGAGAGCCAGACCACAATAATAACTACAACAACCTCAAGAATAACGGTACGATAACTATGCCAAAGGTTCACCAGAATTCACAGAGTTAACAAAAAATATCAACAAATAATTCAAAACAGTGAAACACTGTTAGAGCACAACAACACCCATGTACATATAACGGAGAGATATAGAGAGAAATAATAGTTAACCAACGAAAAAAGCAAAATTTCAAACGATGATGATGCTGACGTTGCTTCTACAACTTCGTCGAAGCAACGCCAGATATACAAATTCCAGACAGATCTAGCCTATCACGGTCTGGGCAGTGGCAAGAGGGAGCAGTGAAGAGAGAGGGGAAAAAAGATATCAGTGGGGAGGGGCGTGGTCGGCAGTTCCAGTGGCGATAGAGTTGTTGTTGGTCTTCGACCGTTTTTGTGCGTGTGTGGATGTTTGTATATATGTATTTTGTATATTCGAAAAGAAAAATATATGTGGTATGTATTTGTGAGAAAGAAAAATATATGTGTATTTTTTTGTGTTCAAGAAATATTAACCCTAAAAGATGCCTTTTCTTTTTTATAATAGCACGCCTTTTGGTCTTTAGAGTATTGACCAAAGGATTTTCATCCTTTTGACCAACGAACAAAGTTATTGTCTAAAGGGTGATGTCATTGAGTTGTCATTGTCAGATGTGACAAGACATTATATGTAGTCGTTGTCGGATGTGACAAGACATTATTGTGTGATCGTTGTCGGATGTGACAAGACACCGAGTTATTATACTGTGTAAAAATAATTAATCCGACTCAGTATTTGTGGGTTGTAATAAATATACAAAATGTAGGTATTGATATGTAATTACAAAAAATGTAAGGATTATTAAAAATATTGAAAATGTAATTAATTTGAAAATAGTTTTAAAATGTGATGTCATGTCGTGTACGTGTGCAGCTGATTGTGAAAAAATATTAAAAACGATAATGTACTTATAAAAATCTCAATTTACAGAGAATTATTAATAAATTATGAATAGAAAAATACGCTAATAAATTGATAAAATTCTAAAGTAAGAATGATTATCAATAATATGATTATCAATAATTTGTCAACAATTATAAAAAAATATGTTAAAAATGTGTTTCATGCCTTTTAGCGATTAGGAAGCTTGAAGACGCTAATTTTAAGCACGGAGAGCAAAAAATAGGTGTCAACAATAACCATGTGCATCTCCATGCAATTTTTCAACTGAAGTTCTTTCAATCTCCATTGTCGCATCATCTTCTTTTTGGAGCACTACTTTTTTTTTCAATTAACAATCGACACTTCTTTTCATCGTGACTCTGGTGCCTACAATGGGTGCAATATTAAGGTAAATTATCATACACTACCTCTTGAAACTCCTCAATAATTTTGCCCATAAATTTGTTCACACTTTGAAGTCGAATACGATCCGAATGCTTGTCCATTAAGTCAAGGATGACTCTAACCCTAGCCGTTCTTGGTCTTGATCTCACTTGTGTGGCCTTATCCACAACAAAAGGTTTTCCAACAGCTGAAGCAATGGAAAATAAAGACCTCTTAGAAAACAAATCCTTCGACAAGTTTGGAAACGAAATCCATATTGCCGCACGTAAAGTCTCCAATCTGATGATTTTTGCCATTGTGCATGAAATAATTCACACCTCTTGACAATGCAGACATGAAATCATCATATTGATCCACACGAATAAGAAGTTGCCTTTGAGCAAGCAACCCGACAAGACAATGTTCCTTAATGTCGAGAAATATAGGCAAAATCGTTCTTAAAATTGACAAATCTGGTGATCTCATGGATAATTTAACCACTATGGCTTGATGAAGTTCCTCCTCTTTGGCGAAATCTTGTCGTTCATCCAACGTAAATTGTAACGTTGGAATTCCACGAACAACTTCAATAGGTATTAAACTAGTTTGTGAAAGATTAATAGTTGATTGTGTTTGATTTAACTTATCAACATAATTATAGTTTGTATTGGTATTTGTAGTGTTGTTTGTAGGGTTTTGGAGAAGCTCTCCCACAGCCAAAGGCTGGGGAGAGTTTGGCTGTGGGAGAGACGGTGGCAGCCATATTGTCCTAGTTTCCCATGTCGCCAAGAGAGAGAAAAGGAGAGGCTAGGGTTTTTTTTATACTGTGTTTATTGTTTTACAGTGATGGTTGAAGGCACATTCCCTTTTAAATTTTCTGTTGCATTTTGTCTCTTTGTATGTCCTATTCAACAACATAAGAGAAATTGTGATAGTGTAATCCAAAACTTTAACTTGTAGCTTGTACCTTGAAAAACAGTTAGTTGTTTCAGATTTTTGGGTTTGTTAAAGACAGATTCATAGAGAAGTATGGATTATGGTCATTCCTGTGTGTGGAAGATCGAATCGGCCCACATTTTTTAACAGTAACATTTGTCCACCTCTTCGCTATCCTTCCTTAAGCATTAGTTGCACGCAAAATAAGAACATCCACAATAAATAAATTGAGCCCGCTTTCTTCTGTTTTAGTATGCTACACGTTAGACACACAGTATTTATATATTTTCTCCGTTTAAGAAAATAAAGAAGATTTTTGAATTTTGTGGCCTTAAATTAAAGTTGTGTCAAATGTACCAAAATATCTTTCAATCTTGTGGTCCTAAACATGTCATGTGCAAAGTTAAAATTAAAGTATTGTCAAAAAAAGAAAAGACTCATTCTTTTTTAAACGAACTAAAAAGAAAAGTAGATCATTCTTTTTTAAACGGAGGGAGTAGTTCTTTTCAAATCAACTGTCCTTAATGACTAACCTTAAAACTATCTGGTTAGTTTCATGACTAAATGAAAGATTTCAATATCATAATTAATTATATTCCTATGGATGCAATGACTTAAATTTAATTTCTAATATGGTAACTACAACTACAACTACTTGGCATTGAACTTAACAAAATAACAGTGTGATTTGAAACATTTTAACCGTCACTTTACTTCACAACGAAAACAACAAAGAGTTGTAATGATAACCAACAAATCGAGAAAATAGAGGAGAAATTGCTTGTAGAAATAGTCGAACTGCTAAGATATTAGGGATTCGTATGTTGTTGTTTATATTGATGTCGAAAGATAAAACTTACATGTGAAATCCGCCGATGAGGCTTTTCAAATTGGTCCTCCTGGAGGGCTATTTGATCCTTCTGCTAATCAATAAGTCCCTTTGTAAAGAATTGGGTCTTCATAGAATATGTATTTACTAAATATAGATGTTGTAAGTGTTGGTTGTATGCGTTGGAACCGGCGAAGAATCGCGGCTACATCAATGAATCAACTGAATAAGCAAGCAAATTAAACAATACGAAGAAGAGATAACACGTTTGAATCATTTAAAATTGTCACACTGGCTTCTTAATGCAAATGTGCATCAAGTCGCACTCACATGGTTGTTTTATTAGACTCTTTTAAGTTTCGATTTAAGATAAGATAGTACACTTTCATAGCCCAAGACATAAACTTGCTAGTATTACTGTAAAAAGAAATAAAAAGATACCTGCCATGAATAGATGAATCTATTTTGTGGCTAAGAGATTTATCAAAGAAATTCTTATAGAGCAGTTAATAGCACCCAACTTTTCATATTATTAGGACGGTTATTTCTCGTGCAGTTACTGCAGTTAACAGATACACTTGTTGTTCCAAATACTTTTCTACTTTTTACTATTTTAAAATCATAAAAAAAATTAAAGTAACAGCAATGCATATTTTAAGCGATGACACATGGATGAGTTATATGCTGACATTTGGGTGAATGAGAGGGTTGTATCCTTCGTTATTAATAATATATAGATATAGATAGATATAGATATAGATATAGATATAGATTAATATATAGATATATAGATTTGGACTCTAAATTTGACTGCTATCAATTACTTTATGTTGTTATTTAAAAGTAATGATAGAAAGAAAAAATATTATAAAATTTTCTAAATTTCATAAGTTGAACAAGTAAATTAAAATAAATATTTTTGTTATGAAATATAAATTAAGAACAACAAGAATAAATAGAGAGAGAGGAAGTCTTCTTTATTTCTCTTGAGGGATGAGAGATCATCAGATTGAGGATACAATGAACAAAATCCCTCTATTTATAGGGAAAATACTCCTAGTTTCTCCCTAAAAGATAAATATTTCATATCCTAGTGAATATCAACTAGATCTTGATTGATCTTATCTATATTCTTAATAAACATTCACTATAATGTAAATACATTTATAACACTACCTCTTCAATGTCTATTGATAGATAATGTGCCTCATTAAAACCTTATTATAAAAAATTCAGTGGAAAAAAAATCTAGTGAAGGAAAAAGAGTACACATCTCTAATAATATGCATTTTGGCTGCCTCATTAAAAACCTTACAAGGAAAATCCAGTGGGACAAAATCTTGAAAGAAAAAAAGAGTGCAGTGTGTATTTGCTCACCCTGACGAGAATGTCAGTGAACCTTTGCATCCCGATCTTGTGCACCATATTCTTGAAAGTTGCAATTGGAAGAGACTTGGTGAATAATTCAGTGACATTGACACTTGAACGAATTTGTTGCATGTTAATATCACCATTCTTTTTGTAGCTCATGTGTATAGAAAAGCTTTGGGGAAATGTGCTTCGTTCTATCTCCTTTTATGGATCCTCCCTTAAGTTATGCTATGCATGTTGCATAATCTTCATATAACATTATAAGTATTTTGTCACATTTCAAACCATATTTTTCTCGAATGAGATGTATCATGAACCTCAACCACACACATTCTCGGCTCGTTTCATGAATAACTCTTACCTCAGCATGATTCGATGAAGTAGTTATGATAGACTGCGTTGTATATCTCCAAGATATGACAGTACCACCACATATGAACATATAGCCTGTTTGAAATCGAGCTTTATGCGAGTCAGAAAAGTACCCAACATCAACATGACCAATAAGATCGGGACTGTAATCTTTATAATAAAATAAGTCCATATTGGTAGTCTCTTTAGGTACCATATATATGTTTGATTTCATTTTGATGTCTCCTAGTAGGAGCAGAAACATACCATGCTAAAAAATTTACCAAAAAGATTGTATCAAGCTTTGTAGTATTTGCAAGATACATGAGTGCACCAATTGCACTAAGATATGGTACTTCATAACCAATCCAAATTGATATATCTCTCATTTCAGCAAATAATCTATTTCTTTTGAAAACTCTCCAAGAGTTTCAATGATTTTCAAGTTATAAACTTATGCAATATAAAGATTATAAATAAGTTTTCCAAAAACTTTTATATGCTTCAAACATTTTGAATCCTTAAAAAAGTTTTCATATAAATTTTGTCAAGTGACAATATTCAACATTTCATGAGTGACATCTTCAAATGTCTAGACTACAAATCAAATAAGTTTTATACTTACCAAGATGCATCCTTTCACGTCACTTGATAAATATTTCTACACCAGCATGCTTAAATAATTATAGAATTCAGATCCTCGTAATCTTTAATAATATTGCGCCAATATTGTATCAAAGATATCATCGATGATATAACATTTTGTGTCGGCTCACAATGTGACATAACATTTTGAGATCTCATCACTTCATTGTTTTCAGGTACCTAAACCTCTCATAAGGTTTTATGAAGTGTCATGTTATAGGCTCTTCAAGAGCACATTACCTTCTTAATAAGATTATTTGCTCCTTATTCTTTTAAAGAATTATTTCATTTGGAATCAACTGGTCTACCATGCTTTATGCATGCGTAGACTTTATCCTTTAGGGACACAAAATAGGAGCACTTGTAGCTTAATATGAGATGCTTTCGACATTTGACTTGAATTATATTTTGAATGAAGATCTGATGATAATTCTCAACATATTTCATAGATGCTTATGATATCCTTCTTATGTTAGAAAAACTAACATACATCCTCCATCTTCTTTGAGGAATTCATCTTTTTGCATCATGGTATATTTATTAATTGTATACCACAAATCAACTATTAGATAGAATAGTTGGTTCCTGATCTTGAGCCAATTGAGAGGGAAGAAATAATCATAATTTATTGATCTAATGCATACAAGTGCTATTGTATGCAGCATATCGTATTTCAGACCAACACATGAAGCTTTATTCTTATTAACAATGGTTTAACTATTTATCCAAGATATTCAATGCCAAACCATCATCATAAAGATGAATTATCTTTATTACACAACCTAAAAATTATGCTCTTGACTCAATTTATTTTGAACAAGAAACTTTATAAATGTCAAACTGGAGGTTGACAATAAACGTACAAGCTATCATCTTATATCGATGCATCTTAATATATCACAGACTGGTGAACAGGCCCTTATTCACATTTTATACTTTTCAAAGTTTGAAGGATCAAATTTCAACATTAGTTTGTCCAACCAACTTATCATGAGAACAAGCGATATAAACAATTCTTGAAGAATCTGCTAGTTCTTCAATACATGTCTAATACTCAATATGTACATCTTTGGGATGTCACAATCGTTCATATGAGTTTATAAACTCATTTATAATAGTAAACACAAGTTTACCATGACATGTATTTTTTTCTTTAGTAAATTTTAGATTTACTATACATGAATAAATTTCAGATTTACTACTTTAGAAGTAGATTTCAAAATAATTTTTTTCAGTTATCCTGCCTCTTTCGGAGGTGAGTTGTGATACCATCACAATCAAGTGCACATTTGCATTAATAAGCTTCTCATTTCCTAGGAATAGAATATAGTCCTTCCTTAAGCCTATCAAATTATGATAACTTATAACCTCTTTCGAGATTTTGCTACTTCAGAAGCAAATCGAGGTATACATATGATGTAGAGAATTTTTTCCTAGCATATCTTATAAACATAACAAGCGTGTAAAAATATTATCACATTGATGATTATTATTATATTATCCCTTCACGTTTATATTCGTTCATTCAATTACTTGTCTTCTTTCAGACATATTATGCACTGCTACTACATTCACTTCAGGAATGTAGCATATTCAATAAGACATGTTTCATTATTTTGCCTTAGTCATCATAATATCTTCAATATGGTGCATTGAAATTTAAAATCAATGTCTTATCCACATGAAGGTGTCTTAGACATAAATTAATGGGACTTGAACCCAATATCTTATCATCATGGTGCATCGAAACTCTTACCCATGTCTTACCCTTTTGGTGCGATGAAACTTGAATCCACCGTCTTACTCTCAATTAATATTATAATAGGCCAAATATGCATCCAAAGACCAATTGTCTAATGCTGTGAATATAATTTAAATTGGCTTTTAAATATAATTTCTTAAACAAAAGACAAGGTGGACGAAGAGGGAATTTGTATTCCTTTAACAGAGATTATTGTCGTGGAAACAAGAATTATAATAACTCATATATATTAAAACAAGTTACCAAGAAAAAACAATGATTAAAATATTAATTCAACAGTAAGAAAACAAAGCTTAAGCTAGTTAACCGTGCATGATCTATAATTTGTCATGTAATATAAGTTACCCGAGCTAAAGATTTGATGAAAAATTTTAAAACTATAAAAAACTTATTTTTCCTCTTGGTTTCTGTGAACTCGGGATAGCACCGTATAAAACTGGAAATTGGTTTGAGCGGCAGCGTCTCGTGCTGATTATGCGTTATGAAATATAAATTAAGAACAATAAGAATAAATAGTGAGAGAAGAGGGAAACTTCTTTATTTTTCTTGAGAGATAAAGAGATCATCAGATTGAGGATACAATGACCAAAACTCATCTATTTATAGGGAGAAATACTCCTAGTTTCTCTCTAAAAGATAAATATTTCATATCCTAGTAGATATCAACTAGATCTTGATAGATCTTATATATATTTTTAATAGACATTCACTAAAATGTAAATACATTTATAACAATTTTTAATATAAGAACCAAGTACAAACAACACATAGAGGAAAAATAAAAGTGAAAAACTATTTTTGAAATACTACAATTAAGCATAGAAGATTTGTAAAGAAGACACTATGAAAACTTAATTGGTAAAAGAGACACCCTAATTTAGCAACTAGGGTCTTGAAATAACAGGGTGGAGTCTGGGGATAAAAAGCATTTCTAAAAACTTAGAGAAGCCCTTTAAGTTATTTTTTAAACACTTTACACCGCATTCCCATTAAAATACACACAAACCAATTTTCTACCCCCCCCCCTCCAAATCTTCTCATGTTTGGTTAGCTTAAATGTTTTGAAAAAAAAAAATTCAAATCACCTTATTTTCCTCAAATTTAAGGAAAATAACTTTCCTTCAAAAAGTAAGGAAAACATTTTTCAAACCTCTCTTTCAACCTTACTCTCAAGTTGAAATGTTCATACAACCCTCAAAATCACCCATCCCTACCCCAGCCTGTAATACCCTATACCATCCCCACCTCTACCACACCTATCCAAAAAAAATATTTCAAATGTTTTTCTTACCTCATTCCCTACCTCAACCCCCACCCCCTACCAGCCCCCTAAGAAATTTAATTTTTTTTAAATATTAAAATTATTTCTTACCTAGCCCCTACCCGACCCTCCACCCTACCAGCTATCCCCCCCCCCCACACACACAAAAAAAAAGAATTAAATTTTCTAAAAAGATAATTTTTTTCTTACTCCACCCTCACTCTCCAACCCCACCCTTTTTTTTTACTAAAAATATTCATTTTATGTTTGAAAGGGGTTTTATTATTAAGTAATAAAACGAAAAATTTGTTTCAAAAAAGAATTGTTATGTTTAAAATCAGAATCACCACTTGGCATAAATCGGGTGTGCTAATCACCTTTGAAAATCCTTTTCAAAACGGTTTGACTCTCAAAATTGATCCACAAATAGAGATTCCAGTTAAGAAATTCTATTGACTGAGGGGAAGGTGTTAGGCACCCCTTGATCTCGTGGTTCGACCATGGTTGCTTCGTGGAGTATATAAGCTAGGACGATACTATGGAATGCATAAATCACACAAAACACACAATAAGAAAACAAATAATCAAACAACCAAAACTCCCAAAATAATGTCCGGTCCAATTAATTACAAACCAAAATAAAAAGGTACTGAAATGTAAAACTAAGCTAACCTACACTAATGCTAAACTACGCTCCATCCGGTGCTTCGGGCCTTGATCACAATCGATCTTTTGAATACAAAGTATCGTGGGGCATTCCCCGATAATGAATACAATGTGTATCGGGGCATCCCCTAGCCAAATGAGTATAATTGACCCAAATGCGGTAAACAAAACCATTCAAAAAATATTTTAAATATTCCAATCCACAAGTTCTAAATTTTCCTACCCGAGCCTACCATTTGTCTACCCGTCTCGACCTATTATGGCATTACCACATTCAACGACATTGATGAATCAAAATAGCTAATGCTTTCTCTTTATCAATTTTTAATTTCCGCCCCCAAATCATATTAAACCCCAAATCAAATTGAATTCACACTTACAGTGATTAACAAAACTTTAACACAAAATTAACAATTAGATAATGATAATTAAAATTTCTTCAAACAAAATCACATAAATATCATCACATTCAAAAACATTCACAAAAAATAGAGATGAGAGATATAAAATTGGTCCTCAATCGATGAATTTATTCCAAACAACAGGATCAAAACTCACGAAGCAACGGAGCCTCGACCCAAATGGAACCTCAACTTCGAACCTGCCAATTCCAATTGAATTCAACCTCGAACAACCTAAATATGATCCACCAGATCGATAATTCGACCTCAAACTTTGTTTTGACCGAACCCAAATATTTTTTCTTTCATTGTGTTTCGTCACTGGACTGGTTTCCATTGTTTTTCTAGTGAGGTTGATAGAATTAGGGAAATTATTATTTTCTAACAAAAATTGAGATGAAGAGACGAGTCTCGCCGAATTTTAAAATGGTTGTTGTTTCATCATTTTTCGAAGTGGGATGAAGCTGATGGCTTTGCCGGATCTCCTACGAGCTCAGAAGGAACGGAAAATGGAGAACCGAATCAAATTACGAGCAGCAGTAATGTTTTTCTAGTGAGAATCACTAGAATAGTCAGCCTCCATTAGTTTTCTCTCTCCTTTTCACTATCTCTCCCTCCCCGATCTCTCTATTTTACTCACTCTGTTCTTTCCCCGTTCCTTTGTCAATCTTACTGTGTGTGTGCAGTGTTCTGTGCATTATTCTCCCTCTCTATGAGTGTAATTTTTTGGTGAGGTGAAGCTGTGTATCCCCCTCTACAGTGAGGTGTATGTGTGTGTGTGTATGTGTGTGTGTGTGTGTGTGTGTATATATATAATGTCTAGTGTGTGAAAGGTAAGTGTGTGTATGGATAAGATGAAAATGTTATGGGTGTATATGACGTGTGAGTATTTGTTAAGGGAAACCAAAAATAGAAAAAGTGTGTAAGGAGTAGGGGTAGGGGGTGGGGTAGGGGTAGGTTGTTATATTTGTTATGAAATTGTTGGGAGTTGGCTATTATTTATTTGTCATTTTATGGAAAAATTATCAACTAAAAGGGTGTGTATGGTAAGGTGGGATAAATAGGTAAATTCGGCTTTTGGGAGGGACAAAATTACATGTCTACATCATGCTGGTTGTAAACACAAAGTGTTTGCAGACAAAGAAGTAGACAACAGGACAAAATTTTGACTCTCCTATTATTTAAAAGGGAGACAAAGAATAATAGAGTACTACCGAGTCTTGATTTAGGGCATCTTACCTACCCAAGTTATGCGGTAATAAAGTCACGTGTAGTTCCAGAGTTGATAAGGAGAAGGGCTATATCGAGTTGAAGAGTCGAGTGAGGTCCCATCGAGGTTCCCGTCCGTGACTCTATCATTACATCAAGATGAAAATTACAAGTTAAAAAGATAAATGAAATTACAAAAGTCATATCTATACAGCATCTCTTGGTTCTTGTCTTGAGTCTTTAATTCTTTCAAAAGTAATGAATGATCTGATCTTCTTTGGATTGAACTTGATATAATTCTTTCTCCATACAAAATATGGTGTTGGAGATGAACTCAAAAATTGACCATGTTTTGTTGGCGGTACTTCTGAACTTTGAACTTGAATTTGAAAATCCTCGCCCTATTCTCCAAACGGTCTCCTAACTTATAATTTCCTCACTTTGTTTCTTGATTTTGCATTTCTTCACCCTATTCTCTAGGCGGGCTCCTGAATTGCTATGTCTTCAATATGTTGATTTTCAATTTCACCACCCTGTTCTCCAGGCGGGCTCCTAAATTGCTATTTCTTCAATATGTTGACTTTAAATTTCATCACCCTATTCTCCAGGCAACCTCCTGAAATCAACATAAAAATAGACAAAAATTATCCCAAACAAAGATTATACTAACGAAAGATTTCATTTTTCAAAAAAATAAAATTACATTTTCTAGGGGGATCCTAAAGTGAAATTCCAAATAACACGAATCAACTTTTGTCCAGTTTATTATGAAAAAACTTTTGCGAATGTCAAATCCAATCATAACTACTTGCATATTGGAATGATGAATCAAGACTCTGACCAAGAAATGCATATCTTGAGAGTAAAATTAAATGACCAAGACTAGAAAGTGCATATCCTAAGAATTAAAGTGATGAATTCCGACTACAAAGTGAGTCTTCTAACAATAAAGGTTCAAGTTAGGGAGTGCGTCACCGAACAAATAAATCTTGAAATACCCTGACAAGGAAGTGCGTCTCCTAAGGTTAAGTGGGATGACTCGGCTAGAAAATGTGGCTTCTACAAGTGAAGGTTCAATTTATGAAGTGCATCACCTAATAAATGAAACCTAAATTACTCAGATAAGGAGGTGCATCTCCTAGGGATTGCATGGAAGGACTCGACCAGAAAGTGCATCTTCTGAGAGTAAAGACTTAAGTTAGGAAGTGTCTAACCTAGAAAGCCAAACTTGAACTACCCTGACAAGGAAGTACGTCTCCTAAGGGTTAAATACTTAACTAAAAAGTACATTTTCTAGGAGTAAAGGCTTAAGTTATGAAGTGTGTCTTCTAACAAGCGAAACTTGAATTACACTGACAAGAAAGTGAATCTCCTAATGGTCTAGTGGAATGGCTCGACTAGAAAGTGCATTTTCTAGGAGTCAAGACTTAAATTAGGAAGTGCATCACCTAACAAGTGAAACATGAATTTCCTAATCAAGGAAATGCATCTCCTTACAATTGTCTCTTGAATTACCCAAACAAGGAAATACGTCTCCTTATAAATGTCACTTAAATTACCTAGATAAAGAAATGCATCTCCTTACAAATATATCTTGAATTACCCGAACAAGGAAATACGTATCCTTACAAATGTCACTTAAATTACCCAAACAAGGAAATGCGTCTTCTTACAAATGTCACTTAAATTACCCAGAAAAGAAAATGTGTCTCCTTACAAATTCCACTTAAATTATCCATACTAGGAAATGCATCTCCTAAAGATTAAATGGAAGGAATCAACTAGAAAATGCAACTTCTAGGAGCGAAGGTTCAATTTAGGAAGTGCATCACCTAATAAATGAATCTGAATTACTCAAAAAAGAAAGTGTGTCTCCTAGATATATGAGTTTTACCATGGTTTTGATTACCAAACCTGTGCAGCGACATTTCCTCTTCCATTTGTAGAAGTGAGAAATTACGGGCTTTGACGTTTAGGCTTTAAAATCCGTGATTTAAAGGTAACATGTGTTCCTGCTTCATACAAAGAAAACTTGTGAGTTTAAGAACATGGTGGTTGGTCTATGTATTTAGCTTTCACGGCAATAGCTCTTTCTCTCATCATATTTAACCTTGCTTCCAACCATTAGTATATGTCATTGACTTGCTGCATCATTGACCAAAACTCAGATTATTAAGAGTGACTCTGAAACGAACAAAGTATCTCTACTTTGCCATGCTTCTCAGATAAATCCTTTGAACCTTGGTATTTCCATGAGTTCCCAGACTTGTCTCTTGACAAAACTTTCTGCATGCCTTATTTCATCTCACAATCATGTCTTTTTCATGTGTTGGCCTTTTTGTCTTTCCTTGTGCAATTGAGGAAGTTGGTATCCAGTTTTAAAATCTTTTCTCACTTGCTTTTACATTGATTTGACTCATAGACAAAAGAAAAAAAATGACTTTCCATTTGAATAACTGACTCAAGAAAATAAAAAAATAGAAATATAGAGAAGAAAAAAAAACAATGAATGTCCCTTTTGAAACAGAGAAAAGAAAAAATTGTCTGAAAATAACAGACAATTCTAATGATTATGACATGCATTTTGGATTAAGCTGCCTGATCTTTTCATCCAATCTTTCGCCAATTGATGTTGAGTTAATGACCCTGAAATTGAGTTGTTTCCCTAGGTCAATTGCATTCACAGACCTCATTCATCTAGTGACGTCTTGAGGGTTTTTACCAACAAGATTCTCTCATTTTTATTTTTTCCAACTCACAATTGTCTTACGGTTCTCATGAGGGTTTTCACCAATAAGACTCTTTCATTTTATTCTCTCAACTAATAATTGTCCTACGGTGCCCGTGAGGGTTTTCAATAATAAGACTCTCTCATTTCATTCTCTCAACTCACAATTGTCTTACGGTGCGCTTGAGGGTTTTCGCCAATAACTCTCTCATTTTATTTCTCTCCTGATTCTTTATGCTAAGGAAGACAAGTAGTTCCCAAAATTCATCATCATATCTATTGCATGCTTAGCCTTAACATTCTGAAAGATTGATCTAAAGGTCTTTCTTTGATTATAACTTGACTTTTGGATAAGGTTAGAAATAAAGGATGGCGTGAGGCCCAAACAACACTTAAAGTGGGGTGGGCCTTACAACTTTTGGAATCAACTCCAACAATAAAGATTAACCCATGCCCCAGTTTATTTTGACTAGGTAATTCTAAATTGTTTATTTGGTTGGACCGAACCCAGAGTAGGACTGCCTACATATCTCATCCCCGAGAGAGGAGAATCAGGTCTCACATAGTTCTGACAACTTGTTCTTTTGCTTGACCCTGGTTTCCTTTCTTCTTTCTCTCTTTTATTTACTCTTTTTCTCTTTGAAACTTTTCTGACTCTATTTTTCTTGGAACTCATAACTTTTCTTTCTTTTTGACATATCTTTTTTTTTCTTTTTTTTGAACTTTTCTGACTCTATTTTTATTTGACACCTTTTCTTTTAAACTTTGCTGACTTTATCTTGATTCCAAAAGAGGTGTATGAAAGAAAATAGAACTAAAACTCAAATGGGGTAAACAAAGGATGTCACAATATTTGGATAACAGAATGAAATGCCTTTGTCATGTCAACCCTTGACAATGCAAGTACACATCACACAATATGAAGTGAAAGATGAAGATCATTTGTGACACTTTAATAACACTAACTTTAACTAAGCATGTGTGTCATTTCTTCTTCTACACTTGTCAAACATACAACTCCACCTTCGTTGTACACCCCTCACATCGAATGATCCATGCTTTTGTGGAGTTGATTATCTTTCTATTTTTCTTTATATAGGCATCAAGAATCCATTATTTAACCTAATTGAGATATGCTTTTCAATTGATGACCAAGTTATTCTTGTGATTCTCAAAATAATTGCCTTAATTTTGAAAGAAGGCTTCAACATGGTCACTAAATATCTTAACACGCTATCTATTTCTCATATGTTTTTTCTAACTTTAGCTCTCTAATTGAAAGTTCATGCTTAAACTAGATTTTAAGATCTAGCTGAAAATTTCGTCAGCATGTCATATCACTAGAACCAACATAAAATGTACTGTGTAAATAAAACAAACAAACAACAAATATTTGAAACACGGAAGGAAAAAAGACACTCCATTTAGTTTAAATAAAAGATAGAAGGGTTTGAACATAAATGACAAAGGGACAAAACAAGATAGATTCCTAACTACAACCCTGAAATAATTCAAAGAACAGAAAAGAAAATAAGACAATCTACCAAAACCCCTTCCTAGTAAGGAAAGGAGTGTCTTCCCAATTGCTAAGCTTGTCATCTACCCACTGGTTTGCATATCCGCATGATTAGAGCTTCCACCACTATCAATGTTCTGCACCATAATTAACTTACCTTGAATTATCTTTTCTATATCTCTTTTCAAAGCATGATAATATTCAATACTATGACCCTGAACATTAGATTGATATGCTTATCTCACATTAGGATCAAAATTTCTTGAATATGGGTCAGGAGTGTACCCAAGGAGAAGAGTGATCATTCCTCGTTGTACTAATCTCTGGAATAAACTAGCATACAACTCTCCAATTAGTGTAAAACTATCCCTCAGTTTCTGCCTCATTTCATTGTTTGGCATAGATTAAAAATTGAGCCTAGAAGGGCTTTGGTATATTTTTGGAGTAAGAGGATGACTCTGAGAAGTTAGTGTATGCCATTGTAAGTATAATGGGGGTTAAACATATGGTTGTTCATTATATGCTAGTTATAGAGGTAGGGGAATGGAGTACAATGGATTTTGAGAGTGATTATGTGGAACTTGGGCATGAACTTAGGTTTGAGATTGAGGGTAACGACGACGTGGTCTTCTTGACCGTGCCCATTGCCCTATACAATTCTAGCTACATCTTCCTCATTCTTCTTACCTTCAGTATTTCCTGAACCCTTCTGAATTGCTTGAGTAGTTGCTTTCAATATTACAAAACTCACAATGCGACCAGTCTTAATTCCATCCTTTATGATCTCCCCTATTTTGAGGACCTCAATAAATGGCTTTCCTAATGCAGGTAACAAGTATTGATAATATGTTTTATCCTGCGCTTGAATAAACACCTCCACTATCTTGCTTTATTTCATTAGTGGTTTCATCCTAGCAGCTTGTTCATGCCATCTAATCTCATATTCTCTGAAACTATCAGTATTCTTCTTCTTCTTCATATTAGTTAGGGATTTCTCATCAGGAATCAACTCCATGTTATATTAGAATTGTTGCATGAATTTGCTAGCCAAGTTATCTCAACTATTCCATTTATCGATGACCTGATCAAAAACCCATTCCAAAGCTAGACTCAAAAGACTCTCACCGAAATAGGCCATGAGTAATTCTTTATTCCCTCCAGCGCCCCTTAGTTGGTTACAATAACGCCTCAAATAAGCCACTAGGTCACCGTGCCCGTCATATTTCTCAAACTTTGTCATTTTAAAACCAAGATTGAGATTAATACCTAGAAACATGCAAAGATCTTTATAAGAGACACTTTTGTAACCCCCGAACCCCTACAAGTTTCTCATGTCTTGTTCTAAACTCTTCAATTTTTGTATCATGCCCTCTTGTTTTTCTGTCACAATAGGCTTCTTAGTGTTAATAGGAAATTCAAGAGGTTGAGTGTAGTCATAAGGATCAGTCGACTTAAATATGGGCCCAGGAGCATAATGTTGATCATAAGAAATATTCAATACAGGCTCTCTCATAGAGTAAAGAGGTACAACTGGTGGCTGAACGTCAAAAGTAGGAGCTTCAGGTAAGTGTGCTACTACAAAAACATGAATAGTAGGTGGAGCCGAGAATGTGGTAGTTTTGCGTTGAGGAGTGAGGAAATGAATATTGGAAGTGTTTGTATAGTGTTGCCCCAGAGTGGACCCTGATGCATGTTGTGGTGTGTCAACAAAAATAGGAAATTGTGCATGTGACACGAGAGGCAAGCTAGAAAGACATTCCAGATTATCAGTGAAAAATGGAAGAGGCGACAAACTATTAGCACAAGCTCAATGCATTTCTATCATTTGCTACCTTAATTTTCGAATCTCTTCATTAGTTCCTAAATTCTCATTCCCCGAACTCCCTAACTGATTAGTGACAACAACCTCAGTGTCCTTGTTGACCATAACATTCTCTTCGACTTGGTATGATATAGAGTTACAGCCAAAATGCCACAAACCAACTACCTTAAACTAACTGAACAAGAGATAAAAAAAATACGATAAAGTTCAACATTTCCCAAAATCTTTATTTCTTTTTTTCTTCATTTGAAAAGATCATCGAACCCAACAAGGGTGCCTACATATCTCACTCCCGAGAGAGAAGAATCAAGTGTGTGTGGTTCATGAAGTTTTGAAACAACATGACCAATCAAACTCTCTTTCTTTTTCTTTTTCTTTTTCTTTTTCTTGAAACTTTAAGAAGAAAGGAAAATAACAAATTGTCAAAAGAATTGACGAAAATCTTTTTGAATTTTTCAGCTTTAAAATCCATATACAAAATGAAACCTATGATTACCAAAGAAAATCTTTTTGGGTTTTTTATTTTGAATTTCATATGAAAATGAAACTTGAAACTATTAAAGGAAAATATTTTTTGTAGTTTTCTTTTAAAGATGTATATGACATCTACTCTAAATGAAGAGTGAAGAAAATCATTTTGGATTTTTGAAATAAGATCATCGATCTCTAGAAAGGCTGCTTACGTATCTCACTCCCGAAAGAGGAGAATCAGGTATGCATCGTTCGCCCAGATTGGACAATTATAGGTTAAACAAATGACTGAGCCCTGACTTGAGAGACATGACCACAAACAGATGATAAAACATAACTAAAATCTTTTTTGAGTTTTTAATTTTGACACTTCACATAAAAATAACATCAACAACTATGAAAGAAAAATCTTTTTGGTATTTGCGTGATATGAAATGTACAAAACTTCTATCATTTTTTTTTATTTTTCTTTTATAAAAAGTTCCTATTGAAAAATAAAACTTTTTTAAGTTTTCGAATTATGAACGCTTGTTAAAGGAAACAAGAGGAAAATCTTTTTGTTGTTTTTTATATTTTTGAGAAATAAGTGCAAAAGGTAAAAAAAAATATTTTTTTGAATTTTTGGATTGTGGAAAATAAAAGCTATAATGAACTCTAAAAACTCCGAAACTCTTTTTTTTATTCACCTTTTCTTTTCTTTTCTTCTTTTTTCCTTTTTTTCTAACTTTACCTAAACATACTCTTACCCTTAATTCTAGCACATACTTTCCCAAACCAGTTCGTTAAATGACCTTGTTATCCTCAAAGATGCAAAAATTATCACGTAAAGATGCTTTGGGGGTAAGTCTCCTATGAAGGACCAAGTGGGTGCCGCTAAGTCTCAATATGGTGCAGATAAGCATGAACTAAAAGCTGACCTAGGCAGGGGTCCACTAACAAGGCTGTTCGGTGAAGCCTATGATCGATAGTGGCTGCAAGAGCTTTCCACCCACTCCATCTACCAAACGGATCCTCCTCCTAAAATAAGGGTGACTCAACTTGAGGAAGTGTACACACATGTACTACGGATTTATTGCGAAAGAATGACTCAGGGTATACACATGATGACAAATATAAAGAGGTAACAAATAAGATAAAAAACTGTAAGCACGTAGGAACTTAACAATGATAAAACAATAACACAAATGATAACACAAACAAGGCATCTATATACCTATAGTGTAACACTAAGCCGATACAACACAAAATAAAGCTCAAATTCTGAAAAATCCTCAGCAGAGTCACCAGATCTGTCACACCCCTTTTTTACCAAAAAATATTTATTTTAAGTTTGTAAGGGGTTTTATTATTAAGTGACAAAAAAAAATTATTTCAAAAAAAGATTGTTACGTTTAAACTCAGAGTCGCCACTTGGCATAAATCGGGTGTGCCAAGTCACCTTTGAAAATTCTTTTCAAAATAGTTTGACTCTAAAAATAGATCCATGAACAGAGATTCCAGTTAAGAAATTTTGTTGACCGAGGGAAAGGTGTTAGATATCCCTCGATCCTGTGGTTCAACAACAGTCGCTTCGTGGAGTATATCAGCTAGTACAATACTATGAAATGCATAAATCACACAAAACACACAATAAGAAAACAAACAATCAAACAGCCAAAATTTCCAAAATAATGTCCAGTCCAATTAATTACAAATCAAAATAAAAAGTACATAAAATATAAAACTATGCTAACCAACACTAATCCTAAACTACGCTCCACCCGGTACTTCGGGCCTTAATCACAATCGGTCTTTTGAATACAAAGTATCGCGGGGCATTTTTCAGTAATAAATACAATGTGTCTCCAGGCATTCCCCAGCCAAATAAGTATAATTGATCCAAATGCAGTAAATAAAACCATTCAACAAATATTCCATTATCTATAAGTTCTAAATTTTCCTACCTGAGCCTACCATTTTCCTACCTAACTCTACCTATCATGGCATTATCACATTCAATGACATCAATGAATCAAAATAACTAATGCTTGCTCTTTATCAATTTTTAATTCCACCCCAAATCAAATTGGATTCTCACTTACATTGATTAACATGAATTCAACACGGGATTAACAATTAGATAATGATAATTAAAATTGCTTCAAACAAATTACATAAATACCATCACATTCGAAAACATTCACAAAAATAGAGATAAGAGATATAGAATTGGACCTCAATCAATGATTATATTCCAAACAACAGGATCGGAACTCACGAAGCAATGAAACCTCGACCCATATAGAACCTCAACGTTGAACCTGCCAATTCCAATTGAATTCAACCTCGAACAACCTCGATATAACCTGCCAGATCGATAATTCAACCTCAAACTTCGTTTTGACCGAACCCAAATATTATTTCTTTCGATGTGTTTTGAAACTGGACTGGTTGTCATTGTTATTCCAGTGAAGTTGATAGAATTAGTACAATTATTATTTTTAGGCAAAATTGATATGAAGTGACGAGTCTCGTAAAATGGCGTGTATGGTAAGGTGGGTTAAATGGGTAAATTTGGCTTCCGGGAGGGACAAAATTAGGTGTCTACAACCCCCTTACCCCATCCCTCCCTTCAAAAAATTATTTTTTAAAAAATTATTTCTCAAAAAAATTCACAACTTTTTTCTTACCCCCCTCCTCCCACCTATCGGTCCCCTCCCAAAAATACATTTAATTTACTTAATTTATTTTTTAAAAAAAAATCAAACTTTTCTTACCCCGCCCTTTTTATCCTATTCGTTCTCATTGTTTTTTGTTAACTATGTACAAATACTTTTAGAAAATATTTTTCTACTTGCATAATGAACTCAAGAATATAAGTAAGAAACAACTTATTTTTTTAGAAAATGTTTTCCTCCTCCTTATCCAACACACCCTAAAAAGGTATTTTTCCGGGATCAAAAATTATTTTTCTGAAAGAATTTTCTACTCTTTAGCTAAACACTAAAATATATTTTCTAAAAAATATTTTTTCAATCACCAATCAAACACTAGAAAATATTTTTCACTCATTAACCAAACATAAGAAAATAAGTAAGAAACCAACTTATTTTTCATGAAAACATTTTCTAGGATAATAGTTTCCCCAAAAAACATTTTTCTTCTTACTAAACACACCCATAATGTTATTTGGACTATTTTTGATTCTATATTTTATCATTTCTGTTGCTACAAATGGTTGCTCTTTTAACCCCTAGACTGTTTGGTCTATTGTAGACCATCTAAAAATTATGGCTAGATGTAGAGGTGCATAGCAAGCACGGACAATAAAAGGAGAGCAGTAGAAGAAGCCTAGAGGGCTTCAAAAAGAAAATGAGTTGAAGAAGAAGTAGAAGAGTCTGAAAGAATGAAGTCGTTTGATGAAGGAACTTCCAGGCAGCGTAGTCGAGGACAATTCGCACAGGGAAGTGAGAGTGAAGAAGACAAAGATGAGGAAGCGTTGTCTGTGCCTCGTTGAATAAGATACATTTCCGATGAAAGGTATGACCTCGCCACCATTTGAGGTGATGTTGGGTTGTTTCGAGTCAAAATTGTCAAGGCATCAAAGGGTTGTACAAAAGGAAAGAGAAAAAAACTCACATAGTTTAAGACCTTTAAGATGTATTCTAATGCTACGAGCATACGATATATAAACATGTTCACCTTTTTCAATTAATATGAGTTGAACCGATCACTAATTTTAAAAAAATCTCGGATTGGGAAGCTTTAGATAATTTTAGCAGATTCTCTACGACAACCTTGGAGGTGATAATTAGCTGATTTTTATCATGAGGATTGACAAAGTTAGCCTTTTAGGATGTATATTTGACTACTTAAAGTCAAGTGGGAGAATTATGTCCTTGCGGACTTGTTATTGTAATTTTTTTCAATATATGGATTATGTTGATTTTCTCGCCCATATCTTGTTTATTTTTTATAAATGGGTTCAGACTTAAGTTAAAGTCATTAATAGAATACACAATAAAAATATTTGACTTTTGATTAAACATTTGGATTGTAGATAACGATTGAAAACTATGTGACTTTTTGATTTTACACTAAGTATGAAATTATTATGAGAATTAATTTACTTAGGTGTATATATCATATGCATTATTGGTGAGTAGAACTTGTTTATCTCATATAAAACACTTGGTAACAAAAAGTATTATTGCTAACTTAAACAAGGGAATTACGAAATCTTGTGTCATAAGATGTGATATGTACTGAGGAGAAACACCCTTGAAGGTATCAGCCATGTTTTGAGTACGTCACCCAGAAAAGGGTAACACTGTCGAATCGAAAATATGTTGAAGCTTACTGTGTGGATTGTCTACTTGGGGGCCATAAACTATGTGAGTTCTGATCAAGAAGCATTTGTAGGGTTCCTTCGAGTGTCACCTGGATCAAGGTGATACATGTACAAAATAATGCAAATTTTGAAGTCACATGCATAGACACTTGCAAAATGGATTTGCATGGCCGCCGGTCTTTGATTTTAAAAGAGATTTTTATAAGACTTAGTTGTGTCTGCTCTTTTAGATAAGTTTTAGTCGCAATGGTGTTATAATTAGTTTATACAATGGTTTTATGGTGGATTTTGTTATGGTAGTTCAATCGTTCTAGGTATAATCCTTCAATTTATGACTAATGTGTTGACTGATGTATTTTGCCGTGTTATTCTAGTACTAATAATGATGCTATTACATGGCATACAAGATTAGTCCACATAGGTCAAGATTGTGTTATTTTTCGGGTACACAGATATGTATTTTTGCAACACTACTTCAACACAAGTTCAAGAATAAATCAAGAACACTTATGAAGTAGTCCAACACCTTCAAAATAAGATCAAAATGATCTTTCAAAGAAGTATGTTTTCAGTTTCTTAAAGAAAAATAGATGAAGCAGGAAAAATCCAAGTCCTCCAAATTCACGAAGTGTCCTTACAAAAATAGTTCCCCTCAAGTACCCGAGGTTGCAGAATTTTCCTCCCAGGATGAAATGGCTTCACAACCAGAATGTAGCGGTACCTCAAACTTTCTGGTTTTCTTTAAACTCACTCAATGGGAGACGATCATACAGAGTTTTTAGAAGCAAGAGAATATTTTTCTTATGCAAAAATTTTTCATACTAAACTTGTGGAAAAAATACAGGTTTATATAACCATAAAGTGCCTCTTACGAAAGGTGGCAATGGTTCATCCAAAATGGTGTATCCTTTGGAAGAGTCATGTCTATTCATTCAAAACATTATAGCTTTTTTCTGAACAGACACAACTATCCAAACAATCACTCCTTTTCCAAAATAATGTATCTTTTCCTTAAAGGGTTGTGTCCCTCCATTTTCCATTCACATCAATTGAATCCAACAATCCCCCACATGAATGGGGAATGTCTATTCTTTGTAAAACTTTACGAACAAGTATGTGATCATCAAACAAAAATTGATTGCATCTTGATAAGTGAGTTTCCCTTTAAACTTTTCGTAGTGAACATGCATCGGATGCACTCGGTCAATCGGTAGATTTGAAATTTTTGAACCGTCGAGCTTTAATGTACATCTAGACAACACATGTCACACAATCAGCCTTTTACCGTTTATGTTTCTCACATTTTTGTTCATTTCATCCATGAACACGTCCCGGTCTCATGAGAGCTTAGTGAATAGGCCTTTACAAACATTCTCCTTGAAGTGGCTTTGACTTCGCCCTCACATAGGTGATTTCTAAAAATTCAATCCTATAGATTAAACTATTTGGTCAAATCTTCCAAATTTAGATAATCATTAGAATACTTCACACCATAAGTATTATCCTTGTTTACTATACATTGTTTACATCATGAGAATAGGTTGGGTATATTGGCAATGTTGAACCTGTCAGACAAAACTTTATTTGATCTCCTTGAACCTAGCTCTTGGGATCTCCAGTCTGTTAGATAGAGTTACCGCCATGCTGACTTGTCCTAGGCCGTAAATCCATTCCCTTAGATGTCCTCTCAACTCCTTATTTAGACGGGTCTTTTGTAAGTAGATCCGACACATTATCCTTTGACTTTACATAGTCAATAGTGATAAGTCCACTAGAGAGAAGTTCTCTAACGGTATTATGTCTCCGTCTTATGTGACAAAATTTACGGTTGTACATCATGCTCCCTGCACTACCTATTGTCGCTTGGCTATCACAGTGTATACATACTGGTGTCACTGGTTTGGGCCAATAAGGAATATATTCCAAGAAATTCCAGAGTCATTCTTCTTATTTACCACCTTTATCTAATGCAATAAATTCCAATTCCATTGTAGAATGAGAAATACATATCTGTTTGGATGATTTCCAAGAGACTGCTCCTCCACCAATAGTAAATACATATCAACTCATGGATTTTTCTTCGTTTGATCTGCAAATCCAATTTTCATAACTATATCCTTCAAGTACCGTGGGATATTTATTATAATGTAAAGCATAGTCTTAAGTGTATTTAAGATACCTCAAAACTCTTTTCATTGCCATTCAATGAGTTTTGTTGGGATTACTCATATATGGACTCAACTTACTAATAGCACATGCTATGTCTGATTGTGTACAATTCATTATATACATTAAACATCCCAATACTCTTGTGTACTCTAACTATGAGTCACTTTCACCCTCATTCTTTTGAAGTGTGAAGCTCACGTTCAATGGAGTCTTGGCAATACCAAATTCCAAATACTTGAATTTGTCAAGTACCTTTTTTGTGTAATGAGACTATGACATTGCAAACTCTTGTGGAGTTCTATGGATTCTTATTCCCAATATCACATCCGCAACTCCAAGGTCTTTCATATCAAACTTGCTCTCAAGCATTCGTTTCATAGCATTAATGTTTGAAATATCTCTACTGATGATCAACATATCATCCACATACAAACAAATAATGACTTGGTGATTTCGGGTGTCTTTACTGTAAACACATTTATCACATTCATTAATCTTGAGCCCGTTTTCCAACATGGTTTGGTCAAACTTTGCATGCCATTGTTTAGGTGCTTATTTTAGTCCATAAAGTGACTTAACAAGTTTACAAACCTTATTTTCTTTTTCTGAAACCACAAAACCCTCAGGTTGTTTCATATAAATTTCTTCCCCTAATTCTCCATTTGTGAATAATATTTTCACATCCATTTGATGGATTTTAAGACCATATACTGTCTCTAAGGCAATTAAAATCCTAATTGATGTTATCCTCGTTACTGGCGAGTATGTATCAAAGTAATCAAGGTCTTCCTTTTGTTTAAAGCCTTTTACAGCAAGTCTTGCCTTGTATTTTTCAATAGTACCATCAGCTTTCATTTTACTTTTGAAGATCTATTTAGAACCTAGAGGTTTATTTCCTGAAGGAAGATCAACCAACTCCCACGTATGGTTGCTTAAGATTGAATCAATCTCACTATTGACTGCCTCTTTCCAAAATGATGAGCCTGATGATGACATTGCTTCTTTAAATGTTTGAGGCTCATTTTCTAAGAGAAATGTGACAAAATCCGATAAAACTGAAGTTGACGTTCTTTGACGTGTACTACATCTTGGATTCTCATCATTATATACATCCTCATTTGGTTCATCTCGAGGTCATTTAGACCCCCTACTAGACTGTTCATGTCTTGTTTAATACGGATAAATATGTTCAAAGAATTCAACATTATCTTGTTCAATTATCGTATTTTTATTAATATCCGAATGTTTAAATTTATGAACTAAAAACTGACATGCTTTACTACTTTTAGCATATCATATGAATATGCAGTCCACCTTCTTAGGTCCTATCCTTACTCTTTTAGGCATAGGAACTTGGACCTTTGCTAGGCACCCCCACACTTTGAAATATTTCAAGTTGGGTTTCCTTCCTTTCTATTTTTCATATGGAATTGATTGTGTCTTACTATGGGGAAATTTATTGAGTATTCGATTGGCTATAAGGATAGCCTCCCCCCACAAGTTTTGCGATAAACCTGAACTTATAAGTAAGACATTCATCATTTCCTTCAAAGTTCATTTTTTCTTTTCGCAATTCCTTTGGATTGAGGTGAATATGGGGCTGTAGTTTGATGGACAATTCCATTCTCTATAAATATTTGCGCAAAGGGAGATTCATATTCTCTGCCATCACTTCTTATCATTTTGATCTTTTTCTCTAACTGATTTTCAACTTTAGTTTTATATTGCCTAAATGCATCTATTGCTTCATCCTTACTATTTAGCAAATAGACATAACAATATCTAGTGCAATTATCAATAAAAGTTATAAAATACTTTTTTCACCACGAGATGGTGTTGACTTCATATCACAAATGTAAGTGTGGATTAAGTCTAATGGATTAGAATTCCTTTCAACGGATTTATACGGATACTTAGCATACTTTGATTCCACACACGTTTGATATTTTGATTTATTGCACTCAAAGTTTGGAAAAACTTCTAAGTTAATCAGTTTCTCAATGTTTTGTAATTAACATGACCTAATTGTTCATGCCACAAATCATAAGACTCAAGCATGTAAGAAGAGGCAGAACTTTTATTGATTTCAATATTCATTACATTCATCTTATATCGGCCCTCAGTGAGACAGACTTTTCCTACATATACTTCTCCTTTGATAATTACAACTTTTTCGGAAACAGTTACACATTTGAATCCATTTTTATCTAGAAGTGATATAGAAATCAAGTTCTTTCTTAACTCCGGTACGTACAGGACATTGTTAAGTGTTAACACTTTTCCTGAATTCACTTTCAAGCATACTCTTCCTGTTTCTTCTACTTTTTCAGTAGCGGAGTTAACCATGAAGATCTTTTATTCTCCTTGAGCTGGAAAAAACGTTGAAAACAACTCCTTATTAGCACAAACATGGCGGGTGGCACCGGAATCCATCCACCATTCGTGAGGATTTCCCACCAAGTTACATTCAGAAATGGCACACAGATCATCCATTTCTTTCTTGGACTCAGCCACATTTGCTTGGTCTTTTTTCTTTCCTTTCTTAGGGGTCCGACAATCTATTGATTTATGGCCAATCTTGCCATAGTTGAAGCACTTTCTCTTAAATTTCTTCTTGGGTTGATTGCTTTTATTTCCAGCTTTCTTTCATTTTTTGGAGTTGTAGTCATCTTCTACAATATTTGCTCTATTCATTGTAGAATTTTCTCTTAACCTTCTTTCCGCAGCCTTATTGTCTTTTTCAATGCACAATCTTAGGATTAGATCTTTGACAGACATCTCCTTACATTTGTGTTTCAAATAGTTCTTGAAGTCCTTCCACATAAGTTGTAGCTTCTCTATTATTGCTTCTACTTGAAACGTTTCATTTATGATCAAACCTGCAATAAAGGTATATGAATACTAAGAACATATTCAAACTTTTCAACAAAGGTATTTTTCAAAATCATATCTTCTGCAAGAAGATCATGGATGATCACTGCAGTTACTGCACTTGGGAAACAACAGACTTGTTGTCTATCATCTTATATTCCAGGAATCTAGCAACAAAGAATGTTTTAGTTCCGGCATCCTTTGTCATGTACTTTCATTCTAGCGTTCCCCACAAATATTTAACTATTTTTGTTCCACTATACACATTGTACAGATCATCTTGGAGACCACTCAAAATGTAGTTCCAGAAAAGGAAATCAGAGTGTTTCTAAGTCTCCACAATCACAAATCGCTCTTGTTAAGAGGTTCCCTCGGGCTCCTCTGGAGCTTTCTCAAATGTGAACCTTTGAATACAAAGAGTAGTGAGGTAGAAAAACATTTTTGCTGCCACCTCTTAAAGTCAATACTCGCGAACTTTTTGGGTTTCTCCGCTGGTGCCATTGTCGGTGGAGCATTAGTACGACTTGTTGTGGAAGTACTAGTCGCTGCCACAGTCGGTACAGTACCTTGCACCTGACTATCGTTAGTCATTTTCCTGTCACAACAATACAGAACCTTTAGTATATCAAAATACTATTAATAAAGTTGCAACAACTTTAAACACCTCTTGTTTCTAGTTTAACGATGAAGTTTTTATGACTTCCAATCGTCAACCAAGTGATCTTTAACTTGTAATGAAGATTTTATTTCTTCAAACCACTACTTAAGTCTTCTGAATTCACGGAGTGTCCTTAAGAAAATAATTCCCCTCAAGTACCCGAGGTTGCAAAATTTTTCTCCCAGGATAAAATGGCTTCACAACCAGAATAAAGAGGTACCTCAAACTTTCTAGTTTTCTTTGAACTCACTCAACGGGAGATGAACACACAGAGTTTTTAGAAGAAAGAGAGTATTTTTCTTATGTATAAATTTTTCATACTAAACCTGTGGAAAAATGGCAGGTTTATATAGTCATAAAGTGCCCCTTCCGAAAAGTGACAATGGTTCATCCACAAAGGTGTATCCTTTGGAAGAGTCATGTCCGTTTATTTGAAACATTGTATCTTTTTTTTTAACAGACACAACTATCCAAATAGTCACTCTTTTTCCAAAATAATGTGTCTTTTCCTCAAAGGGTTGTGTCCCTCTATTTTTCATTCACACCAATTGAACCCAATAGATTGTACAACTTGATTGGCATAAGATAGAAAGGTTTTTTCTCCAAAATTGAAACTCCGACATGTGAGTATTGTCTTACCAAAAAGATTATACATAAATCATTTGGGAAGTCCAACAATAACAACATTCCCAGTGTAATCCCACAAGTGGAGTTTGGGAAGGGTAGGATGTATGTAGACCTTGCCCCTTCCCCTGTGGGACAGAGAGTCCATTTCCAATAAACCCTTGGCTCAAAAAGAATAATCAAAGTAGTATTGGAAGGTAAATAATGACAACAAAACCAATTTAAAAAAAGAAAATAAAGCAATAGTAGTAGTAAGAATAAACAAAGAAAATTAATCAATAGTAATAAGAAATGAAGAATAAAGTCCTGGGTGGATACTAAATCATACTACTAAATAAGAAGAAAATTAGTAGAGGACACTTGCCCCTGCCTCTCCAAGATAAAATAATGACAGTACTCGACTACCTACTACCCTTTTTATCCTAGTCCTCAATCTCCATACTGTTACATCTAGGATTATGTCCTCGGTAAGGTGAAGATAGAGAGCTAATTTCCCATTACAATTATTTTATTCTGATATTTGTGGTCCAATGAATGTGAGAGCTAAGTCTGGTGCTTTGTATTTTATCATAATTATTGATTTCACACGTTATGTTATGTCTCTTTGGATTTCTCATAAATTAGAAGCACTTCATTGCTTTATAATCGATAGAGACCGTAAATATCCATCAAGTCAATTTGAAGAACTATTTAGAGAAATGACATTGCCAAACAATTAAGTATTCCTTACATACCTCAACAAAAAAGTGTATTAGATAAGAGGAATATAACACAATTGGGCATGACAAGGTCCATGATGATGCAAACGAATTTATTTATCTTCTCTGGGGGGATGTGTTATTGACTGCAATCTACATATTGAATAAAATGTCTTATAAATTAGTACCTTGAACTCCTTATGAGCTATGGACTATCATAAACTAAAACTTAAATTATCTACGACCTTAAGGTTGTTGCATATGTAAAAGATTGTTTGGCATTTTTAGAAAATTGAGTCTAAAAGGGAAGAAATAAGATGGAAGTATTAATGAAATTGAATCATGATGTCACATATCTGGAAAATGATTTTTCAAGGAAGGTGTTATGGAGGTGCTTAGAGGTTAGAGGTGTACCTAGGGTATATGCTAGGGAGATTAATAAGTATATACACGACGGAGCCAAGACTCGGGTTAGGACTGTGGGAGGGGACTTGGAGAACTTTTCCATCTTGATGGGGTTACACCAAAGATTGACCCTTATCCCTTTTTTATTTGCCTTAGTTATGGATATTTTGATTTTGAAAATTCAAGGTGAGGTGTCTTGGCGTTTGTTATTTGTGAATGGTGTAGTCTTGATTGAGTAATGCTAAATTGGATCTTAATAATATGCAGGCTTCAGGCTTGCACTTAAAAAAATGTTGGTTTTCATAATGAATTGTTTCCTTCATTTTTCTATGTTGATTTTCATAATGAGTGAATTGAGTGCTTTTAGTGTAAGGTTCTGCATTCCCTTACAAATTAGTTAATAGAAGTTGCGGTTTTGAGTTAAGACTATAGGTTGTATAAGAGCACTGCATTGTTGTTGAAAAGATGATTTATTTGCAGAACAAGTTGTATCACTTCTTGATGCCTTTTATGTTTATTGTCCTCTCTCAGTGACAGTATTTGGCCATTCAATCCAAGAATTTCTAGTGCTTTTTTAGGATGTGACTATCATGTGTTACATTGTGCACTTAAAGGATGCTAGAGAGCGATGGCTTCTTAGACATGGCTAGAAAGTAACTAAATATAAGGACTAAAACTCATTTGAAGCTAGTAAGTAACTTTGTAGCAAAAGATGGGAAGAACCAAAAACTTCATGAATATTTTAGTAGTAACAAAAGTGTTAGCTCGCGTAGAAGATAGAAAATTCAAATTTGTTGCGACTTGCCCAAGGAAAGAGTAAAAAAATTTGCTAATAATCTTGCTAATTTACCATTTTATAATAGAGAAAAAACTAAAGTAATGTATCTCTATTTGATATTTGTGATGCTGCATCCTTGATTTTGGTCTTCTACAATTACTCACAATTCTGTATCCACTCGTTCTGGTGCAGAAAATGCTTTTGCCTTGTGGTCTTCCACCTGAAAGGGAAAATGATTAAGAGTTGCAATGGATAGCACCCTTCAGACTTGGACCTCTTTCGAGCCAAAATAGTTGATAACGTGTAAGGTTGATGATATGAAAGATTTGACTTGTATTAATCTGACTAATCTAGCGAAAGCACATTAATGGATACACATTTTGAGTTAGTTTTATTATGTTCAAGTGACATGTATTTCAAGTTCAGTAGTTGTTTTTCCTCAAGTGCCAAGGAGGTGTTGATCATCGAGTAGCTGTTATGTAGTTGTGGTAAATGTTATATACATATACATATACATATATGCATATACATATTTACATATATATACATATTTACATATATATATATATACATATATACATATACATATATATGTATATATATATATAACATACATATACATATATATATATAACATACATAGACATATATATATATATATAACATACATAGACATATATATATATATAACATACATAGACATATATATATATATATATATAACATACATAGACATATATATATATATATATATATATATATATAAATGAATGCTTTAGCTTTGTGTATTAAGTATGGACTAATATATGGAAAATTATGGTATGAGCATGCGAAGGTTTTTAATGCATGCATATATAAATGAATGCTTTAGCTTTGTGTATTAAGTATGGACTAATACATGGAAAATTATGGTATGAGCATGGGATGGTTTTTAATGCATGCATTTGCATGGTTAAAGATATAATTTCCTTTCAAAAAAATTTCCAAATTCTTTCCATTGTATTTTTTCTCCGCATGTGTTAGAGTTGTGATCCAAATTTTGTTGGTCCGATCCTAAAAGTTTCACGATGCGATCCATGTTTGTGATTTTTAATGGGGTCTGTGGTGGTAGCGTAGGAATTGGGCCGCAGTTGGACCTTTATGTTTTTGGTCCTAGGACCTATTTGTACACACGTACTATATAAGTGCAATTTATTGGGTTATTTTGGTTATTCAAAAAATTCAATCTTCTCCACATTGTACTCTCTCTCTATTATAGTGAAACCTCCTCTGCCTCTTCCCGTAGTTTTTTCCCATAAGATTTTTCACGTAAATCTGTGTGTTGTTCTTATTTTCTTTTACTTGTGGTTTGCTTATTCTGTTCAAATCATAACAAATTGGTATCAGAGCTTGGTCGATTGTTTTCTCGGGGATGGCAACCATGAAGTTAATATTCTGTTGTTGGACCGTAACATCGAATTTTTATTATGGCAAGTTAAGATGTGGGTTGTGCATGCACAGATGGATTTGGACGATGCTCTATTAGGCTTTGATAAGATTCCCTTATTATGGATAGATGAGGACAAACAACATAAGGATCGGAATGCTCTATCTCATATCCACCTTTATTGATCCAATTAGATTCTATAGGATGTTTTGAAGGAGACCATTGCCACTGCGTTGTGGTTGAAATTGGAATCATTGTATATGACGAAGAGCCTAACATATAAGTTGCATTTGAAACAACGACTTTATTCCCATCTCATATCTGAGGGTGCGTCATTGGAGGATCACCTATCTGTCTTTAAGAAAATCGTCTCTGATTTAGAGACTCTGGAGGTTAACTACGATGAGGAAGATTTAGGATTGATTTTGTTGTGTTCGCTACCTACATCATACACGACCTTTAAGGATACAATTTTATATAGTTGTAATACCCTGACCATAGATAAAGTCTATGATGTATTGTTCTCTAAGAAGAAGATAAAACATCTTATGAATGGGTCGAAAACTCAAGGAGATGGTCTCATTGTTCGAGAAAGGACTCATGAGAGAAATTTTGGGGGTGATAATAGGAATAGGTCAAAATCCAAAAACAGAAACAAAATCTATAATTACTGCAAGAAGAAGGGTCATATCAAATCCGAGTGTTATAAATAAAAGAATAGAGAGAAAAGGAAAGCTCCAAAACCAAAGGGACACCAACCAGAGAAGTCTGGTGAAGCCAGTTTTATTGAAGATGGTGGTAGTGATAGAGAACTCTTGGTAGTTTCTGATGGTAACTCCAAACCCTATGAGGATTGAATTCTTAATTCAGATTGCACATTTTATATGTATCGCAATCGAAATTGGTTTACAATATATGAAACAACCTCTAAAGATGTTATGTTGATGGAAAATAACATACCTTGTAAGATATCTAGTATTGGAACATTCAAAATTAAAATGTTTGATAGGGATATGAGGACACTTGGTGATGTGTGGTATGTCCCAGACTTGAAGAGAAATCTTATTTCCTTAAGTACCTTTATTCGAACGGATATAGGTACACTGATGAAGGTGGAGTCCTAAAGGTTACTAAAGGTGCTCTTGTTGTGATAAAGGGATAGAGAAAGACTGCAAATTTGTATGTCTTGCAAGGCTCTACAGTTATAAGTGATGAGTTATTTCTACCTCCTCTCTATCAAAAAATGGCATTGCTAAACTTTGGCATATGTGCCTGGGGAATATGAGTGAAAACGGGATGGCTGAACTAAGAAGGAGAGGAATTCTTGAAGGCTAGAGTATTACAAAATTGGAATTCTGTGAGCACTACATTTTTGGGAAGTAGAAAAGGCTCAGGTTCACTAAAGGCATCCATTCAACTAAAGGAACAGTTGATTATACTCATTTTGATCTCGGGGGTCCTTCTATAGTACCTTCTAGAGGAGGTATGCATTACTTGTTGACTATTCCATAAAAGTTTAGGTGTTCTTTCTGAAGCAAAAGAATGATATGTTGCCTACTTTCAAGGAGTGGAAGACTATGATTGAAAAGAAAATTGGGAAGCAGGTAAAATGCCTTCGGACTGATAATGGATTACAGTTCTATTCAAATGAATTTAATGCACTGTGCGAGTCAGAAGGAATTGTGAGGCATTTGACAGTTCGTCATACTCCGCAATAGAATGGTGTGGCCAAATGAATGGATAGGACTATAATGGAGAAGGAGCATTGTATGTTCTCTGATGTTTGTTTACCCAAGTCTTTTTGGGCCGAAGCTGCTTCCACAACTTATCTTCTTATTAATCGCTCTTCATCGCAATTGATAAAAAGACTCCACAAGAGGTATGGTCTGGTACTCCAGCTAGTTATTTTGATTTGAGGATATTTGGATGTCCTTATTATGGTTATGTTGATAATGGAAAGTTGGAACCTATATCTATCAAATTCTTATATATGGGTTATAAGTCTGGTGTTAAAGGTTATAAGCTTTGGTGTCCAAAAAACAGAAAGGTTATAATTAGTAGGGATGTTGTGTTTGATGAAACTGCCATAGTTTGGGATCTCTCCGAATCTAGTGCTTTTCTCCCTGATGAGTTTAGTGACATGAATCAGTAAAAGTCAACCACCCACGTTGAATTTTAGATTGGAGCAGAGTCTACACCTGTGCCTACTTCTCAGTCTAGCCCGGAGATACAGAGTGGTACTATTTCTTCTTCACCACCAGATATGCCACAATATTCTATTGCTAAAGATAGGCCTAAAAGAGATATTATACCTCCTTAAAAGTATACTGAAGCTGATTTAGTTACTTATGCATTGAATGTAGTAAAAGATATTGTAATATCCCGTATTTTCCTAACTCAATTTAACTCTCAGTACACAGTTATTCCTATATAAAATTTTCAAAAATAATTAATATTTTTTTTAGTTTAGAGCTTACCATTGTGTAGGAAATTTAGTCAGCTTTCCAACGATATAAAATTCATCCAAATCCGATACCCGGGTGAAGAGTTAGAGCAATTTTTGTAAAATAGTGTGCCACCTGGCACATCACTGCATCGCGATAAGGGTCCAAAAGGCAATTGTCAGTTTTCAGTAGACCATAGCGATAATGGCGCATCGCACCAAAGGATATTTTTAGAATTCTCACTTTCCAGTGTGACTATGCGATCATGGCGCGTCGCGCCAAGGGTCAAATTCGTATCCAGTAGGGTACCGTATTTGTACTGCATCACGCCAAGCTTCCAGTTCCCAGTTGTCCAGTTTCCAGTGAGTTGGCATGATTTCACCGTGTCGCGCTAGTGTACAAAATTAGAATTTTCAGTCGGTTCCAAGTTTAATTCTGAGGGCATTAAAGTCTTTTTTTCCTCACCTCAGTCAGCCTAAACACGTAATTAAGCCCTAAAAAAGAACTAATTGCTCATTATTTCATTACTTACTCAAGAAATAAATCATTCTCTCTCAAAAGGGCAAAAACCCTAGTTTCAAGAAAATAAGAACAAAGCTCAAGAATTCTTCCAAGAACCTTCAAGAACTTTTCTTCTCAGTTATGTTAGGTGTTCATCAATGGGTTCCTTTTACCCATAGAGTCCAAGAATCTTTTTTTAAAAAACTACAAGATTATTGATTCATGATTTACATGCTTGAAATTGGGTTGTATTCGTGTTCATGACATTAATTGAGTTTCAATCCATGATTACTTGTAGATTCCATGAAATTTAAATAGCATGTATATTGAATTGTGTAATTCCCATATTATAATCCTTGAATTAGCAAGTTTTGGTATTGTAGTTACAATGTTTACATGTTTTTCATGATTATATGCATTAAGTTGTGCCCCCATGTGTTTGATGGAATGTCCACGTGAATTAAATAGTGAAATCCTGACATACTAGCGTATGTACAAGCATATACCCTACAAGTGTTTGATAATATGTTTCTATGAATGAATTTTGAATAAGTGTCCTTGTTATGCTTTTCAAGATCATTCTATACTTTACTTTTCATGCTATCTAGTTTTGGGGGTATTCAATACCAAAAATATAGTTGTTTACCTAGAGCTACAGTAGTTACAGAATAATCTCAGTAATGTCACTATCAGTAATACTCAGTCAGCTACAAAACTCAGTGAACTTAGTCCAGTACAGTCTAGTAATCAGTCCATGATCTATTCAGTTGGGAGTAGGATTCAGCACCGAGTGAACTCAGGGATGGGAGCTCACCTGCCAATAGAGGGTGTGATCCCTAGAAGTACTTCTTTTGTTTCAAAACTACATAAACAGCGTAGGTTGAGCGTAGGTTGATATATCAACCTTCCAGTTGAGGGTTGATGAGGTATTTTAACCTGCCAGATAAGTGTACCACCGTTCTCATTAGAGTACCTTCCAGATGAGGGTACCTCTTCATCTTGTCTTTACCTGTAGCATGGTACTGACACTCTTCCAACTGGGGTTACAAGTTAGGCCCCAGTTATCTTATTTGGGGCATGTCGGTTAGATGATTACCTCTCACAGTCTTAGTTTCAGTCTTCAGTATAGAACTCAATTCAGTTCTACAGAATCAGGACCGTCAAACACAGTCACTCAGTTATTAGCAAATGTCAGATATCAGTTACTCAGTATCAAAAATCAGTACTCAGCTTCAGTAAAATCTCAAATACAGTATATACATACATAAATGCACAGTATTGCATTCTTAGTACTTGCAGTAGTTTTAGTTATCCATGTACTCTCATATTCAGTTACTCTATATCATCCAGTCAGTTACTGTTCATGTATATGAACCCTTGTATTTAGCCTTACCTCATCTAGCATACCAGTACATTCCACATACTGACGCATACTTTCTCTTTGCGCTATGATGTCTCATATCATAGGTTCGGATGCTCAGGTTCCCGACTGCGCTTAGGCAGGTTCAGTTAGTAGCAGCAGATTCAGTAATGAGTCCTTATCTATCGAGGATATGCTTTTATTTCAATATTTCAGTTTATCAGTATTTCAGTAATCGGAGTTAGTTGGAGGCTTGTCCCATCAACTCCGCATTCAGACAGTTCAATTAGAGGCTTTTTAGACTAGACTAGTTCAGACAGTATTTATATTTTAGATATTTTATCAGATGTTATTATTTACCAGTATTTAAGATTATGAACCTTATGGCATTTCAGCCTATGTTTTGCATTATTTCAATATTATTATCTAGTGCTCACAACAGGTATCAGTCATTGATTAGCTTGTGGTCCTTCGGGGTTGTAAGCATCATGTAGCATCTGGGGTACAGACTTAGGGCATTACAGATATTGATTTTTGTGAAGATCCTTCTTCTTACTCAGAGGCAGTTAGTTGTACTAATTTTGGCTGATGGATGATTGCTATGTAGGAGGACATGAAATCACTTTATAAGAATGGCATATGGGATTTCGTGAGACTGCCTAAAGATAAAAAAGTTTTATGTTACAAGTGAGTGTTTAAAAAAAAACATCAAGAGTTGAAGATAATAGGTACAAAGCAAAACTAGTTGCTAAAGGCTACAGTCAGGTTCCAGGTGTTGACTTCACAGATGTGTTTTCTCCAGTTATAAAGCATGGTTCAATTCGAGCCTTGCTTGATATTGTGGCCATGCATAATCTTGAGCTTGAGCAGTTGGATGCCAAAATTGAATTCTTACATGGAGAACTTGAGGAGGACATCTATATGCAGCAACCAAAGGGATTTATAGTTTTAGGAAAAGAGGATTATGTATGCTTGCTGAAAAAATCTCCTTATGGCTTAAAATAGTCGCCCAAACAGTGGTATAAGAGGTTTGACTCTTTTATGACCTCTCATATATTTTGGAGGAGTAGTTATGATAGTTGTGTCTACTTCAAGGAGGTAAGTGATGGTTCGTTTGTGTATCTTCTTTTGTATGTTGATGATATGTTGATTGCAGCAAAGGATATGAGAGAGATAATAAAAGTCAAAGCCCAGCTTAGTGAGGAGTTTAAGATAAATGATCTAAGAGCAGCAAAGAAGATTCTTGGTATGGAAATTATGAGGGATAAATAGAAGTGTAAGTTGTACTTGAGTCAGAAAAAGTATATTGAGAAAGTGCTTCACAGGTTCAATATGCAAAATGCCAAGCCTGACAGTACTCCATTGGTAGCTCACTTCAAACTCTCGGCCACTTTATCTCCAAGGGCAGATGACGAACGTGATTATATGTCTCGAGTTCCATACTCTAGTGCCATCAGGTCTCTTATGTATGTGATGGTGTGTTCCCGACCAGATTTATCATATACTATCAGTGCAGTTAGCAGATACATGGAAAATCCTGGCAAAGAACATTGAAAAGCAGTTCAGTGGATTTTCAGATACTTACATGGATCTGTTGATGTTTGTTTGCAGTTTGGGCGAAATAGAGATGGAGTAATCAGGTATGTTGATTCTGATTTTACAGGAGATCGTGATAAACGGAGATCCCTTACAGGCTATGTTTTCACCATTGATGGTTGTGCTATCAGTTGGAAAGCTACCTTACAGACTATGGTTTTTTTGTCAACTGCTGAGGCAGAGTACATGGCTATTACGGAGGCTTTCAAGGAAGCTATTTGATTGATGGGTCTGTTCGGTGAACTTAGCAAGGAGTTACAGATTACTACAGTCTTTTGCGACAGTCAGAGTGCTATCTTTCTCATGAAAGATCAGATATTTCACGAGAGGACAAAGCACATCGATGTTCGGTATTATTTTGTGCGTAAAATTATTGCTCGTGGTGATATTGTGGTAAGCAAGATTAGTACCCATAATAAACCTGTTGATATAATGACCAAGACACTACCTAGAGCTAAGTTTGAGGATTGCTTGGACTTGGTTGGTGTTAGCTGTTAAGATGTGCCCTTAGGGGCTTTTTTGAAAGAGGTGGAGAGTTTGTCTTGAAATGGATTTGAGTTCTGAATTAGAATTCGTGTCAAGGTGGATATTGTTAGAGTTGTGACCCGAATTTTATTGGTTCGGACCTGAAAGTTTCACGGTGCGACCCATGTTTGTGATTTTCAATGGGGTCTATGGTGGTAGTGTAGGGATCGGACCGCGGTATGAACCTTTATATTTTTGGGTCTAGGAACTATTTGTACGCACGTACTATATAAGTGTGATTTAGTGGGTTATTTTGGTTGTTCAGAAAATTCGACCTTCTCCACATGGTACTCTCTCTCCATTATAGTGAAACCTCCTCTGCCTCTGCCCGTGATTTTTTCCCGCCAGGGTTTTCACGTAAATCTGCGTGTTGCTCTTGTTTTCTTTTACTTCTGATTTTCTTATTCTGTTCGAATCATAACAACATGCTATTTCTCTGCTTGTTTTGGTGCACTTCTCTCGAGCCTTCCATTTTTTCTTGTTTGGGTTGGAACATTTTCTTTTTCTTTTTTTCCATTGTGTTGCAGCACTTCTCTCCATTTTTCAGTTAATGTTGCACTTCTTTCAATCGTTGATGTACTTCTCTTCAACTTCCAATTATTGGTGTACTTCTCTCAAACAAATTTGGTTTTTTACTCCCACATACTTTAATTATACTTTGAGTTACATAATCAGATAGTGAAATCATTTAGAATAGACTTAATTTGATATAAAAAATAGTACGAGTATATGGTATTTTTTCAAAAGAAGGTAGTTTAAAGAAGTTTAAAAAATATACTTGGACATATATTTAACTTTGAAATAAATGTTGAAGTTTTTTGAGTGAAAAAATGATCTGAAACTCGCATTCAATTTAGTATTTGTTTTTTTGGTTAATTCAGACCATTGTATAATCAAATCGTATTTTGTAAAGAAGGAAAACAGAATTAATAATCCCAAAAGACTAATAGATTCTTGAAATAGACCAATTATTAGCACTTAACAACAAAACCAAATACAAAAGGGGGTAAAAATAGAATAAATGAAAAACTCATCTAACACATGCAATTACATGGATGGAGTTATGAGGAGACACTAGACATTCAAACAACCATCTTATATAATTAACACAATTATTGCTCTTTCGGTGTAATAAATTTAATGCTTTGTAAAATGTACTAGATAATAATTGTACTTAATATTAAGGATAAACTGAATAAAAATAAATAAATAACTCATTGACTTATAAATTAGATAAATATTATTACAAATTTTAAATAAATAATTTTTATAGCGAAACGGGTCGGATTGTTGTATAGAACACTTTTGCCGCCATATGCCCAGCTCTATAAATCCTCTGCAATACTAACATCGCTCTCCCATTTTTCCCTAATATCATTTGGTCTTCCAATTGTGCAGAAAAATGCAGATAATTAATACATTCATACAGATCAATTTCATGTATTCAAATTTGATTATCATATCATTTTGCTTCAAATTTTTCAAACTGTATTTCAATTTTCCCCGAAAACTGTAATTTCTACTCGCACGGTGTTTAAGGAAAAAAGACTTTTTAATGGCCTAAAAATATTCTTAGTTATTTGTGTGACTATAAATCTGTGTGACTATAAATCGAACCCTAGTTTATATTTTCTGTTTAGTGTATAGTTTTGGTAATGTTTTGTTTTTTTTGGTTAATTTGTTGGATTTATATGCGATTAAAATGTTTGTTATGCTTTGTTGATATAGGCTATAGTGACAGGTTCAATATCAACTCCCAGCTCGAGCACTTAAGCTAAATACGTTGGAACAAGACATGCCAACTTGACTAGATTGTAAGTATAATTCATCTATTATACGTTGATTATGCACTATTTTGTTGTAGCTATTGTTCTTTTTTTTTTTTCAAAATGCTTTGTCATGCTCTTCCTTAAGCCAAGGGTTTACCAGTAACAACCTCTCTACCTCAATAAAGTTTGTGTATACTCTATCATCCTCAAATTGCACCCGTGTTATTACACAGAGTATGTTGTTTTGATGAAGTAAGGGGAATTCATTAAAAGGCATCAATAAGATGCAAGAACGTACGGGAAAATAGGTAGTTAGCTCCATAACTAGTGGATCTATACTAAGGTTGGGGAGCTAATAAAATCGTTAGAGAGATTGGCACAATTGATAGGGGGGATAGTTCCAGCTAAGCCTGCTAACGGGGCCGGGCCGGATCAATCCAGAACCGGCCCATCACTTTTAACCAGGTTGCGGGGCGGTCCGGATCCGGGCCAAGTTTAACGGGCCGGTCCAGTTCTGGGCCCAACAGTAATATTTTGAGAAACAACCCGGGACCCGTCCAATAAACCTAACCCAATCCAACCCGTGTAAACCGGGTCAAACCCAATCAAAAATCCAGTCAAAACTTTAAAAAAAAATTAAATATTTTTTTCTCCAATATAAACTATATATACCCACCTATATACATTTTAAATACGTTAAACAATATACACACAATATATATACACTATATATATAGTATATACTACATTAGAATTTAAAAAGAGTTAATACATAAATATGACCCTAAACTTGACACCAAATTATAATTTTGACCTTAAACTTTGATAGTGCACAAATAGGACCTTTAACTATTCAAAACCTGAACAAATATGACCTCCGATTTTGCAAGCCCATGCATGAGTCTCACTCGCACCTACGTGGAAAGGTAATCCAATCACACGGTGCCACGTCGTTAAAAGGGCTGACTTGGAGAGAGGTCATATCTGTGCAGTTTTGAATAGTTAAAGGTAATATTTGTGCACTGTCAAAGTCTTGTTTTTTGTGTTAAAACGACGTTGTTTTTATTATTATTATTATTATTATTGTTGTTGTTGTTGTTGTTGTTGTTGTTGTTGCTGCTGTTGTTGTTGTTGTTGCTGTTGTTGTTGTTGTTGTTGTTGTTGCTGTTGTTGTTGTTGTTGTTGTTGCTGTTGTTGTTGTTGTTGTTGTTGTTGTTGCTGTTGTTGCTGTTGCTGTTGTTGTTGTTGTTGCTGCTGTTGTTGTTGTTGTTGCTGCTGCTGCTGCTGCTGTTGTTATAATAATAATTTATTTATTTATTTCTATAGCAGCAGCACCTAACTTTTTTCTAATTAAAAAAAAATATTATTATTATTATTATTTTATTTATTTCTATAGTAGCAGCACCTAGTTGTTTTTTAATTAAAAAAAACAGCCACTAGCAGGGATTGAATCCGCGCAGTAGGCTGAAGGAAGCGCCCAAGAAGAGCAAATAATACCACTGGGCTATCTAAGTGCCTTGTTTCATGTGGTTCAATATTAATATACGTACATAAATATACATTTTCTATCTTATATATATACAACGTAATTTTTTTACCGAGGGGGTTCGGGTGAACCCCATGGAAACCACGTAGGCCCGCCCTTCGTTAATTTAATAACGTTTTAATAAAGTTAATTTAATAACATTTTAATTATGTTAATTTGATAACGTTAATTTAATATACTACTACTACTATCCTTAATAACATTAATTTAATAATGTTTTATTAAAACTATAATTTTTTATTATTAGTATAGTTTCATCTTTAATTTAATATTTAAATAAATAATATTTAGATATATTATATAACTTAAATTCGTCCTCTGCTTTATAATATATATACATACCCGTGTGATTTTTTTGTATGAGACTGACTCGCCTAATTAATAAATCTTCAATATTGCTCTTTTTCCGCAATGACAAAAGAAATTAGATTCCATTTTCATCTTTGAACCGAAAATAATGAAAAAATAATAGTGAAGAGTCATTTAAAGGTCATATTTGTGCAGTTTTGAATAGTTAAAGGTTATATTTGTGCACTGTCAAAGTTTAGGGTCATATTTATGTATTATGCCCTTAGATTTTAAGCTGGACGCGCCCAATTTTGCGTGATGAACACGCGTTTTGCCACGTAGGATTGGAGGTCATATTTGTGCAGTTTTGAATAGTTAAAGGTCATATTTGTGCACTGTCAAAGTTTCAGGTCAAAGTTATAATTTGGTATCAAGTTTAGGGTCAGATTTATGTATTAACTCTTTATAATAGTGTTCTAACTTCAAGTTATATGGTTACGAACTATACTATGATATAAGGAAAAAGCTTAAAATTTTTATAATAATATAAATCATTGATTAAAGAAATTAACATCTATAATCAATAAAAAAATATAAATTACTTGCTTCAGCATTAAAAAAAAACTAATAAAAAATATTTATACAACCAAAACCATTCAAAGTATCCGCACATAGAAAACCATATTATATTCTTCATGATTCCTTTGGAAAGAAACCGAAAGTTCTGCGGGTGTGACCGACTCGTCCGCATTTACCAAAATTACTATTGTGTCACTTGTGTATGACGTACAACTAATTTCTGACTCCTAAATTCCAAAATATCGCAACAATATGGGGATATTCATATTGATTTTACTAGTATTGAAGAACGTATGTAGAAGAAGATTTTAGTAGTTTTGAATAACGGATGTAGAAGAAAGTGGTCCAGATCGTGAATCACGGGAAAAAAAAATTATGTATAAGAAAATTTTTAAAATTCAAATATCAGTTACATGTTCTATCAATAAATGACTTAATGTTGGCTAATTACTGCCTTTAATTAAGAGACTGTAAAATAATTAAAGATTCTCTTACCTTAAATATAGGATTAGCTGTTACATCATACATTCGACCAGTGTATAATATGTGACCGAATGTATGAGTTTGTTTGCAACAAAAAGGGAGAGAGAAAACAAGAAGAAATTTTGTATAATTATTTTTTATTGTCTAGGAAATTTATGTTGTTTACACATTGTATGAATCTTTTGTTTATTTATGTGGCTCTAGCATGGCAAGTGACAGTGTAGTTGGATACTCATTAAGAGGGTTGGGGGTGGGGGTGGGGTACAAAACAAAATTAATGAGTGTAGTTGGATAGTCATTAAGAGGATGGGGTGGGGTACAAAACAAATTTAATGTTGCGGGAATTTCATGACCCAGAATAGAAAAGAATAGCAAAATAAAGACAAATTGAATATTCTCTTTATTTAAAAAAGAATGATTTTTTTTTCTTGTAATTCGTTTCATAAAAAAATGACCCCATTATTTTTTTGGTAATATTATAATAACTTTTCACATGACATATTTAAGACCATAAGATTAAAAAATATTTTGATAAATTTGACATAATTTTAATTTATGATCACAAGATTTAAAAGTCTTTTTATTTTCTTAAACTCTGTTCAAGTCAAACTAAGTCATTCTTTTTGAACCAAAGAGTGGTATATGGTAGGAAAATTAACTATATAAACTTATTAGATTAGGTATTACAAGTTATAGCAAAACTTGTAAGTTTTCAAGTTATAACAACTTTCATTTTAAAAAAAATATATAAAAAAAGTTTTTTTTGTTTTGTTGAAAATTCAAAAAAGCAATTAATGAAAAAGGAAAATTAAGATTTAATACAATTAATATACAATTTACCTTCCTTAAAAATAGTTAACCTTAATTACTGATATTTATCCACCCTCAAATCCCTCTAATCGTTGCTTTTCTTCCTATTTTAATGCTTGCATTAAGAGTTTTCATAATTCTGAAGGATTTATACGGGCTAGGAGCACGTCGGATTGGTGTTCTTGGCATACTACCAATCGTATGCATGTCATCATAAAGAACACTGAGAGGAGGACAAGAAAGGGAACGTGTTGATTATTTGAACCAAGCAACACAATTGTTCAACAGCAAGTTGGCAGATAACTTAAGTTCTCTGGAAAACAAAGTACCTAATTCAAGATTGGTGTATGTAGATATATATAATCTTTTACTTGATGTCATCAACAACCCATAGAAATATGGTACAAATATGACTGTCTTTTTCCTGAATATCGACAAGATCTCCGTTTCTTTCTTTATATGACCGTGCAGGATTCAAAGTTGCAGAAAACAGATGTTGTGGGATAGGGAAAATAGAAGTTGCAGACTTATGCACATCGGTGTGTTCCGATGATTCTGATTATGTTTTTTGGGATAGCTTTCATCTTACAGAAAAAACATACAGACTTTTAGTTCATCAAATTCTTGTACACCATTTAAGTAGCTTCTTCTGATAAATTCACATATCAACATGCATATCAATGAATTCTTAGTACTTGTTGCCGAATTATTGGTCATTTATATGTTATTTTCTCACTTAGTGATCATGTCTATGATCTCCGGTTTTTATTTCTTTTATTTTTTCTAGTAAGCATGTACATGATGTGGTAGTAACAAAGTTGTATTCATGGACTATAGCAGTACATACAAACTTGTAAATATTTGATTTTTTTTCTGTATTAAATTGGTATAAAATTGATATTGAATCATTTTTTCTATTTACTGTTTGTTTTTCTAATATAGTTAATAATTTGAATTAACTTTTTGGTTCTCGATTATTACTGTTTGTTTTTATAAGATTGTGGGCATGAGCAAAGTTTATTTTTTGTATTTATGTAGTATTTATATAATGTTATGCTACTTTAACGTTTGTTTCGTATTTTACATCGTTGAATGAAATTGATATTGTCACGCCTCAAATCCTATTGGGGTGGACCGACACCCGTAACTGAGGGGGCCCGGGAGAACCAGCTCATAACCTTATACTTCCCATGCATACCTCTATGACAACCTGAAATTCGGACAGCATCATGTCGCATATAAAAGGAAATAATCACCTGTATAAGCTCGAGCACACATATATATTTATATACAATACTTGGCCGTTGGAGGCATCACGTCTATTAACAAAACACCACCTTGATTGTACATTAGGTCCACAAAGACTCTAGACAATACACAGAGTTTAACTAAGGTCGGGACACACCCCGCCATATAACTAACTTCTATACAATACCAAAAGTGACTGGATATGACACGGAAAGCCCCGAAGCAAACTGGAGCTCACCAAAAGCAGCTGGATATCCTGGCTCCTACTTGTGCGGTGTATGAGTTGAGGTACCTGTGCCTGCAGCATGAAATGCAGGTCCCCCGTAGGGGACGTCAGTACGAAATATGTACTGAGTATGTAAAGCTGTAGATAATCACGTATGATATATGAGCTCAATAGAAATCAGAAACAAGTGAATAAATCGTAATAAGAGTGGACCACACTTACTAGAACTTGTGATAACCTGTACATTGTATTTATTCAATCACTTTACCTTTGTTCTTATCATCTTGTAATCATTACTGTACTGTACAGTGACCATTAGGCTGCCTCCAGTACATATCAACTGGGATCAACCCATGATAGGCTTATGCCCCTGGGATACCACCCATAAACACATAAATAGGGATCGACCCATGATCGTCTTATGCCCCTGGGATACCACCCGATAAGAGAGAACTTCTATCACTTAGTTCAATTAATCTTTGAGATTGTTATTTCGGTCTCCACCGCATTTTTGATACTTTGAAACAATGATACATCAATAAAAGACATATAAATATACCATCAATGCAATAACAATGAAGTAGGAACTCATTGGCACATCAATGAAGTGTTTTAGAGTCATCAATGCCATAACAATGAAGTAAGAACTTATTGGTACATCAATGAAACGTTTTGGAGTCATTAATAGCGCATGGATCTTGTTTGAGTAACCGGATACCTTCTGACATTCATTAGTGCAATAAACATGTAAGATTTGAAAAACAAGTAAGTATTGGAATGTCTTGACATCTTGTAGGGTGGAAACAAGTTCATTGGTAACGTAGTACATCATACAAAACCATTATGGATCACATGTTTATGAATAACTTTGGAAACTTTCTTAATAGAACAATTGTTCACTTTCATGCCAAAGATATGGTATAGAGTATACTTTACATACCTGACTGTCAACCTTCAATACTAGTCCCAAATGGACTTCCCGTCTTTTCGGATTACTTATCTACAATGAACATATATAGCAATCTAGTATTAGCAACCAAACGTCACAATTCAATTATTTGAATTCACCAAACTAGTGGTTAAGTAGTAAGCCTTAATTACACCATAAAGGGTGTCACTTTAACCCTCTTATACTCCAATTACATTCACATGTCATGCATATTCATACAACATCCTCCAATATCAAGTTTGGATTCATTTATCCTTCCAACCAATCCATTAAACTAAATTGAGTCATAGACATGAATAATCATCAATTCAATAGTATATCACCATATCCACTTCCATAACTCAATTACCATATCCACCTTCCACAATTCAATACAACCAAACCATGCAAAATAGTCCATAACCCTATTTCCATCACCTTTCAATAACAACCAATACATATAATCCTCTATCACACATATACATATGGAAAAGAACAAAGGCAAACAATATTCATACCTTAGAATTCACCTCTTGATTATGAAATCCTGTTTGCACAAATAATAGGTGTCGTTCAAAGCTCTCGAGATGACAAACGCAGTTATCGGATTACTTTGGAATTTCTACGGTTGAATCAAAAGTAAGTTAAAGGTCAAATTTGGCTAGGGTTTGTTCTTTCTCAATGATTGATGATGAAAATGATATTTTGAACTCATATACATGTATATATACACATATTACCGTCCGTAATATAATAGGAAATGACCAAAATGCCTTTAAAATTTAAATAATGTCAAATTTGTCCTTTGGTGGACTGTTTTGATAAGCTAAAGTAGATCGACCATAACTCTTTTCTCCGATATCAGATTTTGGTGAAATTGGTACCGTTGGAAGGATAATTCAAAGGGATTTAATTTCATATAAAGTAGGCCATCCAGTTCGTCCTATACAAGGAGTTATAGTCGTTTGAAGTTTACTCTAAAAATCTGTTTTTGATAGGCTGAAGAAAAACGAGTATAACTCCTTACTCAGACGTTGGATTTGGATGAAACCAATTGAATTGTAAACAAGACTCAAAGATCTTTCTTTTAATAGGATGAAGCTCTCCCAGTTCATTATATTAAGGGAGTTATGATCGTTAAAATTTGACCCAAAAATTCGGCTGGCCTCAGTAGTTTGTGTGCAGGAAATTTTCCTGCACATTTACTATTCCCAAATATCCCGGCCACCGTTTTATAGTTTCGAACATGCTCGATTATATCAGAAACCTATCCATTTTTGGAAATCTTTATATCTTTGGAAAGCTTATTCAATAACCTTCGCATGGAACCATCGACGGGCAAATTTCGATATAAATAAAATAAAAAATTAATTCCATATAAATAAGACCAATACACGTACTTGAATACGCCAATACACGTACTTGAATACGGGGTGTTACATCCTTCCCCCCTTTAGGACATTCGTCCTCGAATGTTAGCGTAGTTATTCAACCATAACAAGTTCAAGTCCATCATTAATATTCACATCATCACATAAATACTATGCATATATAAAAAAACTTACTTGTTAATGTTCTAACTCCATTTCTTGAACTTCCTCTTCATCTTTGAACAAATGAGGGTACTTAGATTTCATTGTTTCCTCAGCTTCCCATGCAATCTCTTCCCTTTGACGATTTCTCCAACGTACTTTCACAGATGCTATCTCTTTATTTCTCATCTTCTTAACTTGGCGATCTAGAATAGCAATAGGCACTTCCTCATCGGTAAGATCTTCCGCAACTTGAACATCCTCAGTAGAAGTGATATGTGATGGATCTCCGATGCATTTTCGAAGCATTGACACATGAAATACCGGATATACTGATGAGAGCTCTTGGGGTAGCTCTAATTCATATGCAACTTTTTCAAACCTTCGAGTGATCTTATACGGGCCTATATAACGTGGACTCAACTTCTCTTTATTGCCAATTCTCATTACCCCTTTCATTGGTGATACCTTCAAAAATACCCAATCACCTATAGAAAACTCTAGCCCTCTCCTTCTTTTATCCACATATGACTTGTGTTGACTTTGGGCTATTTTCAGTTGTTGCTGAATTACTTTAACCTTCTCTATGTCTTGATAAACAAGATCCGGTCCGAACAAAAGAGTTTCACCCACTTCGAACCATCCTATTGGTGATCTACACTTCCTTCCATATAAAGCTTCATATGGTGTCATTTTGATACTTGAATGATAGCTATTATTGTAGGCAAACTCAATAAGAGGTAAATGATCATCCCAGTTGCCCTTAAAATCTATTACACAAGCTCGTAGCATATCTTCAAGTGTTTGGATGGTACGTTCTTCTTGTCCATCTGTTTGAGGGTGAAAAGTTGTACTCAACTTCACTTATGTTCCCAAACACCTCTGAAAAGACTTCTAAAAGTTTGCGGTAAATTGGGTTCCCCGATCTGATATAATAGAGATTAGCACTCTATGTAATCGAACTATCTCTTTAATGTACAGCTCCGCATACTCTTCAACTGTGTAAGTGGTCCTAAATGGTAGGAAATGTGTGGATTTGGTAAGCCTATCAACAATCACCCATATAGAATCAAACTTCCGGGATGTACGAGGCAAACCAATAACGAAATCCATGTTGATCATGTCCCACTTTCAGCTTGGAAGATCAATCATTGCATATAACCTCCGGGTTTTTGGTGCTCAACTTTAACTCTTTGACAATTTGGACATTCAGCTACAAATTCTGCAATGCTCTTCTTCATGTCATTCCACCAATACATATCTTTCAAATCTTGATACATTTTGGTTGATCCTGGATGAATGGAATACCTTGAACAATGTGCCTCTGTCATAATCTTCTTTCTTAGCCCGTCTACATCCGGCACACACAATCGGTTTTGGCACTGAAGTACTCCTTCTCGCGTAAGCTCAAATGCCTTGGTCGCACCACTCTGAACGTTCTCCTTAAGCTGTAATAAAATAGGATATGCATATTGCTTCTCTTTCACTTCAGCTACTAATGAAGATTCTGCAGCATTATGTACGATAAGCTCTTTATCCGGAGTTTCAAGAAGGCGAACTCCCAAACTAGCTAATTGGTGAAGATCTTTAATCATCCCTTGCCTTTCTATAGGCGCCATCATAGCCTTATGACTTAATCCATTAGCTACCACATTTGTTTTCCCTGGTGGTACAAGATATCAACATCGTAGTCCTTTAATAGTTCAAGCCATCTCCGCTACCTTAAATTTAGATCCTTCTGATTAAAAATATATTTCAAGCTCTTATGGTCAGTATATATATCAACATGAACCCCATATAAGTAGTGGCGCCATATCTTCAAAGCAAAAATAACTGCTGCCAGCTCAAGATCGCGTGTAGGATAATTTTTCTCATGTGGCCGCAATGAGAAATCAACTTGTTCTTTAAATCTTGAAAACTCTTCTCACAGGCATCATTCCATTGGAATTTGGATGCTTTATGGGTTAGCTTGGTTAAGGGTGCTGAAATGGATGAAAATCCTTCAACAAACCTTCTATAATAACCGGCCAACCCGAGAAAACTATGAATCTCCATAGACGTTGTGGGCCTTGGCCAGTTCTTCACAACTTCTATCTTTTGAGCATCAACCTTTATCCCTTCACTAGATACAATATGACCCAAAAATTCCACCGACTTTAACCAAAACTCACATTTAGAGAACTTTGCATAAAGTTTACAATCACGAAGAGTCTGCAATGCCTGTCGTAAGTGATTGGCATGGTCCTCTTCTGATCTAGAATAAACTAGAATATCATCTATAAAAACTATCACAAATACATCCAGGAATGGCTTAAACACCCTATTCATCAAATCCATAAAAGTTGTGGGTGCATTTGTTAGCCCAAATGACATAACTTGAAACTCATAATGACCATACCGTGTTTGGAAAGCTGTCTTGGGTATATCCTTCTCTTTGACCCTCACTTGGTGGTAACCTGACCTCAAATCAATCTTAGAAAAGCACTTGGCTCCCTGTAACTGATCAAATAAATCATCAATTCTTGGGAGAGGATATTTATTCTTAATAGTCACCTTATTAAATTGCCGATAATCAATACACATCCTCAGCGAGCCATCTTTTTTGCGCACAAATAACACTGGTGCTCCCTAGAGGGACATACTAGGCCTTATGAATCCCTTCTCTAGCAAATCTTTCAATTGCTCTTTCAATTCTCGTAATTCTGCTGGGGCCATTCTATACGGAGGAATGGAGATTGGTTGGGTGCCTGGTATTACATCAATACCAAACTCTACTTCTCGTTCAGGAGGCAAACCCGGAAGATCTTAAGGAAATACATCAGAAAATTCATTTACCACCGAAACAGCATGGAGAGTTGGTGTCTCTTCTTCTGTATCCCTTACTCTAACTAAATGATATATGTATCCCTTGGAAATCATTCTTCTTTCCTTAAAATAAGAAATAAATCTACCTCTTGGCGCGCCAATTTCACCTTTCCATTGAAGGACTGATTTATTTGGAAAATGGAAATATACCTTTTTCGTGCAGTAATCAATTATGGCATAACAAGACACCAACCAGTCCATACCCATTATAACATCAAAATCTACCATTTCTAACTCCACAAGATCAGCCATCGTATCACGACCACAAACAGTTACTATGCAGTTTCGGTAAACCCTTCTAGCTATAATAGATTCCCTAACCGGTGTGGACACTTCAAATGGCTTGACTAACAGTTCGGGTATTCTTTCGAACTTTCCATCAACCAATGGAGTAACATAAGATAATGTAGAACCGGTATCAATTAAGGCATATACATCAAATGAAAAGATAGACAACGTACCCGTAACCACATCTAGGGAAACCTCTAAATTTTGTCGATCCGCTAGAGCATACGTACGATTTTGAGCCCTGCTAGAACTCGTGGCTCCTCTATCACCTCTAACACGACCCATTGGTTGTACACCCCTTCCTGAATAAGGCATCGATGATGATGATGCAACAAATCACCCCATAGGTCATGCCATACCCCCTATGCCTCTTCGTGGGCATTCTCTCATCATATTCCCCGACATACCGCACCAAAAGCAAACATTGGTACCCAGCTGACATGCGCCCAAATGATACCTTTCACATTTATTGCATGGCCCTCGAGGAGGTCTCGATTGGCTCATATTCCCTTTCCCTTGGTACCCCACTGTCCGCGAACTCTGACTCTCACTTCTGTGCCCAAATTGATTTCCTCTGGACCCTTGGAACTGTGGTGGGGCACTAGCTGCAGAATAAGAAGATAATGGCCTAGGTGGTCTAGCAGAAAACTGTGGTCTGAACCCTCCTTGGGATTCCATGAACTGCCCTGTAGATCTGGCCCTCTTGGAATATCCTCTTTCTAATTCCTGTGTTCTTCTCCTTTGACTCTGATCTTCCATTTTCTGTGCAAAAGTTTGGATCCTCGCTATGTCCATATCTTTTTTCAAAGCGGCAATAGTACAATATCTAACCATATATGGATCTAGCCTATCCACATATTGATGAACTCTGTCATCCATAGTAGCTACAACATTAGGATCATATCTCGACAACGAATTAAATCAGAGACTGTACTCCCTCACGCTCATATTCTCCTGACGAAGATTTAAAAACTGATCTACATGGGCCTGACGAATCTCGAATGGAAGATAATGATCAAGAAATGCCTCTTTGAGCTCTTTCCAAGTAGATGGGGGTGCATCAATACCCCTAGATCATTTCCAGTCCTCGTACCAAGATATAGCCTCCCCTTTGAATCTATACGCCGCTAACTCCACTGTCTCTCTACCCATTACATACATAACATTTAAGGCCCTTTGAATTTGATCAATAAAGTCATGTGGGTCCTCGTTAAGATCTGATCCAGTAAAATTGGGAGGATCCATCTTAAGAAAATCCTATGTTCGAAGGCTAACCACCCTATCTGTACCACTAGGACCCGTGGTAGGAATGGTTTGCCCTTGAGCTTTCCCAGCAACTATACGAGTCAAAAGTTGCACTGCATTTCTAAGATCTTGATCAACAACATTAATAGGTGGCTCTGGGGATATAGTTCTCCTCCCCCTTATTTCTTCCGGAGTAGAAAAAATTTCAGATGCATGCTCAGCTGGAGCCTCACTTTGATTAGCTGGTATAGTGGGTCACTTACTAGTCCCCTCTCCGGTATCCACATCTACTTGCTTACCGGTATTCTTGCTTATGGTAACCGGCATCATTACTATAATAAGAGAAACAAACGGATTCAGTGGTCAACTATGACTTCATATACAATATAGGCTCTATCGCACGATCTAAACCATGAAGAAAAAAGACAATTCCTAAATGTCCATAGCCTCCTGTTTATAGATGCGGTGCACGACACACCTATAAACAAGACTATACATAGACACGGCTTTGTAGACTCACTCGGACGAACTTCTCTGATACCACTTTTGTCACGCCTCAAATCCTATTGGGGTGGACCGGTACCCGTAACCAAGGAGGCCCGAGAGAATCAGCTCATAACCTTATACTTCCCTTGCATACCTCTATGAAAACCCGAAATTCAGACAGCATCATTTCGCATATAAAAGAAAATAATCACCTGTATAAGCTCGAGCACACATATATATGTATATACAATACTTGGCCGTTGGAGCAATCACGTCTATTAACAAGACACCATCTTGACTGTACATTAGGTCCACAAAGCCTCTAGACAATACACAGAGTTTAACTAAGGTAGTGACACACCCCTAAATATAACTAACTTCTATACAATACCAAAAGTGACTGGATATGACACGAAAAGCCCCGAAGAAAACTGGAGCCAACCAAAAGCAGCTGGATATCCTGGCTCCTACTTGTGCGGTGTATGAGCTGAGGTACCTGTGCCTGCAGCATGAAATACAAGTCCACCGTGGGGGACGTCAGTACGAAATATGTACTGAGTATGTAAAGCTGTAGATAATCACATATGATATAGGATCTCAATAGGAATCAGAAACAAGTGAATAAATCGTAATAGGAGTGGACCACACTTACTAGAACTTGTGATAACCTGTACATTGTATTTATTCAATCACTTTACCTTTGTTCTTCTCATCTTTGTAATCATTATTGTACTGTACTATGACCATTAGGCTGCCTCCAGTACATATCAACTGGGATCGACCTATGATAGGCTTATGCCCCTGGGATACCACCCAAAAATACATAAATAGGGATCGACCCATGATAGTCTTATGCCCCTGGGATACTACCCGATAAGAGAGAACTTCCATCACTTAGTTCAATTAATCTTTGAGATTGTTATTTCGGTCGCCACCGCATTTTTGATACTTTGAAACAATGATACATCAATAAGAGACATATAAATAGACCATCAATGCAATAACAATGAAGTAGGAACTCATTAGCACATCAATGAAGTGTTTTGGAGTCATCAATGCCATAAAAATGAAGTAGGAACTTATTGGTATATCAATGAAACGTTTTGGAGTCATTAATAGCACATGGATCTTGTTTGAGTAACCGCATACCTTCTGACATTCATTACTGCAATAAACATGTAAGATTTGGAAAACAAGTAAGTATTGGAATGTCTTGACATCTTGTAGGGTGGAAACAAGTTCATTGGTAACGTAGGACATCATACAAAACCATTATGGATCACATGTTATTGAATAACTTTGGAAACTTTCTTAATAGAACAATTGTTCACTTTCATGCCAAAGATATGGTATAGAGTATGCTTTACATACCTGACTGTCAACCTTCAATACTAGTCCCAAATGGACTTCCCGGCTTTTCGGATTACTTATCTACAATGAACATATATAGCAATCTAGTGTTAGCAACCAAACGTCACAATTCAATTATTTGAATTCACCAAACTAGTGGTTAAGTAATAAGCCTTAATTACACCATAAAGGGTGTCACTTTAACCCTCTTATACTCCAATTACATTCACATGCCATGCATATTCATACAACATCCTCCAATATCAAGTTTGGATTCATTTATCCTTCCAACCAATCCATTAAACCAAATTGAGCCATAGACATGAATAATCATCAATTCAATAGTATATCACCATATCCACCTTCCATAACTCCATTACCATATCCACCTTCCACAATTCAATACAACCAAACCATGCAAAATAGTCCATAATACTATTTCCATCACCTTTCAATAACAACCAATACATATAATCCTCTATCACACATATACATATGGAAAAGCACAAAGGAAAATAATATATATTCATTAGAATTCACCTCTTGATTATACAATCCTGTTTGCACAAATAATAGGTGTCATTCGAAGCTCTCGAGATGACAAACGCAGTTATCGGATTACTTTGGAATTTCTACGGTTGAATCAAAAGTACTTTTAAGGTCAAATTTGGCTAGGGTTTGTTCTTTCTCAACGATTGATGATGAAAATGATCTTTTGAACTCATATACATATATATATATATATATATATATATACACATATTCCCGTCCATAATATAATAGGAAATGACCAAAATGCCTTTAAAATTTAAATAATGTCAAATTTGTCCTTTGGTGGACTGTTTTGATAAGCTAAAGTAGATCGACCATAACTCTTTTCTCTGATATTGTATTTGGGTGAAATTGGTATCGTTGGAAGGATAATTCAAAGGGATTTCATTTCATATAAAGTAGGCCACCCAATTCGTCCTGTACAAGGAGTTATGGTCGTTTGAAGTTAACCCTAAAAATCTGTTTTGATAGGCTGAAGTAAAATGAGTATAACTCCTCATTCAGACGTTAGATTTGGATGAAACTAATTGAATTGGTAATAAGACTCAAAGATATTTCTTTTCATAGGTCGCAGCTCTCCCAGTTCATTATATTAAGGGAGTTATGATCGTTCAAATTTGACCCAAAAAATCGGCTGGCCTCAGTAGTTTGTGTGCAGGAAATTTTCCTGCACATTTACTATTCCCAAATATCCCGGCCACCGTTTTATAGTTTTGAACGTTCTCGATTATATCCGATACCTATCCGTTTTTGAAAATCTTTATATCGTTGGAAAGCTTATTTAATAACCTTCGCATGGAATCATCGACGGGCAAATTCCGGTATAAATAAAATAATAAATTAAGTCCATATAAATAAGACCAATACACATACTTGAATACGCCAATACATGTACTTGAATTCGGGGTGTTACAGATATGAACTAAGTCGCATCAGATGGTATTAAATTTGATATCAACTACATCAAATTATACATTTTTTGATTCTGCAATTAGTAACATTTGACATGAATATTGAATCTTGATTTTTATTGGTGCTCATTACTCTTTGTATAAGATTGCTGGTATGAACAAAGTTTAGTTTTGATATTTAATATAGTATTTATATAATGTTCTTTATTTTGCCAGAAAGGAAACAAAAATATCAATCTCCATTAATACTGATTATTTTTTTATTGCAACGAAAAATTATTTGACATCAAACAACTATCAATTAATTTATTTTCAACATTTATGTTGATAGTTTTTCATATAATATCCATTACATACACTAAAAAGGTTAGGTAACATAAAATATATTTTTTCTCATCGATTGTCACATTCATAAAACTCATTCAATACAATGTGATATATGCGGAACTTCATCGATATCAATTTAATACATTGAGAACTCCTAATAAAAATATTACTTAAGAATGAAATGAGTATATAAATTGATTTCAACGTATTAAAAGTGGGATTATCCTAGGAAAATGTGTTCATCAAAACTTAGTTAACATCATTACACTAATTCACAATTAACATCATTACACTAATTGGAACCATCCCCGACCTATAAACTGCTGGTACAACAATCTTGCATACTAATCAATACATCTACTAAAGGTCTCACACGAAAAAAAAAACTCAATAAAAGACATCCTTGTTTGGCTAATGTATCTTAAAAATGATTGTCTTCTTGTTCATTCATCTTCCTCGAGTAGATGGACATTACAGGTAAAACAATGAAATGTGGTCTGGCTAACCATCTTTCAGATGTTAGCAATGAGCCAAACACGAGTGTGAAGTTCTAGTGAAAATCAATTAATAGTGATAAATATTAAATAAATATTACAAAATTGATTTTCCAAAATTTAATTAAAATATATTTTTCTCAAAAGTTGCTATAGCTTGTAATTATTTCTTAAGTCTAGTAATTAATGAAAAGTTATGCTATAACTTGTAATTAACAATCTAAAAAGTATATTTGGGATAATTTTCACTATATGTTTCAAGGTAAATTTGAAGCTTTACCTCTTTATTGTTCTCGTTCTAATGTTTTGTAAAAATGTAAAACCTTCTCGTTATTTTAAAATTTTCTTAACTAAAAAGGGCTAATCATTCGAAACTACAATAGTTTTAATTTTTTAAGATTTTGTCTAACTTGACTAGTTATATTGTTCATTAATTTGTTGATTGATGATCAGAGAGTGTCTTCTTATCCATTGAAATGAGAGGGGAAAAAGTTGAAGACGATAACTTATTGTTAATGAAAACATATAACAAGTTTACATTGCAATCGGATTGTAGACGGGGAAAGACACTATAAGTTTTACCCTACACCATCTTCTTCTTACTCATCTCGCGTAATCATTTAACCTAAATTAAAATGAAAATATTATATACACATGTATTTTCTAGTAATCTGTTGAAATTTAGCGTTTAGATAATAATGGAGATCTCACAATTATGAGAAATTATATTATTTCAAATTATTTGTCCTTTCAACGATTATATTGACCAAAAGAAAAAAAAAGAAATTGCCAATACCAACGATTAGTTTAATCAGTACAAATAGAAAGTAGGTGCTAAAAATAATTTTAGAAGCTGCTCACCATTATGAGTAGTTTATTATTTTCACAGTTCATGTAGTAGTTTATTATTTTTACAGTTCATGTAGTGTATGCTTATTTCCTGAATTAATAATTACTACAAAACCAACACGTTTTTCTTAATGCTTACGTGGCATTTGTGACGTACGTTCTTCGTCTCAAATTATTTAACATATATTTTTAATAATTTTTAAAAAAAAATTAATAAGGAGTGCAAATTGACTAATATGATCTTATTAAGTCTTGATTAGATTAATCTTCTTCAATTAATATGAGCATGGTTAAAAAAATAATTAACTATCTCTTGAATTCTTAAACATGCCAACAATTTTGAGGTAACTTGAGGTAACTTTTTTTAGCAAACATGTTAAATAATTTGAGATGAAGAGAGTATTCGATATTTATTTCAAATCAATAAATGTATAATACATGCATTACTTCCTCTGTCCAATAATAGTTATCCACTATATTGACTTGACACACATGTTAATAGTAGGGGTAATTTTACTATATTGTCATCTGAATATAATTTATTCAATTCTTTGAAAAATGTATTGAGTAATAGCTATAATCAATAAGAGTTATTCCGGAATTAGTTAACCCGCCATATATATGGGATAACTTATATCATCATTATGATATAAATGGTGGGATAAATAATATCGAGACTAAGTTATACGTCCAACCAAACACGGGATAAAATAATCCCACATTTTATCCCGATACTATTATACCTTATACCTCACACCAAACGACTCATAAGGATAAAGGGATAGAAATAGGTTAAATGCTCATTTGTTTTTCAAACTGGACAAGTATTATTTGGACATTTATTTTAAGTATACTGGACAAGTATTGTTGAATGGAGAGAGTATAATATAGCGATGTTATTATACTCTCTCCGTTTCTAAACGAGTGATGTTTTTTTAATTTAGACACACCTCTTAAGAAGCTATTCAATCCTAGAAGATTAAAAATAACTTATTAACTTACCCTTAATAAATAACTTAAACAATATGTAACTCTTTGATGTTTTCTTGATTATGTAAAACTCCTTTATTTAAAGAAGGATAAAATAGGGAGAACATCATTAATATGTTCTTGATTATCTAAAATGCTACTTACTTAGAAATAAAATAAAAAAGCTAAAACATCATTTATTTAGGAAGGAAGGATCAGTATCATATCTCACACAAATTCCTCTTTGAAATTTTATGATTGGGCACCATCATCAACTTCTTCTTGAACCTCAACCATGTCTCGTGCAATGGTTCTGAAGGCACTTGGATGAAATTATAAATCTCATCCTTTAACTGCAGAATTCTAGAAGGTGGGAAGAATAATCGATCCAATAATTAATTTCAGCACTCATTCCAATTAGTGATGGACCCACGAGGTAGTTCCCCAATCATAATGTCTCTTCGCCTGTAAGAGAGAATGGGAACAACCCGAGTCTCAAAGTAAGACTCACTCTAAGTAAATTATACAAAGTGCAAATTCCAACGAAATTTATGATGTGCATGTTTGCATCATCAATCGGCAAACCCACAAACAAACCTTTAAGATTGATCAACTGAATGATAGCGCTCGAAATATCAAACTTTACCCCTTGGAGAAACTCAGGGAGAATGATAGCCTCTGTCTCAATAGGCTCAACATACCCTAAGTGTTTCTTCGAATCATTATACACTGGTAAGTACTGAAAAGCTAAGGGGTGGTTGAGCTCTATCTCTCCTAGATCTGTCGAGTGTCACTCGACATCCTTCTTTCTATCTCACTCTATCCTGTTGAGCTGCACGATGGGAAACAACATCCTTTATCTCTTCAGTTAGTAACCACGCAGTGGTTTGTACGACTGTCTCTTGAAAACCATGCAGAGGTGGCAGATTCAAGGCGAGTGGATCATCTTGAAGCCCTCGTAACGAGCTTCATGAAAATGTTTTGACATCCTACGATTCTGTCCTATTGTCTATTCAAGCTCTGTATTAAGTGAGATCAAGAGATTGCCTTGACTCTGAGTACTGGCATACACCGACATACATCTCAAGAACAATAAGAATCTAAAAATAAACAACCTCAACAAACTCTGTCAATTAATCCATAACCGTATTTCCTAGAAATGATGCCAAAATTTGATGTCGTCCAAATTATACCTCTAAGAAAGTACAAAGCAATCACTGTCAAATATAGCAGCCAATAAAGGTCAGGGTATGATATGAGAATGACCACGGAGATGGACATATGTGAGATGTATTAAACCCGAGACTTGGAGCGTGCAAGTAAAGTGTAAAGGAGGCCTAAATAGGCTCTAAAACAGTCTACAAACTACACTCCAAGGGCACCAAAAGTGAAGCATTTGACTAAGGTGTCTTTTGGACATTTCACACTATTTTTGTAATCTACTATAAATAGAATATTTTAGGTCATTTACTACTTAGACTTTGATGATATTTGTAAGTTTTATAACTCTTTGAAAGACAAATCCTCTCTTCTCTTTAGGAGGCAACCCAAAATTAGAGTGATACTAGTGTGGAATCATTAATGTTGCATTCATGGCTTGAGACGTTGGTGTTTAGAGAAGGTAAAGTCCCTCTTGTGTCAACGTAGAAATTAGGTTAACCATTTCATGTAGTGTTAAGGGTCCATGAGTATCACATGTTCTTGGGTTCTTAATATTATACCAACCGAGGTCTAACTATCTATCTTTTTTTTTCATTGTAATTGTTGGTTCTTGTCATTGTTAGTATAACCCGTGACTTCTTGTTGTTGTAATCTTGTTGTTCTTCATTTTTATTGTGGTTAATATAGTTTGGTTGTTGGCTGCCATAGGTATTAAAACACCTTATTATCTTGTGTTCTTGTTGTTATTCTTGAATCCGAGAGTGGTCACCAAAGAGGTCCTCGATTTTCTTGACTTGTGGACTGATTTTGGTGTGTGTTTTGATACTCCCTTGTTTTTAGTGTATCATTTAGTATCAAATCTCAAGGCTTGATTTTGTTCTAACAAAATCAATCTTGGGAAGATCTTACCAAAGTTAGAAACATTGTGTTGTTGTTGGACCTTGGCCGAAACTTGTAGTCTTGTGGTGTTGACTTGGCTAAGAGTTTTGTGACTAGATCTAGTATATTTTTGCTTTTCTATTGTGTTTCTAGTGTTGGTTTATTTCTCACCAACACTAAAAGAGTCTAGATCTAAAACTGAGCTTATAATATTAACTAATGTTGTGATGACTTGAAGTTGGCCGTGTGTTGAGCCTTGTCGTTGAAGATTGGTGGACGATTGGAGGTGGTGGTGGTGTGTTCTTGAGAAGTTGTTGTTATGTTCTTGAAGATTGTTATTGTGTTCATCTTGTTCTTCACCTAGTCTTATAACTAAACTACAAAAAGTGCAATCTTGATTCAAAAAGGTGGAGATAAAGTTGTAAAATTTGTAGGTGAGAAGACTTGAACTATCACTTCCTAGACTTGACATCAACTTTTTCAACTACTATCCTTAAATCACGAAGCCTTGTTTGGTGGAACTAGTACAAGTCAAGATCTTTTTTTCTTTAGGATAAACTTACAAAAGACTCAAGACTTATATTTTACCTCCAAAACCAATTGTCTTTCATTCTAAATTGTGTGAAGGTTGAAAATTTTAGATTTGTGACTAAGTTGTGTGGGCCTGAGACAAATTGCATACTGCCACGTCACCACTTTCTACTGTTCACATCAATAATTAAGTTCAAATTTGTATTTTTCTAGTTTCTAATTGTTGATTCTTAGTTTCATTAGTTGATCTTAGAACTAATTAACAAACTAGTAAACTCCTACTGGATTGTCAATTAGTTTTCATCCATTGTTCATCTCTACGTTACTTTGTGCTTTTATTGTTTTTGAATCGTAGAATTTCTTGGTTCAAGTTCGGACATCATTTTCTTGAGTCTTCAAACAAAGAATCCATTCCGACCAAGGAGTAGACTCACCCCTCGACTCATCACAAACTACAAGACGACTTGCAACACTTGTGAATCCAAGTGTCATACGATCAAGTGTGTGAGAGTGTGGTGAGGTTGTTCCAAACTAACTTGTGTTTTTCTTTTTAGGATTGTTCTTTTCTTTTCTTTTTTTTTAGGTACAATTATAGGGGAACCCACGACTTCAACCTCTCAACCTATGGACATTAATTCTACCAATGTCATTTTGGCCCACCTTGACACTATGTCCCGATACCTAGCTATGGAAAATGAAAGGTTGGATCGTATGGTAGGTCAACGGGAGAAAGTGGGATGCCCGAACACACGTCAAGAGGAAGGTCGTAGCTCATGTGAGCTACGAGATAAAAACTCTATCCCCTATACTCCTATGAACTTAGTATGTTGTGTTGTGTCTAGTAGGATATAAGTAGGTGTAGTTGTGGCTTTGCTTAGGGTAGAGGTTCTTGAGTTGTCCTTTAGTGATACTTTTGGTGATGTTAGGTCGCGGGAGGACTAAACTTTTATTGTAAGTACGCAAGCACTAGTTGATCCTTTGGATGATGAAATTGATTCTTCTCACAAGAATAATTTTTGTCCATCTAGTGCTAGACCTTATAACTCGAGTAAGACTCCATTACCAATTGACGAGAGTATTTACACACCAGTTGACCCTTTTTCAAGCCAAGGTGAGTCTATGTTGGTATGTGAGTTGCCAACAACTAGTGAGGATGTGAATGAAGGTCAACTTACTCATGAATGTATTCCACTACTTGAGCATATGTGTGGTGTGCTTAAAAAACCTCAAGTTAGTTATGGTGTTTATAGGGTTGATCTTGATAGTGCACGTGACTCATTGAACATCTTGTGTGGTAAAAGCCTTGCTAGTAGTTTTGTTCATAGAGATCAGGTGTATGGAAATGTTGTAAATGATGGCATATGTCTTTTTGAGGTAGGACTTCTAGACCGGATCTCTCTATTCTTGAATATTAGTCTTCTCTTAAAGGCAAATATCATGTGTGATTGTGGGAGTGACATTCTAGGGGAAGGAAGGGTTATCATCGGCTTAGACCCTTGGCTACTTCTCTCATTTCACCCCGACACCCTCTCGGAATGTGGAAATTTCTACATTTCCCACTTGATGCTTGGTCAAGACGACAAGCAATGTTTAATTGTGGGTGCTAATGAAGTAAGGCAAGGTTCTTCCTTACCTCTTTTTGTTGATGATGACCTCTTCTTTTGTGCCATTTATAATAAGGTTTTCATGTTCAACACAAAGAACCTATGGGAATACTCTAAGTTTGTCCAACCTTGGCATGGCATGTGATGTGTGTATTTTTCTAATCCTAACCCTCATATCATGAGGATATTTTACTTTTTTGTCCTTCTTTGATTTTGCAAGGAGTGGATTCGAGGTCAAATCCTTTTTCAAGAAGGGGAGGATGATACGAGAATGACCACGGAGATGGACATATGTGAGATGTGTTAAAACCAAGACTTGGATCGTGCAAGTAAATCGCAAAGAAGGCCTAAATAGGCTCCAAAAAAGTCCACAACTACACTTCAAGGTGACTTAAAGTGAAGAATTTGACTAAGGTGTCTTTTGGACATTTCACACTATTTTTGTAACCTACTATAAATAGAATATTTTAGGTCATTTACTACTTAGACTTTGATGATATTTGTAAGTTGTATAACTCTTTGAAAGACAAGTCCTCTATTCTCTTTAGGAGGCAACCCAAAATTAGGGTGATACTAGTGTGGAATCACTAATGTTGCATTCATGGCTTCAGACGTTGGTGTTTAGAGGAGGTAAAGTCCCTCTTGTGTCAATGTAGGAGTTAGGTTAACCGTTTCGTGTAGTGTTAAGGGTCCATGAGTATCATATGTTCTTGGGTTCTTAAGATTATACCAACCAAGGTCTAACTATCTATCCTTTTGTTTCATTGTAATCATTGGTTCTTGTCATTGTTAGTGTAACCCGTGACTTCTTATTGTTGTAATATTGTTGTTCTTCATTTTTATTGTGGTTAATATAATTTGGTTGTTGGCTACCATAGGTGTTAAACACCTTATTATCTTGTGTTCTTGTTGTTGTTCTAGAATTCGAGAGTGGTCACAAAAGAGGTCCTCGATTTTCTTGACTTGTGGACTGATTTTGGTGTGTGTTTTGATACTCCCTTGTTTTTAGTGTATCAGGGTCAAAACCATAGAAAATATGGCAAATCTTATCAAGAACTTTCTGAAGCAGTTGGAAGGTGAAGTAAGTAAATGAGGGGAATTTTTTTAAAAATAGTAACAGTATAACAGATCTTGATCGTTGTAGGTTGAAATCTATATGAGATGAATACTAGGACTGTGTTCTCCCTGATTTCCTAACTCCATAGACTTATCGTGCTTTGTCAAACTATCTTACTATCTTACATGCAAAATCTGACAAGATATGTATCACCAACCATCTTGTGAATGACTTTGGTAAATTTCACTCATCACCTTATGTGTCTCAGAGTGTCGCCTTACTAACCCTTACCTTGGATCCCAGATTAACTATTTCCTTTCGGATATCAAGTTAATTAGATGAAGGTTAGTATCTTTAAATTACTATTATGATCTTCTTTTCCTAATCTCAACCTCTTTCATGGAGATGGTATCGAATACAGGCAAGTTCTTAACTTCTTCATTCATTAAGAAAGGAAACAATATAAAAAAATCACAATACATCCATAAACACCGATCAAGAAAGACTTTGCACTTCCTCTACTTTATTATTCCACCAGGATTTCCACAACCCTAGTTAGGTGATTTAGCCACTCATATTTATAAGATCATCCATTGAATTCATAAAAGAAAGCATATGAATAATCTTAAAAATAATTGAAGAATAAAAACAAGAATTTCTAATTAATATCTAACCATAAAAATCAAGGAAAATGGATTCCAAGATCAAAAGTTGAATCTTAGAATCCATATAGTGTTGTGAGTATATAGAGTGTATAAAAGTGTGTAAACTAATAACAAAACATCAATGGGGTATTTATAGGATACATCAGAAATCCTAAAAATCCTAACCAAATAAAAATAGGAAAACTAAGTCGGCACCTACCTATGGACCCACTTATGGGTCATAGGTGCTACCTACGAACACTATGTGGGTAGTAAGTCTCAGAAGGATCTTACACCTTTCTAAACTTCCACTTACAAGGTTACCTACGATGGTTTTAGGTTCCACTTACACCCCCGTAACTGACCTTCATATGTATCAAAGACAACTTCAGAACTTCAGGTCATTTGACTATCATTTACATGGCCACTTAAGATGGACGTAAGTACCACTTACGACCAGTAAGTGGCCTTAGTAATTATCAGAGTCCCTTGTCTATCTTCAGAACCTTTTCTTCTGACACTTACATAGGGACCTACGATGGGCGTAAGCCCCACTTACTATCCATCCATAAGTAGGCCTGTTAGTGGGATGCTCTACAACACTTCATCTCTTTAGCTTCAAAACCTATTCTCCTACAAAATCAATATAAAAACACATCATATTTGACAAAAATACCTAAGTACTTGCATATTTTTTATTTTTAAGCATTGAAAGTGCAATAAAACCATGATACATCAGTAATGGAGAAAGCTTGAATATTTCTCATATTTGTGAAGGAAAACTTGAGACTCAAAATGGTACTTTAAACCTTAAAAGAGTTCTAGTTGTTCCAAATATTAAAAAGAACCTAATATCTGTGGGACAATTAGCTCAAGATAATTCATGTATCATTTTGTCAATGCTAACAGTTTGTTCGTTTAGTCATAGAAGGGAAAACTACTTGCTAAAGGATGCAAAAATAGAGGGTTGTATGAACTAGATGAAATAAAGCATCAAGCCCTTTATGTTTTTAAGAATCCTTCCACCAAAAACTTATGGCACAAGAGAATGAGTCACCCTCATCCAAAACTTTTGAAGCTCCTACACTCAAGAAATTTAATCAATGTTTATGGTTAGGAAAAAGAAAAACATCTTTGTATTAGTTTCTAAATGGGAAGAAATTGTTGATTTCCTTTTTTTTCATCCAATAGTGTTTTCATATTACTTCTAGATAAGTTGCACTATGATTTGTGGGGTCCTGCTTCGATTCTATCTTATTGACAATTTAAATACTATGTAATTATTGTTGACGATTATACTCGTTACTCATGGATTTTTCCTCTAAAGAAGAAATCCAATTTCTTTGAGAACTTTCTTAAATTTCAAAGGCCAATTGAAAATCAGTTCGACTGGAAATAAATTTTTTTCAAAGTGATTCTAAAGTTGAATTCATATCAATAAATTCGAAAATCATTTATCTCAATATGGCATCCATCAACAATTTTTTTGCCCATACACTCTTGAACAAAATGGTATGCCAAAAGAAAGCATCGTCACATTATCAAAACACGTCTTACCTTTCTTTTTTAGGTAAAACTTCCTTTTAAATATTAGGTTGATTCTTTTCTAACAACATGATTTCTGATAAATCGCATGCCTTCCAAAATGCTGAAAATGGAAACTCCTTTCTTTAAATTACTTAATCGTCATTCTGACTATCAAAGTCTGAAAATTTTTGGATGCAGGTGCTTTACATATTTAGGAGACTAAGGCAAGAACAAGCTTGCAAAGAAAATGTATCCTTGTATTTTCCTTTGATACAACCCTATTCACAAGGGTTATAGATGTCTTGATCTTTCAACTAATGAAATTTGGATTTCATGACATGTTATCTTTTATGACAATATTTTTACTTATACTCCCTCCAAATAAATATCTATACAGGAACATCTAGAATCCATAACATTTCCAGATTCAGATGCGTGGAGCAAGAAAAAGACCAACTTTTTAATTCAAAAGGAGAGTGCACATCAATTGAAATCCACTAAAGAAAATAGTGCATAGATTCAAAAGGGGAATCATGTACTCTATGTGATGAAGACTATTCTATGATAACTCTCAACTTACACCATCATTTTGATGAAAGACGGACATAGTCAATATATACCCAACATGAGCCGGGGTCGATCTTCTTTTATCTCTTTGAAGGAGCACCTTCACTACATATATTCAATGGGTAAATGGTTGTCTTTGAGGATATCCAGTTATCCCCCTTGTACTCCTTAACCTCGGCCCTTTTTCACAACTCCGTGATCAAGGATAGAAACATGAGTATTGGGTTGGCTCTGTTCTTGAAGTGTCTAATCTCAAAAAGCACAAATCTACCAATATCCAAATAAATATTGTCCAAGAGGCTGGCTACTATATAAGCTCACATAATAGGTTCGTAAGTCATGTTGGTGGATGGGGAAATAGGGTGAAATACCCTGGGGTTTGACCCTTGAAAATTTCCTAAGTCTTGAACTTTCTGATCATCATACAACTTACCATATGTGTCGTATGATGTGGGTATGGGTCAGGTGACCCAACTCATAAGTTTTCCAGTGTATGGTGGTTGGGTTTCTATTGTGGTAATGACTTGGTAGGTACGAGTCGTATGGTTTGGTAATGGTTCGTCGGGTTGATTCTTCACTTAATCTGAAACTTAAAAACTTGACTCGGCTCTGAGTGCAAGTGGCTCCCTAACAGCCGTGAGGATAGGGTACGAGTGGAAAGGTGTAGTCATATGTTGTCTAGTGTCAATCCCTTTGGATTCTTCCTAGGGTACGACTGCACTATAGTAGTTGTATGGTCTAGTCATGAGTTGGGCCTTGGAGTCGTATATTGGACATAATGTGGTGTCCAAATTTCTAATCAACTTATGAGTGGAGGGTACCACTCGTTTGGTATGGATACGACTGGAGGGGTCCAACTGTACCCTCCTACTAGAATTTTTATAGTTTAAGTTGGGGGTATACTGGACATTTCCCCTCTTAACTCCATTTAACCCCACGACCTAAAACATATTTTGGGGCTTCATTAACCTCCCATTCTCAGTCAAACACTCTCAAATTTCTCTCAATCTCTTGGTTCAATAAAGGCTAGGGTTTTCTTCAAGTCAATCCATTAAAGCTCACAGGGGTGGTTTCACTCCATCTTCATTGTTATCTAAGGTATGTTACTCCTCCCTCATTGTTAGTTCAACTAAAAATATGTTTTAATGAATAATTTTCATGGCATTATTGTGGTATTATTTTTTATCTTGAAATATGTGGCGAGGGTTTTGGTTGTTCTTGGTTGGATAGTGTTCTCCATGGTTTTCCTATAGTTTTTATGTTGTAATTGCGATTTGAACATGTGGCAGCATGGAATGGTAAGTTGATACTTGGTTTTGGCTTTGGAAACTATATGCCCTCAACATGTTTGTTAAAATGACAATGAGAATGCTTTTATCACATAGTTTGACTATTATTGAAATCCTTGCATTGCATAAAAAGGTAATGGAACCTAAATTGTCTTAAATAGTTTTAAATGGTTTGGAAAGGACTTGATGGCCATGGTTTTGGTTTAATTGAAAACTTGGGAGTCAAATTGGTTTAATGGCTTTAGTATGACATAAATGGATATACTTAAAAGCTTTAGTTTGGTATGACGATAGCAATGGTTAATACCTAATAAAAAAGACTCTTTGGTAATTGGTTGGTTGTATGTGAATAGTTTTAATATGGGCTTAAAGGGGGAAGTGTTAGCAAAGCCATAGAAGGTGGTGATCCTAGAGGGAACCAAAACTAGAAACTCATGTTTGCCGATGTGAGGTTGGTCTTGGTGATCGTGTGCATCATGTCACACTTGTATTTTGGGAGATGTACTAGTCATCTTAGGGTTTTTTTGGCTCGTGCGGCTAACATGCGACAGTTCCCTTTCATTAGGGGGAGTTGAACCCATATAGCCCATGGGTGGATTTAGGATGACAGAGATACATAATCCCAGGTTAAAGGTTTTAAATGCATGCTAAACCCGATCCTCTTTTATGGAATGGTATATATATGTATATATGTATGTATGTGAATGCATATAGCTATTTACTTTGATTTTGAATAATGGCATTATTTTATCCTTATTCTTGAGTACATGCTAGCGTTCACCCGCTAACCCATCTTCTATCACTGTATCCCCACGCGATGCAAGAACCGACCATACTACTCCTCTGGCTTAGTGATTTTAGATTCAAGAACAACTTTGTGTCGAATTGAAGTGTTGAGCTTCCATATTTTTCATATTTTTTTTATTCCTTGGACTTTGGTTTTTGATATGGTCAGGGCCATGTGCCGATCGGATGTTCTTGGATTTATGTTATAGGCTTTGGGTAACTACTATGGGCATAGGCGGTGTAGATATTGGTGTCATCCTTAGCAATGGTATTGGTATTAAGGATGAAACCGATTGGATGCTTGGTTGGATGTTTGGATAGCTATGGTTATGAACTTTATTAAATGTCTTTCAATTATAATTGTTCTATTTTGTTATATGTTTGTAATTCATCCGACATAAGGTACAAAGTGGTTATGCTTGGGTATTGGGGGCGGTCTCTAGTCTTGGTCAGACTTGAGATGGTTGATACAATTTGGCCCTGGTTCGGGTCATGTCAGATTGGCATCAAATCCCTAGGTTCATGGTCAATTGAGAGTCTTCAAATATGTGTCGAGTAGAGTCTCTTTTAAGGATGTGTAGTGAGCCACACTCATAAGGGAGAGGCTACGATACATTTAGGAATGTTTTTCTTTCTTGTGTTCTATTTTTGAGTTGTAGAGTCTAAGGTCCTGAATTCTCCTTTAATTCCTATTTGTTCGCTTTTCAAATCATACCTCCTTGATGATCTGAAAATGATGGAGACTCCTCTGTCCTACCTAAGGACATTGTTGATGGGACCCATTCTACTTATAGGGTCCAGACCTAGTCTAAGGGTACAGTTCCTGATTGTCCTCCTTTAGTTCCATCGATTCTCTCTAGTCCTCCTCGAGCCCCTCGAGCTAAAGTAACAAACACTGAGTTTCATATTTCTCTCCATATGTTGTCTCAGTTGGTAACTTCTCTGGCTGAGTATGGCATATCTGTTACTCCATCTTCTGAGGCCACAAGGGTTGTCCAATTTATGAAATTGAACCCTCCAACCTTTACTGGTGTTAAGATGGAGGAGGATCCTCAAGGCTTTCTTGAAAAGATGGAAAAGGTCTTCCGTGTTATACATTTCACAAATATGGAAGGCTTGAAGTTTGACGCTACCAACTAAAGGACGTCACATACTAATGGTACGAGGAATGGGATCAGTCAAGGTGTGACGATGCTGAGTCATCTCTATGAGAAGATTTTTCTAATGCTTTTCTGGACCGCTTCTTTCCTCAGGAGTTGAGGGAAGCAAAGGTGAAAGATTTTGTTAATCTGAATCAAGCAAAATATCAGTCAAGGAGTATGCCTTGAAGTTCGACCAGTTATCCCTATATGCTTCGGAGATGGTTTCTAGCATGAGAGCTAGAATAAGAAAGTTTGCTTTTGGGTTGTCCAGAGATTTGATATTAAATAGTAAGGCTGCCTTGTTGATCAAGTACATGGATATCTCTAGGTTAGTTGTATACTTACATCGGGTAGAGGAAGAGAAGAAAAAGCAGGGCAAGAAGTTTAGGTTCCCTAAGCAGGGTCATGGATAATATCAAAGTTGCAAGGATGGTGGGAAGTGGCCCAAGAATAAATGGGGCAACTCTGGGTCTTTATCGACGTCTAGTGCTCCCTACCTAAAGCCGTTAGGTGGCAGGCATTCCCAAGGTGGCGACAACTTCAGGGCACAAGGTGCCCAATCTCAGGTTTGTAAGTCTCAATCAAGTTAATTATATCCTCCCTACAGGTTCTATGGTAGATTGCATCAGGGTTATTATGAAGAAAGAAGGGATAAGTGTTTCAGCTGTGGTCAGCCAGGGCGCATAATTAAGAATTTTCCAGTGGACAAGGTTGCTTCGAGGGAAAACAAGGTTCTAGTTGCTTCATCATAAGCTCAAGCACCACAGGGTGCAGCATCTAGTTTCGACACTAGTTGAAATGGTCTTTATGCTCTCACTACCTAATAGCAGTCCAAGGCATCACCTGATGTTGTGACTAGTACATTAAAACTCTTTTCCTATGATGTGTATTATTTACTTAATCTGAGGACCACTCTCTCTTCTGCTACCTCATTTGTGGTTGTGCATTTTGGTTTTGGTCCCGAGTGTGTTTCGGACCCTCTTTTTATTTCTACTCTGGTAGGTGACTCTGTGATTGCTAGAAGAGTTTATAGTGGGTGTGTTGTTTCTTTTGGTAGTAAATAAACTCTAGTGGATTTTCTTGAATTAAACATGGTTGATTTCAAAGTCATATTGGGGATAGATTAGTTGCACTCATATTATGTGTCTCTAGACTGCCGAACCCGTAAGAACATCTTTACATTCCCTAATGAACTGATTATCGAATGGGAGGATGGTTCTCTATCTCTTAAAGGGAAGTTTATACCATATCTTAAGGCTCAAATATTAATCTCCAAGGGGTGTCTCTATCATCTAGTCCGGGTTAAAGATTCTTACTCGGATGGTCCTTCTTTTTATTCATCTCGGTGGTAAATAATTTTCCTGAGGTCTTTCCTGATGACCTTTCTAGTGTTCCTCCTGATAGAGAGATTGATTTTGGGATTGATCTTGATCTGCACACTCATCTAATTTCTATTCTTTTATATAAAATGGCTCCAGCTGAGTTGAAGGAGTAGCTAAAAGATCTTTTCGATAAGGGTTTCATCCGCCCTAGTGTGTCCTTGTGGGGTGTACTGGTGTTATTCATGTGTAAGAAGGATGGTTCCCTTCGAATATACATTGATTATTGGTAGTTGAACAAGGTAATGGTAAAGAATAAGTACCCTCTTCTAAGGATAGAAGATTTTTTTGATCAGTTGCAGGGTGATAAGTTTTGCTCCAAAATTGACCTTCAATCCAGGTATCACCAGTTGAAGATTAGGGAGGTGGATATCCCTAAGACTTTCTTTCGTACCCGATATGGGAATTTTGAGTTTTTGGTTATGTCTTTTCTAGTTTACCAATGCCACTACGACATTCATTGATTTGATGAACAAGGTCTTCTATCAATTTTTGGACTTGTTCATCATTGTTTTCATAGATAATATTCTGGTGTACTCTAATTTTGGTGTACTCTAAAAGTGAGGTGGATCATGTGAATCACGTCCACATCATATTACAGACCTTGAAGGAGTAGTAGTTTATTCCAAATTCTCAAAATGTGAGTTCTGGTTGAACGTTGTCACTTTTCTATGTTATATCATTTCTAGTAAAGGGAGCCTGGTAGATCCACAGAGAGTTACAATGGTGAAGAAGTGGTCATGACCCACAACTCCAACTAATATTCAGTTTTTCTTAGGTTTAGCTGGTTTCTACAGGAGGTTCGTGGAAAGTTTTTTTACTATAGCTTCTCCCATTGACTAAGTTGACTCATTAGAAGGCAAAGTTCTTATGTTCTGATGCTTGTGGGGGTAGTTTTGAAAAGCTGAAGGATAAGATAACTTCAGCTCCAATTTTGACCTTGTTTGAAGGCACTGATGGATGCGTGGTCTATTGTGATGCATCCCGTGTGGGGCTTAGTTGCATCTTGATGCAGTATGGCAAGGTGATAGCTTATGCCTTTAGACAGTTTAAGGTGCATGAGAAGAACTATCCGACTCATAAATTATAATTACTAGTTATGGTTTCTCAGAAGGAGCTTAACCTCAAGCAAAGGAGATGGCTTAATCTTCTCAAGGATTATGGCATGAGTCTTCATTACATCCAGGTAAAGCTAATGTGGTTGTTGAATCTCTTAACAGGTTATCCATGGGGAGTCTAGCTCATGTGGATAAGGAGAAATGGGAGTTGGTGAAGGATATTCACCATTTCGCTAACCTTGTAGTTTGCCTCTTGGACTCCGAGAATGGTTGTATGATTGTGCATAGAGTGGCGTGGTCATTTTTTGGTGCTAAAATCAAGGCGAAGCAAATGTTATATCTAACCTTGATAAGGATCAAGAGTGATGTAGGTGGGCAAAAGGAAATGTCCTTTAAGATTAGTAGTGATGGTACTTTATGGTACCAAGGGAGGTTATGTGTTCCTGATGTAGATGGGTTGCGAGAGAGGATCTTAGCTAAGGTGCATGAGCCACGCTATGTTGTTCATCTCAGATCGACAAAAATGTAGCATGACCTTAAGGAGATGTATTGGTGGAACAATATAAATAGATATACGGCTAATTTTGTGGCTAAGTGTATGGTATGACAACCAGTGAAAGTTGAGCACATGAGGCCAGGAGGATTATATCAAAAAATTAAGTTGCCAGAATGAAAGTGGTAGAAGATCAACATGGATTTTGTTACCAGTCTCCCTCGATCTTGGAATTAATTTTATTCGGTTTGGGTCATCATGGATAGGATGACAAAGTCGGCTCACTTTTTGCTAGTGAGGACTAACTTCTCGACTGAGGATTATACGAGGTTGTATCTTTATGAGAATGTAAAGTTTCATGGGGTACCTATTTCTATCATCTCAGATCGGGGTATAGAATTTTCATCTAACTTTTAGCGGTCATTCCAGAAAGGGTTGGGGACTAAGGTAAGTTGAAGTACTGCCTTTCACCCGCAGTCGGATGGGCAAGCAGAAAAGACTATTTAGACGTTAGAGGATGTGTTTCGTGCTTGCCACATTGACTATGGTGGTAGTTGGGTTGATCATTTGCCTCTTGTAGACTTTACTTACAATAATAACTACCACTCTAGCATTGGGATTACTCTATTTGAAGATTTGTATGGTAGGAGGTGTAGGTCTCCTATTGGGTGGTTCGAGGTCAGTGAGACAGCTATGTTGAGGATATGTATTGGTAATCCGTTGCTGGTTGTGCCTATCAATGATATTAGTATTTCAGATTCCTTATCTTATGAAGAAATCTCGATTAGGATCTTAAATCATCAAGTTTGTTGGTTGTGGACCAAAGATGTGGCCTCAGTAAAGGTTCTATGGAGGAAACACAAGGTGGAAGAGGCTACTTGGAAAGCTGAAGAGGACATAAAGTCCAAGTATCTGTTCCTATTTTTTGCACCAAAAATTTGTGCGGAAGTTATGTGTTTTTCATAACGCCTTTGTATTCAAACTTTGTCAAAGGAATGATTGATTTCCTTGGTGTTTTGTTTTCTATCTTAAAGGTAAGAGTAGAGATATTTTGGGGTCTAATCGTTCCCTTTACTGCCTTGTTCCGTCATTCCAGGACGAATGATCCAAGTGGGGGAGAATTAAAACACCTTAGGTTTTGACCATTGAAAATTTCCTGAGTCTTGAATTGCAATAGATTACTCATCTATTGTAAATTATAAAATAGATTTAAGTAATTTGTTGCAAAATTTTACCCATCTATTGTAAATTATCATATGGATTGTCACATGTCGCCACAGATTATCCATTTGTTGTAATTTATCAAATAGGGGATGCCATCTGTTATAGTTGACCCTATAAGAACTTACCCCTGTTCCTAGATTAATCAATTAAGGTATTATTCTAACATATGAGTTTGTATGAATCGGTTCAGCTCAGAGTGATCAATCGACGACTCTGGTCAGGAGGAACGCAATACCGTCTCATATGCATTTGCCAAAAGACTCAGTTGAAGTTGTAGTTGACCCTATGAGAACTCATCCCTAGTCCTAGATTAATTAATTAAGGTATTAGTCTAACATATGAGGTAGTAAGTATAGGTTCATCTTAGAATGATTGATCGATGACTCTGGTCAGGAGGAACGCAATACCATCTCATCATTCAATTGCCAAAATACTCAATTAAAGTTGTAGTTGACCCTGTGAGAACTCACCTCTGGTCCTAGATTAATCAATTAAGGTATTAGTCTAACCTATGAAATCAATTGAAATTGTATAAAAGCAAATGTTCAACCTATTGCAATAGATGTCTTTTCTGTTGGATTTAATCAATTAGATTAAGACATCTGTTGCAACATATTACGCATCTGTTGCGACGGATGACCGAGCTTTGGAAATTTTCAAATAGTTATTATTATCTGCTGCACTTAGATGTTTTAAGACCCTTTTTTTAAAGCAATTTAGGTATTTCCTATCCGAGATAAAAAAAAAGTTAAAATACTAAGGCGGTAAAAAATATTACTTGGATAACTCAAAAATCTCCTGAGTGAGTAGTCTTATCTGATCTGTTCAATGTCACCGTCTTCTCGTACCCCTCAAAAGTCAAAATTTATTAATAAATAGTTAAAACTCATATCTAGAAGAATACTCTCTCCTTCATCCATAACATAAGTAAGACTCCAGACTCAACTCAACTCATCTATCACTCTTTCTTCTTTATTCTCAATTCTCTTTTTCCTTTTTACCTCTTTTTTCTCTCTTCTTTCAGATGAGTATCCTTTCGGATCTCAACAGATTAATATCTTTTCTCGACTGAACTGGATGTTCTGATCCCTTTGTTTTTTTCACATTGCAGGTAAGATTCACTATTGCTCTTTTCCTCTCGTCTTCTTCTTTGTATGTCATTTAAATTAGATATTTACATCTGTTGCTATTGATGATTTACCCATTACCAGTTTCCTATTTATTGAGAAAATTGAAGGAAAGGTGACTTTTAAGTCTTGAATGAACAAACCATTGTTTTTATATCTATTGCAAAATGCCTCATCGATTGAACAGATAGGTAATCTATTGATTCACTCAATTTTGTGTTACCTTTTTGTACAGACGGAGCAACTATTTGAAGAAATCAAACCAGTAGCAAGGATGGTTTGATTTATTCCAACAAATGACCCATTTATTGCAATATGTCATCCATCTATTGTAACAGATGCCTCACCTGTTGAGCAGATGGGTAATCTATTGCATCAGATTGGTCATCTGTTCATTCGCTTAATTTTGTGTTACCCTTTTCTAATGTTCTTTTTCTTCTTCTCTTGTTTGACATCAAATGTATTTCTCTTGTTTGTAGATAAAAGGATGTGAAACTGGATCTATTTTTGCCCGAACAACATTAAAGGCTAGAGTAAAGATGGGTTCAGAGGAACAAACTGCTTATAGATGGAACCACTTCATATGTGGGAGGTATATATTACTGATCAACTTATCGTGAAAACACACATCCAGTACAATAATTCAGTGAATGTTTTTTCTTTACCTATTAGGCGTTAATTCTTCAAACAAGATATGGCATTTTACAGTTAAGATTGTGAGGTTTAAACTGGTAAGGTTGAGGGACCAAGTAGGTGGTGTCGATACTCTGTTATAATTTAATGACTGTCTATGCTCATGTTTTTGTGTCATGTTTGGGGAAGGGTTCAAGTTTTTGGTGGCAATGTAAATATCCAATAGTGATTGGACCAGTTTTAATGGCTCAATGGACTTCTTGAAAGGCCTCCAAAGCCTCGCACTGTAGCAAACACCGATGGAACCAATAGAAATTCCCCTGGTCCAAATTTATATGGATGGGTTACTGAAGGAGACTATTATACAGTAGTGGGTTCTTTGGAGAATACTTATGCGGGAAGGGGGAGGTTGGGAAGGCCATATATCATCTCAGACCTTGTTTAAGAGAAAACACAGGGTAGGAAGGAAAGTGTAGCAAAATTGGCTGATGAAATGAACATGAAAAATGAAAAAACTGGATGAGATGTGAATGTGAAATCATATCAAAAACAAAAATCCATCAGTCGTTGAATTAAAAGAAGAATGGTTAAGAGTACTGGAGCTGGTCACTTGCTAGAGACTGCAACTAGAGAGCATGGCCTCAATGAAAATCCATAAAATATAGGACCAGAACTCTAAGAAAGTAGCTTTGCGAGAATGGAAGGTGGTAAGATTGTCGGTCAGAATTGAATCCTGAACCAACTACTGCTGAATTAAAAATACAGGATGAAGCCAAGGTGGCAATTTCTCAAGTTAAACTTGCATCCCATGCCTTCTGTTTATGGCTATGATCAAGTCAAAGGCAGTGAAAAAACAAGGCATGGGATTTCTTCCCAACTTAAGACCTTTTTGTTTTTACTGCCATCGACCTGATCATAGCCACAAACAGAAGGCATGGAATGCAAGTTTAACTTGAGAAATTGCCACCTTGGCTTGATCCTGTATTTTTAATTTTGGAGTAGTTGGTTCAGGTTTCAATTCTGACCGACAATCGTATCAATTTTCTGTGCTCGTGAAACTTCTTCCTTAGAGTTCTAGTCCTGCACTTTGTGAGAGTCTTCATTGAGGCCATGCTCACTTGTTGCATTCTCTAGCAAAGTGTCCATCTCCTATCCTATTGACCATTCTTTTTTTATTAACGACTGGTAGATTTTTATATTTGGATACACTTCCACATTTGAAGCTCATCTAGTTTTTTTGTTTCTCATGTCAATTTCATTGGCCAGATTCTCTAGAATTTCCTTGCTTACTCCCCTGTGTTTCCTCTAAAACAAAGTCTGAGATAATATATGGCCTTCTCCACCTTCCCCTTCCGCACAGGTATTCTCCCAAGCACCTTCTATTGTTTAAAAGTCTCCTCCAGCAATCCATCTATATAAATTTGGAATAGGAGAATTTCTATTGGTTCCATCATTGTTTGCTGCAGTGTGAGGCTTTGGAAGTCTTTCAAGAAGTCCACTGCACCATTAAAATCGATTCAATCACTATTGGATATTTACACTGCCACCAAAAACTTGAACCCTTCCCTAAACTTGACACAAAAACATGAGCATAGATCGTCATTAAATTGTAACAGGGAATCAACACCACCATCTTGGAACCCTTCGACCTTATTAGTTCGTACCTATCAAACTAAACAGTACAATGCAGGATCTAATCTGATGGATCAGTGTCTAATTGATAAAAAACTATATTCACAAAATCATTACACTTTATGTGTGACTATCGCGGTAGACTGATCAATAATACATAACTACCACGCATGAAAGTGGATCCATTGCACGCACCTTATTCTTCCTACCCCATCAAAGACACTACAATGTTGTTTATTAATCTGTACGCATGTAATGACTATTACAAATCAGGTATGAAGAGTTGTGACTTTTTTATATTAACACATTAAAAACAACTGATGAATCAAAATCTCCATCTGTTGCAACTGATGAATCAACTGTTGGAATAAATCAAAATATCTCTTCCAACATATGGTCGATCTGTCACAACAGATAATCCATATGATACAACAGATTATAAATCTTTTGCGATAGACCAAACATTGTTTATTTATCTGCACGGATGTGATGACTACTAAAAAAGAGGTGAAGAGTCATGACTTTTTATCTAACACATTCAAAATAGCTGATGAATCAAATTCTCCATTTGTTGTAACTAATGAATCAGCTGTTAGAAGAAATCAAAATATCCCCTCCAACATATGATCGATCTTTCGCAGCAGATAATCTACATGTTGTAACAGATGGTAAATCTATTGCGACGGATAAGACAGGGTTTATTCATGTGCATGTATGTGATGACTATTAAAAAAGAGGTAGTGGTGACTTTTTATCTAACACATTCAAAACAGCTAATAAATTTAATTCTCCATCTGTTGCAACTGATGAATCAGCTGTTAGAAGAAATCAAAACATCCCCAACATATAGCCATCTGTCGCAACAGATAATCTATATATTGCAATAAATGGTAAATCTGTTGCGGCAGATAGATGATCTGTTGCAACAGCTCAATAATAACGGTTGTTATTAAGTCTCAAAACTAATTTGAAAAGGTTAAAAGTATTAAAGTAAAAAAAAAGCTGCGACTTTTCACAGAAAACAAAATGCCACCAGTTTGAATGTAATTAATACAATGGAGTTTAACAGACGTGCCTTTTGTCCTTACACATCCAAATTCAATCCTCAATAAATAGGTCCCTCCTTAATCTTCATTCTGCTAAAATCTATTTATTTCTTGCATTTTTTATTTTTGTGTGACATCTTCAACAACTTCTTTTCAAAGAGCATATTCCTTTATCGTTGAGGTAAGTTTTTTCCAATGTAAATCTACCAGTTTGTAGTATATGTTGTATTATATTTGGACTCTTTTCTTTATATTTGTCAATTCATACGTGTTCTAGATATGGCTGATCCTATTTGGGACATTGCTATTCTGCGCGACACAGTGTGGGAACTTCAGAGGCATTTCAATGACCTACAGAGGGAGTTGGTCGCTGTGAGAGTGACGATGTTTAGAGAGATGCAGAGGCTGATCAAAGACCTGCTACTGCGAGTTGATTGGCCGGTTGTCATTAATGATGATGATGATGATGATAATAATAACAATAATTAGAATGTGTTTTTTCTTTTTGCGTATGTATTTTAATTTTTTTTTATCAGATCTATACCTAATGTATTTTATTTTTCATTAAATAAAAAATTTATTTTTAGTCGACTTTGGCTTTTTAATTCTTATTCAATTTTCATTCTGTCTCTTTCTTCTTCTAAACATTTTACAGTTAACATATCGACGGTTGGAAGTAAGGAGCAGTTTTGAATCCAGTAGTAATAGCAATTTTGGATTTTGAGTTCTTTCAATAGATGGACCTATCTTGGAACAGATTGGTCATCAACTGGATTTTTGTCAACAGATTATCTATCTGTTGCCACAGATTTATCATCTGTTGGAGGAAAACATCTCAGTTTTATGGAACTGTGTTGTGTTCTTCTAGCTAATGTCCATCTATTTCCACAGATGGGTAATCTGTTAAAAATAGTTGTGGTCTGTTGTATTGTTTAGTTCATGTTTTGCCTCTTTTTATTGATGCACAAGTTATTAAAAAGATATTTTATATATAATAAATAATAACATTATGTTCACAACAATGAGTTAAATATATAAAAGTCCACAAAAAACTATACAAGTTTCTGGAATTACAATGATCTTGGTGGATTATGATCCGGGCATGTCTTTTATGACTAGCGCGCTTACATACGGAGCACTTCTTTCTTCTTGATGAAAATGATTCTCCAACTCCATGCCTCCTCTTATATGGCTTTCTTCCCGATTTGATAGTGCTTGGGTCAATATATGGAGGAGGTATGAATGACCCCATAAGCTCTACAGGAACAACCAAAGATTCTTCGGGAGGCACCAGAGTAATATGCCTACTATATGCCATTTTATATTTTTTCACCGAATAATATTGAGAGGAGTGCTCGTAAACTTCAACTCCATATTTATGACCGTATTGAGCTCGAAGCTCTGCCATAGCATGTGGACAGGGTATTTTCTCCAAGTCAAAAACTCTGCATGTACAAGATCTTGTTTGAAGATCGACCGTGGAAATATCATCATGACCGGTGGTACTGAATTTGTAATTTGCTATTTGGTGAGATAATAATATATTCCCCAAACTGACATTCGTTGATATTATTTTTTCGATTTTAAGAACAAATCGGGATCTTGTTTGGACACTTGAACTGCACATGCCTTTCGTTAAAAAAATTTCATACATCTTGCTTATTTTTTCAAACATAGCCATGATGAGAAATTCTCTTTCATCGTCAAACAATGAATTCACCGATTCAGCTATGTTTTATGTCATAATATGATACCTATACAAAAGAATCACTTAGTACGACATCATACTAAACTTGTAACTCAAACAAGACATTAAATCGATAAGAATGTACCTATCTGCCGGATAGAATGCCTGGGTCCATCTCTCGAAATTGACATGTATGAAAAATTCTGCTACCTTGGGATTCACATCCGTTATTTGATTGAAATGTTCTAAAAACTCCTCTCTACTATATGCTTTAGTTTCTCTATAAAAAAGGTCACGTCCCTTTCGTTGTGATAGTTAGTCTGAATGTTCTTTCCAAGATACCTGATGTAAAAACCACAGTAAGCTAAAGTGAAGAAACGTGAACCCATCTTTGGAATACTTGGATGCCTATCCGATACAAAACACAACTCTTTGATATCTTTGATGCAGCTTCGCAGTGGTTCAAAAAAATTCATAAGAGGCATCACATTCCTTGTCTTCTACACAAAAAGAGACATGAAAGATGTGATTTTCCGCATCCTGCACCGCCGCTGCTAGAAGAACTCCATTTTACCTGCTACCCAAGAAGGTATCGTTGACGGCTATGCCTTTTCTCAAATGTCAAAAACCTAGAATCCAAGTACCATAGGATTCAAAAAAGTACTTGAACCTTCCGTTTTCATCAAGATGCAATGTCCTCTTACTTCCGGGATTTGTGGACTCTACCATGTAATGGTAGGCATCCGGGACTGCATACCTAATACGCACAAATTACAACTCTCGTTAGAGAGTGTAAGCGGTTGCTGTAAAATATAGAACCTGTAAGACCCCATAAAGTTTCCTCGTCGTTAAATGCTTCTTAAACGAGTCACAAGAATCTTAACACTTAGAATTTTAGCTAAGTATTCCAACACTTAGTTTATTTTGAGCCTTCAATCTTCGTTGAATTATTTCGCGACCTTCCTCACCTCCGTTTCTTAATTTTTTGTTGCGTTGCGATGGGGCAAGGTCGTAGTACATTCCGGGTGAGTTTTGAAATTTTTAAACGAACCTAAGGTCGTGTTTGGGTTGGCAAAACAGTAGCTAAAGGCTACAAAGAGGCGTTACCCAGCCTAGCTAAGGCTCTGGGCAAGGCGCCGCCCACCTTAGCAAAGGCTCTAGGCAAGGCACCGCCTTTCCAATAGCCTTTGCGCCCAATTTTTAGCTTCTTTATTCCGTCTCATTAAGGGTAATATGGTAATTTTCCAACCCTATATCATCTTTAACATAGGATTGAATCCCTGGAATGCAAATATAAGCTCATTATCTCTCAAAATCACCAATAACACTCATTAGGGTTTCAACTTAAAGATCAAAATATCTCAAGATTCAACCGTACGTTTTTGATAATTTTTTATATTCAGAATCCCCATTGCAAGGGATACAATAAGCACTCATTAGTCTCGCGAATAGAGTTTTGAAGTTAAGAGTTCATCCAAAGCTTCAAGTTTAAGGTATGTGGGGTTTTGAACAAGAGCATTCTTTCGTTCTTGTGCCCAAAAATTGTGTAAATTTTACGAAGATACATGATTTTACATGTTTTACCATGAATTTGAAATATTAATTTATATCCTATGATACTGTTCAAGAGAATTGATATTTTTCAATGCCCATAATATAAATTCCATGAGTTTGATATTATTATTATGCTTAAAGCTGAAATTTCTCGATTTCTATATAAATTATGCATGATTATGATATAAAGCATAAATCTTGAAATGTTTTGATCAAGTATTAATATATGGGTCATGGAATCCTCATTAAGATTGATGTTTTGAGAATTGATATGCTACATTCATCCTTGTTTTGACTATTTGAAAACAATTTAGACAGATTTAACCTTTTGGTCACCATAGAGTTGAAATCCACTTTACGAAAAGAGATTACAAACTTTATAATTGATTTCCTTATGACATATGACATTTCTTTAAATTGGATTTTCTTAAAAAATTTTAGCATAGTATTGGGAGTAGTATTTAGCACCGAGTTGGACATGTTACAACGGTTTGTACCCCAGAACTGTGTGCCACCATAAGTTAAGACATTGACTTCTACTATACGTGGATAATTGAGATAGTGATCATTGAGATAGATTATTCTATTCCGATGGGAAGAATATCCCTAACCCTATGGGGGATAGTTGTGGGAGATCATGGATGCTCACATGGTATACATATCGGTTAGAAGAACCTCCCAAGTAGATGTCCTTCATTCTTAGCACAGTTTACTGATTTAAAAGATTCAATATGCAGATTTACTATGTAGACTATATTCCCGAATTCACATAGCTCACTTGATTAGAGAACAAGAGAAGAACATTAATATTTGAAATAAGTGTAATGGCTCAGGACATTCAGATTTTATGCTTTACTATTCATTATGTATAGTCTCAGATTTTAGATTTCATCTAGCTATATGAGCCATTTACAGTTGACATGCATGATTTGAAAACTTGTGATATTACTGTTTATATATATATATATATATATATATTGCATGCACCCCCATATACTAAGTACATTCCCAAGTACTGATCCACATACTCATCTGTGTGCTACATTTCCTCATAATGTAGGTTCAGGTGCTCAGTCCCAGTCTCATCAGTGATTTCCAAGAACATTGGTCTACATTCCTGCAGTGGTGATTCCTCATGGTTCGAGGACCCCTTTTTTCAGACATTCAGCTTGTTAAAAGCTATTTTTACTCCTTTCATTTATGTATGAGTCAGTTGGGGACCTATCCCAATGGATTTTCAGTTCTCCTGAGTAGTAGAGGCATTGTCAGGCTAGATTGTCAGTGATAGGCAGATTTCTCAGTATTTGATGTTTTAGATATTACGTTTTTAGTTCTTTTGAACTATGACTTGATAAGATTTAGTCGTATTACTTGATTTTCTATATTAAAGAAAGCTTTATATGTAGTAGCAGGATCAAAGTGTTAGCTTGGGGCTACTTGTAGTCTTAAGCACCGTGTCACATCTCGGGACCCAATTTTGGGGCTGTTCAAACTTGGTATCAGAGCCTAAGGTTTAGAGAGTCCTAGGGAGTCTGATAAGCCATGTTAAGTAGAGTCTTGGTCATCGGTGTGTAGCGCGTCACATCAATGAGAAAGAGGCTACAAAATATTTTAAGAAAAAGTTGTTTATTTCTTTCAAAGTCTATCGTGCTTAAAGTTGTCTTTCTCAGCTATTAATTTGTGCTCTCTTATTTCAAAAAAATGCCTCCCCGACAAGCAAATGCCCGCAAAAATAATAATGAGCAACCCCATCCTGCTGATCCCCTAAATGCAAATGTCTCTCATGCTGAGTTTTGGGCAGCTTTTCAGGTGCTACCCCAAGCAGTCACCACAAATGTTCAGGCTAATAATAAGGCTGCAGTTCTTCATCAGTAGGGAGGTGATTTAGCTGCTGCTAGGATTTGTGATTTCATGCAGATTAATCCACCAGAGTTCTATGGGTCCAAGGCAGGTAAGGACACACAGTTATATCTTGAGGAAATAGGGAAGATCACACAGGTGATGCATGTTTATGAGAAAGAAAGTGTGGAGTTGGCATCTTACAAGTTGAAAGACATTGCTTATGACTGGGTTGTTGCATGAAAGAAGAATAGAGGTGAGGATGCTGCTACTATGATTTGGAAGATATTCCAGGATGTGTTCCTAGATAAGTTCTTTTCGCTAGAGATGAAGGAGGCGAAAGTAGAGGAGTTTATAAACTTGAGACAGGGCTCCATGATGGTAAAGAAGTACTGCCTTAAGTTTAATCAGTTTGATAAATATGCTCCTAACTTGATTTCTGACACCTTATCCAGTATGAGTAAGTTCATGACTGGAGTATCTGATTTGGTGTTGATAGAGTGCAGGAAAGCTATGCCGAATAAGGATATAGATCTTGCTAGGCTGATGCTACATGCCCAGCAGATCAAAATAGATAAGATAAGGGAGCGGTATAGAGTAAGAGAGAACAAGAGGGCTAGATCAGAGAAGCATGAGTATGGTCTAACTAGATCACATGGAAAGAACTGCCCTCAGTTTCAGAGTCATTCATCTATGACAGCGCCTTTATTCGCTAGTGTTTCTACACCCGGAGGCAGGCAGGATTAGGGAAATATATAGATTATGTCCATGTCCCAGAACACTATGAGTAACAAGTCTAACCATCCCGCATGCGCCAAGTGTGGGGACAGAAAGATTGCTATGGTTGTGGCTAAGAGGGTCACAGTATTAGAGATTGCCCACATACCAGGCAGGTGAACCGTGATGTTCGTCCTCAGACTCAGACTGCTAGTGCTCTAGATCTTGTAGCCCATCCAGCCCTTCCTCAGGGAACTTCTTCTAGAACTGCTAGCGGGCAGTGCCAGACCAGATTCTATACCTTACCTTCCCGACAGGTGTAGGAGGATTCTCTCGATGTTGTTACTGGTATGCTTCGTGTATTTTATTTTGATGTTTATGCGTTGTTGGACCCTGGGTCATGTTTTTCTTATGTGACCCTACTTGTTGCTGTGAATTTTGGGATGAACTCTGAAAAGATCCCTGAGCCCATTCTAGTTTCTACCCCTATAGGTGAGTCAATCATTGTCAAGTAAGTGTACCAAAAGTGTCTTGTTGCAGTCCTTCATAGAGTCATGCTTGCAGACTTGATAAAGTTAGACATAGTAGATTTTGATGTTATTATGGGTATGGACTGGCTTCACTCTTTTTATGCATCTATAAAATGTCGTACCCATGTGGTTAAGTTTCAATTCCCTGATGAATAAGTCTTTGAGTGGTCCGGGATTTTAGTATCATCTAAGAGTCATTTTATTTCTTATCTCAAAGCCAGAAAGCTTATATCCAAAGGTTGCATCTATTATTTAGTCAGAGTTAAGGACCCTAAGTCTAAGACTCCTACTATCCAATCAGTTAACATTGTTAATGAGTTTCCTGATGTTTTTCCAGAAGATCTCCCAGGGGTACCTCCCTATAGAGAGATAGAATTTAGGATTGATCTTCTTACCGATACTCATCCTATTTATATTCTTCCTTGCCGTATGGCACCCGCAGAGCTTAAGGAGTTGAAAGAACAACTCAAAGCTCTTTTAGCCAAAGGTTTTATAAGGCCCAGTGTATGTCTTCGGGGCACACCTATTCTATTCGTCTGGAAGAAAGATGGTTCTTTGCATATGTGCATTAACTATCTTCATCTTAATAAAGTCATAGTCAAGAACAAGTACCCTCTTCCTAGAATTGATGATTTATTTGACCAACTTCAGGGTGCAAGTTATTTCTCCAAGATAGACCTTAGATCTGGCTATCACCAACTTAGATCAGTACCACAGTCTAACTTTAGGTGTAGCTTGACCATAGCATGTAGTTATCAGTCCTGCATGTCATCAGTGTTTCAGTACCTCAACTTACAGAATATTTCTAAACCATGTTATCTTCCTGGCCTTGCATCCTCAGATAATTTAGTATTTCATGAATTCACGCTTAGCTATCTCACGTTACTCAGTTAGTCCCTTTCTCATGTTCATAAAAAAAACTCCATATCCTTAGCCCAGTTATTCAGACTAAGTACCGTTCAATCATGCAAGATCAGTACTTAACCATTAATCAGTCAGCAAATCAGATGAGTCAGTCAGTAGGGAATTAGTTTAAACAGCCAGTACTTCAGTCTAGTAGTTAGTTAGACAAGTTCGTACAGTTTGGTTTCCCATCTTTCCATCTATTCGCACTATCCAAAATCTTGAGTATGAAACTATTCTAAGATGAACCAATCAGATAGATGCAAGCCTAACTCAGTTCATGTATCATGCCTCAGCTTCAGATCTCAGATAATTAGTCATGATTCAGATTCTAGGTGCCTTGTGCATTGCGTCGGTCTTTCCTCAATATCTCAGCAACGTCAGCATTCTTCAAGGGACATAGTATCCCAAGGGGGAGATACACTATAATTTCCCAAACTCTCATGACTTAAGCATCCCAATCTCTCTTCTCATGAAATAAATCTAGATTGGAGTAAGGAGTACTCATAGGTTGACCCTCAAGTTTCAACCTCAATTGTGAGCCATGTATTTAGCGGCTCAGTTCAGTTCACAATATTCAGTTCATGCATCACGTTCCATTATCAGTAAGTACATGCATACTTCTAGTATAATCATAGGTTCATCAGTACTTTTCAGTTTCTATAACAATTTTCTTGAACCTACTCAATTCCATGTTCAAGCTACCATTACGAAGTGGCATCGGATTTCCATTACAAACTTGGTGCTAAGTACCCTGACATATTTCAGTCCTATATTCATATATCAGCTTAGTCATGTAATTATGCATTAGATATGCATGAATTCAGATTATCAGTCATGCATCAGATATGCATATTCCGTATGTTATAGTCAGCTCTTCAGTTATGTCAGTCATGATCTCATGTTTTTAGTTGGGTATGTTCTATATGTAATTCATCTGATCTTTTCTCCCATCTTAGTCAGTCTCATTCGAGGATAAATGTTCCCAAGGGGGAGATATTGTAAGACCCCACAAAATCTTGCGTTTAAATTCAGCTCGTTTAGCACCTTGAAGCTCTTTAAAAGATCCAACACTTAGAAAATTTTGATAAGTGTTCAACACTTAGTCACATTTTAAGCCTTCGAACTTCGGGGAATTATTTAATGACCTTTTTGACCTCTATTTTTTAATTTTCAAGTTGCGTTATGATGGGGAAAGTCAATAGTACATCTCGGGTGAGCTTCGGAATTTTTAGAATCCATTTAGGGCATGTTTGGTTTTTGAAACAGTAGCAGCATGCGATTAGCATAAGACGCATGCTCTATTCCATAGGTCCTAGCATATGATAGAGAAAGAGATGCATGCTCCAGTGCGGAGGACTAGAGCATGTGACACACGCTCCATCGCACGCTACCAAATTTTCCAGCTTCTAGCTCAGCGTATTTAAGGGCAAAATGGGATTTTTACCCACCCTATAAAACACGGGATTTAGCCCTATTTGAACCAAAATATAGCCTCTTCTCTCAAAATCCTCTCAAGAACACATTAGGGTTTTTCATAGAAGATTCAAGTTCAAGAATTTCTCTCCGTCAATCTTCATAGAATTACAAGCTAAGGTATGCATAGTGTTTATTCATGAGTTTCTTTCATCCATGAAGATGAAGAACTCTTTTGTAAATTATATATCATGATATTTATGTGGCGAATGGATTATGTTCATGTTGTTGATGTTGATTGATTTCCAAGTTGGAATCTTTATGTGTATTTATGAATCTGTGATATCATATGAGTTGGAAACATGTAAATTTGGTTGTTCATGATGAATAATTTGGTGATTACACCTATGCCCAAGTTGTGCATGTAAGGTGTTTGATAAAATGCCTAAGAGACTAGAAATTAGGTATTATATTTAAATTGTGACCTAAATGACAAATGCATGCTATACCCTTACGAAAACATTGACTTCTATGATATTGTTATGCATTATGATTGTTGATGGAATGTTCATGAAACAAAATTGATGGACTTATGGCATATGGTGATATGCATTCCCTTCTATGTATAAGATTTTGAGAACTATGCGTAGCATGAAATCCCCAACTTATGATATTATGAATTGTGGACTTTAGTCCTATGATCTATAAGTGCCATGTTATGTCAGTTTCCTTCTATCAAGTCCTGGGGGTACTTGTACCCAAAAAATATAGTTGTATGCCTAGAGCCAGTGTCATGTTTTCATGATATAGTCAGTCAAGCCATGATCCATAGAACTCAGTCAACCATGTGACTCAGGAAAGCACAGTAACCCAGAAATCTCAGTAATCCCAGTAGTTCAGTAATCTCAATGATATCAATACTCAGTAATCTCGAAAACTTTAGTATTCTCAGTAATCTTAGTAACTTCTGTACTTTCAGTCAGTCCTCAGATCTCAGTAGTGTTTCGTCAGTCAACAAAATTCAGTTCAGCTCAGCTAAACCATACCATCAGTATTAGCTCAGTTTATTTAATCAGTTCAGTGTCTATTCAGTTAGGAGTAGGATTCAGCACCTAGTGAACCCAAGGATGGGGACTCACCTATTATTCAGTGGAGGGTGTGATCCTTAGAAGCAATCCTTGCATTCTAGAACTACGTAGCCAGCATAGGTAGAGATGCACCTTACGTGTTTAGGGGTCTATACATCTCATTTGAGTTTCCTATCAGGAGGGGTTGACGGAAGATCTCCCTATCAGTGAGGGTATACTCACAGCTTATTTTTACCCGTGGCACGGTACTGATACCCTTCCAGCTGGGGTTATAGGTTGGACCCCACAAGTTCAGTTTTGGGGTATGTCGGTTAGATGATTACCTCCCACAGTCTCAGTTTCAATCTTACTTTCAGTCTCAGTAAAAGAACTCAGATAGTTCTTAAGATTCAGGATTGTTAGATACAGTCAACTCAGCTCAATACGGAACTAAGTTAGTTTCATCAGATTCAGGACTATCAAATACAGTCACTCATGTTATCAGATATATCAGTTATCAGAACTCATGTTATCAGTATTCAGCTTCAAGACTGCCAGATACAGTCAACCAGACCAGTTTGTCATAATCAGAATTGTCAGAAACAGTTATTTTTGTATTAGTAATATAGTTTTAGTCCTTCAGTATTCAGTAATGTAGTATCAGACCCTCACTTATCAGTGACTTAGATATCAAAATCAGTAAACTCAGTTATTCAATACCCAGTATTCATAAACTCAGATGTTAGTAAATCCAGGTTATCAATAAATCCAGTAGTCAGAACCTAGTATTCAGCCTTATCACGATCTCAGTTTCAGTTACGTATTCATGCATGCATTCTCATGCTCATATCATTCAGTCAGTTAGTATTGGTCATGCATATGAACCCTTTGCATTCAGCCTACTTACTTGCATACCAGTATATTCCAACGTACTAACGTATTTGTGCTATGGTGTTTTATTTTATGCCATAGGTTTAGGAGCACGAGATCCAGAGCATCAGTAGCATTCCAGATTTTAGCAGATAGAGTTAGCAGTTAGTTCTCATCATTCGAGGATGATATTATTTAATTACGCTATTCTTTCAGTACTTATTTATTTCAATAGATGGAGTTAGTTGGGGACATGTCCCATCAACTCTTTATTCGGATAGTTTAGAGGCTTTCAGACTATAGCATGTCAGACAGTTACTTCAGATTCATTTTGGTATTGATTGTACCATTTTTCAGACATTATTTTTATCAGATGTTTATTCAGTTTTGAACCTTATGGACTTTTGGTACATGTTTTCGCATCTATATGGTATACTATGCAGTGTATAGGTACAGATATCAGTCATGGATTAGCTTGTTATCCTTCGGGGTCATAAGCACTGTGTAGCATTCCGAGTACCAGATTCGGGTTGTTACAGTAAGAAAGAGTTAGCTCGTGATGTGCATCGTTTGGCTAGATTAGGTGTTAGGTTGCTTGATTCCACTGAGGGAAGTATGTTAGTGCAGACTAAATCCTAATCCTCCTTATTTTCGAAAGTGAAAGAGAAGCAAGACTTAGATACTAGTTTGGTCAGATTGAAAGAGTCAATCAAGGACCAAAAAGTAAAGGTTTTCTCCCAAGGGGGAGATGGTGTGTTGAGATTGCAGGATAGATTGTGTGTTCCTTATGTTGATAATCTAAGACAGAGAATTATGGTTGAGGCGCATGGCACACGATATTCTATTCATCCTGGTGCTACCAAGATGTACCACGACCTGCGGGAAATTATTGGTGGAGTGGCATGAAGAAGGATATAGCAGGGTTTGTGGCGAACTGTGCAACGTTCCAACAGGTTAAGGTAGAGCACCAAAGACCTGGTGGCATGATGGAAGAGTTTAGTATACCCACTTGGGAGTGGGAAGAGGTGATTATGGATTTTGTGATTGGTTTACCTCTTTCCTGATGCCATAATGATTCTATTTGGGTTGTTGTTGATAGGCAGACTAAGTCAGCGCATTTTTTACCTGTACATACATCTTATACAGCTGAGGATTATGCTAGATTATATATTCGGGAGTTATTTAGGTTGCATGGAGTTCCCTTGTCTATCATTTTGGATAGGGGTACTTAGTTCACTTTGCAGTTTTGGAGAGCATTTCAAAAGGTTCTTGGTACCCAAGTTCATATGAGTTCCGTTTTTCATCCGCAGACAGATGGTCAGGCTGAGAGGACCATCCAAACTTTGGAGGATATGCTGAGAGCATGTGCTCTTGATTTTAAAGGTAGTTCGGATGAGAATTTTCCGCTGATAGAGTTTACTTATAACAATAGTTACCATGCTAGTATCAAGATGGCACCATGTCACGACCCGACTCGAGGCCCTGGCCGCGACGGGCATCCCGAACCACACAGGCCCGAGATACCCCTGTCACGTCCCAACCCACTAGTGATATTATCCGCTCTAGGCCCAGGCCCGCACGGCTTTAAAATGCATCACTAGAGAGTAAGGATTTCTTACTTATATATCCAGTATCCCTCCTGTGTTTTGCCGATATGGGATTCATTCCTAAATGGGGTGTTACATACACCCCCCTTATGAAATCAGCGTCCTCGCTGAGGTTTGCCCCACCGAATGGGATTTGCCTACACTCAGGACTGAAGTTTGCCCCGACTTATCGGAATTCGCCTACACTCAGTTTGAACTCTGGCCCACATCGACAGGGCTGACACAGGAGCGGCTCTGATACTATTTGTTACCAGAGCCTAAGGTTCAATAGAGTCCTAGGAAGTCTGAAAGCATCATCTAGTAGAGTCTTGTGCTTGGGTGTATTGCGCGCCACATTGATGTACAAGAGGCTATAAGATATTTTAGGAACAGTTTCACTTCTTTCAGTATTCATAGCGTGCTAGTGAGCATAATTTCAAGTTAAACTCTCAGTCTAATCTGTTCTTCTCTTATTTCAGAATATGCCTCCAAAGAGAAAAAAATAGCCAGTTTCTCAGCCTGATGATCCTTTGGGCAAACATATTTCTCTTACGGAGTTTAGGGCCGCATTCACCATACTTTCTCAGTCTATGGCTGCACAAAACGAACGGCCACCAGTTATTCCAACTAATTCAGTGGCCAAATCATCCATAGCTAGGATTCAAGACTTCACCTAATTGAACCCTCCATCTTTCTTCGGGTCTAAGACTGATGAAGTCCCTCAGTAATTCATTGACCAAGTTCAGAAGGTCATAGATATCATGGGAGTTACTTCTTGTCAGAGTGACGAGTTAGCCGTATACCAGTTACAGTATGTTGCTCATACTTGGTACAAACAGTGAAAGTTTAAGAGGTTAGAGGATACAAGTCCTATAGAGTGGGAGAAATTTGTCACGGCTTTCTTAGATAGATTATTTCCCCAAGAGCTAAGGGAGGCAAAAGTTCTAGAGTTCATCAACCTCAGGCAGGGAAATATGACGGTTAAAGAGTATTCTTTCAGATTTACTCAGCTATCCAACTATGCCCCTCATGTGGTTGCAGACAATAGGGCTAAGATGAGCAAGTTCGTGTCAGGGGTGAAGAATAGCATAGTAAATGAGTGTAGGTATGCGATGCTGAACAGTGATATGAATTTAGACAGGCTCATAACCCATACTCAGCAAATAGAGAAGCAAAAGATTAGGACTAGGGAGAGGCAGAACAAGAGAGAAAGGTCAGGCAGTTTCAGTTTTACTCAACCCAAATCAGAAGAAGGAAACCATTCGTAGTTTCATCCTAAGTCATCAGCTCCAGTTCATTTTTCATCCAGTGCTCCAAATCCTAAGTTCAGAGATAGAGTCCCAGGCTCTCAGTCTCAGGGAAATATTGGTGGTGCCCGCGCAAATCCCCTTTGTCAGACCTATGGTAATAACCACAAGGGTATTTACAGATCTGATAGTGATGCCTATTTTGGTTGTGGCAAGCCAGGCCACAGGGTTGGAGAGTGTTCGCAGCCAAGTCTGTAGGGTCAGCAGAATTATTCTACAACCCAGTCCGATCGCCCAAATCAGCAGGGTGCCACTTCTAGTTCTACTAGTGGGCAACGTCCAAACAGACTCTATGCTCTTCAGACCCAACAGGATTAGAAAAATTCTCCTGATGTCATTAATGGTACGTTATAGGTTTTCCATGTTCATTTTTATGCTTTGCTAGATCCAGGTGCATCCCTGTCTTTTGTTACTTCCTTAATAGTAGGCGATTTCAGAATCAGTCCTGAAATTCTAGCAGAGCCCTTTTCAGTCTCTACCCCAGTGGGTAAAACCATCATAGCTCGACGGGTATACAGGAACTACCCGATTATAATATTTTAGAAAGCCACATCAGTAAATTTAGTCAAGTTAGAGATGACTGATTTTCATGTCATTCTCGGCATGGATTGGCTTCATTCTTGCTATGCCACAGTCAACTGTAGAAATAGGATAGTTCATTTTCAGTTCCCGAATGAGCCCATCCTAAAGTGGAAGGGTAGTATTTCATCTTTCAGGGGTCAGCTTGTTTACTACCTTCGAGCAAGAAAAATGATTTCTAAGGGGTGTGTGTGTCATCTCGTGCACGTTAAACATTCCAGTTCGGAATTTCCAAGATTTGAATCAGTCCAAGTGATTAATGAATATTCAGATATCTTTCCCAAAGATCTTCTAGGCCCAAAAGGGAAATAGATTTCGGCATTGATCTTCTTCCAGATACTCAACCTATTTCTATTCTGCTATACAGAATTACACCAGTAGAACTCAAGGAAATGAAAGATCAGTTGAAGGATCCTTTAGATAAGGATTCATTAGGCCAAGTGTATCCCCATAGGGTACACCAGTCTTATTCGTGCGCAAGAAAGACGGTTCTCTCAAGATGTGTATCGATTACCGTCAGCTCAACAAAATTATGATCAAGAACAGGTATCCACTTTCTAGAATAGATAACTTGTTTGACCAACTTTAGGGTGCTAGTTACTTCTCCAAGATATACCTCATATCAGGTTACCATTAGCTTCGAGTCAGAGAGTGTGACATCCCAAAAATAGCTTTCTATACTCGGTATAGTCACTTCAAATTTCTAGTCATGTACTTTGGTCTTACCAATGCCCCTACAGCTTTCATGGACTTGATGAATCGGGTGTTCAAGAAGTACTTAGAAATGTTCGTCATAGTCTTCATAGATGATATTCTGGTTTATTCCCGCACTGAGAATGATCATTCAGACCATCTCAGAATTGTTCTTCAGACTCTCAGAGATCATCAGTTGTTCACCAAGTTCAGTAAGTGCGAATTTTGGCTAAGGTCGGTAGCATTTCTTGGCCATGTTGTTTCCAGTGATGGCATTAGAGTGGATCCTCATAAGACCAAAGAGGTAAGAAACTGGCCTCGCCCCGTATTTCTATTAGATATCAGGAGTTTCTTGGGTTTGGCTGGCTATTACAGACGGTTTGTCAAGGGATTTTCTTCTATTGCATCTCCTATGTATAGATTGACTCAGAAGAAGGTCAAGTTTCAGTGGTCAGATTCTTGCGAGAAGAGTTTCCAAGAGTTAAATACTCGACTCACCTCCGCTCCAGTTCTAGCTCTTCCAGATGGTTCAGATGGGTTCATAGTATATTGTGATGCATCCAAAGTGGGTTTAGGTTATGTCCTCATGCAGCATGGTAAGGTCATAGCCTACGCCACCAGACAGTTAAAGTCCCATGAGAAGAATTATCCTACTTATGATCTTGAGTTAGCAGCCATAGTATTTGCCTTAAAGATTTAGAGAGATTATCTATACGAAGTTCATGTAGATGTCTTTATAGATCATAAGAGTCTCCAGTATGTATTTTCTCAGAAAGATCTCAATCTTCGTCAGAGGAGGTGGTTAGATCTCTTGAAAGGTTATAACATGAGTGCCTTTTACCATCCGAGCAAGGCCAACATTGTGGACAACGCTCTCAGTAGACTCTTCATGGGTAGTGTTTCTCACGTTGAGGAAAAAAAAAAAGATAGCTCAGGAAATCCATCATCTTGCCAGACTAGGTGTTCGCTTAGTTGATTCTTTAGAGGGTGATGTATGTGTTTAAAGTAGTTCAGAATCATCTATAGTTTCCAAGGTGAAAGAAAAGTAAGATAGGGATCTCAGCCTTGTCAAGCTCAAAGGGTCAGTCAGAGATCAGAAGGTTGAGGTTTTCTCCCAAGGGGGAGATGGTGTCATTCGTTGTCAGGGTCATCTCTATGTTCCAGTTATAGATGACTTGAGGCAGCGAATTCTTGCAAAGGCATATGGCGCGTGATACTCTATTCATCCAGGGGCCACTAAGATGTACTACGACTTGCGGGAGATTTATTGGTGGAGTAGGATGAAGATGGACATTGCAGAGTTTGAGGCTAAGTGCTCTACATGTCAACAGGTTAAGATAGAGCATCAAAAGCCTAGTGGATACATGCAGGAGTTCACCATTCCTACTTGGAAGTGGGAAGAAGTGAACATGGATTTTGTGATGGGTTTGCCTCAAATTCGTCATCAACATGATTCAGTTTGGGTCATTGTAGATAGGATAACCAAGTCAGCTCATTTCCTTACAGTTCATACCAATTATTTAGCCGAGGATTACGTCAAACTTTATATCAGGGAGTTGGTCAAATTACACGGTGTTCTATTATCTATCATCTTAGACAGAGGTACCCAGTTTACCTCTCACTTCTGGAAAGCATTCTAAAAGGGTCTTGGTACCTAAGTCTATCTCAGTACAGCCTTTCATCATCAGACAGATTGTCAAGCAGAAAGGACCATTTATACTCTCAAAGATATGCTAAGGGGGTGTGCAGTTGATTTCAAGGGAAGTTGGGATGACCATTTTCCTTTGATTGAGTTTGCATACAACAATAGCTATCATTCCAGTGTTAAAATAGCTCCATTCGAATCTCTATATGGTAGGAGGCGTAGATCTCTAATTGGTTGGTTTGAAGTTAGTGAGGCCTTAGTCATAGGTCCTAACTTGGTATTCGACACCTTAGAGAAAGTTTAGTTGATCAGAGAGAGGCTTCGGACTGCTCAGAGCCAATAGAAGTCTTATGCTGATGTTTGTAGAAAGGATCTTGAGTTTGAGGTTGATGACTATGTCTACCTCAAGATCTCTATCGTGAAGGGAGTGAAGAGGTTCGGCAAGAAAGGAAAACTCAGTCCCCGATATATCGGTCCTTTTAGGATTCTTAGTCATTTTTGTAAGGTAGCTTATGAGCTCGAATTGCCTTCATATTTAGAATCAGTTCATCCAGTCTTTAATATCTCCTTGCTCAAGAAGTACATAGGTGACCCAGCAGTTGTAGTCCCTATTCAGAGCATTGACGTTCAGAACAGTCTCTCTTATGAAGAGATTCAGTCGAAATCCTAGACTATCAGACTCATCGACTGAGGAACAAAGAGGTCCCTCTAGTCAAAGTTCTTTGGAGAAATCAGTCTGTTGAGGGAGCTACTTGGGAAGCAGAAGCATATATGCATACCAAGTATCCTCACCTCTTCTCAGCCAATTCAGATCAAGCTCAAGGTAATAGTTCTCCTTAAGTTTATTCAATTTCATATTTATGTTCCCATTATAAACTTGGTATCTACTACCATTGCATACTCATTCATGCATTCATGTATCAGTTGAGTTATAAGATCATGCATCAGCTATGCATTCTCATCTTGAGAAATTCAGTTTATCAGAACACTCAGTCATTTATTCATGTATCAGTTATCCATCATCAGATATGCATGAGTTCAGTATATTTAGCATGTCAGTCATGAAGTCATGTCTCAGTCATTCATGTTCAGTTCATATTTAGCTTGTCTTTTATCCCCTCTCAATTAATTCTCATTCGAGGATGAATGTTCCCAAGGGGGATATATTGTAATACCCCATACAATTCTAAGTCCGAAATTCAGCTCATTTGGCTTTACAAGCCTCAAGACTTAGAAAATTTTGATAAGTGTTCAACACTTAGTCTCATTTTAGACCTCCAAACTTTGGGGATTTATTTGACGACCTTCCCGACCTTTGATTTTGGATTTTCAAGTTGCATTGCGATGGGGAAAGGTCATAGTACATCCCGAGTAAGTTTCAAAAATTTTCGGATGGCGTAAGGGCATAGTTGGGTTTCCAAAATAGTAGCTCTGGGTGATAAGCCCGCGTCGACCCAGTTAGATCACTGCTCTAAGGCAGACATCACCTGGTCTAGAGCGGCGGACTTACTGGGCACCACCTAGCAACTCCGGTTGGTGCCCAGTCTTTTAGTATTCTATCTCCATATTTTTAAGGGAATTTTGATCCTTTTCCACCAATATATAAGCTTCATAACACGGGATTGAGGCTCCAAAACACCAAAATATACTACTTTTACTGAAATTCTCTCAAGAACCATCAATAACAAGTCTAGGGTTCAATTGGAGGTTCCAAGATTCAAGCCGATTTCACCACTAACTTCACGAATTCTTAATCTAAGGTATGCGTTGTGTTCATCTATGGATCCTTTTCATTCATAGAGTCCAAAAACCATGTTTTAAATATTATTTTGTGATTTTCTTGCTGTGATAATAACATGTACATGTTTATGATTGTTGTTTAAGTTTCAAGATGATATCTAAAGGTGTTTTCATGGAGTATAGTTTTAGTTAGTTGAAACCCATGAATTTTGGGTAGTTTAATATGGTGTGATTCATGAACACACCTAAGACAAAAAAATGCATGCAAAGTGTTTGATAAAATGCCTAGGATGATAGGATTCATGTCCCATGATTTAATAGTTGTTAAATGACAAGTCCATGCTCTATGCTTTATGATTCCACATGAATTCCACGTTATTGATATGTGTTGTTCTTGTGATATGGATTGAGCACGGTATTGAAGCTATGAAAGTATACACATGTTGTATGTATTTCCCTTCCGTGTATAATATGTTGAGAACTATTCTTAGTGTGAAATCCCTTACTTATGATACTGTGAATTGTGGACTCTACTCTTATGATCAAGTCAGTCATGTGTGTCAGTTTCCTTCCATCGAGTTCTGGGGGTACTTGTACCTGAAAAATATAGTTGTGTGCCTAGAGATGAGTCAAGTTTTCATGATATCCTCAGTCAAGCCATGATCCATAGAACTCATTCAGTCATGCGACTCAGGAAAGCTCAGTAACTCAGTAATCTCAGTACTATCCCGTCAGTCAGCGGAACCCAGTTAATTCAGTTCAATTCAATCCAGTTTTACCATGTCTAGTGTCCATTCATATGGGAGTAGTAATTAGAACCGAGCGAACCTAAGGATGGGAACTCACCTATCAGATTAGGGTTTGATTCTTAGCGGTCATCCTTGTGTTCCAAAACTACGTAGCCAGCGTAGGTTGAGACATCTTAACCTGTCAGATTAGGGTTGATGAGGTGATTTGACCTGTCAGCTAAGAGTTCCACCCTTCTCATTAGAGTAACATGCTAGATAAGGGTCACTCATAACTTGTCCTTACCAGTGGTGCGGTATTGACACCCTTCCAGTCGGGCCAGAGATTGGACCCCAACTTAGCTATATACGCTATTAAGGCATATCGGTTAGATGGACACCTCCCACAATTCCATGTCCGTCTCAGTAAAAGAACTCAAATAGTTTTTTAGACTTCAGGACTATCACATACAGTGCAGAACTCAGTTAGTTCCATCAGATTTAGGACTGTTAGACACAGTCGCTCATGTTATCAGTTATCATGTTATTACAATCACAGTCTCTATGTAATTATGCATGCATTCTCACATTCATATTAGTCAGTCAGTCAGCTTTACTCATGCATACAAACCCTTTGGAATTTAGCCTACCCCGCTCGTATACTCAGTACTCCCAGTTGTACTGACGCATTTGCGCTATGGTGTTTTCTTTTTATGTTACAACATAGGTTCAGAGACACGAGTTCTAGATCAGCAGTAGCAGTAGCATTCCAGTACGCAGAGTTTCAATGAGTCCTCATCCATCCGAGGATGATATTATTTTATTTCATTCAGTATTTCAGTTTAATTTTGCTAAACGAAGTTAGTTGGAGACATGATCCTTCAACTCCTTATTCAGACAGTATTTAGAGGCTTTCAGATTTGATTCAGACTTCAATTGTTTTGGGTATTCGTTACCCCTAATGGATGTTATGTTCTTTCAGATATTTTATATAGATTGAACCTTATGCCCGTTAGTTCATGTTTTCATATTATTACGTTATATATTTCAGTATACAGGTACATATATCAGTCATGGGTTAGCTTATGGTCCCTCGAGGTCATGGGCACCGTGTAGCGATCCGGTTCAGAAAACTGAGGTGTTACACACCATTTAAGAATTTGTATGAGAGAAGATATAGATCACCCATAGTGTGGTTTAAAGTGGGTTAAGATACTTTGGTGGGACCAGATACAGTTTTTGAAGAAATGGAGAAGGTAAAATTGACTAGAGAAAGGTTGAAGGCAGCTTAAAGTCATCAAAAGTCATATGTTGATGTGAGACGTGGAGACCTTGAGTTCAAGGTTAATGATTTGGTGTATCTAAAAATATCACCCATGAAAGAGGTGAAGAGGTTTGGGAAGAAGAGGAAGCTTAGTCCCCGGTATAATGGTCCTTATAGGATCCTGAGTCGAGTTGGGAGAGTAGTTTATGAAGTTGATTTGCCTGCAGAGTTGTCAGCTGTTCATCCATTTTTTCATATTTCCATGCTTAAGAAGCATATTGGTGATTCTGTCGTTGTAGATCTTTCAGAAAGCTTAGATGTTCAGAATAGCCTTTCATTTGATGAGGTTCCAACTGAGATCCTAGATTACCAAGTCTGTAGACTAAGGAACAAAGAAGTTCTAAGTTTTGTTGTGAAACCAATCAGTTGAGGGTGCTACTTGGGAAGCCGGAGCAGATATGTGATCCAAGTATCCGTACCTCTTCTCCGAAAGTTTAGATCAAGCCGAAGGTACTATTCTTTCTCAATTCAATCCCTTTCTAATCAAGTTGCAGTTGTATAGCTATTCCTATTATGAGATTATGCATTCTTAGAAGTATCTGAAAGTTTAGAGTGAAGTAGAGTCAGTTTAGCAATATGTTTCAGCTAAGTACCCTTATTTTTCCCTGTGTTCTTAGACTATCTAACGACATTTGAGGACGAATGTTTCAAAGGGGGAGATATTGTAAGACCCCGTAAAGTTTCCTCGTTGTTAAAGCCTCCGAAACGAGTCACAAGAAGCTTGGAAAATTAGAATTTTAGCTAAGTATTTCAACACTTAGTTTATTTTGAGCCTTCAATCTTTGTTGAATTATTTCGCGAACTTCCTGGCCTCGAGCCTTCAATCTTTGTTGAATTATTTCGCGACCTTCCTGACCTCCATTTCTTGATTTTTTTTATTGCGTTGTGATGGGGTAAGATCGTAGTACATTCCAGGTAAGTTTTGAAATTTTTAGACGAGCCTAATTTCGTGTTTGGGTTGGTAAAACAGTAGTTAAAGGCTACAAAGGGGTGCTTCCTAGACTAGCTAAGGCTCTGGGCAAGGCGCCGCCTTTCCCATAGCCTTTGTGCCAGTTTTCAGCTTCTTTATTCCATCTCATTAAGGGTAATGTGGTAATTTTCCAACCCTATATCATCTTTAACACGAGATTTAATCCCTAGAACACCAAAATAAGCTATTTATCTCTCAAAATCACCAAGAACACTCATTAGGGTTTCATCCTAAAGATCAAAATATCTCAAGATTCAACCGTAGGTTTTCGATAATTTTTCAATATTTGGAATCCCAATTGCAAGGGCTACAAGAAGCATGCATTAGTCTCACGAATAGAGTTCCAAAGTTAAGATTTCATCTAAAGCTTCAAGTTTAAGGTATGTAGGGTTTTGAAAAAAAGCATTATTTCGTTCTTGTGCCCAAAAATTATTGTAATTTTATGAAGATACATGATTTTACATATTTTACCATGAATTTGAAATATTAATTTATATCCTATGATACTATTCAAGAGAATTGATATTTTTCAATGGCCAGAAGATAAATTCCATGAGTTTGATATTATTATTATTATTATGCTTAAAGCTGAAATTTCCCGATTTATATATAAATTATGCATGATTATGATATAAAGCATGAATCATGAAATGTTTTGATCAAGTATTGATATATGGGCCATTGATTTGTCATTGAGATTGATATTTTGAGAATTGATATGCTACATGCATCCTCGTTTTGACTATTTGGAAATAATTTAGAAAGATTTGACCTTTTGGTTACCATAGAGTTCAAATCCACTTTACGAAAAGAGATTACAAACTTTATAATTGATTTTCTTATGACATATGAGATTTCTTTAAAGTGGATTTTCTTGAGATTTTTTAGCATAGTATTGGGAGTAGTATTTAGCACCGAGTTGGGCAGGTTACTACTATTTCGTACCCCAAAACTACGTGCCACAGTAGGTTGAGACATTAACTTCCACTATATATGGATAACTAAGATAGTGATCACTGAGATTGATTGTTCTATTTCGATGGAAAGGGTAGAACAGCCCTAACCTTATGGGGGCTACTCGTGGGACATCACGGATTCTCACATGGTGTACATGTCGGTTAGAAGAACCTCCCAAGTAGATGTCCTTCATTCTTAGCACAGTTTACTGATTTAAAAGATTCGATATGCAGATTTACTATGTAGACTATGTTCCCGAATTCACTTAGCTCACTTGATTAGAGAACAAGAGAAGAACATTTATATTTGAAATAAGTTTAATGGCTCAGGACATTCAGATTTTATGCTTTACTATTCATTATGTATGGTCTTAGATTTTAGATTTCATCGAGCTATATGAGCCATTTACAATTGACATGCATGATTTGAAAACTTGTGATATTACTATTTATATATTTATATATATATATATATATATATATTGGATGCACCCCATATACTTAGTATTTCGAAGTACAGATCCACATATTCGTCTGTGTGCTACATTTCCTTATAATGTAGGTTCAGGTGCTCAGTCCCAGTCTCGTCAGTGATTTCTGAGCACATTGGTCTACATTCCTGCAGTGGTGAGTCCTCGTGATTTGAGGACTCTTTTATTTAGACAATCAGTTTGTTAATAGCTATATTTACTCCTTTCATTTAAATATGAGTTAGTTAGGGACCTGTCCCAATGGCTCTCCAGTTCTCTTGAGTAGTAGAGGCATTGTCAGGCTAGATTGTCAGTGATAGTCAGATTTCTCAGTATTTGAAGTTTCAGATATTACGTTTTAAGTTCTTTTGAACTATGACTTGATGAGATTTAGTCCTATTACTTGAATTTCTATATTAAAGAAAGATATATATATATATAGTAGCAGGCTTAAAGGATTAACTTGGGGCTACTTGTAGTCTTAAGTACCGTGACATCTCGGGACCCGCTTTCGGGGTGTTACAGAACCCAACTAGGTTGGGTTTCGAATCCCACAGGGAATACTATGTTTACTAAATATTGTGGTTGTTATTAGACTGTTGATCGAGGATTCAAAATGGAGAGGGGGTTTTAATTTATCAATTGTATTTAAGTACTTGTCACAGAAAGTAATCCAAATATTGATTGTATTGCAAATAGTAATTCAATGAGCGTAGTCAAACTAGAGCTATGGTCACCAAGATGTTTAAGAATTTAGGGTTGTGAACTATTTTGGATTCCCAATGAACAATTTCAATTGCAAGATAAATAGAATTCTATGATTTACCCATTAGTTTTTCAACCCAAAATGAGTAATTTATCCCTTAATTCTTTCAAACTTAAGGAACAAGCTATTTATTCAATTCCATTCTCACATGGATTAATCCGGTTAAGACATCTACCCTCTATCCAACAATTAAATTCTTTAGACTTGTGTAAACCCTTTCTTTTCCCAACAAGAACTTTTCTATTTGAGCAAGTGTTGTTCTTGGGCTCACTTTCCAAGTTTGCAACCAAGAAAAGTCATTTAAATGAAGAAGAGTTTATGCAATATCAATTACTTATGGGTATCTACTATATTCCCAACCCACAATTAGCTTTTCACATCAAGGTTCTCATAACCCTAGCTATGGGAGCTTAGCCACACATTTCCACCGCAGAAAGAGAAGAAGTCATTGTGTTATTCATAAATTAATTCAAAACTCACTTATAAAAGTCACAATTATTGTTCTCCAATCTTCAATAGAAAATATGACCAAGGAATCTAGATCCACGCAACTCCAATGAATCTTAGAGAAAAACTATGTAACAATATGTTTCAAGTATGGAACAAACCCTGATAAAAGATAAAAGATGAAAGATGGATAAAAAGATTCCTAATAAAACCTAAAACTGAGTATTTATGTGTTCCCCCATAAAAAGAATTTAAAATTAAAATAATTTAAAATTTGCGTCCAAAGTTACGGTCAAAGTGCTGGTCCATCGCAAGATTGGTGGTCCACCATTTGGTCCGTCGCAGATGATCTTGGGTGGTCACTTTCTTGTTATGACCGATGGATCATATGGTGATCCATTGCTAAACTAACAGTCCACCATTCTGACCGTCGCTAATGGTGCCGGAGAGTCAGGTTCTGGATAATCCTGATGGCTAGAGTGGTGGTCCATCGAAAGATTGACGGTCCACCAAGTTGGCCATCCCTGAGCCTTCCAAAATGCGTGGTTTTATTTATTTCTAACGGCCAAAGTGGTGGTCCGTCACAAGACTGACGGTTCACCATTTTGACAGTCAGAAGTGTTTTTCTTCAAGTCTACTGAATCTTTTCATTTAGTCATCTCCTTACCCTGAAACACTAAAAACCAGCATTAAATGCAACCTTGGTTGCTTGAAAACATGCAATTTTTCTAAGAAAAAGATGAAAAATGTTCCATCAAAAGTCGGAACATCAACACCCTCAACTTAAGATCATTGTTTGTCCTCAAGAAACTCCACATCAAATTGTTAATATGAACAATACAATGACGGGCATTTACCACTGAACCAATTCTCACACAACAATTCACTTGTCATCCAAATCATATGGTTTAACATGTCAGAGTCTATAACCGGCATTGTTTCAAATTAATTTCATCTACACAACATGGATGCAAGTATCTACAGAGATCAGCCAAATTAAGTATGACTCAAGTTGCCCTCACAGTCAAGGAGATTGACCACTCAATATATTTTGTGTATACAAATCACAACCCTCTCACTCATCAAAGAAGTTTCAAACATAGCACATGCACCCATAAGCTTGCCCTTATCATCCAGTGCCCCCCTTATAGCTGAGTTCCAAGATCAAGCGGGTCTTTTCTAGGCTAGTTTTGAGGTATCTGGCCAGGTTAGGAGGAAATTTTGGGCAAAAGTGAATCAAAACTATGTTTTAACTCTCTTTGCCTACACAACAATTCTTCTTACAAGGCTATTGCTTTGCTAGCTCACTTACCCTTTTCTCATTCATTCAAGATTTATCATAATAGCCCCCCCCCCTCTCTTTTTACAAGCATCATCCACCCTCAACTTAGGTTGATGCCATAAGTCAAAGTGCATATTGTCTTAACTAGACCAGGGCCAAATGCTCTTATTCAAATTCTAGACCAACTTTCCATTAGGCAATTAATAGTCCTACAACAGCCACCCTCAACTCAGGTGTTTTTCCTAAGTTTAGGTACACATTGCCCATTACTAGGCCAGGGCCAAAGCTAGGCATCAACAGCTGAAAGAGAGTTAACTAGAATGTTTGGTGATGAAGAAAAATCAACAAAGGCTCAACGAATGGTTCAAAAGTGGAAACTTATTTTTGGTGGGGTCAATTATTTTGGCTAAATGGACTAAAAATACAAGGTGTCCTGCCATCACTTCTCATCCCATCAACTACAGAACAACATTAATTAAACCAGGAAAGTACTAGGTACTATACAATGTAAGAACAAATACAAATACTCGCACACACAGTGGAAACTGAGTCACACCTATTCTACTGTTCTTAAGATTTTTGCATCACATAACATGTGTATTTACAGGTTAATGCCAATTACAGATTCACTAACAGTTGATAACATATTCTAGGAGACAAAAGTAAATAGTTAATGGAAACAGTCATAGTTAGATGCCAACATCATTCATCGTCCGTATTCACAACAAGAGTCCGTATTCACAACAAGATACTAACACAAATAGAACTTTTATTTCATAGACCAACCTTAGCACATATCAAGACTTAAAAACAAGAAGAATGCAAATATGAAGTTTAACCTAAACATGACGCTTCTTCTAGATAGCACATGGTAGGGTATAGAATGTCGACAATATAACCCACCATGGTACAAGTACCCCACCCCCATAGAAAAAGACAGGCATTGTCCTCAAGGCATAAAATAAAAGTACAAAGGAATGGGTATACTTGTATTGCCTCTTATTCATCTGAGGCATCTGTGAAGTGTGGTGAGGATCATGTGTCCTCACTTTGTGCAACGTTGGCCCCTATGGTAGTAGGGGAACTCAAAACCTCATCCTCCTGGATCGGAGGAATCATCTCTCGAATCGATTCAAAACTTTTCCCCCTTACTGGGGCGGCATTCGTGGACACTTCTACTACTTCTTCTTCTGTTATCTTCTTTCTATTTTCTTCATATTTACTTGATTTCTTTTAAGATCTCTTCATATCATGCTATTCTTGTTACTTCGGTGTCATTTTTGCTCTTTTTCTTCTCTTTTCTTCTTTTCTTACAGCTTTCTCATCCATCTGCTGCTTCTCTTTTTCTTTCATGGGTCTCCCCATCAGATCCACTATGCCTTCATCATTGTCTCTTACTATAACAGCTGGTTCAAACATAGGTTGTTGTGATTGGCTTCTCTTCAGCTCTGCTATATCAACCTTTGCCTGCTCGAATTCTGCCATGAGCTTGGCAAGATCAGGGAGGGACAGTGTATCTAGCCTTTTATCAATACGGTGCTCCATGCTTTCCATCCTAGCTTGAATGGTTTGAAATGGTTGGATGGATTCAGCTATAATTTTATCAACAAAAGGCTTGAAGTTTATAGCCCACTTATCTAGCTATCTTTGAAACCTCTTTTGCGTCTTCACTGACTTAGCAAAGTTTTCTAGGGTGAACCTGTACTCAGCAAAATCTGCTCCACCCATAGATTATGCAGAACTTGACCCTGCAGATGTGCCTTGGGGTACGTACTCAAGTGGCACATAGGTGGTAATGGGCAAAGGCATACCTGTGGGAATCTCTATAGCATCAGGCGCTAGTGCAGATTGAGTCTGGTAAGTTGGAGGCTTGGTGACATGCATCTCGAAATTTGAGTCGTTTTTTGACTTCTCAAGGTCCTGTTTGTGTATAGCCTGGATTTCATTATCTACTCCACAAAACAAGGGCACACCATCCTGTCTGCATAAAGATGTGATTAAGCACGGGAATGGAAATGAACTGGAGATTTTGTGTACCCTCACGAACATCTCATCTGCAATTATCTGGCCGAAGTCAATTTGAATCCCTGAGATCAAGCTTGCCACCAATACGACTCTCTGTTTATCCATGTTTCCATCCCCTTTTGTTGGAATTAACCTTAAGCCAACAACTACCCACCAGAATTTAGCCATAAAGATAAAGGAATATTTTGCAATATGCTCTCGTAAGTTGGTCAACCAAGAGGGGTTACCATCCTCAGTCAAGAATGAGGCCACCCAAGCCTTTTGAGAGGATGCATTTCTCAATCTATACTCAAGATCAGGAACAGCAAGTGGGTCCTCGTACTCTGGCCCAAACAATATTCTATTGATTGTTCAGGCTGAAATATCAACAGTGATTCCTCGAATAGGTACAGACTCTCTGTTCGGCAAGTTTATAATTGATGTCCCCTTTGGGAAATCCTTTTCTACCAGTATAAGATAGTTTGCAAAGAATTATCTTACCCAATTCGGTTGATAGGCTTCTGGTGGTTGGCTCATCCATACTAGTTCATACTCATTGAACCCGCGTTCTAACTCAGGATATTCATGCAAATCCTTTGTCACAATCTGATGCTCTTCCACAAATGACCTTTTGATCCCACTCGCAGTAGATATCAACCCATCATAGAACGTTTTGTGTGCTCCCTCTATCTTCCATCTAATTGCCTCCCAAACTTAAGGATCTTTACGTCTGACAATGTTAGTATCCTTAGGTTTGGTTTCTACATTATCCACTTCAGTTTTCCCTTCTACATTGGCATCCTCAGTTTCAACATCAGCAGGCTTAGGTTGAGTGGCAGAAACTGTGGCATCGTCTGGGCTCAAACTGGTACTGCTAGTACTACCCGTACTCTCCTCTTCAAACTGGGAAAGTAGGGGAATTTCCCTTCCACATTGTCTAGTGCTGAATTCGGATGTGGGTTCGCCGCCACCTCTTTGAGATCTTTCTCCTCTGTTTAATGGTAGTTTGGGTGCCATAACACCTAAAAAATAAGTAAGAAATCAGTTCACAACAAAATTCAATAAGTAAATTTCATGACTGACGGTCAAAATAGTGGTTCACTAGTAATGGGATGGTCCACCAATTTGGTCATCGAGCCTTATCCAGTGTCCAAGAATTTTCATAGCCCTGCGAAGGTTGGAATAGTGGTACATCTAAATTGTGACGGTCCACCAAGTCCCCCATCGAGTCTTATCCAGTAGGTGCCATCTCAAAGGTTCCTGAGATAGTTAGAATGGTGATTCTTTGCACAGGTGACGGTTCACCAAGTTGGCCGTTGCGGTTCCTTCCCCAGATTCAACGTCTATTTCAGTATTTTGCTGCATAATTTGCGTACCATATCAGTTTTTAACTATAGCAATGACACCAAATTCATATCCAATTACCATTTTTCGCCTTTTAATCAATATGGGTTACTCAGACTTCACCCGACATTATACATTAAAATTTTGAACGCACAACATCCATAGTTCAGAGCACAAGGAGACAACAAGATGAGATTTTGTCAACAAATACTCAATCACTTCATATTTTTGCAATTCAAAGTGAGAAGAAAAATGTTATGTTCGTACCTTGACTCTGCAGAATCTTCTCCTTCTTTGCTAGCAACTTTTAAAAAACAAGAGTAACTTATAATTCTTTGCTTTTTATTTTAACTGATTGTGATGAAGAAAAAAAAGAGTGGGATTATTTAAATAAGAGAAAAGAAAGGAGATGGAGAGCCCTATAGGGGTAACTGCCTTCAGATACTTTGAATCCAAAGGGAGTTGATTAGTTGAGGAGTTTAAAGTGGTTACAACGTATATACCCGCTTTATTCTATCTCATTAAACTCTTTTGGGTCAAGTACGGTTTATTTAACAAAGCTTCAGATTCAACTCGACCCATCCCAGCATTAGGGTTACATCGATGGCGGTACCGATGGTCCATCAAATGTGCGATGGTCCACCAGGTTGGCCGTCGAGTCTTACTAGACTTGAGCGATTCTGCTTCTTTTTTACGGTTAGAGGGATGGGCCACCATATTTTTGACGGTCCACCAATGTCACCGTCATTCCTTACCAGAACCCAAGCCATCCAGTTTGATTTTGATGGTTGATTTGACGGACGTCCAACTTTGGGATGGTCCACCACTTTAACCGTCAACTTGATCCAGTGAATGAATTTTTCTGCCTACATGCGATAGTGGAAATGGTGAACCTTCATGGGAGTGGTGGTCTACCGAATCAGCCGTCACTTTTGTTCCAGTGGCTCATATTTTCACCCCTGTTTTCAACTGCACCACTCCTCCTTTTTGTTGTATTTTCAATCCTACACACTTCACAAACGCATCAAGAATGCACTAATAACAACAAACTTAATTTAACAAATGTTTTACAACAACACATTGTGGGTTGCCTCTCAATAATGCCTGATTTATTATCGCAGCACGACTTGTCTATCTTGATTACTTAGACTTCATCGAGAAAAATGGTTACTATACACTTTATTGAGTCCATAGGGCCCATGTATAGCTTCACCCTCTTCCTGTTTACTTTGAAGACACTTTCATCTTTATTTTTGAGTTCAACTACTTCAGATGAGTTGACTTGATTTACTCTAAAACGGCCAAACCATTTTGATTTCAACTTACCTAGGAACAGCTTCAATTTGGAGTTCAATAGAAGTACCAAATCACCTTTCTAAAAATCTCGCTGCTCAATCCTGCTGTCATGGTACTTCTTCATTCTTTCCTTGTAAAGATCAGCCCGATCATAAGCTCTAAGATGGAACTCATCCATCTCATTTAGCTACCCCAATCTCATATTTCCTGCCTCATTCCAGTTTAGATTAAGACGCTTAGTGCCCACAACGCTTTATGCTCTAGCTCAATCGGCAAATGGAACGCCTTTCCATAAACTAATTGGTATGACGACATGCCAATGGGTGTCTTGAAAGCCATTTGATATGCCCATAATGCATCGTCCATCTTCCTAGACCAATCCTTCCGACCAGCATTTACAGTCTTGGCAAGGATAGCTTTGATATCCCGATAAAAGATCTCCACCTGCCCACTGGTCTGTGGGTGGTATGGAGTAGCTACCTTATGCTATTTGACTCCATATTTTGCCAAGGCGGCTCTAAATATCTTGTTGCAAAAGTGTGATCCTCCATCGCTTATGATGGTACGTGGTACCCCAAAGCGAGAGAAAATATTTCTCTTCAAAAAATCAACAACCCTCTTTCCTTCATTATCTGCCAGAGCCATGGCCTCGATCTATTTTAACACGTAGTCAACAGCAACTAGTATGTGTTTCATCCCAAATGAGCTCACGAAAGGTCCCATAAAGTCAATGCCTTAGACATCGAATAATTCTACCTCCAACATCTTAGACATTGGCATTTTATGGAACTTTGAGATAGACCCTTGCCTTTGACATTGGTCACATCTCTTTAGAACTCACAAGAGTCCTTGAACAAAGTGGGCCAATAGTAGCTGCTTTGAAGAACTTTTATGGCAGTACGATCACAGCATGGTGACCTCAAACTAGGGAAGTATGAGTCGTTTCTAGTACACTCAACATCTCCACTTCTGGAATGCGCCGTCTAATAATACCATCCGCATATCGCCGAAAAAAATATGGCTCATCCCAGAAATAATGTTTCACATCATCATGGAGAAACTTTTTCCTTTGATGAAAAGAAAGATTCTCTGGCATTACTTCACTTACAATATAGTTAGCGAAGTCAGCATACCAAGGTACTTTTTCGAGCACTGCAGCCAATACTTTCTCATCTGGAAAGGAATCATCAATTTCAAGCTCGTCTTTTACTGCTTGCTCGCCTTCGAGTATGGATAGGTGATCAGCCACCTGAGTCTCACATCCCTTGCGATCCTTGACCTCAAAGTCAAATTCCTGAAGTAGCAATACCCACCGAATCAACCTTAGTTTAGCGTCCTTCTTTGCCATTAGGTAGCTCAAGGCAGCGTGGTTAGTGTGTACCACTACCTTGGTACCTAAAAAATATGCCCTAAACTTCTCAAAATCATACACCACTGCTAAAAGTTCCTGCTCTGTCACCATATAATTCTTCTGAGCCCCATTTAGGGCCTTCCTTGCATAATAAATCGGTTGAAACAACTTCTCTTTCTTTTGTCCAAGAACAGCTTCAAGTACCACTCCACTGGCATCACACCTAATCTCGAACGGCTTTTTCCAATCAGGAGAAACAATAATAGTGGCCTCAACCATCTTCTTCTTAAGGCATTTGAATGCCTTAATGTATTCAGTATCAAAGAAGAACTTAGTTTCCTTCTCCAAAAGTTTGCAAAGTGGATTTGCAATTTTAGAGAAGACTTTTATAAACCTCCGGTAACAGTTATCATTCCCAAGGAAACTACGTACCCCTTACACTGATATGGGAGGTAGTAGCTTCTCAATAACCTCTACCTTGGCTCGATCGACCTCTAGCCCTTTTTGCTGAAATTTTGTGCCCGAGATATATGCCCTCCTTGACCATGAAGTGGCATTTCTCCCAATTAAGCACAAGATTGAATTCCACACACCTCTGTAAAGCCCTACTCAGGCTCACCAAACACATCTCAAATGAATCTCCAACCACAGAAAAATCATCCATGAACACCTCCAATGTGTCTTCCACCATATCTGAGAAAATAGACATCATACAACTTTGAAAGGTAGCGGGTGCATTACATAACCCAAACGGCATCTGCTTGAATGCAAAAGTTCCATATGGTCATGTGAACATCGTATTATCCTGATCTTTAGGAGGAATACAGATCTGATTATAGCCAGAATATCCATCCAAGAAATAATACCACCCCCTTCCTGCCAACCGATCAAGCATTTGATCCATGAAAGGCATTGAGACGTGCTCCTTTAAGGCCCATGAGTTTAGTTTTTGGTATTCCGTGCAAACCCTCCACCCAGTCACAGGCCTGAGAGGAATTAACTTATTTTTTTCATTTGCAACAACAGTCATGCCCCCTTTCTTGGGCACACATTGAACTGGGCTTACCCATTTACTGTCGAAAATAGGATAGACCACTCCTACGTCCATCCACTTAATAATTTCCTTCTTAACCACCTCTTGCATCGATGCGTTAAGTCAACGTTGATGCTCGATGGTTGGAGTACAGTCCTCCTCAAGTTATATCTTATGAGTGCAGATGCCAAGGGGAATGCCAATAATATCAGCAATAATCCAGCCTATTGATCTTTTCTACCTTTGAAGCACCGAAATAAGTGCTTCCACCTGCTGATCGCCCAAATTAGCTACAATAATCACGGATAGTGTGTTTTCTTTGCCTAGAAACACTGGCAAATCTTTGATGGATGGTTTAGACGATGGTGTTGGTCGATTCTTAAGATCAAGATAGAGCTTCTTAGGAGCGTAAGAGTATGATCCCATTTCTTTCAAAGCACAAACAGTCTCCTCATACTCCTGAATGCCTTCATGATCAAAATTCATCAGTACTGCAGCTAAGGGCTTGACAAAAAATTTCTCCTCAATAGGCACCTCCTGCTCATCCTCATAATATACATCAACAATTGAGAACACACTCATTTTTTTCTGCTTTTTCATTGATTGGCACACATCAAATCTCACCACTTTATCATTCAACCTAAATAAGAGCTCATTATCTTATAAATCAATCAGCACACTTTCGGTTGTGAGAAAAGGCTGACCCAAGATTATGGGCACCTTGAAGTCCACCTCGCAATCCAGAATGACGAAATCCACAAGAAATATGAAGCTAGAAACCTTCACCAGCATATTATACAAAACACCAACAGGTCATTTTACCGACCTATCCACCATCACAAGTCGCATGTTAGTGGGTATGGGGTCTTCCAAACCCAACTTTTTGTAAATATCTAGCGACATCAGATTGATGGTAGCTCCCAAGTCACATAGAGCTTTTGCAAAGTCAAGAGGTCTAATAGTGCATGGGATAGTAAATGCTCCCAGAACTATCTTTTTCTACACTAGATACCTTGTGGAAATAGAACCACAGTGATAAAGATTGTCCGTCGGCTCAAAACTAACTGACCGCTTCTCCGTGACAAGGTCTTTTATGAACTTTGCGTACTCGAGCATTTTCTCCAATGCCTTTACCAATGGCAGATTAATCATCAACTGCTTAAGCATAGCCATGAATTTTCTAAACTTTGTGTTGTCGGCCTTCTTCTTCAACCGATGGGTAAATGGAGGTGGTGGTTTTGGAAGAGTGGTAGCCACCACTTCAGCCTTTTTTTACTTATTCTTCTCCAACTCATCAACTTGCTGATTGTTGGATGGTACATCATCAATAACCTCATCCGATTTCCCAGACTCCACCAAATGATAAATCTCTGCTTCTTCAATATCATCTGCTATAATATTAACCACAGGCTTTCCTACAGAAGGATTCTGAATGGTATCACTTGGCAATGTTCCAGTCTTCCTCTGATTCAACGCTGCCAAGAGCTGGCTCATTTGTTTCTCCAACTGCTTGATAGAGGTAGAGTATGATTTTACTAACTGACTCATAGAAGACAAATCGCTCTTCATGGTAGTCATCCAATAGTTGGTAGATTCAACTCTCTTTAATAATTTCTCCATTATGTCCTCCATGGACATCTTGCCAGTTGTAGCATTATCTCTGCTTCTGGGACGTACATATAGCCCACTCATATCACTCTTACTTTTCCAATTTTCTTGATCCCTATCCTTGTAACCAACTTTGTCGTAGTAGTTCCTAACTTGATTTCCTTGGTTATTGCCTCAGAAACTTCCCTGGTTATTCAAATAGTTAGTCTCTTCTTCTGAATTAGAATCACCTATACTTTGAGATGCAACAGCTTTCACTTTTTTAGTCTTTGCAGATAGTAAGTGCTTGGACAACAAATCATCTACGTCTTCAAGTGTGCCAAGTCTTGATCACGTTCTTCCTTTTTTTTACGTTGTTCTGTAGTCATGCCAATAGACACAGTAGGGCTTGCTACCACAGAATCCCTGGTATGATAAGCTCTACTTTGTTTGGTCATCCGATCAAGCATTTCTGAGGCCTCCTGAAAAGTGAGATCCACAAATGATCCCCCTGCAGCATTATCAACAACTGGCTTCGTAATAAAGTTCAAATCCTGATAAAGAGTCTCCATCAGATGAATATCTGTCATATTATGGTTCGGACACTGCGTCAGCTTCTTTTTTAACCTCTCCCATGTCTCGTGAAGAGCTTTGGTTGGGAGATGCCTAAAGTTGTTGATCTCATCCCTCAACTGTACCCTCCTGGAAGGCAAAAAGAACCTTTCTAGGAAAGCCTTTTTCAATTCCCTCCAGTTGGTTATAGAATAGGGTGTCAGCTCATTAAGCCACAATGTTGCCTCCCCAGACAGAGACAATGGAAATAAACGCAGGCGGATGGCATTTTGTCCCACTCCCGGGTTATCAAAGGACTTATAAATAGTGACAAAGTTCACTAGATATATATTAGGATCATCTCCTGGAGTCCACCGAATAACTCCTTCAGATGAAGGAGTTGAATCATTATACTGGTAATATTAAACTTTTCTCCCGATGCTAGAGGTAGAGGAATAATATCTCTAGTGGCACCAGCTCCGTCCATTCCATATTTATCATTATTAAGATTAAATTGAAGAGCTTGGCGATCAGGTCTCGCCCTGAAAGGACGGTTTCTGTTTTCATTTCTGTTCACTGGTGCAGCTATATTCTCTGTATGCCTTTGACTAATAGGATCTAAAAAGTCATCATAACTTAAATCAACATCATCAGGATTAAGATGACGTGCCTGATGACTATTATTTTGCTGATTTAGTTGAGCACTAGCCAATGCGGCTAGTCTCTCAGCATCTTAGGGATCTGCCAATTAGTTGTGGTTTCAGATGTATTGGTAATAATGGTGCACCCAATCTCCGTGAACTTGGAATACACAACAACTCCCCTGCACAGAACAAAAACAACAAACAAAAGTAAAATTTGGTAAACTTGACCAAAGGTCAATTAACAAACACAAACTTAGTTGACAACTGTATTTACCGGCAATGGCGCCAAAACTTGATGCGCCCAAATTACAACTCTCATTAGAGAGTGTAAGCGGTCGCTATCAAATATAGAACCCAACTAGGTTGGGTATCGAATCCCACAGGGAATATTGTGTTCACTAAGTATTGTGGTTGTTATTAGACTGTTGATCGAAGGCTCCAAAATGGAGAGGGGGTTTTGATTTATCAATTGTATTTAAGTAATTGTCACAGAAAGTAATCCAAATATTGATTGTATGCAAATAGTAATTCAATGAGAGTAGTAAAACTAGAACTATGGTCACCAAGATGTTTAAGTAGTTAGAGTTGTGAACTATTTTGGATTCCCAATGAACATTTCAATTACAAGATAATTAGAATTCTATGATTTACCCGTTAGTTTTTCAACCCAAAATGAGTAATTTATCCCTTGATTCTTTCAAACTAAAGTAACAAGCTATTTATTCAATTCCATTCTTACATGGATTGATCCGGTAAGGAATCTACCCTCTATCCAACGATTAAAGTCTTTAGACTTTTGTAAACCCTTTATTTTTCCAACAAGCACTTTTCTATTTGAACAAGCACTTTCTTTTCCCAACAAGCAATTTTCTTAATTCTTTCTATTTGATATGCCCAAATTACAACTCTCGTTAGAGAGTGTAAGCGGTCGCTGTCAAATATAGAACCTAACAATGTTGGGGGTCGAATCCCATAAGGAATACTATGTTTACAAAGTATTGTGGTTGTTATTAGACTGTTGATCGAAGGGTCCAAAATGGAGAGGGGGTTTTGATTTATCAATTGTATTTAAGTACTTGTCATAGAAAGTAGTCCAAATATTGATTGTATTGCAAAAAGTAATTCAATGAGAGTAGTCAAACTAGAGCTATGGTCACCAAGATGTTTAAGCAGTTAGGGTTGTGAACTATTTCGAATTCCCAATGAACAATTTCAATTGCAAGATAAATAGAATTCTATGATATAACCATTAGTTTTTCAACCCAAAATGAGTAATTTATCCCTTAATTCTTTCAAACTTAAGGAACAAGCTATTTATTCAATTCCATTCTCACATGGATTGATTCGGTTAAGGCATCTACCCTCTATCCATCGATTAAAGTCTTTAGACTTGTGTAAACCCTTTCTTTTCCCAACAAGCACTTTTCTATTTGAACAAGAACTTTCTTTTCCCAACAAGCACTTTTCTTAATTCTTTCTATTTGATATGCCCAAATTATAACTCTCATTAGAGAGTGTAAGCGGTCGCTGTCGAATATAGAACCCAACTAGGTTAGTTGACGAATCCCATAGGGAATATTGTATTCATTAAGTATTGTGGTTGTTATTAGACTATTAATCGAAAGCTCCAAAATGGAGAGGGGGTTTTGATTTATCAATTTTATTTAAGTACTTGTCACATAAAGTAATCCAAATATTGATTGTATTGCAAATAGTAGTTCAATGAGAGTAGTCAAACTAGAGCTATGGTCACCAAGATATTTAAGCAGTTAGGGTTGTGAACTATTTTGGATTCCCAATGAACAATTTCAATTGCAAGATAAATAGAATTCAATGATTTACCCATTGGTTTTTCTACCCAAACGAGTAATTTATCCCTTAATTCTTTAAAACTAAAGGAGCAAGCTATTTATTAAATTCCATTCTCACATGGATTGATCCGGTTAAGGAATCTACCCTTTATCCAACGATTAAAGTCTTTAGACTTGTGTAAAGCCTTTTTTTTTTCAACAAGCACTTTTCTATTTGAACAAGCACTTTCTTTTCCCAGCAAGCACTTTTCTTGATTCTTTCTATTTGATACGCCCAAATTACAACTCTCGTTAGAGAGTGTAAGTGGTCGTTGTCAAACATAGAACCCAATTGGGTTGGTGTCGAATCCTACGAGGAATACTGTGTTCACTAAGTATTGTGGTTGCTATTAGACTGTTGATCGAAGGCTCCAAAATGGAGAGGTGGTTTTGATTTATCAATTGTATCTAAATAATTGTCACAGAAAGTAATCCAAATATTGATTGTATTTCAAATAGTAATTCAATGATAGTAGTCAAACTAGAGCTATGGTCACCAAGATGTTTAAGAAGTTAGGGTTGTGAACTATTTTGGATTCCCAATGAACAATTTCAATTGCAAGATAAATAGAATTCTATGATTTACCCATTAGTTTTTAAACCCAAAATGAGTAATTTATCCCTTAATTCTTTCAAACTTAAGGAACAAGCTATTTATTCAATTCCATTCTCACATGGATTGATTTGGTTAAGGCATCTACCCTCTATCAAATAATTAAAGTCTTTAGACTTGTGTAAACCCTTTATTTTCCCAACAAGCACTTTTCTATTTGAACATGCACTTTTCTATTTGAACATGCACTTTCTTTTCCCAACAAGCACTTTTCTTAATTCTTTCTATTTTATACGCCCAAATTACAACTCTCATTAGAGAGTGTAAGCGGTCGCTGTCAAAGATAGAACCCAACTAGGTTGGGTGTCAAATCCCACAGTGAATACTGTGTTCACTAAGTATTGTGGTTGTTATTAGACTGTTGATCGAAGGCTCCAAAATAGAAAGGAGGTTTTGATTTATCAATTGTATTTAAGTACTTGTCACAGAAAGTAATCCAAATATTGATTGTATTGCAAATAGTAATTCAATAAGAGTAGTCAAACTAGAGCTATGGTCACCAAGATGTTTAAGCAGTTAGGGTTGTGAACTATTTTGGATTCCCAATGAACAATTTCAATTGCAAGATAAATAGAATTCTATGATTTACCCATTAGTTTTTCAACCCAAAATGAGTAATTTATCCCTTAGTTCTTTCAAACTTAAGAAACAAGCTATTTATTCAATTCTATTCTCACATGGATTGATCCAGTTAAGGCATCTACCCTCTATCCAATGATTAAAGTCTTTAGACTTGCGTAAACCCTTTCTTTTCCCAATAAGCACTTTCTTTTCCCAATAAGTACTTTTCATTATTATTTCTATTTGATACGCCTAAATTATAACTATGTTAGAGAGTGTAAGCGATCGCTGTCAAATATAGAACCCAACTGGGTTGGGTGTCAAATCCCACAGGAAATACTGCATTCACTAAGTATTGTGGTTGTTATTAGATTGTTGATCGAAGGCTCCAAAATGGAGAGAGGGTTTTGATTTATCAATTGAATTTAAGTACTTGTCACAAAAAGTAATCCAAATATTGATTGTATTGCAAATAGTAATTCAATGAGAGTAGTCAAACTAGAGCTATGGTCACCAAGATGTTTAAGCAGGTCGGGTTGTGAACTATTTTGGATTCCCAATGAACAATTTCAATTCCAAGATAAATAGAATTCTATGATTTACCCATTAGTTTTTCAACCCAAAATGAGTAATTTATCGCTTAATTCTTTCAAACATAAGGAACAAGTTATTTATTCAATTCCATTCTTACATGGATTGATCCGGTTAAGGCATCTACCTTCTATCCACCGATTAAAGTTTTTAGACTTGTGTAAATTCTTTCTTTTCCCAACAAGCACTTTTCTATTTGAACAATCACTTTCTTTTCCCAACAAGCACTTTTCTTAATTCCTTCTATTTGATACGCCCAAATTACAACTCTCGTTAGAGAGTGTAAGCGGTCACTGTCAAATATAGAACCTAACAGTGTTGGGTGTAGAATACCACAGGGAATACTGTGTTCGCTAAGTATTGTGGTTGTTATTAGACTGTTGATCGAAGTCTCTAAAATAGAGAGGGGGTTTTGATTTATCAATTGTATTTAAGTACTTGTCACAGAAAGTAATCCAAATATTGATTGTATTGCAAATAGTAATTCAATAAAAGTAGTCAAACTAGAGCTATGGTCACCAAGATGTTTAAGCAGGTCGGGTTGTGAACTATTTTGGATTCCCAATGAACAATTTCAATTCCAAGATAAATAGAATTCAATGATTTACCCGTTAGTTTTTCAACCCAAAATGAGTAATTTATCCCTTAATACTTTCAAACTTAAGGAACAAGCTATTTATTCAATTCCATTCTCACATGGATTGATCCGGTTAAGGCATCTACCCTCTATCCAATGATTAAAGTCTTTATACTTGTGTAAACCCTTTCTTTTCCCCACAAGCACTTTTCTATTTGAACAGGTGTTATTCTTGGGCTCACTTTTCAATTTTGCAACCAAGAAAAGTCATTTAAATGAAGAAGAGTTTAAGCTATATCAATTACTTATGGGAATCTACTCGATTCACAACCCATAATCAGCTTTTCATATCAAGGCTCCCATAACCCTAGTTATGGGAGATTAGCCACACATTTCCACCCAAGAAAGAGAAGAAGTCATTGTGTTATTCATAAATTAATTCAAAACTCACTTACAAAAGTCACAATTGTTGTTCTCCAATCTTCAATAGAAAATATGACCAATGAATCTAAATCCACGCAACTCCAATGAATCTTAGAGAAAAACTACGTACCAATATATTTCAAGTATGGAACAAACCCTCATAAAATATAAAATATGAAAGATGGATTAAAAGATCCCTAATAAAATCTAAAACTGGGTATTTGTAATACCCCGATCGTTTCTTAAGCCTAAATCCGTCTTTTGAGTGGATATGTATAACTTCCAAAGTGATTGATGTTAAAACCATGTTTTATTTCTATAATTTATAATTTTTGTCATCTAGATCATTAAATAATCTTTCCATCGATACCAATTTCATTGAAATCCAACATCGGACGAGAGAGTTATGGTCGTTTTACTAAATGGTATTGGATCGCCCAGGTTTGACGGTTGACCTAGCGGACTGTCAGGTCCCTGGTGGACCATCAAGTGCCCCGTCAAGACAAGGCAGTGACTCCTTTTTCAGGCCATCATGCGACGGCCAAGTTGGTGGACCGTCAAAAAGTTGACGGACCGTCAAGGGGTCCGTTAGGTCGAGATAGAATGTCTCATTTCTGGCCCTCGAGTGACGGACAACTTGGTGGACTGTCAGTTTCCTGATGGACCGTCACTTTGACTATCACATCGAGGTAGAACGTTCCAGTTTTGGCACTCGAGTGATGGACGATCTGGTGGACCATCAGGAGACTTGACGGACCGTCAGATCGACCGTCACGGGCCCCGATTAGCGAATTTCAGCTTTTTTTCAAAAGGGCATTTTTGTCATTTTCGTTCCTTGTTACCTTATATATATATCAAATTAGTAAAGAGAAGATCATTTTCTTCTATTTCTCTCCAATTTCTCCAAGAACTTTTTAGAAAACTAGGGTTTTCTCTCAACCCAAAAATCAAATCTTCTTCCAAGAAATTCAAGGATCTTCCATAAATTTCTCCAAGTTGTTAAAGAATTAAGTTCCCCAAGTCAAGGGCATCAAGGATCTTATCTCAAAAGTGTAAGAAAGAAGTTCCAAACAAGTTTCTACATCTCCAAAATTATAATCCAAGGTATGTGGGGTTTGAACAAGAACACTCCTTTCGTTCTTGTGCCTAAAGATTTACTTTCCATTATTGATTTACATGATTTTACAAGTGGGTTTACACCCAAATTTATTTATTTATGATTTATGAGATTTGAGTTGAATAAGTTTGATATTTATGATTATTTCACCATCATGTTTCTTAAATTGAGAATTTATTCCATGAGTTGTATATTGTCATTGTGTATTGATGATTTCTAAGCGATTTAAGAGAAGTGTCATGAATTATGCCTTTCCATGAGAAATTTGACTATTGAATATATATCTATATTTGAGATTGAAAGTCATGAATGAGTCCTATGATATTTCCTTGAAGCTTTTGATATTTGAAAATGATTCGAAAAGCAAATGTACTTGACGTTGAGAAAGATTGTGTTGAGTTGAGTCGGGTTAGGAATCCACAAGATGTTTATGATTTATAGATAAGATATATATTTATGTTTTGGTCTTTATAATAGACCCATGAGTTGATATTGATTAAGGTGGATTCCCTAACATATTCTGAGCTGAGTCTGGGAGGAGTATTTAGCACCGAGTAGGAAATGTGGTATTTCCCCAAAACTAAGTGCCACCATAGGATTGATGTTGATAATTATGGGCCAGAGTCCGAGTATGGGATTGTGATAATGAGATTGAGGTTGTACTCCCTGGCAAGAGTACAACACCCCCGCCAATGTGGGGTTTTCTCCTTAGGAGGGCAAAATGTTGGACTCTATGCGGCTCACATGGTGTAGTTATGTCGGTTATAAGAAACTCCCACTTCCATAATGATCTAAGTACCATGAGTTACCGAGTCACTCTAAGTCATGAGTCAAAGAGTTTGAGTTGAGTCAAATGATTTATGAGATTTATGAAGCATATGTTTTTTCTAATGCATGCATGATTTTCTTATAAATTTATGATATTATTTAAAAATGTTGCATCCACCCCCACATACTCAGTACATTCCCAAGTACTGCCTTCCATACTCTTTTGTACTCTATATTTCCTCATGATATAGGTTCAGGTGCTCAGTCTCAGCAGCGACAGTGATCTTTGAGTACCTTCATCTACATTTCTGTTGTTGGTGAGTCCTCATGGTTCGAGGACCTGTGTTTTCGATTTTTTCTTTTTAATAGATGGTTGTTTGATTTCAGTTCAGTACGAGTCAGTTGGGGATCTGTCCCAATGGCTCCTCAGTCCTATGTAGTAGAGTCTTTGTCAGACTAGTGTACCTGCATGTACAGGGATTTCAGTATTTTATTTGTACAGGGCAGTATTACTTCGTATTTCAGTATGTTCATGACATGGTTATTTCTCTTTATCTTACATGATTTGCGCTATAATGAGTTCTGAAAGTGATGATAGGCTTAGAGGGTTAGCTTAAAGCCACGTGTGGCCTTGAGCACCATGTGACATCTTGGGATAGATTCTTGGGGCGTTACAGTATTTATGTGTTCCCTCGTAAAAAGAATTTAAAATTCAAATAATATAAAGTCCCACGTCCAAAGTGACGGTCAAAGTGGTGGTCCACTGCAAGATTGACAGTCCACTATTTGGTCCGGCGCAGCTAATCTTGGGTGGCCACTTTCTGGTTATGACCGACGGCTCATATAGTGATCCATCACTAAATTGACGGTCCACCATTCTGACCGTCGCTAATGGTGCTAGAGAGTCAGGTTCTGGATAATCCTGATGGTTGGAATGGTGGTCCGTCGAAATATCAACGGTCCACCAAGTTGGCCATCGCTGAGCCTTCCAAAAGGCGTGGTTCTATTTATTTTTTACGGCCAAAGTCGTGGTCCATCGCAGGACTGACGGTCCACCATTTTGACCGTCAGAAGTTTTTTCTGCAAATTTATTGAATCTTTTCCTTTAGTCAGCTCCTTAACCTGAAACACTAAAAACCAGCATTAAATGCAACCTTGGTTGCTTAGAAACATGCAATTTTCCTAAGAAAAAGATGAAAAATATTCTGTCAAAAGCCGGAACATCAATACTCATGCTCAAGTGTCCCTCTAACCAAGTCCTTGGCAATCCCCATAGCCATATATATCTTCCAATAACTAACCAGGACACCCAATTCTATAAGGAGTTGATTGGCCATAACCCTTGTTGTAGGGCCTTGCCATCGGGGAAACTACTCCTGAAATATTCACTGAGGACATTTGTCGTGGCGTGAGGATTTTGGCCCAAGATGTTCTCCAAACCACATGTGTGATGCTTTTCATGTTTATGAATGACGAATCTGTCAGAACTTGCATACTTCACCACTCTCAACCACCACTTGTAGTTTGAATTAGCATATTTGAAACAAAAGACACTGCTCGAATTAATCACCTTCTTTATTCTGAAATCTTTTTTCAAGCAAGAAATAAATAAAGTGGTAGATAGTTTATTCTTGTCCTTGAATGACATTAAAATAAAAAATTCAGTCCCATCGTCTTGAAGATTTCTAGACTGTATCGATTGAGAAGAACTGCACATCGTATAGTCGCATCAACAGGCGTAGGTGTTTGATCATCATTTGGAATATTCATGTCTAGATCATCCAACCTATCATTAAAGATATCTTGTTGTTCTTCTTCTTCTACATTTTAGTTCTCATTCTCTCTCATATTTTCAACCACGTACACCCTTAACACCGGCCTAGATGAATCACTAAGATAAGCACGCAACCGAACTTAATCGTTTATCTTGAAAGGCAGTACCCTCTGATTTTCAAAAAAGTTGTGCATGTAGCTGATGACGAGTTCTTTCGATTGAAAATTCAGTTCATAATAACTGATGATTAAGTTCATAAAATCATCATACGAAACATCACTTTGTACTGTCATAGCTATTGTCTCTAGCCTTTCACCCTCGTTCCAATGCCATACATATCGATTGCTCTTCTCGATCCATTGACCATGGCAATCCACCCCTATTGTTATTGATCTCTCCATTAGTGGTACCTAAATAAAGTCATTTGTTAAAAAAAGTTAATAGTGATTTCATAGTGCCGTAAATGAATCCCAATAGATGTATAATCAGTCGCAACAAATTACTTACCTGTTGGGATTCATGTTACGCTCCTGAAGCTGATTTCAACAGATAAGTCATATATTGTAACAGGTGAATCATATGTTGTAACAGACTATATATCTATTGGAATTGATGTTACAGTACTAAGGCACCTTTGAAACTGATTCCAACAGATGAGTGACATGTTGAAATAGATAATTAATCTGTTGCGATAAATAACATACCTGTTGCAACAGACAACACTTCTGTTGGAATTGAGTTTAGGTTCTGTTGCAACAGGTTTATAATTTGTTGCAACAGATATTTATCACGTTGCACCAGATAACTAATCTATTTAAATAGATAACTAATCTGTTTAAACAGATAAATTATTTATTGCAACAGATAACCCATTTGTTCGATTCATGTTACGGCATATAGAACCATAAACATGAATCCAACATATCAGTCTTTCGTTGAAATAGATGTCTCATCTGTCGCAACAGATAATTTATCTGTTTAAACAGATGACTCTTATGTTGGATTCATGATCGGGTTCTATCCATTGTTGGAAAAACAGCACAGTAACAGTTATCCAGAAGAAAAACTTAACTAAAAATTATAATTTAACTTACCAAAGTCTCCTATGAAGTAATGCCAAAGTGAAAAGTGATGCACGAAATAAGATTTGACCTAATAAATTGGTCAAATAGCAACAGTAGCGGTAACAACAACAACAACGACAATGATCAACAAGAAGAAGATGAAGACAATAATGAAGTAGAAGATGATGATAATGAAGCAAAAGATGATGAATAAAGCAGCAGCAATAATGAACAACAAAAATTGTTAAGAGAGAGAAAACAACAATGGATGAGAAGAGAGAGAAATGCGCCTTTTTTTCCTCCATTTCTCATTTTATTATGTAAACATTTGGATCAAAGTATAAATTTAAAAACTTTTGAGCTATTCTCAAACTTACCAAACTTTCTTAATCCATAATAAAGTAATTGTCACCTCCACTCAATTATTAAGACTTGTGTCACTTACACCTCATTTTAAAACTCTTTTCTCACCTATAGCCCAAAGCCCCTAGTTAAATGATATAGCCATAAATATTTTGCTACAATAAAATTTCATAGATAATTATTTATTTTTGCCATGTATCAAAACCTGTTGTAGCAATAATGACTTTTTGGCAATGAAAAGGATTATTTAAAATCAAATAATATAACTAAACAAATATTTTTGCTTTGATTACTAATAAAATCATGCATGGCGATAGTTGACTTAATAATAGTTATGATTATTTATCATGACAAATAATTTAGCCTTAAATTTAATATTATGACAAAATTTGATGGCTAATAATTATCTTTTACTACGAGTTAAGATTTATTGTATACTGATACTATTTTAGTATAACAAGAGGTGTTAAACATTCATTTTGATTCAATACTATATGTCTATTGGTTGAATTTCGAATATAATTTCAAAAAATAAGTGCTCATATCTAATTAATTTTGATTAACTAATTATATCGAGCTTAAATATAATTTCACCAAATTTTTCTAAAGTTTCATCTTGATCATGTGCTTCTGAAATTGTTATTTGACTCAAACTTGTTTTATCACAATAATATGTTTATCAATTTAATGTGATTAGAGGCATTAATTATTAATTTAATTCAATTTTATAGCTTATCAGTTTTAAATAAATATTTGATTATATTTATTTTAACTAACGTTAAATTAGGAGAACTTCAATAAGTCTCGTTCAAACTTCATCCTCGCCAAGTATTTTCGAAATTGTTATTTGGTTCATACATAATTTATTGAGATAATACATTTAAAAATTTAGTAATTACATTGGTGCTTCATCATCCCGATTCAAATTTATTTGATCTTACTTCTAAGCTTTAAATATAATTTAAATAAATAGATAATATATATATATATATACACACATACATACATACATACATACACACATATACACACATATACACACACACAATAATTGTGTATAAACAAAAAAATAATTAAATTTCAAATAATAAAATTAAAATACAAAAGAATAGTGTAATCTTCAATAATAAATATTTTATAAACCTACTTATAACCTTAAAATTATCAACTATCTTTCTACGCTGTCATCTCAATAGTTTATTTTTATTGCAACATGATTTTTTGGATGTTTATTGTATTTTTATTAATTGTGTAGTCAAATTTTTTTACTGAAAGTTATAAAGATGTTTATATATGCTTGGTGCTTTATTATTTTAAATTAAGTGCATATTTTTTTAATATGGGAGCACTTACTCTTTTAAAAATATTCATTAAAACTTTTATAAATCTAGAGATATTATATATGATATTAGTATGTACATTCTACGATGTACATTCATTATTAAATTATTAAGGAATTATAATACTTGTAAATGTATGTGTCTATTTGAATATATTAAATTATAAGTATTTATTTTATGTTCTATTAAAAAATTATATTATAATATCTTTTGCGTTATCTATTCTCCTTCTTGTATTTTTTATATGTAATATTTTCGAGAGATTTTTGATGCAATATGAATTAATCTAGAATATAAATAGACAAGTAGACCCTTCAACGAATATAATTAAGATATTATATTAAGATACATACGTTGTTTAAGAAAGTGATGTACATTGATATTTTAATTGATTTTTTATTTTATTTTTTGATTTATAATTTTATTTTATTATTAAAATTTATATTTTGGACTTGACATTTAAGTCATATAATTCATGTAATTTTTAGAATTAAACTATAAATTGCAATGCAAAATTCATATTTTTGTTTAAATTCAAATAAAATAATTGAATGTTGTGGAAGTATATTCCATTGTAATAACATACTTTAATTTGAGTTTAAAATCATGTTATTGATACAAAAATGAATTAAAGTGACATTTTTTAAAAAATTTATCGTAAAATAATTTTCAACGTGAAATTTTATTTGGATGACACTTGCCACCTCAATATTATTTTGTTTCACCTATTAATATAGGTAGATTTTTTAATATTGATAATTTTATTTTATTTTTGAATTTACTGTTTTAAACTTGAAATTTTGAACCATATAATTCATTTTAAATTCATATACTTTTTATTTTTCAATTCTAATTAAAAAGTATAATTCATAATTCATATCCTATTTTTAAATTAAATTGAAATAATCGAATATTGTAGAAGTATGATTCCACCACAACAGAGAACTCAATTGAATTTGAATTCACGTTGTTAATATATAAAAATTTGAATTGACATTTTTTTTTGAAATTTCTATCTTAAAATAATTTTTAAAATTGATTTTATGGTAATTGATACATGTTATCAAAATATTGTTCTATTTCTCCGACTTATATAGAAAGGTTGTGTACATTTTATGATATTCACAATTTTATTTTGTTTTAAGATTTTCTAGTTTAAACGTGACATTGTAATCCATATAAATCATTCTAAATTTATATAAAACAACACTATCAATGTAGTCCCATAAAGTGAATTTAACTAGAGTAGAATATATACACACCTTACTCCTACCCCAGAAATTAAAAAAAGAAGTTTAAATTCATATATAAAAAGAAAGAAAAATATATACATATAAGAATAGGTAAATAAAACACAAAAGGCAATTGGACAAAAGAGAAAATATTGTCTTTGGCTTTCTTTTGTTTTAAATTTTAATACAATTGAATTTCTTTTGTTTTAATAAAATGGGAATTTTTGTCCATGTTAAAAAGTTTCCTCTAGCCACACCTCCACCCTTCCCATTTCAAAACCCAAAATATCCCCCCAAAAATAAAAAATTTCAAAAGATTAAAATCCCCCCCCCCCCATAATCTTAAAACCTAATTAAATAACCTAATTCCACTTCACACTTAACAAACACGCATATCCCTTTGTAGACACTGAAAGTTTGTGGACTCTGCAAAAAGAGTTCAATTTTGATTAGAGTTCTTGGGGCTACTTTACCCTAAATCTAGCTTGATGGCTACTCTACCTAAACCCTAAATTTCGCCTATTTAAAGGGTAACATATTCCCTAAAATAGGCATCTTGAATATCCCATAAACAGATGGGTATTCGTAAAAAGATCAGCAATATCCCACAAAATCATGGGATATTCATAAAGAGATCATCCTATGTTCGAGAAATACGCCACTAACGGTCCTCGAATTACGGAGAAAATCAAGAGAGAAGAATCAAGAGAGGAACAGATTTGTACCCACAATCGTTTATCGATAAAATTATTATTTCTTCATATTTTTATTTGTGGTTGAAGTTTATTTTTCCATGAATTTAAATTATGTTGGAAAGCATAACTTAAATCTCTACCTCTCATCTCAACTTTTCAGACTTTGAAGATTAAGAACGCTGAAATGACTTCCAAGAAGATCAACTCTCAATCAACTGCTTCCAAGACTGCTGATTCAAGGTTCTCTACCAAAGTGGAAAGCATCCTTGGTGTTACTTTCGGAAGTTTAGGAGCTGTCACGAGGAGCAAGGCAGGTTTGCTAGGACAACAAACACATCTAGTGTCGTCCGCGCCAACTCTAGTTTTTGGATCTTCAACCCCAAAAGGAACGAAGTCCAATACAAGTGCTTCGGAAGGAGGAAGCAGTGTCGCAGAATCGCTTAAGAAGACTTTTGCTCTACTTGAGCATTCTGGTTCCAAATACTCTGGCGCAAAGAGCGATGGTCGTTCAACAAACGCGTCATCTCCACTTACACCGCATAAGTTAAGCACTTCAAAAATCAACCTACGCGATAATCCATGTTACTATCCGATGTCTCCAGTGATCATGCAAGAAATAGTAACTGATGCCTCGTCTATAGAAGAGTAGTTTGCGAATCTGACAAAGGCAATTGAAGGCCTGACCAACTATGTTCAGAATCAAGAGGCTAGGATTGATAAGATAGTAGATAGGGTGGAAGTCTTGATAGACGGAGAATCTATCCATGCACCGAGAAAATCTCCAGAGGTTCATGAGATAGAAAATCCTGTGAAACAAACACCACCGACTAAAGAGGTGCAAGTTTCTGCTCAAGGAATGATCCCAATTGGGAAATTGAGAGAATTTATTGAAGGGACTCTTAAAGAAAAGTATGATGTTGTCACCAAGTCTTACCTTGCATATGCCAAGCCCTACACTGCGAGAATAGATAGCCTCAAAATGCCTACCGGCTATCAACCCCACAAATTTCAACAATTTGAGGGCAAAGGTAATCCGAAACAACATGTCGCATACTTTGTTGAGACATGTAATAATGTTGGAACTTACGGTGACTATCTTGTCAAACAGTTTATTAATTCCTTAAAGTAAAATGCCTTTGATTGGTATACAGACCTTGAGCCTAACTCCATCGATAGTTGGGAGCAATTGGAACACGAGTTCCTAAATTAATTTTATAGCACAAGGCGTACAGTGAGCATGATAGAGCTCACAAATACTCGGCAAAGAAAGGATGAGCCAGTTATCGACTTCATCAATCGATGGAGAAATGCAAGTCTAAACTACAAAGATAGGCTCAGTGAAGCTTCTGCAATAGAGATGTGCGTCCAAGGAATGCACTAGGGGCACTCTGTAAGCAATAAAATTTTATTAAATTTAAATTCGTACAAAATTTGGATAATATTAAATTTAAAATATATTAGTCTCAAACAAATATTGGAGATTAATATAATTGGATTAATTATTTGTATCCAAACATGCATGGATTTAATTAAAGTCCAATTGTTATAGGGGCTAGTCCATTAATTTGGGCTAGAGATGACTAAACCCACTTTAGCAAGCCCAAGATGTCATCATGTTCTAGAGGCCCAATTTGGTGCCACATGTTAAATGATGTGGGATGCCAAGTCAAGTGAAGGAGCCAATGGGACCATGCCACGTGTCAAAATAATGCAGTAAATTAAAAGCCCATAAGAAATGCCATGTCACTTAAATTTGATTGGACAAAGGAAGTTCATGTTTATCATGACTCTTTACTTCCTACAACTATAAATAGGGGTCTCATAATTTAGAAAAGGGAGAACAAGTTTAACAAGAAGCAAGAGAGAGCTCGTGGATCAAAGCAGCAGATTTCTCTACAAATTCAAGAACAAGCTCAAGATTTCAAGATCAAGAGTTCAAGGTTCAAGAACAAGTTCAAGGTTTCAAGATCAATATTTCAAGATTTAAGAACAAAGTTCAAGCTTCAAGATCAAGAATTCAAGATTCAAGAACAAGCTCAAAGGCCCTTGAATTCAAGTGCAAGTCGAGATCAAGTTCATCAAGTCTTCAAATCAAGTTCAAGTTCAAGATCAAGACCGCAAGATTCAAGAACAAGCTACCAAGCCCTTGGATTCAAGTACAATTCAAGATCAAGTCCGTCAAGTTCAAGTTAAAGTTCAAGATCAAGCTCGAAGACCTTGAATTTATAGTTGAAAAAGCAAATCAGAGGAATCATAGAGATTGTAACACTCACTTATTGAAATCAATAAATCGATTGTTGTAGTATTTTTCTTGTCTCGGTTATTTATTTTTCATATTGAGAATTTTATTGTCCAATAAATTTAAATTCAGCGCCTATTCATAACCCTCGAAGGGGAAAAGAATAGCAGGAACCCAAAAGATGGGGCAAGTTTATTCCCAAAAATGAAAACAAGGAGTCCATGAATGTTGATGTGTCTCCTGTGAAGGTCACCACAAAGGTAAGCAAGAAGAAAAGTGTGAAGATGACTTCTAGAGCATGTCCAAATCAGAAAATTTTAAAGGAGATGCAAGAAAAGGAATATCCCTTCGTTGATTCTGATGTTGCTAAGATTTTCGATAAACTCCTTGAGCATAAGCTCATTGAAATCCCAGAGATGAAGCATCCCAATGAAGCTGGAAGGACCAATGACCCTAATTATTACAAATATCATAGGCTCGTAAGTTATCCTCTGGAAAAGTGCTTTGTCTTTAAAGATAAAGTCATGCAACTGGTAAAAGAGAAGAAGGTCTTCTTCGACGATGAGACGGCCAGTTCTTATCAAATCTCTATTACTTTTGGCTCGCTTGACCCAATCCAAATATGTGTCGAAGAGCATAATGAGAAAATATTAGAGCCTGACAGGTCTTCAGTTGACGAAGGCAATGATGAAGGTTGGACTCTGGTGACGAGGCGCAGACGCAGGAAGATGAGTCTGTGAAAGGAGTCATCCGAGCAGCCAACCAGAAGGAGAATGGTAAATAAACCAAGGAAACAAAAGTTGGTTGAATTCCCAAAGAAGAAGAGGGTGACAGAGCTTCACCACCAAAAAACTCGATGTCCGATGACTTTAGAGAAATTCTTATCGAGTTGGTTTCGTGTAAAGACTGCCCAAGTCAACCTTGAGACATCTTATTTTAATACCGCCAAAGAGGGGGCAAAGGGTGAGAATCTACCCATGGAGATTCCTTCACCTTCCGAAAAGCTTGTTGAAACTCTTGGCGAAGAGGCACATATGTGTGATACAAAGATCAGATTCAAAAATAACGATCTTATGCTTGGTGAGGCCCTACATAACTGTCCCTTATACATGGTGGGTCAAATTCTAGGAAAGAAGATCAATAGAATCTTGATAGATGAGGGGTCTAGAGTCAACATCCTGCCTATCCGCATGATGAAAGAACTTGGCATCGCTACTAGCGAACTAGATGAAAGTCGTATAATGATCCAAGGCGTCAACCAAGGGGGCCAGAGGGCCATGGGATGTATCAAGTTGGGGATTCGTATGGATGATTTTCAATCAAACCCATTGATGCATGTAATCGATGCAAAAACTTCAAATAATATATTGCTTGGTAGGCCTTGGGTGCACGGAAACAAAATTATCTCATCCTCTTACTATCAATGCTTGAAGTACCTCGAAGGCGGAGTGGAAAAAAAGATAGTTGCTGATGACAAGCCATTCACTGAAGCTGAGTCATATTTTGGTGATGCAAAATTCTACTTAAAGAAGCATGTTGTGGATGAGAAAGGGGTTGATGATGTCACCAAGACCAAGTGTGATGATCTTGCAGCCAAGAAGGCTGTGGTGACTATTAAAAAGGTCGCCACCAAGAATCCTCTCTCCACGTCAAATGAAGAAAGCATCGCTCCTATGAAAACAAAGGCAACTCTTGTTCTTCGCTACGTGCCAAAGGTAAAGAAAGAGAAAGATCACCCATCTGATGCCCAAGATAATGTTCTAAGCGGGCTAACTTTACCTATTAGGAAGATTGATGCGATAAATCCATCCTCAAGGATAGCTGTGGCTCAAAATCTTCCACAAGATATAACACTCCCTATGATGTGGACAAAGGGGGGCTTCGACCCAAATGCATACAAGTTATTTGTAAAGGCTGGATATTAATGAGCCATCAAGGTTAGGTAAACTTCCATCGGAAGGTACAACAAGGCAGGCACATGAAGGCCTAGGATAGACACAGCCACCTCCAATTCGCATCTCCATAAAAAGGGCGGTTAGTAACTACATCACTGTAAAAGAGGAGTCTACCGCATCCAACAAAAGGCCTTCTGTCTTTGACCGACTTGGAGAATCAACCGCAAGAACTTTTGCATTTGAGAGGTTGGGTCCTCTAAATAAGAAGAGAAGTAACAAACATCGGAGAATTCATCAAAATATGACAGTGCACTCCTCACCTAAGATTCAGAAGGATTTCCAAAGTTTGATTCCTTTTAGAATGAAGTGGAAGATGAAACTGGTAGCTTTATGCAATAAGGTGTTAAATTCAAAGGCTCATACTGTGGTTTATACCAAGGAACGCGAGGAAGATAAAGAAAGTTTTGGCTTCTCATATCATGTTACGGCCCAGAATGAAAATGAGGCCTCATCTCAAATGAAGGTTGATGAAGAGATGAAAAATACTTTCTGGTGTCACCACATATCCATCAATGACGATGATCCTCAGGAGGAGGAAGATGATGGAGATGCTCCATCTCAACTTGAAGAAGGAGTGAAGGCCATAATAGATCCCTTGAAAGAAGTTAACCTTGGAACCGATGAAGACCCAAGACCAACTTACCTGAGTGTTTTTCTAGAAATAGAGGAATAAATTGCGTATATGAATATACTCAAAGAATATATGGATTTCTTCGCTTGGAGTTATGAGGAAATGTCTGGCTTAGATTCGAAAGTAGCGGTCCATCAGTTGACGGTCAAGAATGGTGCTCGTCCTATTAAGAAAGCTCAAAGGCGCTTTAGGCCAAAGTTGGTTCCACTGATTAAAAATGAATTTAACAAACTCATTGAAGCTGGCTTTATTCATGAAGTCAAATATCCCACGTGGATTTCAAGTATTGTTCCAGTACGGAAGAAGAATGGCCAAATTCGAGTTTGTGTCGACTTTTGAGATCTCAACAATGCATGTCCTAAGGATGATTTCCCAATCCCCATACCAGAGTTGATGATTGATGCCACCACTGGTTATGAGTCAATGTCCATCCGGTTACAACCAAATCCGTATGGTGCCAAAAGATGAAGAGCTCACTGCATTTCGTATGCCCAAAGGTATTTATTGCTACAAGGTGATGCCTTTTGGTTTGAAGAACACTGGCTCCACTTATCAAAGGGCAATGCAAAACATCTTTGATGGCCTAATCCACAAGAATGTTGAATGCTGCGTGGATGATCTAGTGGTGAAGTCAAGAAAGAGAGATGACCACTTAAAAGACCTAAAAATGGTGTTTGTGTTACTTCGAAGATATCAACTTAGGATGAATCCATTGAAGTGTGCCTTTGGAGTTACTTCTGAAAAGTTTCTTGGCTTCATTATTTGACACCGAGGACTTGAAATTGATCAAGCCAAGGTCGATGCAATTTTAAAGATGCCCGAGCCTCAAAACATTCATGAATTAAAAAGCCTTCAAGGAAGGCTAGCATATTTAAAGAGGTTCATCTCAAACTTGGCCGAAAAATGTCAACCATTTAGTCATCTCATGAAGAAGGGCACTCCCTTCGAATGGGACCAAGCTTGTAGTAATGCCTTTAAGAGTATCAAATCATACTTAATGAAGCCACCAGTTCTTGTGGCACCCATACCTAGGAAACCACTGATACTCTATATCACAGCATAAGAAAGGTCAGTTAGAGCACTATTGGCTCAAGAAAATATTGAAGGCAAAGAAAACTCGTTGTACTATTTGAGCAGAATGATGACACCAAATGAGCTGAAATATTCTCCGATTGGAAAGTTATGTCTGGCATTGGCTTTCTCTATCCAAAAGATGAAACACTACTTTCAAGCTCACATTGTTCGTCTTGTATCCAAGGAAAATACCATCAAGTTTGTGATGTCGAAACCAGTCCTCAGTGATCGACTTGCAAGGTGGTACCTCCAATTTCAGCAGTTTGAGATCGTGTACATCCCCCAAAAGGCTGTAAAAGGACAAGCATTGGCTAACTTCTTGGCAGATCACCCAATACCTGATGACTGGGAACTGAGCGATGAACTTCCTGATGAAGATGCAATGGTTGTTGAAGTTAGATCCCCATAGAAGATGTACTTTGATGGTGCTGCACATCGAGACGAAGCTGGTGCTGGCGTAGTATTTGTCACTCTACGGGAAGAGTTCATCCCCTACTCTTTTACCTTGATGAATTATTGCTCCAATAATGTTGCTGAGTATCAAGCGCTCATACTCGGGCTAGAGATGGTTGTCAACATGAAGCAACTGCAATTAAAAGTTTTTGGTGACTCCTAATTGGTGATAAAGCAGTTGTTGGGAAGTTATGAAGTCAGGAAGCTTGAGTTAAGACCATATCATGATTATGCACGGAAATTGATGGGATGGATTGGAGAAGTAACCCTCCAATATGTGCCAAGAAAAGAAAATAAGCAAGCTGATGCCCTAGCTACTTTGGCCTCAACTCTAACTCTTCCAAATCAGACACGAGTTACTATCTGCCAAGAATGGGTAGTTCCGCCATCAAATAAGGATGAGGACATAAAATTTAAGGTTAAATACCTCATCGCCATTTCCAAAGATGTAAAGGAATATTGGCGACAACCTATCATCGACTACTTATGTTATGGGATACTTCCAGAAGATCCAAGAAGAAAGACTGACATTCGTCGTCGTGGACCTTTCTTCCTTTACTACAAAGACGCACTGTACCGAAGATCATTTGAAGGAGTACTCTTACGGTGTATGGAAGAGGAAGAAGCAATCCAAGCCTTGCAAGAAGCGCACTCGGGAGTTTGTGGATCACACCAGTCTGGGCTGAAGCTCCATTTTCACATTAAAAGGATGGGATATTATTGGCCAACGATGGTGAAATATTGTTTGGACTATGCTAGAAGATGCAAAGCTTGCCAATTCCATGCAAATTTCATACATCAACCTCCATAGGTACTACATCCAACTGTAGAATCTTGGCCATTCAATGCTTGGGGAATGGATGTTGTTGGTCCACTACCAAAATCTTCTGGTGGACACCTATACATCTTGGTCGCAACAAATTACTTCTCGAAATGGGCTGAAGATGTTGCTCTCAAGGAAGTAAAGAAAGAAAATATTGCAAACTTCATCCGAGTAAATATCGTCTACCGCTTTGGAATTCCTCAGTACATAATAACTGACAATGGAAAGCCATTTGATAATAAGCTGATCAACAAAATTTGCGATCTCTTTGGTTTCAAGCAGCGCATGTCTTCTATGTACCATGCTGACGCTAATGGTCTAGCCGAAGCGTTCAATAAGACTTTATGCAACTTGCTGAAGAAAGCCGTCTCCAAATCCAAACGAGACTGGTATGAGCAAATGGAAGAAGCTTTATGGGCGTATAGGACAACTTACCGTACACCGACGCAAGAAACTCCATACTCACTTGCTTTTGGAGTTGAAGCAGTCGTGCCACTTAAGCGTCAAATACCTTCTTTGACACTGCTTATTCAAGAAGGGCTCACTGATAAAAAAAATACTAAGTTGCGTCTTGCAGAGTTACTTATTCAAGAAGGGATCACTGATAAAAAAAATGCTAAGTTGCTTCTTGCATAGTTAGAAGCTCTTGATGAGAAGAGGCTGGAGGCTCAACAAAATCTTAAATGTTACCAAGCCTGGCTATCTCGTTCTTTCAACAAAAGGGTTCGCTTGAGGTGCTTCCAAGTTGGAGATCAAGTCCTTGCAGTAAGAAGACCTATTATCACTTCTCGTAAGTCTGGGGGGAAATTCACCCTAAAGTGGGATGGACCATATGTTGTACAAGAGGCATATTCAAATGGTGCTTACAAGCTTGTCAATGCAGATGGCGTGAGTATTGGTCCCATCAATGCCAAGTTCTTGAAGAAATACTATCCTTGAAAGAAGATGACACTTCTTAATGCACGAGTATAAACTACATGTACACTCTTGGCTCGCAAGAGTATAAACTGTGACGGCTCAAAAAAAAACACTCACCCCAGAACTACGTTGTGACTTGATTCTCTTCATTGAGGTACGTAGGCGCTTGAAATTTTATTCAGAGTTACATGAGTGTCAAAAAAAATACATGTCCCTGCTTGATCCACCGTGTAAAAATCGAGCTTGCATGCATCTTGATTAAGTCTTAGACTTATGACAAATACTTTTGCCTTAATGGGGGCAACCCACCAAGAAGAAAAGAAGTTCTTTTAATAGGATTTGGAATACCCAAAGCCTGCAGTTTGGAGCACAAATCCGCCAACCACAAGTTGAAGGCCTTGATCTTTACGGTTTCCAAACTAAGGTCTCAAGTCTAAACCGGTTGTGAGAAAAAGACAAAGCCAATAGTCAACAAATTTGAAGAGAAAGCTAGAGTTTAGTACTACAACATAAGCATATCAAAATAAGCAAGCAATTCTTGAAGTTGAAATTCAAAAGGAATATTAAGGGAAGTGCAATAGAGTTTCTATTACAACTAATAGATCCAACTACTCAATGAAAGGCTTAAATAAAGCGACAAAATAGTTTGAAGAAAAAGAAATCTCCTAAGTCTAATCTAGACATAACTTGTAATTGATTAAGTCTTGGCGCATAGCTTCCAGACACTCTTTCTTCGGATCTACATCATTTGATAAGTCTGCGTCAAAGCTTGCATCGAATTTCTTGGTTGCAATAGAAGACTCTAGCTTTGCTTCTTTGGCTTCATTCTCGGCTCCCTCTAAAAGACGCTCCAAATCCTGTGCCTTTCTACACAATTCTTTTATCTTCTTCTTCATGTTTTTTAGTGATTGTCGAATGGAGGATGATGCTTTAACCTTCTCATCTTCTTCAAGCATGGCATATGTAAGACGTTCCCCTGCTACATAAAATAATTCTTCTCTTGCGGCTTCCTCATTTATGTCATGAATCATTGATCGTGCTTGGTCATAGAAAGTAGCAAGGTCAAAGAAGTCGTGCAACAACTTTCTCAACGGGGAAATATCCACGTCCTTACAATCCATCTCCTTAATGATTACCTGGACTTCATATTTAAGGGAAGAAGCACAATCAATATCTCACTTCAAAAGCTTACCTTGAATTACGGTCTAAAGAGAGGAGATATAGTTTTTTTGAGCATCTAGGACGACCTTCTTTCCATCAAACACTGACATAACAGCTAATGGGGGCTTACAGATTTCAGAATCCAAGGTTGCTTTAACTTTCTTACAAGAAACAGAAGTTTGCCCTTCTCTCATTTTAATTGTGGAAGGTGGTTCCATCAGATCTGTACCAGATACAGACTCATCACAATCATGTGACCTTTCACGCTACAGGATTGTAACATTGGTCGGCTGCATAAGAACAAAAAAAATGGGGGATTAATAAAAAAGGGGGTCATGAAGATACACTTGGTAAAATAGATGTCTTAATCATACCTCATCAGCAAGAGCTGATATAGTCCTCAAAGGATTATCCGTGTTATCATGAATTTCAACCATCGGTAGACTAATACCTTTCGCATCATCAAAATGTACCTTTACTCTTTTCTAGCAGCGGTCTCTGCTACTACTCTCACTTTTATCTTAGGACAACCTTTTAGAGACATGAGTAGTTTGAGTAGGAGTGTTACCCTCGTATACCGCCGGAGGTGTGTGAGATCCCTTATTTGCATGTTGATTTGGCAACTTGGCATTCGAAGGAGGAACATCAGTGATAAGGGCCTCATTTGTAGGTACTTCATCAGAATTCCCCAAATGCATGACGGTAGTCGACCCAGCGATGTACATCAAAGTCTTTAGGTGATGACCAAGGAAATCCCCATGAGTTTTTTTCCACCAAGTCTGATAGTCGGTTCTGAAGAACTTGCCTACATTAGGCGAAATGGAAGGAAAAGTTACTCGTGAGGATGATCGGCTCAATGTCCAAATCCTCCAAAATGTTAGTCCTTTGTCTAAAGAGGAAGTACGAATGTCATTCTTCATGATGCCCAGAATATTCTGATAAAATCCAAATTGTCTACTAAAGTGGTGTGGTCTATATGGCTCAATGATAAATGAGTTTTTGCATCTAAGTGTGAGAAAGCTGAAACGAATACACATAAAGTAGCTCATCTCCAATGTTGGGGTATTCTCAGTATCCACATAAAAGTAAGGATGCATTTTATCTTGCATGGTGAAAGTCCAAATTGCGCTCTCCCCACTATGAATACACTTTCTTGCATCATTTTTGTCAAAATACTTTGCACCGCCCTCTCCGGAGTATACAATCATAGTAGGGACGGATGGTCCATTGGAAAATGAATAATGGGTCCTGAAATAATGAGCAATCCAACCATACACATAGTGGATAGGAAAACAAACCTTGATTTGATCGAGTCTCACTAAAGAAGATATCTTGTTTAGTCCACTATAAATGCTAGCCAGAACCAGTATTGCAAGGCCGACCTTCCTCCCACTCGCCATCATGCATGCCATCTTAAAAGTCCCAGGGCGAATGAAATCACCTTTTATACTTGGAAAAACAAAAGCGCATAACCAACAAAACAAGAAAGCTACCAAATATGTATCATTTTTTTTGTCGTGGTTCACCCCAAAATCAAAAAATACCTTCTCTTCATCATGTCACCTCCTTAGTGTATCAGAAAAACCCTGTTAGGGTTGTGAGTCAATTCAGGGCGAGCAGTTTTCTTTTCCTTCCTTGGTGGAGCAGGGCCGTACTTCAAAGGTTTCTTGCACCAGAATATTATCCAATCCCTGAATGATACTTCTTGGCTAGCATCCCGCAGATTATGAAAGGCCGCAAACAAGTACTCACAAGTTTGGGAAATGTACCTTACCTTCTTTGCATATAAACCTGTAAGTTCTTTGGCCTCAGGCACTACCTTTTCATACAGGACACCTTGAATTGGCACGCCCAGTGGGACCAAATCTGCCCTTCATCTCTTCTCTCATAAATCAAATATGTAAATCTTTAGCCGCAGGATCGTAAAGATGAAAGCGGTACTTCAAGACTCGTCTTTGAGTTTCATCAAGTCTACACTCCGACAAGCCTTGAAGTAGGGGGCATTTGTAGACACTAAAATTTTGTGGACTCTGCAAAAAGAGTTCAATTTTGATTAGAGTTCTTGGGGATACTTTATCCTAAATCTAGCTTGATGGCTACTCTACCTAATCCCTAAATTCTGCCTATTTAAAGGATAACATATTCCCTGAAATAGGCATCTTGAATATCCCATAAACTGATGGGTATTCGTAAAAAGATCAGCAATATCCCACAAAATTATGGGATATTCATAAAGAGATCATCCTATGTTCGAGAAATACGCCATAACGGCCCTCGAATTACGGAGAAAATCAAGAGAGAAGAATCAAGGGAGGAACAGATTTGTACCCACAATCGTTTATCGATAAAATTATTGCTTCTTCATATTTTTATTTGTGGTTGAAGTTTATTTTTTCATGAATTTAAATTATGTTGGAAACACCCTTTACCCTCGCCCCAATTCATTGTTGTTCCCCCCTTTCCTCTCCTCCACATTCGTCTCACCCGTATTTTAATTTGTAATTTGAGTTGAAATTATTTATGTGATATTTTTCTAAATAACTTTTTCTTTTGTAGGCATTACAATATAGAATTCTACAAGTAGAGGTAATTTTCTATTGGCGTAGATTTTAAAGTATTAATACTGAAATTGACATCTCTCACTTGAGAAGATTACATTGAGTATATTATTATTATTTTATCGAAATTTGACATCTATAACTATAGGTTTGAAAAAGTTTATAAAGTGTGCAAGTTTGTTTACTTCTTTGGTCGCTTTGCACTTTTTCTTGTTTTTATTTGTTAAAAAAATTAGAAATGAATTAATAAAGACATATTTTTTCTATTGAAATTCTATGTATACACACAATTGCATATATAATCATTATTCTTGATATTTTGGTACTAGTATATTTTGCAATTATTGATAGATATATTAGTGAAAAAAGAACATATAAACGATAACTTGGAATGGATATTGATCAAGTTAAGGTGCATTTCAAGAACGTTGAAGGAGGGAGAGAAGACCATGCTGCTTTGGATTCAAATAAGATGTTGTCTTAAAATAATTGTATATTGTGATAATTCTCAAAATTATAACAATTGTATATAACTTGACAACTATTTGGGATTCGTAGATACATTATGTAACATTCCGACGAACAAGGCTAGTAAAAAATTCTTTAATTTGTAAAAATGAAATTGTTGAAAATTATTTGGATTTTAATAGTTTTTATTCTAGTTACATTATATGAATTCTTGTGATTAATAATGCTTATGGCAATATTCTTCTATTTATGGCAATGAATTTTTGTAGTTTAGCCACATATATACTACCAAAAAATATAATTATACATTTTTACTTTTCATTTCAAATTAAATGAATAATTATAATTTATGTAATTCATGACAAAAAATAATGAATTCTTAGCCATGTACAAAAATGTTTGTGAAAAATTCTTCAGTTGATAGCCATAAATTTTCTAACTCATAGCTAAATACAAGTATTTTTATTAGGAGTCTCAAATATAAAATAGCCACTTCTTTCAGTTTTCGTAGCAAATCTAGTCTTTTGCCATAATAGAACATATTCTGGCCATAAAATTAGCTATAAATTTTACTTGTCGTGGCAAAAGAGTAAAATTATTTGCTATAAGTATATATTTCGTAGCAAGAATTTATTACTATCACAACTACAAACATAATAATTTTATAGTTGTAACTATTAGTCCTTAGCCACAGGCCATGTAAATTTTGTAGCTATCTTTTAGTTACGACATTTCTTGCTACGAATGCTATGGAAAGAAAATTTGTGGCTAAAGTGTTTAGCCACGGACTTTTTCATATTTAGCTCTGGCATATTATGTAGCTATTAATGCATTATATTGTAGTGAAATTTGGTTTCTTACCCCTAGATACCTTAATTATACTTTGAATTTTACATAATCAGATAGTGAAATTATTTAGAATAGGCTTAATTTGATATAAAATAGTATATGGTATTTTTTAAAAAGAAGGTAGTTTAAAGAAGTTTAGAAAATGTATTTGGACATATATTTAACTTTGAAATAAATGTTGAAGTTTTTTGAGCGAAAAAATGATTTGAAACTCAGAGTCAATTTAGTACTCCCTCCGTCCCAAATTTCCTAATTTGATGTCCCATTTTACTTATCTTTTTTCATTAATTAAGACAAGACAAAACTTTTTTTTTTCATGTTTTACCCTTTGCATTAATTACTTTTTCTTCAAATTAAATTGTAAACATCATTTAATAGGGATACTATGGTAAACTAGGCATGTTATTAATTATTTTTCTTAATCAATGTGTCATCTCAATTTGGGACGGGTAATTTGGGCCCGGGTAGTATTTGTTTTTTGGTTAATTCAGACCAATGTATAATTGAATCGTATTGTGAAAAGAAGGAAGAACACAATTAATGATCCCAAAAGACTAATAGATACTTTAAATAGATCAATTATTAGCACTTTAACAACAAATCCAAATAGAAAAGGGGGTAAAATAGAATAAATGAAAAACTCATCAACACATGCAATTACATGCATGGAGTTATGAGGAAACACGACATTCAAACAACCATCTTATACAATTAACGCAATTACTACTTTCCAAGGACTACTAAAATAATTGTCAATCAAACTTGCCTTCATTCTGATCCACATTGCCTTCATTCTGGTCCGTGGTTTTTCATAATGTTGAATTATTTTTATGTATTCTTCTCTGTCATAAAACCCGTATGAAGTGCTGACCCCTTTTCCACAATTTATGTCAAAATAACTGGTATCCAAAATATCTTCTCTGCCATACCACTCTGTAAACACGTAAAATTTATTGGGTCAAATTCATATAAAATTTGGATTTTATCCATATTTTATTGGTTCTAAAATTAGTTTGGGCTATAAACCCGTTTTATTCTTCATCAAGGTTCATCTCACCTTGAGGCCCAAACTCATGCCACGTGTCAAATGACGTGGCATCCCAGTCAAATTAAAGACCAATGAGGCAAGGCCACATGATCAAATGAGGTGGCAATCCAAGTCAAATTCAAGAGCCAATGAAACATCGCCAAGTGTCCCAAATGACATGTTTTTGGTCAATCACAAGCAACCTTTTCACATAACATTTGTGATAAGCTTGAAAATTAAATGGACCAATCAGAATGAGGCAGAAGAGGTTATTTACACTTGGACTGCCTACCCCCTACAACTATAAATAGGAGGGGTTACATAATTTTCTGAGGTCATTCTGCAAGCATTGGAGGAAGCTTTTGTATTGACTACACAGCTCTTTCACGAATCGACTAACGGAGTTCTGTCCGGAGGTCAACTCAATAAGACAAAATGTTGTCCAAACAAAAGACAAAATGTTGTCCAAACAAATTTCTGGGAGGCTCAAATCATCCGGGAGTTCGAGAATTACGCTACAAAGGCTCTCGAAGAGGTCAACTCAATAAGACAAAATGTTGTCCAAACAAATTTCTGGGAGGCTCAAATCATCCGGAAGTTCGAGAATTACGCTACAAAGGCTCTCGAATTACGGAAAAGCTTAGGAGAGAAGAATCTAGAGAATAACGGAATTGTACCCGCAAAATTATTTTAAATAAAATTATTCTTTTTGTTTATTTCATTTTTGCTTGTAGTTAATTTTCACCAAACGAAAATTTGTTGCGAACATCATAAATATTTTCCAATTTTGTGAAGCTCCAGCTCCGGAAAGCTCTGTTGCATTTGGCATGACCTTTTTATCCGTATCTTTCAGCTTTTCTTTCGACCTCAATAATATTTGAAAAGGGTTGCAGCATAAGCTTTTCTTTTCAGGATATGTTGGATCTGTGTTAGGAATCACCATAAGCCATGACATGTGTATTAGATGAAGTAAATGTTTGATATTTCCTGCATCAGCATTATTATATATTTTTAGAAGTTCTGCAGGAATCTTTTTTGGCGAGTTAATAGGAAAGCAACACTTCGCCATTATTGCGAATGGTAATTCATCATCTTGCTTTGTCATGCGATGAAGCTTGTCGAGGACAAAGCAGGGAAGTTGATTTTCTAGTAACATCAAGTCTCGAGTCAGTTGATCAAATATGTAACCAACACTAGTATCGATAATTTTTTCTTCTTCTTCAGGATACACTTTATGTAGCTCTCGAATAAACTCAACCACAAAACAACCATCAAGCAATAACATTTGCAAGAATTGATCAGTGTGACTCATGTCTTTCTTGAGGTCTTCTATATCATCATAACATTTTAGTGCTTCCTCCTTCAATTCCTCCAATTCATTATATTGATGCAACTTTCCAGATCAAGCCCCTCTTGTCGTTTAAGAAACCTTTGTAGGTATAATACTTTGTACTTTTCCATTGGACGAAGTATAGGATTTTTCCTATGGTAAGGACCTATAGAGACCATCTTTGGTGTATAAGCACCTGGATTTGATTCACACAGCCCCACATTTACTTTGAATATCGTACACGATTTAAGAGACGAGTTATCCAAACCCTTAAACATTCCAGAGATTCGATTAACAATTTCCCTTGGTTGTGATCCTGATGAATCTTGTCCATTTGTTTCATTTATCCCACTTAAATGATCCACTTCCCTCCCTTCTTCTATCTGTATGTAATGGAAAAGAGAGTGACATTTTAAAACGTCTATTTTGTTTGTTCTTTTAATACCTCATTTTTTTGTTTACGTATGTAATCAAATCGGACGGTAGTGTTATGCGATAAAAAATGTCTATCAAAGTTAAAATGTACTCATCTGTTTTAATTTATTTATCTTTTTTTTAGTCAGTTTAAAAGGTGTGTATTTTTTTGAAAACTATTTAATTTTTAAATTAAAAGATGTTTTGGTATATTACACACACGTGCGCGCGCGCACACACATGTATATATAAGTTCATAAGATTCAAAAGTATTCTTTACTTTCTTAAACTCCAAGTCAAGTCAAAATCAAACAAACAAATTGCTACTGAGGGAATATGTTTTATAACGGATAAATATATAGACAAACACTCAAATTTGGTCTTAACCTTAGGGGCTTATAAGAGTAGAGGGGATGTGAATAGTATATGGGAGATGATTGTCAGTTGCATTAGAGAGACCGCTAAAGAGGTGTTAGGTGTCTTGAGAGGCCGCTAACTTGAGAGCTTGTATGCAGCGTTAGAGAAGAAAGGCAGGAATAGAAAGTTGTATTGGCTTGCCAAGGCCAGGAGCGGAGGGTTCATGACCTTGATCAAGTAAAGTGCATCAAGTGGATGATGACAAAAAAAAATTAAAACGTTTATTTTGTTTATATTTTTGATTGCTTCTCGTCGGATCCTATGTTACATCAATCAAAATCAGACGGTACTGTTATGTGATAAAAAGATGTCTACTTTAATTTGTTTGTTTGTCTACTTTTTTTTTTAGTTGGTTTAAAAAATAATTAATAGCTATTTGATTTTAACTTTTCACATGATATGTTTAGAATTAAAAAAATTAAAAAAATATATTTGTACTTTCTATAAATTTTATGTGTGTGTGTAATAAGGAAGAATCCAAAGATTTGGTAATACTTAGTTGGATCTCAATTAATGCTAATCTAAATATTTTGTCATTTTTAATTAGATTGCAACTAATACTCATCAATTACTTTAAAAAGCTTCTTCTTCTAAATCTATCCTTTGACATGTATTTTTAATTTGTTTTGCACTCTTTTCTATATTATCTTTGATTTAGTTTAATATTACTTCAATTACCATTATATATGTGATACCCTACATTAATAAGGGCATAATAGTCCAAAAAAAAGGGATAAGTCTTTTTTTTAAAAAAAAAAAAAGGGGAGGGGGGAGCTAATATTTAAGAAAGGTAAAGCTGGCCAGCAGCGTACAGCAAACAAATAACAAAGCAAAAACTTAAGGCTTTGTGGCTGCTGGGACCTTAGCTAATAAAAAAAAAAAGGCGATTTAGTGAGGAAGAGAAAATTTAGGCGAAAACAAGGGCAACATACACTCCGGAAAAAGAAATTCATTGGAGTTTTGCTATTGAATTCGAGGTAAGTCTTTTATATAGCCTAAACATGGGTCTTAATTGAAAAATTGACATCGGATATTGAATAATTATTTACCAAAGACAAATAGTTAGGCGGTTAGTTCTATAAATTTGTCGTAAATTGCACGCCAGTTGCGTTACTCATAGCTTGATAATTATAAATTGGCAAAGTAATAGCTAAACATGAACTTTGGGGATGGGTATTTCGAATCAATCATGAAATTAGCCTAAGCAAGAAAACTAACACACGATTGATATTAGGGGTGTCAAACGGGCCGTGCTGACCCGGCCCGACCCGGCCCGATTAGCTGACCCGGCCCGGTTTGACCCGGCCCGGTTTGACCCGGCCCGGTAAGCCCTAGGGCTTTAGGGTTCCGGGTCCCGGGCCGGTTCTTTTGTTAAAATGGACCCGGTTAATCCGGCCCGGATCAAGCCCAGTCCCGGCCCGGCCCAAAAAAAAAATTTTGATTTTGGGCCAAACTAGTCGTTGGCCCAACGGCTATATAGCCGTTTTTGGGTCCAAACGGCTAGTTTGGGCCCATTTAATAAAAAAAAAAAACTTTAAAAAATATTTTTTAATCCCCAAAAAAAATCTATAAATACCCTACAACTTCAAATCATTTTTCACACAATTTTTCACTCTCTCAAATCTCAAATCTCAATTCTCAATTCTCAATTCTCAATTCTCAATTCTCTAATATTCAATATATTTAATTTCTTAAAGTGTTCACTTTAATTTTTTAATTTTCGTTTACAAAGTACGAGCGGAAGTTTCTAAAGTCGCAATCTTCGGATACTTCCAAAATTTGGTATTGCCGTTCCATCTCTTACGTTTAATTTTTATTTATTGTATTAATTGTTTAATATTTAATTTTATTATATTTGTGTATTTTGAATATTTTTAGTTTAATTTAATTTATATTATGGATAAATTAAAAAACCTCGCTGCTAAAGGTGTTAAAAAATTTTGTCCCGGAAGCGGTAATGGTAGTAAAAAGCGAATTACTAGCGGTAGAGGTAGTTCAAGTAATAGATATACCCGTGTGCTTTCGCCTCCGGTACCGCTTAGTACACCTTTTGAGGAAGAAATAGGTGTAGGTGCTCACGATATGGATTATGTAGAAGCTCAGGAAAATTACGGTATAGAAGAAGAAAATGAAGTAGATGCAGTTAATTTAGACGAAGATAATGAAAATATTGTTGAAACACCCGCAGTAGGAGATGCTAACGTTAGATCTGAATCAGTTAATCTCCCTTCCCGTCCTCCCAGTGCCCCAAAACCTCGTAAAAGAACTAGTATTGCATGGCAATTTTTTGAACGTATATCAGATATTGAGGTGCAGTGCAATATTTGTCAACAAATATATAAGCATAGAAGTAGAGGCAAGCAAGGGGGTACGGGTACGTTAACGAGACATATAGCTGAAGATCACAAAAGAGAGTTAAATATTGCAAAAGGTGGTGGGGATGTTGGTGGGTCAACGCAAACTAGAATGGACCCAACAACCGGTCAAGTAGCGAAAAAGTATAATAAATTGAGGGACAGGGAAGAAATAGCTAAAATGGTAGCTGTGGGTTGTTTGCCTTTTAGTTTTCCTTCTTCTGATGCTTTTATTCGTTATATACAAGCAATTTATAATCCTATGTTTAATGGTATTCCTAGAACTACTTGTCGGTCTGATATTTTTAGACTTCATTCACAATATTGTTTTTATTTATCAACATTGTTAAAAAATATTCAATGTAGATTGTCCCTAACTTCTGATCTTGGTCGTGCTGTAAATAAAAATGATTATTTAACCGTTACTTGTCATTGGATGGATAGTAATTTCGTGATGCAAAAACGTATTCTTGCTTTTTTATATGATGAAGATCGTAAACATACTGGACAATTTATTGTTGATTCTATTGTTAAAATTGCCGGATATTATGGTATAGAAAATAAAATTTTATGTATTGCTTTTGATAATGCTTCTAACAACAAGACTGCTATAACAAAAATAAAATCTACGTTATCTCCACCCTTGCCTGAAATTTTTCATATTAAGTGTGCATGTCATATATATAATTTAATTGTAAAAGATGGTCTTGAGTTTTTTGAGCTTTATATTGAAAAAATTCGTCTTGCCGTTGGTTTTATTCAAGGAAATAATCGTAGATCGAGAATTAGAGAATTTAAACTTAAATGTCAAGAAAATGGACTTACACCGATTTTGATGCCTGAGGAAATTGATACTAGATGGAATTCTACGTATGAATTTCTAAAAACTTGTTATAAATATAGAATTCCTATTACACTAGCTTTTAACCAACATTGCGGCTCATTTGTTGATTCTGTTGATTGCATGCTACATAATTCTGATTGGGTTGTAATTAATGATCTTGTTAAGTTTTTAGAAAAATTTTATGTAGCTACGGTTGAATTTTCCGGTGCTTATTATCCTACTGTTTGTAATATTTTGGCATATATAGCCGATATTTCTGGTTTGCTCCAACAATATAAAAATAAAGAAGGTTATAAAGAAGCTGTTGGCGCCATGTTTACGAAATTTAAAAAATATTTTTTCCCGATTCCCCCTATTTACTTGGTTGGTGCTATGCTAAATCCGTGCATGAAATATAATCATATGTGTCACTTTAGTACTCTTATTTATACTAACTTAGAAATAAATACTAACCATGATTCTGAACAAGTACAGCCTGATTTGTGGACGGCTACGGCTGATGCAAAGGATTATATAGAAAAATTATATAATCACTATGCTGATTTATTTGATTCAGCCTTACCTACAAATATCACTCCAACTGTCGCTCCTCATCCTCCCGAGGAGCCATCATCTTCTAAAAGGCCGGCACATAGTGGTTTTTCTGATTCGTTTTATGATTTAAATTGTTGGAACAGTGTTGATGAGAGAACTTACACATCAACTTATCGGGAAGAGCTGAAATATTATCTTCGGACGGCACCAGAGGATCGCAGACGACGGATCAACACGCTGGATTGGTGGAGGAATAATGAATCACAATATCCTGTGCTTTCAAGATTAGCTAGAGATATCTTGAATGTTCCAATGTCAACCGTTGCATCAGAGAGCGCCTTCAGTCAGGGACGACAGCAGCTTGGAGACAACCGACACTCATTGGGAAGCAATGCAATGAATGTTCTAGTTTGCCTCAGAGATTGGATTAGAGCGGAAAGAAGAAACCAAGGAATGGAACCGGAGCCGAGCGACGAGCTGAAACTTGAAGAAATTATGACTTCACGGGAGAACTCCGCAGAATCAAGTCCAATGCATGGTTTTGCCCCCGTTGACTTCGATTATCCTATGCAAGTTCCCATTAATATTAACATGAATGAGTTGGAAAAAATGATGCATAATTTATAGATTTTTCATTCATGTAAATTATAAATTTTGGATCATTTTGCAATCAATAAAATTCCCCAAATTCATTCACTCCTTAGTCGTTGTTTTTTATTTTTTTTTATTTAACGATTTAAAATTTAAAATTGAATTTCTAGTTTTCTACTTTAAATTAAAAACTTACTTCTAATATATTATTAATTTACTACCAAATATTATTAATTTATTATATTAAGTAGCATATGTTTTGTATATTTGTGCATATATCTTCTATAGAAGTGTATATTTAACGTATACATGTGTATATATTTTATAAATTAGTATATAAGTATATCTATACATATTGTAATGTATATATAATGTAGTATATTTTATAATTAGTAGTATATATACATTTAATGGTGCGTATACACGTGTATATATCTTCTATAGAAGTGTATATTTAATGTATACATGTGTATATGTTTTATAAATTAGTATATAACTATACAAATATATATTGTAATGTATATACATTATAGTATATTTCATTTAAAGTATTACATATACATAGAATAGAGTGAATGGATCTTCTATAGACGTGTATATTTAACGTATACATGTGTATATATTTTATAAATTAGTATATAACTATACAAATATATATTGTAATGTATATATATTGTATATATCTCATTTAAAGTATTACATATACATAGAATAGAGTGTATATATGTGAATAGATCTTCTATAGACGTGTATATTTAACGTATACATTACTTTATGTTTTATAAATTAGTATATATATTGTAGTATATACTTTTTTAAAAGTAGTACATATATATTGAATGGTGCGTATATATGTGTATATATCTTCTATAGACGTATATCTTTAAAGTATACAAGTGTATATGTTTTATAAATTAGTATGTAACTATATATATATACATATTGTTGTATATATATATATGTATATCACTATACTGTAGTATATATTTTATTTAAAGTAGTACATATATATTGAATGGTGCATATATATGTGTATATATCTTCTAAAGTAGTATATATTTAACGTATACATGTGTATATGTTTTATAAATTAGTATATATATATATTGTAGTGTATATATATATATATTATACTATTATAGCATATGTTTTATTTAAAGTAGTACGTATAGTCATATATAATTATATATTGAATGGTACGTATATATGTGTAATTGTTTATACTTTATATATTTTTTTAAAAATATATATTGTATATTGGAGTGTATATAGTGTATATTGGAGTGTATATAGTGTATATTGGATTTTTTATTTATTTTTTAAACGGGTTTGACCAGTTTTTAACCGGGTTTGACCGGGTCTTGGTGGGTTTGACCGGATTGGGTTAAGTGGACCGGGTTCGGGTGGGTTCTAATTTTTTTACTGTTTGGCCGGCCCGGCCCGGTTAGCCCCAAACCCGGCCCGTCACCGGCCCGGAACCTGGGTAAAATGGGAGGGCCGGTTCCGGGTTGGCCCGGCCCGGCCCGTTAGACACCCTTAATTGATATGATGTGATTATAGATTTGATCCAAGAAAGTGATACGAATCATTCGAGGTGACAATTTTGGTATTCCGAAGCATGTATTGTGAGTAGTAATCTTTCCCATTATTTATGTTTCTTAACTTGTATATTTTATACTTGATTTTGATGAAACACAAGTTATTGAATACTTTGAAATTGTATGTGGGGCAAGTCTTTTACTTGATATGATATTGAAATTGGGTATTTGAGATGTTCATAAGACATATTTACCGTTACTTGAGATATGATCACTGATGTTATGAAAGTTCTTCACTTACATGAGAAATAAGTATTTTTGACATATGTTTTATTCAAGTTTACATGTAACATGACTTGATATGAACTTTAAAGTTATGTTCTATTCTGAAAAATGCTTTCATGTGAATATCTATTGTTTCAAGTATAAATGGGAGTAGACCTTGATTTGAATTTCGTAGCTAACGGCGGGATCGCTAGATCTGGTGCACCTTGTATTTACTGATTACTGTTATAGCCCTCGCTAGTGGGAAGGTAGAACTAGCATACTGTTACTGATCTCCCTCGAGTAGGGATTACTGATATGATATTTGACTCATTTATGAGGGATCCACTGTTATTGGCTATTCTCGAGGTAGAAAGACACACTGATTACATGATTCATTCTTGAAAACCTCTCAAATGTGAATATTTGATATGACTTAATATTTATTGAGTTTATTACTGAACAATTAGTTCATCTTTCTTACATGAAACAAATGTTACTGTTTACTGTTATTGTTTTCTGAAAGAGCATTTATTTCATGATGTTTTATGACTTGTCCCCATTAAAACGGTTGTGGTTAAGTGTTATTACTCACTGAGCTAGCGTCTCACTCTTTGCTATTATTTTTACAAAGAATACAGGTGACGGTGAAGATTTCGTTAGCTAAAGATCTCGAGGTAGCATATTCCCGGTAAGCCCCGCATTTGTTCGCGTGGGCTATAGTTTATTTATTTATTATGTTCATCTTCTCGGAAACTCTTAGAGTTGCTCCATAGTCATGTCTTTAGAGTTTTTGAGTATTTTTTCATTTTTTTGGACTTATGGAGTATTGAACTTTCTCTCATGTTTTAGAAATGGATGTCATATTATTATTTGGTGATGTTGGTGAATTGTTGATGATTTTGGTGTATTGCATTGGGTTGATGTGTTTGTTGAGATATTGGGTTATTGTGTGGTGGATTTGAGACGGGAAAATTTTTTGATAGGTTCAAAAACAAGAAAAACTCTAACTGATTTTCTGTAAAATACTGACGAGGCTTGCTTTGAAGTTCTAACCTCCTTAGCACCGGTCATGATTCTATTTTGGGTCGTAACAATAGAATAACTAAAAAAATATTTTTAGATATTTTACAATACCTTAATTTGATTTTCTCCCCCCCCCCCCCACCCCAACACACATCCACCTTTTTTTCTTTTGCGTTATATATAATGATGTTTACTCACTAATAAGTATATGTTACTTGTATTTATTTTATTTTAAATTTTTTCTTAATAAATAATAATCCTAAAACATATAATGTTTCACATTACTTCACTACTATATACAATGGAGAACACTCAATTTTTGTAGGTTTCGCATGAACTTATTATGTTCATTTTACTCTAAATTAAGTTTTAAAGACCTTGAAAGATCTCACCCATTTTTATAAATTTAAATAATTATATTGATATTTAAAATATTATACAAAAAGTAATAGTCATAAAAAAAGTGATAGTGACATCATAAAAGATTTATTTATCCAATTAAAATAAAAATTAATTAAAAAATTTAACGGTTTCTTTTATATGAAAAAAATGTTAAGAAAGAACACCCATCTTTTTAAAATCTATTTTATCCCAAATTGAAGTTTTAATAATCTTGCAAAATTTCACTCATTGAAGGAACATCTACAAAAATATTTTGCTAATAAATCAGACTTTTGACTATTTAATTTAAATATTATTTATTTATAAATTAATTTAACCATACAATAATTTATAGCATCAAATATTTTTTTTATTATTTAAATATTATTTATTAAGAAAATAAAATGGGTTAGTCAATAAGTTTAATTGAGAAAAAGATAATGAATGTAATTCAACATAAGACAACAATTATTTTAGATTGTTAACAACCTTAATTCAAAAAAATTCAGCTAAATAAAAAGGAGAACAACTTTAGTGCATGCATTTGTTTGAAAATCTCTATATATAATAAAGGAGGATAGTCTAGTCTAAGATTGCGATAAGTGTCATCTTGAGAACTATCTATTTGAATTCAAACAACAAAAACCTATCATTTTATAACAAAAAGCTATTTTGTTGATTAGTTAAATATTTTTAAAAAAAATTATTTCATATAATGGTAAAAAAACAATTAAGATTTATTTCTATTGGATGAATCTAATTTTCTTGAGAACTACCTATTTGAATTATTACAACAAAACCTATCATTTTATAACAAAAAGTTATTTTGTTGATTATTTAAATATTTAAAAAAAAATATTTCATATTTTGGTAAAAAACAATTAAGATTGATTTCTATTGGATGAATCTTATTTCATATTGTGGTAAAAAATAATTAAGGTTGATTTCTATTGGATGTACACTATTAAAAATGATTTTTATTGGATGAAAAGTATTATGATTGTTTAATTATTTCTTATTTTGTTGATTATATATAGATTTCATATTGTATTTTATATATCTATATAAAAGTTAATGAAGATTGACTCCTATTATAAAAATAGACTATTAAATTATTCTCTTATTGATTGATGGATCTTCAAAAGGATACATAATATAATTATTCTTAATTACGTAAATTTTTTTCTTATTGTACAATTCAATTTATTTTCCACAATTTGTGTTCCATAATTATGCAGCTTTTAACAATCAACATTCATCAATCTAGATCCTATGAGATTTGCTTCTATGGAAGCACTATTAATATTTATTTCTATTGGATGAAGATATTATTTTATATTTTATTAATTATTCATTTATTTAATATTTTTTGATATTGTGGTATAAATAATTAAGATTAACTTCTATTGGATGGATACTTTTAAAATTGTCTTCTATTGGATGAAAAGTATTATGATTGTTCAATTATTTCTTATTTTGTTGATTATATAATTATTTCATAGTATTTTAATATATCTATATAAAAGTTAACCAAGATTGACTCTTATTATAAATATAGACTATTAAAATATTTTCCTATTGATTGATGGATCTTCAAAAAGATACATAATATAATTATTTTTAATTACGTAACTTTTTTCCTTATTTTACAATCCAATCCATTTTTTCACAATTTGTGTTCCATAATCATGCAACTTTTAACAATTATCATTCAATAATCTAGATTTCATGAGATTTGCTTCTATGGGATGAGCACTATTAATATTTATTTTTATTGGATGAAGATATTATTTTATATTTTATTAATTATTTATTTATGTAATATTTTTTCATATTATCGTATAAACATTTATGATTAACTTCTATTAAATGAACACTATTAAAATTGATTTCTATTGAATGAAAAGAATTATGATTTTCAATGATTTCATAATATTTCATATGTCTGTAAGAATTAACTAAAATTGACTCCTATTATAAATATAAACTATTAAAATATACTCTTATTGATTGATGAAACTTCAAAATATAACATAATATATTTATTCTTAGTCACGTAATTCTTTTTCCGTGATGGAACTTCAAAATATAAGATAATATATTTACTCTTAATTACGTAGTTCTTTTTCCTTATTTACTTAAAAGGGATTTTAGGGAGAGTTACAAATAAGATGAAGAGGAACAATAGTAAAAATTATTTTAAAATATTATTTTAGCTTCTCTTTTCCCTTATTGATATTCTTTACCTTAATTAAATAAAATTATTATTTAAATAAGATGAGGTAATGAAATATAAGGTTAAGCCAAGTGAAATATTAAAAAAATAATTAATTAATATACTTTTGTAATTATCCAAATTACAGCTATGTAACTGTGAAATAAATATTTTAATTTCAAAATCAAATAAGTCATGTGTTGTTAAGAAATTGAAATATTTGTGGTCTTATCACATAAAAAATAATTATCTGATAATGAATATTCATAATTTCGTCACAATTAAGTAAGAAAATCAAGAAATCATACCAATGATATTGATTAAGAAAATAATCAATTAGAAATTAAAGTGCCACTTACATATAGAATATATTATTGTAATCAAAGAGTCATTTCAAAATAAAAAATCTTAATTTTTTTAATAAATTGATATTAGTTTTGAATTTGAATTTAAATAAAAATTTAATTTTTTTTATATATATATTTTTTTTCATCCGGTGTTTGGTATCCGCTCCCAACAGAGTTTTCTTCATGCTCAGGGTCGAACCCTCGACTTCTGATTAAGGGTGGAACAGCCCCATCCGTTGCACCACAACTCATGTTGGTCTACTCTTTCAATAACACATACATATTGCTACACTTTCTTCTTTTATTTTTAGTTATTGATCATTAGCATTATTTTTATTTCTCAGGTAACATTAACTCTGATTCTTTTCATGAATTGCATGTTTTGAAGATCAAATTTTCATGGAGTAAGATATCAAACCATGTTGATGAAACTTTATCACTAATTTCAAGTACGAGGAGATAGAACACTGTATAATATAAGTTTGATACAATGAAATTATTTGTCGATAATTATTTAAATTATCTATAGTGTTTTTTTCTTGAGAAAAATAAGTTTATTAGTTTGATTATTTCTCTATACAAATACGGATTTGTATTGTTGATAATATAGTTCCTTGATTGTATATTAGTTTGGGTCTTTCATTAAATGGTATAAAGATGACCAATTTTCTTGATCCTTTCTATAATTCTTTAAACATTAGATTTTGGTGGAATATGAGACCAAACATATTGATGAAATATTATTACTGAGTCAACTATATGTTCAGTACTAAAAGAAGAAATATATTAGGAGGTTAAATACAACAATAACAACATATGTTTGGAACAAGAAAATTATTTATCGAAAATAATCTTACGCAATATTAATTTCTTGAGAAAAAATAATTTGATAAGTTTGGTAATTTCTCTATTTAATTTATTGTTATAGGATTAATTGATTTTACAATAATTTTCTTAAAAAATAAAAGTAAGTTATTGAGGAATAAATTTCATCATCATTAGATTGTAACCCTCGATAAAATAGTATCACTAGATAATGAGGTCTATACACATATGATAAAGAAAAGTGTAATAAATATGATTGGGACATTGAGAAATATGACTGTAACATCGAATGATTATTTTTTTTCCTAATGAATTTTGACTTTCGTCCATATTCATTGGGTAAATAATATACAAATCTGAATTATTTTTTATCTATACTTTTGTTATGATATTTTTTTAAATATTGTCCTCGCATCGCGCGAGTAGTATAAGTGAAGACGTATCGAATTTTTTGAAGTTGGATCAGGGATAGCTATTAAATGAAATGTTAAACTAGATGGTTAAATGGATCGGCTGGGTATTAAATGGGATGTTGATGTGGTCTGACTATGTGATAATTTTGTTTATTTTTTTCATATTGTGTTCTATGTAGCACTCCATCAAAGTAGGGGTATTTTTGAATAAAAAATAAATAAATGAATATTTTTGAGCCAAAAAATAACATAGGGGTATTTTTACTTCATTTCAGATAGTTAAGGAGTAGTTTGACCCTTTTTCATAAATGAAATACTGGTATAGACTGAACATGAGAATTTTTTTCATGTAATGTGGTGGCACTTTATTAAAATGAGGGATATTTTTGAACCAAAAATTAAATAAAAAAATATTTTTAAATCAAAATATAAATGAAGAATATTTTTTCTTTATTTCAAATAATTCAAAGATAATTTTGATCCTTTTCCCTTCTTTTAATACCTCATTATTTTGTTTACATTTTGATTGCTTTCCGTCGGATCCTATGTTGTATCAATCAAAATCAGACGGTAGTGTTATGTGATAAAAATGTCCACCAAAATTAAAATGTAGTTCTTTGGTTTTAATTTATTTTATCTTACTTTTTTTTAGTCAGCTTAAAAAAAATTATCTTTCTTTGATAATTATTTAATTTTAAATTTTTACATGACATATTTAAAATCATAAAATTAAAAGATATTTTGGTACATTTTAGATGGTAGTGTTATATAATAAAAAATATCCACCAAAGTTAAAATGTATTCCTTATGTTTTAATTTATTGTCTTATTTTTTTCGTCAAGTTTAAAAAAGTATCTTTTTTTGATAACTTTTTAATTTTAACTTTTTATGTGACATGTTGAAGATTATAAAATTAAAAGATACTTTGATAAATTTTAAAAGTAACAAGATTCAAATGTTTTCTTCACTTGCTTAAACTCCAAGCCAAGTTAAAATCAAATAAATAAATTACAACGGAGAAAATATGTTTTATAAAGGATAAATACAAAGACAAACGCTCAAATTTAATCTTAATTATTAGTTTAAAACTTAAACATATACAATAACTATCTAGATACCTTAACTTAACAAGTGTATCTCTTGAGCACCCAGTCCAATGCGTGAACTCCAATTGTTAGTGACGTGTCGAATAGACAAATTAACAAATGACATTATATTTTTTTTGAAGTAAGTATATTTTTATATTTATTTAAAATAGAAAAGCCTTCCTGGCCTTCCACCCACCATTTTTCTTCTTATTCCCTAATTTGCTTCTATACAATACTAGATATCGAGGTCCGTGTCAATATAAATTATTTTTTATCTCAATTTATATGACACAAATATAATTTAAATAATTAATCATATTTTTAATATATCTGTAGTTGTTAATTATTGTAATTTATCATAATTTTTATGTAATTTTCAAATAATATATGTTACTTTCCTTGTCCAAACTTTTGTGGCATTAATAGTCAATTATTTTTTTTTAAATAATTTTAGTTTAAATTATTGAAATTTATAATAATTTTTCTTCTATTCCAATTTAAGTGATTTATAGTATTTTTTTTTTATATTTATTTTTGAAATATATAACAAATTAATTTTTTTTAGACATTTCAAGCTGTTAACTATTATAATTTATGATAATTTTTATGTAATTTTTAATTAATATATGTTACTCTCCTTATCCAAATTTTTGTAGTATTGATAGTCAATTATATTTTAAAAATAATTTAGGTTTTTAATTATTGTGATTTATAATACTTTTTCTTCTATTCCAATTTAAGTGGTACTGATATAATTTCAAGAGTTCGATAAATATTTTATATCTTTTAAAAATTTTATGTTGTTAATTATTATGATTTAAAGTATTTTTTACGTATTTTTATCTCAATTTATGTGACATAAATAAAATTTAAATAATTAGTTATTTTTTAATATGTTTTTAGATATCTCAATTAGATATGTTTTTAATATGTTTTTTAGATTTTTAATTATTTTTTACACTATTTACTTATTTAACCCGTTAGATATAGTAATTTATAGTACTCTTTTCTTGTCGAAACTTTTGTAACATTGATAGTCAATTATATTTTAAAAATAATTTAAGATTTTAATTATTGTGATTTATAATATTTTTTCTTTTATTTCAATTTAAGTGACAATACTTGACGAAAAAATTTAAGTTGACATCATATAAGACGTCAAGTTAATTTAAAACATCAAAAGTTAATTTATATCTTATGTCTATTTTATATTTTTTTAAAATATTATTATTTTTTAATAGTTAAACGACTTATATTAATTAATTAGGGATACCATAGTAAAAATATGGTTGAAGCAGCTGAAACAGATATGTCATAAATGACTATTTTATTTTTTTAATTAAATATTATTAATTTTCTAATATATAAATGTCATATAATAATTAATTAGAGATGATATAGTAAAATTACAGAGCAAGCAGGTCAATGTCGGCAAGGAGGACGACGGGATATTTTAAAAATAATTTAAGTTTTTAATTATTGTGATTTATAATACTTTTTCTTTTATTTTAATTTAAGTAACACTGACATAATTTCAAGAGTCAATCAAATATCACGATTGAAGTAACGAAGTAGACATGTCTTAAGTGACTCATAATATAATTTATTAGAAGTGATATAACAAAATTGCTATAAAAATACTTGTGAAAAAAATTTAAGTAGGTATCATATAAGAAGTCAAGCTAATTTAAAACATCAAGAGTTAATTTATCATTTTATGTTTTTATTAAATATTATTAATTTTTAATAGTTAAACGACTTATAATAATTAATTAAGAATGACATAGTAAAATTATGATTGAAGCAGCTGAAGTAAACAAGTCATAAATATCTATTTTACTTTTTTAATTTAATATTTTTAATTTTTTAATACATAAATAATATATAATAATTAATTAGAGATAATATAATAAAATTATGGAATAGCAGCTGAATGTCCGCAAGGTGGACGACGGGAAGCTCGTGGCAGCTGCTTCAACTGTCTCTTATAATATAAGAGAATCTCTCTTGCGAATGAAATTGCAAATTACATAGAGAAATGAATTGGATAATATCTATTGTTTCTTGTGTTCTTTCAAGTCTTCAAAAATAAGAAAGGTATTAAATGAGAGGTTTTTTTCTCCGTACAAGCTTGACTTAAAATAAATAATATTACATCTGATAAGAATATTACATCTGATAAGAGTATTTTTTGAACTAGCTAAGCCCAACATATTTGCAAAAGAAAAATGTGCTAATGAAACAAAAAACCTAATAACTTGTATATTTGAGAGAGAGAATAAAGAGACCTCATCTTTTTCAGTAGGAAATGGAATTTAATTATCTATTGAGGTTAATCTCAATGGAGTGTGACATCCCTCTTTCTTCAACTCTAATTTCTACAATAAAACACATTCTTTTAAATTCTAATTCATAGATGTATGTATTATTGTTGTTGTAAAGTAAAGACAAAGCAAAAAAAAAAAAGAAAATGAAAAAATTATGTAATGTCACAATTTATTTTTATTAAATTACATAAAAAATTTATTCTTTTTATTAATTATCGATTTTTTTTTAAATACAGCCGAATATATTCATAAATCCATAAATTTTCGGATAGATTAATTTTAATTATGTATCTCTCTTTGTTCTAGCTAATAATACATTATGTATCTCAACCAAATAGTTTAAAAAATGAATGTGTCTCAGTAATTAAAATTATGTATCTCAACTTCAAAATTATGTTCCGAATGCTAATTATGTATTTAAAAATTACAAAACAAGAGATTAATTATAATTTAGCAAAAAGTAAAAATAAAAAGTAATTATGAAAAAAGTTATTGAAATTTAGGTAAGTTTTATGAAGAACATTAGTACTGTATAACACTCTAGTGTTACTTTATGAAAAGAACCCAACATGTCTTGTCACAACATATAGAAAAAAGAAACTAATTTGATCAATAAATAATCAGGATGAATATACTTATCAAATTAATGGAAAACCCATTAGTTCCGTCATTCGCTAAGTAAATCCTAATATAAAAATCAACACTCAATGATAACAGAAAAAATAACAATGACTAAGAATCTCAAGACTTGAGTTAAAGGATTATCCATTTGAGTGATGTCCTTCAACTTGAGATATAAAATAATATAATTAATGAATAGTGTTTTGTAGCATAGAACTAGAGAATGCAGAAGACTACCTCTTTGGTTTGGCTGTTTCTTCTTTTGTGCCATTTGAGTAAAAAGGTATAACTCTTGCTTCTGCTGGAGTTTTCAGTGCTATGGGAGTATCTATATATAGAAAAGAGAAGAAATGCAGATAGCTGGAGAGGGTATTTGGTGTAGGGAAGCATTAATTGTTGTTTTTGGGTTTGTAAAATCTATATATTTAATGAACTTCACCAATATGTTCAACCAAAAGTATGTTCAATCAAATGAAGTTTTAATTCTGTATTCACAATTTTGAGCTTGAATAATAAGTTCAACCCAACTTATGAATAACAAAAATGAAGTTCAAATTATTTTCTGAAAAATAGCAAAATCAAATGTTTAGAAAAAAAATGAAAATAAGAAGATTCAAGTCTATCGAATTCATAATATTTTCTTAAGAAAATTATTTCCCTCAAGTACCTGAAGTTATAAAATATATCCTCTCAAGATAAAAATAAATCACTTCAACAGAATAATGATACCTCATCTATCAAACTACGCCAAAAGGTGGCGTGTTTCAATTTTTGTATTGGATTTAAAAAATCATTAACTATAAGGTTTCAAATGAATTTTGTTCAAAAAGATAGTCTCTCGATCACTTGTCAAATTCAAATTCAAAGTTGAACGAAGTGAGCGACGACGACGGCATGAGGCTTGTCTTCCTCTTGCCTCGCTAATAACATGAAGGAATGCTTTTATATTTAAGTATGAATTTATTTTTTCTCGCGCCAATATAATGTGAGAGAACACTTTTTTCATAAAGTGAAAACACAATTTACATTTTTCCTCCATTTTTCATTCACATTTCACCACTAGAACCCAACATTTATATTACAATTCAATCAATTATTTGTATCATATTAATTTTTTAAAATTTTATTTTATATAATAAAGTTAGACTTTTTAAAATCGTCCCATCTTGTTGAATTCTCTTTGAAATCGGTACAGTTAGGTTAATTTTCAATTTTGGGGGGTTAAAACATTATGTAAGCGTCAACGGGAAGAAGTTAGAAATGCTACTGAGCATAATTCCGTAGGATTTTGATCAAAAACTATTTAAACAATGTTTAAAAAGTGATGAATTAGGGAAGGGTAAAATTCAGAAATAGCATACTTATCCCCTTAATTATGAGTTACATAGCAACAGTTTCATAATTACATAATATAGCAAGTTGTATTTTGTATTTTTGCAAACTGTTGCTATAAAAATACAAATTCATATGATTTTTACTGCCCTTATGATCGATATGTATTTTGTATTTTTGCAAACTGTTGCTACAAAAATACAAATACATATGCTACAAAATGTAATTTGATAAAAGTGTTGTTATTTTTTGTAATTTAATACTTAAATATGTTACTTTATGTATTTTTTCCAACAAAAATCTATATTGTATGAGTGAAAATCTATTAATATCGATCATGGGCTAAAAATTTGCATCTACTGAGATTAAGTACCCAATAATAAATTTTATTTTTATTTTTTGAACAATAAAATTAAATTTTAAATCATACGAAAGCAAAAATATCTAATACCTTGTATTTTACTATTCATGATCGATGGAATACCTTACTCAAAATGCTGCAGCTAATTTAATTTTAATAAGAGTAATAAGCTTATTTCGCAGTTGTAACTTTAGTTGTTAATTACTTATTACTAGCTTTTAGTCATTTTCATCACCCTAGGCCAAGGGGAAAATCCAATATTTTATTAATTTTAAATTAAAATATATTTTACAAGTATAATTTAATTCAATAGCTTTTAGATTTATATTTTGTGACCTTTAATTTGTAACACAAAATGTTGTTGGGACAATGATGGAAAATAGAGAAATTTTTACTTAAATAATGTTTTTTAAAGACATTATTATCTTAAATGATGTTACTTTTATTTTATTACGACTATTACTTACTTTTATTATTAATAGCTTAATTTTCTCCTCTATTGTCTTCTCCACAATCAATATCTATATCGGGGCTCTGACTCCGATAATCACCACAATACGCAACTACACCGCCTTCTTCTCCTACACACCACCACCATCATAAGAACAAATAAAAGTCAACAAACTAAAAAATGTCTAGATCTGATCAAAATTATTGAATTTTGCCAGAGCTGCGTTGGCTATGGTGGTTTCGACGTTTTTTCGACGAGCTTTGGCCTGGAGGTCAGAGTTGGAAGGGAAGGAAAAAAATGAGGTAGTGTTGGGTGATAGAGGAAATGTTGAAATTTCAGCACATACATAGAGTCAATGCGCAGCGGAAAAATAAATAGAAACGTACCTTCAACCATTATTGTTCAAGTATTGTGAAGAATCACTTTTGTCAAAACCTTAAAAAGAAAAGATGCAAAGAGACATTTAAGAATCTTCTAGCCTATGTGTATCCAAAGTATGCCAGGCTGATGGAGTCACAGGCGTATTTATAGGTAGGCTAGGGATTTTTAGAAAAATAACTGGACTTTCATAGTTATTTCTTGTCATCAAAGAAATATCATGTATACATAACTCAGAGAAAAAGTAATTGATTGATTTAATACTTTACTTGGGAGACCAGGTAATTACTTACCAAAAATATGTGGGTCATTAATACGTAATATTCTTACATTCTCCCTGTAACACCCTACATCATTCTTGACTTGATTTCACTCCTAGTTGCATGTATAAGGAAATTAAAGCCAGTAAATTTTCTAAGTGTTGAGAGACTTAGGCTTATGTTGAACCTCCTAACTTCGAAGATTTTTGGTTCCGACTCCGAGACGTAATTTTTGTGTTAATTCATGATCAGGGTTGTAAAGGACATGCCTCGGGGGAGTTTCAAATTTTTCGGTTGAAGATTAGGTCTTGTTTGGATCATGAAAATAGTGGGTCACCACGATTGCACCGCATCGCGGTGCCTATGGCGATGAGACCCTTGGAGCGTCGCGGTGGGCCTCCTAAATGCAATTCTATTACTAGTTTAAAGACCTGAGGGGCAATTATGTTTTTTTCTATCAATTTTATACGTCTAATCCGATCAATAACGTTATTAGGGCACAAAATTTCTCATTTCCTTCAAACTTACTCTCAAACAAACCCTCCCCTCTTCCCAAAGATCAAGAATTCAATCCTTCTAAGTTCAAGATTCTCAAGAAAGGTGTCAAGATTAGGGTTTCACTCTTCAAACTAAGAACTTAAGGTATGTGGGACTACCCTAAACTTAATTGGCATAGATTTTATTATCTTGTCAAGTTTAACAAATCTCTAACTATGTTCACAAAGAAGAGTTTTTGATATTGTTTCAAAAGGCATGTATCATGGAATTGTTTAGAAGTAAATATATGTTGTCTTAAACCATTTTTCATGGAATTGAACTATAACTTTGTGTATAGATATATATATATACATACATATATATATATATATATATACACATACATATATATATATACACATACATATATATATATATACACATACATATATATATATATACACATACATATATATATATACACATACATATATATATATATACACATACATATATATATATATACACATACATATATATATATATACACATACATATATATATATATATATATATACACATACATATATATATATACACATACATATATATATATACACACATACATATATATATATATATATATATATATATACACACACATATATATATATATGTATATATGTTTTTTTTGTATTGTAAAGTTTGATTGAGAGCATGAATGACAAAACTCTCTCTCCCATTATGCTATCTTTGAGTTAGAGTGTTGTGGGTTGTTTAAATGCTCAAATTTTCTTAAAGGAAATAAGAGAATGAATTCATTTCTAATGATCATGGATTTGATATTGTTTATGATGTGTTGAGAGGGTGTTTTCGTATGGTAATTGTAATACCCCAGAAAATTTTTTGTCGAAATTTTGTGCGTAAACGTATTGGGTCTTATCTTCTAGAACGATTTATAATTTTTCGTGTGGAATTTCCTAGAGTTAGACCCACCGTTGCGAAGAGCATCGAATAATCTTCCAACGATATGTGGATCATCCAAAACGGACACCCGAGCGATGAGTTACGAACATTCCGATCGGACGGTGAATAGTGATGAACAGTAAAACGTACAGGAAAAAGTACGGAGGCCAGACGTATTTTTGCTCCAACTTTGAATGATCATAACTCCTTGTACATAATTAACTGTGTGATATGCTATATATCAACGGAAATCCCTGAGAGTCTTCTTTCCAATGAAATTGATTTCATCCAATTTGGACATCGGAGTAAAAAGTTATGGCCAATTTACTTCAGCCTATCGGATAGATCACTGAAGGGCAGATTTGACATTGATTGATTTTTAAAGGTATTTTGGTCATTTCCCATTATTGTAACCCTCTATATATACCCCCTTTGAGCTGAGAATTGTCAATAATTTTCTCTCATTTCTCTTATATCTCTCTCTCAAAATATATGCATATATATATATATATAGAGAAGAAGAGGAGTTAGGGTTAGGGTTCCAATTGGGGGAAAATCGATTCAAGGCTTCGCTTCGCGAATTCCTTCCGTCAATCTCTTCGGCTAAGAAATCTAAGGTATGCAAGTGTTTATCTATGGACTCCTTTCGTCCATAGAGTCCACGAATCCCTTTTTGAAAGTTCAAGTTATATATATATATATATATATTCTAGACTTTGATGATGTGTATATATATATGTTGATTGATATTTGATGGTTGAGATATATATGATGATTATGCATGTTGGTTGATATATATATATGTGTGTTGGATGAGATATATGGGGTGGCGGAAAACATGAGAACTTGACGAATTCACCAATGCCTAAAAGTGCATGTAAGGTGTTTGTGGAATTGTCTAAGAGGCTATAAATTTATGTTCTTAGGATATAATAAGTTCTAAATGACTAGACTACTTTCTATGTATACGTTCAACATGAACTCTATGTTATTGCCTAAAATTGGGGATGTTGTGTGGAAGGCTTACGATATGGTTGTAAGTGCGGACGAGGGATTTAGTTGGTGGAATTAAGATGAATGATGGTGTTGTAGCACATGTAATTGCTCATACTGACCTATGCCCTAAATGGTGCATGCAAGGTAATTGTAGAAATGCCTAGTTGAAGAAGAATGGATCGTATGACCCCTTGTGATTGAAGTGATGAGTTCATACCATACTTGCATGCTACGTGTTTGCTATGGTGCTTAAGGGAAATGATAAGGCCATTAGGCCAAGATAAGTGTGAAATGTCTAATTATGGGTCGAATTGCATATATCAAGATCTTAAAGGAAAGAACCTTGAGAAGTGAATCACGATATGTTGAATGTATGTTATTTGTGTGTATCCCGATTGGATGAACTATGTTATGTTGTATTCTTCTTTAACCATATGCATCCTTGTTGAATGATATACGATGTAATGGCATGAGATCCCAATACTTGTATATGAATATGATCTTCAAATGATTGGTGTGAGGTGTTAATGAATGCATGGTGCATGATGGCCTGTGGGAATGTGAGTATGCGTTGTTGTATACTACGTATTACTTATGTTATTGATTGCTAGGGGTAAGTATGCCCAAAATAGTCTGTTGGTCTAGAGCTGAGTCAGTTCCGCGATAGTCTTAGTCGTGCTACGATTGATGAATTTCTGATGATTTGAGAACTTAAAATGAATTCCGTGAGAACTTAGTATGTGGAGTTTTGAACAAGAATATCTTTTCATTCTTGTGCCAAATAATTGATTTTATCATTAGAATTTCATGATTTTGTAAAGTGGGTAAATACCCAAGATGTTTTAATGACGAATTATGAGGTTATGAAAAATATAAATTGTTTAATCTTTGAGGTACATGATTACTTTATTATTCCCAAGTTATGATTTGATATGGTGAATTTCATATTTCTACCATGAGTTGATATTTCAAGTGTTTTCAAGATATGATTTATGGAACTTTGAATCGTCCAATATTGGTATACATAATAACCTTATTATCTTGTTTTCTTGAATTGAGGTTTTATGCCATAAATTGCATACCACTACTATGAAATTTAATTTTTTTTGAGGATTCTTGATATAAGAGCCATGATTTGAGTTACATTACGATATACAAAATCTTACTATGATTTGAAGATCTTAAATGCTTTTCAAAATCTATTGTCATGATTTGAATATTGAAATGAAAGAATGATCATTTGAGAATATTGATTTACATCCGCAGAGTCGGGATGATTTATATTGATTTTAAGCTCGCAGAGACGAAATGCTTTGTTATTGATACCATGTTGATGTTGAGGAAAATTAAAATGTTTTGAGCTAAAATGTGTTGAGTTAGGAATCCACAAATTGATATGATTTGATAAATGAGAAAGAGATTTGATTTGGTCTTTATGATAGACCCTTGTGATGTTGTGGTGGATTTCCTAATGCGTTCTGAGCTAGTCGGGGAGTATAACTTAGCACCGAGAGAGAAATTTGGTATTTCCCCAAACCTGTGTGCCACCATAGGGTTGTTGATGATATATTGTTGGCCAGAGAGCCGAATTGTGACTATGAAAGCTTTAAGGTTGTACTCCCTGGCAAGAGTACAACACTCCCGCCAATGGGAGTGCTCTCCCTAGGAGGTCAAACATTGGTATTCCACACGGCTTACGTGGGGTTGTCAGTTATAGGAAACTCCCCTGTCCATAAGAGTATGTTTCTTGAACTATCGAGTAGCTCCGAGTCTTGAGTTGATGAGTTTGGTCGTCTATGATGAGTCATGAGAATTTATGATGAATATTGATAATTTTATGATGAATTATGGGATTTTACTTATGTTTTCCTCTCTATAATATTATGAGAAGTATGGATAATGAAATTCAAGCCATGTGAGTCTTCATTTTCCGTACGCATGTTTTATGAAATCAAAGATATTATTCAAATTATTGCGTGCACCTCCACATATTCAGTTGCTTATGAGGAGTCATGGTGAGTTATGTAACTACTTCCCATGATTTTTGTTTCAGTATAAATCTTCAGGAGTCAGGGGTGTGAGTGTATTCGATTGATCAGTGTTGGTATTCCTGTGATTCAGTAATGCATTACCCCAGCACAGTAGTGAGTTCCGAGGACAGTAAAGTGGTATCCGAGCTGTGGTATCTGGAGTCGTTATAATTGTTATAGTGGTTGTGAACTGTGCATTCATATATGTGTACTCGTTCGTTATTCTCATGATTATTCTATTGATTAAATGTTTATGCATAAGCCCTTGCATTTATCCTTCCCTGCTTGCATACTCAGTACATCTTAGTACTGACGCATTCGCGCTATGGTGTTCTTTTATTTTGGGGCACCATAGGTTCAGATGAGTGAAACTTGGAGCATCTTAGAAGTCACTTGTATAGCAGCAGTGGGTGCAGCAGTGAGTCCTCATCATCCGAGGATGTTGTTATTAAAGTACTTGATTTTAGTAGACGGAGTTAGTTGGAGAATTATCCCTTCAACTCCACAGTTCAGGCAGGGTAGAGGCTTTTCAGACAGATGTATTAGTGTGTGGTTTAAGGTATTGTATATTTGTAGATGTTTGAACCTTATGGCAAGTGTTAGCCAGTTTTTGCATGTATTTTATTATATTATGCAGTTAACAGGTACAGATATCAGAAAAAGGGTTAGCTTTTGGTCCTTCGGGATCATAAGCACCGTGTGGCGTTCCGATTCTCGGGAATCGGGGCGTTACAGTAATCTTACATGTGTCAAATTAACAACTTTCATGGGTTTTTGAGTAAAGCAAACATGATATGGCCACCTTATGATTGTACTATTAAGCGGAGAGTGTTTTGATGTAAACTCAAATGGAACTTTATAGCATGTCTCTCTCTCTTTTATATGGAGTTTAAAAACTTTGGATGGTCATTGACATGGTGATAAGTAAAAAAGGCTACAGATATGTTATCATGAATTTGAATAACTTGCAAGTCGGGGTATGATGGTACCCGGTGATAACGTGCCCTTAATAAAATAAGGGTTGAATGTTTTGAAAGTATAAAACATGGGTTTAAAGAACTAAAAATTGGGCTTAAGAGTGCTAGCTCCCGAAGAAAGCATTTGAGTGTAAGGGCTCATTGCTGGAAATCGTGGTTTGCCAGTACAGTTATTATCCTGAAAAGGGACAACTAGGACATCATGTAAGGGTGATATCATGGTATACCTGCAAGGGGGTGTACCAACTTATGAAAACTCCAATCTTTGTAGAAAACTTGGATTGGGGGCTTGACCGCCGAGTCAATGGCGGATTCCACATAGCCCGTAGAATTACAGATTGTAGGGTGTACCGACTAGCTCAGAAGAAAAATAAAGAGTGAGTCAATATTGTCAGAATTGTCTCGAAATTCACTACAGTATGCCCATGTATTTTTTTTACTTATAATATGTTCACTATTATTTTGAAATGCTCTCACCTACATTGTATAAAAACATACTATTTTGGGTTGTTTCACACACTAGTACATTTGTATTGACCCCCTATATTTCAGGATATGAGGCTTAGTCCCTGGGTCCCGCTAAGCAGTAGATGATTGTCAGACATTTGGAATTGGTGAGCCTCTCTTATTTCGAAAGACCTTCTCATGTGATGATTTTAATTGTGTTTTGTTCATGGTCTGATCGGGGACCTTGTCTCGGATTCAGACAGATGTTGTTTTCAGTTGAGTAGAGATTTCGTAGACTTGTATTGGATGGTTTCTGGTCTTTTTGAACTTATGCTTGTATTGTTTAGTTTTTATGATAAGATCACCATGTTTTCATTTTGTTTTTCCACATTTCCATAGTATGTGAATTATAAATATGATTGCCGGTTAGAAAGACTCTCGGACCTTTATGGTTCAGGATACCTGTCGTGGCCAGGGCCTCAGTTTGGGTCGTGACAAACTTGGTATCATCGAACGGTTCACGGTCCCAGGGTGTCTGCAAAATCGCGTGGGGTAGATTCTTTTTTATTGGTGTGTGGTGCGCCACACTTATAAGGGGGAAGCTACTAGGCGTTTAGGAATGTCTCTCTATCCTTCATGTCTTAGATGCTTTAGAGTCTGAATGTCCCCCCTAACTCATGATTTCATATATTTTATAGATTCATCATGCCTCATCGTAAATCAAACGAGCAAAACACTCATGTTGATGATGTCCGCCCTATACATGGGATACAGACCCGTAATAGAGCTCGTACTCCAGAATTTATTACTACTCCAGGAGTTCCTCCAATCCTAACTAGTCTACCTCAGTCTCCTCAGACCAATACCAACTATACTCAGCCTCCTCAGATAGAAGTCTTAAATGCTGAGTTCCGACAGTCCATCCATATGATTGCTCGGCTAGTGGCTTCTCAGTCCCGTCTATCTGAAAATATGAGTTTGAGGCTTGGTTCATCTGAATCTACTCGAGTTGGTCAGTTTATGAAGATGAACCCACCCACCTTTACTGGAACAAAGATTGAGGACTCTCAAGGGTTTAGTGATAATCTATAAAATATTTTTAGAGTTTGAATGCTTATGAGGTTGAAGGAGTTGAGTTGGCATCCTATCAGTTGAAGGACATAGCTAATAGTGGTACAATGAATGGGAAGATTTGAGGGGTGGAGATGCTGACCCTTCTGTATGGGGTGACTTTGTAGAGGCTTTCCTGGATCGTTTCTTTCCCTAAGAACTGAGGGAAGCAAAGGCCGAACTAATTTTGAACCTGAAATAGGGAAAGATGAGTGTAAAAGAGTATACTTTAAAGTTCACCCAGTTGTCCCGTTATGCTCCAGAATTAGTGGGAAACATGAGAGCTCGAATGAGGAAGTTCGTATCTGGTCTCTCGGATGATTTGGTATTGGAATGTAAGAGAGGAATGCTAACCAGGGACATGGACTTCTCCAGGTTATCGGTGCATATGCAATAGGTAGAAGAGGAGAAGAAGAGACAGGCAGAGGTAAGGGAGAAAGGAAGGCAGGCTAAGAGAGCTAGATTTGTAGATCAACATGCTAGTTAGAAACAAGGTGGCAGGTCAGAATAGAGGTGGTTCAATAAGAAATTTTAGAGCAATGCTCAGTCTTCAGCCAGCGCATATGCACCCAAGCCTCCAGGTGAGTAGCAGTTCCAGTCGGGAGATAGGCCTAGAGCTCAAGGTACTCAAGCCCAGGAGAGTGTGACTCAGCCTTTTAGGTCATACCCTCACTGTGGTAATTATGGAAAAAATCACTAGGGAGGTATTTGTTCAGTGGTAAAGTGTGTTATGTGTATGGTCGGCCTGACTATTTTCAGAGGGACTGCCTCTCAGCTTGAGGGGATCTTGGATGTGTGAAGTCCCAGGCAATTTCCACAGCCCTTCTTCATAAGAGTATTGTTTCTACTACTAGAGGTGATCGTAATAGGGTATATGTTTTATCTAACAGCATTGAGGCAGAGACTTCTCCAGATATTGTTATGGGTATGTTATAGATTTTCTCCCGTGATGTGTATGTGTTACTTCATCCTGGGTATACTTTGTCTTATGTGACCTCTTATGTGGTAGTTAGTTTTGGTTTTTAACCTAAAAATATTTCAGAACCCTTTTTTGTTTCTACTCATATTGGTGATTCTATTGTGGCTAGGAGAGTTTATAGAAATTGTGTGGTATCTATTTTTTATCATGATACTGTGGCTGATTTTGTAGAGCTGGACATGATTGATTTTGATGCTATTCTGGGAATGGATTGTCTCCATTCATACTATGCTACCTTAGACTGTAGAACCAGAAAGGTCACCTTTTATTTTCCTAACGAGTCAGTGATAGAGTGGGAAGGATATTCTCTTGCCCCTAGAGGGAAATTCATATCTTATCTTAGAGCCCGTAAGCTCATATCAACGGGTTATTTGTACCATCTTGTTCGGGTCAAAGATTCTAGCACTGAAAGTCCTTCCCTCCAATCTGTTCATGTAGTTAATGAATTCCTGGAAGTCTTTCCTGATGACCTCCCTGGGATACCACCAGATAGGGAGATAGATTTTGGTATTGACCTGTTGTCAGGCACCTGACCTATTTATATTCCTTCATAATAATGTCAACCGCAGAATAGAAAGTGTTGAAAGAGTAGTTAAAAGACCTTCTCGATAAAGGCTTTATTTATCCTAGTGTCTTTTCCTAGGGTTCTCATATACTCTTCGTGCGTAAGAAAGACGGCTCCCTTCATATGTGTATAGATTACTGTTAGCTGAACAAACTTACAGTTAAGAATAAATACCCTCTTCCCAGAATCGATGATCTTTTGGACCAACTTCAGGGTGCCAAATATTTCTCTAAGGTAGACCTTCGTTCGGAGTATTATCAGTTGAAGGTTAGGGAGGCTGATGTTCCCAAAACAACTTTCCAAACCCGCTACAGTCACTATGAATTCTTGGCCATGTCTTTCGGATTGACTAATTCCCCCGCAGCCTTCATGGACCTAATGAATAGGGTGTTTCATCAGTTTCTAGATCTGTTCATCATAGTTTTTATTGATAAAATATTAGTTTATTCTAAGAATGAGGAGGATCATGCAAATCACCTCCGAATCATCCTTCAGACCTTTAGAGATCATGAGTTGTATGCAAAATTTTCCAAGTGTGAATTCTGGATTAGTGCTATTATTTTTCTGGGGCGCATTGTTTCTAGTGAGGGAATTAAAGTTAACCCTAAAAGGTTGAAGCCGTGAGAAAATGGCCCAGATCCACGACTCCAATCGATAGTCAAAGCTTTTTGGGTTTGGCAGGGTATTACAGAAGATTTTTAGAGAGTTTTTCCTCCATAGTTGCTCCACTTACAAGATTGACTCAGAAAAAGGTAAAATTCTTGTGGTCCGACTCTTGTGAGAATAGATTTGACAAATTAAAAGAAAAATTAACTACCACAACAGTTTTGACTCTTCCTGAGGGTACAAAGGGTTGTGTTATGTATTGTGATGCATCCTAGGTGGGACTTGGGTGTGTACTTATGCAGCATGGTAAGGTGGTGGCCTATGGATCTAGATAGTTAAAGATGCACGAAACGAGCTACTCTACATATGACTTGGAGTTAACAACGGTTGTGTTCGCACTAAAGATATGGCGTCATTATTTTTATGGGGTGCATGTTGATATATTTACCGATCACAAAAGTTTGTAGTATATTTTCATGCAGAAAGAACTAAATTTCAGATAGAGGAGATCGCTAGAGTTGTTGAAGGATTATGATATGAGCCTGCATTATTATCCGGGCAAGGCTAATGTGGTGGCCGACGCCCTTAGCAGATTGTTAATGTGCAGTCTTTCTCATGTGGAGGAAGGAAAGAGAAATATAATGAGGGATATTCATCGACTTGCAACTTTGGGAGTTAGACTCCTGGATTTTGAAGATGAAGGGGTATTCGTTCATGAGATTGCTAAATCATCCTTATGTGCTGAGGTTAAGGGAAAAAAATCAGAGATCTCATTTTGATGCAAATCAAGGAGGATGTTGGTCAACAAAAGGTGATGGCTTTTGAAATTGGAGGTGATGGGATTTTGAGGTACCAAGGTAGGCTATGTGTGTTGAATGTGGATGGGTTGTGAGACAGAATTCTTGATGAAGCTCACACTTCTAGGCATGTTGTTCACCCCGGTTTTACAAAAATGTATCATTATTTTAAGGAGATTTATTGGTGGAATAACATGAAAAGAGATATTGTTAATTTTGTATCTAAGTGTTTGAATTGTCAACAAGTAAAGGTAGAACATTTGAGACCAGGCGACACTTCCCAAGAGATAGCTCTGCCCATATGGAAATGGGAGATGATCAACATGGACTTCATTCCAGGGATTCCAAGATCTCGAAACCAATATGACTCCATTTGGGTGATTGTGGACAAGATGACTAAGTCTACCCATTCCCGTGCGGATAAATTATTTGGGAGATGACTATGCTAAGCTGTACATTCAAGAAATAGTTCGGTTTCATGGGGCTCCCATATTTATTATATCCGATCGAGGTACACAGTTTTCTTCTCAGTTTTGAAGATCTTTCCATAGAGGTTTAGGTATCCAAGTAAACCTTAGTATTGCTTTCTACCCTCAGACAGATGGATGAGCAGAACACACCATACATACCTTGAAAGATATGTTGAGGTCCTGTGTGATTGACTTTAAGGGTAGTTGGGAGGACCATTTTTCATTGATAGAGTTTGCCTACAATAATAGTTATTATTCAAGTATTCAAATGGCTTTTTTTGAAGCCTTTTATAGGAGGAGATGTAGGTCTACAATTAGGTGGTATGAAGTGGGTGAAACACGATTGTTTGGGCTTGACCTTGTTCATCAGGTGATGGAGAAAGTAAAAATCTTTAGGGAGCAACTTAAGATAGCTCAGAGCCACCAAAAGTCCTATGCCGATGTTAGAAGAAAGGAGTTGGAATTTGAGGTTGACGATTGGTTATTTCTAAACGTCTCCCCTATGAAGGGGGTCATGAGATTTGGAAAGAAAGGCAAGCTTAACCCTCGTTACATAGGCCCATACCATATTACAAGAAGGATTGGTGGAGTTGCTTATGAATTAGATTTATGTACGAGTCAGGCTTTTGTACATCTTGTATATCATGTATCAATGTTGAAAAAACATATAAGAGATCATTCTCTTATGTTGCCTGTGGAAGAAATTAATGTAAAAGACTCATTGTCATATGAAGAAGAACCCATTGCCATTTTAGATCGTCAAGTTCGGAGGTTGAGGAGTAAGGAGATAATTTTGGTTAAGGTGTTGTGGAAGAATAAAAAAGTTGAGGAATCTACTTGGGAATCGGAGGATGACATGTATACGAGGAACCCAGCTCTTTTTGAAACCGCAGATGATGTTATGGAGGGTACAAATTTTATACTACTCTTTTCTTTCATTGCAGTGCTTAAAATCGTGCCTGTTGTATCCCGAGTCATCATTCGGGGATGAATGATCCCAAGGGGGGATAATTGTAACACCCCGATCATTCTTGACTTGATTTTACTCCTAGTTGCATGTATAGGGAAATTAAAGCCTAGAAATTTTCTAAGTGTTGAGAGACTTAGGCTTATGTTGAGCCTCCTAACTTTGAAGGTTTTAAATTTGGTCTTTTCGGACGAGGATTGGGTCGTATTTTGATCAAGAAAAGAGTAGGTCACCGCGATTTCACTGCATCGTGGTGCCTATGGAGATGAGATCCTTGGCGCATCATCGTGGGCCTCCAAAATGGGATTTTATTATGAGTTTAAAGTCCTGATGGGCAATTATGTCTTTTCCTATCAATTCTATACGTCTAATCTCGATCAATAGCGTTATTAGGAACTAAATTTCTCATTTCCTTCCAAATTACTCTAAAAAAACCCTTCTCTCTTCCCCATAGATCAAGAATACCATCCTCCTAAGTTCAAGATTCTCAAGAAAGGTGTCAAGAGTAGGGTTTCACTCTTCAAACTAAGAACTTAAGGTATGTGGGACTACCCTAAACTCCATAGTCATATATTTTATTATCTAACCAAGTTTAAAAAATCATTAACTATGTTCACAAAGAAGGGTTTTTGATATTGTTTCGAAAGGCATGTATCATGGAATTGTTTAGATAAAAATATATGATGTCTTGAATCATTTTTGTGGAATTTAACTATAACTATGTATATATATATATATATAGAGAGAGAGAGAGAGAGATAGAGAGAGATAGAGAGATGTTTTCTTTGTATTGTAATGTTTGATTGAGAGCATGAATGACAAAACTCTCTCTCCCATTATGATATCTTTGTGTTAGAGTGTTATGGGTTGTTTAAATGCTCAAATTTTCTTAAAGGAAACAAGAGAGTGAATTCTTTTCTAATTATCATGGATTTGATATTGTTTATGATGTGTTGAGAGGGTGTTTTTGTATGGTAATCTTACATTGTGTCAAATTAACAACTTTCATGTGTTTTTGAGTAAAGCAAACATAGTATGGCCACCTTATGATTGTACTATTAAGAGAAGAGTGTTTTGATGTAAACTGAAATAAAACTTTATAGCATAACTCTCACTCATATAAATTTTAAAAACTTTGGGTGGTCATTGACATGATGATAAGTACAAAGGGCCACCGATATGTTATGATGAATTTGAATGACTTGCAAGTCGGGTTATGATGGTACCCGGTGATAACGTGACCTTAATAAACTAAGTATTGAATGTTTTGAACGTATAAATCATGGTTTTAAAGAACTAAAAATTGGGCTTAAGAGAGCTAGCTGGTTACTCGAAGAAGGCATTTGAGTGTAAGAGCTCATTGCTGGAAACCGTGGTTTTCCAGAATGAGTATTATCCGGAAAAGGGATAACTAGGACATCATGTAAGGGTGATGCCATAGTATACCTGCAAAGGGATGTACCAACTTATGAAAACTTCAATATTTGCGGTAAACTTGAATTGAGGGCTTGACCGCTGAGTCAATGGCGGATTCCACCTAGCCCATGGAATTACATATTGTAGTGTGTACTGACTAGCTCAGAAGAAAAATAAAGAGTGAGTCAAGATTTTCAGAATTTATTCGAAATTCACTAAAGTATGCCCATGTATTTTTTGTACTTTTAATATGTTCATTGTTATTTTGAAATGCTCTCACCTACATTGTATAAAAACATGCTATTTTGGGTTGTTTCACATACCGGTACATTTGTATTGACCTCCTATATTTCAGGATCTGAGGTTTAGTCTCGGGTTTTCTCTAAGCAGTAGATCATTGTCAGACTTTTGAAATTTTTGAGCCTCCTTTATTTCAGAAGTCCTTGTCTCATGTGATGATTTTGATTATTTTTAGTTCATGGTCCGATCGGGGCCCTTGTCCCAGATTCAAACAGATGTTGTTTTCAGTTTAATAGAGATTTCGTAGACTTTTATTGGATGGTTTCGGGTGTCTTTAAACTTATTCCCGTATTGTTTAGTTGTTATGATAAGATGACCATATTTCTATTTTGTTTTTCCGCATTTTCATAGTATACGAATTATGCATATGATTGCCAGTTAGAAGGGCTCTCGGCCTTCATGGCTCGGGGTATCCGCGGCCTAGGGCCTCGGTTCGGGTCGTGACACTCCCACTTGACCCATATATCAAAATCAAACAATCCTTTATGAGTGAAAATAAATAATATGGTCATAAACGCATATTCACTCAACTTAATAGTTATGCAAAAATCACTTTTATCAAGACTATATTAATATAAGAATTGCGGCAGTCACGTTCTTAATAAAAAATTTACTTTCATGTATTACGATGTACAATATATTTTAAACAAAGTGTCCAACAACTTTATAAATGATCTTAATATAAGTCATTCTGAGTCCAACTTTATTTGATCCAATGATCACTTTATAATACATGAAAATCAAAATGTGCACGTTCATGTATATAAAAATGATAATGTCTAGACAAATTGTTAGAGAATATAACAAGATTACAATGAGTTACTAAGTCCCATACGGGTCACATGATCTGTGGAAACATTAGCTGATAAACCTTTAGTCATAGGATCAACAATCATCAAAGTAGTAATAACATGTTCAGAACTCACATGTTGTTTCTTGACATGATCTCTAACGATCAAATACTTTATGTCGATATGCTTACTTCGGATACAACTCTTATTATTCTTAAAAAATAATACCATAACTGAATTATCACAAAATAATTTTAATGGTCTTGCAATAGAATCGACAACTTTAAGTCCTGGAGTAAAATTCTTCAACCATAACATTTGTGATGTAGCTTCATAGCATGCTATAAATTCAGCTTCCATTGTGGATGTTACAACAATGGTTTGCTTAACACTTCTCCAAGACACAACACCTCCAGCAAAAAGAAAAATGTATCCAAAAGTATATTTACCACTATCTTTGCATCCACCCAAATTAGAGTCTGAATACCCAGTGACTTCCAATGAGTCAGAATATATATATATAAGCTTAAGATCCTTAGTTCCTTGTAAATATCTCAAAACCTTTTTGCCAGGTTTTCAATAATCAAGACCTGTATTACTTTGATATCTGTCAAGCATTCCTACTACAAAGGCAATATCACGTCTAGTGCAGACCTGTGCATACATAAGGCTCCCAACAAGTGAAGCATATGGAACGCCTTTCATTTGTTCTTGTTATAATGCATTTTGTGGGCATTGATTCAATGAAAATTTATCACCTTTAATGATAGGTGTTGCTGTAGGTGAACAGTTTTTCATTCTGTATCTTTCTAATATTCTTTCAATGTAGGCTCTTTGAGATAGTCCAATCAATCGTTGAGATATATCTCTGTGAATCTCTATGCCAATGACATATAAGGCTTCATTCATATCCTTCATTTTAAAATTTTTGCAAAGAAACTATTTCGTCTCATGCAACAACCCCAAATCATTACTAACAAGTACAATGTCATCCACATATAGGACTAGGAAAATATATTTACTCCCACTTATCTTAAGGTATATACATTGATGAATGATGTTTTCCATAAATACGAATGAAGAAACAACATTATGAAATTTAATATACTATTGGTGGGAAGCCTAATTTAGTCAATAAATTAATTTATTCAACTTGCAAACAAGGTAATTTTGATTCTTATCACTAAATCCTTTAGGTTGACGCATGTATACCTCTTCTTCAAGATATCCATTCAAGAAAGCCCTTTTTCACATCCATTTGATGTATCTCTAAATCAAAATGAGCTACCAATGTTGTGATTATACTTAATGAATCCTTCTTTGACATATGAGAGAAGGTTTCATGATAATCAATACCTTCTTTTTGAGTGAAACCCTTGACTACAAATCTAGCTTTATATCACTCAACATTACCAGATGAGTCTCTTTTGGTTTTATAAACCCATTTAGATCCTATAGTAAGAGACTTTTTTTGGTAATTCAATGAGATTTCAGACTTTATTTTTAGCCATAGATTCTATCTCTTCTTTCATTACATCATACCAAAGTGTGGAGTTTTATCCACTCATGGCTTGTGAAAATGAACATAGATCATCCTTTAGTCTAATATCATAATTAAACTCTTGAAGATATACAACATAGTCACTAAAAATTGCTGATCTACGAACTCTTGAGGATCTTCTTACTTCCACTAGTTCAGTTGATCCTTTAATAATGGATTCAGGTAAAGTGGGTTGTTCTTCATATGGCTCATCATATGGTGATGGCTCTTGAATTTTTAAATCTTCAGGTAATTCATGAGAATTTAACTGATTTAAGTTTTTAGTATATAAAGGTGCCATAAGTGGTCCTCTTATCTCTTTTAGTTCCACCAGTTGAGTTGAACCACTCCTACTTACTTTATGTTTCCCTAAAAATTTAGCATTTCTAGCCTCAACAATTTTAGGAGAAAGAGAAGAACAATAAAACTTGAATACTTTACAATTAACCATATAACCTATAAAGAAACTGCTTATTGTTCGTTCATCCCTTTTTTTTAAATGTGGATTGTAAATCCTCACTTCAGTTGGATATCCTCAACCGTGTAAGTGGCTTAAACTAGGTTTTCATCCTTTAAATAATTTAAAAGGTGTCTTGGACAACCTTGGATGGAACCCTATTTAAAATATACATAGGGGTTTTTAAGTCTTCACTCTATAAGGATAAAGATAAACTTAATCTACTAATCATGCTTCTTACTATGTCCATTAATGTCCCATTCCTTCTTTCTGCCATATCATTTTGTTGTGATATTTCTAGCATGGTATATTGTGCAATTATACCTTCTTTTTCAAGGAACTCAGCAAACAAACCTTTAACTTGTCCCCTTTTTATGTACCTACCATAATATTCTTCACCCCTATCATACCATACAATTTTGATCTGAGCTTCAATTTATTTCTCTACTTCTATTTTAAAATTTTGAAAAACATCAAGTGCTTCTAATTTATTAAACAAAAGATATATATATATATATATATATATATATATATTTTGAATAGTCATTAATAAATGAGATGAAATATCTTTCACCATTCAAGCAAGAGGTAGGAAAAGGTCCACAAATATTTGTATACATGATCTCAAGCAATTGAGAACTCCTTTTGGCATCTTTTGTAAATCTGTTGATCTGCTTACCTTTATGTAGTCTACACAAGTCCTAATGTCAGAAAAATCAAGAACTCTAAGAACTCCATCATTAACTAACCTTTTGATTCTTTCAATAAAGATATGTCCCAATCTCTTATGCAAAAGACTTGATGAGTTCTCATTGATAATACATCGCTTAGTGCCAATTTCTTTATCATGCAGAGTGATGACATTATATTCATGAATAAATTTAAATAACTTTCCGTACATATTTTCAAAACCAATTATTGTATTGCCTTTTAAAATTTTCATTGTAGACAAATGAAATTTGAAATCATAACCAACTATGGAGAATCTAGAAAGAGAAATTAAATTTCTAGAATACGATGGAACATAAAAAGTGTTTTCTAAATCTAATTGAAAGTCATATTTTAAAATGATTCTATACATCCTCACGCCTTCCACATGTGATGTCGTTCTATTTCCAGAATAAATATTTTGTTCACTTTTTGTCGGCTTCCTTATAGTTAGCAAACCCTTTCTCAGGAGACACTTCTTGTAGTTCAGTCAATCTTTCTTTCAGTGTCCCTTCTTTCTGCAGAAATGGCAAGTGCCTTTATTAAGACTGTCCTTCTTCTTCATAGGAACACTTTTTCCCTTTATTGCATTTTTCTTATCATGATTCACTAAATATGCACTTTCAGGTATCTCATGCTTCATCCTCTCTTATTCTTGTGCACATAGTCAAGAGTTCATTGACTGACCATATATATTTATGCGTGTTGTAAGATATATTGAGCGTACCATATTCCATAGGAAGAGAGTTGAGAATAAAATGCACAAAAAATGGTATAGACATATCAATCTCAAGGGATATAAGTTTAGCAGCAATATCTCTCATTTTCATAATGTGCTCACACACTGTACGACTTATGTCAAATGTCATACTTGAGAGCCTCTTCATAAGGGTGGTGGCCAACGTTTTTTCAGAGCTTACAAATTGTTCATCAATTGTCTTCATGTAAGCTTTGAAATTGTCCTTGTTAGGGATAGAAACCCTAATACTTTGACTTATATGAGCCCTTATGACCATTAATCTCAAGCGATTAGATCGTTCCCACCGCTCATAAAAAGCCTTAGCCTCTGGTGTACTTAATTTCGTGGGATTAGATAGTTCTTCCACATGAAGTGTCAGATCTAGATACGAACACCCTAAAGTGAGAAGGATTTTCTCCCTTCATTCAGTAAAGTTGTCACCAGACAACATTGAAATTCAAACATTTTCGTTAAATAGAGTAGTAGAAAAAGTTATGTTAACTGCAAAATAAGGATACACATACATAAGCTATGAAATACATAACCATCAAAATAAATTGTGTAAATACCGATTCTTAAGTAAATTCTAAATCTTCCTGTGAGTAGAGGTTGCACCCATGCATAGAATTACTTAACTTCATTAGACTAGTAAAATGAATAAAACTAGACAATAATTCATACTTGTGGGCATAGGATCATTTAAAAAAAAGATTTACTATCTTTTCCAATTAATCTAACTAAACTAGCTACCTCCTTGTGGGGTAAGGTTACTTTTTTTATAAGATAATAGGACTTTATTAGATATCATTATTATATTTTAATCACTTAACTTTATGTGATTAAAGAATTAGTTTTCTTTATATCATATTCTTGGGATGTTGTGGCTAACCCAAACATATATAAAAAGAACTTAGAATGACATCTCACGATAGTTAATTTTAATAATTAACTTACAAAAAGTGTAATTCTTAAAATGTTAAAGCGTATTGAATAGACAGAGCCTACATCAAAGCAATCCATTGTATAAAGCATCCTTTATTAATCGGACAAAAATCGTACAACAAAGAAATAGGTTGAGCCTACATGTCCTTCGTTAAAAAGGTAGTTCTTTAGCCATAGTGATGATAGATTGCATACAATAAGGGAAAAAGCTAAGCCTATATGTCTCTCATTCATATTTCTTATAATTAATCAAGATATTATAAGAAGAATATGATACAGTGATTGAATGTATAATTAAAACAATACTACTATTTTAACATAACTAAAAGACTTTATTAAGAATAATTCAAATAGTCAAATAAAAAAATTCTTAGTACACCATGGCCAATCCAGTAACTGTATCGATTTAAGCATGTTTGCACTTAGAAATAATTAATTAAAGAAAATATTCCAAATAATTATAGCATATTCACAAAACAAATTAATGAGAGAAGGTATATTCCATAAGTAATTATCTCAAGTTAATAGTGAGAATTCATTGAACAGGTTCATACAATGAACTATTTGTGAATATAATGAAACACTGAACAACGTAGCTAAAGCTGGCTGATGATACCGCATGTTTAAATTTCAACACATACATAGAGCCAATGCATAGCAAAAAAATTAATTTAAACGTACCTTCAGCGATTATTGTTCAAGTGTTATGAAGAATAACCTTTGTCAAAACCTTAAAAAAATGCAAAGAGACACCTAAGAATCTTCTGGCCTGTGCCTTTCAAAAGTATGCCAGACTAATGGAGTCACAAGCATATTTATAGGTAGGTTATGGACTCTTAGGAAAATAACTTTAACCCTAGGGACTTTCATAGTTATTTCTTGCCATTAAAGAAATACCTTATATACATAACTTGGAGAAAAAGTAATTGACTGATTTAATAGTTTACTTGGGAGACTAAATAAATTTCTTACCAAAAATATGTGGGTCATTAATACGTAATATTCTTACAGGAAAAATAAAGTGGTTAGTGAAGTTGTTGGTTGCTCTGACGATGTGAGTTGGCTAGAGAAAAAAATGGTTCTTTGATTGGTTGTTGTTTGGTGGCTGGTTCACCGACAAAATAAAAAAAAGAGTTGGTGGGTATGTTGGTGGTAGCAACGAAGCTCTAATCAAAGTTTGGTGGTGGTGGCTCATCGGTATTGATGAAGAAGGTAGGAGGTGGGTGGTTGGAGTTTTTATTTGGCTGAGGTATTTTTTTGATTGTTTGCTGGATCAGTGGCTTGAGGTTGAAAAAGACAGTGACTCTTAGTTGGAGGTTATTGGAGTTGGCAGTTTTGTTGTTTGTTTGCTGGATAAAATGGGATCTCGTGGTGGTGATAAAATCATTGTAATACAATTTGAATTAAATATATCATAAGTTGTTATGCATTTGATTGTTGTTATTTCATAAAAAATATAAAACATTGCCTACAGCGAAACTAATATAAATTGTAATGAAATATTTGAAATTCACATATAATACTTATAATACATTGTATTAAAAATATTTTAGTTATATATATTCACCACGTTCATTGAAACACATCTATAACAAGTATAATCTATTAGATTTAAAATGTATTACAATTATTGTTTTTTCCTCTTGACCATATCTGATATTTTCCATGAATAAATCTCCATGCCCAAAAAATCTTCGGCTTTTTTTTGCTGGATTCTTCTCTGCCTTTGGGGCCATTGAAACATATTTGACACAATAATTTGTACTGCTTTTGTGACAATTCCTAATTCATTGTATTGGCCGTCTTCTGTCGCTGGCCAAAATTTGAAGGCGTTACCGGGAATTAGTATCTCCCATCGGTCGCCACCAGAAATTAAGTCACTGACATTATTTTCGATGAACCTGGCATATTCTTCGGCGAGTCCAATCTATCCAGCGACTTTCCCCCTATTTTTTGTCTTCTTTCCTCTTTCTTGCAGGTACTACCAGTGCAAGAGTCCTTGACGTTTCCAATTTTCCGGATGAACAAACGTGAGGCGTATCCAGTGACAACACGATTCCAGCGACCAATTTCTGCCATAATTTGCCCAGATCGGGCGACTCAACCAAGTAAACAGACCCATCTTCGAACTGGTGCACACTCTTCATTTCGTCTAGTCATATATATTTCTTTCTTGGTTCTTGCGGATGCTATTATTTGCCTTTTTTAGTATTTCGATTATCTTTTCTTCATGTCGTGGCTGAATATCTTATCTGAGAGTGTGGAATTACTTTTTTATTTCTATATCCCATAGTAGTGGTTACTATTCGGTATGTTGTTAATTCTGCTTGTATTTCAGTCATATTTTGATTTCGTTTTCTTGCATCTTGGTTTACTATCTTGTTTGGGGGTAAAGGTTTACTTGTTTATTTTTGTATTTCATAATAGTGTTTTACTTTTTTATTCTACTTGTCTTATTACTGTTACCTGATTTACTAGCATATCTACTTATTGTGGTAGTATCATTCCTGTTATTGATTGTTGTTTATCAAACCTTGCATTATATTATTGGGTTTGTTGCTTTCTATATATTATAGATTGTTGTCTGTGTCCTTAGCATACAGTGGGCACAGATTCAAGCTCCTTTATTGATTTAATTATAACCAGTATGTCCTTTTAGCCTTTTCTTTATCCCCATTTATTATCTTTCTTACTTTTTCTTTTCATCCTTCTTCCCCTATTTGCGTAGTGGATGTGATTGGCAATGGTAGACTAGGGTCATGTCATAGTTTGGGGCTGGGGACGGGGTTGGGTAGTGTTGGGTCTGGCTCGGGTCTAGGATCGATTTTGTGGCTAGGGAAAGGAGTAAGGGGTAGTAAGGTTAGGTGGAATAAGGGAGCTTCTAGGTTGGGAGTTGGGTCTTGGAACATAGGAACTTTGCAGGGTAAGTCTATAGAGCTGATGAAGATTCTTAGAAAAAGAAGGGTTAGTATAGCGTGTGTTCAGGAAACTAAATGGTAGGTACTAAAGCGAGAGATGTGGATGGTTATAAGTTGTAGTACTCGGGTAGCGTGAGACATAGAAATGGGGTAGGTATCTTAGTAGATGAAGAACTTAGGGAGCCGGTGGTAGAGATTAAGAAAGTTAGTGATAGGTTGATGTCTATTAAGTTGGTCATTGGAGGGTCTACGGTGAACGTTATTAGTGCCTATGCCCCTTAAGTAGGTTTGGATGAGGAGGAGAAGAAGGACTTTTAGAAGGTTTTAGATGAGGTGGTGAGCAGCATCCCGAGCACTGAGAAGGTTGTCATGGGAGGGGATTTCAATGGGCTTATTGGGTCTTTATTGAGAGGTTATGATGATGTGCATAGCAGTTTCAATTTTGGGGAGCAGAATGAAGGAGGAGCTTCTCTTTTGGATTTTCTAGGGCTTTTGGGTTGTGGATAGAAAATTCGAGCTTTCCGAAGAAGGAGGAACACCTTATTACGTTTCATAGTTAAGTGGACAAGACTTAGATAGACTTTTTGCTTCTTAGGAAAGGGGATAGATCGTTATGTAAAGTATTTAAAGTCATACCTAGCAAGAATCTTTCAACTCAGCATAGGTTGTTGGTGATGAACTTGGTTATCAATAAGGGAAAAAAGAAGAGAAGTATGGAGGCTCGACCCGGGATTAAGTGGGGTAGCTTGACTTTGGCTAGTGCTTTGGAAATGGAGGAGAAGTTGAAAAGTAGGGGGCTTGGAATAGTAGAGGGGTTGTGGATAGTATGTGGGAGATGACTGCCAATTGCATTAGGAAGACCGCTAGAGAGGTGTTGGGTATCTCGAGAGGTCGATCTGGCAAGCATAAATAAGACTGGTGGTGGAATAAAGAGGTAAAGAAAAAGGTGAAGTCTAAGAAGGTGGCTTCTACTAAGCTGATTTAGAGCAAGGATGATTAGAAACGTAGATGAATAAGGAGGAGTATAAGGTAGCTAAAAGAGAGGCTAAGTTAGCGGTTACGGCATCTAAGACCTCAACTTTAGAGAGCTTGTATGCGGCTTTAGAGGACAAAGCCGAAGATAAGAAGTTTTATAGGCTTGCCAAGGCCAGGGAGCGGAGGGATAGTGACCTTGACCAAGTGAAGTGCATCAAACGAGAGCATGGTACAGTGTTGGTTGAGGATGACTCATTAAGGAGAGGTGGCATTCCTATTTTCATAAACTTTTAAACGACGAAGGGGATAAAGGTTTCGTGTTAGGGAACTTGGAGAAATTTGAGGAGTATCACGATTTTGGTTATTTTAGGTGTATCAAGGTCGAGGAGGTCAAGGGAGTTATTCCCAGGATGCGGCGGGGTAGGGCGACGGGGCCAGACAAGATTCCAATGGATTTTTGGAAGAGCACTAGCGGGGCAGGTTTAGAGCAGTTGACAAGGTTGTTTAACATTATTTTTAGGGCAACAAAGATTCCTGAAGCATGGAGATAGAGTATGATGATTCCAGTATATAAGAATAAGGGATACATACAGAGTTGCAACAACTATAGAGGTATTAAGTTGGTGAGTCATACTATGAAATTTTGGGAAAGAGTTGTAGAGTTGAGGATGAGAAGGATAGTGAAGATCTCTGAGAATCAGTTCAACTTCATGCTAGGCTGCTCGAACACTGAGGCCATTCACCTTGTGAGGAGATTATTGGAGCAATTTTGGGAGATGGAGAAGGACTTACATATGGTGTTTATTGATCTTGAGAAGGCATACGACAGAGTTCCCAAGGAGATTCTGTGGAGATGCTTGGAGGCTAGAGGGGTGCCCATGGTTTACACTAGGTCGATTTAGGATATGTATGATGGTGTGAAGACTCGTGTGAGGACAGTAGGTGGAGATTCAGAGAACTTTCCAGTTTTGATAGGGTTGCATCATGGATCGACTCTTAGCCCATTTTTATTTGCCTTGGTGATGGATGTTTTGACGCGACTGTAAGACCGTGCAAAATCCTAGTTGTTTCAGTCCTATATAGCATGCCAAAAGAGGTCCTAGACTTAGAAATTTCAGCTAAGTATTAAGACTTAGAATCATATTAGCCTTCAAAATTAGATGATCTTGTTTTTTATCTTTCTAACCTTAGAATGTCAATTTTCAAGTGGATTCATTTTCAGGGATCTCAATAGGTCATATTGGGTGAGTTTCAGAATTTTTGAATTTTGTTTGGGTCATGTTTGGATGGGAAAAACAGCAAGCCAACGCGATCTTGATGCGTCACGTTGGCTACAGCATTGCACCCATCGACATGACACGTCGATCCCATCAAGGCGGCGCATCACCAATCGCATCGCTAGGTAGTTTTTGTGCGTTAAATTTTGAGTTTCCAAGGGCATTAAGGTCTTTTTCCCCTCACCCAATTCAGCTAAAACACTATATTTAATAGCCTAAAGGGCTAAATACACTCATTATTCTCAAAATACTCTCAAGAACAAGCCCTAGGTTCATCAAGATCAAGAATCAAGTCTCAAGAACTCATCACAATCTTCACAAAATTAATAATCAAGGTATGTTAGGTGTTAATCCTTGAGTTTCCTTTCACCCTTGGAGTTCAAGAACCCTCTTTCAAGATACAAAATTTGAGATTTCATGATTTAAATGTTTGACTTGGATTGTGTTCATATATGTATTGTTGTTTCGTTTTCTACATGTATGTAGAATTATGTGATCCTCATGTTAAAACCCTTGAATTTGTAAGTTGATTGTGGTAGACATGATGTTTCTATTTTGATGAATTCTATGTGCATTAGTTATGCTACCCAAGTATTTGATAGAATGCCTATGTAAATTGAGTAGTGAATTCATGACATGTTATCATGTGGTCCCCTTCATGTACAATTTTATGCCTCTCAAGTGGTTGACAAAGCGTCTATATGAATGCATGGTGGACAAGTAACTAATGTAATGCCTTCAAGAGTTGTTTGCCATATTTTAATATTGATTCTATCGAGTCCTGGGGGTATTCAATACCCGATAATCTAGTTGTTTACCTAGAATTACAGTAGCTATAGGCTAGTCTCAGTAATGTTACAAACAATAGTACTCAGTCAGTTACAGAACTCAGTCCAGTTTAGTTAGTCAATACAGATAGTAACTGTTCAGTCAACCCTAGTACATTCTAGTAATCAGTTCAGTGTCTATTCAGTTGGGAGTAGGATTCAGCACCGAGCAAACCCAGGGATAGGGGCATTCCTACCAGCAGAGGGTTCGAGCCTTAGTAGCAATCCCTACGTTACAGAATTACGTAGCCCACGTAGGGTAAGTCATCCTCCTGCCATATTAGGGTTGACATAATCATATATACATTTCATGAGTCTTCCTGCTAGATTAGGGTTGACACAACATTGTTAGTATCTCTTGGAAAGGTGCTAACACCCTTCCAAATGGGGTCACAAGTTGGACTCCAACTCAGTGTATAACCGGGTATGTCAGTTAGATGAGCACTCCTACAGTTACAGTTTCAGTATTCAGTACTTAGAAATTAGTATTTAATCTCAGAATTCAGTAAAGAACTCAAATAGTTCTACAGAACCATTGTTATCGGTTATCAGTTACTTAGCCATCAGATTAGTACTTCCGTATCAGTCTAAACCTCAGTTATCAGTATTAAGTTACCAGAACTCAGTACTTCAGTATCAGTCTAATTCAGGCAGAGGTTATATGCACAGTATTGCATACTCAACATGATCAGTTGTTACAGTTTTTGCATGTACTCTTATTCAGTTATTTCATGATATTCATTCATTTAGTTATCATCTCATACATATGAACCTATGTATATCATCCTACCTCACTTAGCATACCGGTACATTGAAAGTACTGACTCATACTCTTTCTTTTGCGTTATGATGTCTTATATCATAAGTTCAAACGCACGGGCTCCTGACTGTACTTAGCAGCTCAGGTTATCAGCAATAATTATAGTGATGGGTCCTCATATTTTGAGGATAGAGTTATTATTTCAGCATTCTAGTAGTTCAGTATGTTCAGTAGTCAGAGTTAGTTGAGAACTTGTCCCATCAACTCCATATTCAGACAGTTAGAGGATTTCGAACTAGACTAATTCAGACAGATGTTTAATTTTTAGTATTATTATCAATATTCAGTATTTGTTTTCAACTTATGAACCTTATGGCAATTTTATCCTTACTTCTACATATATTTCCAGTATTATTATTATTCAGTGCTCACAGTAGGTACCAGTCATGGGTTAGCTTATGGTCCATTGGGATTGTAAGCATCGTGTGACGCCCAGGGTACAGTCTCGGGGTGTTACAAACTTGGTATCAAAGACTAAGGTTCTAAAGAGTCCTAGGGATTCTGAAAGCTGCATCAAGTAGAGTCTTGTGCATGGGTGTGTAGCGCACCACACTTATGGACTAGAGGCTATGAGGCATTTTAGGAAAAGGTTCCCTTCTTTCGGTATTCATGTCGTGTAAGTGAGCATGATATCAAGTTAAACTCTCTTTCTAATCCAATTTTTCCTTCTGTTTATAGAACATGCCTCCCAAAAAGACCAACGGAAGAAAAACTGTAAACCATCCAGCACCTCTGCCCGTTCAGGCAGATTCCCTAGACGAGCATATCTCTCACACAGAATTTAGAGCACTTTCACCACTCTAGGTCATTCTTTAGTTGCTTAGAATGAACGCCCAACTGTTTCTCAGGCCAACCCAGTGGACATTACTGCTGCAGCTAGAATTTGGGACTTCACCCGAATGAATCCTCCATCATTTTCAGGATCTAAGTCTGAAGAGGACCCACAGGAATTCCTTGACATAGTACAGAAGGTAACAGATATTATAGAGGTAACCGCTAGTGAGAGTGCTGAGTTAGATGCATATCAGTTGCAGGATATAGCTCATACGTGGTTTAAGTAGTGCAAGGAAGATAGGGCCATAGATGTAGGGCCTATAGAATGGGAGGAGTTTACTACTGCCTTTCTAAATAATTGTTTCCTGTTGGAGTTTAGGGAAGCTAAGGTTTTAGAGTTCATTAACTTGAAGTAGGGCAGCATGACAATGAAGGAGTATTCCCTCAAATTTACTCAGTTATCCAGATATGCTTCTCATGTGGTAGCTGATAGCAGATCTAAGATGAGTAAGTTCATATCTAGTGTGTATGACCGTGTGGTCAAGGAGTGTAGAATCACAATCTTGATTAAGGATATGGACTCGGTTAGGTTGATAGTACATGCTCAGCAGATGGAGAAGCAGGAGACTAAGGAGAAAGAGAGGGAGAACAAGAGGGCTAGAGCAGGTGGCTTCAACTTCACTCAGCCTAAGTCAGAGGGTGGTAATTATCCCTAATTCTGCTCGAAATCATCAGTTCCAGCTCTGTCCTCAGCCAGTACTCCGGTGCCTAAATTCAGAAATGATAATAAAGATAGGGCAATAGGATTTAAATCTCAGGGTAGTGTTAGCAGTGCCCAAACAAATCCTCTTTGATAGGAGTGTGGCAGAAATCATCAGGGTGTCTGCAGAGCCGACAGTGATGTATGTTTAGGATATGGCAAGCCAGGCCATAGAGTCAGAGATTTTCCTCAGGTGGGTTCACAGAGTCAGCAAAATCGTCCCCCAGCTCAGTCCGGTCACCCATCTCAGCACAGTGCCTCTTCCAGTACCACCTGTGGGCAAAGCTCAAATAGGCTATTTGCACTTCACTCCCAACAGGATCAGGAAAGTTCTCCTGATGTGGTCACTGGTACGTTACAAGTTTATCATTTACATATTTATGCTTTGCTAGATCCGGGAGCTTCTTTGTGCTTTGTAACTCCTTATATAGCTGTTGACTTTGGAGTCAGTCCTGAAATCTTAGCAGAACCTTTCTCAGTATCTACCCAGTGGGTAAATATATCATACCCCGGCGGGTATACAGGAACTATCCGGTTATGGTATCTCAAAAAGTTACTTCAGCAGACTTAGTATAGTTAGAGATGACAGATTTTGATGTTCATTCTTGGTATGGATTGGCTTCATTCATGCTATATGCTTTAGTTAACTGTAGAAATGAAGTTGTATATTTTTAGTTCCCGAATGAACCTATCCTAGAATGGAGGGGTAGTACTTCAGCACTTAGGGGTCAGCTTATTTCATACCTTAGATCGAGAAAAAAGATATCCAAGGGGTGTGTCTATTATCTCGTTCGAGTTAAAGACTCTAGTTCAGAGACCCCTAACCTTGAGTCAGTTCCAGTAGCATGTGAATTTCTAAATGTGTTGCCCAAAGATCTTCCCAGAGTTCTTCCTGAAAGGGAAATTGACTTTGAAATAGACCTTCTTCTAGAAACTCAGCCTATCTCTATTCCTAATTTAGCTTAACTTAGAATTAAAAGAACAGTTAAAAGATGTACTAGATAAGGGATTTATCAAACCTTGTGTTTCACCGTAGGGCATACCAGTTCTATTCGTGCATAAGAAAGATGGTTCCCTCCGAATGTGTATTGACTACCGTCAATTGAACAAAGTCACCATCAAGAACAAGTACCCACTTCCTAGAATCGATGAATTTTTTGACCAACTTCAGGGTTCCATTTAATTCTCTAAGATAGACCTCAGATCAAGCTATCATCAGCTCAGAGTCAGAGAATGTGACATTCCAAAATAACTTTCAGAACTCGGTATGGCTACTTTGAATTTCTAGTCATGTCATTTGGCCTTACCAATGCCCCGGTAGCTTTCATGTTTTTAATGAACCGCGTGTTCAAGTAGTACTTGGACATGTTCATTAGAGTATCCATCGATGATATTGTTGTCTACTCCCACAGTGAAAATGATCACGCATACCATCTCAGAATAGTATTACAGATAGCTCAGAGCCAACAGAAATCGTATGTAGATATGAGAAGAAAAGATCTCGAGTTTGAGATTGGAGGGAGGTGATTAGGCATGATATTGAGAAGTTACAATTTACGGAGATATGACCCTTGATAGGAAGGCGTGGAGGATGCGGATTAGTGAAGAGGGTTAGGGGTGGGAGTACATCGGTAATAGTAGGGGAGCGATCTTTTGTGTCTAGAGTTTCTTGTTCGTGGTGTTATGGTTGTAGTATTATCGTGTGGCTATTTTGTATACCGTACTAGTTTATATGCACTTATCTTTGGTTTTTGTTATACTATTAGTTTATTTTGCATACCGTACTAGTTTATATGCACTTACCTTTTGTGTTTGATATACTGTTATCTGTCCTAATTAAGCTGGGGGTCTATCGGAAACAACCTCTCTACTTCTCTTGAGATAGTGGTATGATCTGCGTTCACTCTACCATCCCTAGACCCCACTATGTGGGAATACACTGGTATGTTGTTGTTGTAAAACGTATTATATCTGAATTTGAAGTATTTAAATAATATTTAGATTAATTTGAGTTTTTATATTAAAACTATGTTAAAAATATATTACAGATGTATTTAGCAAGTTTCAATAAGAAAAGTTATTCTATAATCTGTAAGAATCAAAATCTTACTATAATTAATAAGAAAAGTTAGTCTATAATCTGTAATGCTTTGATACCAAAATTGGAGGGGGTGCGGATAACTTTTGTGGTAAAATAGGTCTATTATAAATAGAATGGATCTGTTTTTATTTGTGCGTGGATATTTCTTAACTTCTCTAAATATTTTTATTTTGAGTTTATTTATGTTAGTTTTATCGATATTCATATCTTGGGGGGTGATTATATGGTAATTGGTTAAATGCTTTACTATAGTATTCTTTATTTTATTTCCCTTAGTTTTTGTAATTCTTCTATATTATTTTGAAGGTATTCTAAAAATTCTATATCTTTTTTTTCAAAATATCCAATTAGATTATCTTTCATAAGTTTTTCTAATAATATTATTTCTTCCATATTTTGTCTCCAATATTTAAAATATTCATAGTCTATCATTTTATCCCGTAGTAATTGCAGAGTTACAAATTTTTGTATAATAATTTATCCTAATTGTACTGTAATGTATATCTAATTCTAGATTTTCAATGCTATTTATTATCTTGTGTTGTTCTTCTCGTAGCGAGTTTTTTAAATTATATAAACTATCACATGTACTTTTTCCTAAATTTTTTAGGGTTTCTTCTATCCATATTAATTTTTCTTTTAGATTCTCCATTATTTTTCTAATTCGGTTTCCATAATTAATTTCTTCATTTAGATTATCTTGATTTTCTCTAGTTTTTCTAATATATTCTAACATTTCTTAATCTGAATAATATCCATCTGGGTAATTATTCAGGTATAACTCTTCTATCCAATTTATAGTTTCAATTTCATAGTCTAATACTTTTTCTAATATTATTCTCTTAATATCTATAATTTTTATATCTCTAAGTATATATAAGATTAAGATTTTAAGATTATCTATCATTTAAAATTGGTTAAATACTTTATTATAATATTTTTTAGTTGTTTGTTTTAATCTCATTAATTCTTCTATATTTTCACTAAGAAATTGTATATATTTTATATCTATTTTGCGAAATTCTAAATATACATAATTTATCATAGTTAGTGTGTCGGTTTGGTATGTAAGTATTTATAAGAGTAGTTCGGTAGGTGTGGTATATAATTAATTCTAGTCATAAAATATCTATCAAATATTTTTTCCAATATGATTTTTCTTATATCTACTATTTCTATATCCTTAAGTACATATAAAAAGAGTATTTTAAATTTATCTACCATTTCGTCAGATAAATAATTATCCATTTTTCATAAAATTGCTATTTTCAGAATATTCCCTTCAATCATAAAATTGCTATTTTCAGAATATTCCCTTCAATCAGAATATTCTTTGCTCACTATTAGCATGGTAATCTGGATACTTTTCCCTTAAACAATGCCTTTACTCTGGTTACTCTCCTATCACGGCTTTCTTGCCTCACCGATTTCAGCTTTAGGATGGCATAGTTCTTAGGGATTTTTCTCCTTTTCCACTTTGCTAATAAACTTCTTAACATGCTATTTTTCGAATAATTCTACTATAAAGCAACTAACATGAACTTCTTTTATCATATCATGATTGTTAGGAATTTATGAATTTAGCTATTCATAATAGTAAATGAATATACCTGTTCTGGTAGGTTTGGTAATTCTAAGCTTTTTTTCTCCATAAATTTTTCCATTGAAATATACCTGTTTTTTAATAAATAAGAAAAATATTTGTTGTAGACGAAAGAGAGTTTTTTGCTTCAATGCATGAAGGCTTACCCTCATCTGAGCGAATGTTCTTCCATTTATAATACTGAAATCGAATATTTTACACTGTTCTAACTTTACACGTATCTACATACTATTCCTAGAAAAGACTAATCTTTTAGCTAAAGTCTTAAAAACTTAAAAAGGTCAAAAAGTCTATAGTAGGCTAATAATGGTACCTAACCTAGTAAAGACTAGCTATACAATGTCTTTTACGTAAAAGAAATCAAAAGCTATCATAATTCACATGTTGAAAACTATAAGTCATATGTCCTTTTCATATCTTTAATGACTCTTTGATAACTTTGTCTTCTTTTCTTTATCCGTGGTTGATTTTCCTTTGTTGCTATATCTATCTTCTTTTTATTGCTCTGTATCTCCATTATTGCTTCATATCTTGCATCTTCCGGCTGTCGTTTTTATCTTCTGGGACAATATTATCTTCTTCATTACATTTTGAACATTGATGGTCTTGATATTTATGTCCAATTAACTTGCAATATCTGGTTAATAATTCTTCCGAAATAAATTTTTCTCTAATGGCTCTGGCGATAGGTTTTTTATTTGGATTGAGTAACGTCAAGATCCATTGCCTAACGTCTTCCATATCTTCTTCTCGTAGTTCCTTTGAATTTGAGTATACTATTACATTACCTCTTGAATAATAACTCCATATAGGATTTCTGTTGCAATAAGTGTTTGCTAACTCTTGAAGAATCGTGGATAGTCTGATAATTCTCTTATTTGCATAAAAATTTGGTATCTCAATTCTAGGTATTTCTGGTTATTGAGTAATATCTTCTGGTATAATCATATCTCGGGTCATTCCTATTTTTACAACTTGTATAGGTGATTTAACTTCATCATACAATATTTCTGCTGGTGCTGTGTAAAATTTTATAAGAAATAGGTTACCTTTGGTTATTCTTTTAAAAATATTAAATGACTTATATATTTCTGGTATAGTGGATATTTCATTTCCGTCTTGGGTATATATGGTACTAAGTAGTCTATATTCGAAACAGGTTTTAACTAGACTTGGTTTGGTTTTGGGTAAAGCAATTAGCTTATTGTAGCCGGTTAGCTTCTGGGTTATGTAATAACCGGATACAATAAGCTAACCGGATACAATAAGCTAATTGTTGTTTAAAGTTACGGAAGTAGTAAATATTGGATTTGATTTATTTGATTAATTTATTAATTATGACTGACTTATTTGATAAAACTAAATTTAGATATTCCCCAAAATATTATTTAGATGAATAAAGTACAAAAACTACCAAAATATAAAGAATTAAAGCAAATAATATCTAAAAAACGTAAAGAATTAAAAATAAGGATAGAAAGACTACAATATAACATAATTGTCGGAGTTAGTAAAAACTCAATAAATGCACAAAAAGAAGAAATATCAAATTTAGAATCAACATTAGATAGTCTAGAATATACATACCAACATAATCTATTAACAATTAAATAAAAATGAACAAAGAAGAATTTATAATAAATGAAAAAATATATGAAAATCATGAAGGATTAAAAATAAAAATAGTATTTTCTAATCTAGGAAGAAGGTATAAGAAAATAGGTGAACATTTATATTTAATGTTAGAAAAAAAAGAATTAAAATTAAAAGATAAATTGACAGCTATGGTAAGAATAGAAAAAGAAAATGAAGAAATAGATAGACAAAAGGAAATAGAAAAAATAAAACAACAAACTACAGAAGAAATACAAAAAATAGAAGAAACTTAAAATAGTAGGATTGCTGAATTAGAAAAAGAACTACAAATGCTAAAAGAATTGTATGAAAAAAGACAGAAAGAAAAAGAAGAAAAAGATATAGAACAAAAATTATTAAACGAGATAAATCAATTTAAAGAAAAATTAGAAATAAATACAATAGATATTGAAGAAACAGATAATTATGATTCAGAAGATAGTGAAACATATACAGAAATCTTAACAAATACAAAAAATTTAGAAATCAATGAAAAATAAGAAGTAATTAATGAAGAAAACTTAGGAAATAGAAACACAGAAATAAATACTCTTGATAAAAAAGAAGATGAAAATATAATACCTAGAACATCAGAAATAAGAAAACCTACATATTATAAGAATAAGTTTAAAAGATATAATCTAAAAGATGAATATGACAAATGGACACCAAAATAAATAGTTAATAAAAATTATAACTTTTTAGACTTAGATTGTGTAATAGATACAGAAAAAATAATACAATTATGGATAGGATATATGACAAAACAATTACTAGATAATAATATAAACGTAACAGATGCACCAGAATATATAGAAAGAATACTAATAGGAACAGTGAAATTATGGTTTTCAAATCTAACTGAAAATAGTAAAAGGGTATTAAGAACTGACAAACCTACAGAAGAAACATCATCAACAACTACAATTAAATTAACACCTATAGAATTATTAAAAAAATATGAAATAGCTATAAAAGACGAATTTAGCAGCATGACAACAACAGAAGAAGAACAAAATGAAGAGAAAGATACAAATAGGAATTTAATGTTAAAATTAGCAATATGTAATATGTGTTACATAGATGACTATACTTGCGCATTTAAAGAATATTATTATAAAGGAACATATAATATAGAAGAAAGTAAAGAAATAAGAAAATTATATTTTAGTAAATTACCTGAACCATTTAGTTCAAAAATAATAAAAAGTTGGGATGAAGCTAAAATAGTAGATACTCTAGGAGCAAGAATAAAATTTTTACAACAATGGTATAGAAACCTATGTGAAAAATATAGAGAAGAAATAAAAATGGAAAAAACATTAATAAGAAATTTAGCACGTTGCAAAGATAAAATAGCACCTCAATTTGGATGCGAAGAAAGATATTATAAGAAAAGAAAAAGACATAAGAAATATAAGAGATACAAAAAATCAAAATATAAATATAAGAAACCAAGAAAAAGATATTATGTAAAAAATTATAAACATAAAAGACCATATAGGAAAAAGAAATCTATAAAAGAATGTACTTGTTATAATTGCGAAAAATTAGGACATTTAGCTAGAGATTGTAAATTACCTAAAAACCCAAAAAATAAACAAATATCAGAAATAAAAATAGAAAATACAGAATATATGCAGATAGATTATATAGATTATGAATTAGAAAGTGAAGATAGTATATATGAAATTTCAGAGAATGAAACAGATAATGAAATAGATAGTGAATTAAATGAACTAAATGACTGAAGAAGATATAAGAATAAACCAAATAACTGAAGAAGATATAAAAATAATAACAAAGGAAGAATATTTAAATGAAGAAGGAACAGATCAAAAAATAATATTTGATAGTCACATATTTGATGAAATAAAAGGAAAAGAATCAGATTTAAGTGTAGAAAAAATATTTAAAATATCAACAATAAAAAACATATTTAGTAGAAGAAAAGAAGAATACTACGTAGTAAGCCAGAGAGAACATGTAATAGACTGTAGATATGCAAAAGGTAAAGCTAGTATACCCCTAGTAACAAAAATGATAATTAATAAAGAAATAAACGATATAAAAAGTAGAGACCCAATAAAATATGTACACCTTGGAGGTACAGAGATATTAATAAAAGCATGTTTCAGAGAAGGAATAGATACACCAATAGAATTATACCTAGCAGATGATAGAATTATAAAACTATAGAAAAAAGTATAATAACTGCCATAAAAGAAAATTTAATATACCAAAAATTTAAATTTATAATAAGTGCGAATTATTCAGTAGCAATAACAGATAAAAATATAGATAAATCATTAGTATTATATTGGAAAATATCAGGAATAGAACTAACCCCAGGAAGTAAAATATTTACAGCAAGATGTAAAAATCTATATGTATTAACAACAAAACATAAAATAACGGGAAAAAATAAAATTAACAAAATACAAATAGAAAGTCCTTTCGAACAATTTGTAAAAATAATTGATAATAATGATTATAGTTATAGAGACATAGATATAGAAGAAAATTTAGAAATAATAAATTATAGAATAAGTACAACAAAAAGAATAGCTTATGAAAAACCAGAATCATCAAGTTCATCAAAAAGAACAAGTTATGAAATAAGTTCACCAATTAATTTAAACCAATATTACATAACATGAACAATAAATGAAAAAGAATATTTAATACTCTTAAATACATGACAAGAAGAAAATTATATAGCAAGATATCTAATAAAAAAATGAGGAAATAAAATCTGACAATAATATATTCCCAGATCTACCAAGAAGCTTAATAAACACTAAAAATACAGCAGAAAAAGAAATAACAATAGGAGTTAGAAAAATAAAAATAGAATTTGAAATAAAGGAAGAAATGCAAAAATCAGACATAATATTAGGAATAAAATAGCTAGAACAAGTAAAACCATATAATATAGAGCATACACAATTATCTATAACATATAACAAAGAGAAATTATTCTTAAGAAGAGCTTTAACATGATATGAAAATATATGTATTAATGAAGATAGTAGTAGAAGGGTATTATAGTAGATATTATACGCCTATGATAGATACAGGAGCAGAAGCTAATTTATGTAGATATAATTGTTTACCAAAAAGTAAATGAGATAAATTAAAGACACCAATAATAGTTAAAGAATTTAATAACGAAGGAAGCTTAATTACTTATAAAGCTAAGAATGTAAAAACACAAGTATGGGATAAAATATTAACAATAGAAGAAATCTATAATTATGAACTAACATCAAAAGATATACTTTTAGGAATGCCGTTTTTAGATAAATTATACCCACATATAATAACTAGAACGGATTGGTGGTTTACAACACCATGTAAACAGAAAGTAAGAGCAAAAAGATTTACTAATAAAATAAGAAAGAAAACTGATTGGATAGAAGAAAGTGAAAAATTACACAAAAATTAGAAAATATAAAAAATACTGAAGATACAATAGAACTGGTCGTATTTTCAATAAATAAAAAGGAAATAACTATATTTTCAATAAGATAGAAAAAATTAAGAAAAAATTAGAACTATTATATAGTGAAGATCCATTAAAAGAATGAGAAAAAACATAAAACCACTATAAAAATTGAAATAATAGATAAAAATAGCATAACAACTCAAAAAACCATTAACATATAATGTTGACGATTTAAAAGAATTTAAAATGCACATAGAAGAATTATTAGAAAAATAATATATACAAAAAAGTAATAGTAAACATAATAGCCCAGCATTTATAGTAAATAAACATAGTGAACAAAAAAAGAGGAAAAAGTAGAATGGTTATTGATTATAGAAATTTAAATGCAAAACTATGACATATAATTACCCAATACCAAATAAGATATTAAAAAAAAGACAAATACAAGGATATAATTACTTTAGTAAATTTGATTGTAAATCAAGATTTTACCATTTAAAGTTAGAAGAAAAATCTAAGGAATTAACTACATTTACGGTACCACAAGAATTTTATGAATGGAATGTACTACCATTTGGATATAAAAATGCACCAGGTAGATATCAACCTTTTATGTATAATTATCTTAAACAATTACCTAATTGAATAGTATACATAGATGATATACTATCATATACAAAAACTAAAGAAGAACATTTAAAATTATTAGAACAATTTACAGATATAATAGAAAAATTGGGAATAAGTCTAAGTGAAAAGAAAGCTGAAATTATGAAAAATCAGATAGAATTTTTAGGAATACAAATAGATAAAAGTGGAGTAAAAATGCAACAACATATAGTACAAAAAATAATAAATTCAAAAGAAGAATTAGATACAAAAAAAGAAATTACAATCATTTTTAGGATTAGTAAACCAAGTAAGAGAATATATACCAAAATTAGCAGAAAACCTAAAGCCTTTACAGAAAAAATTAAAAAAGGATGTAGAATATAATTACAATGAAGAAGATAAAAAGCAAGTTCAGAAAATAAAAATACTTTGTAAAGAATTACCAAAATTATAATTTTCAGACGAAAATAGAAAATTTATATATATAGTAGAAGCAGATGCTAGTGAATGTAGTTATGGAGGAGTACTTAAATATAGATATGAAGAAGAAAAATTAGAACACCATTGTAGATACTACTCAGGTACATTTAATGAAACAAAAATAAAATGGGAAATAAATAGAAAAGAATTATGCTCATTATATAAATGTTTATTAGCATTTGAGCCATATATTGTATATAACAAGTTTATTGTACGAACAGATAATACACAAGTACGTTGGTGGCTAACAAAGAAAATACAAAATTCAGTTACAACAAAAGAGATTCGGAGACTAGTCTTGAATATATTAAATTTCACATTTACAATTGAAGTAATTAGTACTAAAAAAAATGTTATTGCAGATTACATATCAAGACAAAGCTACACAGACTGATATAATAGAAGAGGATACTCTAGAAAAGATATTCAACACCCTAACTACGCTTTCAATGAAAGTGGACAGTATGGGTAATGAAATAGAAAAGCTAAAGACTAATGAAGTTAAACTGAAGTCTATAGCTACAAATCAGCTAACTCAGCAGTGTGCAGAGCTATGTCGATCGGAAGACATTAAAATTTCAGAGCTAGAAGGAGACGTTGGGATACTCCATAAAACCCATAACGTTTATCAATCTACTTCTACAGGTACAAGCAAAGGATTTAGGAAAAACACAACTATGAACCTAAATAGGCTATTTGATAAACCATTTATTCCAAATACACCAAAAGATCCTATGTTCATAATCCCCACAAATTACCACATACCGAGATAGTTTAAACCAAGACAAAAAGACCTACAACTATACAGCCCGAACATACATAGAAAATATTTACCTTCTTAAATACCAACCCCATAGCTATAAACATCCAAGAACCACATACGAATTACATAACCCAGAAGCTAACCGGATACAATAAGCTAATTTCTTTACCCCAAACCAAACCAAGTCTAGTTAAAACTTGTTACGAATATGGACTACTTAGTACCATATATACCCAAGACGGAAATGAAATATCCACTATACCAGAAATATATGAGTCATTTAATATTTTTAAAAGAATAACCAAAGGTAACCTATTTTTTATAAAATTTTACACAGCACCAGCAGAGATATTGTATGATGAAGTTAAATCACCTATACAAGTTGTACAAATAGGAATGACCCGAGATATGATTATACCAGAAGATATTACTCAACAACCAGAAATACCTAGAATTGAGATACCAAATTTTTATGCAAATAAGAGAATTATCGGACTATCCACGATTCTTCAAGAGTTAGCAAACACTTATCGCAATAGAAATCCTATATGGAGTTATTATTCAAGAGGTAATGTAATAGTATACTCAAATTCAAAGGAACTACGAGAAACAGCTATGAAAGACGTCAGGTAATGGATCTTGACGTTACTCAATCCAGAGAAAAAACCTATCGCCAGATCCATTAGAGAAAAATTTATTTCGGAATAATTATTAACCAGATATTGCAAGTTAATTGGACATAAATATCCAGACCATCAATGTTCAAAATGTAATGGAGAAGATAATATTATCTCAGAAGTTCAACTGGAATAGAAGAAGATAAAAGCGACAGCTGGAAGATGCAAGATATGAAGCAATAATGGAGATACAGAGCAATAGAAAGAAGATAGATACAGCAACAAAGAAAAATCAACCACGGATAAAGAAAAGAAGAAAAAGTTATCAAAGAGTCATTAAAGATATGAAAAGGACATATGACATAGTTTTCAACATGTGAATTATTATAGCTTTTGATTTCTTTTACGTAAAAGACATTATATAGTTAGTCTTTACTAGGTTAGGTACCATTATTAGCCTACTATAGGCTTTTTGACCTTTTTAAGTTTTTAAGACTTTAGATAAAAGATTAGTCTTTTCTAGGAATAGTATGTAGATACGTGTAAAGTTAGAACAGTGTAAAATATTCGATTTCAGTATTATAAATGGAAGAGCATTCGCTCAGATGAGGGTAAGCCTTCATGCGTTGAAGCAAAAAACTCTCTCTCGTCTACAACAAATATTTTGCTTATTTATTAAAAAACAGGTATATTTCAATGAAAAAATCTATGGAGGAAAAAAGCTTAGAATTACCAAACCTATCAGAATAGGTATATTCATTTACTATTATGAATAGCTAAATTCATAAATTCCTAACAATCATGATATGATAAAATAAGTTCATGTTAGTTGCTTTATAGTAGAATTATTCAAAAAATAGCATGTTAAGAAGTTTATTAGCAAATTGGAAAAGGAGAAAAATCCCTAAGAACTATGACATCCTAAAGGTGAAACCGGTGAGGCAAAAAAGCCGTGATAGGGGAGTAACCAGAGTAGAGGCGCTGTTTAAGGGAAAAGTATCTAGATTACCATGTTAATAATGACCAAAGAATATGTTATTTAATAATAATCTAGTATATAACAATCTAAAGTGATCATATTTTGGTATGTGCATGATTGAAGGGAATATTCTGAAAATAGCAATTTTATGAAAAATGGATAATTAGTTATCTGACGAAATGGTAGATAAATTTAAAATACTCGTTTTATATGTACTTAAGGATATAGAAATAATAGATATAAGAAAAATCATATTGGAAAAAATATTTGATAGATATTTTATGACTAGAATTAATTATATACCACACCTACCGAACTACTCTTATAAATACTTACATACCAAACCGACACACTAACTATGATAAATTATGTATATTTAGAATTTTGGAAAATAGATATAAAATATATAAAATTTCTTAGTGAAAATATAGAAGAATTAATGAGATTAAAACAAACAACTAAAAAATATTATAATAAAGTATTTAACCAATTTTAAATGATAGATAATCTTAAAATCCTAATATTATATATACTTAGAGATATAGAAATTATAGATATTAAGAGAATAATATTAGAAAAAGTATTAGACTATGAAATTGAAACTATAAATTGGATAGAACAGTTATACCTGGATAATTACCCAGATGGATATTATTCAGATTAAGAAATGTTAGAATATATTAGAAAAACTAGAGAAAATCAAGATAATCTAAATGAAGAAATTAATTATAGAAACCGAATTAGAAAAATAATGGAGAATCTAAAAGAAAAATTAATATGGACAGAAGCAACCCTAGAAAATTTAGGAAAAAATATATGTGATAGTTTATATAATTTAAAAAACTCGATGCGAGAAGAACAACACAAGATAATAAATAGCATTGAAAATCTAGAATTAGATATACATTACAGTACAATTAGGATAAATTATTATACAAACATTTGTAACTCTGCAATTACTACAGGATAAAATGATAGACTATGAATATTTTAAATATTGGAGACAAAATATGGAAGAAATAATATTATTAGAAAAACTTATGAAAGATAATCTAATTGGATATTTTGAAACAAAAGATATAGAATTTTTAGAATACCTTCAAAATAATATAGAAGAATTACAAAAACTAAGGGAAATAAAATAAAGAATACTATAGTAAAGCATTTAACCAATTACCATATAATCACCCCCCAAGATATGAATATCGATAAAACTAACATAAATAAACTCAAAATAAAAATATTTAGAGGAGTTAAGAAATATCCACGCACAAATAAAAATAGATCCATTCTATTTATAATAGACCTATTTTACCACACAAGTTATCCGCACCCCCCTAACTCAAAATAAAAATATTTAGAGGAGTTAAGAAATATCCACGCACAAATAAAAATAGATCCATATTCTACCTTCTATCTAGACTTGTTGGCTACGCGGTTCTACGCACGACCCTATGTTGATACTTAAGAATTCTACTTATGTATAATCCTATCATTTAATTAAAACTTTCATTTGTTTAGTTGATAAATTCTTAGTTAGTCATATGTTATTGTATTTAGATTAATAAAATTTGTATGAGAATATTTTAAATTGTTAATATGACACTCATATATTTCAAGAGTCAATCAAATCTTTTCATTTTATTTTTAAATATTTACAGTTGTTAATTATTGTGATTTATATTTCTTTTCACATAGTAATTATCAAATATATAATAAAATATTTTAAGTTTATTATCTTCATTATAATATTTTAAATTTAATTTAGTCACAAATAAATTAATACGTAGAAAAATATAAAATTTTCCAAAGCGGATCCTTGCTAAGCAGGTATATCGACGGAATGGAGTCTGCTTGAGCAGTTTCACTGACATCTCATAGAAAAAGTTAATTTATTATTTTATGCCTATTTGATTTTTTTAATTAAATATTATTAATTCTTTGATACTTAGATGACTTATAATAATTAATTAGGAGTGATATAGTAAATTTATTATTGAAGCAGACATGTCATAAATATCTATTTTATTTTTTTATTAAATAAAATAATTTATAATAATTAATTAAGAGTGATATAATAAAATTACGATTAAAATAGCTGAAACAGATACGTCTTAAATATATATTTTATTTTTTATTAAATATTATTAATTTTTTTAATACATAAATAATATATAATAATTAATTAAGAGTAATACAGTAACAAACAGGAATGTGACTTCTTATATAGGTGAATGAGCAAAAATACAAGAAAAGAGAAATTCGTTGAGCCAAGTCAATGACTATTCGCGATATTTTACTTTTGAGTACCAATAGAAAGGTGGAAAAAGATTCAATTTTACAGTAGTAGTGTAGTTGATCACAGAAACATTATTATAACTTACCCGTTAGTTTCAAAATATTTGTCAATTTACTAAAGTATATAGAACAAATTATTTTTTTTTCTTTAAAATTAATTATCTTTAAAAATAGAAAATTAATATAATTATATTTAAAAGAGTTGAAGGTAAATTAGTAAAAAAGATACTTTTTATTTGTGATTTCTTAAAGAATATATACAAGAAAAATATAACGACTAAGTTATTGAAATATTATTGTAGCTCCAAGATGACTTAGAATTAAGTAGTCAACCAAGTGTTAAAACTTTCCCTCACTTCATTTCAATGTCTTTCATCTAAGCAAATTGATTGTATAGAACATGGGTCGGTGAAAGACGATCAAGGATATTTTAGTCATTTAGTCAAAATACATGCACTATTTGCTTATACTCTAGGCTGAAAAGGTTGGTCACGAATTGTGGAAGAGGGTAATATTGTAACGACCTAACATTTAGATGAAATATATGAAATTTGTGATTTTGTGTGATTTAACTGTTTTACCCCTTCCCGTAATTGCATTATGGTATTTCTGGGGTGTGGGAGTGATTGACATGATTTTGGATGCATTTTGGTATCATTTATACGATATTGTGATTTTTGATGGCTTCGATGGCCTTATTTTGGACTTTTATGGATATCATTTGATTTGTGCGATGGATGACTGATAACGCTCAATCTACAACTCTCGTAGGAGTGTAAAGCGGTCGTTAGCAAATATAGAACCCAACAGGGTTGGGTGTCGATCCCACAGGGAATAGCTTGGCCAACAAGTAAGCAAAATTACTAAACTTTTGGTGCAAGTCTCGTAAGAAGGGGGGATTCTTGTTTTGCAAGTAATGTAAACAAAAGCTGAAAATAATAAAGTAAAAAGAGAGAGATTGTTACGTTGGTTGTAAACAATGAGAATTGAAGCGTTGGGGTTATGTCCACCTTCTGAGGTATATGTCTCTATTGGCTATGAGTGTGTAGAATTCTGTCATGCAATTGCTTATAGAGAATTGTAGTCGATGGTAAATCCAAGCGTCTCTCGACCTAAACAAGGACTATTTCACTTTAACTCTCTCGAGCTTAAAGCGTATCTAACGGTACGAATTCTCCAAGAGGTTAGTCCAGTTACGGCACTAGCTTTTTAATAGGAAAGGGTGTCCTACTACCTTGACATTATCTCTTTTCCAGACAAATAACTTTTCTCTCGAACAAGTTAAATGTTAGACTGGCGTATTCTTGCGTTTGCAACCGCAAAGAATGTAGATTAAGATGAAGAGAATAATGATATAAGCAATATACGTGCCTCGAACTCACAAACTCACAGCAATAGATAGTAACTCATTCGGCTTCCATAACCCCAACAGAGAGGTTTAGTTACCCATGAATGCGAAGGAGATCACGATTGACATTGTTATTATATTACGATATTGAGTAATGGCGTGTAGATCAAGTGATAGGCGTGAGGCGTGATTCCTTAGCAAGTAACGATTCTCTTGTTGTGGAATTTAAGAATAGAAGAGTAGAAGAAAATAGAATTGAATTGTAAGATGAGATGTTAAGAAGATGTTAGAAGATAAAAAGATGATAGAAGATGTAAGAAGATGTGAGAAGATGTAAGAAGATGTGAGGGATGGAAGGAAGTATTGTGTTCTCCCTCCTTCCTCCCTCCTTATTCTCTAAAATCTCTAGCATGATAGGGTATTTATAATACCCATATCCTAATCCTACTAAGCTAATGAAATAAATAACCAAATCCTATTAGACTAATGAAATCCTTAACCCAAATGTACTAGGTTAAGGTAACATTATCATAATCCACATAAAATAATGAAATACATAACCTAATTGTACTAGGTTAATGTATCATTGTCAAAATCCAGCTTTGTGTCTGTAAGTCCCCAAAGTCTTAAGAATTGCTGTTTTAGCCCGGGACAGATTTTCCATGCAGCAGTTTTGGTCCCCCAAAGTCTTCAGAAATGCTGTTTTAGCCCGGGACAGATTTTCCATGCAGCAGTTTTGGTCCTTAGGCGTGTAAACTCCCTTCCCTTCCTTCGTGAGCTTTCTTTAGCGTCAAGTAAGCCATAAAATGCTGAATTATGCATCATTTATACCTGAAACTTTACTAATCATGTTCGTTGGCTCATTTACAGGAAAAAGGACTAAAAGTGCATGAAATATATAATTTGTTCTCAAAACTAGGCTAAAATATGGGCAAAATATATTGATATAGGTGCGTAAATTCGCCTATCATCAACACCCCACACTTAGAGCTTTGTTCGTCCTCGAACAAACTATCATGTCCTTCTAAACGTCAACTTAGGGTTTTACAGCAACAACACAAAATATTCGTCAAGACAAGCACAACAATTATCAACAAAGAGTATCTTTTCGATTATAAGTAGAAACAGTTTAACCTCTAGCATAGACTCGGGATGGTGATCAACTCGCATGCAAACGTTAAGGTACAAGGAATCATATATAACTACCCAAAACTCATCAACCATGTGTGTCTCACACTATAGTACCCATAATCACTCACAAGTATAGCATATTTTTCAAACATGGGTATCAAAATATCCTTGCTCTCGCTCTCACAAAGAATTCATATGAAGAAACTGATGACCATAGGCTTGCCCTTAATGTAATACTCTACTAAATGTCAGAATGCTAAGCTTAGGATCAAGTAGGTCTTTTGATGGTTGTAATGTAGGCTTAGGGACGGGTAGGACTATTTTGGCCAGGAATAGTGACTAAGTTCCTAAGCGCTTTAATACATCACTTTGTATCATTGACACTTTTTTCTTTCAACCTTTCTTCTTTCTTTTGTTATACCACCCTTGTTCTCCTCTTTTGTTTTTCAATTTTAAGCACAACTCGCTTTTCAGCTTTCTTTTCCTTTTTCTTTTCACAACATACCTCTTATGATAGCACTTTCTTTTTCATAACACATTCAAGCACCATTACAATTTATAGCATCATACTCACCCAATTTCCTCTTATGTTGTCACATGACTTTTTCACTTTAAAGCACTTAGGAGTTTGGATCAAATTACGGTCTTGAAAGAAATGGATTAGGCTTACATACAAGGTTATCAAAGAAATAGGCTAAAGGCTCAAAAGGGTTTAACTAGGATGATGTCCATGGGTAGGTAAAACTGAAGGTAAACAAATATGGGTTGCCAAAGAAATGCCTAAATCATATCCTAAACTTACACTCCTTATTTTCGCTTTGCATACATACCAGGCAAGTTCTAGCATCAGCCACAATCATAGAATATACGATTATCTCACACACACAAGGCACATGGTCGACTTGCTTGGAAGTAATATAGACTCTCGACCCAACAAGTGAAGGAATTGAACCACACAATATCACATAATGAGTCACAACTAGAGCCTAAACATCTCAATAGTCACAATTGTAGCACATACTCTTGTTATAATCTCATGCTGCCTATCAAAATAATTTCATGCGAAGCTAGAAAAAATTTACTACTAAAAAAAATGAAAAAAAATGAAACAAAAAAAAAGCAAGCAAACATAGATGCGAGTAGAGAAGTATAGCATGCAATACCACTACCCCACACTTAGTCGGGACACTGTCCTCAGTGGAAAATAAATACGAGGAACCTGGTTAGTCGGACTCTTCCTCATTGTCGGGGGTCATACCCCCTTCGTCGGAATCATCATAAGAGTCATCGTCAGAGTTCTCCTCCTCGTCAGAGTCTGGCAAGCGTCGATCGTCATCAGTCGACACATCATCATCTAGAGGTTCCTCAAAGTATACTCCCACTCCACACCTCTCCCGTGCATGCATGTTCATGGGATAGTCGTGGTCCAGCTGTTGGAGCTCTGCAGTAGTTGGAACACGACCTCCGCTCATCATTGTAAACCTCATCATGCCGTACATATGGCGGGAGAAACTCTCATCCCGAGCATGTCTCTCTGCCGTAGTAAGGTTGATGCCATGTGTTGATTCAGCATCTTTGACCTTTGTGAGGTCAACCTTCTTCGGATTGTGTGGGAGTTTATGATCAGCTGGTTCCTCTTCGATATCCTCCTTCCGCAAGATTGCTGTCAACAAATTGCCAAATGTGAAATGGGACCTTTTGTGGAGTCTGGCCTTCCTCATGGTAGATCGAATGATTGCCCCGAAGTTGATAGGGACATTCGTCATCAAAGCATAGACCAAACACACTCTATCTCTCGATATCTTGGTGTATTGAGTCCCAGGAATAAGACATGAGTTGACAATGCGCATCCAGATTCTTGCTTCCCTATTTAGTGGAGCATAAGGGAAGGCGTTGTGTCGGCCAGTTTCTTTATGTCTGCCCCACCTTGCCATTGATCTTCTTCCACAAAGCATGTGTCGTATTGCTCTATAAGGAGGCCTGCTGTACAGCTCTTTGAATGGTGCTATGTCGATCGAAGGTAAGCCAAGAAAAGAGTTGATCCAGTCCGCGGTGAGCTGTAACACCTGGCCCCGAATTTTGACTTCATTGCCTGTTGTGTTTGGCGACCAGTTGGCATAAAACTCTCTTGTTAGATCAAGATTACACTCTCCCATGTCGCGGAAGATGAAATCCAACTTCAAAGCCATTATTTTTGCCAACATACGCGGCTCCTTCTTTGCTAAGGTATCCTTGTTGATCAAGTCGACGTGCACATATTTTCTTTCTTTGTTGCTGTTGTACCATGCTTTGGCTTCTTCCTCAAGAACCCATTTTATTCCGAACATTCTGCGTGGTGGTTGTGCTGAGGATGATTCTCCTTGGTCTTTTCGACTTCTCTTCTTGCCCTTTTGGGAAGTGGTCGCCTTCTCCTTGCCTTGCCTCGCTTTAGGTGCCATTGTACCTGAGACTAGAAATAGTGTTAGTTGCAGCACAGTCTCGCTTGATACAATCTATAAGCAAGCATTAGGGGTACCACCCCACACTTAGTTTTGTTAACACGAATCAGTGAGGTGAAAGTAGTTGATTTACTCAGATTTCGTTGACATACGTTTAAGGATTGTATTCCGGCAAGAAAATCAGCAATGCATCACTTACTTGCAGCCTTTGGACTACTTTCATGGTAGATATAGCAACATTACTACATAGGGGTTATCGTTATTCTTACAACAATCACAACCTCCTAAGTCGGTAGGCACTATAAGTCTTATTCCGATGGCCGGGATAGTCTAACATGTAAGTATCCAAACAACAATCTTAAGCAATATTCATAGCCATAGCAATTCCGCAAATATCATAACAATGCTATTGAAACCAAATTCAAGTCGGAAACAAGTCAAGATTTTCCTACGTATATGTTCACTCACATGATTTTGCAACAACAATCCAAACACATGAACATCACCAACAATCTTATTTAGCAATTAATAATAGCCATAGCAACGTAGTACTTACGAGAAATAAATGAAGAGTAAGAGAGTACTTACTTGTTTGAAGCTTGTGGAGATGGTTTTGTGAATTGGAAGAGCAAAAGAAGAAAATTTTTAGAAGATTTGGAAGAGTATGCGGCGCCTTTAGGGTATTTTCTATTGTGGTTGTGTTATAAAACTAAGTCCCCTTTATCTAGGAAGAGTATGGGTCGGGTTATGACCCATTTACAATTGGTTTTGGAGACAAAAATCCTACATATGCGGCGCATTGTCTATGGCATAATGGGACATATGCGCCGCATAGTCTATGGCATTTGTAGACATATGCGGCGCATTGTCTATGGCATAATGGGACATATGCGCCGCATAGTCTATGGCATATGAGATACTGAGACCAAATGCCATAGCATAGGCGGCGCATAGTCAAAAGCATACCTAGGAATAGGCGGCGCATAGTGTATAGCACACTAGATTCCGAGACCTTAGGCTATAGGATAGGTTGTGCATCGTTTGTGGCCTAGTTTTACCAAGGCCTAGCCTTCCTCGAAGCCTATTTTGGCGTGGGAAAGGCTCAATCCATAGCCTTATGCATCACCCTTCCTAATTTACCAACTTTACCATACAATGCGTCCAAATCGTCAATTGAAATCAATCTCCTCGTTGACTACTTCTTGCACCTATATTCGCTCAAACAAATGAAAACGATTAGTACGATGGGTTGCCTCCCACCAAGCGCCTTAGTTTTGGTCGTGGCACGACTCTTATTTTTGGATTTTTATTTATCAAAAGCAAAACACATACTAGAATGAAATGAAAAATGAAAAACGATAAACGATAAACGATAAACGATGGGTTGCCTCCCATCTAGCGCCTTATTTATTGTCGTGGCTCGACGTAGTAATCTCGAGTACTTAGACTTCGTCGAGATAAGTGATGGCCATGTCATTCATCGAGTCAAGAGGATCGATATACGGCTTAACACGTTGGCCATTCACTTTGAAGACAACACCCTTATTGTCTTCCAATTCGACTACTCCAGACGAGTAGACTTGGATAACTTTAAATGGACCAGACCACTTAGATTTTAACTTACTTGGGAAGAGCTTAAATCTGGAGTTGAAGAGTAGTACCATATCACCCTTTTGGAAGTTTCGTCGAACAATCCGCTGATCATGATACTTCTTCATCCTCTCCTTGTATAAATCCGATCTTTCATATGCATGGAGACGGAACTCATCTAATTCGTTCAACTGCTCCAACCTCAGATTCTTCACATCATCCCAATTCAGATTCAAGTGCTTCAATGCCCACAATGCCTTGTATTCAAGATCGATGGGTAGATGACAAGCCTTCCCATAAACTAGTTGATAAGGAGACATGCCAATGGGTGTCTTGAATGCAGTCCTATATGCCCATAGTGCATCATCTATCTTTCGAGACCAATCTTTCCTATTTGCATTAACCGTCTTTGCAAGGATTTGCTTAATCTCGCGATTGGAAACCTCTACTTGTCCACTAGTTTGGGGATGATAAGGCGTAGCTACCTTGTGTTGCTTGACACCATACTTGGCCAATACAGCTTTGAATAGCTTGTTGCAAAAGTGAGATCCTCCATCACTTATGATAGTACGAGGTACCCCAAAGCGAGAGAAGATATTCTTCTTTAAGAACACTACAACACGCTTTCCTTCATTGTCGGCCAATGCTACAGCTTCAACCCATTTCGAAACATAATCCACAGCAACCAAGATGTACTTCATTCCAAACGAATTCACGAATGGACCCATGAAATCAATACCCCATACATCAAAAAGTTCTACCTCAATAATTTTGGACATGGGCATTTCATGGTGTTTTGAAATAGCACCTTGACGTTGGCATTGGTCACACCTTCTCACATAGTCGTATGCATCTCTGAATATTGAAGGCCAATAATAACCACTTTGCAATACTTTTCTTGCCGTTCGATTCCCTGCATGATGTCCTCCAACTTGCGAAGTGTGGAATGCTTCCAATATAGTAGGTACTTCTTCATAGGATATACATCGTCAAATGATCCCATCCGCGCATCTTCGAAACAAATAAGGTTCATCCCAATAGTAATGCTGAACGTCATGCATAAACTTCCTCCTTTGGTGGTAAGATAAGTTGGCAGGTATCACATTACTCTCTACGAAATTTGCAAAGTCGGCATACCATGGTACTTTCTCCATTTTTGTTGCTAATATCTCCTCGTCAGGGAATGCATCATCAATCTGAATTTCAGGTTGCGCCACATGTTCATTCTCAAGTCTAGATAGGTGATCAGCCACTTGGTTCTCGCAACCTCTTCTATCTTTGACTTCGAAATCAAACTCTTGCAGCAGCAGTACCCATCGAATCAACCTTGGTTTGGCATCCTTCTTCGTCATTAGATACTTAAGAGCTGCATGGTCTGTATGGACGATCACATTGGTACCTAATAGATAGGCACGAAACTTCTCAAACGCATATACAACCGCTAGGAGCTCTTGTTCAGTAACAGTGTAGTTCCTTTGGGCTTCATTTAGGACCTTACTCACATAGTAGATAGGATGAAATAATTTCTCCTTTCTTTGTCCAAGAACAGCACCAACGGCTACACCACTAGCATCGCACATGACCTCAAACGGGAGCGTCCAATCTGGTGCTACCATGATAGGGGCTTCAATGAGTTTTCCTTTAAGGCATTCGAATGCCTTTAAGCAATTGTCATTAAAGTCAAACTTTGCATCTTTCTCCAGTAGTTTGCACAATGGACTAGAAATTTTGGAAAAGTCTTTGATGAATCTACGATAGAAACCAGCATGGCCAAGAAAACTACGGACTCCCTTCACCGAAATTGGAGGCGGTAGCTTCTCAATTACCTCTATTTTTGCTCGATCAACCTCTATTCCTCTTTCAGAGATCTTGTGCCCAAGAACGATTCCTTCTTTTACCATGAAGTGACACTTCTCCCAATTCAGCACAAGGTTGAACTCTACACATCTTTGCAATGCCATGCTCAGGTTTGCCAAACATGCTTCAAAAGACTCACCGACAACTGAAAAGTCGTCCATAAATACCTCCAAAGTGTCTTCAACCATATCAGAGAAAATAGACATCATACAACGTTGAAAGGTGGCTGGGGCATTACACAACCCGAATGGCATGCGTTTGAAGGAAAACGTACCATATGGGCATGTAAACGTTGTCTTCTCTTGGTATTTGGGGGCAATACAAATCTGATTATAACCTGAATAACCATCCAAGAAGCAAAACCATCCTTTCCCCGCTAATCGATCTAGCATTTGGTCCATAAATGGCATGGGGAAGTGATCCTTGAGTGTCCAAGAATTCAGCTTGCGGTAGTCCATGCATACTCTCCATCCAGTAACGGGCCTGAGTGGAATAAGCTCATTCTTTGCATTCGCTACCACCGTCATTCCTTCTTTCTTGGGAACACATTGTACAGGACTTACCCATGTACTATCAGAGATAGGATATACAACTCTTGCGTCTAACCACTTGATAATCTCCTTCTTCACCACTTCTTGCATAGGTGGGTTTAAACGTCTTTGATGTTCAATGGTGGGTGTGCACTTTTCTTGAAGCTGAATTTTATGTGTGCAAATCCCAGGTGGAATACCAATAATATCCGCAATGGTCCATCCAATGGCTCTAATATACTTGCGTAAGATTGAAATAAGAGCTGCAACTTGTTGCTCACCCAAATCGGCTGCCACTATGACTGGGAGTGTGTTTCCGCTTCCTAAGAATGCGTACTTCAAATGACTTGGTAGCTCCTTCAATTCTAGTGTGGGTGGTTCTTCAATAGATGGCTTGGCTGGTGGTGTGGGTCGATTCTTGAGATCAAGATCCAGCTTCTTGGGAGTATAGCGATATGTCCCTAATCCCGATAGAGCATAAATAGCTTCTTCAGAAATTTCAGCATCCTCATTCTCTCCTTTCATGAGCAAAACCTCCAAAGGATCATCAAGAATTTGCTCTTCTTCAAGTCGTTCTTTCTCATCGTCAAAGACAACATCAGCCACAGAAAATACACTCAGATCTTTGGGTTGCTTCATTGATTTGCAAACATCAAATCGAACCACTTCGTCATTTATTCGGAATGAAAGTTCATTAGCTCTCAAATCAATGAGCACACTTCCTGTAGCAAGGAAAGGGCGTCCCAAGATTATGGGAACCTCTGAATCTGCTTCACAATCCAAGATGACAAAGTCTGCTGGAAAGATAAATGAAGAAACCTTTACCAAGACATCACATAGAATACCAACTGGTCGTTTTACCGACCTATCTGCCATAACAAGCCTCATGTTAGTTGGTGTAGGATCTCCTAACCCCAACTTCTTGTAGATCGATAATGGCATCAAGTTGATGCTGGCTCCTAGGTCACATAATGCTTTGGCAAAGTTCAAAGATCCGACGGTGCAAGGAATAGTGAAAGCTCCGGGGTCGGCCTTCTTCTGAACTATCATTCGGGTAGCAATTGCACTACAATGATGCACATCATCCTTCAGCTCATAACTTGCTGCCTTCTTCTTAGTCAAAAGATCTTTCATAAACTTTGCATACCCAGGCATTTGTTCAAGTGCCTCTACCAATGGAACATTAATGGTCAGCTGCTTCAACATAGTCATAAATTTGCTGAACTTAGTGTCATCCGCCACCTTCTTCAATCTTTGGGGAAAAGGTGGTGATGGGTATGGAAGTGTTCTCTCCATGGCTATCTTCACCTTTTGCTTCCGTTTTTCCATTCTTTCAGGCTGCACATCACTGGGTGTGACATCCTTGACGTCAGGATTGGTTGTTGCGGCATCTTCTCTTTTTACGTTATCATCCATGTCCGCAACTTCGTCAACCACCTGCTTGCCTTTTTCTGACGGTTCCAGCACCTTACCACTTCTGGTAGTGATGGCCATGCATGACCCATCATTCCTTGGGTTTTGCACAGTATCGCTAGGTAAAGTGCCAGCCTTTCTTTGATTGAGTGCTGCTGAAAGTTGGCTCAATTGCTGCTCTATTTGCTTGATTGAAGTGGAATGAGAATCAACTAGTTGTTTCATGGAGGACAAATCATTAATTACCTCAGTAACTCCCGCGCTCGTTGCTTCCATTCCTTTCAATAATTTAGCCATCATGTCTTCCATACTTCCAGAATTAGATGTGGTGGTATCACGTCTACCAGGGGGAACATATACACCACTCTTTTCATTGTTTTTTCTCCAACTACCTTGGTCCTTGTTTCCAGAATTATCATAATAGTTCCGACCTTGGTTTCCTTGGGTATTCCCACGGAAACCCCCCTGATTGTTCAAGTAGTTGGCCTCTTCTTCCGAATCAGATTCGTCTCTTCCTTTTAGCGCCACAGCTTTTACTTTTTCGGTCTTCCCTGATAATAAATGCTTTGTCAGAAAATCCACTTGCGTTTTCATGTGCACTAAATCTTGATCACGTTCTTCTTGTCTTCTTCTTTGGTCTGCAGTCATGCCTATAGATAAAGTGGGGCTTGCTACCTCGGAATCCCTGGTATGCCAAGCTCTACTTTGTTTCGTCATGCGATCTAGCATATTGCTTGCTTGACCAAAGGTGAGGTCCATAAAAGATCCTCCAGCTGCGTTATCCACCACTGGCTTAGTTATTGAATTCAAGGCTCTATACAATATCTCCATGAGGTGAACATTGGTCATGTGATGGTTTGGGCATCTTGTTAGCTTTGTCTTGAACCTCTCCCATGTTTCATGAAGAGCTTCAGTGGGAAGCTGACGAAAGTTGCTGATTTCATCTCTCAATTGTGCCCTTTTGGAAGGCGGAAAGAATCTTTCTAGGAAAGCGTCTCTCAATTGCCTCCAATTTGTAATTGAATCAGGAGTCAGCCTACTCAACCATAGTGTTGCCTCCCCAGACAGAGACAATGGAAATAGACGTAATCGAATTGCATTCTGACCAACACCAGGATTGTCAAAAGACTTGCATGTAGAAATAAAGTTGATGAGATGCATATTCGGATCATCGCCTGCTAGTCCACCAAATAATCCCTTGAGTTGCAATAACTGAATCATGGTGCTTGTGATGTTGAACTTGGCTACGGGCGCTAATGGTGGTGGAATTATAGCTCCAGTGGCTCCGGCACCATCAAGATCATCATCATCATCGTCGAAGGCTGGCTGCATAGGTTGGTGATCATGTCTATACCGAGCTTGTCGACCTCTTCTGTTGGCAGGTGTTATGATTTCAGCATCACGCCTAGGGTTTAGTAACTCGTCATCACCTAAATTCTCATCGTCAGGATTTGGTGCTCGTGCAGGGTTATCAATGTTCTGCTGTTGAACATGGGCTGCGGCAAGGGAAGCCAATCTTGCTTGTTCCTGTTGAGCAGCCATCCTTGCGATTTCAGCTTGTGCTTCCATTCTACCAATGCGTTGTGGCTCAGGATTGATTGGTAATAACGGTTGACCAGAACTTCGAGTATGGGGCATGCACTAAAATAAAAACCTGCAGTAGACAAAAACAAAAACTAAAAGTAAAAGTACGAGAATCTTTGCCCAAAGGGTCTAGTAATTTTCACGAACTTAATTGACACTTGTATTCCCCGGCAACGGCGCCAATTTTTGATAACGCTCAATCTACAGCTCTCGTAGGAGTGTAAAGCGGTCGTTAGCAAATATAGAACCCAACAGGGTTGGGTGTCGATCCCACAGGGAATAGCTTGGCCAACAAGTAAGAAAAATTACTAAACTTTTGGTGCAAGTCTCGTAAGAAGGGGGGATTCTTGTTTTGCAAGTAATGTAAACAAAAGCTGAAAATAATAAAGTAAAAAGAGAGAGATTGTTACGTTGGTTGTAAACAATGAGAATTGAAGCGTTGGGGTTATGTCCACCTTCTGAGGTATACGTCTCTATTGGCTATGAGTGTGTAGAATTCTGTCATGCAATTGCTTATAGAGAATTGTAGTCGATGGTAAATCCAAGCGTCTCTCGACCTAAACAAGGACTATTTCACTTTAACTCTCTCGAGCTTAAAGCGTATCTAACGGTACGAATTCTCCAAGAGGTTAGTCCAGTTACGGCACTAGCTTTTTAATAGGAAAGGGTGTCCTACTACCTTGACATTATCTCTTTTCCAGACAAATAACTTTTCTCTCGAACAAGTTAAATGTTAGACTGGCGTATTCTTGCGTTTGCAACCGCAAAGAATGTAGATTAAGATGAAAAGAATAATGATATAAGCAATATACGTGCCTCGAACTCACAAACTCACAGCAATAGATAGTAACTCATTCGGCTTCCATAACCCCAACAGAGAGGTTTAGTTACCCATGAATGCGAAGGAGATCACGATTGACATTGTTATTATATCACGATATTGAGTAATGGCGTGTAGATCAAGTGATAGGCGTGAGGCGTGATTCCTTAGAAAGTAACGATTCTCTTGTTGTGGAATTTAAGAATAGAAGAGTAGAAGAAAATAGAATTGAATTGTAAGATGAGATGTTAAGAAGATGTTAGAAGATAAAAAGATGATAGAAGATGTAAGAAGATGTGAGAAGATGTAAGAAGATGTGAGGGATGGAAGGAAGTATTGTGTTCTCCCTCCTTCCTCCCTCCTTATTCTCTAAAATCTCTAGCATGATAGGGTATTTATAATACCCATATCCTAATCCTACTAAGCTAATGAAATAAATAACCAAATCCTATTAGACTAATGAAATCCTTAACCCAAATGTACTAGGTTAAGGTAACATTATCATAATCCACATAAAATAATGAAATACATAACCTAATTGTACTAGGTTAATGTATCATTGTCAAAATCCAGCTTTGTGTCTGTAAGTCCCCAAAGTCTTCAGAATTGCTGTTTTAGCCCGGGACAGATTTTCCATGCAGCAGTTTTGGTCCCCCAAAGTCTTCAGAAATGCTGTTTTAGACCGGGACAGATTTTCCATGCAGCAGTTTTGGTCCTTAGGCGTGTAAACTCCCTTCCCTTCCTTCGTGAGCTTTCTTTAGCGTCAAGTAAGCCATAAAATGCTGAATTATGCATCATTTATACCTGAAACTTTACTAATCATGTTCGTTAGCTCATTTACAGGAAAAAGGACTAAAAGTGCATGAAATATATAATTTGTTCTCAAAACTAGGCTAAAATATGGGCAAAATATATTGATATAGGTGCGTAAATTCGCCTATCATCAATGACCGAATGGACTGTGCCAGCAACTCCGAAATATCAATTTTAGGCTAGATAGACCTTTGGTTCGGGTCCTGGTGCACCCGAGCTCATTTCGATCTATTTGTTGGGAAAGTTAAAAAAATTGAAAATATGAGTGTGGGATCCACATTTGGTCGAAACGACCTCAGATGAAAAATCCGACTTCGCCAGAAGATCCGAAATGTCTACTTTAGGGTGTTAGCATATCTGGTATGATTTTACGACTTTTAAATCTCATTTCGACCCCTGGTTTGAAAAATTGTGATTTTGGATTTCGGAGGTTAATTTTGTGAAAACTATGTTTTTTTGAAAATCTAATATCGTCATAGCGTTCGGAACGTCGAATTAGTATGGTTGCATAGTTTGTTTGTATATATCAAACTCCGAATGAATTCCGGGCACCCCGTCGAAGTCCAAATTGGACTTAAAAAAAGAAGTTTTTTACAAAAGCTGTGCAGAAAAATTTGCACTATTTATATCAGTTTTTGAATCTATTTTGCTCATTTTTCATCTTACCTCTTAAAAGTTAAACCCTAAAATAGTGTGAGATCTTAAAAGTGAAGTTTGTGGGGAGCTTGGGAAGCTAGATTAACACCTATTTCTTAATTTTATTACGGATTTAAGGTAAGAATTCACCATTTTCTAAGTAATTTCTTGATAAATTTCTCAAAACTCCAAAAATCGTAGGCTTGATTTTAAACTCCAATTTCACTTGAATAATATTTTTCATCTTATAATTACTTGTTTTTCATCAATTTAACCTTCAAAACAACTTCGATTCTTGATTTTAACCCGAATTTTAAAGAATTTATCCGGTAAAGCTCAAAAATAATTTTTCTTCACTTTGAACCTCGTTTTTTACTCGATTTAACTTGAGTTTTCAGCTGTAGGTTCCTAAAAATATGGAGAACATGTTTTTGAAGTAAACTTTTGCCCTTCTTTTTCAAAAATCCGTTTCGGAGATTCTTTTTTACCCCGAACCAAAAGTAGTCAATATGGACGTCGTTGGTTTTGTTTTGACACATAGATTTCATATTTGATGTTTTTAGTGGAGTTCGACATTGTTCTTGAAAAGTAATGTCGCGGGTTCAAGTGTAGCTAACCGATTTTGGCTTTCTAGGTAGGTTATGACTTCACTCTTTCAGACTGGAGTAGACAGTAAATAATGATACAAAAAGCATGTTAAGGTTAGGAACTAATCATAAAAATGGCTATCTATGTGTTGTGCCCGTGTTGGACCCTATATGTGATATAATTATCGAAATTGAGATATTATGTGATATAAGTGACCGTGTGGGGTCCTATATGATTTTGATAGCCTTGAATACATGTTAATAATTGTATTGTGATGTTAAAATGCTTAATATGGTACCATTGGTGTATGTGATAATATTCACAGTTTATTGGCATATGAGACATGTGGAAATTCATGGATGAAACAAAAATAATGAGTGGATATTGGCTCATATGATTATGAAATATATCATTGTGGTTGGTTGTGGAAATATATCATGTGGTTGGTTGTGAAAATATTCATTGTGATTGGTTGTGAGAATTACATCTTCATGTCATACTCATTCATGAAACATTGGTACCACTATGGCAACATCTGAGAAACATTGAAAACACCTGATAACACCTATTCTAGGGATGTGCCAGAAAAAAATATGATATATATGGATTGTATACGGGTTGACGAACCCCACATGGGTCATGCATTGGGTGTCTTACCTCCTTAGGTGTATACGGAGATTATGCGATGATCCCGGAGGTTGTGAGACAACCTCATGCATTATCATCATCATCATCATATACATTGCACTTATATTGTGTTTATATTGTGTTGTATTGCCATATTAACTTGTCATTTATGTAATTGTCTTATTTTCTTTTACTTGTATTTGATGATCTTGTATATGCATGTCCCCTGTTGTTCTACTTATGTTTGATATAATGCATACTTGTGTTCTATGTTTTTGTGATGTTAAAATATGTGTGATACATTAGAACTGTTAGTGCAAGCGGTGTGGGTTACTGTTGTGGGACATTTTCTGATTGCAGGTGACCTACCCTTAGTGTATATTTTGTATGCTTTATTTACTACTTTTCTTGGTCCTCCTATGATACCTACTGAGTAAAGTTGACCGTACTCATGCCTGCTTCACTCTTTCGGTGCAGGTCCTAGATCGAGTACGCCTCAACTTGCTTGACTCGAGCGATTGTTGGAGCTTCCAAGGTTGCGGTTTAATATTCATGCGTCCGAAGTTCACCTCTATCATTCAATAATAGTTATGTCTTTATTAGTATTCAGAGATAGATATTATTCCTTTGTGGGTATTTTTCTTATGTATTTGACTCTTGGATTGTATTAGTAGTTCTTACACTATTGGCACCTGGTTTTGGGCATGATCGCTATTTTGGATAGTTTTTTTCACATTGTTTTGATTACTTGTATGGTTCGGCTTCGTTCTAGAAGGCTTACCTTGGGATATTTTTGTCCTTTCTATTTTTTGTATCAGTTTGGGTGATAGACTTACTTGTTAAAGGACGCCACGACAAGTGCCATCATGACCCTCCTTTTTGGGTTATGACAAATTGGTATCAAATCCAAGTTTCATTGGTCTCAATGGTGTAAGAACAAGATTTCTAATAGAGTCTCGCGGATCGGTACATAGATGTATCTATCTATCTTTGAGAGGCTATAGAACGTCTTTAGGAAACTTCTATTATTTCGTTCCTTATCGTGCAAAGTTCTTTCATAGCTTGTGTTCTAAGTTGTGTTTGATCTTTCTGCGTGAATGGTATGGCTTAAACTACTATTAGTTGAGAGATGCTGCAAGATATTGGTGGAGACTTTTTTTCGGTTGTAGGCCTGTTGATGCTCCTAAGTTGTCATGGGATCAGTTTGTTGATGCCTTAATGGAGAGATTTGTGCCTTACAGTTTGAGGTATCGAATGTGGGACAGGTCTGATCGTTTGGAGCAAGGCTTCATGACAGATGCTGAGTATGAGGAACGCTTCTATGACCTGTCTAGATATTTCTATGATTGTATTCTACCGAGTCTAAGAAGATTCAAAAGTTTGTGAATGGTTTAGATATCCCCCTTCAGTTGGCTACGTCTCAGATAGTTATTTTTGGGAATTTATTTCAGAGTATTGTGGATCATGCTAAGATGACAAAGGGTATTCTTAGTGCATCTCAGGGAGGCGCCAAGAAGGCGCGATGTTTTGGTGAGTTCAGGAGTCAGACCTTTCGAGGCAGAGATTTTAGAGGTTCTCATGAATACCGTGGTAGGCTAGTATAGGTGGCATTACAAAGTTCAGGTGGTATATCTTCTAATTCAACAGTTTAGAGTGGATGTTCGGGCCCATTTATACCTTCTCTTGTTGCGGCTAGTCATAAAGATTTCTATATGTGTGATGACATTGGCCATATGACCAGGGACTATCCCAATTGGGTGATTCAGGATACTCTTATTTCAACTATTAGAGGTAGGGGTTCTACCAGTGGTGCGAGAGGCAAAGAAGATGGAGCCCGTGGTGGTGGTCGTGGGACCACCCAGGCAGTTGGTGGACGTGGTCAGTGTTATGCTATACCAGCCAGATCTGAGGAAGAGTCTTCTGATGCTGTGAATACAGGTATCGTTCCGATTTGTTTTATACTTGTATCTATAATATTTGATCCTGGATCGAATTTCTTCTATGTGTATGTGTATTTTACTTTGAGTTTGATTCTGTTAGTGAGCCTCTTCCCATGCTTATTTTTGTATCTACCCTAATAGATGATTTAGTAGTGGATCGGGTGCACCGATCTTGTGTTATGACTTTTGTTAGGCGTGAGACTTTGGTAGACTTGCTTGTGTTAGACATGGTTGACTTCGATGTTATTTTGGGTATGGATTGGTTGAATCCTTAGTATATTGTCTTAGATTATTTTGATAAGATTGTGACTTTAGCTTCACCGGGTATGCCAAGGATAGCTTGGAAAATTGTACTTTATTCGGATCCTAAGAGGATTATATCTTATGTTCAGGTTTGTAAATTGGTTAAGAGGGGATGTTTATATTACTTGGCTCATATTCATGACACCATTGTTGTTTTCTCTCCTTTCTTAGATTATGTCCGTGTTGTCTGTGAGTTTATAGATGTATTCCCTACGGACTTGCCTGGTATGCCTCCAGATTGAGCTATTGATTTGCTATTGATGTTGAGCGGGAACCAAGCCCATTTCTATTCCTCCTTATAGGATGGCCCCAACAGAACTAAAGGAACTGAAGGATCAGTTGCAGTAGTTGTTGGATAAGGGATTTATCCGACCTAGTGTTTCATCTTGGGGTACACCAGTCTTGTTTATAAAGAAAAAGGATGGGTCTATACAGATGTGTATTGATTATAGGCAGTTGAATAAGGTGATAACTAAGAATAAGTATCCTCTTTCTCGCATTAATGATTTCCTTGATCATCTTCAGAATGTTACAATGTTTTAAAAGATTGATTTAAGGTCCGGTTATCACCAATTGAGGAGTAGAGCTTCGAATATTCTGAAGATAGATTTTTGGACTCTATATTGTCATTATGAGTCCTTGGTCATGTCCTTTGGGTTGACCAATGCCCATATCACATTTATGGAGTTGATGAATCAAGTGTTTCAACCGTATCTTAACTCCTTTGTTATTGTATCTATAGATGATATCTTGGTTTATAACTAGAGCAAGGTTGATTATGCAGAGCATTTGCGAATTGTGCTTCAGAGATTAAGGGATGAGAAGTTGTATGCTAAGTTCTCTAAGTGCGAGTTTTGATTAAATTCTATTTCTTTCTTGGGTCATGTGGTGACTAAGGAAGGTATTATGGTTGATCTAGCCAAGGTTACAACAGTTCGTGATTGGGCTAGACTTACTTCGCCCATCGAGATTCAGAGTTTTGTAGGCTTAGCCAGGTATTATCGGTGTTTTGTTGAGGGTTTTTCATCCATTACAACTCCATTGACCAAGTTGACCCAGAAGAAGATTTCTTGTCAGTGGTACGATGCTTGTGAGGCGACCTTTCAAAAGCTCAAGGATTTGTTGACTTTAGCTCCTATATTAGCTTTACCCAATAAGGGTGTGGGCTTTACCATCTTTTGTGATGCTTCATGTGTTGGGTTAGGTATTGTGTTGATGTAGGAGTGTAAGGTAATTGCGTATGCATCTCGTCAGTTGAAGCCTCATGAGAGAAATTATCCTACCCATGATTTGGAGTTTTGTGCAGTTATGTTTGCTTTGAATTTGTGGATGCACTACTTGTATGGATTTCGTTGTGAGATCTTATTAGATCATTGTAGCCTTTAGTACTTCTTCACTCATCGAGATCTTAATATGAGGCAGTGTCATTTTCTTGAGTTGATTAAGGATTGTGAATTGACTATTCTCTATTATCCGGGCAAGGATAATGTGGTTGCAGATGCCATGAGCCGAAGGCCTGGGTATCTTGGTGTATCTTTTGACCCTGGAGAGGACTTTAGACTTAAAGGTTTAGTCTTTAGGTAACCAGATGGTTAGGCTTGATATTTCGACACTTAGGTGTGTTTTGGATTTTGTGGAGGCTAGATCTTCTATGATGGAGCAGATTCAAGCTCATTAGTTTGACGATGTTGGATTGAGGTTGATTTGAGAAAAGGTATTGAGTGGGGAGGCTAAGGAAGTCTCACTTGATTTAGATGGAGTTTTGAGGATTAGGGGCCGAGTTTGTGTGCCGAGAATGGGTGATTAAATTAGGTTGATCTTACAAGAGGCCCACTGTTCCAGACATTTTATCCATCCAGGTGTGACTATGATTTATAGTGATTTGAGACAGTAATGAGGTGAGATATGGCGGATTTTGTGGCTCGTTGCCTATGTTATCAGCAGGTGAAGGTCGAGCATATAAGCCCTGGTGACTTTCTTTAAAGGTTACCTATTCCCGAGTGGAAGTAGGAATAGATCATTATGGACTTTATGACTAGTTTTCCTCGTACATCTCATAGTTCTGATAGTGTTTGGATAATCGGGGATCGATTGACCAAGTCAGCTCATTTTATCCCGGTCTAAGTCTCATTCAGTGCTGAGAGGTTAGCCCCTATCTCCATTCATGATATTGTGCATCTGCATGGTGCGTCGGTGTCCATTATTTTAGATCGAGGTTTTATATTCACATCTTACTTTTGGAAAAAATTTCAGGATGAGTTAGGTACTCGGGTTGATCTAAGCATAGCATTTCAAACCCGACTGATGGCCAGTCAAAGCGGACTATCCAAGTTTTAGAGGATACTCTGCGCATGCGTGATGGATTTTGGTGGCTAGTGGGAGCATCTTTTGGATTTAGCATAGTTTGTATATAATAGCTACTATTCCAGTATTGATATGGCTCATTTTGAGGCGTTGAATGGTAGGCGTTGTCGCTCCTAGTGGGTTGGTATGATATTTTAAAAGTGAGACCTCGAGATACAGACATGCTTCGTGAGTCTTTGGATAGAGTCTGGGTCATTCAACATAGACTTAGATTGGCTAAGAGTAGGCAGAAGTGCTATGCTGATCGTAGACTTTGTGCCTTGATATTTGGAGTTGGTGATCGTGTTTTCCTTCGATTTTCACCCATGAAAGGTGTGATGAAGTTTGGCAAAAGGGGCAAGCTTAGCCTTATGTTTATTGGTCCATTTGAGAATATTCAGTCTATTGGTGATGTGGCTTATAAGTTGCCTTTTCCCTCTCATCTATCTGTTGTTCATCCAGTTTTTCATGTTTCTATCTTCGTCGCTATATTCCTGATGATTATCTTGTCATTCATTGGGAGTTAGTTCAATTAGATAAGTGGTTGTCTTTTGTTGAGGAGCGAATTTTCATTTTGGCTATGGATGTTAGGCGGTAGCACTCTAGAGTGATCCCTGTGATTAAGGTCCAGTGGCGACATCGACCTCTAAATAAAGCTACTTGGGAGGTCGAGTCTAATATGCATAGTTTTTATCCTCAGTTCTTCATTGATTCGGGTATTTCTTTGCATTTAGTTCGAGGACGAACAAGATTTTTAGTGGTGGATAATGTGATGACCTAAAAATTTGATGAAATATGTAAATTTGTGATTTTGTTTTATTTAACTGTTTTACCCCTCCCTGTAGTTGCATTATGGTATTTATGAGGTGTGAAAGTTATAGACATGATTTCCGATGCATTTTGGTATCATTTATGCAATATTGTGGTTTTTGTTAGCTTCGAGAACCTTAATTTGGAATTGTAGATATCTTTTGATCCATGTGACGGATGGCAGAACGGACTATGCCAGCAGCTCCGAAATATCAATTTTTAGCTTGTAGACCTTTGGTTCTGGTCCTGGTGTACTCGAGCTCATTTCGACCTATTGGTCGGAAAGTTAAAAAATTAGAAATATGGGTGTGGGATCCACATTTGGTCGAAACAACCTCAAATGAAAAATCCGACTTCGCTTGCAGGTTTGGAATGTCAATTTAAGGGTGTTAACATGTTTGGTATGATTTTACGACTTTTAAATCTCATTTTGACCCCTAGTTTTTGGGCCTATTTTGCTCATTTTTCATCTTGCCTCGTGAGAGCTAAACCCTAAAATAGTGTGGGAGCTTAAAAGTAAAGTTTGTGAGAGCTTGGGAAGCTAGATTAACACCATTTCTTAATTTTATTATGAACTTAAGGTATGAATTCACCATTTTCTTAGTAATTTCTTGATAAATTTCTCAAAACCCAAAAATATTAGGCTTGATTTTAAACTCCAATTTCACTTGAATAAAATTTTTATCTTATAATTACTAGTTTTTCATCAATTTAACCTTTAAAATAACTTTGATTCATGATTTTAACCTGGATTTTAAAGAATATATTCTGTAAAGCTAAAAAATAGTTATTTTTTGCTTTGAAGATCGTTTTTGAGTCGATTTAACTTGAGTTTTCAGTTGTAGGTTCCAAAAAATTTGGGGAACATATTTTTGAAGTAAAGTTCTAATTTTACACTTCTTTTTTGAAAACCCATTTTGGGGGTTCGTTTTGACCCCCGAACCAAATTTAGTCAGTATGGATGTCGTTGGTTTTATTTTAACATATAGATTTCATATTTTATGTTTTTAGTGGAGTTTGAGATTGTTCATGAAAAGTAAGTTCACGGGTTCAAGTGTAGCGGACCAATTTCGGCTTTTAAGGTATGTTATGGCTTAATTCTGTCAGACTAAACTGGGTATTAAATGATGATACAAAATTCATGTTAAGGGTGGGAATTAATCATCAAAAATGGTTATCTATGTGTTGTGCCCGTGTTGGATCCTATATGAGATATAATTATCGAAATTGAGGTATTATGTGATTTGTGTGATCGTGTAGGGTCCTATGTGATATTGATAGCCTTGAATACATGTTAATAATTATATTATGTTATTAAAATGCTTAATGTGGTACCATTGGTGTATTATGATTATATTCACACTTTATTGGCATATGAGACGTGGAAATTCATGGATGAAACAAAAATAATGAGTGGATATTGGCTCATGTGGTTGTGGAAATGTATCATTGTGGTTTATTGTGGAAATATATCATGTGGTTGGTTGTGGAAATATATTATGTGGTTGGTTGTAGAAATACTTATTATGATTGGTTGTGAGTATTACATCTTCATGTAATACTCATTCATGAAACATTGGTACCACCGTAGCAACATCTTAAAAACACTGGCAGCACCTAATAAAACCTTTCCGAGGGATGTACCGGAAAGAAGATATGATATATATGGATTGTATATGGGTTGAAGAACCCCCATGGGTCCTACGTTTTGAGGCTTTCCTTTGTAGGTGTAAATGAGGATTGTACGATGATCTCGGAGGTTGTACGACGACCTCGTGCATCATCATTATCATCATATATATTGTACTCACTTTATTATGTTTATATTGTGTTGTATTGCCATATTAACTTGCCATTTATGTAATTGTCTTATCTTCTTTTACTTTCATTTGATGATGTTGTATATGCATGTCCCCTCTTGTTCTACTTAGGTGTGATATAATGCATACTTGTGTTCTATCTTATTGCGATGTTGCAATAAATGTGATATATTAGAACTGTTATTGCAAATAGTGTGGGCTACCGTTGTGGGACACTTTCTGATTGCAGGTGACGTGCCCTTAGTGTATATTTTGTATGCTTTATTTACTATGTTTCTTGGCCGACCTATGATACCTACTGAGTATAAGTGAACCATAGTCATGCCTACTGCGCCCTTTCGGTGCAGGTCCTAGCTCGAGTGTACCTCAGCTTACTTGACTCGGGCGATTGTTGGAGCTTCCAAGATGGCGGTTAGACATTCATGCGTCCGAAGTTCACCTCTATCTTTCTGTAGTAGTTATGTATTTATTAGTATTCGAAGACAGATATTATTCCTTTGTGGGTATTTTTTCGATGTATTTGACTCTTGAATTGTATTAGTATTTCTTACACTGTTGACACCTGGTTTTGGGCATAATCGGTATTATGGATAGGCTTTTTCGTATTGTTATGATTACTTGTATGGTTCGGCTTTGTTGTAGAAGCCTTACCTTGGGATATTTCTGTCTTTTCCTCTTTTTGTATCAGTTTAGGTGATAGGTTTACTTGTCAAGATACTCCACGATAAGTGCCACCATGACCCTCATTTTTGGGCCATGACAAATTGGTATCAAAGTAGGTTTCATTGGTATCAGCGGTGTAATAAAGAGATGTCTAATAGAGTCTCATGGATCGGTACATAGATGTTTGTATCTATTTTTGAGAGGCTATAGGACGTCTTTAGGAAACTTTCCTCATTTCATTCTTTATCGTGCGAAGTTTTTTCATATCATGTGTTCTAAGTTATGATTTACTCTTTTTGCGTGAATGGTGTGGCTTATACTACTATCAGTTGAGAGAAGCTGTGAGAGATCAGTGGAGATTGTTTTTTAGTTGTAGGCTTGTTGATGCTCTCAAGTTGTCATGGGATCAGTTTGTTGATGCCTTTATGGAGAGATGCGTGCCTTACAGTTTGAGGGATAGGATACAGGACGAGTCTAATCGTTTGGATCAAGGCTCCATGACAGTTGCTGAGTGTGAAGAACACTTCCATGCCCTGTCCAGATATTCCTATGATGTCATTTCTACTGAGTCTGAGAAGATTCAGAAGTTTGTGAATGGTTTGGATGTCTTCCTTCAGTTGGCTACGTCTCAGATGGTTGTGTTTGGTGTGTCATCTCAGAGTATTATGGATCATACTAAGATAATGGGGGTGTTCTTAGTGCATCTCTGGGAGGCGCCAAGAAGGCACGACGTTTTGGTGAGTTCAGGAGTCAGACCTTTCGAGGCAGAGATTTTAGAGGTTCTTGTGAATACCATGGTAGGCCAGTGTAGGTGGCATTACACAGTTTAGGTGGTGGATCTCCTAGTTTAGCAGTTTAAGGTGGCTGTTCGGGCCAGTTGTACCTTCTCCTATTGCAACTGGTCATAGAGGTTGCTATATATGTGATGAGATTGGCCATATGGCTAGGGACTGTCCCCGTTGGGTTATTTAGGCTACTCTTAGTTTAGCTGTGAGAGGTAGAGGTTCTACTAGAGGTGCGAGAGGTAAGGGTTCTACCTACTATTAGTGTTATGTTGTACTAGCCAAACCTGAGACAGAGGCTTCTGATGCAGTGATTATAGGTATCGTTCCCGTTTATTTTAGACCTGCATCTATATTATTTGATCCTGGATCAACTTTTTCCTATGTGTATGTGTATTTTACTTTGGGTTTGATTTTGTTACTGAGCCTTTTCCCATGCATAGTCATGTATCTACCCCTATAGTTGATTTAGTGATGGATCGGGTGCACTGATCTTCTGTTATGACTTTTGCTGGTTGTGAGACTTTGGTTGACCTCCTTGTGTTAGACATGGTTGACTTCGATGTTATTATGGGTATGGATTGGTTGGCTCTTTATCATGTTGTCTTAGAATGTTTTGATAAGATTGTGACCTTAGCTTCGCCAGGTGTGACAAAAATAGCTTGGAAGAGTGCACTTCATTTGGGTCCTAAGAGGATTATATCTTATGTCTAGGTTTGTAAATTGGTTGAGAGGGGATATTTATCTTACTTGGATCATATTCGTGATACCAGTGTTGTTTCACCTCATTTATTGGATTCTATTTGTGTTGTCCGTGATTTTATACATGTGTTCCCTACGGACTTGCCTGGTACGCCTTCGGATCAAGATATTGATTTTCTATTGATGTTGAGAGGGCACCAAGCCCATTTCTATTCCTCCTTATAGGATGCCCAACAGAATTGAGGGAATTGAAGGATCAGTTGCAAAAGTTATTGGTTAAGGGATTTATCCGACCGAGTGTTTCATCTTGGGGGCGCCTGACTTCAGCTTCTTTATTAGCTTTGCCCAAGGAGGGCGTGGGCTTTACCGTCTCTTGTGATGTTTCATGTGTTGGGTTAGGTGTTGTGTTGATATCGAAGTGTAAGGTAATTGCATATGCATCTCATCAGTTGAAGCCTCATGAGAGGAATTATCCTACCTATGATTTGGAGTTGTGCACAGTTCTGTTTTCCTTAAAGTTATGGAGGCACTACTTATATGGAATTTGTTGTGAGATCTTCTCGGATCATCGTAGCCTTCAGTACTTCTTCGCCCAACGAGATTTTAATATGAGACAACACCATTTACTTGAGTTGCTTAAGGATTATAACTTAACTATTCTCTATCATCCAGGCAAGGCTAATATGGTTGCAGATGCCTTGAGCCGAAGATCGACTAGCATGGGTAGCTTGGAGCATCTTTTGACCCAGGAGAGGCGTTTAGCCTTAGAGGTTCAGTCTTTAGCTAACCAGATGATTAGGCTTGATATTTCGACACTTGGGTGTATTTTGGATTTTGTGGAGGCTAGATCTTCTTTGATGGAGAAGATTTGAGCTCATCAGTTTGATGATGTTGGATTGAGGTTGATTCGAGATAAGGTGTTGAGTAGGGAGGCTAAGGAGGCCTCGCTTGATTCAGAGGGAGTTTTGACGATTAGGGGTCGAGTTTGTGTGCCGAGAATGGGTGATTGGATTAGGGTTATCTTAAAAGAGGCCCACTGTTCTAGATATTCTATCCATCCAGGTATGACTAAGATGTATCGTGATTTAAGGCAGCACTACTGGTGGGGTGGTATGAGGTGGGATATGGAGGATTTTGTGGCTTATTGCTTATGTTGTCAGAAGGTGAATGCCGAGCGTATTAGGCCTGGTGGGTTGCTTCAAAGGTTACCTATTCACGAGTGAAAGTGGGAATGGATCACTATGGACTTTATGATTGGTTTTTCTCGTACATCTCATAGTTCTAACACTATTTGGTTCATCATGGATCGATTGACCAAGTCAGCTCATTTTATTCCGGTTCAAGTCTCATTCAATGCTGAGAGGTTAGCCCCTATCTTCATTTATGAGATTGTGCAACTACATGGTGCGTCGATGTCCATTATTTCAGATTGAGGTTTTATGTTCACATCTCACTTTTGGAAGATTTTTCAAGATAAGTTGGGTACTCGGGTTGATCTAAGCATAAATTTTCACCGCCAGACTGATGGCCAGTCAAAGCAGACTATCCAGGTTTTGGAGGATGCTCTGCACATGCATGATGGATTTTAGTGGCCAGTGGGAGCAGCTTTTGGCATTAGCAGAGTTTGCATACAATAATAGCTACCGTTCCAGTATTGATATGGCTTCTTTTGAGGCGTTGTATGATAGGCGTTGTCGCTCCCATTAGTTTTTTTTATATTTCAAAGGTGATACCTCGATATACGGACTGGCTTCGTGAGTCTTTAGATAGAGTCTGGGTCATTCAGGATAGATTAGATCGGATCAGAGTAGGCAGAAGTGTTATGCTAATCGTAAACTTCGTTTCTTGATATTTGGCATTGGTGATCATGTTTCCCTTCTAGTTTCATTCATGACGGGTGAAGTTTGGGAAGAGGGGCAAGCTTAGCCCCATGTTTATTGGTCTATTTGAGATTATTCGGACTATTCGTGATGCGGCTTATGAGTTGAATTTGCCCTCTGATATCTCTATTGTTCATCCAGTTTTTCATGTTTCTATGTTTCGTCTCTATATTCCTGATGATTCACATGTCACTCGTTGGGAGTTGGTTCAGTAAGATAAGCGGTTGTCTTTTGTTGAGGAGCCGGTTTCCATTTTGGCTATGGGTGTTAGGTGGTTGCGCTCTAGAGTGATCCCTGTGGTTAAGGTCCAGTGGCGACACCGACCTTTAAATTAAGATACTTGGGAGGTCGAGTATAATATGCATAGTTTTTATCCTCAGTTCTTCATTGATTCAGGTATTTCTTTGCCATAGTTCGAGGACGAACTAGATTTTTCATGGTGGATGATGTAATGACCTAAAAATTTGATGAAACATATGAAATTTGTGATTTTGTGTGGTTTAACTATTTTGCCACTTCTCGTAATTACATTATGGTATTTCTGGAGTGTGGGAGTGATTGACATGATTTTCGATGCATTTTTGTATGATTTATGTGATAGTGTGGTTTTTTATGCCTTCGGGAGCCTTATTTTTGAATTTTATGGATATCTTTTGATCTGTGCGATGGATGATCGAATGGACTATGCCAGCAGCTCCGGAATATGAATTTAAGGCTAGGTAGACCTTTGGTTCGGGTTTCGATGCACCCAAGCTCATTTCAACTTTTTGGTCGGAAAGTTTAAAAATTGGAAATATGGGTGTACGACCCACATTTGGTCGAAACAACCTCGAATGAAAAATCCAACTTCACCAGAAGGTTTATAATGTCAATTTTAGGGTGTTAGCATGTTTGGTATGATTTTACGGCTTTTAAATCTCATTTTGACCCCCAATTTGAAAAATTATAATTTCAGATTTTGGGGGTCAATTTTGTTAAAACGGTATTTTTTTTGAAAATCTGATATCTTCATCGCGTCCGAAACGTCGAATTTAGTGTGGTTGCATAGTTTGTTTGCATATATCGGACTCCAAACAAATTTCGGGCACCCCGAAGACGTTCGGATTGGACTAAAAAAAACTTTTTTGCAAAAGCCATGCAGAAAAATTTGTACTATTTATACCAGATTTTGGGCCTATTTTTCTCATTTTTCATCTTGTCTCTTGAGAGTTAAACCATAAAATAGTGTGGGAGCTTAAAAGTAAAGTTTGTGGGAGCTTGGGAAGCTAGATTAACACCTATTTCTTGATTTTATTATGGATTCAAGATAAGAATTTACCATTGTCTTAGTAATTTCTTGATAAATTTCTCAAAAATCTTATGCTTGATTTTAAACTTCAATTTCACTTTAATAATATTTTTATCTCATAATTACAAGTTTTTTATCAATTTAACCTTCAAAACAACTTCGATTCTTGATTTTAACCCGGAATTCAAAGAATTTATCCGATAAAGCTTAAAAATGGTTTTTCATCGCTTTGAACCTCGTTTTTGAATCGATTTAACTTGAGTTTTCACCTGTAAGTTCCTAAAAATATGGGGAACGTGTTTTCGAAATAAATTTCTAATTTTGCCCTTGTTTTTGAAAACCCGTTCCAGGGGTTCGTTTTGACCCCGAACCAAAAGTAGTCAATACGGATGTCATTAGTTTTTTTTTTACATGTAGATTCCATGTTTGATATTTTTAGTAGAGTTCAAGACTGTTCATGAAAAGTAAGGTCGCGGGTTTAAGTATAGCAGACCGATTTCGACTTTCGAGGTAGGTTATGACTTAACTCTTTCAGACTGAGTTAGGTAGTAAATGATGATACAAAATGCATGTTAAGTATGGGAATTAATCATGAAAAATGGCTATCTATGTGTAACACCCCGTATTCAAGTACGTGTATTGACGTATTCAAGTACGTGTATTGGTCTTATTTATATGGAATTAATTTTTTTATTTTATTTATACCGGAATTTGCCCGTCGATGGTTCCATACAAAGGTTATTGAATAAGCTTTCCAACGATATAAGGATTTCCAAAAACGGATAGGTTTCGGATATAATCGAGCACGTTCGAAACTATAAAACGGTGGCCGGGATATTTGGAATAGTAAATGTGCAGGAAAATTTCATGCACACAAACTACTGAGGCCAGCCAATTTTTTTGGGTCAAATTTGAGCGATCATAAATCCCTTAATATAATGAACTGGGAGAGCTGCGACCTATGAAAAGAAAGATCTTTGAGTCTTATTTCCAATGCAATTGGTTTCATCCAAATTCAACGTCTGAGTAAGGAGTTATACTCGTTTTACTTCAGCCTATCAAAACAGATTTTTAGGGTCAACTTCAAACGACCATAACTCCTTTTACAGGACGAACTGGGTGTCCTACTTTATATGAAACGAAATACCTTTGAGTTATATTTCCAACGATACCAATTTCAAACAAATCCGATATCGGAGCAAAGAGTTATGGTCGATCTACTTTAGCTTATCAAACAGTCCACCAAAGGACAGATTTGACATTATTTAAATTTTAAAGGCACTTTGGTCATTCCCTATGATATTATGGACGGGAATATGTGTATATACACATGTATATGAGTTCAAAAACTCATTTTCATCATCAATAATTGAGAAAGAACAAACCCTAGCCAAATTTGACCTTTAAATTACTTTTGATTCAACCGTAGAAATTCCAAAGTAATCCGATAACTGCGTTTGTCATCTCGAGAGCTTCGAACGACACCTATTATTTGTGCAAACAGGATTGCATAATGAAGAGGTGGATTCTAAGGTATGAATATTATTTGCCTTTGTTCTCTTCCATATGTATATGTGTGATAGAGGATTATATGTATTGGTTGTTATTGAAAGGTGATGAAAATAGGGTTATGGACTATTTTGCATGGTTTGGTTGTATTGAATTGTGGAAGGTGGATATGGTAATTGAGTTATGGAAGGTGGATATGGTGATATACTATTGAATTGATGATTATTTATGTCTATGGCTCAATTTGGTTTAATGGATTGGTTGGAAGGATAAATGAATCCAAACTTGATATTGGATGATGTTGTATGAATATGCATGGCATGTGAATGTAATTGGAGTATAAGAGGGTTAAAGTTACACCCTTTATGGTGTAATTAAGGCTTACTACTTAACCACTATTTTGGTGAATTCAAATAATTGAATTGTGACATTTGGTCGCTAATAATAGATTGCTATATATGTTCATTGTAGATAAGTAATCCGAAAAGACGAGAAGTCCATTTGGGACTAGTATTGAAGGTTGACAGTCAGGTATGTAAAGCATACTCTATACCATATCTTTGGCATGAAAGTGAACAATTGTTCTATTAAGAAAGTTTCCAAAGTTATTCAATAACATGTGATCCATAATGGTTTTGTATGATGTCCTACGTTACCAAGGAACTTGTTTCCACCCTACAAGATGTCAAGACATTCCAATACTTACTTGTTTTCCAAATCTTACATGTTTATTGCACTGATGAATGTCATAAGGTATCCGGTTACTTAAACAAGATCCATGTGCTATTAATGACTCCAAAACGTTTCATTGATATACCAATAAGTTCCTACTTCATTGTTATGGCATTGATGACTCCAAAACACTTCATTGATGTGCCAATGAGTTCTTACTTCATTGTTATTGCATGGATGGTCTATTTATATGTCTCTTATTGATGTATCATTGTTTCAAAGTATCAAAAATGCGGTGGCAACCGAAATAACAATCTCAAAGATTAATTGAACTAAGTGATGGAAGTTCTCTCTTATCGGGTGGTATCCCAGGGGAATAAGCCTATCATGGGTCGATCCCTATTTATGTGTTTATGGGTGGTATCCCAGGGGCATAAGCCTAGCATGGGTCGAACCCAGTTGATATGTACTGGAGGTAGCCTAATGGTCACAGTACAGTACAGTAATGATTACAAAGATGATAAGAACGAAGGTAAAGTGATTGAATAAATGCAATGTACAGGTTGTCACAAGTTCTAGTAAGTGTGGTCCACTCCTATTACGATTTATTCACTTGTTCTGATTTCTATTGAGCTCCTATATCATATGTGATTATCTACAGATTTACATACTCAGTACATATTTCGTACTGACGTCCTCCATGGGGGACCTGCATTTCATGCTGCAGGCACAGGTACCTCAGCTCATACATCGCACAAGTAGGAGCCAGGATATCCAGCTGCTTTTGGTGAGCTCCAGTTTGCTTCGGGGCTTTCCGTGTCATATCCAGTCACTTTTGGTATTGTATAGAAGTTAGTTATTTGGCGGGGTGTGTCCCGACCTTAATTAAACTTTGTGTATTATTTAGAGGCTTTGTAGACCTAATGTATAGTCAAGGTGGCGTTTTGTTAGTAGACGTGATAGCTCCAACGGCCAAGTATTGTATATACATATATATGAGTGCTCGAGCTTATACAGGTGATTATTTTCTTTTATATGCGACATGATGCTGTCCGAATTTTGGGTTGTCATAGAGGTATGCATGGGAAGTATAAGGTTATGAGCTGGTTCTCCCGGGCCTCCTTGGTTACGGGTGCCAGTCCGCCCCAATAGGATTTGAGGAGTGACAAAAGTGGTATCAGAGAAGTTCGTCCTAGTGAGTCTACAAAGTTGTGTCTACGTAGAATCTTGTTTATCGGTGTGTCGTGCACCGCATCTATAAATAGGAGGCTATGGAAATTTAGGAATTGTTTCTTTTCTTCATGTCTTAGATCGTGCGATAGAGCCTATATTGTATATGAAGTCATAGTTGACCACTGAATCCGTTTGTTTCTCTTATTATAGAAATGATGCCGGTTACCAGAAGCAAGAATACCGGTAAGCAAGTAGATGTGACTGCCGGAGAGGGGACTAGTAAGTCTCCCACTATACCAGCTAGTCAAAGTGAGGCTCCAGCTGAGCATGCATCAGAAACTTCTTCCACTCCGGAAGAAATAAGGGGGAGGAGAACTATATCCCCAGAGCCACCTATTAATGCTGTTGATCAAGATCTTAGAAATGTAGTACAACTTTTGACTCGTATAGTTGCTGGGCAAGCCATTCCTACCACGGGTCCTAGTGGTACAGATAGGGCGGCTAGTCTTCGAACACAGGATTTTCTTAAGATGGATCCTCCCACTTTTACTGGATCAGATCTTAACGAGGACCCACAAGACTTTATTGATCAAATTCAAAGGGCCTTAGATGTTATGCATATAACGGGTAGAGAGACAGTGGAGTTAGCGGCGTATAGATTTAAAGGGGAGGCTATATATTGGTACGAGGACTGGAAACGATCTAGGGGTATTGATGCACCCCCAGCTACATGGACAGAGTTCAAAGAGGCATTTCTTGATCATTATCTTCCATTCGAGATTCGTCAGGCCCGTGCAGATCAGTTTTTAAATCTTTGTCAGGGGAATATGAGCGTGAGGGAGTACATTCTCCGATTTAATTCCTTGTCGAGATATGCTCCTAATGTTGTATCTACTATGGATGACAGAGTTCATCATTATGTGAATAGGCTGGATCCATATCTGGCTAGAGATTGTACTATTGCTGCTTTGAACAAAGATATGGACATAGCGAGGATCCAAGCTTTTACACAGAAAATGGAAGATCAGAGGCAGAGGAGAAGAACACAGGAATTAGAAAGAGGATATTCCAAGAGGGCCAGATCTACAGGGCAGTTCATGGCATCCCAAGGAGGGTTCAGACCATAGTTTTCTGCTAAACCACCTAGGCCATTATCTTCTTATTCAGCAGCTAGTGCCCCACCACAGTTCCAAGGATCCAGAGGAAATCAATTTGGGCACAGAAGTGAGAGTCAGAGTTCGCGGACAGTGGGGTACCAAGGGCAAGGGAATATGAGCCAATCGAGACCTCCTCGAGAGCCATGCAATAAATGTGGAAGGTATCATTTGGGCGCATGTTGGCTGGGGACCAATGTTTGCTTTTGGTGAGGTATGTCGGGGCATATGATGAGAGAATGCCCACGAAGGGGCATAGGGGGTATGGCACGACCTACGGGGTCATTTGTTGCATCATCATCATCAATGCCTTATTCAGGAAGGGGTGCACAACCAATGGGTCGTGTTAGAGGTGATAGAGGAGCCATGAGTTCTAGCGGGGCTCAAAATCGTACGTATGCTCTAGCGGATCGACAGAATTTAGAGGCTTCCCCAGATGTGGTTACGGGTACGTTGTCTATCTTTTCATTCGATTCATATGCCTTAATTGATCCCGGTTCTACATTATCTTATGTTACTCCATTGATTGCTGGAAAGTTTGAAAGAATACCCGAACTGTTAGTTAAGCCATTTGAAGTGTCCACACCGGTTGGGGAATCTATTATAGCTAGAAGGGTTTATCGAAACTGCATAGTAACTGTTTGTGGTCGTGATACGATGGCTGATCTTGTGGAGTTAGAAATGGTAGATTTTGATGTTATAATGGGTATGGACTGGTTGATGTCTTGTTATGCCACAATTGATTGCTGCACGAAAAAGGTATATTTCCATTTTCCAAATAAATCAGTCCTTGAATGGAAAGGTGAAATTAGCGCGCCAAGAGGTAGATTTATTTCTTATTTTAAGGCGAGAAGAATGATTTCCAAGGGATACATATATCATTTAGTTAGAGTAAGGGATACAGAAGCGGAGCCACCAACTCTTCACGCTGTTCCGGTGGTAAATGAATTTTCTAATGTATTTCCTGAAGATCTTCCAGGTTTGCCTCCTGAACGAGAAGTAGAGTTTGGTATTGATGTAATACCAGGAACCCAACCAATCTCCATTCCTCCGTATAGAATGGCCCCAACATAATTACGAGAATTGAAAGAGCAATTGAAAGATTTGCTAGAGAAGGGATTCATAAGGCCTAGTATGTCCCCCTGGGGAGCACCAGTGTTATTTGTGCGCAAAAAGGATGGCTCGCTGAGGATGTGTATTGATTATCGGCAATTGAATAAGGTGACTATTAATAAAAAATATCCTCTCCCAAGAATTGATGATTTATTTGATCAGTTACAGAGCGCCAAGTGCTTTTCTAAGATTGATTTGAGGTCAGGTTACCACCAAGTGAGGGTCAAAGAGAAGGATATACCCAAGACAGTTTTCCGAACACGGTATGGTCATTATGAGTTTCTATTTATGTCATTTGGGCTAACAAATGCACCCGCAGCTTTTATGGATTTGATGAATAGGATGTTTAAGCCATTCCTGGATATATTTGTGATAGTTTTTATAGATGATATTCTAGTTTATTCTAGATCAGAAGAGGACCATGCCAATCACTTACGACAGGCATTGCAGACTCTTCGTGACTGTAAGCTTTATGCAAAGTTCTCTAAATGTGAGTTTTAGTTAAAGTCGGTGGCATTTTTGGGTCATATTGTATCTAGTGAAGGGATAAAAGTTGATTCTCAAAAGATAGAAGCTGTGAAGAACTGGCCAAGGCCCACAACGCCTACGGAGATTCGTAGTTTTCTCGGATTGGCCGGTTATTATAGAAGGTTTGCTAAAGGCTTTTCTTCCATTTTAGCACCCTTAACCAAGCTAACCCATAAAGCATCCAAATTCCAATGGAATGATGCTTGTGAGAAGAGTTTTCAAGATTTAAAGAACAAGTTGATTTCTACACCCGTGTTGGTACTTCCAGAAGGCACCGAAGGGTATACAGTGTATTGTGGTGCTTCCAGAATTGGCTTAGGATGTGTATTGATGCAGCATGGTAAGGTAATAGCATATGCTTCTAGACAATTGCGGCCACATGAGAAAAATTATCCTACACACGATCTTGAGCTGGCAGCAGTTATTTTTGCTTTAAAGATATGGCGCCACTACTTATATGGGGTTCATGTTGATATATACACTGACCATAAGATCTTGCAATATATTTTTAATCAGAAGGATCTAAATTTAAGGCAGCGGAGATGGCTTGAACTATTAAAGGACTACGATGTTGATATCTTGTACCATCCAGGGAAAGCAAATGTGGAAGCTGATGCGTTAAGTTGTAAGGCTATGATGGCGCCTATAGAAAGGCAAGGGATGATTAAAGATCTTCACCAGTTAGCTAGTTTGGGAATTCGCCTTCTTGAAACTCCGAATAAAGAGCTTATCGTACATACTGCTGCGGAATCTTCATTAGTAGCTGAAGTGAAATAGAAGCAATATGCAGATCCTATTTTATTACAGCTTAAGGAGAACGTTCAGAGTGGTGCGACCAAGGAATTTGAGCTTACGCGAGAAGGAGTACTTCAGTGCCAAAACCGATTGTGTGTGCCGGATGTAGACGGTCTGAGAAAGAAGATTATGACAGAGGCACATTTTTCAAGGTATTCCATTCATCTAGGATCAACCAAAATGTATCAAGATTTGAAAGATATGTATTGGTGGAATGACATGAAGAAGAGCATTGCAGAATTTGTAGCTGAATGTCCAAATTGTCAAAGAGTTAAAGTTGAGCACCAAAAACCCGGAGGTTATATGCAATGCATTGATCTTCCAAGCTGGAAGTGGGACATGATCAACATGGATTTCGTTATTGGTTTGCCTCGTACATCCTGGAAGTTTAATTCTATATGGGTGATTGTTGATAGGCTTACCAAATCCGTACATTTCCTACCAGTTAGGACCACTTACACAGTTGAAGAGTATGCGAAGCTGTACATTAAAGAGATAGTCCGATTACATGGAGTGCCAATCTCTATTATATCAGATCGGGGAACCCAATTTACCGCAAACTTTTGGAAGTCTTTTCAGAGGTGTTTGGGAACACAAATGAAGTTGAGTACAGCTTTTCACCCTCAAACAGATGGACAAGCAGAACGTACCATCCAAACACTTGAAGATATGCTACGAGCTTGTGTAATAGATTTTAATGGCAACTAGGATGATCACTTACCTCTTATTGAGTTTGCCTACAATAATAGCTATCATTCAAGTATCAAAATGGCACCATATGAAGCTTTATATGGAAGGAAGTGTAGATCACCAATAAGATGGTTCGAAGTGGGTGAAACTCTTTTGTTTGGACCGGATCTTGTTTATCAAGCCATAGAGAAGGTTAAAGTAATTCATCAACGACTGAAAACAACCCAAAGTCGACACAAGTCATATGCGGATAGTAGAAGGAGAGGACTGGAGTTTTCTATAGGTGATTGGGTATTTTTGAAGGTATCACCAATAAAAGGGGTAATGAGATTTGGCAAGAAAGGGAAGTTGAGTCCACGTTATATAGGCCCGTATAAGATCACTCGAAGGTTTGGACAAGTTGCATATGAATTAGAGCTACCCCAAGAGCTCTCATCAGTACATCCGGTATTTCATGTGACAATGCTTCGAAAGTACATCGGAGATCCATCACATATCACTTCTACTGAGGATGTGCAAGTAGCAGAAGATCTTACTTATGAGGAAGTGCCTATTGCTATTCTAGATCGCCAAGTTAAGAAGATGAGAAATAAAGAGATAGCATCGGTGAAAGTACGTTGGAGAAATCGTCAAAGGGAAGAGATTACATGGGAAGATGAGGAAGCAATAAAATCTAAGTACCCTCATTTGTTCAAAGATGAAGAGGAAGTACAAGAAACGGAGTTAGAACATTAACAAGTAAGTTTTTTTTTATATATGCATAGTATTTATGTGATGATGTGAATGTTAATGATGGACTTGAACTTGTTTTGGTTGAATAACTACGCTAACATTCGAGGACGAATGTCCTAAAGGGGGGAAGGATGTAACACCCCGTATTCAAGTACGTGTATTGGCATATTCAAGTACGTGTATTGGTCTTATTTATATAGAATTAATTTTTTTTATTTTATTTATACCGGAATTTGCCCGTCGATGGTTCCATACAAAGGTTATTGAATAAGCTTTCCAATGATATAAAGATTTCCAAAAACGAATAGGTTTCGTATATAATCGAGCACGTTCGAAACTATAAAACGGTGGCCGGGATATTTGGAATAGTAAATGTGCAGGAAAATTTCCTGCACACAAACTACTGAGGCCAGCCAATTTTTTGGGTCAACTTTGAGAAATCATAAATCCCTTAATATAATGAAATGGGAGATCTGCGACCTATGAAAAGAAAGATCTTTGAGTCTTCTTTCCAATGCAATTGGTTTCATCCAAATCCAACGTCTGAGTAAGGAGTTATACTCGTTTTACTTCAGCCTATCAAAACAGATTTTTAGGGTCAACTTCAAACGACCATAACTCCTTGTACAGGATGAACTGGGTGGCCTACTTTATATGAAACGAAATACCTTTGAGTTATATTTCCAACTATACCAATTTCACCCAAATCCGATATCTGGGCAAAGAGTTATGGTCGATCTACTTTAGCTTATCAAATAGTCCACCAAAGGACAGATTTGACATTATTTAAATTTTAAAGGCACTTTGGTCATTCCCTATGATATTATGGACGGGAATATGTGTATATACACATGTATATGAGTTCAAAAACTCATTTTCATCATCAATCATTGAGAAAGAACAAACCCTAGCCAAATTTGACCTTTAAATTACTTTTGATTCAACCGTAGAAATTCCAAAGTAATCCGATAACTGCGTTTGTCATCTCGAGAGCTTTGAACGGCACCTATTATTTGTGCAAACAGGATTTCATAATCAAGAGGTGAATTCTAAGGTATGAATATTGTTTTGCTTTGTTCTCTTCCATATGTATATGTGTGATAGAGGATTATATGTATTGGTTGTTATTGAAAGGTGATGAAAATAGGGTTATGGACTATTTTGCATGGTTTGGTTGTATTGAATTGTGAAAGGTGGATATGGTAATTGAGTTACGGAAGGTGGATATGGTGATATACTATTGAATTGATGATTATTTATGTCTATGGCTCAATTTGGTTTAATGGATTGGTTGGAAGGATAAATAAATCCAAACTTGATATTGGAGGATGTTGTATGAATATGTATGGCATGTGAATGTAATTGGAGTATAAGAGGGTTAAAGTGACACCATTTATGGTGTAATTAAGGCTTACTACTTAACCACTAGTTTGGTGAATTCAAATAATTGAATTGTGACGTTTGTCGCTAATACTAGATTTCTATATATGTTCATTGTAGATAAGTAATCCGAAAAGACGAGAAGTCCATTTGGGACTAGTATTGAAGGTTGACAGTCAGGTATGTAAAGCATACTCTATACCATATCTTTGGCATGAAAGTGAACAATTGTTCTATTAAGAAAGTTTCCAAAGTTATTCAATAATATGTGATCCATAATGGTTTTGTATGATGTCCTACGTTACCAAGGAACTTGTTTCCACCCTACAAGATGTCAAGACATTCCAATACTTACTTGTTTTCCAAATCTTACATGTTTATTGCACTGATGAATGTCAGAAGGTATCCGGTTACTCAAACAAGATCCATGTGCTATTAATGACTCCAAAACGTTTCATTGATATACCAATAAGTTCCTACTTCATTGTTATGGCATTGATGACTCCAAAACACATCATTCATGTGCCAATGAGTTCTTACTTCATTGTTATTGCATGGATGGTCTATTTATATGTCTCTTATTGATGTATCATTGTTTCAAAGTATCAAAAATGCGGTGGCAACCAAAATAACAATCTCAAAGATTAATTGAACTAAGTGATAGAAGTTTTCTCTTATCGGGTGGTATCCCAGGGGCATAATCCTATCATGGGTCGATCCCTATTTATGTGTTTATGGGTGGTATCCCAGGGGCATAAGCCTAGCATGGGTCGAACCCAGTTGATATGTACTGGAGGCAGCCTAATGGTCACAGTACAGTACAGTAATGATTACAAAGATGATAAGAACGAAGGTAAAGTGATTGAATAAATGCAATGTACAGGTTGTCACAAGTTCTAGTAAGTGTGGTCCACTCCTATTACGATTTATTCACTTGTTCTGATTTCTATTGAGCTCCTATATCATACGTGATTATCTACAGCTTTACATACTCAGTACATATTTCGTACTGACGTCCTCCACGAGGGACCTGCATTTTATGCTGCAGGAACAGGTACCTCAGCTCATACACCCTACAGGTAGGAGCCAGGATATCCAGCTGCTTTTGGTGAGCTCCAGTTTGCTTCAGGGCTTTCCGTGTCATATCCAGTCACTTTTGGTATTGTATAGAAGTTAGTTATATGGCGGGGTGTGTCCCGACCTTAATTAAACTCTGTGTATTGTTTAGAGGCTTTGTAGACCTAATGTACAATCAAGGTGGCATTTTGTTAGTAGACGTGATGGCTCCAACGGCCAAGTATTGTATATACATATATATGTGTGCTCGAGCTTATACAGGTGATTATTTTCTTTTATATGCGACATGATGCTGTCCGAATTTCGGGTTGTCATAGAGGTATGCATGGGAAGTATAAGGTTATGAGCTGGTTCTCTCGGGCCTCCTCGGTTATGGGTGCCAGTCCGCCCCAATAGGATTTGAGGCGTGACACTATGTGTCGTGCCTGTGTTGGGGCCTATATGTGAAATAATTATCGAAATTGAGATATTATATGATATGTGTGACTGTGTGGGGTCCTATGTGATATTGATAGCCTTGAATACATGTGAATAATTGTATTGTATTGTTAAAATTCTTAATGTGTTACCATTGGTGTATTGTGATTATATTCACACATTATTGGCATATGAGACATGTGGTAATTCATGAATGAAAAGTAAATAATGAGTGGATATTGAGTCATATGGTTGTGGAAATGTATCATTGTGGTTGGTTGGTTGTGAAAATATATCTTGTGGTTGGTTGTGAAAATATATCATGTGGTTGGTTGTGAAAATATTCATTGTGATTGTTTGTAACATTACATCTTCATATCATACTCATTCATGAAACATTAGTACCACCGTGACAATATCTGAGAATTACTAGCAACACCTGATAACACCTTCCCGAGGAATATGCCAAAAAGAAGATATGATATATGAGGATTGTATACGGGTTGACGAACACCCATGGGTACTATGTTGGAAGGCTTGCCTCCGTAGGTGTATACGGGGATTTTGCGATGATTTCAGAGGTTGTGCGACGACCTCGTGCATCATCATCATCATCATCATCATATACATTGCACTTACTTTATTGTGTTTATATTGTGCTATATTTCCATATTAACTTTCCATTTTTGTAATTGTCTTATCTTCTTTTACTTTCATTTAATGATCTTGTATATGCATGTTCCCTCTTGTTCTACTTATGAGTGATATAATGCGTACTTGTGTTCTATCTTATTGTGATGTTGCAATATATGTGATTTATTAGAACTATTAGTGCAAGCGATGTGGGCTACCGTTGTGGGACATTTTCTGATTGCAGGTGACGTTAGTGTATATTTTGTATGCTTTATTTACTACTTTTCTTGGTCGGCCTATGATACCTACTGAGTACAAGTGGACCATACTCATGCCTACTACGTCCTTTCGGTGCAGGTCATAGCTCGAGTGCGCCTCATCTTGCTTGACTCGGATGATTGTTGGAGCTTCCAAGATAGCGTTGGACATTTATGCGTCCGAAGTTCACCTCTATCTTTCTATAGTAGTTATGTCTTTTTTAGAATTAGAAGACAGATATTATTCCTTTATGGGTATTTTCTGATGTATTTGACTCTTGAATTGTATTAGTAGTTCTTACACTATTAACACCTGGTTTTGAGCATGATCGATATTTTAGATAGTCTTTTCTGCATTGTTATGATTACTTGTATGTTTCGGCGTCGTTCTAGAAGCCTTACCTTGGAATATTTATGTCTTTGCCTTTTTTTATATCAGTTTGGGTAATAGGCTTACTTGTTAAGGTACGCCACGACAACTGTCATCATGACCCTCATTTTTGGGTCGTGAAATATATAAATCAATTTGATAATTTAGATGTTTAGTTATGTGGCTGTATTATGACAAGTGACAGAGTGTAGTATTTTTTTTTTTGAATTTTTCACCCTATGTTCGGTGTTTATATTGGAGCTTCGACTAATTTAGATCGTGCGTTGCAGGGTCCATTCTGGAGGTAGCACTCCCAACACAATTTTATCCATACCTAGAGTTCGAATCCGAGACCTCTGATTAAGGGTGGAGCAGTACCATCACTATATCACAACCCAACCCATGTTGGAGACGGAGTGTAGTTGAATAGTCATTAAGGGAAGGGGGTACAAAACAAAATTAATGTTGTGGGACTTTCATGAAGCCATAATAGAAGAAATAACAAAATAAAGCCAAATCGAATACTCCCATCATTAAAAAAGAATGACTTTCTTTCATTTAATCCGTTTAAAAAAGAGTAATCTTTTTAATTTTTTTTGGCAATATTTTAAATGCAACTTTCTTCATGGCATATTTAAGACCACATGATTAAAGATTATTTTGATATAGTTTTGATTTAGGACCATAAAATTCAAAAGTTTCTTTATTTTCTCAAATTTCATGTCAAGTCAAACTAGATCATTCTTTTTTAAATAGAGGAAGTATATGCTTCAAGGTAAATTTGAATCTTTATCCTTTTTTTCCCTCGTTCTAATGTTTTGTGAAAACGTAAAAAGTTTACTTTATTTTAAACTTTTCTTAACTAAAAAGGGCTAACTACAATACTATTAATTTTTCAAGATTTTGTCTAACTTGACTAGTTATATTGTTAATTAATTTGTTGATTGATGATCAGAGAGTGCCTTATTATCCATTGAAACGAGAGGGAAAAAAGGGTGAAGACGATAACATATCGTTAATGAAAAAGAAACATATATCAAGTTTATATTGGAACCAAATTGTAGACAGGCAAAGACACTATAGGCCTAACCCTACCCTATCTTCTTTTTACTCATCTTGCCTAATCATTTAACCTAAAATAAGATGAAAATATCATATACACATGTATTTTCTAGTAATCTATTGAAATTTAGCATTTTGATAATAAAGGAACTCTCACAATTACGAGAAATTATATTATATGTCAAATTATTTATCCTTACAACGATTAGATTGATCCAAAGAAAAAAAAAAGAAATTAACAATACCAACAATTAGTTGATGAGGAGGTTCTTTTATATATACCTACAGTTCACAGAGATATCAAAAGTCTATCTTAAAATTAAATATTTGTCATTTACAGTGAAAGAACTAATTATTTTTTTATTTTATCCGTAAAATCAATTATCTTTAAAATACTAAGTTATTAATATTAATTATATAGAAAAGAATTGAAGGTAAATTTCAAAAAAATGAATCTTATTCATAAGTTTTTGAAGAAAGTATAAAGAAAAGTCCGCCAACTAATATGACACAGAAGAAATATTATAGTAATTTCAAGATGACTTAGAATTAAGTAGTCAACCACATATTAAAACTTAATCTTTCACACTTCATTTTAATGTCTATCATCCAGGCAAATTTATGGGATAGAATATAAGTAGGTGAAGGATGATCAAAGACATTTTAGTCATTATCTCAAAGTCCAAGTATTTACTTATATTGTAGACTCAAAAGCTTGGTCGCGAATTATTGAAGAGGGTAATATCATATGTAAATCAATTTGATAGTTTAGATGTAAATTTGAATCTTTTGTTTATTTTATTTGGCTCCTGAAAGATTATCATTACTATCATCAGTGCAAATAGAAAGTAGGTTGAAAAAATAATTTTAGTAGCTGCTCCCCATTACGATTAATTTATTATTTTTACAGTTATGCAGTATATGCTTATTTCTTGAATTAATATTACTACGTACAAAACCAAACACGTTTTTCTTAATGCTTACGTGTCATTGTGACGTAACTCCTTATGTCCCCGCATTTCCACCAGACCAGTGAGCGTCATATCACTTTCTTCTTAAATTATTTGACATGTATTTTTTTATAATTTTTAAAGAGAAATTAATAAAGGGTATAAAATGACTGATATGATCTTATTTAGTTTTAATTAAATTAAACTTCTTCAATTAATATGAGTATAATTAAAAAAATTAATTATCTCTTAAATTCTTAAACATGTCAATTATTTTGAGGTAAATATTTTTAGCAAACATATCAAATAATTCGAGATGAAGGGAGTATTCGGCATTTATATCAAATCAATAAATGCATAATACATTTATTACTCTCTCTGCCCAATAATAATTGTCCTCTATTAACTTAACACGCATTTTAATAGTAGAAGTAATTTTACTATATAGAATGTAATTAATTCAATGCTTGAAAAAATGTGTTGGATAATAACAATGATTAATAACTAAGGGTAAAGTTGAAAGAAATAGGTAAATTATCTATTTAATTTATTTTTTCAAACTGGACAGCTATTGTTGAACATCTATATATAATATTAATTTAAATTCTAGTGAAATGTTTGAAATTTACATATATATAAAATAGTTATACTCCCTCAGTCCCAAATTATCCGTCCCAAATTGAGATGACACATTGATTAAGAAAAATAATTAATAAGATGCCTAATTTACCATAGTACCCCTATTAAATGATGTTTACATTTTAATTTGAAGAAAAAGTATTTAATGCAAAGGGTAAAACATGGAAAAAAAATTTTGTCTCTTCTTGATTAATGAAAAAAAAAATGATAAATCAAATTAGAAAATTTGGGACGATATTTATATTTTCACCACGTGCACTGAAACACGTAGAATACGCAGAATATATTCAATTCAAAAGGTATTATAACTGTTGTTTATTTTTTTAGGTAAAAGAACTAAAATGTCCTTCTACTTTAATAAATTGATAAAAGTTGTCCTTTGTTATACTATTGGGTCAATTATATCCCTATTGTTATATTATAGGGTTAAATATACCTTTGCCATTAGCAAATTTATCAAAAATATTCCTTGTTTTAACACTTCTCCATCATGACAAAGGTGAGAGCAACATGACATGACATTTGGATCAGGTGGATGTCACCTGGCATGCCACCTCAGCATTAATTTTTTTTCCCTTTTTCATTTAAAACTTTTTGCTTCAAATTTTAGTACTTATTTTAAAAAATTGATAATTTAAATACTCACATATTTTATTTATTTAACATAAATAATTGTCATCGTTAATGTAAGTCGATATTTCCTCACCAAACGGTAGAAAACCACCACCAAAGGCGGCAGAAGAAAAAGATGTGTCACATGTCGAGCTGTAAAGAGCAGGGGCGGCTCAAGCGAATCCGTGGCCTAATACCAAAATCGAACGGGGGCCTTAAGCTTTTAAGAAAAATTAATTATGTTTATAAAGTTTACTTTTAAAATTATATAATCTCTTTTTTCTAATAATTATTTTTAATTAATAATATAATTAATGCATTAGTTTCTTGAGACATACTAGATATATCAAACTCCTTCTAAATTCTTTTTATATAAAAAATTTATTTTATTTAAAAATAGTATTTAATGTTTTTTTAAAAAAATTGTAATCTACTATTACTAAAAAAAATGAGGCCCCTCAAATTTGGGGGCCTAAGGCGGCCGCCTTTTTTTCGAAAGGGTAGAGCCGCCCCTGGTAAAGAGCAAAAGTAACGAGTTTGAAAATTAAGTTACCAGAGAAGGTGATGGATTTTGAAAAGGCCGACCAGGAGATGTGGAAAATGGGAGTTTAAGATAGCGAAATATTAGAAAAAGTTGATTGTGCCATGAATATTTTACTAATAATAGTGATTAGTGATCAATGATTAGTCTTTTTTGAGGTGTTAAATACTCAAATATTTTATATGTTTATTAAATTAATAAATTAAATATTAGTAAATAAAATTTGAGGAAAAAAATATAAAATGAAGAAGGAAAAAAATTTGATGTTGAGGTGGCATGCCACGTGGCAATCACTTCACCCAAATGTTATGCCACGTGACTCACACTTTGTCATGGTGGAGAAGTGTTAAAAAGATGGGTATTTTTTATAACATTACTAACAGGGGTATATTTAACCCGAAATATAACAACAAGGGTATATTTGTTCAAATAGTATAACGAGGGCAAATTCAGTCAATTTATTTAAGTATAAGGGTATTTTTGACCCTTTTTCCTCTTTTCTTTTATTAATGATGCTAAAAACTTATTTTACCTGAAATTCAAACATTTAATACTATTCAAATTGATTTGTGTTAAAGGACTACATTAAACTGTTTTAAAATGTAATATGTATTTAGCCATTTTCGTTAAGAAAAGTTAGGCTATAATCTGTAAGAGTCAAAGTTATACGATAAAGCGTCATTTGGTAGAGTGTATTAAAAAAAAAAATCTGTATATTAATTTTGTGTATTATTAATACCTTATTTGGTACATTTTTTCATCTTATGTATTGCTAATGATTGCATTAGTTACACACTCTATTTGGTATTAAGGAGCGTATTACTAATGCTATTAGTAATGCAATAGATTCCAATGCATGCATTAGAATTATTAAAGTCAATTGTTCCTCTAAATATTTTTCACATCATTTTCATCATATTTATGGAGGGTATTTTTATTAAAATAATATTTCTTAGAAATTATAGAATAGGGGTCATTTGGTAGAGTGTATTAAAAAGAATAATGCATGCATTGATTTTGTTTATTAGTACTTTGTTTGATATATTTTTTAGCCTATGTATAATTAATGCAAGACATTAGTTACACACTTCATTGTGTGTTGAGGTGGTTACTACTAATAACTCAAAATTTATGGCATTAGTAATGCAATGGATGTAATGTGTGCATTAGAATGATTAAAGGCAGAATTATCCTCAATTTTTTTTTTTTTGCATCCTTTCCAACATTTATATGGAGGGTATTTTTTATAATTTTTTTTAGAAATTATGTAATTCTTGTTATTTGTAATACATCAAATCAAACATTGGATAAGAAAAATATAAGCATAACTAATGCAAGCATAACTAATACAAACATTACTAATATATCATATTTTACATTATCCTTATACATGCTATCAAACGGTCTCTTAATGTTATTTTTTTTAAATCAAATTAAACACTGCATAAGAAAAATACAAACATAACTAATACAAATATTAACACATTTTATTCTGTATTATTCTTCTATATTTTATGAAACAACCCCTAATTAATAAGGGTAAACAACATAAATCCCAATACTTTGCTATCTAATTACCTTCTCTTTCAATTTTTATATTAATTACTTAATATCCCGGATATGATACATAACCAACAGATACATAACTACCAAATTAATTGATTATAAAAAAGAAAAATAACAGTGAAAGAGTAAATAACGGAGCAATTAATGCGATTCTGATTGAGATATATCTCTTTAATTCCTCCATCACAGACCTTTTATCTTGCCCTTTATACTGCAAATCTTCCTCCTTTAATTTTTCAATAGCTGTAACAATAATTAAAAATAATAAATAAATAATTAAATTCCTAAAATAATTCATAAAATTGGAAAAACAGAAGAAGCTTTTGTGGTGTGCACTCGAATTGTTGTAACAATAATTAAAAACAATAAATAAATAATTAAATTCCTAAAATAATTAAAAAAACTGGAAAAACAGAAGAAGTTTTTGTGGTCACCCGAATTATGGCATAACTCAATTGCATAAAGTTCAAATCTATGTCCATTTCTTTAGAATACAAATCAATACAACATTGACTATGTATCAGAAGTAATGATATATTTCATACTTATGTATCATATTCATAATGTTTAATGTATCAGGTGTAAAACAAACTAAAACTCACAAACAATTTTCAGAATGTATCATATAAATCTAAAATCTCAACAAAACAATATATTAAATGTATCAGGTATAAAAATGATAACCATAACATATAACAGAGAGAAATTATTCTTGAGCTAATCTAGAATATGAATTAATAAAACATATTTTCTAAAAGCTTCTCTGTTTTTAAATGGTCTTCTCATAATTATTTATTTATTCAAACATGTATGCTACTTCTGTATTTTTTAAATAACTGGGCTCTGATACCATTTGGAGGGGGTGCGGATTAGGTGCGATAACTTTACTAGATAATAAATACAAGTTATAATTTTTATTAACTATTTGTTTTGGTGTTCATTTGTCATATTCATTCTAGCCCAGCACTTATAGTAAATAAACATAGTGAACAAAAAAGAGGAAAAAGTAGGATGGTTATGTATCTATTACGCAATCTAAGTCTAAAAAGTTATAATTTTTATTAACTATTTGTTTTGGTGTCAAAAATCAACAGATACGACAAAAAGATAAAAAGAAGACGGAGCAAAAATAGAAAAAGACAAAGCATTAAAGGAAGAAAGCGACATATAAAGAAAAGAAAAAGCTAACTTTAAGTATACGTGAATTATGTAAATAGGTTTACTATAGCCTTTTTGACTTTTTCTTGTTTCATTTATTAGCCTTTACAATTATTTGGCCTTTTAAGACAAATGTATAGAGGAAACGTGTAAAGACATATTAGGATAACCTTTTTTCTTTTGTAACATTAGAACCATGTAAATTATTGATGCTCTCATTATAAATAGATCCATTATACATATAATAGATCTATTTCACAAGTTATTAGAACTCACCAGTTATCCGCATCAAAGCATACAAATGGAATTATCAAATAATTACAAAAATCAACTTGAAATAGAAAAAAGACAACTAGAAGAAAAATTACTTAAAATAAAATTAACCTTAGAAAAAGAAGATATAGATAATAATTTATTTAATACATACGAAAAATTATTTAATACAGATGGAAAATTACCTATACATGAACAACAAATACTAGTTAATCAGATAAAGAACATAAACCTACGCATTGAATATAGCAAAGTTAGAATAAAATACTACACAGAAATTGCTAAAATTTCAATAGGATAAAATAACAAACTACACAAATTAATGAATACATCTTACGAAAAGAATAAATCATTAAAAGAAATAGCAACTATATAGTTTATACCTAGAATACAAAAGGTTACATGATACTAACGAGGATCCTAAAACACTAGATAATTTAATTACGATAATATCTAATCTAGAATATGAATTAATAAAACATCTTAAGTCAAGAAGATAAAAATGAAAATTATTCCAATCAATAATATTCACAAAATACATTATATAAAAATAAATACCTACGTATTTATTATCTAGTAAAGTTATCGCATAATGAATAATTATTTGTCTGATGTAATGGTAGATAAATTTAAAATACTTATTTTGTATGTGATTAAGGATATAGGAATAATAGATATAAGAAAAATCATATTAGAAAAAGAATATATAGCTAGAATAAATTACATACCACACTTACCTAATTACTCTTATAAATACCTACGTACACATTAACTATGATAAACTATGTATATTTAGAATTTTGGAAAATAGATATAAAATATATACAATTTCTTAGTAAAAATATAAAAGAGTTAATAAGATTAAAACAAACAACTACAAAATATTATAATAAAATTCTTAAATTGATTTATTTCGTTTAGTAATTTTTGTTCTTTATCTTTTTCTTCTTTTTTCTTTCTGTCTTTTTTCATACAGATCTTTTAACATTTGTAGTTTTTTTTCTAATTCAGCAATCCTACTATTTTTAGTTTCTTCTGTAGTTTGTTGTTTTATTTTTTCTATTTCCTTTTTTCTATCTATTTCTTCGTTTTCCCTTTCTATTCTTACCATAGCTGTCAATTTATCTTCTAATTTTAATTCTTCTTTTTCTAACATTAAATATAAATGTTCACCTATTTTCTTATGTCTTTTTCCTAGATTAGAAAATACTATTTTTATTTTTAATCCTTCGTGATTTTCATATATTTTTTCATCTATTATAAATTCTTCTTTGTTCATTTTATTGTAAATAGTTCATGTTGATATATATATATTCTAAACTATCTATTTGTGATTCTAAATTTGATATTTCATCTTTTTGTGCATTTATTGAGTTTTTACTAACTCCGGCAAATATATTATAACTTAATCTTTCTATCCTTATTTTTAATTCTTTACGTTTTTCAGAAATAATTTGTTTTAATTCTTTGTATTTTGGTACTTTATTCATTTAAACCATATTTATAGCCTTTTTGACTTTTTCTTGTTTCATTTATTTGCCTTTACAATTATTTGACTTTTTAAGACAAATGTATAGAGGAAACGTGTAAAGACATATTAGGATAACCTTTTTTCTTTTGTAACATTAGAACCATGTAAATTATTGATGCTCTCATTATAAATAGAGGCATAGAAGGCAGCAGAAGAAGTAAGCCTTCATGCGTTGAAGCACAAATACTCTCTCTTGTCCACAACAAATATTTTGCTTAGTTACTAAAAACAGGTATATTTCAATGGAAAAATCTATGGAGGAACAAAGCTTAGAAATATCAAACCTACCCGAACAGGTATATTTATTTATGATTATGAATAGCTAAATTCATAATTCCCAACAATCATGGTATAATAAAATAAATTCATGTTAGTTACTTTATAGTAGAATTATTCGAAAAATAATATGTTAAGAAGTTTATTAGCAAAGTGGAAAAGGAGAAAAATCCCTAAGAACTATGCCATCCTAAAGGTGAAACCAATGAGGCAAGAAGCCGTGGTGGGGAGTAACCAGAGTAGAGGCGCTGTTTAAGGGAAAAAGTATCCAGATTACCATGCTAATAGTGACCGAAGAACATGTTATTTAAGAATAATCTAGTATATAGTAATCTAAGATGACCATATTTTGTTAAGCTTAATTACTTATAAAGCTAAGAATGTAAAAACACAAGTATGGGATGAAATATTAACAATAGAATAAATCTATAATTATGAGCTACTATCTATTTCATTATCTCCTATTTCATTATCTGTTTCATTTTCTGAAATTTCATATATACTATCTTCACTTTCTAATTCGTAATCTATATAATCTATCTGTATATATTCTGTATTTTCTATTTCTATTTCTGATATTTGTTTAATTTTTGGGTTTTTAGGTAATTTACACACTCTAGCTAAATGTCCTAATTTTCCGCAATTATAACAAGTACTTTCCTTTATAGATTTCTTTTTCCTATATGGTCTTTTATGTTTATAATTTTTTACATAATATTTTTTTCTTGGTTTCTTATACTTATATTTTGATTTTTTGTATTTCTTATATTTCTTTTGTCTTTTCTTTTCTTATAATATCTTTCTTCGCATCCAAATTGAGGTGCTATTTTATCTTTGCAACATGCTAAATTTCTTATTAATGATTTTTCCATTTTTATTTCTGCTGGTGCAGTATAACATTTTATATAAAGCTAGTATACCACTAGTAACAACAAGAATAATTAATAAAGAGATAAACGATATAAAAAGTAGAGACCCAATAAAATATGTACACCTTGGAGGTACAGAAATATTAATAAAAGCATGTTTTAGAGAAGGAATAGATACACCAATAGAATTATATTTAGCAGATGATAGAATTATAAAACCTATAGAAAAAAGTATAATAACTGCCATAAAAGGAAATTTAATATACCAAAAATTTAAATTTATAATAAGTGCGAATTATTCAGTAGCAGTAACAAATAAAAATATAGACAAATCATTAGTATTATATTGGAATATATCAGGAATAGTATGTTTGGGCAGTATAGTTGTAAATTTTTTTATCTTGGTTTAGACTATCTCGATATGTGGTAATTTGTGGGGGTATGAACAAGGGGTCTTTTTGTGTTTTTGGTATAAATGGTTTCTCAAATATCTTATTCATATTCATATTCTGATATCTTTGTCTACTAACTCCTCCGCTTGTACCTGCAATTGTAGATTGATAAACATTATGGGTTTTATGGAGTGTCCCAATGTCTCCTTCTAGATCTGGAATTGTAATGTCTTCCGATCGACATAGCTCTGCACACTGCTGAGTTAGCTGATTTGCAGCTTTAGACTTCAGTTTAACTTCATTAGTCTTTAGCTTTTCTATTTCATTACCCATACTGTCCACTTTCATTGAAAGCGTAGTTAGGGTTTTGCGTATCTTTTCTAAAGCATTGTCTTCTATTATATCAGTCTGTGTAGCTTTGTCTTGATATGTAATCTGCAATAACGTTTTTGTTAGTACTAATTACTTCAATTGTAAATGTAAAATTTAATATATTCAAGACTAGTCTCCGAATTTCTTTTGTTGTAACTGAATTTTGTATTTTCTTTGTTAGCCACCAACGTACCTGTGTATTATCTGTTCGTACAATAAACTTGTTATATACAATATATGGCTCAAATGCCAATAAACATTTATATAATGAGCATAATTGTTTTCTATTTATTTCCCATTTTATTTCTGTTTCATTAAACGTACCTGAGTAGTATCTACAATGGTGTTCTAATTTTTCTTCTTCATATCTATATTTAAGTACTCCTCCATAACTACATTCACTAGATGTAAAAATCTATATGTATTAACAACAAAACATAAAATAACGGGAAAAAATAAAATTAATAAAATACAAATAGAAAGCCCTTTTGAACAATTCGTAAAAACAATTGATAATAATGATTATAGTTACAGAAATATAGACATAGAAGAAGATCTAGAAATAATAAATGATAGAATAAGTACAACAAAAAGAATAACTTATTATAAACCGGAATCATCAAGCTCATAAAAAAGAACAAGTTATGAAACAAGTTCAACGGATAATTTAAACCAATATTACATAACAGGAAAGATAATGAAAAAGAATATTTAATACTTTTAAATACAGGACAAGAAGAAAATTATATAGCAAAATATCTAGTAAAAAATGAGGAAATAAAAACTGACAATAATATATGCCCAGATATACCAAGAAGTTTAATAAATACTAAAAATATAGCAGAAAAAGAAATAATAATAGGAATTAAAAAAATAAAAATATAATTTGAAGTAAAAGAAGAAATGCAAAAAACAGACATAATATTAGGAATAAAATGGCTAGAACAAGTAAAACCATATAATATAGAACATACACAATTAACCATAACATGTAACAGAGAGAAATTATTCTTGAGAAGAGCTTTAACATAAAATGAAAATATATGTATTAATGAAGATAGTAGTAGAAGGATATTACAGTAGATATTATACGCCTATGATAGATACAGGAGCAGAAACTAATTTATGTAGATATAATTGTTTACCAGAAAGTAAATGGGATAAATTAAAAACACCAATAATAGTTAAAGGATTTAATAACGAAGGAAGCTTAATTACTTATAAAGCTAAGAATGTAAAAACACAAGTATGGGATAAAATAAAAACAATAGAAGAAATCTATAATTATGAGCTAACATCAAAAGATATACTTTTAGGAATGCCGTTTTTAGATAAATTATACCCACATATAATAACTAGAACAGATTGGTGGTTTACAACACCATGTAAACAGAAAGTAAGAGCAAAAAGAGTTATCAATAAAATAAGAAAGAAAACTGATTGGATAAAAGGAAATGAAAAAATTACACAAAAATTAGAAAATATAAAAAATACCGAAGATACAATAGAACTGGTCGTATTTTCGATAAATAAAAAGGAAATAACTATATTCTCAATAAATAAGATAGGAATAATTAAGAAAAAATTAGAACAATTATATAGTGAAGATCCATTAAAAGGATGGGAAAAACATAAAACCACTATAAAAATTGAATTAATAGATAAAAATAGCATAATAACCCAGAAACCATTAACATATAATTTTGATGATTTAAAAGAATTTAAAATGCATATAGAAGAATTATTAGAAAAACAATATATACAAAAAAGTAATAGTAAACATAATAGCCCAGCATTTATAGTAAATAAACATAGTGAACAAAAAAGAGGAAAAAGTAGGATGGTTATTGATTATAGAAATTTAAATGCAAAAACAATGACTTATAATTACCCAATACCAAATAAGATATTAAAAATAAGACAAATACAAGGATATAATTATTTTAGTAAATTTGATTGTAAATCAGGATTTTACCATCTAAAGTTAGAAAAAGAATCTAAGGAATTAACCGCATTTACGGTACCACAAGGATTTTATGAATGGAATGTACTACCATTTGGATATAAAAATGCACCAGGTAGATATCAACATTTTATGGATAGTTATTTTAAACAACTACCTAATTGTATAGTATACATAGACGATATACTATTATATACAAAGACCAAAGAAGAACATTTAAAATTATTGGAACAATTTACGGATATAATAGAAAGATCGGGAATAAGTTTAAGTGAAAAGAAAGCTGAAATTATGAAAAATCAGATAGAATTTTTAGGAATACAAATAGATAAAAGTGGAGTAAAAATGCAACAACATATCGTACAAAAAATAATAAATTCAAAAGAAGAATTAGATACAAAAAAGAAATTACAATCATTTTTAGGATTAGTAAACCAAGTAAGAGAATATATACCAAAATTAGCAGAGAATCTAAAGCCCTTACAGAAAAATTAAAAAGGATGTAGAATATAATTATAACGAAGAAGATAAAAAGCAAGTTCAGAAAATAAAAATACTTTGTAAAGAATTACCAAAATTATAATTTCCAGATGAAAATAGAAAATTTATATATATAGTAGAAGCAAATGCTAATGAATGTAGTTATGGAGGAGTACTTAAATATAGATATGAAGAAGAAAAATTAGAACACCATTGTAGATACTACTCAGGTACGTTTAATGAAACAGAAATAAAATGGGAAATAAATAGAAAAGAATTATGCTCATTATATAAATGTTTATTGGCATTTGAGCCATATATTGTATATAACAAGTTTATTGTGCGAACAGATAATACACAGGTACGTTGGTGGCTAACAAAGAAAATATGAAATTCAGTTACAACAAAAGAAATTCGGAGACTAGTCTTGAATATATTAAATTTTACATTTACAATTGAAGTAATTAGTACTAACAAAAACGTTATTGCAGATTACATATCAAGACAAAGCTATACAAACTGATATAATAGAAGACAATGCTTTAGAAAAGATACTCAAAACCCTAACTACGCTTTCAATGAAAGTGGACAGTATGGGTAATGAAATAGAAAAGCTAAAGACTAATTAAGTTAAACTGAAGTCTAAAGCTGCAAATCAGCTAACTCAGCAGTGTGCAGAGCTATGTCGATCGGAAGACATTACAATTCCAGATCTAGAAGGAGACGTTGGGACACTCCATAAAACCCATAATGTTTATCAATCTACAATTGCAGGTACAAGCAGAGGAGTTAGTAGACAAAGATATCAGAATATGAATATGAATAAGATATTTGAGAAACCATTTATACCAAAAACACAAAAAGACCCCTTGTTCATACCCCCACAAATTACCACATACCGAGATAGTCTAAACCAAGATAAAAAAGTTTACAACTATACTGCCCAAACATACATAGAAAATAACTACAGAGTACAAACTTTCCTAAACCTTAACCCCAGAGCCACAGATATCAAAGAACCAAACACAAACTATATAACCCAAAAAATACAAGGTTACAACAAGCTAATTGCACTACCCAAAACCAACCCAAGCTTAATAAAAACTTGTTTTGGCTGTGGATTAGTAAATACCATAAATACCCAAGACGGAGAAGAACTAACAGCTATGGAAGAATTATATAAAATATTCACCACCTATAAAAGAATAACCTAAGGAAATCTATTTTATATAAAATGTTATACTGCACCAGCAGAGATATTATACGACGAAATAAAACCAGTTATACAAGTTGTAAAAATAGGATTAACCAGAGATATGATTATACCAGAAGATATTGTGCAACAGCCAGAGATATCCAGAATTGAAATACCTGGTTTCTACGCAAATAAATGACTCATTGGACTAGCTACAATTATTCAAGAATTAGCAAATAATTATACCAATGGAAACCCAATATGGAGCTATTATTCAAGAGATCATCAGATGATTTATTCAAATTCAAAAGAACTACGACAAGTAGATATGGAAGATGTTAGACAATGGATAATGATATTACTTAACCCAGAAAAACAATCTACTGCAAGAGCAATTAAGAGAAGATTTATTTCAGACGGATTATTGACAAGATATTGCAAGATAATTGGACACAAATATCCAGACCATCAATGTTCGAGATGTAATGGAGAAGATAATATTATCCCAGAAGTCCGCCTAGAATAAAAGAATCAAGAAGATAAGCATGCCAGCTGGAAAGAAGATAAAAAAATTAACAGAAACGACAAAAAGATAAAAAAGAAGACAGAGCAAAAATAGAAAAAGACAAAGCATTAAAGGAAGAAAGCGACATATAAAGAAAAGAAAAAGCTAACTTTAAGTATACGTGAATTATGTAAATAGGTTTACTATAGCCTTTTTGACTTTTTCTTGTTTCATTTATTAGCCTTTACAATTATTTGGCTTTTTAAGACAAATGTATAGAGGAAACGTGTAAAGACATATTAGGATAACCTTTTTTCTTTTGTAACATTAGAACCATGTAAATTATTGATGCTCTCATTATAAATAGAGGCATAGAAGGCAGCAGAATAAGTAAGCCTTCATGCGTTGAAGCACAAATACTCTCTCTTGTCCACAACAAATATTTTGCTTAGTTACTAAAAACAGGCATATTTCAATGGAAAAATCTATGGAGGAACAAAGCTTAGAAATATCAAACCTACCCGAACAGGTATATTTATTTATGATTATGAATAGCTAAATTCATAATTCCCAACAATCATGGTATAGTAAAATAAATTCATGTTAGTTACTTTATAGTAGAATTATTCGAAAAATAATATGTTAAGAAGTTTATTAGCAAAGTGGAAAAGGAGAAAAATCCCTAAGAACTATGACATCCTAAAGGTGAAACCAATGAGGCAAGAAGCCGTGGTGGGGAGTAACCAGAGTAGAGGCGCTGTTTAAGGAAAAAAATATCCAGATTACCATGCTAATAGTGACCGAAGAACATGTTATTTAAGAATAATCTAGTATATAGTAATCTAAGATGGACATATTTTGTTATGTATATGATTGAAGGAAATATTTTGAAAATAACAATTATATGATAATGAATAATTATTTGTCTGATGTAATGGTAGATAAATTTAAAATACTTATTTTGTATGTGATTAAGGATATAGGAATAATAGATATAAGGAAAATCATATTAGAAAAAATATTCGGTAACGAATATATAGCTAGAATAAATTACATACCACACTTACCTAATTACTCTTATAAATACCTACGTACACATTAACTATGATAAACTATGTATATTTAGAATTTTGGAAAATAGATATAAAATATATACAATTTCTTAGTAAAAATATAAAAGAGTTAATAAGATTAAAACAAACAACTACAAAATATTATAATAAAATATTTAGTCAATTTTAAATGATAGATAATCTTAAAGTCTTAATCTTATAAATACTTAGAGATATAGAAATTATAGATATTAAGAGAATAATATTAGAAAAAGTATGAAACTATGAAATTGAAACTATAAATTGGATAGCACAGTTATACCTGGATAATTAACCAGATGGATATTATTCATATTAAGAGATGTTAGAATATATTAGAAAAACTAGAGAAAATCAAGATAATCTAAATGAAGAAATTAATTATAGAAACCGAATTAGAAAAATAATGGAGAATCTAAAAGAAAAATTAATATGGATAGAAGAAATCTTAGAAAATTTAGGAAAAAGTACATGTGATAGTTTATATAATTTTAAAAACTCACTACGAGAAGAACAACACAAGATAATAAATAACATTGAAAATCTAGAATTAGATATACATTACAGTACAATTAGGATAAATTATTATACAGAAATCTGTAACTCTACAATTACTACAGGATAAAATGATATATAGAGAAGTTAAGAAATATCCACTCACAAAGAAAAATAGATCCATTATACATATAATAGATCTATTTCACAAGTTATTAGAACTCACCAGTTATCCGCATCAAATCATACAAATGGAATTAGCAAATAATTACAGAAATCAACTTGAAATAGAAAAAAGACAACTAGAAGAAAAATTACTTAAAATAAAATTAACCTTAGAAAAAGAAGATACAGGTAATAATTTATTTAATACATACGAAAAATTATTTAATACATATGGAAAATTACCTATACATGAACAACAAATACTAGTTAATCAGATAAAGAACATAAACCTACGCATTGAATATAGCAAAGTTAGAATAAAATACTACACAGAAATTGCTAAAATTTCAATAGGATAAAATAATAAACTACACAAATTAATGAATACATCTTACGAAAAGAATAAATCATTAAAAGAAATAGAAACTCAACTATATAGTTTATACCTAGAATACAAAAGGTTACATGATACTAACGAGGATCCTAAAACACTAGATAATTTAATTACGATAATATCTAATCTAGAATATGAATTAACAAAACATCTTATGTCAAGAAGATAAAAAGATATTAAAAATAAGACGAATACAAGGATATAATTATTTTAGTAAGTTTGATTGTAAATCAGGATTTTACCATCTAAAGTTAGAAAAAGAATCTAAGGAATTAACCGCACACAAAAAGAAGAAATTGACAATACCAACGTATTTGTCCTTTCAGCGATTAATTGAGTCCTTTAATATATACCTACGGCTCACAGAGACAACAGAAGTTCATCTTAAAATAGCTGATCAATTTACAATGACAAAATTAATGTTTTGGGATTTTTATGGACCCAAAATAGAAAATAGTAACAAAATAAAAACATTGAACATATGTTTCAAGATAAATTTGAATCTTTACCTCCCCCCCTCCTTATTTTAATATTTTATGAAAACATAAAAAGTCCTTGTTATTTTAAACTTCTCTTAACTAAAAATGCCTTATTATTCAAAACTACAATAATTTTAATATTTTAAGATTTGTCCAACTTCGCAAGTTATATTGTTCATTGATGATTAGATGGTGCCTTATTATCCATTGAAACAAGATGAGAAAAAGGTGAAGACGATAACATGTCATTAATGAAAAATAACAATACATTAACTTTATATTGGAATCAGACTGTAGATGGGTAAAGACACTATAAGGCTAATCCTACGCCTTCTTCTTACTCATCTAGTCTAATTATTTAATCTAAAATAAGATAACATATTATATAAAAATGTGTTTTTTTTGTAGTTTGTCGAAATTTATAGGTATAACAACGAAGATCTCACAATTACGAGAAATTATTTTATGTCAAATTATTTGGCCTTTCAATGATTATATTGACACACACACACAAAAAAAAGAAATTGACAATACCAAAAGTATTTGTCCTTTCAGCGATTAATTGAGTTCTTTAATATATACGTATGGTTCACAAAAATAACACAAGTTCATCTTAAAATAGCTGTGAATTTACAATGAAAAAATTAATGTTGTGGGACTTTGATGGACCCGAAATAGAAAAGAGTAGCAAAATAAAGATAAATTGAATATATGCTTCAAGGTAAATTTGAATCTTTACTCTATTTCTTTTCCTCATTCTAATATTTTGTAAAAATGTAAAAAGACCCCGTTATTTTAAACTTCTAAAAAAAAGGGCAGCCCGGTGCACTAAAGCTACCGCTATGCGCGGTGTCCGAGGAAGAGCCCCACCATAAGGGTGTATCGTACGCAGCCTTACCTTGCATTTCTGCAACATCCAACAAACAAGGAAACTTTAAGTGACAATCTGAACCATCTCACCAACCCAATCAGTTCGTTATTTTAGACTTCTCTTAACTAAAAAGGCCTAACTATTCAAAACTACAATTGTTTAAATTTTTCAATATTTTGTCCAACTTGACAAGTTATACTGTTCATTGGTGATTAGATGTGCCTTATTATCCATTGAAATGAGAGAAAAAAAAGGTGAAGACGATAATAGATCATTAATGAAAAAGAAGCATATATCAAGTTTATATTAGGATCAGATTGTAGACGGGCAAGGACACTATAGGTCTAACCTTACACCATTTTCTTACTCATCTCGCCTAATCATTTAATCTAAAATAAGATGAAAATATTATATAAACATGTGCTTTTTAGTAATCTATCGAAATGTATAGTTATAATAACGAAGATCTCAGAATTATGAGAAATTATATTATGTCAAATTATTTGTCATTTCGACGATAAATTGACACACACACAAAAAGAAGGAATTGACAATACCAACAATTATTTATTCTTTCAACGATTAGTTAAGTTTTTTTAATATACATGTACGATTCACAGAGACAAGTTCATCTTAAAGTAGTTGTCAATTTACAATGATAAAATTAATGTTGCGGGACTTTCATGAACCCGAAATAGAAAAGTAGCAACATAATGACAAATTGAATATATGCTTCAAGGAAAATTTGAATCTTTACCTTTTTTTTTTTTTCTTATTCCAATATTTTGTGAAAACGTAAAAAGTTTTCGTTATTTTAAACTTTCCTTAGCTAAAAAGGCCAAACTATTCAAAACTATAATAATTTTATTTTTTCTGAGACTTTGTCCAACTTGACAAGTTATATTGTTCATTAATTTGTTCATTGTTTATTAGATGATGCCTTATTATCCATTGAAATGAGAGGAAAAAAAAAGTGAAGACGATAACATCTCACTAATGAAAGAAAGCATACATCAAGTTTATATTGGGATCAGATTGTAGAAGGGCAAAGAAACTATAAGCCTAATCCTATGCCATCTTCTTACTGATCTTCCCTAATCGTTTAACCTAAAATAAAATAAAAAATTATATAAACATGTGTTTTTTCAGTAATTTATCAAAATTTATAGTTATAATAACGAAGATTTTGCAATTACAAGAAAATATATTATGACAAATTATTTATCTTTTCAACTATTAGATTGACACACAAAAAAAGAAGAAATTGACAATACCAAGCATTATTTGTCCCTTCAACAATTAGTTGAGTTCTTTAATTTTTTATCTCAATTTAAATTATTAAAATAATTTAAATTTTTAATTATTGTGATTTATAATTTTTTTTATTCTGTTTCAATTTAACTGACGTTGGTATAATTTCGAGAGTCATCCAAATATTTTATATCTTTTAAAATTTTTAAGTTGTTAATTATGTGATTTACAATGTTTTTTACATATTTTTTCAATAATTTATGAATATTCTGTTTGTCTCAATCTATGTGGCACAGATAAAATTTCGACAGTCAATCAATTTTTTTTATTTTTTTTACACATATACTTTTATATTAAGTTCTTAATTATTGTGGTTTATAATACTTTATATCTAATTTTCAAATAATATTGAAAAAATGCTATGTTTCCACCCTGAACTATACACAAAATTGCTAAGACACATCCGAATTTTAGGAGGGTCCTATTACCCCCTAGACTAATTAAAACCGTATTTTTTGCAACCTTAGTGCCTACATGGCATATACGTGACACATAAGTGGCACATCAATGAATCAACACACTGAAGGTCCACGTAGGCACACGTATGTGCCATATAGGCACTAAGGTTGCTAAAAATATGGTTTTAATTAGTCCAGGGGTAATAGGACCCTCCTAAAGTTTGGGTGTGTCTCAATAATTTTGTGTATAGTTTAGGGTGGAAATAGTTCATTTTTCAATAATATATGTTACTTTATGTCTTCCTCTGTCATATCTCAATTTATGTGCACTAATATAATTTCAATAGTCAATCAATTTTTTTATGTTGACATATCATTTTGTGTCTATTTTATCCCTTTTACGAAATGTTATTAATTTTTCAATGCTTAGATGACAATAATAATTAATTAAGGGTGATATAGTAAAATCACGATGAAAGTAACGAAGTACACATGACTTAAGTGACTTGTAATAACTAGGGGCTTTGAGCTATAGGTGACAAAAAAATTTGAAAATGAGGTGTAGGTGACACAAGTCTTAATAATTGAGTGGAGGTGACAATTACTTTATTATGGATTAAGAAAGTTGGGTAAGTTTGAGAATAGCCCACAAGTTTTTGAATTTACACTTTGATTCAAATATTTACCTAATATAATGGGAAACAGAGGGAAAAAAAGGCGCGTTTCTCTCTCTTCTCATCCATTGTTGTTTTCTCTCTCTTAGCGATTTTTGTTGTTCATTGTTGCTGCTACTTTATTCATTATATTCTACTTCATTACCATCTCCATTTTCTTTTTATTGACCATTGTCGTTTTTGTTACCGCTACTGTTGCTATTTGACCAATTTCTTTGGTCAAATTTTGTTTCGTATATCACTTTCCACTTTGGCATTACTTCATAGGAGACTATGGTAAGTCAAATTATGATTTTTAGTTGAATTTGTCATCTGGATAACTGCTATTGTGCTTTTTTTTCAACAATAGATAGCACGCGAACATGAATAGAAAATAAGAGCCATCTGTTTAAACCGATCAATCATCTGTTTCAACGGAAGACTCATATGTTGGATTTATGTTTATGGTTCTATAGTATCATAACATGAATAAAAAAGATGGGTCATCTGTTGCAACAAATTAGTTATCTGGTGCAACATGATAAATATCTATTGCAATAGATTAGTAACCTATTGAAACTGAACCTGAACTCGATTCCAATAGATGTGTCTTCTGTTGCAACAGGATAAATATCTGTTGCAATAGATTAGTACCCTAATGCAACAGTCTTTGAACTCGATTCCAACAGACAATAAATATCTATTGCAACATATTAGTAACCTGTTGAGATAGAACCTGACCTTGATTCCAATAGACTCATCGTCTATTGCAACAGGTAAGTCATTTATCGCAACATGTTAATTATCTGTTACAACATGTCACTCATTTATTGGAATCAGCTTCAAAGGTGCCTTAGTGCTGTAACATCTATCCCAACAGGCGCTCGCTTCATCTATTGCAACAAATATATAGTCTGTTGTAACATATGATTCACCTGTTACAACAGATGATTCGTCTGTTGAAATTAACTTCAGGAGCGTAACATGAACCCCAACAGGTAAGTAATCTATTGCGACTGACACTTGCCTGTTGCAACATATTACACATCTATTGGGATTCATGTACGACACTATGAAACCACTATTAACTTTTTTAACAAATGGATTTATTTAGGTACCACTAATGGAGGGATCAATAACAATAGGGGTGGATTGTCATGGTTAATGGATCAAGAAGAGCAATCGATATGTATGGCGTTGGAAGGAGGGTATAATGCTAGAGACGATAGCTATGACAGTCTAAAGTGATATTTTGTATGATGATTTTGTGAACTTAATCATCAACTATTGTGGAATGAATTGTCAACCAGAAGAACTCATCATCAACTACATGCACAGCTCCTTTGAAAATTAAAGGGTACTACCTTTAAAGATAACTAATCAGGTTCGGTTGTGTGCTTATCTTAGTGATTCATCCAGGCTGGTGTTAAGGGTGTACGTGGTTGAAAAGACGATAGAGAATGATAACCAGAACATAGAAGAACAACTACAAGAAGACATCTTTGATGATAGGTTGGATGATCTAGACATGAATATTTCAGATAATGATCAAACACCTATGCCCGTTGATGCGACCAATACGTGGGCAATTTTTCTTGATCGACACAGTCTGGAAATCTTCAAGACGATGGGACCGGCTTTTTCAATGGAATGTCATTCAAGGACAAGAAAGAACTATCTACCGCTTTGTAATTTCTTGCTTGAAAAAATATTTCAGAATAAAGAAGGTGATTAATTCAAGAAGTGTCTTTTACTTCAAATGTGCTAATCTGAACAGAAAGTGGTGGTTGAGAGCTGTGAAGTACGTAAGTTCTGACAGTTTTTTCATTCATAAAAATGAAAAGTATTACACATGTGGTTTAGAGTACGTCTCGGGCCAAAATCCTCACGCCATGACAAAGGTCCTCGGTGAATATTTTAAGAATAATTTTCCCGATGGCAAAAGCCCTTCTACAAAGGTTATGGACAATCAACTCCTTGTGGAATTTGGTTTCCTGGTCAATTATTGGAAGATATATACGACCATGGGGATTTCCAAGGACTTAGTTATGGGGACACACGAGCATGGGTATGTAGTCTTGGATGTCTACTGTTACATGATTGAATCCAAAAATTCCGGAAGTAAGACGGCATTGCATGTTCATGAAAATGGAAGGTTTAATTACTTTTTTGTATTCTATGGTACTTGGATTCAAGGTTTTTGACATTTGAGAAAAGGCATAGCCGTCGACGTTACCTTCTTGAGGAGCAGGTATAATAGAGTTCTGCTAGCGGGGGTGGCGCAAGATACGAAGAATCACATCTTTCCTGTCGCCTTTTGTGTAGGGGATAAGGAATGTGATGCCTCTTATGGATTTTGTTTTGAAAAACTGAAAAGATGCATCGAAGAGTTGTATTTTTTTCGGATAGGCATCCAAGTATTCCAAAGATGGGTTCAATTTTCTTCACTTCAACTTACTTTTTTTTGGTAACTAATCTCATTTTATTACCAAAGTGATCATTACAGCACATCACAGGCTAAGTCTGATGACACAGCTTAGTCCTCATCATTCTACCTCCAGTGAGGTTACACAGGGTAAAAATTCAGCCTATCTAATTTCCTAACTAGCTTGGGTTGCTTTTGAGCAATAAAGAACATCTTGTATTATCCTTCTAATCAACATTTGCACTGTACCATCTTTCTTTTGGAGGAGTATGTTGTTTCTTTCCATTCATAGGTGATAAATACAACCTACCAGGCTTATCTTTAATATATGGATAGAAGTCGATTGCCTACCAACATAGGCTCCCATCCATGTAATCTTATCAAGCCATCTGCTTATTGTTCTTATGCTGCCTTGCCACCTTAACATCTTTGTCCAGACTTCATTTAAGAATGAACACTCAAAAAACAAATGGTCATGGATTTTCATACCTCCATTGCACAGGCAACACACTGAAGAAATGTCCATACCCCATTTGTGAAGCCTATCTTTTGTAGCCAATCTCCCCATAATTGCCAGTCTCAGAATGAATGTCCACTTTTTTGGTGCTAAGTTGTTACAAACTAGTCTCTTCCACTGTACCTTTGGGAAATTTCCCTACAATTTCTTGTACATATTCTTGATGGACAATGATCCAGGTTCATCACATCTGCATAGCTTACCCTAGCATCAACAAAGTATTTTTTTGCTTTAAACACTTTTTGCAATACCCATGATGCTTACATAGGCTCCCATATTCTACCATCATTAACATAGTACCTGCGCACCCACTGTATCCATAATGTTTCTTTCTTTTTACACAAATTCCAAAGTAGTTTGGAAATTGCTGCCTTATTTTTCGCACTGCCATGGATATAAAATTTAGACCCCCTACAGTAGTAGGAATGTAGAGTTTATCCCATACTATTAGAGATTTCTTGGATTTGTCGGCTGTTCCTGTCCACAGTAACCTTCTGCAAGTGTCTTCTAACAATTGGATCACCTTCTTAGGAAGCATAAATACCTGGGACCAGAATATTTGGATAGAGAATAGAACACTTTTTATGAGTTGCACTCTTTCTGATAGGAGAGATACTTTGTAATCTATGAATTGATCCTATCTAGCATCTTCTGCATCAAAGGCTGGCATTGTGCAATGGATATTTTCTTGTACTCAGTGGCACCCTCAAATACCTGAAAGGCATAAAGCCTTGTATATAACCAGTCACTTGCAACATTTCATCCTTCACTGCATCATTAACCCTACCAAAGTATATTGAGCTCTTTGTAAGATTATCCTGAAGTCCAGAAGTAGCTGAAAATTGGTCAAAGCATCTAGTTGAATGCTTTACAGATTGTACATCACCTTTGTAAAATACCAGTAGGTCATCAACAAATCTTAGCTGAGTGATCTTCATTTTGGCACACTTAGGATGGTATTTAAACTCCTTCTCTATGCGTAAGTTAGCCAGTAATCTTGTGAAGTACTCCATAGAAATTAAAAAAAGTAATGGGGATAGTGGATCCCCTTGTCTGAGACCTTTCTTGGATGGAAAAGGCACTGTAGGATAGCCATTGATGTTGACAGAGTATGAGACAGTAGTAATGCAACTCATTATCCACTTCACAAACTTATCAGGGAACTGTAAGTACCTCAACATTTGCTCAATGAAGGCCACTCAACTGAGTCATATGCCTTTTGGAGATCTAATTTGAGCATGAATCTAGGTGAGATATTATTTCTACTATACCCTTTTACCATCTCATAATTTAATAGGATATTAGCTGCAATCAATCTACCAGGCACAAAAGCTGCTTGGCTATTATCAATAATTTTATCCATGAGTGGCTGCATTCTATTTGTAAGAACTTTTGATATGATTTTATAGAGGATAGTGCAACAAGATATAGGTCGGAATACTTTATGGATTAATTTTGGGTATGAAGGTAATTGATGTACAGCTGATAGGCTTAAACATACTCCCAGTATTGAAAAAGTATAGTACTGCCTTAGTTACATCCGCACCTACTATTTGCCATGTTTTTTAAAAAACATAAGCATTCATACCATCACATCACAGAGCTTTATTGACATCAATTCCCTGAAGAGCACTCAACACTTCTTCTGGAGTAATTGGTTGTATCAACTGGAGTTGTTTCTCTCTATGCAGTACTTTCCCTGCACTTATCATTTCAGGATCAACTGCTATAAGGAAGTTGGTTGCACTACCTAATAAATTTTTGTAACAATCCATTATTTCGTTTTCTACTTGCTCCTTATCATGTAGTAGCACCCCATTACTGGACCTGAGAGTTTTGATCTTATTGTGAGTTTGTCTGCCTTTGATACAAGCATGGAAATACTTTGTGTTAACATCCCCTAGGTTAAGCCATTGCATTCTTGACTTTTGCTTAGAGATACTTTCCTCTATTAAACTCCATTTTTCAAGGGTTTGTTTCAATTCTTTTTCCTTATTAAACATATCAGGTGGATGAGTAGTGTCTCTCATTTATAGTTGCAGATATTCCAGTTCACCTCTCATTTCCCCTAATTTATTGGCTATTCCTTTAAATTCCATATTATTCAGCTGTTTTAATGCCTCTTTAACTTGCTTAAGTTTCCCCCAGACAGCTTTCATAGGGTGATATACCTCGTATCCATTCCAGGCTTGTGTAACTATTGTATTGAATTTATCATGAATGGAAAGTGCATTAAAGAATTTGAATGGCCTCCTTTCATTTTGGGATTTCTCTTCAACCAAGATGGAAATTAGGATATGATCAGAGACTCCTGGGTCCATCACTACTGTGTCCAAATGTGGCATGTGTTGTACCCATTCAGGGTTTATCAAAGCTCTGTCCAATTTACTATACATATGTCCATTTATCCATGTCATCTTCTTCCCTACCGATCTGAGCTCTGTAATGTGATAGTCTTGAACAAACTGGGAGAAGTCTCTAATCTCAGCATCTTGGACTAGGCTTCCCTGCACTCGATCTTCTAATTCTCGAATTGAGTTAAAATCATCCATGACCACCCAAGGGTTCTGGATACTAACCGCTAAGTTACCCAATTCTTCCTACATAGCCTCTCTAGTTTGCACTGTATGCAATCCATAGACAACTATAAAGTCAAGATCCATATGAGGTCGCTGAATAATAATTTTGACATGAATAAGTTGCTCGTGTGTAGATGTTATTTGGAAGTCCAGACAATCAAGATCCCAAAAAATTAGGATTCTTCCTCTCCTATTTGCATTATGGTTAGAGCACCAATGCCAGTTATAGGCTACTTTTTTTATTACTTTCCTGGTGTGCTGTAGCTTCACTTTATGTTCAACTAGAGCTATCAAACTAACTTTATTTTGCACAATAAATCTTCTTACTTCCTTTTTCTTGTATGCTTTATTGAGGCTCCTTATATTCCACACAACTATCTTCATTGGGATAAGTTTATGGGGTGCAAAGCATCTCTTCTAACTGCCGTACTGGGACGACTATTATTACTACTTGCTCCACCATTTTTACCTGTCACCACCTTGTCAGTATTAATAACATTGAAGCAATTAGTGACATGAATAGGTTTTTCTAAGGAAGCTCCTCCTATCTGACTTTTGCCTGCTAATTTTCTCTTGACTGTATTCTATTCTTCTATTGCTGGGAAATCTTGAGGCTCTATCATATTCTTCTTCATTTCCTTATCATTGTCTTCAGCAGTGGCTTTGTCTACCGTAGCTTTCCTGTGCCATTCCTTAACAATAGGCTGGGGTTTCTGCGCAACCTTCTATTTTTTTGCTCACAGTTATGCCCCACCATCAAACACTTATTTAAGTATATAGGAAACCAGTCAGCTTTTACCATTCGGGAGAAATATCTACCATTTGGATCATACACTAGCACTTGTTTATGCATTGGTTGCGTGACATCCATCTCCATCAATATTTGTGCATATGTAATTCACTGCAGCATGGAGGTACATTCATCCGCATAGACAAGATTACCCAACGTACTACCAATACGACTCAGTGATACTTTTCCCTAACAATTGAGTGGAAGATTAGGTAGATTACCCAATTTGGTATCGTAGTAATTACTTTCTTATGGAAATCAAAATCAGCAGATCACCTCTTTAGAGTAATAGGTCGATTATTGATAGTATGTGGACTTGAAAACAGAACTCCATACCTATCTTCTACTGAGTTAAACAACACCACAAAATATCCATCATTATGGTAAAGTATTTGGGATTTTATTGTAAAGTTCCATCTTCCGGCTACAAACCTCTACCAAGCTCCAATGGAAGGTGAAGTCCCAATAACATACAGTATGACTTCTTTCTTCTACTTCTCATTTTACTTCTCAATATCCTCCTCCATCAACTGAGAAACTTGTGTACCATCTTTAATGATGGGATTTACGTATGTGAGATCCATTCCTCGCATTGGAAACTTATTTTCTATGAATAGATTAGTCCATTTTTTCACCGCTTCTGATTTCTGTCCGTGATCCTCTATAGAAGTCGTAGTCATCTCATGGATGTTTACCTTTGTGGGTTGAGTTTCAATTACTTGTTCCCTTAGCTCAGATATCGATGGGTCCACAACCACCTGAGCAGCAGCTTTCCCAATCATGATCGAATTGGTTTTCCCTAAATTACATTGGTCCTTTTTCTCTGTTGGCGGAGTACCGTGGGTGTAATGGCCTTCTCGGTGACCATTGAGACCACTCCTTTACCTTAATTATTTGTGTTTGTAGGGTCCTGATCTTTCCCAGGAGATGGTTTTGTACTTCCACAGTTCTCCGATTGATTTCCTTTGTTGCTGCATGGTCTTCCTCGCTCCATCTCCAACATCAGTTCACGATAGCAAAAATGCTAATGTGTTCCTAGAGAGAGAAAGTATTATAATGAAAGGGTCATGACTCCTTTTTATAGAGCATCTAAAGCATATAAAAGAGAGGATTTTTAGACCATTTCAATCAAATAACTGATGTGCATCCCAAGGAAAAAGAATATCTCATATGTGTTAATTTCGAGAGATGGAGCCGGGTATTCTGTCCGGCAGATAGGTACATTCTTATGAATTTAATGTCTTCTTTAAGTTACAAGTTTATTATGATGTCATACTAAGTGATTCTTTTGTATAGGTACTATATTATGACATCAAACATAGCTAAATCAGTGAATTCATTGTTTGTCAATGAAAAAGAATTTTCCATCAAGGCTATGTTTGAAATAATAAACAAGAAGTATGGACAATTTTTTAATGATAGGCGTGTGTAGTCCAATGGACCAAGAAAAACCCCATTTGTTCTTGAAATCAAAAAAATAATATCAACGAACATCAATTTGGGGAATAGCTTATTATCTCATAAAATAGCATATTACAAATTCAGTATCACCGATCATGGTGATGTTGCCACGGTCGATCTTCAAACAAGATCTTGTACGTGTTGAGTTTTTGACTTAGACAAAATACCTTGTCTACATACTATGGCAGCGCTTTGAGCTCAATACAATCTAAAATATGGACCTAAAGTTTACGAGCACTCCTCTCAATATTATTCGGTGGAAAAATATGAAATGGAATATAGTGGGCATATTACTCCGGTGCCTCTAGAAGAATCTAGGGTTATTCCTGTAGAGATTTTGGAGAGATTAATACCTCCTCCATATATTGATCTGAGCACTATCAAACTGGGAAGAAAGCCATATAAGAGGAGGCGTGGAGTTGGAGAATCATTTTGTAACACCCCGAGTCTGTACCTCGAATGCTACACGATGCTAGTGACCCCGAAGGACCACTAACTAACCCATGACTAGTAAATACTGTGAGCACTGAACAATAGTAATACTGTGATAACAATATAACTGAAATAAATACGGAAATTTGCCATATGGTTCAAATCTTAAGTAAATACTAAACATCAGTACTGAAACTGAACATCTATCTAAAAATACTCTAGTCTGAAAAGACTCTACTATATGAACATGGAGTTGATGGGACAGGTCCCTGTCACACCCCGGTTTTTTTCGCCGCATCCGACCCCGCTAGAGAGTTGGTTTTAGAGAAAATGGGTTTTTCCAATTAAAGCGACGTTTTGAAAAGAGGTTATTTGATTTACAGAGTCGCCACTTGGAATTGAGTTTGGGTGTTCCAAGTCACCTTATTGAATCCCTATTCAAAAGGAAATGACTCTTCAATTTTTATTTTTTGGTCTGCGAACTAGAAATCTGGATAAGGAATTCTGTTGACCGAGGGGAAGGTGTTAGGCACCCCTCGAGTCCCGTGATTCTAGCACGGTCGCTTTAATGACTTACGTCTGGCTTAAATTAATTTTATTGTTTTGGATTTATAATATTTGTTAACCTAAAAGTTGTTTGCCTCCCGCTTTTAATTTATTTTAAATTATTTAAAACTGTATTGATGTGTGGCTTACCGATAGTAGTACTTTTCGGCCTTACCACGAGTTTTGGTATATCACTCCCGTTTTTGAGACATTTATGGATCGCTCCATTTTTCAAAGTCTAAATAAGCACCTAATATGTTCAGAATCTACCCAACCCAATTCAATCGACTTCAAACGGTAGGTTAATTTATTATAACGAATGGTCGGTAGCAGGGCTTTCCAACTTCATCGTTAACTTTCACTTGTATCTTAAATATTCATTATTTAGAGACTAACAACCTAACTCATTATTTTATGAATTCACTCCCTTACAAGTAGATTTTCCTCTCTTTTCTTTTGTTGATGAAAACAAATCTTGGATAAAACCTCAACCCAGTTAATTCATTTTGTTCTTTTCCGTTTATATCCTCTCGTAAAAAATAATCAAACAGCCACTCAATATTTTCATGCTTTTGACTAAATAAATGAAGAATATCAAATAAATTAAAACAAAGTCCACGATTAAAACTACTACAAAGTTAAATATGGCATGAACTCACTGGAACAATACACATGTTTATTATGGATTTGGCTCTAAGACAAAATGTTAATACATGCAACTTAAATTAGAGAGTATGACTTTGAAATTATTAACATTAAAACAAGAATTGTAGATATGCTTAATTAAGTCCTATTTGCATTAACCTCGGGTTCAAATATATAAGATAGAGTGGCAGGATCAATTAGAACACAATTTCCATAGTATTTCATATCGTTAGTAGTCATGATAATTAATCCAAAATGTACCCTTTTCTTTATTAAGTCCAAATCCTAATTCACTTTAATTAGACGCGCTACTTCTTTTAATATCTTCAAATAATCTTTTGACCTAACCCACCAAGACATACTTATTCATTATATTTCTTTGGCATTAACTTTGTCAAAACAAATAGTAATACAATATTAAACATTCTTTGATAGATAATCTGTCAATGTACAAAACTCTCACATATCAAAAAATATATAAAAAAAAGAATTGTAACAAAATTAAAATAATAAAGAAAAAGATGGACCTCAAATAAACTATCAACCTTACATACTAAATAATGCATGATGTCATTTAAATAATTTTATTCATGTTTAAATTCATAATAGAACACATAAAAATAAGAGTACATGATTGAATAAGAACCTGTGTGATGAACTGAATCGAATATAGGAGCAAAACACCCTCACCAGAAACTCGAACGAAAACCGAAGTCGAATCTTCTTATAACCCAAGGAATTTCTTTCTAACTTTCTTTTCTGTTTTTTTTTTCTTTTGTGGCTTCTTTTGTGTTTTTTTTTTCGTTTCTTTTTGGCTTTCTTTTGTTTTCTTGGTTTCTTTTTCTTTCTTGATTTCTTTGGTTTCTTGGTTTCTTTTTCTTTCTTGGTTTCTTTCTCTTTCTTGATTTCTTTGGTTTCTTGGTTTCTTTTTCTTTCTTGGTTTCTTTGGTTTCCCGTATGTGTTCCTCTCCTTTTCTTTGTGCATGTTTGCATGTGTTGTATATATAGTGTATGTAGTGTGTGTGCATGTCGTGTGTTACGTGTTTTGCTACGTGAGTGTGTGTGTTGAGTGAGAATGGGAGTTGATGGAGTAATGGGGGAGAGATGTGGGTTATGGGAATTGTGGGGTGGTTTGGGTAGTTTAGGATTATCTTTTTTTTTTTTTTTTTTTTTAATTTTAATTAATATTTTAAATAAAATAAAAATAATAAAATCTATTTACAACTAACAAAATACAAGATAAGTTAATTAGCTACTCTTAGGAATATGACTAAGAAAAATTAATATCACATTTTTTATTAAAGTTGAAAGAAGAAAACAAATATAATTTAGAATTTTTTTTTAAATAAATAAACAAATAAATAAACGATAAAATAAAAACTTATTTAAAAATGTGACTCTATTTTTGTAGTTTTCAAAATTTTTAACGAACCTCAAAAATAAGATAAATTTAAAATGCCTAAAAATAAAAATAAAAATAAGATGAAATAAAAATTACTTGAGCATTAAAATGGTATAAAAATATTAGGTTTGGGTCAAAAATTAGGTGTTTACAGAATGCCCCTCTTTGCTTGGAAATATGGAGAATTTCCCAGCAATGAAGTAAACATGACTAATTTTGTCTCAACCATTTATTCACTAGTAAATAAGTAGAAAAGAGGTGTGACCGAGTCTTGGTTTTAGACATCCTACATATCTCGGGTTATAAGAGAATCAGGTCGCATGTAGTTCAAGTGGGTGTACGTGTGAGTGGATAAATTGGAGAGTCGAGTTGAGGTCCCGTCGAGTTTCCGGTTCGTTGCTCCTTTTATTACATCAAAGAATGAAAATAGAAATAAAAGTACAAGATCCTATTTATTCTATTTGTCTTGATCCCCTTGCTTCAGATCTTCCTCTTGGATCTTCAGTTATTGCCTCACTTTCTTCCGGTGGGTACCTCGATCTCTAGATTTGATCTTGAAGTTAGGATTTGAGATTTGAACCTGCAACTTGGATTGAGTCATCGACACTCTACCAAAGAACAGTTCATAGAATACTTTGGATGTTTATTCTCCTTATCAGAAGCTAAAAAGATGTCTCTTGAGATGTTGGGCTGCCACAGATACAGAGTTGACTCTAACTATCTTCGACCTGATCATTCTTCTATATTCTGACCGGAGATGAAATTCCATTCTTGGCTAACCCTGCGCTTTGCAGACAACCTGCAAGCCATCAAAGAAGACGAAACCAAACAAACAAAATTTTCTGCCCCAGTTTACACTAGGAAAATTTTGTGAGTTATTAGAAAAACTATAATCTAGTTTAAAAATAAATAAATAAATGAATGGGTAGAAATTTAGGCTGGGAGCGCGATGAGATAAGAACCCTATTCTTAACAATGCAACCAAAGGAAGTTATGCCTAATGAATGCATGAAAAAGAATTAGGATTTTTGCTTCTAAAAATGTGACTAAGGATTATCATACCCTATGAAGACATAAAGAAGAAAAATAGGAAGGTTTATTTCCTAAAATGTCGACTAGGGGACGGCGCCCTATAAAGATAAAGATAAGGTGTCAACTAGGGGGTGGCGCCCTATGAAGACGAAAAAGGTGTCAACTAGGGGATGGCACCCTATGAAGACGAGATAAGATGTCAACTAGGGGATGGTGCCCTGTGAAGACGAAAAAGATGTCAACTAGGGGATGGCGCCATATAAAGACGAGATAAGATGTCAACTAGGGGATGATCCCCTATGAAGATGTGATAAGATGTCAACTAGGGGATGGTGCCCTATGAAGACGGAATAGATATCAACTAGGGGATGACTCCCTATGAAGACGAAAAAGATATCAACTAGGGGATGGCGCCCTATGAAGACGAAGAAGGTGTCAACTAGGGGATGGTGCCCTATGAAGACGAAAAAGATGTCAACTAGGGGATGGCGCCCTATGGAGACGAGATAAGATGTCAACTAGGGGATGGCGCCCTATGAAGACGAGATAAGATGTCAACTAGGGATGGCGCCCTATGAAGACGAGATAAGATGTCAACTAGGGATGGTGCCCTATGAAGACAGAATAAGATGTCAACTAGGGGATGGTTCCCTATGAAGACGGAATAGATATCAACTAGGGGATGACGCCCTATGAAGACGAAAAAGATTAGGATTTTTTTTTCTTTGTTAGAAAACAAAAAAAATGCCCCAGTCTTGAATATGAGGGGTTTTATTATTATTATTATAATTATATTGATATGAACTTAGAATTATAGGAGTATAACAAAAAAGAGAAAATTCAAGAAAACTTAACTTGCTATACTTGTTTTTTTTTCCACTAAACTTCACAAGCTTGCTTTGTCCCTGTTCAAGCAAAGAAAGAAGAAAAAATTGTGAGTTTTAAACTTGGTAGTTGGTTTGTGGCCTTGAATCCCTTAGAGGTTTTCCTTATCTCTGCCCCAACTTGATACAGTTGATTCAACTAATTGGTTGGCGAGCTTGATTCTCTGTCTTTCAAATTCTGTTGCATCTCTGCTTGTTTCAGTACGATTCTGCTCTTCATTTTCAAATGCTTCACTCGTAACACTTATCTTAAATGGCTCTCTGTCCTTGTCAAGGTGGTGAACGCCGAATAATCTCTGCTCAATTTCACTGGGAGCCATGGTCAATTTTGCGCATTTTCTTTATTTTGTATTTGGTGTGAGACTTACCCATAAAAAAAACGTGTAATATTTGGTGCGAGACTTACCCATAAAAAACGTGTAAAAAAATGAAATAAGGAAAAATCAAAAGAAGGAATAAAAGAATTATGTTTGAATAGAAGGTATTTCTACCAGTAAAGTAAGAAAGCTTATTTGGAGGTGTATATTGACTTCAATAACGCGTGACACACAATTTGGAGTAGATATTTGATCCTTCAAAACTGTCTAATCTCGAATTAGGCTGCACCTTTCGATCAAATCAAATCATCCTTCTTGATCTTTGTCCTGTCATGATAAACTTTGTTTGACTAAAGTCATTTCTTCTAGGATTTTCTCAATTGACCTCTCTAATTTCGATTGTCTCGTTCATCATTGTCTTATGGCGCCCCTGAGGGTCTTCACCAATAAGATTTTTTTTATTTTTTTTTTGATATCTTGTGGTGCCTCCATGGGTTTTCACCTACAAGCCTTTTTTTTTCTTTTTTTTTTTTACATATATATACAGCACACAAGGCTTGACATTCTCAGAAATTGATCGGAAGGTCTTTAATGGACAAAAGGAAAAGGATTTTTAGGATAAATTACAACTTGAGAGCCATATAAAAGTGACAATAGGATATATATCTCATTTTTTTTTTTGAATACCAAGATTTTTTTTTATTTTTTATTTTTATTTTTTTTTTATTTTTTTTTTATTTTTTTCGACTCCAAAGAGGGTACGCAAGAAAAGGTAAATAAAGCTCGAAGGGCTGACAAGGGATTAACAACATTTAGTTAAGTAGAATGATGGCGTTTCGTCATCTCAACTTGAGAATGTTAAGCACAAGCGTGTCAAATATAATATTTTTTGACTGAATCGGCATTGATAGCTTTTCCTGCCATTTTTCCGTCTAGATCCGCAAGTTGCAAAGCTCCATTTGATAATACTTGTTTAACTATGTATGGACCTTGCCAGTTTGGAGCAAACTTTCCTTTAGCCTCTTCTTGGTGTGGAAGGATGCTTTTTACAACAAGTTGGCCGGCCTCGAATTTTCTAGGACGTACCTTCTTATTTTAAGCTCGCGCCATCCTCTGCTGGTATAATTGACCAAAGCAAACTGCCATCAACCTTTTTTCATCTATTAACGATAATTGTTCTAGTCTAGACTTGACCCATTCAGTATCGTCAATCTCGGCTTCACCAATGATTCGAAGCGAGGGAATTTCGACTTCTGCGGGTATCACAGCTTCAGTCCCATAGACTAGTAAATAAGGAGTTGCGCCAATCGATGTACGGATAGTTGTACAATATCCTAAAAGCGCAAACGGTAATTTCTCATGCCACTGTCGAGATCCTTGGACCATTTTCCTAAGAATCTTCTTAATATTCTTGTTTGCTGCTTCAACGGCTCCATTTGCTTTAGGACGGTAAGGGGTAGAATGGTGATGCACGATCTTGAATTGCTCACAAACCTCCTTCATTAGATGACTATTGAGATTGGTTGCATTGTCTGTGATAATGGACTTTGGTATACCAAAATGACATATGATGTTCGAATGAACAAAATCCACTACTGTTTTCTTCGTGACTGATTTAAAAGTAGCAGCTTCTACCCATTTGGTGAAATAGTCAATGGCGACCAGTATGAATCGATGCCCATTAGAAGCTTTTAGTTCTATTGGACCGATTACATCCATGCCCCAAGCAATGAATGGCCAAGGAGCAGACATAGTATGCAGCTCTGAAGGTGGCGAGTGAATCAAATCACCATGAATTTGACACTGATGATACTTGCGAACAAAGAGAAAATAGTCTCGCTCCATAGTTAACCAATAATATCCTGCCCGTATAATCTTCTTCGCTAAAACATAGCCATTCATATGCGAACCACATACCCCCGAATGTACCTCATTCATGATTCTTTCAGCTTCCTGAATATTAACACATCTCAACAAGTTCAAGTCTGGGGTTCGTTTGTATAGAATCTCCCCACTTAAGAAGAAACCATTAACAAGTCTCCTAATAGTCCTCTTTTGATCTGCATTGGCGTGTATTGGATATTCTTTTGAATTCAGGAAGCGTTTGATATCATAGTACCAAGGTTCATTATCTGGTTCTGCATCAATTATATTGCAATAACCATGTTGATCTCGTATCTGTATCTCTAATGGGTCGAGATGCGTATTTCCCGGGTATGGGAGCATAGAAGCTAGGGTAGCCAGGGCATCAACCAGCTCATTATGGGATCTGGGAATATGTCTAAACTCGATAGACTTGAATCTTTTGCTAAGGTCCTCTAAGAACTGTTTGTATGGAATGAGCTTGATATCTTTTGTTTCCCATTCACCTTGAATTTGTCGAACGAGTAATTCGGAATCTCCCAACACCACTAGCCTGTGTATATCCAGATTTATTGCCATATTTAATCCCATGATACAAGCTTCATATTCTGCTGTGTTATTAGTACAAAAAAACGAAGTCGTGCTGTGGCGGGATGATGATGCCCAGTCGGTGAGACAAGAACCGCCCCAATTCCTACTCCTTTGACATTGACTGCCCCATCAAAATATAATTTCCATGCATACATATCATCTTGAACTTCTTTCTCAATTGAATTAATCTCTTCATCAGGAAAGTAAGTTCGCAAAGGCTCATAATCATTGTCAACTGGGTTCTCTGCCAAATGATCGGCCAATGCTTGTGCTTTCATAGTGGAACGAGTAACATACACAATGTCAAATTCTGTAAGTAAAATCTGCCACTTCACCAATCTGCCTGTGGGCATAGGTTTTTGAAAAATATACTTTAAAGGATCCATTCGAGATATGAGGTAGGTTGTGTAGGATGAAAGATAATGCTTCAACTTCTGAGCAATCCAAGTTAGGGCGCAACATGTCTTTTCTAAAAGAGTATATTTTACCTCATAACTCGTGAACTTTTTGCTTAAATAATAGAGTGCTTGTTCCTTTTTGCCTGTGATATCATGCTGTCCTAAAACACAACCAAAAGAATTGTCCACCACTGACAGATATAGAAATAGAGGCCTCCCAGGTTCCGGTGGGACCAGTACTGGAGGATTTGCCAAATATTCTTTAATCTTATCAAATGATTCTTGACATTCGTCTGTCCATTGGATAGCAGCATCCTTTTTCAGCAACTTAAATATCGGTTCACATGTAGTGCTGAGCTGAGCGATGAATCTGCTTATATAATTCAGCCTTCCAAGAAAACTCATGGCCTCAGTTTTATTCTTTGGAGGCGGCAGTTCTCAAATGGATTTTACCTTGGAAGGGTCCAATTCAATGCCTCTACGGCTAACTATGAAACCCAAAAGTTTTCCGGATGGAACTCCAAATGCACACTTGGCTGGATTGAGCTTAAGATTATACTTTCGCAATCTTTCAAAGAATTTCCTCAAGTCATATACATGATCGACTTGTGTCTTGGACTTGATAATGACATCATCAACATATACTTCTACTTCCTTGTGCATCATGTCATGAAAAATAGTAGTCATAGCTCTCATGTACGTAGCTCCTGCATTCTTTAAACCAAATGGCATGACCCTGTAGCAATAAGTACCCCACGGGGTGGTGAAAGCAGTCTTTTCTGCATCTGTTTCATCCATCAAGATCTGGTGATATCCGGCATAACAATCCATGAAAGATTGGATCTCATGTTTAGCACAATTATCAACAAGGATATGAATATTGGGTAGCGAAAAGTTATCTTTAGGGCTTGCTTTGTTCAAATCCCTATAATCAACACAAACTCTAATTTTTCCATCTTTCTTCGGTACGGGAACCACATTAGCCAACCATGTGGTGTACTGAGCGACCCTAATCACGTTCGCATTCAATTGCTTCATGATTTCCTCTTTGATTTTATCGCTCATGTCAGTTTTAAACTTTCTTTGCTTTTGCTGGACCGGTGAAAAATCAGGGTATGTAGGCAGTTTGTGGACTACCAAATCAGTGCTTAGACCCGGCGTATCATCATAAGACCAAGCAAAAACATCCTTATACTCGAATAAAATCTGAACAATATCATTTCTGATATTTTGATCCGCATGAATACTTATTTTTATTTCTCTAACCTCCTCACCAGTTCCCAAATTTATTACCTCAGTGTCATTTAAATTGGGTTTGGGCTTATCCTCAAATTGATCCAATCCTTTTTTGACTTCCTTATCAGCTTCAACTTCATTGTATTCATCTACCGTTTGGTTTGTTGATTCGAGATTAGATAACTTTTTAGGATCTAAATGTGAACTCCGTGTGTATGCCATGTTATCAGAGCCAGTATTAACATAACTGAAATAAGATAAAAAATGAAAAATTAAAAGAGGGAAGAAAAGATGAATTTACTAGAAAACTTGAAATTCATTTCATTGAATCGGAAAGGATAGGAGGGTTAACATGAAAGCAGAGCAACTAAACTATGTGGACTACAACCCTGAGAATAGTCCAAAATACAAAACAAAGAAAAATGAAACAACAAAATAAACTACCAAGACTCCTTCCTTGTGGGGAGAGGAGTGGCTTCCCAGTTAGTAAGCTTGATATTTGGCCCGACGAACTGCACATCTGCATGGCTAGGGCCTTCACCCATATGAACCATGTTTATTTCATAAAACATTTCGTTGAGACATTGACATATTTCATCCACATCCTTGTTAGCATATGGGTATTGATTTTCTTCCTTTTGAGCTTTCGTGAAAGATTGGCTAATGTGTGGAACCGGACTTGTTAATTTCCAAGCCTTCTTCTTCTGCTCTTTCGCCCATTTTCTATCTGCTGCGGTAGGCTTAAATCCTAAGCCAAAGGTGTTGTGGCTACCACATGGATCTACAGGGTTTATGATTCCTTGCAGCAAAACCCCTAATCCTTTTCCCACTTTATAACCATTTTGTAGCATTTGGCTAGCCACCATGATTGAAGTAGAAGAGAGATGAGGCCCCGGAATTGGCGTGCCTTCCACGACTTGATCAGCTGTCACAATTTCAAAGGCCTGATAAATGGAAGATTCACAACCCTCTTTTGCTTCGATACAGGGTACAGAAGGATCTCGATGTATGGGAAGGTCATCCTCTCCATGTACAATGATTTCCTAATTGTCGTGTTCAAACTTAACTACTTGATGCAAAGTAGAAGGTATGGCTCTGGCCGTATGGATCCATGGTCTTCCTAAAAGTAGGTTGTAAGAAGTATCCATGTCTATTACTTGAAAGGTGATCACAAACTCAACTGGTCCAATAACCAAAGCAAGATCTATCTCACCAATTGTGTCTCGTTTTGCACCATCAAAAGCCCGAACACATACATTATTGGACCGAATCCTATCTGGGCTGATTTTTAATTTTTGTAAAGTAGAGAGAGGACAGATATCTACTCCTGAACCTCCATCGATCATTACCCCTTTTATGTAATATCCTTCGCATTTGATAGTCAGATGCAAAGCCTTATTGTGACCAGAACCTTCTGTGGGTAATTCATCATCAGTGAAAGTGATTCTATTTGCTTCAAATATTCTACGAACCATCCTTTCTAATTGACAGACCGTAGTTTCCTTCGGGACGTATGCTTCATTCAACAACTTAATCAATGCCTGATAATGTTCTTTAGAATGTAGCAGTAGGGATAATAATGAGATTTGAGCCGGGTTTTTTCTCAATTGATCGACAATGGAATAGTCTTGGGCTTTCATTTTCTTCAGAAATTCCTCAGCTTCTTCGTCTGTGACAGGTTTTTTCATTGGCCCTTGACTATCTTTAAACTGTTTTGGTCTCCATAATTCTTCTGGAGCATAACATCTTCCTGATCGAGTCAAACCCCCTGCTTCGTTTGTTTCTTCCATGACCTCTTTTCCTTTGTACATCACCGTGGTTTTGTTGTAGTTCCATGGTATGGTTTTCAAGCTTGTCACTGGGAGCTGTGCTACGTGTCTTATGACAATTGGCTCTGTTATCTTTCTCATGTTGTTGCGCTGTTGGTCGAACCATGCGGGACCACTCGAAACATATAGTTTTGGCCCATCTTGTGCTATTCCCTTTAACTTTGCAGGAACATACAATACCATCTTTTCTGAATCTCGGGGTCTTATAATAGAACTCGCTCCTTTCACGATCAGTGGTTCTCTTTGCATAGACTTCACCGCTTCACCCGGGTTCTCCTTCAAGGTGCCTATTTCCATCACTGCTTGGCTTTTTGGCCTGTAGTCTCTATCGTCAAAAATCATTCCCACGACGTGTGTGTTACTGTGATTAGGAAGTGGATTGTCGGTGACATTCGGTGCTTCTTCTTTTTGTATTACGATTGCCTTGCTTTTGATTAACTTTTCAATGGCTCTCTTCAGACTCCAATAATTTTCGGTACTGTGACCTTGGACGTTGGAATGGTACTCACACCTTACATTAGGATCAAACCAACTTGCATTCGGATCCACTTTGAAAGGCAAAACAGGTTCAATCCATCCTAATTTGACCAACCTCCGCAACAGGCTCGTATATGATTCTCCAATTGGGGTGAAATTTTCCCTTGGCCTCTGTTCTCTTGTATAGTCTGCCGGAACATACGGATTACGAGGGGCTTGTAAATTTGGCTGCCGCGGACGAAAACCTTGTGGCGCAGGTGCCCGCCATTGTGGACGCTGAGGAGGTCGGGCATACGCTTGAGCATTAAGAACAACAGGTTGAGGTGCATAATAATATTGAGGAGGGCTGGGTTGTCCCTGTTGGACATGAACGTAAGGGGAGTTCCATCCCCTTTGGGCATTGCCCGATCCTGATGCCATCATGGATCCTTCCTCCTTCTTCTTCTGATTTACGAAGCCACCTGATCCACTCTGAATGGCTTGTGTAGTGGCCTTAAGGGCGGTTTGGCTCACGATTTTTCCTGATTTGATGCCATTCTCCACCATTTCTGCAATTTTTATTGCTTCGGCGAAAGGTTTACCAACCGCGGCTAGTAAATGATGAAAATAATCAGACTCTTGAGTTTGGAGAAAAACGTCAATCAATTCCTGGTCTTTCAGTGGCGGTTTGACTCTAGATGCCTGTTCTCTCCATTTTATGGCAAACTCTCGAAAACTTTCAGATGGTTTTTTCTTCATATTAGCGAGAGAAGTGCGGTCAGGGACAATATCGAGATTGTATTGAAATTTTTGTACAAAATCTTGATCCATATCATCCCAAACGTGCCAATGGGAGATGTCTTGATCGATAAACCATTCGGAGGCTATTCCCGTCAGACTTTCTCCGAAATAGGCCATAAGCAGCTCTTCTTTCCCTCCTGCTCCTCTGAGTTGATTGCAATACCTTTTTAAGTGGGCCACTGGGTCACCATGACCACTATATTTGTCGAATTTTGGGGTCTTGAACCCTATTGGCAAATGAACATTAGGGAACATACACAGGTCTTTGAAAGAGACGCTTTTGTGTCCTCCCAATCCTTGTATGTTTCTCATACTCTGCTCCAGACTCCTCACTTTTCTAGCTATCTCTTCTCGTTCTTCATTCATAATAGCCTTCTCAATCACGATATGAGACTCAGGCTGATGAGTGGGCTGATATGAATTTACGGGTTTGAATGCCAATTCAGGAGGATAGACTTGATCATGATTTAGCTCGTTGATAGGCTTCTGTATCATTGATGGAGGGTTTATATTAGTTTTCACGGCCGGAATAAAAAACGGGTTGTTCGTGAATGATGGATTTGGAGGACGCATGGTGGATGTGCCAGCAGCGCTAGACACATTAGCGTATGGACCAAATCCAGGCGGATAAAGTGGATCGTCGACTTGGGCTTGAGTAGAACTGGAATGATTTGCATCTGAACGACCAGGAATCGAGGAAGGCGGAGCTTGTCCATTCGCCCAGGCCTGATACATTTCCGCAATTTGTTGCTTCAATAACCTATTCTCCTCCAAAGATGCGAACTCTCGTGGAACTAACTGATCTCGACCTTCTTCATTATCAGATTTTGTTCCATCTTTTTGAGTCATCTTCCTTTTTCCCTTATACCTTGTGTTGTACGGGTGAGAGGCCAGCTTAACCACAACCAACCACCTTATTCTCTCTCTCTTTGAAACAGAAACAAATATGTTAGGATTTAGAGCTTTTAAAAATATTGATATATTCATAACTAACTCAAATGTCATGCACCTAAGTAATTTTCTTCCTGAAATGGACTTAGGAAAGCCCTCTTGTTTCATCCCGGCTTTGGTGAATTAATTTTTCCTCATTATTTAACGCCAACATCTTAAAATGGTTACTTGAAACTTGAGAAAAAATAAATATTCGATCGCACCCGCCGAGGGTTGCCTACGTATCATGTTTTACATGAATCAGATCATCACGTAGTTCATGGATATGGTAAATATATGTATATATTAAAAATAAAGAGAATAAAAACTTGAAACAAATGTGAAACTTTCCATACATTTCCAACTGTTCTTAAAACAAAGCTTTAATGAAAGGAAACTAAAATTATCTAAAACTAGAACAGACTCAGAATACTGGAGAAATACTAAAAAAACCTATAAAGAAACTAACTCTAAGAAAACAAGGACTTTAATAATTATCATCAAGGTGCCTTCCAAAGATGTCTTGCAACTTAATCCTCCCTCAGACTCGAGTAGATCTTGGATAAGGCTTTTGGCAGATGTGGAGCGAGAGCACGTGCCTGGCGGCCCAGATTTTCATTACCTTGGTGAAGATACTTAGCATAAACATTAATCAAGGTTTTACTGAGCTGAAGTACTTCTCCCCTGGCCTCGATCATGGAAGCTTTTAGCTGAGCTCGAAGCTTCGACTGTGTACTTGTCAGCAAGGCCTTCTCTTTCTCGAAATCACTCGATTGCTGCTCCATAGCACCAGTGAAAATATCCAGGTCTTCTTGTAGGGCATGCATGGTAACACGGTTCTCTCTCTCAATCTCCTTACGAGCCGACCTAATCCTGGCCTCAAATTTTGCCTCATGGTGAACCAATTCTTCTATAGCCCTTTCCAAATCATTATTTAAGACGTGCAGAGTAGACTGATAGTTCTCTTCTACCTCTCGTCGAGCCTGCTTAATTCTGACTTCGATCTCTGCTTCTTGATCCACTGACTCTCTGGCTGACCTTTCTGGCATAGCTTTAGGAGGAGGCTGGTCATGAAACCATGGCAGATACCAATAGTCTACCTCGCCCTTGTCGCGGTCTTCCACCATGTGATCGAAACCTGAAAGTACACATCCTCCCCAGATCTTAAGTATCTCTGTCTTCCTTAGAGGGATATCAGGGAGGAATTCGTACATGAACTCTTTCATATCCTCGACTGGCGGTATATGCTGACGTCTACCGAATTATCGCATGACTCTTAGTGGCACGTAGGGATGAACACCTCGGAGACCCATTAAGACGATGAAGGGTTGGAAAGTAGACATATAAATCACCTCTTTTGAAGGGAACCAATGATAATTCCACACTCTCTTGTCCGCCATCAACCCCTCCAAGTACTCCTTCCAAGCTCTTATTCCTTCGGGAAAGTTTTGGTCCTCCATCTTCTTCTCATGGACATTGATATAATCATTCCATTCGACTCGAAAATCCACAACAAATGGATGATAACGAACATGCTCAAGCATCCATAACTGCAATAGAATGTTACATCCTTCAAAATAGTTCGCCCCATTTTTGCACATCGTCAGGGCCCGATAAATGTCTGCCAAAATCATGGGCACAAGGGTGACCTTAGGATTCTTCTCAAAAGCGGTAATAAACGCAGCCAGATTGGTGCTGATTTTTCCTCCTCTCTTCGGAAATACCATGATTCCCAAAAAACCCACTATGAATGCTTCAGAACTGTGCTTTTCCCAGGTTCGGTAGCACCCCCCGTTGTTAAGTTCTGGTCTAAACAACTCGAATCCCCTTTCCTGACCATATCTTTCATACAAAAATTCTAGACGAACCCATTCATTTTCTAGGCAGCCTCCTATGTTCTTCCCTTTTATGTGCAATAGCTCAAAAAATCTTTCGGAAGTGACATGCTTCGGTATCATGGGTTCTCCTCGGTGAAGGTTCTTTCCCTTTCCAATAAATGCTCCTATTTCCTCCAGTGTGGGAGTGAGCTCAAAGTCGGAGAATCGGAATACGTTGTTTGAAGGATCCCAAAACTGTACCAAAGATTCTATTACGTCTCTTCGTGGTACAACACTCAACAGACTCCTTAAAAATCCCAAGTGTTTATATACTTCTCCCTGTCTATAGTCAGTCATATTGTTATACCATATCTGCAATAGCTTTGGAATTTTATCCAACACCATGAAATGGGGTACTTCATCATCCCTCGGCCTCTTGTCACTCCTTCCGGATGAGTTCATATTGCCCTATAGGATAATGATGACAAATAAGAATTCTAAAACATCCTAAAACAAGACAAAAATAATTTTCAAAAGAAGTTGACGGAACGACATGGAATAAGATTTCAAAATGAGCATGAGAAAATAATAACTGACAAAACAGGAAATATCCAAGTCTTCTAAAACATCCTAGAGTAGAGACAATAATTTTGATGACGTTTGAACCAGACACATCAGAAATAATGAAATTATTAAAACAAAATAGTGGACCAAATTGTTTGATTTTTTTTTTTTTAATTGTGTTTGACAAAAATGGGCTCTATGATATTTCTAAGAGAGATTTTAAAACCAAAGAAAATGGACATAATGAGACCACGACGTTAAAACCACTTAATCTTTTCAGAAAAGTTCTATGTAAAATATTATATATTTTCTAAAATAAACCCTTAAATTTTTTTATTTAACCCTTTTTTTTTCAGATCAATTAATTCACTTAAAAGCCGGTCAACATTCGATATGGCATTTCTTATAATGCAACAAGTAGCACATAAAATATACATGATGGTCTCAAAAGGTGACACCTGACCTAAACGGACCCGACCCCCGGGTCGAGCCCCACTAAGTCAAAATTGCACGTGATACCAATAAAACACAGTCTATTAGGGATAGCCATGACTAAGTTCCAGTTATTCTAGGTTCAACCTGGTGGAGTTAGGTCTCTAGACTGGCGGTAAAACGAGCAGACAACTCGAGTCGGCAAGGGTCAGCTTTACCGGTAAAAGGGCTTTCCGGCCTCACTGTTGGTCCCTTTCCGTCATAAATTATGGGTGACTACAAAATCCTTCCCAGGAGCGTTGCCGCATCTCTGGTATCTCAATCTCGGGAGCGTATACCGCATCTCCAAATATACAGTATCTCAGAAGACTCAGATGGGTGCGCGAGAGAAGACAGTTTATATTGCAATTCAAACAATATCAAAGTGATAAACAGGTAGGCAAAGAACACATTTAGGCCAACAATATACATTATCAAAATTAAATAAAGCCAAACAAGTCAATATAAAAGCTCGAATTCTGGGGGTTTCCCCAGCAGAGTCGCCATTTGTCACACCCCGGTTTTTTTCGCCGCATCCGACCCCGCTAGAGAGTTGGTTTTAGAGAAAATGGGTTTTTCCAATTAAAGCGACGTTTTGAAAAGGGATTATTTGATTTACAGAGTCGCCACTTGGAATTGAGTTTGGGTGTTCCAAGTCACCTTATTGAATCCCTATTCAAAAGGAAATGACTCTTCAATTTTTATTTTTTGGTCTGCGAACTAGAAATCTGGATAAGGAATTCTGTTGACCGAGGGGAAGGTGTTAGGCACCCCTCGAGTCCTGTGGTTCTAGCACGGTCGCTTTAATGACTTACGTCTGGCTTAAATTAATTTTATTGTTTTGGATTTATAATATTTGTTAACCTAAAAGTTGTTTGCCTCCCGCTTTTAATTTATTTTAAATTATTTAAAACTGTATTGATGTGTGGCTTACCGATAGTAGTACTTTTCGGCCTTACCACGAGTTTTGGTATATCACTCCCGTTTTTGAGAAATTTATGGATCGCTCCATTTTTCAAAGTCTAAATAAGCACCTAATATGTTCAGAATCTACCCAACCCAATTCAATCGGCTTCAAACGGTAGGTTAATTTATTATAACGAATGGTCGGTAGCAGGGCTTTCCAACTTCATCGTTAACTTTCACTTGTATCTTAAATATTCATTATTTAGAGACTAACAACCTAACTCATTATTTTATGAATTCACTCCCTTACAAGTAGATTTTCCTCTCTTTTCTTTTGTTGATGAAAACAAATCTTGGATAAAACCTCAACCCAGTTAATTCATTTTGTTCTTTTCCGTTTATATCCTCTCGTAAAAAATAATCAAACAGCCACTCAATATTTTCATGCTTTTGACTAAATAAATGAAGAATATCAAATAAATTAAAACAAAGTCCACGATTAAAACTACTACAAAGTTAAATATGGCATGAACTCACTGGAACAATACACATGTTTATTATGGATTTGGCTCTAAGACAAAATGTTAATACATGCAACTTAAATTAGAGAGTATGACTTTGAAATTATTAACATTAAAACAAGAATTGTAGATATGCTTAATTAAGTCCTATTTGCATTAACCTCGGGTTCAAATATATAAGATAGAGTGGCAGGATCAATTAGAACACAATTTCCATAGTATTTCATATCGTTAGTAGTCATGATAATTAATCCAAAATGTACCCTTTTCTTTATTAAGTCCAAATCCTAATTCACTTTAATTAGACGCGCTACTTCTTTTAATATCTTCAAATAATCTTTTGACCTAACCCACCAAGACATACTTATTCATTATATTTCTTTGGCATTAACTTTGTCAAAACAAATAGTAATACAATATTAAACATTCTTTGATAGATAATCTGTCAATGTACAAAACTCTCACATATCAAAAAATATATAAAAAAAAGAATTGTAACAAAATTAAAATAATAAAGAAAAAGATGGACCTCACATAAACTATCAACCTTACATACTAAATAATGCATGATGTCATTTAAATAATTTTATTCATGTTTAAATTCATAATAGAACACATAAAAATAAGAGTACATGATTGAATAAGAACCTGTGTGATGAACTGAATCGAATATAGGAGCAAAACACCCTCACCAGAAACTCGAACGAAAACCGAAGTCGAATCTTCTTATAACCTAAGGAATTTCTTTCTAACTTTCTTTTCTGTTTTTTTTTTCTTTTGTGGCTTCTTTTGTGTTTTTTTTTTTTCGTTTCTTTTTGGCTTTCTTTTGTTTTCTTGGTTTCTTTTTCTTTCTTGATTTCTTTTTCTTTCTTGGTTTCTTTCTCTTTCTTGATTTCTTTGGTTTCTTGGTTTCTTTTTCTTTCTTGGTTTCTTTGGTTTCCCGTATGTGTTCCTCTCCTTTTCTTTGTGCATGTTTGCATGTGCTGTATATATAGTGTATGTAGTGTGTGTGCATGTCGTGTGTTATGTGTTTTGCTACGTGAGTGTGTGTGTTGAGTGAGAATGGGAGTTGATGGAATAATGGGGGAGAGATGTGGGTTATGGGAATTGTGGGGTGGTTTGGGTAGTTTAGGATTATCTTTTTTTTTTTTTTTTTAAATTTTAATTAATATTTTAAATAAAATAAAAATAATAAAATCTATTTACAACTAACAAAATACAAGATAAGTTAATTAGCTAGTCTTAGGAATATGACTAAGAAATATTAATATCACATTTTTTATTAAAGTTGAAAGAAGAAAACAAATATAATTTAGAATTTTTTTTTTTAAATAAATAAACAAATAAATAAACGATAAAATAAAAACTTATTTAAAAATGTGACTCTATTTTTGTAGTTTTCAAAATTTTTAACGAACCTCAAAAATAAGATAAATTTAAAATGCCTAAAAATAAAAATAAAAATAAGATGAAATAAAAATTACTTGAGCATTAAAATGGTATAAAAATATTAGGTTTGGGTCAAAAATTAGGTGTTTACAGAATGCCCCTCTTTTCTTGGAAATATGGAGAATTTCCCAGCAATGAAGTAAACATGACTAATTTTGGCTCAACCATTTATTAACTAGTAAATAAGTAGAAAAGAGGTGTGACCGAGTCTTGGTTTTAGACATCCTACATATCTCGGGTTATAAGAGAATCAGGTCGCATGTAGTTCAAGTGGGTGTACGTGTGAGTGGATAAATTGGAGAGTCGAGTTGAGGTCCCGTCGAGTTTCCGGTTCGTTGCTCCTTTTATTACATCAAAGAATGAAAATAGAAATAAAAGTACAAGATCCTATTTATTCTATTTGTCTTGATCCCCTTGCTTCAGATCTTCCTCTTGGATCTTCGGTTACTGCCTCACTTTCTTCCGGTGGGTACCTCGATCTCAAGATTTGATCTTGAAGTTAGGATTTGGGATTTGAACCTGCAACTTGGATTGAGTCATCGACACTCTACCAAAGAACAGTTCATAGAATACTTTGGATGTTTATTCTCCTTATCAGAAGCTAAAAAGATGTCTCTTGAGATGTTGGGCTGCCACAGATACAGAGTTGACTCTAACTATCTTCGACCTGATCATTCTTCTATATTCTGACCGGAGATGAAATTCCATTCTTGGCTAACCCTGCGCTTTGCAGACAACCTGCAAGCCATCAAAGAAGACGAAACCAAACAAACAAAATTTTCTGCCCCAGTTTACACTAGGAAAATTTTGTGAGTTATTAGAAAAACTATAATCTAGTTTAAAAATAAATAAATAAATGAATGGGTAGAAATTTAGGCTGGGAGCGCGATGAGATAAGAACCCTATTCTTAACAATGCAACCAAAGGAAGTTATGCCTAATGAATGCATGAAAAAGAATTAGGATTTTTGCTTCTAAAAATGTGACTAGGGATTATCATACCCTATGAAGACATAAAGAAGAAAAATAGGAAGGTTTATTTCCTAAAATGTCGACTAGGGGACGACGCCCTATAAAGATAAAGATAAGGTGTCAACTAGGGGGTGGCGCCCTATGAAGACGAAAAAGGTGTCAACTAGGGGATGGCACCCTATGAAGACGAGATAAGATGTCAACTAGGGGATGGTGCCCTGTGAAGACGAAAAAGATGTCAACTAGGGGATGGCACCCTATAAAGACAAGATAAGATGTCAACTAGGGGATGATGCCCTATGAAGATGAGATAAGATGTCAACTAGGGGATGGTGCCCTATGAAGACGGAATAGATATCAACTAGGGGATGACTCCCTATGAAGACGAAAAAGATATCAACTAGGGGATGGCGCCCTATGAAGACGAAGAAGGTGTCAACTAGGGGATGGTGCCCTATGAAGACGAAAAAGATGTCAACTAGGGGATGGCGCCCTATGGAGACGAGATAAGATGTCAACTAGGGGATGGCGCCCTATGAAGACGAGATAAGATGTCAACTAGGGATGGTGCCCTATGAAGACAGAATAAGATGTCAACTAGGGGATGGTTCCCTATGAAGACGGAATAGATATCAACTAGGGGATGGCGCCCTAGGAAGACGAAAAAGATTAGGATTTTTTTTTCTTTGTTAGAAAAGAAAAAAAATGCCCCAGTCTTGAATATGAGGGGTTTTATTATTATTATTATAATTATATTGATATGAACTTAGAATTATAGGAGTATAACAAAAAAGAGAAAATTCAAGAAAACTTAACTTGCTATACTTGTTTTTTTTTCCACTAAACTTCACAAGCTTGCTTTGTCCCTGTTCAAGCAAAGAAAGAAGAAAAAATTGTGAGTTTTAAACTTGGTAGTTGGTTTGTGGCCTTGAATCCCTTAGAGGTTTTCCTTATCTCTGCCCCAACTTGATACAGTTGATTCAACTAATTGGTTGGCGAGCTTGATTCTCTGTCTTTCAAATTCTGTTGCATCTCTGTTTGTTTCAGTACGATTCTGCTCTTCATTTTCAAATGCTTCACTCGTAACACTTATCTTAAATGGCTCTCTGTCCTTGTCAAGGTGGTGAACGCCGAATAATCTCTGCTCAATTTCACTGGGAGCCATGGTCAATTTTGCGCGTTTTCTTTATTTTGTATTTGGTGCGAGACTTACCCATAAAAAAAACGTGTAATATTTGGTGCGAGACTTACCCATAAAAAACGTGTAAAAAAATGAAATAAGGAAAAATCAAAAGAAGGAATAAAAGAATTATGTTTTAATAGAAGGTATTTCTACCAGTAAAGTAAGAAAGCTTATTTGGAGGTGTATATTGACTTCAATAACGCGTGACACACAATTTGGAGTAGATATTTGATCCTTCAAAACTGTCTAATCTCGAATTAGGCTGCACCTTTCGATCAAATCAAATCATCCTTCTTGATCTTTGTCCCGTCATGATAAACTTTGTTTGACTAAAGTCATTTCTTCTAAGATTTTCTCAATTGACCTCTCTAATTTCGATTGTCTCGTTCATCATTGTCTTATGGCGCCCCTGAGGGTCTTCACCAATAAGATTTTTTTTTTTTTTTGTGGTCCCTCCATGGGTTTTCACCTACAAGCCTTTTTTTTTCTTTTTTTTTTTACATATATATACAGCACACAAGGCTTGACATTTTCAGAAATTGATCGGAAGGTCTTTAATGGACAAAAGGAAAAGGATTTTTAGGATAAATTACAACTTGAGAGCCATATAAAAGTGACAATAGGATATATATCTCATCTTTTTTTTTTGAATACCAAGATTTTTTTTTTTTTATTTTTTTTTTTATTTTTTTTTTCGGCTCCAAAGAGGGTACGCAAGAAAAGGTAAATAAAGCTCGAAGGGCTGACAAGGGATTAACAACATTTAGTTAAGTAGAATGATGGCCTTTCGTCATCTCAACTTGAGAATGTTAAGCACAAGTGTGTCAAATATAATATCTTTTGACTGAATCGGCATTGATAGCTTTTCCTGCCATTTTTTCGTCCAGATCCGCAAGTTGCAAAGCTCCATTTGATAATACTTGTTTAACTATGTATGGACCTTGCCAGTTTGGAGCAAACTTTCCTTTAGCCTCTTCTTGGTGTGGAAGGATGCATTTTACAACAAGTTGGCCGGCCTCGAATTTTCTAGGACGTACCTTCTTATTGTAAGCTCGCGCCATCCTCTGCTGGTATAATTGACCAAAGCAAACTGCCGTCAACTTTTTTTCATCTATTAACGATAATTGTTCTAGTCTAGACTTGACCCATTCAGTATCGTCAATCTCGGCTTCACCAATGATTCGAAGCGAGGGAATTTCGACTTCTGCGGGTATCACAGCTTCAGTCCCATAGACTAGTAAATAAGGAGTTGCGCCAGTCGATGTACAGATAGTTGTACGATATCCTAAAAGCGCAAACGGTAATTTCTCATGCCACTGTCGAGATCCTTGGACCATTTTCCTAAGAATCTTCTTAATATTCTTGTTTGTTGCTTCAACGGCTCCATTTGCTTTAGGACGGTAAGGGGTAGAATGGTGATGCACGATCTTGAATTGCTCACAAACCTCCTTCATTAGATGACTATTGAGATTGGTTGCATTGTCTGTGATAATGGACTTTGGTATACCAAAACGACATATGATGTTCGAATGAACAAAATCCACTACTGTTTTCTTCGTGACTGATTTAAAAGTAGCAGCTTCTACCCATTTGGTGAAATAGTCAATGGCGACCAGTATGAATCGATGCCCATTAGAAGCTTTTGGTTCTATTGGACCGATTACATCCATGCCCCAAGCAACGAATGGCCAAGGAGCAGACATAGTATGCAGCTCTGAAGGTGGCGAGTGAATCAAATCACCATGAATTTGACACTGATGACACTTGCGAACAAAGAGAAAACAGTCTCGCTCCATAGTTAACCAATAATATCCTGCCCGTATAATCTTCTTCGCTAAAACATAGCCATTCCTATGCGAACCACATACCCCCGAATGTACCTCATTCATGATTCTTTCAGCTTCCTGAATATTAACATCCAAACTTCTCTTGCTTTCTGTGAAAAGACTCGACTTTTTCTTTTACATCCAAACTTCTCACCTTTTCAAAATGGTTTGAGAATTAATAACAACCGTTATTATTGAGATATTGTAACAGATCTCTTAGGTAAAAAGGCACAACTTTTCAGATCCATTGTATTAATTATATTTAAACTACTTCCTTTTTGTTTTCTGTGACAAGACGCGACTTTTTCTTTTACATCCAAACTTCTCACCTTTTCAAAATAGTTTGAGACTTAATAACAGTCGTTATTATTAAGCTGTTGCAACAGATCATCCATCTGTCCCAACAAATAACCCACTGTTGCAATAGATTTACCATCAGTTGCAACAGATGGTCTGCATGTGCTATAGATGATGCATCTATTGTAACATGTGGGTTATCTGTTGCGACAGATGGATCATCTATTGGAGGAGATGCTTTGATTTCTTCTAACAGCTGATTTATCAGTTGCAACAGATGGGGAGTTAAACCAAATTGGTGACTGTTTTATTATATAAACATATTTAAAAAAAGGTGAAAATTCACGACTTGTAGCACTTATTTTTTCTTGATGAGCATGTAGTCCTCTGACATTGAAGATGGTTATCCTTTGAGCCTTCGTGGTCTTGTACACTACTTAACGATGGGAAGTAAAAAATAAACATTGTCCGATATTGACGGGATAGGAAGAATAAGGTGTGTGCAAATGAATGGATCCATTTTCATGTGTAGGAGTTATGTATTTCTGATCAGGCTATCGTGACAGATACACGTAAAGTACAATGATTTTGTGAATGCAGTTTTTTACCGATTAGACATTGATCCTTCAAACGAGATACTGCATTTTATAATTTAGTTTTATAGGTGTGAACTTTTAAGGTCAAAATGTTCCAAGACAGTGGGGTCGATACCCTGTTACAATTTAATGACAGTTTTGCTCATGTTTATATGTCATGTTTGGGGAAGGGTTCAAGTTTTTAGCATAAATGTAAATATTAAATAGTGATTGGACCAATTTAAAGGGTCAATGGATTTTTGAAAGGCCTCCAAAACCTCACACTGCCGCAAACAAGAATAGAAAACCAATAGAAATTGCCCTGGTCCAAATTGATATGGATGGGTTGCACGAGGAAACTATTATAAAGCAAAATATAATTGGAAGGATACCTGTGTAGGTAGGGGGAGAAGACCATATATCAACTCAAACCTTATTAAAAAAAATACAAGGAAACAAGCAAGGAACTTCTAGCCAATCTGACCAATGAAATTGACTACGATGAAAAAACTGAATGAGCTTCAAATGTGGAAGTGCATCCAAATATTAAAATCTACCAGTCGTTCTTGAAAAAGAAAAATGGTAAAGAGGACTGGAGCAGTACACTTTGCTAGATACTGCAACTAGTGAGCATGGCCTGAATGAAGAACCACAAAGATGCAGGATGAGAACTGTAAGGAAAAAGCTTGGAGAACACAGAGAATTGGTAAGATTTTCAATCAAGAATGAAACCTGAACCCTTATTCTTACTTCAGGAGTTATTGGTTCAGGTTTCATTCTTGATTAAAAATATTACCAATTCTCTGTGTTTGCCAAGCTTCTTCCTTAGAGTTCCCATCCTGCATCTTTGTGGGTCTTCATTCAAGTCATGCTCGCTAGTTGCAGTCTCTAGCAAAGTGCACAACTCCACTCCTCTTTACCATTTTTATTTTTCAAGAATAATTGACGGATTTTAATATTTGGATGTACTTCCACATTTGAAGCTCATTCAGTTTTTTCGTCTTTCAAGTCAATTTCATTGGCCAGATTGGCTAGAAGTTCCTTACTTGCTTCCCTTTGTTTTATTTTTAATAAGGTCTGAGTTGATATATGGTTTTCTCCACACACCCTCCCTGCACATGTATTCTTCCAATCATTTTCTTCTTTATAATAGTCTCCTCGTACAACCCATCCATATAAATTTGAACCAGGGAAATTTCTATTGGTTTTCTATTCTTGTTTGCGGCAGTGCGAGGCTTCAAAGGCATTTCGAAAGTCCATTGAACCCTTAAAATTGGTTCAACACTATTGGATATTTACACTGTCGCCAATAACTTGAACCCTTCCCAAAACTTGAAATGTAAACATTAGAAAAATCTTCATTAAATCATAACAAGGTATCGACACCACCTACTTGGTCCCTCATCCTTACCAGTTTGAACCTAACAACCTTAACTATAAAATGCAGGATCTCATTTGAAGGATTAACGCCTAATAGGTAAAGAACCAACATTCACAAAATTAGTGTACTGGATATGTGTTTTCACGATAGGTTGATCAGTAATACATATCTCCCACATATAAAGTGGTTTCATCTGCAAGCAACTTATTCCTCCGAACCCATCTTTACCCTAGCCTTTAATGTTGGTTGGGAAAAAGTTGATCCAGTTTCAGTCCCCTTTATCTGCAAAAAAAAAGAAAAACATTTGATGTCAAATAAAAGAAGAACAAAAAGAACATTACAAAAGGGTAACACAAAATTTAGTAAATACAACACATTACAACAATCTAATGCAACAGATGATCAATGTGATGCAACATGTCATCAATCGGTTTCCATAGATACATCACCTGTTACGATAGATAACCAATCTGAAATGACAGATGAGCAATCTGATGCAACAAATTCCTCTTTTGTTCAATAGATGAGTTATCTGTTGTAACAGGCGATGCATCTGTTGCCACCAATGGATGACATATTGCAATAGATGGGTCATCTATTGGAATAAATCAAACCAGCCTTGCTACTAGTTTGATTTCTTCCATTGGTTTCTCCATCTATTCCAACAACTGATTCATCAGTTGCAATAGTTGAGAAAACTATTGGAACACCACCACCAACATCAATAACAGCATCAACAACAAAGAAAAAACACTATATATTCCAACACCACCAACAACACTAATACCACATATTCAAACAATACCTACACCCTCAACAATAGAGCTGCCAATAAAGTAACAAACAACAGATGTAAATATCTAATTTAAATAACATACAAAGAAGAAGATGAGAAGGAAAGAGCAATATTGAACCATTAATGAAATTTCAAAAAAGTAACGGGATCAGAACACCTATTTCAATTGAGAAAAGATATCGATCGACTGAGATCCAAAAGGATCCTCATGTGAAAGAGGAGATAAAAAAAGGAAAAAGGGAGACAGTTGTGATTACTCTAAAGAGAAGGGAGAGAATTCTGAAAGAGAGAGATAAGCTAAGTTAAGCTATGGATGAAGGAGAGAGAATTCTAGGTTTAGGAGAAAAATGAGTCCATAGACCCTCCCAAGCCTTTAATTAAAAAAAGGGGACAAGTGGGTCCCAAAATATTATTAAGTTAAAAAAAAGTCTCTTAAACAAAATATTCATTAATATCTTTGAGGGTCATAAGGAGACGGTGACATTGAAAAGACAAGATAAGACTGCTCAAGAAGAAAATTTTTGAGTTATCCAAGTAATATTTCTTACCAGCTTATTTTATCTTTTTTATCTCGGACAAAAAATTGTTTTCAAATAAAAAAAAGATCTTAAAACATATAAGTAATATGTTTCAACAAATGATAATTTCTATTTGAAAATTTCCAATGGCTCAGTCATCTGTTGTAATATATTCAATAATCCGTTTGATAAATTCCAACAGATTACCTACCTTTGCAACATATTCAGTAATCTATTTGTTAAATTCAAATAGATTCTCCACCTGTTGCAACAGGTTAAACATTTATTTTATACAATTGCATGGTATAAACTAGTGTTTGGTATAAACTAGGGTTTGCTAAATCTAGGGACGAGTACATAGGGTCAACTACAACTTCAATTGAGTCTTTTGCAATTGCATGGTATTGGTATTACATTCTTCCTGACCCGAGTCGTCGATTGATCGATCAATCACTTCGAGATGAAAGGATTCACATTAACTTATTATTATAAGCTAATACCTAAACTTATTTAGCTAGATCTAGGGACGATTACATAGGGTCAACTATAACTTTAATTTAGTCTTTTGTAATTGTATGGTGTTGGTGTTGGTGTTGCATTCCTGCCGACCTAAGTCATCGATCGATCGATCACTCCGAGATGAAATGATTTGCATTAACTTATTATTTTAAGATAATACCTAAATTGATTTATCTAGATCTAGGTACGAGTACATAGGGTCAGCTGCAACTTCAATTGAGTCTTTTACAATTGCATGGTATTGGTGTTGGTGTTGAGTTCCTCCCGACATGAGTCATCGATTGATTGATCTTTCACTCCGAGATGAAATGATTTGCATTAAATTATTATTATTATAAGCTAATACCTAATTTGATTTAGCTAGATATAGGGACGAATACATAGGGTCAACTACAACTTCAATTGAGTCTTTTGCAATTGACTGGTATTGGTATTGAGTTTGTGTTGGTGTTGCATTCCTCCCGACTCGAGTTGTTGATCGATTGATCGATTACTCCGATATGAAATGATTTGCATTAATTTATTATTTTAAGCTAATACCTAAATTGATTTAGCTAGATCTAGGGACGAGTACATAGGGTTAACTATAACTTCAATTGAGTCTTTTGCAATTGCATGGTGTTGGTGTTGGTGTTGGTGTTGAGTTCCTCCTGACCCGAGTTGTCGGTCGATCGATCAATCACTACGAGATGAAAAGATTCACATTAACTTATTATTATTAGCTAATACCTAAATTGATTTAGCTAGATCTAAGGATGAGTACATAGGGTTATCTACAACTTCAATTAAGTCTTTTGCAATTGCATAATGTTGGTGTTGTGTTCCTCTGGACCCGAGTCATCGATCAATCAATCCAAGATGAAATGATTCGCATTAACTTGTTATTATCAGCTAATACCTAATTTAATTTAGCTAAAAATAATTAAGATCAATTCGGACCAAATTAAAATTTTCAAAACTTGTCATTCTTTCCCAAAATACAAATCAACCCATACAAATCATCTATTTGCGGGAAAAAGTTTTATCATTTCAAATCTCAAGTTCTCGCTCTTTTCTTTCTCTCTCAACACTACAGACAACAACTACTCAACATATTGCTCAACCTTTCACAATAGATTTGCTTCCCGTTTCCGACCACATAGATGTTGTTTTTGACTTTATTCTTGCTTGTATCCATCGTTTTTCTCTGTATTTATAGGTAACAGAGTTTTAGAAGAGTTCTATATTTGTTCTTTTTTCTGAAAATTAGTTTCTTTTTAGTTAATGATGAAAAAGAAAACTTTTAGTTGTATTATCTTTGAGAATAGGTTAACAATTTTGAGTCTTGATGGAAAAATCATAGGAAGAACATGATAAAACCCTAGTTTTTGTCGCATTATTTCATTGACTGTGGTGGTATTGGTCGATGGTGTTTGGGGTGTTTCTGGATGGTGTTTGTAGTGTTGTTGGTGGCTGCTGGTGTTGGTGTTAGTATTGGTGGTGGTTTTGCTGGCATTGGTGGTGTTGATGGCTGTTTGTGGTGTTGTTGGTGGAATTGATTAGTGGTGTATTTTGGTGGTGTTGATATTTGTGGTGTTTGTGGTAGTTGTTGGTGGTGTCGGTATTCGTGGTGGCTATTGGTGATATCAGTATCATAGTGTATGTGGCATTGGTTTGTGGTGTTTGTGGTGGTGGCTGTTGGTGTGTCGCTATTGGTGGTGTTTGTAATGTACTTTTTAAAATTTATGAATACATCAATTGTAATATAATTTTTGTTTTTTCTATTGTTTTCAGGTAAAACATGTCTCCCAAAAGAAAAACAATGTAAAAGTGGATCAACTTCTAACCACCCAACAACAAAGGTTATAGTACAGAGGGATTCAGAGGAGCTTTCTGAACAATCTCAACCAGGGAAAAGTGAAGCTGATGAGAGATATAAAAACAACATTGAAGGAGGTGTACAAGGGTATATAGATGGTGATGAAGAAAATCAATATGAGAAATAGGAGGAATTAGAGAGTGAGAAAGAAGATGATCATCAACATGATGATAATGGATCACCAATGGGGTGTGAATTAATATCGACATCCCAGCATGATCCTGTCAAAACTATAAGTAATGAAAAGTTTCAAGTTGCGATACCGATAGATAACCTTGCAGAACTAACTGGTGATCTTATACTTAAATGTCAGTTGGCAAATTTTTTTAATTATTTTAAGAATATTATGAAGAACGTAAACATAGACGGACTTTTTAAGAGGAGCTACTTTGGACGCTTTCTTGAACTGCCTGAGGACCCCCCTGCCCGTTTTCAAATGAGGATAGTATATGGTATTCTCAAGCGCAGGATCAAGTACGTGGGCGATAATAAAGATTCAGAGGAGGGGGCAAAATGATAGATGAAAGCTGGATCTACTACTATGGCATCCCGATTTGTTTTGGCTTGCAAGAGTTTGCCATAGTGATGGGCTTGAGATGCGATTGTCTAGAAGAACCTATTGCCAAACCACCACAAGAAAATTGAGGGAACGCATTATCCCAGCGACCACCAGCAAAACCAACAAATGCAAGGAAAAAATAGATGGGTTGTTGGACATTGCTGGACGTGGCTACAAAGCATCAGATTTAATGACAGATCTTAAGGATAAAACCATACCAAAGCAGTACAGGGAGAAATTGTATTTAGTTTGGTTTGCCCATTCCGTTATATTGGCAAGAGATGTCAACAAGGTTATAGAAGATGATTTGTTGGTGCGTGCTAAGGATTTTGATAAATTCAACAATTATCCCCGGGGATATGACAACTACTACTTGACTGTCAAATATTTACTGACAAAGCTATGCCCAGGGACGATCACATTATATGGATTTCCTTGGGCCTTCATGGTAAAATTAATCACTATTTTTCGTGCCCCATTTTTCTCATGAAAAGCAAAATTCAACGTGACCACACTTTTCGGGATTGTTTGAAGGGAGAGTGTGAAGAGTCGCCACCTAACGAATTAAGGTGCGTTAGGGCACCGGTCTAGGCTACTACGAACCTATTTTGTTGTTTTCTCTTAGTTCACCAGAGTTCGAGTAAGGGTTCAAATTACCTCGAAAGAAAGGTGTTAGTCACCTTTAGAGGTCCACAAAGGTGGTTCCCAGCCAAATTCGTATTTTACGTGGGGATTCTATGTGATCAAATAAAGGTCTCTTGTTTTATTATCTTAAATGTTGACTAACTTATCAAGTAATTATCATACACATGTTATTTTATCGTTTCTAATTATTAATTATCTAAGTGATAAAATCAATCAAACACATGAGAGAGACAAACAAGAGGAGAGAAGCGACATGATTATAACAAAATATTTATATAACATAAACTGTCCTAAAAAATATAGTATTAACTAAATTAATAAAGTAAACCATTTTCAATTTGAATAAAGTTGTTTGAAGAAAATGTTTGTCTCTTTTATAGGAAAGATGTCACGATATTATTAATCGCGCCCTTTTATCCTGGCAACAATTTTGATTGGAGGTCGGACTTAAGTTAAAAAAAAAAAATATAATTTTTTAAAGACAAGTGAAGATTTGAGTTTCAAAATATAACACACAAATGTTTATATATGTATAGATACACATAATCTTCAAAAAAAACTTTGGTGAGTGGTAATCCCCAAAACACAACAGCTTAATTTAAAATATTGAAATTAGACCTCTTAATTCCTTTTATTTTCCCACTAACTATAGGTTAGGAGATAGTAGTTATGTAATTAATAATTTTGAAAGATATTGTCTAGTTCAAGTTGCAAAAGAAAAGAATGAAACCATGATTTTTGACAAAAATATTAACAATTACTGTTGTGTGTTAAAAATGTTTGCATAAACAAAGTAGGAAAATTAGTTAATGTGCTGAAAAAATGTAATTTGAATGCTGAAAATTAACACATAATTGTTGAAAATGCAATTAAAAATGTTAAAATGTAATGTGTTAAAACTTTGTAAACATGCCAAAGTAAATAAATATGTTGGAAGCTAAGTTGACATATTCAAATGTAATTTGAGGAGGCAAAAGTTAATTAACTCCAACAAGCATGATTTCTAGGTGATTGAAATAAGTCCTAAATTAAATTTGCTTAAACAACCAATTAATTAACGAATCTTAAGTTTATTTGCATAGGTAATTTATGTGACACCTAAAACACATAAAACCCCACCCCAAGAAGTCCCCCAATTCACTAGTGTCATAGAGTTTATACAATAATTATTACAAACTAAATGAATTTAAAAGACGGGCTAAGTGGGATAGTCCTTAAACCAATTCCTTGGAAACTCTTCAGGTTTCCGAAATCATTTTCTTTCTCATCCAACCTGCTAAACATAAGACAATAAACAAAACCAACCCAAAAATACAAACGTAACTTTGGTAGCCCATAACCAACCATTAGCGTTGTCGAGATCATAAGGATCCCAGGCAGGCTCACGCCAATGGAGTTATGAGATACAAAAAGATTATTTCGTATTCACATATAACCACACAACAATAATGAAAAAACACTCACTTACGAATGAGGAAGAAAATATATCACGTCAACAAAAGTAAATACTTGAACACAACAAGTCATTAAGATGCATGGAACAAATAAAAAGCTTATGATGTCGAGCATTTTAAGTAATCAAAAAAGAACATACTTATATAAAATAATATAAAAGAAGCTAATGCATGGTTATAGAAAACTGACCGGTCAACAGCACAATAACAAAAGAAATTGAACTTTTCAAAGTAGACGAATAATTGTAACAACAAGCAAAAAACAGCCATCTTTCAAAGTAGCAACAAGTAAAAATTGAATACTCAGATGTAGTGTAATAGAATATAGAAGTCGCTGAGTTTTCATATAGGGGTAGGAGAGGATGATAAGAGATGTCCCTTTGAAAAATGAGAAGGGATTATTTATATAGTGGAAACTACAAAGAGTTAAAAGGAAAAGAAATATATGTAATAATCAATTAGCAGCTCAAAAGGAAAATACAATATTAAAATAAAAAACTCAATCAATTAGGGAGAGAAAAATATTCTAAATTACCATAAAAAAAAATCAACCAACCACAAAAGAGGGAAAAATATTCAAATAGCCACACAACAGTATTACTCAATACAAAGTCAAGTCAGAGATTATAAAAGTTGGGCAGAATAGCATCCGTATTTTCATATTACCATGTAGAAAAATATGATAAAGGAACATAATCAAGGTATGCATATCAATACCCTTTGATTGACCCAAAATTACTGTAATTAGGTAGATAACAGGTTGCATATCCTGGGTTTAGGGAATCACCAGTAAACAATCGACCACCCAATCTTAAATTTACCAAAAATAAGTGAATCAGCATATCACATAAGAATCAGTACTTAAAAAATAAGGGATTTTACGTATGTTAATTAGAAGGCAAACAATCACGACATCAAATCAAAATTCAAACATCGAATTTCACTAATTTCACATCTAATAATCTGTCAAAGAGAAGAAAAAATGGGTAGAAGCGGATAATATTAAATTGATATAAATTCAAACAAAGAACAAACCTGAGACAGATTTCGAGAATCCATCGTGAACTTGGATTTCTCCGATCGGGACTCGGAGGCAGCGAGGCGGATGGAATTCATCTGTGGGAGGTCTTATGGATGTTAGTATTAGGGAATTACCGGCGACAGTCTCACCGGTCTTGGGATACCCATCGGCGGTGCATAGAAGAGAGACGGGCAACGCTGGTTGTTGGAGGATGGATTCATGAGGGCAGCATCGGAATGATCTGGTAGCTGGATTAGCAGTGGTTGGTTTGGGTTTGAAAGTGTTGGAGGTGGAAGCTGGCTGGCGTCTCAACTGCTTTTGCTGGCGTTGATGGCGCTGGACTGGTCGGCTACTGTTGCTGCTGTTGTTTGTTTGGCGCTGATGGTTGGCAGTTGATAAAGAAGGAGAAGAGAGACAGGGATCATGTGGCGGTAGGCAGTGAGGTGGGTCGCTAGCCATGACTAGTTTAGAGAGAGAACATAAGAGAAGAGAGAGAATGTAGAGAGGAAAAGTGGAAGTTGTACAACTGTTTGGTGAAAAATGGGGCTTAAGGTTTGGTTTTTGTTTAAATGGAAAGAAGAGGGTGAGGGGATCTTAGCCATTTAATCAATGACTGAAATTAAAATTATCTTAAAACAACAACAACAAAAAAACCAGTGTATTCCCACAAGAGTAGGGTCTGCGGAGGGTAAGCTGTACGCAGTCCATACCGCTACCTCCGAGGAAGTAGAGAGGCTGTTTTCGATAGACCCCCAGCTCAAAGTAGAGAACAATAAACAAAGGGATGGGAAACATAATAGAAATTCATGACTAAGAAATAATAAAATTAGACATCAAATAAATATGAAATACGAGACATAAGGGCGACACGGAATATGAAAATAGGTACTAAGACATAAGACCTAGTGCACCCACCTAGTAATAACCTACACTCCCATAACAAAGACCCTTTGAACACGGACCTAGGATTACTAACCCGGCTACACAAGACTCTCCAGACTGCAATCTATAGCCCACATACCCGCATTAGCCTTCTACCCTTATTCGCGACCTTCACACCTCTATCTAGGGTCATGTCCTCAGTCAGCTGGAGCTGCTTTATGTTATGTCTAATCATCTCTCTCCAGTATATCTTCGGCCTACCTCTACCCCACATGAATCCATCCAAGGGAAGACTCTTACACCTCCGAACTGGGGCATCTATACTCCTCCTCATCACATGCCCAAACTATCACAGTCTTCCTTCCCCCAACTTGTCTTCCACTTAAGCCAGTCCCACCTTCTCCCGAATAGTCTCATTTCTTACTCTGTCACCTCTAGTAATCCCACACATCCAACACAATATTCTCATTTCCGCCATCTTTAATTTTTGGATGTGCGAGTGCTTGACTGGCTAACAATCTAAACCATACAATATGGCCGGACGGACTGCCACTATATAGAATTTGCCTTTAAGATTAAGGGGCACCTTCTTATCATACAACACTCCTAAGGCTAGCCTCCACTTCATCCAAACTTCTCCAATACGCTTAGATACATCTTCATCAATCTCATCATTCCCCTGAATTGTAGACCCAAGATACTTAAAACTGCCCATCTTACAGACCTCCTGGGAGTCCAACCTCACCCCCTTTCATCCTCCTATCTCAAGTTACTAAAATTACATTCCAAATACTCAGTTTTGGACCTACTCAACCTAAACCCCTTAAAATCATGAGTTTCCCTCCAAACCTCTAATTTGTCATTCACACCACCTCACGTCTCATCAATCAGCACTACATCATCCGAAAATAACATACACCAAGGTACCTCACCTTGAATGCTCTGTGTCAACACGTCCATTACCAAATAAAAAAGGAACGGACTAAGAGTCGATCCCTGATGTAACCCGGTATCGACCAAAAACTGCTCTGAGTCTCCTCCCGCCGTTCTTACCCAAGTCTTCCCTCCATCGTACATGTCCTTAATAGCTTTGATGTATGCCACCGAGACCCCTCTCTCCTCCAAAGAACCTCCCTCGGGACTTTATCATACGTATTTTCTAGGTTGATGAACATCATGTGTAAATCTTTTTTCCTTTCCCTACACTGCTCCAGTAATCTCCTCACCAGGTGGATTGACTCTGCCGTCAAGCGACCAGGCATAAATCTAAACTGATTCTCCAAAATAGACACAACCCTCCTCAACCTTTGCTCGATCACTCTCTTCCAAATCTTCATAGTGTGACTCAACAACTTAATACCCCTATAGTTGTTACAACTCTGAATATTGCCCATGTTTTTATATAACGGAATCAATGTACTCCATCTCCAGGCCCCAGGCATTCTCGTAGTCTTGAAAATACCATTAAAAAAATCTATCAACCACCTTAAACTGGCTTCACAAACATACTTCCAAAACTCCACCGGAATCTCGTCGGGCCCCGTCTCCCTACCTCTCCGGATCCTACGAATAACCTCTTTAACCTTCTCAACCTTAACACGTCTATAGTATCTGAAATCATGACTCTCCTCCGAGTGCTCCAGCTCTCCCAACACAATGCCTCTATCTCTCTCCTCGTTCAAAAGTCTATGAAAGTACTCCTTCCATCTCTTCTTAATATGAACATCCTCCACCGAAACACTACCATCCTCCCCCTTAATGCACTTCACTTGATTGAGGTCCCTGCCTTTCTTCTCCCTAGATTTAGCAAACCTGCACAACCTCTTTTCCCTGCCTTTCATCTCTTACCCCGCATACAAGGTCTCGAACGCTGCCGACTTAGCAGCCATAACTGCTAACTTAGCCTCCTTCCTGGCTACTTTGTAAGCCTCCCTATTAACTCCTTTCTCCTCCTCATCTTTACTCTAAATTAACTTAACATACATCTCTTTCTTAATCTCTACTTTCTTCTTCACTTCCTTATTCCACCACTAGTCCCCCTTATGCCGTCCTACTCAAACCCTCGAAACACCTAAACTTCTCTAGCAGTATCCATGATGCCGTTAGCTTCCCTATCCCACATAGTATTCACGTCCCCCATACTATCCCAAACCCCCTTTTCCGCCACCTTTTCCCCTAACTCCAGAGCACTAACTGTCATTAAACCGCCCCACTTAATTCTAGGTCGAACCTCCCCGTCCCTTCTCTTCTTGCAATTCTTGATAGACAAGTCCATCACTAGAAGCCTATGCTGGGCCAAAAAATGCTCACTCGGGATGACTTTACAATCCTTGCATAGCCCCTAGCCTCCTTCCTAAGAAGCAAAAAGTTAATCTGGGTCTTGGTTATTGTAACACCCCGTATTCAAGTACATGTATTGGCGTATTCAAGTACGTGATTGATCTTATTTATATGGAATTAATTTTTTAATTTATTTATACCGGAATTTGCCCGTCGATGGTTCCATACGAAGGTTATTGAATAAGATTTCCAACAATATAAGGATTTCCAAAAACGGATAAGTTTCGGATATAATCGAGCACGTTCGAAACTATAAAACGGTGGCCGGGATATGGTGAATAGTAAATGTGCAGGAAAATTTCCTGCACACAAACTACTGAGGCCTGCCAGTTTTTTGGGTCGACTTTGAAAGATCATAACTCCCTTAATATAATGAACTGGGAGAGATACCACATATCAAAAGAAAGATCTTTGAGTCTTATTTCCAATGCAATTGGTTTCATCCAAATCCAACGTCTTAGTAAGGAGTTATACTCGTTTTACTTCAGCCTATAAAAACGGTTTTTTTGGGTCAACTTCAAACGATCATAACTCCTTGTACAGGACGAACTGGGTGGCCTAATTTATATGAAATGAAATACCTTTGAATTAGCTATCCAAATATACCAATTTCACGCAAATCCGATATCGGAGCAAAGAGTTATGGCCGATTTACTTTAGCCTGTCAAAACAGTCCACCATGGACAGATTCGGATTTACTTAATTTTTTAAGGGCAATATGGTCATTTTCCATCACCTAATGGACGGAAATTGGTCATTATATACATATAATTAGTATCATATCCATCAATTAGCATCAAATTATTGAAAATAAGAAACCCTAGCCTAATTTCAACTCCAATTATCTTGTGATTCAACCGTAGAAAATCCAAATTGATTCCGTAGTTGTGTTCACCGTCTCGAGGGCTTTGAGAAGCACCCCTTATTTGTGCCAACAAGACTTCGAAACCAAAAGGGCCATTTTATGGTAAGGATGTAAATTATGTTGGTGTTATTTATATGGATATGTATATATATATATATATATATATATATATATATATATATATGCATGTGAGCATAAGAAGTATGTTATTTGATTGTTGTTGAAAGATGATTGGGAAATGATGTTGGATTATTCTTGTGCATGGTTGGATTATGTTGAATTGTGAAGGGATTTGGTATTGATGATGTGGTATTGAAATGATGATTATATATATATATATATACACATAAACCTATTGTTCAAGTTGGTTTTTGGAATGTTTTGCAAATATTGGTTGTATGGAATTATGGAAGAGAATTGTGGTGTTGGGTTGCTAATACTAGATGCCAAACATTTCATTGTAGATAAGTGATTTGTAAAGGCGGGAAGTTGTGTTGAATTGGTATCCGAATCTACAACGAGGTATGTAAAGCATACTCTAACGATGTTGTTTGGCATGAAAACACCAATGTTCCATCAAGTAAGATTCCGAGGTTGTCCAAAAACATGTATTGTTCTACGTTACCAACGAAGTTGTTTCCATCCTATAAAGTGTCAAAATGTTTCATTGATATACCAAAAAGCTCCTATTTCATTGTTGTGATGTTGATGATTCTGAAACACATTGTTGATATACCAATAAGTTCCTACTTTATTATTATGGCATTGATGACTCCAAAACACTTCATTGATGTGCCAATGAGTTCTTACTTCATTGTTATTGCATGGATGGTCTATTTATACGTCTCCTATTGATGTATCATTGTTTCAAAGTATCAAAAATGTGGTGGCGACCGAAATAACAATCTCAAAGACTAATTGAACTAAGTGATGGAAGTTCTCTCTTATCGGGTGGTATCCCAGGGGCATAAGCCTAGCATGGGTCGATCCCTATTTATGTGTTTATGGGTGGTATCCCAGGGGCATAAGCCTATCATGGGTCGATCCCAGTTGATATGTACTGGGGCAGCCTAATGGTCACAGTACAGTACAGTAATGATTACAAAGACGATAAGAACGAAGGTAAAGTGATTGAATAAATGCAATGTACAGGTTGTCACAAGTTCTAGTAAGTGTGGTCCACTCCTATTACGCTTTATTCACTTGTTTCTGATTTCTATTGAGCTCCTATATCATATGTGATTATCTACAGCTTTACATACTCAGTACATATTTCGTACTGACGTCCCCTACGGGGACCTGCATTTCATGCTGCAGGCACATGTACCTCAGCTCATACACCGCACAAGTAGGAGCCAGGTCTTACAGCTATTGTTGGTGAGCTCCAGTTTGCTTCGGAGCTTTCCGAGTCGGTTCTTTATGTTTTGTTATTGTACAGGAGTCATGTGTGGGCGGGGGTTTGACCCGACCCTAGTTATGTCATGTATATCCTAGAGGCTTTGTAAACATAAGGAAGGGTAAAGTCATGGAAGTTTATATAGTGATGTTATATTTGTATATGTGGTGGCCCCGACGGCCAAGTATTATATATATATATATTTGTGCGTGTTGTGATGATACAGGAAATTAGACCCTTCTATATGTAACGAAGTGCTGCCCAAATTTTTGGTGACATGTAAGTGAAAGTACAGGTATTTGAACGGGTTCTCCCGGGCCTTCTCGGCTTCGGGTGCCAGTCCGGCCCGATGGGATTTTGGGGCGTGACAAAAGTGGTATCAGAGCGGTTCGTCCTAGTGAGTCTCCAAAGCCGTGTCTACGTAGAGTCTTGTTTATCGGTGTGTTGTGCACCACATCTATAAACAGGAGGCTATGGACATTTAGGAATTGTTTCTTTTCTTCATGTCTTAGATTGTGCGATAGAGCTTATATTGTATATGAAGTCATAGTTGACCACTGAATCGGTTTGTTTCTCTTATTATAGTAATGATGCCGGTTACCAGAAGCAAGAATACCGGTAAGCAAGTAGATGTGGCTTCCGGAGAGGGGACTAGTAAGTCACCCACTATACCAGCTAATCAAAGTGAGGCTCCAGCTGAGCATGCATCAGAAACTTCCCCCAGTCTGGAAGAAATAAGGGGGAGGAGAACTATATCCCCAGAGCCACCTATTAATGTTGTTGATCAAGATCTTAGAAATGCAGTGCAACTTTTGACTTGTATAGTTGCTGGGCAAGCTCAAGGGCAAGCTATTCCTACTGCAGGTCCTAGTGGTATAGATAGGGCGGCTAGTCTTCGAACACAGGATTTTCTTAAGATGGATCCGCCTACTTTTACCGGATCCGATCTTAACGAAGATCCGCAGGACTTTATTGATCAGATCCAAAGGGCCCTAGAGGTGATGCATGTATCGGGCAGAGAGACAGTGGAGTTAGCCGCGTATAGATTCAAAGGTGAGGCTATATATTGGTATGAAGACTGGAAATGGTCAAGGGGCATTGATGCACCCCCAGCTACTTGGAAAGAGTTCAAAGAAGCATTTATTGATCATTATCTTCCATATGAGACTCGTCAGGCCCGTGCGGATCAGTTCTTAAATCTTAGACAGGGTCATACAAGTGTGAGGGAGTATAGTCTTCGATTTAATTCCTTGTCCAGATATGCTCCTAATGTTATAGCTACTATGGATGACAGAGTTCATCGGTATGTGAATGGATTGGATCCGTATTTGGTTAGGGATTGTACTATTGCTGCACTGAATAAAGACATGGATATAGCTAGGATCCAAGCATTTGCACAGAAAATGGAAGATCAGAGGCAAAGAAAAAGAACACAGGAATTTGAAAGCGGATCTTCTAAGAGGGCCAGATCTACAGGGCAGTTTATGGCGCCACAGGGAGGTTTTAGACCTCAATTTTCTGCTAGACCACCTAGGCCATTATTTTCTTATTCTGCAGCTAGTGCTCCACCACAGCATCAGGGGTTCAGAGGCAGTCAATTTAGGCAAAGAAGTGAGGGTCATAGTTCGCGTTCAGTGGGTTACTTAGGGCAAGGGAATATGAGCCAATCGAGACCTCCTCGAGAGCCATGCAATAAATATGGAAGGTATCATTTGGGCGTATGTCGGCTGGGGACCAATGTTTGCTTTTGGTGCGGTATGTCGGGGCATATGATGAGGGAATGCCCACGAAGGGACATAGGGGGTATGGCACGACCTACGGGGTCATTTGTTGCATTATCATCATCGATGCCTTATTCAGGAAGGGGTGCACAGCCAATGGGTCGTGTTAGAGGTGATAGAGGAGCCACGAGTTCTAGCGGGGCTCAAAATCGTACGTATGCTCTAGCGGATCGACAGAATTTAGAGGCTTCCCCAGATGTGGTTACGGGTACGTTGTCTATATTTTCATTCGATTTATATGCCTTAATTGATCCCGGTTCTACATTATCTTATGTTACTCCATTGGTTGCTGGAAAGTTCGAAAGAATACCTGAACTGTTAGTTAAGCCATTTGAAGTGTCCACACCGGTCGGGGAATCTATTATAGCTAGAAGGGTTTATCGAGACTGCATAGTAACTGTTTGTGGTCGTGATACGATGGCTGATCTTGTAGAGTTAGAAATGGTAGATTTTGATGTTATAATGGGTATGGACTGGTTGGCGTCTTGTTATGCCACAATTGATTGCTGCACGAAAAAGGTATATTTCCATTTTCCAAATGAATCAGTCCTTGAATGGAAAGGTGAAATTAGCGCGCCAAGAGGTAGATTTATTTCTTATTTTAAGGCAAGAAGAATGATTTCCAAGGGATACATATATCATTTAGTTAGAGTAAGGGATACAGAAGCGGAGCCACCAACTCTTCACGCTGTTCCGGTGGTAAATGAATTTCCTGATGTATTTCCTGAAGATCTTCCAGGTTTGCCTCCTGAACGAGAAGTAGAGTTTGGTATTGATGTAATACCAGGCACCCAACCAATCTCCATTCCTCCGTATAGAATGGCCCCAGCAGAATTACGAGAATTGAAAGAGCAATTGAAAGATTTGCTAGAAAAGGGGTTCATTAGGCCTAGTATTTCCCCTTGGGGAGCACCAGTGTTATTTGTGCGCAAAAAGGATGGCTCGCTGAGGATGTGTATTGATTATCGGCAATTGAATAAGGTGACTATTAAGAATAAATATCCTCTCCCAAGAATTGATGATTTATTTGATCAGTTACAGGGCGCCAAGTGCTTTTCTAAGATTGATTTGAGGTCAGGTTACCACCAAGTGAGGGTCAAAGAAAAAGATATACCCAAAACAGCTTTCCGAGCAAGGTATGGTCATTATGAGTTTCTAGTTATGTCATTTGGGCTAACAAATGCACCTACAGCTTTTATGGATTTGATGAATAGGGTGTTTAAGCCATTCATGGATGTATTTGTGATAGTTTTTATAGATGATATTCTAGTTTATTCTAGATCAGAAGAGGACCATGCCAATCACTTACGACAGACATTGCAAACTCTTCGTGATTGTAAGCTTTATGCAAAGTTCTCTAAATGTGAGTTTTGGTTAAAGTCGGTGGCATTTTTGGGTCATATTGTATCTAGTGAAGGGATAAAGGTTGATGCTCAAAAGATAGAAGCTGTGAAGAACTGGCCAAGGCCCACAACGCCTACGGAGATTCGTAGTTTTCTCGGGTTGGCCGGTTATTATAGAAGGTTTGTTAAAGACTTTTCTTCCATTTCAGCACCCTTAACCAAGCTAACGCATAAAGCATCCAAGTTCCAATGGAATGATGCGTGTGAGGAGAGTTTCCAAGAATTGAAGAATAAGTTGACTTCTACACCTGTGTTGGTACTTCCAGAAGGTACAGATGGGTATACAGTGAATTGTGATGCTTCGAGAATTGGTTTAGGATGTGTATTAATGCAGCATGGTAAGGTGATAGCATATGCCTCAAGGCAATTGAGGCCACATGAGAAAAATTACCCCACACATGATCTTGAGCTGGCAGCGGTTATCTTTTTTTTAAAAATATGGCGCCACTATTTATATGGGGTTCATGTTGATATATATACTGATCACAAGAGCTTACAATATATTTTCAGTCAGAAGGAGCTAAATCTGAGGCAGCGAAGGTGGATGGAACTATTAAAAGATTATGATGTTGATATCTTGTACCATCCAGGGAAAGCAAATGTGGTAGCTGATGCGTTAAGTCGTAAGGCTATGATGGCGCCTATAGAAAGTCAAGGGATGGTTAAAGATCTTCACCAGTTAGCTAGTTTGGGAGTTCGCCTTCTTGAAACTCCGAATAAAGAGCTTATCGTACATAATGCTGCGGAATCTTCATTAGTAGCTGAAGTGAAAGAGAAGCAATATGCAGATCATATTTTATTACAGCTTAAGGAGAACGTTCAGAGTGGTGCGACCAGGGCATTTGAGCTTACGCGAGAAGGAGTACTTCAGTGCCAAAACCGATTGTGTGTGCCGGATGTAGACGGGCTAAGAAAGAAGATTATGACAGAGGCACATTTTTCAAGGTATTCCATTCATCCAGGATCAACCAAAATGTATCAAGATTTGAAAGATATGTATTAGTGGAATGACATGAAAAGGAACATCGCAAAATTTGTAGCTGAATGTCCAAATTGCCAACGAGTTAAAGTGGAACATCAAAAGCCCGGAGGCTATATGCAATGCATAGATCTTCCAATTTGGAAGTGAGACATGATCAACATGGATTTTGTTACAGGTTTGCCTCGTACAGCTCGGAAATTTGATTCTATATGGGTGATTGTGGATAGGCTTACTAAATCCGCACATTTCTTACCCGTTAAGACCACTTACACAGCTGAAGAATATTCGAAGCTGTATGTTAAGGAAATAGTCCGATTACATGGAGTGCCAACTTCTATTATATCGGATCGGGGAACTCAATTTACCGCAAACTTTTGGAAGTCTTTCCAACGGAGTTTGGGAACACAACTGAATCTGAGTACAGCTTTTCACCCTCAGACGGATGGACAAGCAGAGCGCACCATTCAAACACTTGAAGATATGCTACGAGCATGTGTTATAGATTTTAAAGGCAGCTGGGATGATCATTTACCTCTTATTGAGTTTGCCTACAATAATAGCTATCATTCAAGTATCAAAATGGCACCATATGAAGCTTTATATGGGAGGAAGTGTAGATCACCAATAGGATGGTTCGAAGCGGGTGAAACTCTTATGTTCGGACCGGATCTTGTGTATCAAGCCATAGAAAAAGTCAAGGTGATTCAGCAACGGTTGAAAACAGCTCAAAGTCGACACAAGTCATATGCGGATAGTAGAAGAAGAGAGCTAGAGTTTTCGTTAGGCGATTGGGTATTTTTGAAGGTATCGCCAATGAAAGGGGTGATGAGATTTGGCAAGAAAGGAAAGTTGAGTCCACGATATATAGGCCCGTATAAGATTATTCGAAGACGTGGGCAAGTTGCTTATGAATTAGAGCTACCCCAGGAACTCTCATCAGTGCATCCAGTATTTCATGTATCGATGCTTCGAAAGTGCATCGGAGATCCGTCCCTTATTACTTCTACTGAAGATGTGCAAGTAACAGAAGATCTTACCTATGATGAGATGCCTATTTCTATATTAGATCGTCAAGTTAAGAAGATGAGAAATAAAGAAGTAGCATCGGTGAAAGTACTTTGGAGAAATCAACAAAGGGAAGAGATTACATGGGAAGCGGAGGAAGCAATGAAATCAAAATACCCTTATTTGTTCAAAGGTGAAAAAGAAGAGCAAGGAGTGGAACTGGGACACTAACAAGTAAGTTTTTACATATGCATAATATCTATATGATGGCGTGAATATCAATTATGAATTCGAACTTGTTTCAGCTAAATAACTACATTTCACATTCGAGGACGAATGTCCTTAAGGGGGGAAGGATGTAACACCCCGTATTCAAGTACATGTATTGGCGTATTCAAGTACCCGTATTCAAGTACATGTATTGGCGTATTCAAGTACATGATTGGTCTTATTTATATGGAATTAATTTTTTATTTTATTTATACCGGAATTTGCCCGTCGATGGTTCCATAAGAAGGTTATTGAATAAGATTTCCAACGATATAAGTATTTCCAAAAACGGATAAGTTTCGGATATAATCGAGCACGTTCGAAACTATAAAACGGTGGCCGGGATATGGTGAATAGTAAATGTGCAGGAAAATTTCCTGCACACAAACTACTGCGGCCTGCCAGTTTTTTGGGTCGACTTTGAACGATCATAACTCCCTTAATATAATGAACTGGGAGAGATACCACTTATCAAAAGAAATATCTTTGAGTCTTCTTTCCAATGCAATTGGTTTCATCCAAATCCAACGTCTGAGTAAGGAGTTATACTCGTTTTACTTCAGCCTATAAAAACAGTTTTTTTGGGTCAACTTCAAACGATCATAACTCCTTGTACAGGAAGAACTGGGTGGCCTACTTTATATGAAATGAAATACCTTTGAATTATCTATCTAAATATACCAATTTCACCCAAATCCGATATCGGAGCAAAGAGTTATGGCCGATTTACTTTAGCCTGTCAAAACAGTCCACCATGGACAGATTCGGATTTACTTAATTTTTTAAGGGCAATATGGTCATTTTCCATCACCTCATGGACGGAAATTGGTCATTATATACATATAATTAGTATCATATCCATCAATTAGCATCAAATTATTGAAAATAATAAACCCTAGCCTAATTTCAACTCCAATTATCTTGTGATTCAACCGTAGAAAATCCAAATTGATTCCGTAGTTGTGTTCACCGTCTCGAGGGCTTCGAGAAGCACCCCTTATTTGTGCCAACAGGACTTCGAAACCAAAAGGGCCATTTTATGGTAAGGATGTAAATTATGTTGGTGTTATTTATATGGATATGTATATATATATATATATATATATATGCATGTGAGCATAAGAAGTATGTTATTTGATTGTTGTAAAAAGATGATTGGGAAATGATGTTGGATTATTCTTGTGCATGGTTGGATTATGTTGAATTGTGAAGGGATTTGGTATTGATGATGTGGTATTGAAATGATGATTATATATATATATACACATAAACCTATTGTTCAAGTTGGTTTTTGGAATGTTTTGCAAATATTGGTTGTATGGAATTATGGAAGAGAATTGTGGTGTTGGGTTGCTAATACTAGATGCCAAACATTTCATTGTAGATAAGTGATTTGTAAAGGCGGGAAGTTGTGTTGAATTGGTATTCGAATCTACAACGAGGTATGTAAAGCATACTCTAACGATGTTCTTTGGCATGAAAACACCAATGTTCCATCAAGTAAGATTCCGAGGTTGTCCAAAAACATGTATTGTTCTACGTTACCAACGAAGTTGTTTCCATCCTATAAAGTGTCAAAATGTTTCATTGATATACCAAAAGGCTCCTATTTCATTGTTGTGATGTTGATGATTCTGAAACACATTGTTGATATACCAATAAGTTCCTACTTTATTGTTATGGCATTGATGACTCCAAAACACTTCATTGATGTGCCAATGATTTCTTACTTCATTGTTATTGCATGGATGGTCTATTTATACGTCTCCTATTGATGTATCATTGTTTCAAAGTATCAAAAATGTGGTAGCGACCGAAATAACAATCTCAAAGACTAATTGAACTAAGTGATGGAAGTTCTCTCTTATCGGGTGGTATCCCAGGGGCATAAGCCTAGCATGGGTCGATCCCTATTTATGTGTTTATGGGTGGTATCCCAGGGGCATAAGCCTAGCATGGGTCGATCCCAGTTGATATGTACTGGGGCAGCCTAATGGTCACAGTACAGTACAGTAATGATTACAAAGACGATAAGAACGAAGGTAAAGTGATTGAATAAATGCAATGTACAGGTTGTCACAAGTTCTAGTAAGTGTGGTCCACTCCTATTACACTTTATTCACTTGTTTCTGATTTCTATTGAGCTCCTATATCATATGTGATTATCTACAGCTTTACATACTCAGTACATATTTCGTACTGACGTCCCCTACGGGAACCTGCATTTCATGCTGCAGGCACAGGTACCTCAGCTCATACACCGCACAAGTAGGAGCCAGGTCATACAGCCATTGTTGGTGAGCTCCAGTTTGCTTCGGAGATTTTCGAGTCGGTTCTTTATGTTTTGTTATTGTACAGGAGTCATGTGTGGGCAGGGGTTTGACCCGACCCTATTTATGTCATGTATATCCTAGAGGCTTTGTAGACATAAGGAAGGGTAAAGTCATGGAAGTTTATATAGTGATGTTATATTTGTATATGTGGTGGCCCCGACGACCAAGTATTATATATATATATATTTGTGCGTGTTGTGCTGATACAGGAAATTAGACCCTTCTATATGTAACGAAGTGCTGCCCAAATTTTTGGTGACATGTAAGTGAAAGTACAGGTATTTGAACGGGTTCTCCCGGGCCTTCTCGGCTTCGGGTGCCAGTCCGGCCCGATGGGATTTTGGGGCGTGACAGTTATCGCGCTGCAGAAGGTAATCAGGTAATCCTCCTTCTTCACAAAACTTGAATTCACTATCACCAGCCCAACGTCCCTCGCAAAATCCAATAGAGCAGCTCTCTCACCATTTCTATCACCGAAAGCAAAACCTCCATGCACATCATCATAGCCTCCCGGTAAGACCCAAATATGGCCATTGAAGTCCCCTTCTATGATAATCTTCTCCGAACTAGGCACGCTCCTCACCACCTCGTCCAACTCTTCCCAAAATCTCGCCTTCACCTTCTCCTCCTCCTCCAAGTCCACCTACAGTGCATACACACTACACACATGCAACGTAAAACCCCCAATGACCAACTTAATCTTCATCAGCCTATCACTGAACCTCACAACCTCCACCACTTTCCCTCTAATCTCCTCATCCACTAAGATGCCCACTCCATTATGATTCCTCACACTCTCCGAATACCACAACTTGTACCCATCCACATCCCTAGCCTTAGATACTACCCACCTAGTCTCCTGCACACATGCAATATTAATCCTTCCCTTCTTAAGAATCTTCACCATCTCTACAAACTTACCCTGCAGGGTCCCAATGTTCCAAGACTCTACCCTTAACCTATCTTCTCTCGCTTCACGCCTTCTTTTAACACCCTTCACCAAACCCGCCTTAGGGCCTGACCTATACCTCGAAACCTCTTCAACCCTCCCCTTCGCACCCCCTCCCAGCACCGCCCCCACCCCCAACCCCCTCGAATATGACCTTATTCCACCATCAACCCCTCCAGCCACTACTTAAAACCAAAACAAAGCCCCAAACCGAAAATGAAATAATATCAATTTGGATTAAAATTGACACTAATTGAATAAATGGCAAGAAGTTGAATAAGCTAGGGAAATTAATTTAAGTTAGGCTGTTATTTTAATAAGTGTAATAATGATAATAAGATGTTGATATTAAAATAAACTATGCATGTGAAATTAATGTTACGTAAAACATTATAAAAATAGTAATAATAAAAGATGATGCATTTGTAAATTGTGAGTGTGTGCATTTTAAAAAATAATTTGATAATTTGATAAATATTAATAAAATTATGCAAAATATTATATTTGAATTAATAAATTATAAAAATGACACTAAAAAATAAAATAATTTGCACATTTTTTAAATCATGAATAAGACATGTCAAAAATTTGTTTGATGTAAGAAAAAAGTGTATAAAATACTAGTATTTAAAATTAATAATTTTTATAAAATAGAAACCTTAAAGGAGTATTGAGAGGTCAAAATTGGGTGTCAACAACTGTACTTAGTTTCTTGAGAATGATGAAAGAATTTTCAAGCAACGAAAGTTGATGTAGTAGCCAATTTTGTCCGACCGAGGAGAGATCGTTGAATTAAAGCAATAGGGAGTGTTTTAAAAAATAGTGTGGCGTCGCCCACATATTTCTGGTTATATGAGAATCAGGTTGTTTGTAGTTCTAGATTTAGAAACGAACAATATTCCTAAAGAATGTTAATGATAGAGAATGGGGCATCAACAATGATATCATTGGTCGATGAGATTGAAGTGAATAGAATTTGTAATAACAATGATAGCACCAATAGACAAGGTTAGAGAGGTTCTGAAACATGGGATTACGGTTTCAAGAACCCGATATTGTTCAATTAAGGTTTTACGGGAACCCAATATTGTCTATTAAGGTTCTATAGAAACCCAACGTTGTCGATTAAAGTTCTACAGGAACCCGATATTTTTGATTAAGGTTCTACGGGAACCCAAGATTGTTTATAAAGTTCTACAGGAACCCAAGATTGTTTGATAAGGTTCTACAGGAACCCATAATTGTGGATTAAGGTTCTACATGAACCCTATATCATTGATTAAGGTTTTACAGGAATCCAATATTGTTGATTAAGATTCTACATGTAATACCCATGCCTTTTTTTTAGCTTGAAATTATCTCAAGGATGTTAGAACTTGTTTTGAAATACGAATCCATTTTGTACATATGGTATTTTTGATATTTTCACTTTCTATCACGTGAGAAATTGAATAAGCTTTTCATCGATACCAATTTCATGAAAATCCAGTGTCAGATGTGGAAGTTATGGCTGAAATACAGAAGGCAGCAAAATCGCCCAGGTACGCCGTTGCAGGCTGATGGACCATCGGACAAGCGATGGACCGTCGACCCCGGCCGTCGCATCGAGGAAGTTATTTGGTTTTCTGGCTAAGTACTACGGAGAGGTCCGATGGGCCATCGACCTAGCGACGGACCGTCACAACCCACCGTCGCTCCATGGCAGTAGGTCCCAATTCTATCTCAGTCCGACGGAGAGGTCCAACGAACCATCGACCCAGCAACGGACCGTTGCACCCCACCATCGCATAAAATTCTCAGTTATTTTAAGTCATTTTAACAGGGGTATTTTGGTCATTTACCACCCAGTTATATATACCCAGTTATATCCGACCTCAGCTCATTTATTCACTATTATTTCACAATAACAGAACTAGGGTTTTTCTCTCTATGACCAATCCCAAGAACAAAATCCAAATCTTCTTGAAGAACTAAGAGATTCAAATCCCTCAAGTTCAAGAACATCAAGAAACTCAATCCATGTATGCATAGTGTTCATTCATGGACCCCTTTCGTCCATGAAGTCCAAGAATCTCTTTTCTAAATTCAAGTTATGGATCTTCTTTATGGGTTTCATGATTGGGTGACTTTTTTCATGTTGATAATGAGTAATTGGATCCTATTCAATGATTGGGTAATAATTCTATGTGGGTTGATTAATATAGATACGTATTCATGCAAACCTATGATTAAACCCTTGAATGATGAAATTAGAATTGAACCATGATGTTTAATTATTGTACAATGTTTTTTAAATATGCTATGCTTACCATGTGTTTGATTAAATGCCTAGATGAAGGAAAATGCCTAACTAGCATGATACCATGAAATCCCCATGTATGTATAAGTTTATGCCTATCACATAGTTGATAAAATGGTTCGATGAATGAATTATGGATTATGCTATTAGTTATGTATTCAAGTAAGTCAAACTTTGTCAGTTTCCTTTCAACGAGTCCTGGGGGTACTTGTACCTGAAACATTAGTTGTGTGCCTAGAGCCATGTCATGTTTTCACGATACTCTTAGTCAAGCTATGAATCCTTAGACTTCAGACAGTCTTATGACTCAGGAAATCTCCATGATCTTATGAACTCAGTCAGTTATCAGATATCATTAGTATTCCGTAAGTCAATGGAATGCAGTAACTCAGTCTATGTACAGTTTAGTTAATCATGTTCAGAGTCTAATCAGATGGGAGTAGGAATTAGCAGCGAGTCATCCTTGCATTCCAGAACTATGTTGCCAACATAGGTTGAGACATCAACACTGTCTGATGAGGGTTGATGAGATGGATAAGCATTGTCAGATAAGGGCCCTACCATTCTCTTTTGGGGACACTATCAGATGAGGGTCACCCACAACTTATCCTTACTAGTGGCGCGGTATTGACACCCTTCTAATTGGGGTTACAGTTAGGACCTCAACTCAGTTATAATGGCATATTAGGGGAATGTAGGTTAAATAACTACTTCCCACAGTTTCAGTATCATTTCAATAAAAGAAGTCAGATAGTTCTTCAGATTTCAGGACTGTCAGCTACAGTCAACTCAGTTTAGTACGAACTTTAGATAGTTCCATCAATCTCAGGACTTCTAGATATGGTCACTCATGTTATCAGCTATATCAGTATCAGTATGTCATGTTATCACTATTCAGATTCAGTAATCATGTTATTACGGTATTAGTGTCAGTTATTTTGTCTCATATATGTATTCTCACACTCATGATAGTCAGTCTGTTATTATTATTGTTCATGCATATGAACCCCATGAATTTAGCCTACATGCATACCAGTACATTCAGTCGTACTGACGCATTCGCGCTATGGTATCTTATACCGTAGGTTCAGATACAGAGCTCTAGAGCAGCAGTAGATTCCAGTCTCAGTAGTCAGAGTTAGAAGTGAGTCCTCATATTTTGAGGACATGATTATTTCTTTATTACCTTATTAATTAGTTTATCAGTTGGAGTTAGTTGGACACATGTCCCATCAACTCTTTACTCAGATAGTTCAGTCAGTTAGAGGCTTTCTAGACTATTATGTTCAGCCCGTTATTTAAGTTATTTTGGGTATTTCATACCCCTTTTTAGATGTTATGTTTTACTTTAGATATATGAACCTTATGTCCTTTCAGTTCATATTTCTACATTATTTAGTATTTTATGCAGTATACAGGTACAAATATCAGTCATGGGTTAGCTTATGGTCCTTTGGGGTCATGAGCACCGTGTAGAATTTCGGGCACCAGATTCGGGGCATTACAAACTTTGTATCATAGCCTAAGGTTCAATAGAGTCCTAGGAAGTCTAAAAGCCGCATCTAGTAGAGTCTGGGTGTGTTGCACACCGCATTTATGTGTAGGAGTCTATAAGATGTTCTAGGAATAGTTTCCCTTATTTTAGTATTCATGTTGTGCCAGTGAGCATAATCTCAAGTCAATATCTCAGTCTAATCCGTCTCTTCTCCTTATTTCAGAACATGTCTCCCATGCGAAGAAATCAGTCAGCCCCTCAGCCCAAAGAACCTTTGGGCGATCATGTTTATCATGCGGAGTTCAGGACCGCATTCACTAGTCTTGCTCAGTCAGTTGCTGCTCAAAATGAACGACCAACTGTCATTTCGGCCAACCCCGTGGCCAATTCAGCTGCAACCAGGATTTGGGACTTCACCTGAATGAATTCTCCATCCTTTCTTGGGTCTAAGGCAGACGAGGACCCTTAGGAATTCCTTGAATAGGTGCAGAAGGTTAAAAACATAATGGGAGTTACTTCTAGTGAGAGTGATGAGCCAGCTGCATATTAGTTGCAGGATGTTGCTCACACTTGGTTCAAGCAGTGGAAGTCAAAGGGGGCAGATGATACAGGGTTAGTTGAGTGGGAGGAGTTTGCTTCGGCTTTCCTTGATAGATTCTTTCCCCTAGATCTTAGAGAAGCTAAGGTACTAGAATTCATCAACCTCAGGTAGGGCAATATGACGGTGAAAGAGTATTCTCTTAAGTTTACTCAATTGGATAGATATGCCCCTCAAGTGGTTGCAGATGGTAGGGAAAGAATGAGTAAGTTCATTTCAGGGGTGAATAATAGTATGGTTAATAAGTGCAGATCCACCATGCTGAATAGTGACATGAGTTTCTCCAGGCTCATGACTCATGCTCAGCAAATAGAGGAGCAAAAGATTAAGATGAGGGAGAAGTAGAATAAGAGAGCGAAGACAGGTAGTTACAACTTTGCTCAGCCTAAATCAGAAGGAGGAAACCGTTCTCAGTTTCATCCTAAGTCATCAATTCCAGATTCTTCTTCAGCCAGTGCTCCATTTCCTAAGTTAAGATAGGGTAACAAAGATAGAGAGCCAGGCTCCAAGTCTCAGGGCAGTGTTAGCAGTGCCCGAACTAATCCTTTTTGTCAGACTTGTGGTAAGAACCACAAGGGTGTGTGTAGAGCTGGCAGTGATGTCTATTTCATTTATGGAAAGCCAGGCCACAGAGTCAGAGACTTCCCTCAGTCAGGTTACCAGAGTCATCTTCGCTCCTCAGCTCAATTCGATCACCCAAATCAGCAGGTTGCCACCTCCAGTGCTACTAGTGGGCCACGCCCAAATCATCTTTATTCTCTTTATTCTTAGAAAGATCAAGAAAATTCTCCTGATGTGGTTACAGGAAGGTTACAATCTTTCATGTGCATGTTTACGCTTTGCTAGATCCAGGTGCTTCCTTGTCTTTTGTTACTCCTTATATAGCAGTTGATTTCGGAATCAGTCCCAAAATTTTAGCAGAGCCTTTTCAGTCTCTACCCCAGTAGGTAAAACCATCATAGCCTAGTGGGTATACAGGAACTACCCGATTATGATATTTCAGAAAATCACTTCAACAAACTTAGTCAAATTAGAGATGACTGATTTTGATGTCATTCTCAGCATGGATTGGCTATATTCCTACTATGCCATAGTCAACTATAGAAATAGAATAAGCCAGTTTCAGTTTCCGAATGAACCCATCCTTGAGTGGAAGGGTAGTGTATCCGCTTTCAGAGGTCAGCTTGTTTCCTACCTTCGGGCAAGGAAATTGATATCTAAGGGGTGTGTCTATCATCTTGTTCATGTTAAGGATTCCAGTTCCAAGACTCCTAGTCTTGAATCAATTCTATTTGTAAATGAATATTCATATGTCTTTCCCAAATATCTTCAAGAAATTCCTCCCGAAAGGGAAATAGACTTTGGCATTGATCTTTTTCTAGATAAGGGAAAGAATAATTAAAGGATCTCTTAGATAAGGGATTCATCAGACCCAACATTTCCCCGTGGGATGCACCAGTATTATTCGTGCGCAAGAAAAACGGTTCTCTCCGAATGTGCATTGATTACCATCAACTCAATAAGGTTACGGTTAAGAACAAGTATCCTCTTCCCAAAATTGATGACTTGTTTGACCAACTTTAGGGTGCCAGTTGTTCCTCCAAGATAGACCTCAGATCCAGCTATCATCAGCTCAGAGTCAGAGAATGTGACATTCCAAAAATAGCTTTCCGTACTTGGTATGGTCACTTCAAATCCTTAGTTATGTCCTTTGGTATTACCAATGCCCAGTAGATTTTATGGACTTGATAAACTGTGTGTTCAAGCAGTACTTGGACATGTTCATCATAGTCTTCATAAATGATATTTTGGTCAATTCCCGCAGTGAGCGCGATCATGCAAACCATCTCAAAATAGTACTTCAGACTCTCAGAGATCATCAGCTATTCGCCAAATTCAGTAAGTGTGAATTTTGGCTAAGGTCAGTATCATTCCTTGGTCATATCATTTTTGGTAATGGTATTAGAGTAGATCCTCAAAAGTCCAAAGTCGTAAGAAACTGGCCTCGCCCTGTCTCTCCATTAGATATTAGGAGTTTCTTGGGTTTGGCTGGCTATTACAGATGATTTGTTGAAGGATTTTCTTCTATTGCATCCCCCATGTCCAGATTAACTAAGAAGAAAGTCAAGTTTCAGTGGCCAGATCCTTGTGAGAGAAGTTTTCAGGAGTTGAAGACTCGACTCACCTCAACCCCCATCTTAGCTCTTCCAGATAGTTTGGATGGATTCATAGTGTATTGTGATGAATCCAGAGTAGGTTTGGGTTGTGGCCTCATGCAGATTGGTAAGGTCATAGCCTACGCTAATAGACAACTTAAAACCCATGAGAAGAATTATCCTACTCATGATCTTGAGCTAGCAGGCGTAGTTTTTGCCTTGAAGATTTGGAGGCATTATCTCTATGGGGTTCATGTAGATATGTTCACAGATCATAAGAGTCTCCAGTATGTCTTTTCTCAGAAAAATCTCAATCTTTTTCAGATAAGGTGGTTAGAATTCTTGAAAGATTATGACATGAGTGTCCTTTATCATTCGGTCAAGGCCAACTTAGTGGCCGACACTCTCAGTAGACTGTCTATGGGTAGTGTTGCTTATGTTGAGGATAGTAAGAAGAAGTTAGCTCAGGAAGTCCATCAGCTTACCAGACTAGGCGTTTGCTTAGTAGATACAGAAGAGGGTGATGTATAGGTTTAGAGTAGTTCAGAATCATCTCTAGTTTCTGAGGTGAAAGAAAAGTAAGATAGAGATCCCAGCCTTGTCAAGTTGTACGAGTCAGTCCAGAATAAAAAAATAGAGGTTTTCTCCCAAGGGGGAGATGGTGTTCTTCGTTGTCAGGGTCGTCTTTGTATTCCAGGTATAAATGACTTAAGGAAGCAAATTATTGCAGAAGCACATAGTGCACACTACTCTATTCATCCAGGGGCTACTATGATGTACTACAACTTGTGGGAGGTCTATTGGTGGAGTGGGATGAAGAGATATATTGCAGAGTTTGTGGCTAAGTACTCTACATATCAGTAGGTTAATATAGAGCATCAGAAGCCTAGTAGGCCTATACAGGAGTTCATTATTCCTACTTGGAAGTGGGAAGAAGTGAACATGGACTTTGTGATGGGTTTGCCTCAAACTCGTCATCAGCATGATTCAGTCAGGGTTATTGTAGATAGAATGACCAAATCAGCCCATTCCCTTCCATTTCATACCTCTTATTCAGACAAGGATTACATAAAATCTACATCAAGGAGTTTGTCAGATGGCACGATGTTCTGTTATTTATTATCTCCGAAAGAGGTACCTAGTTCACCTTTTATTTTTGGAAAGCATTCCAAAAGGGTTTTGGTACCCAAGTGCATCTTAGTACAACCTTCCATCCTTAGACAGATGGTCAAGCAGAAAGGACCATTCAAACCTTAGAAGATATTCTAAAGGAGTGTGCAATTGATTTCTAGGGTAGTTGGGATGACCACTTGCCTTTGATTGAGTTTGCATACAACAACAGTTATCATTCCAGTATTCAGATGGCTCCATTCGAAGCTCTCTATGGTAGGATATGTAGATCTCCAATTAGTTAGTTTGAATTTAGTGAGGCCTCAGTCATAGGGCTTGACTTTGTATTCGATGCCTTAGAGAAAGTCCAATTGTTTAGAGAAAGACTCCGGGCTGTTCAGAGCCGACAAAAGTCTTATGCAGATGTTCGTAGAAAAGATCTCAAGTTTGATATTGGTGACCATGTCTATCTAAAGATCTCTCCCATGAAGGAAATGAAGAGATTCGGAAGGAAGGGAAAGCTTAGTCCCTGATATATCGGTCTCTTCAAGATTCTCAGTCACTTCACCAAGGTAGCTTATGAGCTTGAAGTGTCTTCAGATCTAGCTTCAGTTCATCCAGTATTCCATGTCTCTTTGATCAAGAAGTGTATAGGTGACCCAGCAGTTGTAGTCCCTATTTAGATCATAGATGTTCAGAATAGCCTCTCTTATAAAGAGATTCCATTCAAAATCCTAGACTATCAGACTCGTAGATTGAGGAACAAAGAAGTCTTTCTAGTTAAAGTTCTTTGGCGAAATCAGTCCGTTGAGGGAGATACTTGGGATGCAGAAGAATACATACATACCAACTATCCTAACCTCTTCCTTTCCAACTCAGATCAAGCTCAAGGTAACAGTTCTCCTTAAGCTTACTCAGTTTTATGTTCAGTGTTCATCACAAACTAAGTATCAAGTACCATTGCATTTCAGTCATGCATTCATGTATCGGTTCAGTTATATAATTATGCATCAGACATATATTCTTATAGTGAAAAAAATTATTTTCTCAGAACACTCAGTCATGCATTCATGAATCAGATACATATGCATCAGATATGCATGTTCAGTATATTATGTTCAGCTTGTTAGTTATGTCAGTCAAGAGATCATGTTCCAGTTATTCATGTTTAGGATGTACGTTAGTTTAATTTCTTCCCCTCACTCTCAGTATCATTCGAGGACAAATGTTCTCAAGGGGGAGATATTGTAATACCCATGCCTTTTTCTTAGCTTAAAATCATCTCAAGGATGTTAGAACTTGCTTTGAAATACAAATCCATTTTTTTATATGTGGTATTTTTTAGATTTTCACTTTCTATCATGTGGGAAATTTAATAAGCTTTCCATCGATACCAATTTCATCAAAATCTGGTATCAGATGAGGAAGTTATGGCTGAAATACAGAAGGTAGCAAAACCGTCCAGGTGAGACGGTGCAGGCCGATGAACCATCGAACAAGCGACGGACCGTCGACCTCGGCCATCGCATTGAGGCAGTGAGTCAGTTTTATGGCTAAGTACAATGGAGAGGTCCGACGGGCCGTTGACCTAGCGACGGACCGTCGCACCCTACCGTCGCTTCATGGCTGTAGGTCCCATTTCTTTCTCAATCCAATGAAGAGATCCGACGGATCGTCGACCCAGTGATGGACCGTCACACCTCACCATCGCATAAAATGCTCAGTTATTTTAAGTCATTTTAATAGGGATATTTTGGTCATTTACCACCCACTTATATATACCCAGTTATATTCGATCTCAGCTCATTTATTCACTATTATTTCACAACAACAAAACTAGAGTTTTTATCTCTAAGATCAATCCCAAGAATAAAATCCAAATCTTCTTCAAGAACTAAGAGATTCAAATCCCTCAAGTTCAAGAACATCAAAAAACTCAATCTAGGTATGCATAGTATTTATTCATGGACCTTTTTCATCCATGAAGTCCAAGAATCTCTTTTCTAAATTCAAGTTATAGATCTTCTTTATGGGTTTAATGATTAGGATGCTTTGTTCATGTTGATAATGAGTAATTGGATCCTATTCCATGATTGGGTAATAAATTCTATGTGGGTTGATTAATATAGATATGGATTCATGCAAACCTATGATTAAACCCTTGAATGATGAAATTAGAATTGAACCATGATGTTTAATTGTTGTACAATGTTGTTTACATATACTATGCCTAATATGTGTTTGATTAAATACCTAGATGAATGAAAATGCCCAACTAGCATGATATCATGAAATCCCCATGTATGTACAAGTTTATGCCTATCACATGTTTGATGAAATGCTCCAATGAATGAATTATGGATTATGCTATTAGTTATGTATTCAAGTAATTCATACTTTGTCAGTTTCCTTCCATCGAGTCCTGGGGGTACTTGTACCCAAAACATTAGCTGTGTGCCTAGATCCATGTCATGTTTTCATGATACTCTTAGTCAAGCTATGAATCCTTAGACTTCAGACAGTCTTATGACTCAGGAAATCTCCATGATCTCATGAACTCAGTCAGTTATCAGATATCAGTAGTATTCCATTAGTCAACGGAATGCAGTAACTAAGTCTATGTACAGTTCAGTTAATCATGTTTAGAGTCTAATCATATGGGAGTAGGAATTAGTACCGAGTGAACCCAAGGATGGGGACACACATTGTCCGATAAGGGTGTGATCCTTAGAAGTCATCCATGCGTTCTAGAACTATGTTGCCAGCATAGGGTAAGATAACAACACTGTCCGATGAGGGTTGATGAGATGGATAAGCACTGTTATATAGGGGCCCACCATTTTCTTTTAGCGACACTATCAGATGAGGGTCACCCACAGCTTGTCCTTACTAGTGGCATGATATTGACTCCCTTCCAATTGGGGTTACAGATTGGACCCCAACTCATCTATAATGGTGTATTAGGGGCAAGTCGGTTAAATAACTACTTCCCATAGTTTCAGTATTAGTTTCAGTAAAAGAACTCAGCTAGTTCTTCAAATTTCAGGATTGCCAGATACAGTCAACTCAGTTTAGTACGAAACTTAGATAGTTCCATCAGATTTAGGACTGTCAGATACGGTCACTTGTTATCAGTTATATCAGTATCAGTATGTCATGTTATCAGTATTCAAATTTAGTAATCATGTTATTACGGTATCAGTGTCAGTTATTTTGTCTCATGCATGTATTCTCACGCTTATGATAGTCAGTCTGTTATTATTATTGTTCATGCATATGAACCCCATGCATTTAGCATACCTCACATGCATACCAGTACATTCAGTCGTACTAATGCATTCGTGCTATGGTGTCTTATACCATAGGTTCAGAGACACGAGCTCTAGAGCAGCAGTAGATTCCAGTCTCAACAGTCAGAGTTAGAAGTAAGTCCTCATATTTCGAGGACATGATTATTTCTTTATTATCTCATTAATTAGTTTATCAGTTGGAGTTAGTTAGGGACATGTCCCATCAACTCCTTACTCAGACAGTTAAGTCAGTTAGAGGCTTTCTAGACTATTATGTTCAGACAGTTATTTCAATTATTTTTGGGTATTTCATACCCCTTTTCAGATGTTATGTTTTACTTCAGCTATGTAAACCTTATGGCCTTTCAGTTTATGTTTCCGTATTATTCAGTATTTTATGCAGTATACAGGTACAGATATCAGTCATGGGTTTGCTTGTGGTCCTTTGGGGTCATGAGCATCGTGTAGCATTCCGGGTACCAGATTCAGGGCGTTACACTACAGGAACCCAATATTGTGATTAAGGTCCTTCAAGAACCCAATATTGTGGGAGGTTCTACAGAAACCCCATATTGTTGACTAAGGTTCTACAGGAATCCAATATTATAGATAAGGTTCTACAGGTACTCAAGATTATTTATTAAGGTTCTACAGAAACCCAATATTGTGGATAAGGTTGTACAGGAACCCAAGATTATTTATTAAGGTTCTACAGAAACCCAATATTGTGGATAAAGGTTTTACGGGAACCCAGTATTGTTTAATAAGGTTCTACAGAAATCTAATATTGGGGATAAGGTTCTACAGGAACCCAATATTGTGATTAAGGTTCTACAGGAACCCAAGATTGTTTAATAAAGTAATGTCAAATTAAATATTGTCAAAGTTAAAAGATAGAACAACTTAGCTCATTTCCCTTATTGGGGATGTAATTCTGGCCTCTTTGATAATATCACAGCATCGTTGTTGCGTTTAGTACCTTTTGTCTACACTCAAAGAAAAAGCATCAGTCAAAAAGCAATGTTGATTCGTACCTTGCTCGATTTGACTCCTTGGTCGTTGTCTCTTCTTTATAGACCGTTGGGACTTGTACTTCATCATGGTGAAATTTTTGAGAAATTCTCAAAAATTTCATCCTCAGTTTAGTATGAGAGGCGTCTTTCGCACGTCATTGTGAATTGATATATTGTTTACTTGTAAAAATTTTTAGGTTTTCTTGAAGCCTCAAAAATCTGCCCCAATTTTGTCGTTGGCGTCTTATATTCCTGTACCACTCAAAGAAAACATTAGTCCAAAATAAATGGTTTTCCTACATTTGAATATCGTAACCTCAATTGTAATCTGCCATTATATGCTCAAGGGTTGGGCCTATTAGCCTGATGCTTTGTAAGAATTTGAAAGAAAGAAAAAAAAATGTTTTATTAGATTAAGACCAGACCCAAAGTGGGCTGCCTACGTATCCAAAAGGAAGTCAGGTCAAACGTAGTTCCTGAGTAAAAAGAAATGCAGAGAAAATAAGAAAATGTTATTGGTCATAAGACGAATCAAAGAAGAATGGTGAAAAATAAGAAAGGTTTGCACGTCAGCACATTTGGTGTGCTTTACGCTTCTTTCATGAGAGTCTTGAAAATACTTTTATCGAATCACCTTGAACACAGATTTCACCCATAGTGACAAATTCATTGGTCACTGGGTCTCGTTGCACTTCTATCCTTTTCGTTTCAATCAGATTCAGAATCTTGCACCTTAGCGTCGAGCATTCCTAGGTATCATGACCTTGAATATTCAAGTGATAAGCACAGTTTTTAAATGGATCAAAATGAGGGGATGGATGTGCAGAAGTCCATCCTTTTCTCGGTTCCATGATACCTTGGACCTTTAATCTTTCAAATATGTTAGCCAAGGGCTCACTCAAGGGAATAAAGGCTCGAGACCTCACTCTCTCTGATTGGTGAAAAGCATTGTGAACTGGATAAAGACCTTGTTGAAAGTTGGGTTATGGTCGAGAATCTTCATTTTGAGAACCTTGCTGGATAGAGTAGGTTTGGATCTAAAAAACCTTGTTTTGATAATCTTGTGAGTCATAAGGCTCAATATGTATCCCATGAGAATAAAAAATGACATAAATCCCTTCATTATTCAGGTATCCTTGTGTCTAAAGTATGGAGGGTGATGAATCCTCTTCTCCTACCTCAGATGGACTCTTTGGTGTTTGAAGAGTGGCTAACTTTGCAGAAACATCAATAATTCTGCTTGAATTTCATATTCTAATCTCTTTCCAATCAAAATTAGACTCTCGAAACTATGGTCGATTAGGAAAAATATTTTCCGAAAGTAGATTTCATCTAGTGATTTGAGAAATTTTTTGACCAACTCCTCTTCATGTATGGAAAGATGTATCTTAGAAGCTTCCAATCGCCACCGTATTACATATTCCTCAAAATATTCATGGTCCATTCTTTTTACCTCAAGCAAATCCCATATTGTTGGACCGGTGTTGATGTTAAACTTATATTGCCTCACAAAATCTAGGGCCAATTGTTCCCAATTATGCCATTTGTTGAAATCTTATTGGGCGACCTATGTGAGTGCTATTCCTGATAGGCTTTGAACAAATAATCTCATTAGAAGAGCCTCATTATATCCTACGCCAACTAGATTTTCACAGTAATCCGTTAGATGTATGATTGGATCTCCATGCCCATCAAATATGTTATAATTTGGAACTATATATCTTGGAGGTAACTTGACTTTTAGAAGTAGACACGGTTTCTTATATCTCAAGTCGTAAATGCCTTTAGAACGCAGTTTCTTGTCCACCATTTTCTCTAGGTCATGAAGCCTTTGACGACGTGCATCAAAATCAACTCTCTCATGGGCAGAAGTAAATTATTGAGAGGGTGTATGCGTAAGGAGAGGATAAAGAGGTACAATGTTTTGTCTTAGGCAAGAAGAAGGAGGGCTAGAGTCTTTTCATATATTGAGCATATTTTTCATATAATGGATTTAATTGAGATTGATGTTCAAATGCTAGATAACCTTTAAATAAAATAAACAAGTCAGACAAAAAGTTATCACATAACACATAGGTTCGAAAAATAATATATGACAAAAGGCATTCTAGGATGAAGACTAAGACTTAATAAATGATCTAGGCGCACGAAATAGGAGAGTGATAGGATATGATGTTGATTTTGCAATTATGATTGTAAGAGAGATAGGAAATGAACAAGGTTGACTTTGAACATCAAATTTGTTGATTCACATCATATTTTTGATTCATCCAACTCCGTACAAAAAATGATAAAGAAGGGGAAAATAAATTTTTATTATGGTGAGATCGAACTCATTAAATGAGCGCCTATGTATCCATAGAGGAATCAGGTCAATCGTAGTTCAAATTACATCAGCAAGGAAAACATAAAAAGGAAACTACAAATTGTAAAACATGAGGGAATTTCAAATGTTTGGGAATCTGGAGTAGAGAATCAACATGATATCTTCTTAAACAATGTCAACAAGTGAAAGTCGAGCTTAGAAAATCAATCCTTAGAGAAATTTGACCCCATCACATTCATAACTTTAGCGTCAATCAACTTTTGGATCATGATCTTCAAGGCAAAGCACGCCTTAGTAGGATGTCCTTTCATCCCAGAGTGATTGGAGAAAAATTGATCAGGACAATACCGTCGAGACTTAGGATCACAAGGTATGGAAGCAATAGGTTTGAGGTAGCTCGCCTTCTTGATTCGTTCATACAAATATTCTATGGGTTCATTTAGAGGAGTGTATTATTTTGGTGTATTTTTCTGGAGCTCGTGTTGAGGTTTGGTGGATTGATTAGGTTGTTGATTTGTTGGTGGATTTTGGTAAGACATTAGAAGGTAGTTTGATGTTGGAGAAACAAATGGAGGTGGATACCAAATAGTCTGTGGAGGGGTTTTTGTGAAGGATTGGGGGTAATAGGCTTGGACATAATGTACGTTCGGATGATTTTCGGAGCTTGGTACCACATCAGTTGAGGTTGGGGTATGCTTACTTCAGGCTTTAAAGGTTTTGATGTCTCATCGATGATCGTCTTTCCTCTATCCAAATTGGTATCGGCTGTGAGCTTTCTCTTAAGCCTATTGTCGAACCTCCTAATAAAGTCACTTGCCAAATTTTTCCAAGATATCCATTTGCTAGTATCATTTTTGGTGTACCATATCAATGTTGGACCCTTGAGTGAACTAACATAGAGTTTCATCTTAAGGCTATTACTTTGTCCTATAACTAATAGATTGGCAACGCACTCCTTCAAGTGGGAATGAGGGTTTCTAGACCCATCATATAATGGGAGGTTCAAGTCCTCAATTTTATTATCGTCTTCTTCCTTAGCTTTGGGTGACTTATTTGTCTTAGGCTGTTGAGACGACCCTATCTCATGGTTAGGAATTTGTTCTTTCATTTTTTTTCCTTGCCTATAGTGGTCAAACCATTGAGTGCTTTCAGCAGTGCAACTAAATACCAACTTGAAGATCCTTGTGCCCCAAAATCAAGCGTGGGTGATTTGTCAATATAGAAGATGACATGGTGTAGGTGGAAGCAATAAAGTCAGTTTTGGATAGTGGCTCTGGAAAATCTGGTGGCATCTCAGCTGAACCTCAGAGATCAGTCATTATCCCCCTAATTCTCTCTATTTTTTCCTCTATCCTTCTAATGCTCGAAATAACTTTGTTTTGACGCCATCCCAAATTCTCATGCTCATCATCGCTATTGAAAAGATTGATAAACATTGCTTGACTGTCCATTTCTGATGTTCAAGTTTAGTCAACCTTAGAAGAAAAGACTTACGATTAGAAACAAAGAGTACACACAGGAGTCTAGGATAAATATTCTGCTCAATCGAAAATAATGACTTATGTTCATCCAGGGTGAATAGAAGTTTTGAGAGCTCTATTTAATTTAGAGATTGTGAAAGCTAGCATACGACACAATGTCCGAGGATCATAGTAGAACAATAGTATGTAAACTTTAGAAGCATTAGGAAGAGGATATCCTAAAATGATAAGTTGCACTAAGGGATTGTGAATGAGACTGAAGCTCTTATCAAAGTGAGAGTTGAGCCTAGGGGTGATTAGTATACTAAAGGATGGGCCAGGAAGATGAATTGGGGAGGAGTTTTAAATAGGCACTAAGAGTGTATTGTACGGACCTAACGTGACAAGAATTTTAATAGTAACGACCTCCAAAGTGAGGAACACTAAATGTAAGGAGCGACTAAGACAAGAATGGAAAAACAAGATAGGCAAGATGTCAATACATACATAGAAATACAACACATAGAAAGTAATTGTGAGTCCCTTTGAGGTCGTGAACCTCTTTGGACTTTGAATGAGACTAACATTCAACGCGTTAAGGATTCCAAGGCATCCTGCATTGAATGGGATGCATATTCCTTAATAAAAGAAATATGTAGCCAAGATATAAACGACAAGAGTGGGTTTGTGACATGGTTCCCTTGAGTGGACAACTCGAGAGTGGGAGAGCTTGTGACTGTCGACGCACCACTAATCGACCGATCCACAAGGCATTTCTCGAAGAGTGTTTTAGGAAAGAACGTCCGTGCAACCACACAAGCGTTCGTAAAAGAAAATAAAGAAGGTTCCAAGAGGAGGGAAGTATGAGCGGAATGACAGTTATATAAAACAGTAACACATAGCACATAGCAACATACAATAGCATGCTTTAGAAATATAAAAATAAATGTTAAAACACATATCTAATAAAAGGAAAAGTAGACATAGAAAGATATGGACATAAAGAGAGATATGGACATAAAAGGGGAAAGGAGATGGGACTAACATGTATAAATGAATCATGATATAAGAAATTAAAAGGAAAAGGGAGAAAAAAATAAACAAAGTGAAAGAATTCCACATAGAACACAAACTCGTAATGGTTAGAACCTAAGGTCCCCATCAGAGTCCCATTCTGTCACGCCTCATATTCCTCGCAGAAAGCGGGATTCGACGTGACCACTCTTTTCGGGATTGTTTGAAGGAAGAGTGTGAAGAGTCGCCACCTAACGAATTATGGTGCGTTAGGGAACCGATCTAGGCTACTACGAACCTATTTTGTTGTTTTGTCTCTTAGTTTACCAGAGTTCAGGTAAGGGTTCAAATTACCTCAAAAGAAAGGTGTTAGGCACCTTTTGAGGTCCACAAAGGTGGTTTCCATCCGAATTCGTATTTTACGTGGGGATTATATGTGATCAAATAAAGGTCTCTTGTTTTATTACCTTAAATATTGACTAAGTGATCAAGTAATTAACAAATACATGTTATTTTATCGTTTCTAATTATTAATTATCTAAGTGATAAAATTAATCAAACACATGAGAGAGACAAGCAAAAGGAGAGAAGCGACATGATTATAAGAAGCCTTAGCCTTTGGTATACTTGATTCCGTGGGCTTAGGCAGTTCTGCTACACTGAGTGCTAGATCCTGATTCAAACATCTTAAAGAGAGAAGGATTTTGTCCTTCCATTCAATCAAGTTGTCACCAGACAATATTGGAATTTGAGCATTTTTTTTGGGTAACAGATTGTAAAATAGTATCTGAACAAACACAACTTTACAAGCTAAAGAGCACCCAATCCTAAGACATCAGGTCAACAGGATTAATCCTCAAAGAGCCCCTAATTACAGAGTTTATCAATTATTTGAGCATTTTTTTTTAAATAGAGAAGTAGAAAAAGTTATGTTAACTACTAAACAAGGATACACATACATAAGCTATGAAATACATAACCATCAAAATTAATCGTGTAAATGTCGACTCTTAAGTAAATTCTAAACATTCCTGTGGATCGAGGTTGTAATCCATGCATAGAATTACTTAACTTCATCAGACTAGTAAAACAAATAAAACTAGAAAACTATTTAATACCTTTGGACATAGGATAATTTTTAAACAGAAAGGATTACTATCGATTCCAATTAATATAACCAAACTAGTTACTTCCCTATGTGGTAAGGTTACTAATTAGATAAGATAATAGGAATTTATTAGATGTCATTATTATATCTTCATCACTTACTTTACGTTATTAAAGAACTTATTTTCTTTGTATCATATACTCAGGATGTTGTGGCTAACCCAAGCAATTATAAAAAGAACTCAAAAATGCTATCTTAGAATAAATTATTAACTTAAACTTTATGTCAATTATCAACTGCTAAAACGAATAGAATAGGCAGAGCCTACATCAAAAAAATCATTTGTATGAAGCATCTCAAAGTATTTGACTTTAACAATTAACTTAAATATATAGTTAATTAATCACAATGTTAAAATCGAATTGAATAGGCGTAGCCTACATCAAAGAAATCCTATGTACAAAGCATCTTATATTAATTGAAAAAGACTGCACAACAAACAAATTGGCTCAGCCTACATATCCTTGGTTAAAACAACTAATTAAAACAAAAAAAATTATTAAACATATAACAAAATACACATGATATCCATAATTAATTATGCGTACAGTACTTAAACTAGCATAACAAACTTTAAGAAATTATATATTCAAAATTCCTAAACAATTGTCTTTTCCATTTAACAATTATTATAATATACATCACATGATGAAAACAGAAGGAAAGGTGTCTTTTAAGACTTGAATGAAGGATTGGTGAGATTGACGGGTGATTTCATGGTTAAGTCAGCCATGGAAAAATCTTTCGACGCCTTTATAAAAATACTTTGAGAACTAAAATTGGATGCTTATTTCAGGGACAGCTGCTTTGGGAAATATCTTGATTTACCGAAGGACAAAAATGCTCGTTTCCAAATAAAAATGGTATATGAACTTCTCAAGCGTAGGTTTATGTATGAAAACAAAGATAAGATGGATGAGGTATGGATAAATTACTGTGGCATGCCTGTTTATTTTGGTTGGAAGGAGTTTCCCATAGTTACTGGACTAAAATGTTATCCTCCTTCTCAAGTTATACCTATTCTAACCCAAAAAAAAGCACCCCGCACACCCAAAAAAGGAAAAGGCAAGTCGTATGATCGTGATCACCTGGTGTCCATTGTGGGTCCAAGCTTCAAAAATAAAAATTTGATAGAAGAGTTGAAAGGTAAAGGACTTTCAAAGAAGCACAAGAAGTCATTATGCTTGGTTTGGTTTGTACATAATATTCTTTGGGCGAGAGACGTTAACAACATAAGCCTCGGTTTAATAAAGCTCTCCGAGGATCTTGAGGTGTTTAACAGCTATCCTTGGGGGTATGAAAGCTTCAAAATGACTATCAAATATTTGTTGACTCCGTTAGTTCCAAAGACAACAAGTGAACTACCAGGAAGGAGTTTCAATAATGGTTTTAATTTACTGGTGTTATTTTATAGGCTTTGGCGTTTGAAGTCATTCCTTATTTGAGACAACAAGTGAACTACCAGGAAGGAGTTTCCTGTCCAGGAATCTTGAGATGGTTGTTGGCCAAAACTGATAAAAATGCAAAATTTCTTGATCTCTTCAAACCCCCGAAGGATGCAGTAAGTATAATTATAATTAATTTTTTTGTTTTAATTAATGATTTTTTTTGAATGATCTAATCATCATTCTAATATATGTAATGATTTATGTTAGATTATTCATCCATCGCTAGTTCCGACCAATTGAGAGTTGAAGATGCCATTTTTTCTTACTTTACGGTCTGTGCAAACTTTATCGGACCCTAAGGTCATCGACAGAATAAAAGTGGAATTTTTTGGAGCAATAACCATTACAAGAAAAATATTTTTAGAGGGTGGGCTTGTAGTTGTTGATGGTCTTAGTGGTGGTGAAGCTGTTGGTGGTGGTAGTGGTTCTGCAGTTGGTGCTAATAATGCTCTTTTATAGTATTTAAAGCAAACCATATGAGTATGATCATACTGGTTATACAAACTTTGCCTCTCCCGATGAATGTTCTGCATTCAAATGTCAAGACTGTAGGGAAAAACATGATGTAGTGATTAATGCTATTAATGCATTAACTGCTTCTATAAAGGAATTGACACCTAAGAGGGGTCTCATTACATCAAAGAGGATTTTATTTCTATCCGCTCCATTAGAGATTAGGGCTAAGAGGAGAAGGAGAGTGATTTCCAAGGCATTATCAAGCATCCAAAAAAGCGAAATTGCAACTCCTCTGTCTGTGTGTTGCACTGAGCAACGTACAATGTCCAAAGAAGAGCAGCACGAGCTGAAGAAGGTGAATATATATGTCTTCCAACTGACAAAACAAATAGATACATATCTATTTCAATAGATGACACATCTGCTGAAAATTATCAAACAGATATATACATCTGTTGCAAAAGTTGACTAACTTGTTGCACCAGATAAAGTATCTGGTGCAACATATGTCTCGTCTGTTTTAGAAAATCAAACAGATTTTCGTACCACTTTTATTTGTACCAATAGATGATCTATCTGCTGCAATAGATGATTCATATGTTGCAACGGATAGTTTATCCGTTGGAAATTATCATACAGGGTATATCTCATATAGAAATTTTTCCCAATAGTTGATTCATTGTTGCAACAGAAATATATTTTTTTTGGGAAATTTAAAACGGGAGAAAGACCTATTTGATTTGCTAGAAGAGATGAGTTATCCTTTTTCGTTTTATTGTATCTTTGTGATTAGCATTGACCAATTCTGGCTTTCCAGGTGGATGTTGAAGAAGCTACTGCTGAATAACATTAACAATATTCTACTCTTTTTATGGAAATATGGAAAACAGAAAGCTCAGAAACCGTACGTAAGCGATAATAAAGATCCACAACGAGCAAAGCCGAATTCCATAGCACCGGATGAAGAACAACTTGTCCATACTGAGTCGATCTTTATAGCTTGAGCCTATCAACGTAATCCTTGGCATCATACTTAAATTTTTGTTGATGTATTTGTTGAGATTTGTACCCATAACAATTTTTTTACATTTCATTTATTCGTTGACTTATTTCAACTAACTTATGAAAGCTTCGATTTATTTTATTTTGAATATGAATTTTATTTATTCCTTAGATTTGAACTTATTAATTGAAAAGGAATACTAGATTCAAATATTGCAACAGATAATATATCTGTTGCAACAGACGACACATCTATTGGAAAAATGGAACAGATTTAGACATATGTTACAACAGGTAGGTAATCTATTGGAATTTATCTAATAGCCCTTCCCACTGTTGTAACAGATGGACTTAGATAGAAATATCGAGATAATGCAATAGATGATCAACCTGTTGCAATAGATAAACTATATGTCAGAACAGGTAGAATAACTGTTACAATAGATAGAGAATTTATTGTATTATAAAAATTCAACTTTCATTGGACATAAAAAATTGCCACTACGTGTAAAAAGGTTAAAGTGAATTGAAATAAAAAAGGCGTAACCCATCGACGGTGTTCAGTTCAAACACCTAAAATAAAATAGGCATCAAGTAGACAGTGTTTATTTTAAACACGTAAAATAAAATAGGCATCAAATGTGTCAGTCTGGAACATTTTGCTGACTTATCGTCACTTAGCCCGCAATGGTCATCCCCCCCCCCCTTGTCTTATATATTCATCTTCCTCCTAAAATTTGACCCTAAATTCCCAAATCTTCTTCTTCATCATCATCTTCTTTTATCTATCCAAATTCTTCAAATTATTTCTTTCATTTTCTCTAACTGAGCTTGACAATGTCGAGCGCATCTTCCACTGTTTTTTGTGATAAAGATTTTTGATATTGTAAGTGAGGTCATGTAGCTCTGTTAAAGACTTCTTGAACTCAACAAAATTCGGGTCGTAGATTTTTTCCTTGTAAGATTTCAAAGGTAATATTTTTTTATTTAATTAGTTGATTAATTATTGACTTGTAATTGTTTTGTAATTATGTTCTCTTTTTTATAAAAATTGGGTGGATGCGATTACTTTGATTGGTATGAAGAACGACACCCTTCACAAGCAAATCATGTAATTTGGTTTTTTTTTAACAAAGTCAAGGCTTCTGAAGAGAACCAAAATCGAGCAAGAAGATACTACATTATTTCCGTTATTGCTACTGATTTGGTGTTTTTGGGCACATGGATATTCAAGCCTAATTGCTGAAATTTTCATGGTGGTGTGCGTATTTACTACTGGTTTGGTGTTGTCGAGAACATGGATATTCAAGCCTAACTATTGGAAAATATCAAAAAGATTTAGGCATATGTTGTAAAATGTAGGTCATCTGTTAGAAATTATCAAACAGGTCTTCCCACTGTTGCAACAGATTAGACTTAGATTATTAGATTATTCATAGAAATAACATCGGCATAATGAAATAGATGACCAACATATTGCAACACATAAACTATCTGCCAGAACAGATTAAATATATTTTACAAAAGATTGACAATCTATTGCATTATAAAAACTCAACTTTCATCAGGAAAAAATTATTCCCACTACATGTACATGTAATAAAGCGAAGGGTGGCTTGAAATTAAAAATTGCTATTTCACAGGCTCTTCTATATACACAAGCTTCAAGAGTCCAGTTAGTACCCCATAAGACCAGACTTCTTGCAGTTTTGCAACAGTGTTGTCGCACAGAAAAGTCGTTGGCTCAGACATTTCTGTGTCGGTCAACAAACATTTGATGTGTGCAAGAGCATGTGAGACGCTCGCTTTAGTGGAATCATCTTTTGGAAGGATCATTCCCTTGTTTCGACCTTCATAATCCCATGATTTCTTCATCAACACGTCCTTTGGGAAATGATTCATCAGTTTACTCTCCCTCAACAAGATGAGCAACCGCATAATCAGTGGCTCCACGAGGAGAAAAAGATCAAAATCGTCGATGAGAGGTACGTTGGAGTCATAAACATTGATCTTTCCCTCCTCTAGTAGTATCTCAACAGCCCGATAATGCATGTCGTTCATGCTAATGACTACAAGAATCCTTTTTGCCTTTTTCCAGCTCTTACCATGTGGATTTGGCCTCTCTTCTCTAATATATTTTATCATTTCTTCTTCATCCAAGACCGACGTATGAACTAGGAAATCAAGTCCCATGCCAAGGGCTAATGCCTCCCCATTGAGTTGATTGTACCTATCCTTGAGCTTCTTGGAAAAGTCGAGATCCATATCCTATTGGTAGCATCATAAGCTTCCCGGTACGTTAATTGCCTTTTCCTTATGAGGCAGAGAATTATGTCAACATGCTATGATATAAGAAGTCAATTTTTAAATAGGTTAGTAATTGTAAAGATGCAACGGATGGTCCATCTGTTACATAGGGTTCTTTGAATCAATAATCCAATGAAACTTATGCAACAGATGGATAATAAGTTGCAACAAAACCACTACTAGTTACACCAGTATACCCAGCTGTTGCAATAGATATGAAATCTGTTGCGTAGCTTCTTCTTCAAGGGGTAGATTAGAAGGTCTAGGTTAGGAAAAGTAAAACTTGCCTTGTCCTCGTACGGCATACGTATATCAGTCATAGTCTGGAAGTCTTGGGGGAGAAAGGGAGGTCTGGGGTAATCTGGTGCACCTGTGTAATGCCCCAAATCTGGTACACGAAATGCTACACAGTGCTAACAATCCTAAGGGACCACTAGCTAACCCATGATTGATATTTGTACCTGTACACTGTATAATATACTGAACAAATGTGTAAATAAAGACTGTAAGGCCATAAGGTTCACACTAAATCATAAATGAAATAATAATGTCTGAATAATGTGGTATATGGATACCAAGCAAAACTGGAAGCAAGTAAAGTCTGAATCAAATCTGAAAAGCCTCTAAGTATTATTCTGAGATGGCCTGCATGATCGCGCTCAACGCAGGAATAGACCAAAAGATCATCTATGAAAACTATGATGAACATGTCCAAGTAATGCTTGAACAAATGGTTCTTCAATTCCATGAAAGCTATTGGGGCATTGGTAAGACCAAAGGACATGACTAGGAATTCGAAGTGACCATTCTGAGTTCGGAAGGCTGTCTTTGGAATGTCATATTCTCTGACTCTAAGCTGATGATAGCCGGATATGAGGTCTATCTTGTAGAAATAACTGACACCCTAAAGTTGGTTAAACAAGTCATCGATTCTGGGAAAGATCAATGCCGAAGTCTATTTCCCTTTCGGGAGGAGTTCCTGGAAGATCTTCGGGAAAGATTTTTGAATAATCATTCACAACTAGGACAGATTCAAGACTGGGAGTTTTGGAACTAGAGTCCTTGTCACGAACAAGATGATAAACACATCCTTTAGATATCATTTTCCTAGCCCATAGATAGTAAACAAGCTGACCTCTGAAAGCGGATACACTACCCTTCTATTATAGGATAGGTTCATTTGGAAACTGGAACTGGACTATTCTACTTCTACAGTAGACTGTGGCATAGCAGGAATGAATCCAATCCATACCGAAAATGACATCAAAATCAATTATCTCTAATTCAACTAAGTCTGCTGAAGTGACTTTCTGAAAAATCATAACCGGGCAGTCCCTGTATACCCGCTGGGCTATGATGGTTTTACCCACTGGGGTAGATATTAAAAAGGGATCTAAAAGAACTTTGGGACTTACTCCGAAATCGCTTGCTAAATAAGGAGTAATAAAAGGCAAGGAAGCACCTGGATCTAGAAAAGTGTAAACATACACATGAAAGATTTGTAACATACCCGTAACTACATCAGGAGAATTTTCCTGATCCTGTCGAGTTTGAAGAGCATAAAGACGATTTGGGAATTGACCACTAGTAGCATTGGAGATGTCACCCTACTGATTTGGGCAATCGAACTGATCTGAGGAACGGTTTTGCTGACCCTGAGGACCTGGCTGAGGACAGTTTCTAACTCTGTGGCCTGGCTTGCCACATCTAAAACAAATACCACTACCAGATCTGAAAATACCTTGATGGTTCTTGCCACAAGTTTGGCAAAGAAGATAGGTGCGGGCACTGCTAACACTGCCCTGAGACTTAGAGCCTGGAGCTCTAACTTTTTTACCAGCCCTGAACTTAGGAACTGGAGTACTGGCTGAAGAAGGAGCTATTCTGAGATTGTCTGCATGATCGCTCTCACTGCGGGAATAGACTAGAATATCATCTATGAAGACTATGACGAATATGTCTAAGTACTGATTGAACATACGGTTCATTAAGTCCATGAAATCTACTGGTGCATTGGTAAGACCAAAGGACATGACTAGGAATTCAAAGTGACCATACCGAGTTCGGAAGGCTATCTTTAGAATGTTGTATTCTCTAACTCTAAGCTGATGATAGCCATATCTGAGGTCTATCTTGGAGAAATAACTGGCACCCTAAAGTTGGTCAAACAAGTCATCGATTCAGGGAAGTTGATACTTTTTCTTGACCGTTACTTTATTAAGCTGGCGGTAATCTGACAAATTCTGAGAGAACCATCTTTCTTGAGCACGAATAGGATTGGCGCACCCCATGCGGAGAAGATGGGCCTGATGAATCCCTTATCTAAGATATACTTCAACTGTTCTTTCAGTTCCTTGAGTTCTACTGGTGCCATTCTGTATGGAGGAATAGATATAGGCTGGGTATCTGGAAGAAGATCATTGCTAAAGTCTATTTCTATTTCGGGAAGAATTTCTGGAAGATCTTCGGGAAAGACATCTGAATATTCAATCACAACTGGGACAGATTCAAGACTGGGAGTTTTGGAACTAGAGTCCTTGACATGAACAAGATGATAAACACATCCGTTAGATATCATTTTCCTCGACCGTAGATAGGAAACAACCTGACCTCTAAAAATGGATACTCTACCCATCCATTCTATGATAGGTTCATTCAAAAACTAGAAATAGATTATTTTATTTCTGCAGTCGACTGTGGCATAGCAGGAATGAAGACAATCCATGTCGAGAATGACATCAAAATCAATCATCTCTAATTCGACTAAGTCTGCTGAAGTGACTTTCTAAAAAATCATAACCGGGTAGTTCCTGTATACCCGCCGGGCTATGATGGTTTTACCCATTGGGGTAGAGAGCGAAAAGGGCCCTGCTATAATTTGAAGACTGAATTTGAAATCTCCTTCTATATAAGGAGTAATAAAAGACAAGGAAGCACCTAGATCTAGCAAAGCATAAATATGCATATGAAAGATTTGTAACATACCCGTAACTATATCAGGAGAATTTTCCTAATCTTATCGAGTCTGAAGAGAGTAAAGACAATTTGAGCGTTGCCCTATAGTAACACTAGAGGTGGCACCCTACTGATTTGGGCAACTTGACTGAGCTGAGGAACGGTTCTGCTGACCCTGAGGACCTGGCTGAGGACAGTCTCTGACTCTGTGGCCTGGCTTGCCATATTTGAATCGAATACCACTACCAGCTCTGTAAATACCTTGATGGTACTTTCCATAAGTTTTTCAAAGAGGATAGGTGTGGGCACTGCTAACACTGCCCTGAGACTTATAGCCTGGCACTCTATCTTTGTTGCCATCCCTGAACTTAGGAACTGGAGCACTGGCTGAAGAAGGAGCTGGAATGGATGACTTAGTACGAAACTGAGAACGATTGCCTCCCTCTGACTTATGCTGATTACTATTGAAGATACCAATCCTAGATCTCTTATTCTGCTTCTCCCTCTGCTGGAGCTTCTGCTTCTCTATCTGCTGAGCATGAGTCATAAGCCTGGCTAAAGTCATGTCACTATTTTGTATTGTGGATCTGCACTCATTTTCCTTGCTATCATTCACCCCTGACACAAACTTAATCATCTTAGCCCTGCTGTCTGCAACCACATGAGGGGCATAACTAGATAATTGAGTAAACTTAAGATAATACTCTTTTACCGTCATATTTCTCTGCCCGAGGTTGATGAATTCTAACACCCTAGCTTCTCTAAACTCTTGGGGAAAGAATCTGTCTAAGAATGAAGTGACAAACTCCTCCTACTCTATAAGACCTGCATCATCTGACCTCTCTAACTTCCACTGTTTGTACCAAGTGTGAGCAATATGCTGCAACTGATACGTAGCCAGCTCAGCACTCTCAACAGTAGTTACCCCTATGATATATGTCACCTTCTGAACCTGATCAAGGAACTTTTAAGAGTCCTCATCTGATTAGACCCGATGAAGGATGGAGGATTCATTCGGGTGAAGTCCCAAATCCTGGATGTTGCCGGGTTGGCCGGAACGACTGCTGGCCGTTCATTCTGAGTGGCAACTGACTGATCAAGAGTAGTGAATGCATCCCTGAACTCCGTATGAGAAACATGATCGCCCAAAGGATATTCGGGCTGAGGGGCTGGCTGATTTCTGCTCTTGGGAGGCATGTTCTGAAATCAAGAGAAGAAACAGATTAGACTGAGAAATCAAATTGAGATTATGCTCACTGGTACGACATGAATACTAAAAGAAGGGAAACTATTCCTAAAACATCTAATAGACTCTTGCACATAAATTTGGCGCGCAACACACCCATGTACAAGGCTCTACTAGATGCGGCTTTCAGACTTCCAAGGACACTATTAAACCTTAGGCTCTGATACCAAGTTTGTAACACCCCGAATCTAGTAACTGGAATGATACACGGTGCTAAAAATCTCGAGGGACCACTAGCTAACCTATGACTGATATCTGTACCTATACACTGCATAATATACTGAACAAATACGAAAATAAAGACTATAAGGCCATAAGGTTCACACTGAATCATAAATGAAATAATGTCTGAATAATGTGGTATAAAGATACCAAGAAAAATTGGAAACAACTAAAGTGTGAATCAAATTTGAAAAGCCTCTAAGTACTGTCTAAATAAGGAGTTGAAGGAACATGTCTCCAACTAAATCCGTCTAGAAAAACTAAACTGAAATAATAATAATCATCTATTAATGATCATGTCCTCGAAGGATGAGGACTTACTGCTAACTCTGGCTCCAGAAACTAGGATGCTACTTATGCTCTGGAGCTCGTGCTTCTGAACTTATTGTATAAGACACCATAGCGATAAACATCAGAACTTTGAATGTACTTGTATGTATGTGAGGTAGGATGAAAGCATGGAGTTTCATATGCATGAACAATACCAAATGGATGACTAACATGAACGTGAGAATGCATGCATGAATACATAATAACTGTAAGTGAGATCGTGAAAACATGATTATTGAGTCTGAATACTGATAACCTGAGATATTGAGGACTGATATAACTGACAACATGAGTAACTATATCTAAAAATCCTGAATCTGATGGAACTAGCTGAGTTCTATACTATTCTGAGCCGACTGTATGAGACAGTCCTAAATCCTATAGAACTATCTAAGTTCCATTACTGAGACTGATTGACTGTATCTGATAGTCCTGATTCTATAATTGAAACTTTGGAAAATAGTTATCTAACTGACATACCCCAAATAATGCATTATAACTGAAGTGGGGTCCAATCTGTGCCCTTATTTGAAGGGTGTCGATATCGCACCACTGGTAAGGATAACTGTGAGTGACTTTTATATAACAAGTTACTCCAATGAGAACGGTGGGAACCCTCAACTGTTAGGTAATCCACCTCATCAACCCTCCACTGGCAGGTTAGATGTCTCAACTTACGCTTGCTACGTAGTTCTGGAGTGCAAGGATTTCTTTTAGGAATCACACCCTCTAAATAACAAGTGAGTTCCCATCCTTGGGCTCACTCGGTGATAAATCTTGTTCCCATCTGTATAGACACTGAACATAATTAACTGAACTGAACTGGACTGAGTTTACTGAGTTCCGTTGACTTATGGAATACCACTGATATCATATAACTAATTGAATTCATGATTTTTACTGAGATTACTGAGGTTTACTGAGTCACACGACTGACTGAATTCTAATGAACATGGCTTGACTGAGGGTATCATGAAAACATGACACTGGCTCTAGGCACACAGCTATATTTTTTGGGTACAAGTACCCCCAGGACTTGATAAAAGGAAACTGACATAACATGACACTTGTAGATCATAGGACCAGAGTCCACAATTCATAATATCATAAGTTGGGGATTTCATGAAGCACATGGTTTTCAAAGTTCTTGTACACGAATAGAAAGACATATAATCATGCTATAATTACATACTAATATCATGGATATTCCAACAACATTTACACTGCTCCACACTAGCATGGGAATCATTTAACCATAAGAGGATATCATACATTTATCGTCTAGGTTACATTCAAGCTAAATTGCATGGTTTCTAGTCCTTTAAGCATTTTGTTATCAAACACCTTGCATGCACACTCTATGGAATAGGTATATTCATTAACTTAACAATTCCAACCACTCAAAATTCATATATCTCAACTAACATGCCATCCCAGCGCATATAGGGATGGGAAATTTACCTATTTACCCTTCAAAATATGGAGATGAAATGCTGGAAATTTGGGTGTACCGCTCTAGGCATCGCGGCGCGACCCCTCATCAACTTGACTGGGCCTTGCGACGCGGGGCCATCGCGACAGCTTACTGGTTTGAAAATGCAAACACTCCCTAAATAAGTTTTGAATATTTTGAAACTCACCCTAAGTGTACTATTGACCTACCCCATCACAACACAACTTGAAAATCGCAAAATGGAGGCCGAGAAGGTCATTAAATAAATCCCCAAAGTTGAAGGCTTAAAATGAGACTAAGTGTTGAATACTTAGTTAAGAATTATTCTAAGTATCGGATCATTTAAGAGCCTTAAGGAGCTGAATTTAGATGCATGATTTTGCGGGGTCTTACAATATCTCCCTCTTGGGGACATTCGTCCTCGAATGAGACTGACTGAGAGAGGATAAAAGCTTAACTGAACATGAACTAAGCATGACTAACTGGAACATGATTGTATGACTGACATAACTGATGAACGGAATACATATCGTACTGAACATGCATATCTGATGTATGTATAACTAATTCATGAATGTATAACTGAGTGTTCTGATGAACTAAGTTTTCTCACAATGAGAATGTATTTCTGATTCATAATTACTTAACTGAAATGATACATGAATGCATGACAGAATATGCAATGCTATTAAATACCAAGTTTGTGATGAACACTAAACATGAAACTGAATGAGTTTAAGAAAGACTTTTACCTTGAGCGAGGTCTGAGTTAGCGGAGAAGAGGTGAGGATAATTGGTATGCATGTCTACTTCTTCCTCCCAAGTATCTCCCTCAACAGAATGATTCCGCCAGAGAACTTTTACTAGAGGGACTTCTTTGTTCCTTAGTCTACGAGTCTGATAGTCTAGGATTTCGACTGGAATCTCTTCATAAAAGAGGTTGTTCTGAACATCAATGCTCTGAATAGGGACTACGACTGATGGGTAACCTATGCACTTCTTGTGCAGAGAAACATGGAAGACTGGATGGACTGAAGCTAGATCTGAAGGCAATTCGAGCTCATAAGTTACCTTACCGAATCGACCAAGAATCTTGAAGGGACCGACATATCGGGGACTAAGTTTTCCCTTCTTGCTGAACCGCTTCACTCCCTTCATGGGAGAGATCTTTAGATATGCATTGTCACCAATCTCGAACTCGAGATATTTTCTACGAATATCTGCATAAGACTTCTGTCCGATCTGAGCATCCCGGAGTCTTTCTCTGATCAACTGGACCTTCTCTAAGGCATCGAACACTAAGTAAGGCCCTATGACTGAGGCCTCACTAACATCGAACCAACCAACTGGAGATCTACATGTCCTACCATAGAGAGCTTCGAATGGAGACATCTGAATACTGGAATGATAGTTGTTGTTGTATGCAAACTCAATCAAAGGCAAGTGGTCATCCCAACTTCCCTTGAAATCAATTGCACACGTCCTTAGAATATCTTCTAGAGTCTGAATGGTCCTTACTGCTTGACCATCTGTCTGAGGATGAAAGGTTGTACTGAGATGGACTTGGGTACCAAGACCCTTTTGGAACGCTTTCCAGAAATGAGAGGTGAAATGGGTACCTCTGTCTGAGATGATAGATAATGGAGTACCGTTCAATATGACCAACTTTTTGATGTAAAGTTTGGCGTAATCCTCAGCTGAATAGGAGGTATGAACTGGAAGGAAATGAGATAATTTGGTCATTCTGTCTACAATGACCCAAACTGAATCATGATGATGACGAGTTCGAGGCAAACCCGTCGTGAAGTCCATGTTCATTTCTTCCCACTTCTAAGTAGGAATACTGAACTCCTGCATAGGACCACTAAGTTTCTGATGCTCTATCTTAACCTGCTAACATGTAAGCACTTAGCCACAAACTTGTAATATATTTCTTCATCCCACTCCACCAATAGATCTCCCACAAGTCGCGGTACATCTTTGTGGCCCCTGGATGACTAGAGTAGCGCGCACCATGCGCTTCTGCAAGAATTTACTTCCTCAAGTCATATACACCTAGAACACACAGACGACCCTGACAACGCAGAACACCATCTCCCCCTTGGGAGAAAACCTCTACTTTATAATCCTTGATTGACTATTTCAACTTGATAAGGCTAGGATCTTTATCTTGCTATTATTTTACCTCGGAAACTAGAGATGATTTTGTACTACTCTGTACACATGTATCACCCTCTTCTGTATCGAATAAGAGAATGACTAGTCTGGCAATCTGATGTACTTCCTGAGCTAAATTCTTCTTACTATCCTCAACATGAGAAACACTACCCATAGAGAGTCTACTGAGAGCATCGGCCACAACGTTGGCCTTGCCCAGATGATAAAGGACACTCTTTTCATAATCTTTTAAGAGGTCTAACAACATTCTCTGACGAAGATTGTGATCTTTCTGAGAAAAGACATACTAAAGGATCTTATGATCTATGAAGACATATACATGAACACCGTATAGATAATGCATCCAAATCTTCAAGGCAAAAACTACGGCTTCTAACTCAAGATCATTAGTAGGATAATTCTCTCATGGGGTTTAAGTTGTCTGGAGGCGTAGGCTATGACCTTACCATATTGTATGTGGACATAACCCAACCCTACTCTGGATGCATCATAATAAACTATGAACCCCTATGGACCATCTGGAAGAGCTAAGACAGGAGCTGAGGTGATTCGAGTATTCAACTCCTGAAAACTCTTCTCACAGGGATCTGACCACTAAAACTTGACTTTCTTCTTAGTCAAACTGGACATAAGGGATGAAATAGAAGAAAATCCTTCAAAAAACCACCTGTAATAGCCATCCAGACCCAAGAAACTCCTAATGTCTGATGGAGAGACAAGTCTGGGCCAGTTTCTTATGGCTTCAGTCTTTTGAGGATCTACTCTAATGCCATCACCGGAGATAATATGACCAAGGAATGCTACCAAACTTAGACAAAACTTGCACTTACTGAATTTGGCGAACAACTGATGATTTCTGAGAGACTGAAGTACAGTTCTGAGATTGTCTGCATGATCATGCTCACTACGGGAATAGACCAAAATATCATCTATGAAGACTGTGATGAACTTGTCAAATTACTTTTTGAACACATGATTCATCAAGCCCATGAAAGCTACTGGGGCATTGGTAAGACCAAAGGACATGACTAGGAATTCAAAGTGACCATACCGAGTTTGGAAGGCTGTCTTTAGAATGTCGTATTATCTGACTCTAAGATGATGATAGCTGGATCTGAGGTCTATCTTGGAGAAATAACTGGCACCCTAAAGTTGGTCAAACAAGTTATCGATTTAGGGAAGTGGATATTTTTTCTTGACCGTAACTTTATTGAGATGACGATAATCTAACAAATTCTGAGAGAACCATCTTTCTTGCGCAAGAATAGGACTGGCGTACCCCATGCGGAGATGTTGGGCCTGATGAATCCCTTATCTAAGAGATGTTTCAACTGTTCTTTCAGTTCCTTGAGTTCTGCTGGTGCCATTCTGTTTGGAGGAATAGATATAGGCAGGGTATCTAGAAGAAGATCAATGCCGAAGTCTATTTCCCTTTCGGGAGGAATTCCTGGAAGATCTTCGGGTAAGACATATGAATATTCATTCACAACTGGGACAGATTCAAGAATTCCTGGATGTTTCGGAACTAGATTACTTGACACGAACAAGATGATAAACACATCCATTAGATATCACTTTCCTAGCCCGTATATAGAAAACAAGATGACCTTTAAAAGTGGATACTCTACCCTTTCATTCTAGGATAGGTTCATTCAAAATCTAGAACTGGACTATTTTATTTCTGCAGTCGACTGTGGCATAGTAGGAATGAAGTCAATCCATGCCAACAATGGAATCAAAATCAATCATCTCTAATTATACTAAGTATGCTGAAGTGACTTTCTGAAAAATCATAATCGGGCAGTCCCTGCATACTCGTCGAGCTATGATGGTTTTACCAACTGGGGTAGAGACTGAAAAGGGCTCTGCTAGAATTTTGGGACTGACTTCAAAATCGCCTTCTATATAAGGAGTAATAAAAGACAAGGAAGCACCTAGATCTAGCAAAGCGTAAACATGCACATGAAAGATTTGTAACATACCCGTAACTACATTAGGAGAATTTTTCTGATCCTGTCGAGCCTGAAAAGAATAAATACAATTTGAGTATTGCCCTATAGTAGCACTGGAGGTGGCACCCTGCTGATTTGGGCAACCGATTTGAGCTGAGGAATGGTTCTGCTGACCCTGAGGACATGGCTGAGGACAGTCTCTGACTCTGTGGCCTGGCTTGCCATATTTGAAACAATACCACTACCAGCTCTGCAAATACACTGATGGTACTTTCCACAAGTTTGTCAAAGAGGATAGGTGCGGGTACTGCTAACACTGCCCTGAGACTTAGAACCTAGCACTCTATCTTTGTTGCCATCCCAGAACTTAGTAACTGGAGCATTGGTTAAAGAAGGAGATGGAATGGATGACTTAGTATGAAACTGAGAACGATTGCCTCCCTCTGACTTAGGCTGATTAATATTGAAGATACCAATCCTAGCTCTCTTATTCTTATTCTCCCTCTGCTTAATCTTCTGCTCCTCTATCTACTGAGCATGAGTCATAAACCTGTCTAAAGTCATGTCACTATTTAGCATGGTGGATCTGCACTTATTTGCCATGCTATCATTCACCCCTGACACAAACTTACTCATCTTAGCCCTACTTTCTGCAACCACATGAGGGGCATATCTGGATAATTGAGTAAACTTAAGAGAATACTCTTTCACTATCATATTGCCCTGCCTGAGGTTGATGAATTCTAACACCCTAGCTTCTCTAAGCTCTTGGGGAAAGAATCTGTCTAAGAATACACTGACAAACTCCTCCCACTCTATAAGACCTACATCATCTGACCCCTCTGACTTCCACTGTTTGTACCAAGTGTGAGCAATATCCTGCAACTGATACGTAGCCAGCTCAGCACTCTCAAGAGTAGTCACCCCCATGATGTCTGTCACCTTATTAACCTGATCAAGGAACGCTTGAGGGTCCTCATATGAGTTATACCTGAGGAAGGATGGAGGATTCATTCGGGTAAAGTTTCAAATCCTGAATGCAGCCGAGTTGGCCGAAAAGACTGTTGCCCGTTCATTCTGAGCGGCAACTGACTAAGAAAGAGTAGTGAATGTGGCCTTGAACTCCGCATGAGAAACATGATCACCCAAAGGATATTCCGACAGAGGAGATGGTTGATTTCTTCTCTTGGGAGGCGTGTTCTGAAATCAAGAGAAGAAATGAATTAGACTGAGAGATCAACTTGAGATTATGCTCACTGGCATGACATAAATACTGAAAGAAGAGAAACTCTTCCTAAAACATCTAATAGCCTCTTGCACATAAATGTCGCACGCAACACACCCATGTACAAGACTCTACTAGATGCGGCTTTTAGACTTCCTAGGACACTATTGAACCTTAGGCTCTGATACCAAATTTGTAACACCCTGAATCTAGTACCCGGAATGCTACACGATGCTAATAATCTCGAGGGACCACTATCTAACCCATGACTGATATCTGTACCTATACACTACATAATATACTGAACAAATGTGGAAATAAAGACTGTAAGGCCATAAGGTTCACACTGAATCATAGATAAAATAATAATGTCTGAATAATATGGTATATAGATACCAAGAAAAACTAGAAATAACTGAAGTCTGAATCAAATTTGAAAAACCTCTAAGTACTATCAGAATATGGAGTTGAAGGAATATGTCTCCAACTAACTTCATCTAGCAAAACTGAATTGAAATAATAATAATCATCTAGTAATGATCATGTCCTCAAAGGATGAGGACTCACTGCTAACTTGGGCTATGGAAACTGGGATGCTACTGATGCTCTGGAGCTCGTGCTTCTGAGCCTATGGTATAAGACACCATGGCGAAAAACGTCAGTACGTTGAATGTAATGGTATGCATGTAAGTTAGGATGAATGCATGGAGTTTCATATGCATGAACAATACTAACTGGCTGACTAACATGAACATGAGAATGCATGCATGAATACATAATAACTGTAAGTGAGATCATGAAAACATGATTACTGAGTCTGAATACTGATAACCTGAGATACTGAGGACTGGTATAACTGACAACATGAGTGACTTTATCTGACAGTCCTGAATCTAATGGAACTAGTTGAGTTCCATACTATTCTGAGTCGACTGTATCTGACAGTCCTGAATCCTGTAGAACTATCTGAGTTCTATTACTGAGACTGATTGTCTGTATTTGATAGTCCTGATTCTATAACTGAAACTATGAGAAATAGTTATCTAACCGACATACCCCAAATAATGCATTATAACTGAAGTGGGGTCCAATCTGTGCCCTTATTTAAAGGGTGTCGATATCGCACCACTGGTAAGGATAACTGTGAGCAACTTTTATATAACAAGTTACTCCAATGAGAACGGTGGGAACCCTCAACTGGTAGGTAAGCCACCTCATCAACCCTCCACTGGCAGGTTAGATGTCTCAACCTACGTTGGCTACATAGTTCTGGAGCGTAAGGATTTCTTCTAGGAATCACACCCTCTGAATAACAGGTGAGTTCCCATCCTTGGGCTCACTCGGTGCTAACTCTTATTCCCATCTGAATAGACATTGAACATAATTAACTGAACTGAACTGGACTGAGTTAACTAAGTTCCGTTGACTGACAAAATACCATTGATATCAAATAACTAATTGAATTCATGATTTTTACTGAGATTAATGAGGTTTCCTGACTCACATGACTAACTGAATTCTACTAAACATGGCTTGACTGAGGGTATCATGAAAACATGACATTGGGTCTAGGCATACATCTATATTTTTTGGGTATAAGTACCCAAAGGACTCGATAGAAGGAAACTGACATAACATGACTCTTGTAGATCATAGGACTAGAGTCCACAATTCATAATTAATTGGGGATTTGATGAAGCACATGGTTTTCAAAGTTCTTGTACACGACTAGAAAGACATATAATTATGCTATAATTACATACTAATATCATAGATATTCCAACAACATTTACACTGCTCCACACTAGCATGGGAATCATTTAACCATAAGAGGATATCATACATTTATCGTCTAGGTTACATTCAAGCTAAATTGCATAGTTTCTAATCCTTTAAGCATCTTGTTATCGAAGACCTTCCATGTACACTTTATGGCATAGGTATATTCATTAACTTAACAATTCCAACCACTCAAAATTCATATATCTCAACTAACATGCCATCCTAGTTTCATGGAAACAGATAAAGATTCCATCATGGAATCGTTCAACACATAAACATGATCAACAATTAAGTCATAACATGAACGTCATGATATATATTTTAAAATAGGGTTCTTGATCTTCATGGACGAAAGGAGTCCATGAATCAACACAACATATACCTTAGTTCGTTAATCTCCAAAGACTGACGGATAGAATTTCTCGAACTTGAATATTCTATTTAAACCCTAGCTTGAGTTCTTGAGATAATTGAGAGAAAACAACTATTTTTGGTGTAAATGGGGCTTAATCCCATGTTTAGAGTATATAGGGGTGGGAAATTGACCCATTTACCCATCAAAATACGGAGTTGAAATGCTAAAAATTTGGGTGTACCACTCCAGGCATCGCGGCGCGTCCTCTATTCAAGTTGACTGGGCCTCACGTCGCGACCCCTAATCAACTTGACTGGGCCTCACGACACGGGGCCATCACGACAGATCATTGGTTTGAAAATACAAACACGCCCTAAACGAGTTTCAAAAATTCTGAAACCCACCCCAAGTGTACTATTGACCTGCCCCATCACAAAGCAACTTGAAAATCGCAAAATGGAGGCTGGGAAAGTCATCAAATAAATCCCCAAAGTTTGAAGGCTTAAAATGATACTAAGTTTTGAATACTTAGCTAAGAATTATTCTAAGTGTCGGATCATTTAAGAGCCTTAAGGAGCTGGATTTAGACGTATAATTTTTCGGGGTCTTACGGCCTATCTTAGCATTCTTGTCCTATTGCAAATTCGTATTCTATTAGGTGCCAAGTTCCGCATATATGTCCAAATTCTTGACTGGCCCCTGAACTACAATAGCTTTTGGAGAGGGAGGAATTGCAATTTCTTTTGATTTCCAACCGGAGAGTACGTCTCTAATTGCTCTTTTCTTTCTCCTAACCAATACTGTAGGAGTTTGTGTCTCCCTCACCTTCTTGAATGGTATGACATACCTCTTAGATTTAAATTCCTCGATAGCTTTAGAGATATCCTCTACTTTTTCAAAGAGTTTATCCTGTGTGTCCTTGCACTCTTCGCATTCGCAACGAGAACACGAGGGTGAACAGGGGTGAGAGGGACCTGTGTAAGGGTGAAAAGGGGTGTTTTCAAACATATTTATTCTTTCTTGAGCATCAACATACTTATCATCATGAGTAGCAGCAGCATCAGCATGCCTTCCACCAACACCAACAACTCCACTAGAAGAAGCACCCGGATAAGCCTTAGTAGGATGGTCATGAAGAGGTTCAACATTAGGCTGACCTTGCCAAACTGCTCTTCTTATGGCTGTTGCTCCAGCCAATTCCTTCTTTATCAACTCCACTGTTGGTTCTGCTATAGTATTAACATGACCTAGAGTAATATAAGAAGTCATCACCGACTCCTCTTAATAGGCACGATCCATGGATGCACAACCTATAGTTGGGCTATATTTAAAAAAAAGACCCATCTGTTGTATAGTTTGCAGTATATGGTTAAAATACCTTTGAGTCTGGTTCAGAAAAACATCGCAACACATGGATAATCTGATGCAAAATATCAGTCATCTGTTACAACAGTTGCACAAGACGAGAAATAAGTTATGCAACAGATGATCTGTACATCACAACAGATAAACAATATTTTATCATATTACACATCTATTGCATAATTTGCAGTAGATGGTTAATCTGTTAGGATTCGGGTTTAGAGAACCAAAGCAACATACGGGTAATCTGATGCAAGAAATCAATCGTACCCTGTCGCAATAGATGTCCCATGTGGTGCATCAGATGTAACATTTGTTGCACCAAATATATCATCTGTTGCACCAGATATGACATTTGTTCAATATCTTTCTTTGAGTAAAATTATTTTACTTGAAGAAGACGTACTGCATCATCCGGAGTGTTAAAGAGATCACCCTCTTTAATATTGGTGTTTCTCTTTGCAGCCAACCACCTAAACATCCTTGGATGAGAAACCTCATCTGGGTAATCCATTAACTGCTTTCGGAGGGGAGGAATGGCTTCAAATGCCCAAGCCTAAAAAATGTAAACAGGAAGCAAGCAAAAAAAAGTCATAATAACTATATTCAATATAAATTAATGGATGAATAAAATTAGTGATTAATTTTACCATGAAATCCCAAGGAAAGCCATATAATGTGGTCGTCCCTAAGGATAGCTTTGTCAGTAAATATTGAACGGTCGAGTAGAAGCTGTCATATCCCCAGGGATAATTGTTGAATTTATCAAAATCCTCAGTACGCGCCAACAAATCATCTTCTATAACTTTGTTGACGTCTCTTGCCAATATAACCGAATGGGCACTCCAAACTAAACACAATTGCTCCCTATACTGCTCTGGTATGGTTTTATCCTCGAGATCTGTCAACAAATCTGATGCTTTGTAGCCACGTCGAGCAATGTCAAACAAACCATCTTTAGCGTTTTCTTGACTTGGATCTTTTGTGGGGTGGTGATCCTTCAGAACGATGGCATCTCAAGACTGTAACTATGACAAACTCTTGTAAGCCAAAACAAACAGGAATGCCATAGTAGTTAATCCAGATTTCATCCATCTTCTTTTTGCCCCTTCCTCTGAATCTTTATCATCCCCCACGTACGCGATCCTGCTCTTGAGAAGACCATATACTATCGTCATAGGGAAACGGATAAGGGCAGAGGGGTCCTCAGGCAGCTCAAGAAAGCATCCAAAGCAGCTCTTCTTAAAAAGTCTGCCTATGTTTTCGTTCTTTATAATTTTCATAAAATGTTCAAAAAATTTCCCCATCTGACATTTAAGTACAATTTGATCAGTTAGTTGTTTTGCTTCTGGGTCATTTATCGGCATCGCAACTTGAAACATGTCAATACTAAAAGTTTTGATAGGATCATAGTGGGATGTCGATATTAATTCATGCCCCATTGGTGATCCATTATCATCATGTTGATTATCATCCTCTTTCTCTTTCTTACTATTTAATTCCTCCTCTTTCTTACTTTCATTTTCTTCATCACCATCTACAGACCCTTTTCTACCTCCCTCAATGTTGTTTTCACATCTCTTCTCAACTTCACTTTTACCTGACTGAAATTGTTCAGGAAACTCCTCCGAATTCCTCTGTACTATAGCCTTTTTTTTGGGTGGTCAGACATTGATCCACTTTCACTTTCTTTTCTTTTGGGCGACATGTTTTACCTAAAACAAAGAAAATCAAAAATTAAATTACAATTGATGTATGCATAAATTTTAAAAACTACATTACAAACACCACGAATACCGACACACCACCAGACACCACCAACCAATGCCAACAAACAAACACTACAAATATCGACACCACCGACAGCCACCACAAACACCACCAACCAATGCCACCACCAGTGCCACCACGATGACCACAAACACCACCACCAACACCACCAGCACCACAAACACCATCCAACAATACCACAATAGTCAACGGAATACTACGACGGAAACTAGGGATTTCTCAAGTTCTTCCTATGATTTTACCATCAAACTCAAAATTGTAAACCCATTCTCGAAGATAATACAACTAAAATTTTTATTTTTCATCATTAACTTAAAATTCCTTATTTTTTAGAAAAAATAACAAAGATAGAGCTCTTCTCAAACTCTGTTGCATACAAAGACAAAGAAAATGACTGATACAAGTAACAATGAAGTCGAAAATTACACCTATGTGGTCAAAAATGAGAAAAAAAGCGATCTGTTGTGGAGGGTTGAGTAAATTTGTTGAGTAGTTGTTGTCTGAACTGTATTATTGAGTGAGAATGAGAGAGAAAGAGTGAGAACTCAAGATTTGAAATGATAAAACATTATGGGTTGATTTGTATTTTGGAAAAGAATGACAAGTTTTGAAAATGTTAATTTGGTCCAAATTGATCTTAATTATTTTTAAAATCATAAAATAAATGCATAATTTTTAACCCTCTCATCGTGCAATTGCCAAAAGGGCAATTTAATTGAAATTGTATAAAAATAATTGAAATTGTAGTAGATCGAGTACTCTAGTTGACCCTATAAAAACTCACCCCTGGTCCTAGATTAATAAATTTAGGTACTAGTAGTCTAACATATGAACTCAATTGAAATTGTAAAAAACAAATGTTCAACATGTTGCATCAAATTTCTCATCTATTGTAAATTATCAATTATATTAGTTAACAACAGATTATGAATCTATTGTAAATTATCAAATAGATTAAGTCATCTGTTGCGACAGATTACCTATCTGTTGAAAATTATTAAATGGATTGTCATATGTCGAAATAAATTACCCATATGTTGTAAATTATCAAATAGGCGATGCCATCTGTTGTGGATGACCCTATGAGAAATCACCCTTGGTCCTAGATTAATCGATAGTTGACCCTATGAGAACTCACCCCTAGTCCCAGATTATTCAATTAAGGCATTAGTACCCTGTCCTAGATTAATCAATTAAGGTATTAGTTGAACATATGAGGTAGTAAGAATTGGTTCGGCTCAAAGTTATCACTCGACGAATCTAGTCGGGAGGAACACAGTACCGTCTCATCATGCAATTTCCAAAAGACTCAATTGAAGTTGTAGTTGACCCTATAAGAACTCACCCCTAGTCCTAGGTTATTCAATTAAGATATTAGTACCCTAATCCTAGATTAATCAATTAAGGTATTAGTTTAACATATGAGGTAGTGAGAATAGGTTCAGCTCAGAGTAATCGATCGATGACTCTGGTTGGGAGAAACGTAATACAGTCTCATCATGCAATTGAAAAAGACTCAATTGAAGTTGTAGTTGACCCAATGAGAACTCACATTCAATTATGGTATTAGTCTAACATATGAACTCAATTGAAATTATATATAAACAAATATTCAACCTGTTGCAACATATGTCTTTTTTGTTGGATCAAATCAAATAGATTAGGTAATCTGTTGCAATATATTATGCATCTGTTGTAAACTATCAAACAGATTACATCATTTATTGCGACAGATCACGAATATGTTTAAACTATCAAACAGATTAAGTCATCTATTGTGACAGATTACCCATCTGTTGTAAATTATCAAATGGATTAAGTCATATGTCGCAATAGATTACCCATATATTGTAAATTATCAAATAGGAGCTGTCATCTATTGTAGTTGACATTATAAGAACTCACCCTTAGTCCTATATTAATCAATTAAGGTATTAGTTGAACAAATGAGGTAGTAAGAATCGGTTCAGCTCTGAGTGATCGATCGATGACCTTTATCCGGAGGAACTCAGAACTGTCTCATCATTCAATTGCCAAAAGACTCAATTGAAGTTGTAGTTGACCCTATGAGAACTCACCCTTAGTCCCAGATTATTAAATTAAGGTATTAGTTGAACATATGAGATAGTAAGAATCGGTTCGGCTCAGAGTGATCGATTGACAACTCTGGTCGAGAGGAACGCAATACCGTCTTATCATGCAATTGCCAAAAGACTCAATTGGATTTGTATTTGACCCTGTGAGATCATTCATTCATCCCTTGTTCCACCTAGATCGATGTAGGTACTATTATTAATCTTAACATTAAGTTAATGAGGAGCTCATTCATTCATCCCTAGTTCCACCTTAATAAATTGCAATGAAATCTATTGCAACAAACGACTGAGCTGTTGGAGAATTTCAAACAGATAATATCTATTGCAACATATAACATTTCTGATTTAATTATCAAGTAGACATTTGTATCTGTTGTGACGGATGACTGAGCTGTTGGAAATTTTCAAACAAATATTAATATATGTTATAACAGATGATATTTTTTATTTGGTTATCAAATAGACATTTCCATCTGTTGTCACAAATGACTGAGCTGTTGGGATTTTTTAAACAGATAGTTATATTTGTTGCAACATACGACATATCTGTTTGAAAATCTTTTTTTTCTTTTTATTTTAAAGAAAGCTTCTGTCCTAGCAGATAAAGTAGTAGTACTAATAAAGGCGGTAAAAAATGTTTCTTGGATAACTCAAAAATCTCATTGAGTAGTCTTGTCTTGTTTTATCAATGTCACTCCTTTTCTTCCTCATGCCGCTCAAATTATTAATGAATATTAATTAATGAATATTTTAACCCCTAATACTTCTTCCGTTTCATATTATATTACAGTTGGCCCCTATTGACTTGGCACACCCATTAAGAAATATTAATCAGGGGTTTATTTTACTACCAAATTAGCCTTATTAATTATGTTTTGAAAATATAAATTTGAATAAATACACTTTGTCTAGTCATTTAATATTAAGGGTAGTATATCTAGAAATTAGAATAATCTCATATCTCCTTCAGCCCTAAATTTTTTTTATTCGTGTCTTATTATTTTTCTTTCTATCCTCTTTATGGTTATCACAACCTTTTTTTCTCTCCTCTTTCTCATAAATTTCCATTCGGATCTAAATCGATCCATATCCATATCTTAGATTCCTCAACTGAAATTGTTGTTTTGATCCCCTTTTGACATTAAGGTATGATTCACTATTGCTCTTTCACTCTCGTCTTCTTCTTGCAAGTTACTTTTGTTGAATAAACGAATCGAGAATTTTTATTAAAAGATGCGAAAAAAAGTCATCTATTGGGAGAAGTTTAAAAACCTTGTTGGCAGTATCATTTTTTTTATATATTTTGTTTTTATCTTTATTGTTGATGTTGTTATTGATGTTGTTGGTGGGGTTGGCATTGTTAGAACTTATGGTGTGGTGTTGTTGACAGTGACAGATTGAGGTTTTTTAGACAGTGGGTGCTTCTTAGCTTAAAAATAGTGGAGTCCGAACAATCAACACAAAAAATAAGGGAGAAAAAAATAAAAGAAAGTTTAAAGTAAATAAGGAGAAAAGGGTTGGTTACCAAAATTAAAAAAATATGTGCTGAGTGGGAATTGAACTCAAGACCAAAAGAAATAAATAGCCTTAAGAACCCATAAACAACAACAAGGCTAACCAAATAACTCTTGCTATAAGTGTTCACTGATTAGATTATATAAGTTTTTTCTTAATTTCCATATACATATATAAAGTTCAATACGAGTTCAGTCTGTGCTCGCGCACCCGGAGGACTCCATGTGGGTCCGTCCCTGGTTGTTGATGGTGTTGGAACATAGGATGTATGCTTCTTTATAGTTGATGATGTTGCTGGAAAAAATGTTGTTGTTTTCGTTGTTGTTGATATTTTTTATTTGTTGTTTATAGTTTATGCTATTGTTGATGTTTCAAAAGATGGAGAAACTGTTGGAACAAATCAAACCACCAGCAAGGCTTCTATGTATTCCAACAGACTCCACATCTGTTGCATCAGACTCCACATCTGACGCAACAAGATATCTGTGAATGTTTTTTTACCGATTAGTCATAGATCATTCAAACAAGATATCTGCAATTTTATAGTTAAGTTTGATAGGTCCGAACTGATAAGGCTGAGGGACCATGAATATGTTTCTGATACCTTGATAAGATTTAATGTCGGATGTTACTCATGTTTATTTGTCATGCCTTCTACAGACGTTCGCTGTGGTAAGCATTTCTGGCGATGGTGTAGACTTTTGCATGATGGATATGTTATCCTCTATATGGGAGAAGAATGATCAATCTTGCCCCTCCTTTCTTATCTTGTGCATGCAAATGTGAAGAGTGCAAGGAAAAACATGATGGTGTGATTAATACTGTTAATGCATTAACTGATGACGTAAAGGAACTGATATCTAACAATAGTGTCATTCAATCAAAGTGAATTTCAGTTTCATTCACTCCATTAGAGATTAAGGCTAAGAGGAGAAATAAAGCAATTTCAAAGGCATTATCAAGTATCCGAAAAAGAAAAAATTTGGGATCTAAAAACGGTGAGAAGATAAAAAGGGGAGGAATAGGACGGAAAACTAAATGCTAGATTTAGTTCATCTTGTGTTGTTTTGTAGAGATACTCCATCTAATTTTGAGTGCTTTTTCTTTTTAGGATGGTGAGGAAGGCAGAATCTCCCCATTATTAGGTTATACCGTAAATAAGACATCAGATGTTATTGAACCACCAGAATCCCCTATGAAGTTTGATAATCCAGAAGACATCTTTGCTCGAGTTAGTCAACAGATTAAACGATCTTAATAACTTGGTTTTTCTGCTGATCAATCTTCTCCATAGAAGAAAAGATATCAACAGAACTGCTTGACACAGCGAAAGCTGATATTGATAAATTACTGATTATGTCTTCTCATGACTTTCTTCTACCAGAAAACTATTCTACATTGAGCTCTGCACTATCCTTATATGCTGCAGCACAGGATTTATCAGCCGAGAGAGAGCTTGCCTTGGAAAAACTCAAAGAGAACCTTCCATACTTAACCTTGACCTTGCGTAGAGCTAATAAGGACCAAGAGGAGTATTATAAGAAAGCTGCTAAGAAAGAAAGTGGTCCTCGTTGACAAACTCACAAAAGATCAAGAGCTCTATACTGAGCTTAACGACCACAATAACAAAATGATTGAATTGGAAGTGGTGACTTGACTTAGTCAAACAAAAAGTCACGACTGTTCATATCCCTTAATTAAATAAAACTGGTGGTGACTTTTCAAATATGTAAATTTAAAAAAATCGAATCTAAATACAACATTTTATCTTTTTATTGTATTTCTAAAAGAGACAGATTGGTAATCTGTTGGAAAATATATTCCACATATGGACAATCTATTGCAACAGATGGATATATCAATTTGCTTTTCCATCAGCTGTGGCGTCTGCTGCAACTTGCTAGTCATCTGTTTATTCAATTTCATCGAAAGCAATATATTTTTCTAAACACTTCTTAGCCAAACTCAATTTTTGTGAATGCTATTTTTACCAATTAAGCTTGGTAGGTCCGAACTGATAAGGCTGAGGGACCATGAATATGGTTCTGATACCTTGTTAAGATTTAATGTTGGATATTGCTCATGCTTATTTGTCATGCCTTCTACAGGCTTTCGCTGTGGCAAGCATTTCTGGCGATGGTGTAGACTTTTGCATGACGGATATGTTGTCCTCTATATGGGAGAAGAATGATCAATCTTGCCCCTCCTTGCTTATCTTGTGCATGCAAATGTGAAGAGGGCAAGGCAAAACATGATGATGTGATTAATATTGTTCATGTATTAACTGCTGATGTAAAGGAATTGATATCTAACAGTAGTGTCATTTGATCAAAGAGAATTTCAGTAGTGTCATTCGATCAAAATTTATATTATGTGAATTGTCACCTCTACTGATAATTGACATAATATAAATTTTGATCGAATGACACTACTGAAATCCTCTTTGATTGAATAACACTACTATTAGATATCAATTCCTTTACATCAGCAGTTAATGTATTAACAGCATTAATCATACCATCATGTTTTACCTTGCACTCTTCACATTTGCATGCACAAGATAAGCAAGGAGGGGAAAGATTGATCATTCTTCTCCCATATAGAGGACAACATATCCGTCATGCAAAAGTCTACACCTTCGCCAGAAATGCTTGCCACAGTGAAAGTATGTAGAAGGCATGACAAATAAATATCAGCAGCATCCGACATTAAATCTTAACAAGGTATCAGAACCATATTCATGGTCCCTCAGCCTTATCAGTTCGGACCTACCAAACTTATTTGAATGATCTATGACTAATCGATAAAAATAGCATTCACAAAATCAGTGTACTCTATATGTGTTTCCACGATAACATTATCAGTAATACATACCTTCCACATATGAAGTGGTTCCATCTGCATGCAGTTTATTCCTCTGAACCTATCTTTAATGCAGCCTCTTGTGATGATCAGGAAAAAGTTGATCAACTTTCAGTTCCTTTGATATCTAAAAAGAATAAGGAAAAAATTTATGTCGCAGAAAGATCATTATCCATCTGTTGCAACAGATGTAGAGTTTGTTGCTTCAGATGTGGAGTCTGTTGCGTCAGATGTGAAGTCTGTTGCATCAGATGTAGAGTTTGGTGCAACAAATGTGGAGTTTGTTGGAATACATAGCAGCCTTGCTGGTGGTTTGATTTGTTACAACAGTTGCTTCGTCTTTTGCAAAATCAACAACAACATAAACTACAAACAATAAATAAAAACATCAACAACAAAGAAAATAACAACATTTGTTCCAACAGCATCATCAATAATAAAGAAGCATACATCCTATGTTCCAACACCATCAACAACTAGGGACGAACCCACATGGAGTCCTTCGGGTGCGCGAGCACAAACTGAACTTGTATCGAATTTTATATATGTATATGGAAATTAATAAAAAATGTACATAATCTAATCAGTGAGCACCCATAGTAAGAGTTGTTTGGTTAGCCTAGTTGTTGTTTATGGGTGCTTAAATATATTTATTTCTTTTGGTCTTGAGTTCAATTCCCACTCAGCACATATTTTTTTAATTTTGGTAACCAACTCTTCTCTCCTTATTCACTTTAAACTTTCTTTTATTTTTTTTATCCCTTACTCCTTGTGTTGATTGTTTGGACTCCACTATTTTTAAGCTAAGAAGCACCCACCGTCTAAAAAAACTTGGATCTGCCACTGTCAACAACACCACACCACAAGTTCCAACAACGCCAACCCCACCAACAACATCAACAACAAAGAAACAAACAAAATAAGAAAAAAATGATACTGCCAACAAGGTTTTCAAACTTCTCCCAACAGATGAATTTTTTTTGCATCTTGTAATAAAAATTCTCGGTTCGTTTATTCAACAACTAAAAGTTCCTTCAAATTTTTTAAATAAATATGATATGGGAAAATAGTAATTAAATAAAATAAAAAAAGATGTAAATAACTTGAAAGAAGAAGACAAGAATGAAAGAGCAATAGTGAATCATACCTTAATGTTAAAAGGGGATCAAAACAGCAATTTCAGTCGAGGAATCTAAGATATGGATATGGATATGGATTAATTTAGATCCGAATGGAAATTTATGAGAAAGAGGAGAGAGTAAAAAGGTTGTATAACCATAAAGAGGATAGAAAGAAAAAAAAATGAGAGACGAATAAAATAAATTTAGGGCTGAAGGAGAGATGAGATAATTCTAATTTCTAGATGAACTACCTTAATATTAAATGACTAAACAAAGTGTATTTATTCAAATTTATATTTTCAAAGCATTATTAATAAGTCTAATTTGGTAGTAAAATAAACCCCTGATTAATATTTTCTTAATGGGTGTGCCAAGTCAATAGGGGCCAACTGTAATATAATAGAAACGGAAGAAGTATTAGGGGTTTCAATATTCATTAATTAATATTCATTAATAATTTGAGGGATACGAGGAAGAAAACAGATGACATTAAAAAGACAATACAAGACTACTCAATGAGATTTTTGAGTTATCCAAGAAATATTTTTTACCGCCTTTAGTAGTACTACTACTTTATCTACTCGGATAGAAGCTTGCTTTAAAATTAAAAGGAAAAAAAATTCAAATAGATATGTCATCTGTTGCAATAGATATAAATATCTGTTTGAAAAATCCCAACAGTTCATTCATCTGTGACAACAGATGGAAATGTCCATTTGATAACTAAATAAAAAATGTCATCTGTTACAATAAATATCAATAGCTGTTTGAAATATTCCAATAACTCAGTCATCCGTCACAATAGATGTAAATATCTATTTGATAATTAAATCAGATATGTCATCTATTGCAACAGATATTGTTATATGTTTGAAATTCTCCAACAGCTCAGTCGTTTGTTGCAATAGATTTCATTGCAATTGATTTAGGTGGAACTGGGTATGAATGAATGATCTCCTCATTAACTTAATGTTAAGATTAATAATAGTACCTACATCGATCTAGGTGGAACGAGGGATGAATAAATAAGCTTACAGGGTCAACTATAAATCCAATTGAGTCGTTGCATTTGCATGGTGTTAGTATTGCATTCAGCCCAACCCAAGTCGTCGATCGAACACTCTGAGTTGAAATGAGTTCTTATTAACTTAATGTTAGGATTAATAATAGTACCTACATTGATCTAGGTGGAACTAGGGATGAATGAATGATCTCAAAGGGTCAACTACAACTTCAATCAAATTTTTGGCAATTGCATGATGAGACGATAATGCGTTCCTCCCGACCAGAGTTGTCGATCGATCACTCTGAGCCGAACCAATTCTTACTACCTCATATGTTTAAATAATACCTTAATTGAATAAACTGGGACTAGGGGTGAGTTCTCATAGGGTCAACTACAACTTCAATTGAGTCTTTTGGCAATTGCATAATGAGACGGTACTGCGTTCCTCCCGACAAGAGTCATCGATCGATCACTCTGAGCTGAACCGATTCTTACTACCTCATATATTCAACTAATACCTTAATTGATTAATTTAGGACTAGGTGTGAGTTTTCATAATGTCAACTACAATACATGACAACGCCTATTTGATAATTTACAACAGATGGGTAATCTGTCGTAACAGATGACTTAATATGTTTGATAGTTTACAACAGATTCATGATCTGTCGCAATAAATGACGTAATCTATTTGGTAGCTTACAACAGATGCATAATATGTTGCAACAGATTACCTAATCTGTTTGATTTGATCCGGCAGAAAAGACATTTATTGCAACAGGTTGAACATTTGTTTATATATAATTTCAATTGAGTTCATATATTAGACAAATACCTTAATTGAATGTGAGTTCTCATAGGGTCAACTACAACTTCAATTGAGTTTTTTGGCAATTGCATGATGAGACGGTATTGCGTTCCTCCCGACCAGAGTCGTCGATTGATCACTCTAAGTTGAACCGATTCTTACTAAATCATATGTTAGACTAATACCTTAATTGATTAATCTAGGACTAGGGTACTAATACCTTAATATAATAATCTTGGACTAGAGGTGAGTTCTCATAGGGTCAACTACAACTTCAATTGAATCTTTTGGCAATTGCATAACGCGACGGTACTGCATTCCTCCCGACCAGAGTCGTGATCAATAACTCTGAGCTGAACCGATTCTTTCTACCTCATATGTTTAACTAATACCTTAATTGATTAATCTAGGAAAGGGTACTAATACCTTAATTGAATAATCTGGGACTAGGGGTGAGTTCTCATAGGGTCAACTGTCAATTAATCTAGGACTAGGGGTGAGTTCTCATAGGGTCAGCCACAGCAGATGGCAGTGCCTATTTGATAATTTACAACATATGGGTAATCTGTTGCGACATATGATAATCCATTTGATAATTTACAATAGATGACTTAATCTATTTGATAATTTATAATAGATTCGTAATCTATTATTACCTAACCTGATTAATAATTTACAACAGATGAGAAATCTGATGCAACATGTTGAACATTTGTTTTATACAATTTCAATTGAGTTCATATGTTAGACCAATAGTACCTAAATTGATTAATCTAGGACCAGGGGTGAGTTTTCATAGGGTCAACTAGAGTACTCGATCAACTACAACTTCAATTGTTTTATACAATTTCAATTGAATTACCCTTTTGGCAATTGCATGATGAGAGGGTTAAAAATTATGCATATATTTTATGATTTTAAAAATAATTAAGATCAATTCAGACCAATTAAAATTATCAAAACTTGTCATTATTTTACAAAATACAAATCAACCCATACAAAATGTTTCATAATTTCAAATCTCGAGTTCTCACTCTTTCTCTCTCATTCTCACTCAACAATACATTACAGACAACAACTACTCAATAAATTTGCTCAACCCTCCACAACAGATCACTTTTCTTGTCATTTCCGACCATATAGGTGTTATTTTTGACTTCATTCTTTCTTGTATCAGTCATTTTCTTTGTCTTCGTAGGCAACAGAGTTTGAGAAAAGCTCTATATTTATTATTTTTTCTAAAAAATAAGGGCTTTTAAGTTAATGATGAAAAATAAAACTTTTAGTTGTATTATCTCCGAGAATGGGTTTACAATTTTGAGTTTTGATGGTAAAATCGTAAGAAGAACTCAAGAAATCCCTAGTTTCCATCGCAGTGTTCCGTTGACTGTCGTGGTATTTTTGGATGGTATTTGTGGTATTGGTGGTGGTGGTGGTTGTAGTGTTTATGGTCGTCGTGGTGGCACTGGTGGTGGCATCGGTGGGTGGTGTTTGTGGTGGCTATCGGTGGTGTCGATATTTAAGGTTTTTGTTTGTTGGCATTGGTTGGTGGTGTTTGTGGTGGTGTCTCTTGGTGAGTCGGTATTCGTGGTGTTTGTAATGTATTTTTTAAAATATATGCATACATCAATTGTAATGTAATTTTTGTTTTTCTTTGTTTGTATGTAAAACATGTCTCCCAAAAGAAAAGAAAGTGCAAGTGGATCAACGTCTGACTACCAAAAAAAAAGGCTACAGTATAGAGGGATTAGTAGGAGCTTCCTGAACAATCTCAGTCAGGGAAAAGTGAAGCTGAGGAGATATGTGAAAATAACATTGAGGGAGGTAGACAAGGGTTTGTAGATTGTGATGAAGAAAATGAAAGTGAGAAAGAGGAGGAATTGGAGAGTGAGAAATAGAAAAAGGATAATCATCAACATGATGATAATGGATCACCAATGGGGCGTGAATTAATATCGACATCCCAGCATGATCCTGTCAAAACTTTTAGTATTGACAGGTTTCAAGTTGCGATGCTGATAAATAACCTAGAAGCAAAACAACTAACTGGTCAAATTGTACTTAAATGTCATATGGGGAAAAAATTTGAACATTTTATGAAAATTATGAAGAACGAAAACATAGGCGGAATTTTTAAGAAGAGCTTCTTTGGATGCTTTCTTGAGCTGCCTGAGGACTTCTCTGCCCATATTTGTTTCCCTATGACGAAGGTATATGGTATTCTTAAGCGCAGGATCAAGTACGTGGTGGATGATCAAGATCCAGAGGAGGGGGCAAAAAGAAGATGGATGGAATATGGATCAACTACTGTGACATGCTTGTTTGTTTTGGCTTGCAAGAATTTGCCATAGTGATGGGATTGAGATGCCATCATCCCGAAGGACCACCACCCCGCAAAAGATCCAAGGCAACAAAATGGAAGAAAAAATAGATAGGTTGTTTGACATTTCTCAACGTGGCTACAGAACATCGGATTTGTTGACTGATCTGGAGGATAAAACCATACCAGATCAGTACAGGGAGAAATTGTGCTTAGTTTGATTTGCCCATTCGGTTATATTGGAAAGAGACTCCAACAAGGTCATAGAAGATGATGTGTTGGCGCATGTTGAGGATTTTGATAAATTCAACAATTATCCCTGGGGATATAACAGCTTCTACTTGACTATCCAATATTTACAGACAAAGCTATCCTCAGGGACGACGACATTATATGGATTTCCTTGGAATTTCATGGTAAAATTAATCACTAATATTACTCATCCATTAATTTATATTGAATATAGTTATTATGAATTTTTTTTTGCTTGCTTCCTGTTTACATTTTTAAGGCTTGGGCATTTGAAGCCATTCCTCCCCTCCGAAAGCAGTTAATGGATTACCCGAATGAGTTTTCTCATCTAAGGATGTTTAGGTGGTTGGCTGCAAAGAGCAACACCAATATTAAGGAGGCTGATATCTTTAACCCTCGGGATGATGCAGTACGTCTTCTTCAAGTAAAATAATTTTACTCAAAGAAATATATTGAACAGATGTTATATATGATGCACCAGATGGGAAATCTATTGCGACAGGGTACGATTGATATCTTGCATCAGATTACCTATTTGTTGCTTTGGTTCTCTAAACCCGACTCCTAACAGATTAACCATCTATTGCAAATTATGCAACAGATGTGTAATCTGATAACATATTGTTCATCTATTATGGCGTACAGATCATATGTTGCATAACAGATTACCCTTCTTGTGCAACTGTTGCAACAGATGATTGATATTTTGCATCAGATTATCCATGTGTTTCTCTGTTTCTCTGAACTAGACTCAAATGGATTTTAACCATATACTGTAAACTATGCAATAGATGGGTCTTTTTTTTAAATGTAGCCCAACTGTGAAAATTATTATATTATATGATTTAAATGCATCTGTCTTTTTTTTTCTTTTTTTATAGGTTGTGCATCCATGGATCGTGCCTACTGGGGAGGAGTCGGTGATGAATTATTATATTACTCTAGGTCATGTTGATACTATAGCAGACCCAACGGTAGAGTTAATAAAGAAGGAATTGGCTGGAGCAACAGCCATAAGAAGAGCAGTTAGGCAAGGTCAGCCTAATGTTGAGGCTCTTCATGACCAACCTACTAAGGCAGATCTGGGTGCTTCTTCTGGTGGAATTGTTGGTGTTGGTGGCAGGCATGCTGATTCTACTACCACTCATGATGATGAGCATGTTGATGCTCAAGAAAGAATAAATATGTTTGAAAACACCCTTTTTCACCCTTACACAGGTCCTCTCACCCCTCTTCACCCTCGTGTTCTTGTTGCAAATGCGAAGAGTGCAAGGACAGACAGGAAAAACTCTTTGAAAAAGTAGAGTCTATCTCTAAAGCTATCGAGGAATTCAAATCCAAGAGATGTTTCATACCATACAAAAAGGTGAGGGAGCCATACACTCCTACAGTGTTGGTTAAGAGAAAGAAAAGAGCAATTAGAGACATACTCTCCGATCGAAAATAAAAAAAAATTGTAATTCCTCCCTCTCCAAAAGTTTTTGAAGTTCAGGGGTCAGTCAAGAAGGTGGACATATATGCAGAACTTGGCACCAAAGAGAAGAGGGATTTTCGACATGCTAAGAATGCCAAGCCAGGCACACCAGATTATCCCAGGCCTCCCTTTTCCCCCCAAGACTTCCAGACTATGACTGATATGCGTATGTCGTAAAGGACAAGACAATTTTACTTTTCCTAACCTAGCCCTTCTAATATACCCCATGAAGAAGAAGCTACGCTATATATTTCACATCTGTTGCAACAACTGGGTATACTGGTGTAACTGGCAGCCGTTCTGTTGTAACTTATTATCCATCTGTTGCATAATTTGCGTTGGATTATTGATTCAAAGAACCATATACAACAGATGGACCATCCGTTGCATCTTTACAATTACTAACCTATTTAAAAATTGATTTCTTATATCACAGCATGTTGACATAATTCTCTGCCTCATGAGGAAGAGGCAATGAATGTACCGGGAAGCTTATGACATTGTCGATAGGATAATGGACCTCAACTTCTGCTAGAAGCTCAAGGATAGGTATGATCAACTCAATGGGAAGGTGTTATCCCTTGGAGTGGGACTTGATTTCCTAGTTCCTACGTTGGTCTTGGATGAAAAAGAAATGATAAAACATGTTAGAGGGGAGAGGCCAAATCCACACGACAAGAGCTGGATCGAGGCAAAAAAGATTCTTGCAGTCATTAGCATAAATGGCATGCATTATCGGGCTGTTGAGATACTAATCGAGGAGAGAGAGATCAATGTTTATGACTCCAATGTACCTCTCATCAATGATTTTAATCTTTTTCTCCTCGTGGAGCCACTGATGGTGTTGTTGCCCATCTTGTTGAGGGAGATAAACTGATGAATCATTTGCCAAAGAAAGTGTTGATGAAGAAATCATGGGATTTTGAAGGTTTAAACAAAGGAATGATCCTTCTCAAAGATGATGCCGCTAAAGTGAGCGGCTTGCACGCTCTTGTACATATCGAATATTTGCTGAACGGCTCATAAATAGCTGAGCCAATGTCTTTTCTGTGCGACAACGCTGTGACAAACCTACAAGAGGTCTGGGCTTATGGGGTACTAACTGGACTCTTGAAGCCTGTGTATAGAGAAGAGCCTGTGAAATAGCTATTTTTAATCTCAAGTCACCCTTCGCTTTATTACATGTACATGTAGTGACAATAATTTTTTTTTAATGAAAGTTGAGTTTTTATAATGTAATAGATTGTCAATCTGTTGTAAAATATATTTAATCTGTTCTGGCAGATAGTTTATCTATAGCAATAAGTTGGTCATCTGTTGTATTACGCCGATGTTATTTCTATGAATAATCTAATAATCTAAGTATAATTTGTTGCAACAGTGGGAAGACCTATTTGATAATTTCCAACAGATGACCTAAATTTTATAACATATGCCTAAATCTTTTTGATATTTTCCAACAGTTACGCTTGAATATCCATGTGCTCGACAACACCAAACCAATAACAAATACATACACCACCATGAAAATTTCAGCAATTTGACTTGAATATCCATGTGCCTAACAACACCAAACCAGTAGCAATAACGACAACAATGTAGTATCTTCTTGCTCGATTTTGTTTCTCTTCAGAAGCCTTGACTTTGTTCACCAAACCCCAGATTACATGATTTGCTTGTGAAGGTTTCCATTCTTCATACCAATCAAAGTAATCGCATCCACCCAATTTCTATAAAAAAGAGAACACAATTACAAAATAATTACAAGTCAATAAATAATCAACTAATTAAATAAAAAAAATATTACCTTTAAAATCTTACAAGAAAAAAACCTATGACCCGAATTTTGTTGAGTCTAAGAATTTTTTAACAGAGCTTCATGACCACACTTACAATATCAAAAATCTTTATCACAAAAAATAGTGAAATATGCGCTCAACATTGTCAAGCTCAGTTGGAAAAAATGAAAGAAATAATTTGAAGAATTTGGATAGATAAAAGAAGATGACGATGAAGAAGAAGATTTGGAAATTTAGGGTTAAATTTTAGGAGGAAGATAAATATATAAGACAATGGGTGGGGGGAATGACTGTTGGGGGCCAAGTGACGGCAAGTCAGCAAAATATGTCAGACTGGCATATTGGATGCCTATTTTATTTTACGTGTTTAAAATGAACAATGTCTACTTGATGCCTATTTTATTTTAGGTGTTTGAACTGAACACCGTCGATGGGTTCTGCCTTTTTTATTTCAATTCACTTTAACCTTTTTACACGTAGTGGCAATTTTTTATGTCCAGCGAAAGTTGAATTTTTATAATGCAACTGATTCTCCATCCATTGTAACAGTTATTCTACCCGTTCTGACATATAGTTTATTTGTTGCAATTGGTTGGTCATTTGTTGCATTATCTCGATGTTTCTATCTAAGTTCATCTGTTGCAATAGGTTGGTCATCTGTTGCATTATCTCGATGTTTCTATCTAAATTCATCTGTTGCAACAGTGGGAAGACCTGTTTGATAAATTCCAACAGATTACCTACCTGTTGAAACATATGTCTAAATCTATTCGATTTTTCCAATAGATGTGTCGTCTGTTGCAACAGATACAATATTTGTTGCAATATTTGAATCTAGTATTCCTTTTCAATTAATAAGTTCAAATCTAAGGAATAAATAAAATTCATAGAAAAAATAAAATAAATCGAAGCCTTCATAAATTAGCTGAAATAAGTTAACGAATAAATGAAATGTCAAAAAATTGTTATGGGTACCGATCTCAATAAATACATCAACAACAATTTAAGTATGATGCCAAGCATTACTTTGACAGGATCAAGCTATAAAGATCTACTCAGTATGGACAAGTTGTTCTTCATCCGGTGCTATGAAATTCGGCTTTGGTCGTCGTGGATCTTTATTGTTGCTTACGTACGATTTCTGCGCTTTCTGCTCTCCCTATTTCTATAAAAAGAGTAGCATATTGTCAATGTTGTTCAGCAGTAGCTTCTTCTACATCCATATGGAAAGCCATAATTGGTCAATGCTAATCACGGAGATACAACAAAACAAAAAAGGATAACTCATCTCTTTTAGCAAATCAAATAGGTCTTCCTCCCATTTTGAATTGTCCCAAACAGATTATATTTTTGTTGCAACAATGAATCAACTATTGGGAAAAATTTCCACATGAGGAAGACCCTATATGATAATTTCCAATGGATGAACTATCTGTTACAATATATAAATCATTTGTTGCAGCAGATAGGTCATCTTTTGGTACAAATAAAAGCGGTATGAAGAGCTGTTTGATTTGCTAAAATAGATGAGACATATGTTGCACCAGAACTTTATCTAGTGCAACAAGTTAGTCAACTGTTGCAACAGATGTATATATTTGTTTGATAATTTTCAGCAGATATGTTATCTGTTGAAACAGATGTGTCTATTTGTTTTGTCAGTTGGAAGACATATATATTCACCTTCTTCAGCTCGTGCTGCTCTCCTTTGGACATTGTACATTGCTAAGTGCAACACACATACAGCGGAGTTGCAATTTTGCTTTTTTGGATACTTCATAATGCCCTGAAAATCACTCTCCTTCTCCTCTTAGCCCTAATCTCTAATGGAGTGGATGGAAATAAAATTCTCTTTGATGGAATGAGACCCCTCTTAGATGTCAATTCCTTTACAGAAGCAGTTAATGCATTAATAACATTAATCACTACATCATGGTTCGCCCTGCAGTCTTGACATTTGTATGCAGAACATTCGCTGGGAGAGGTAAAATCTGTATAACCAATATGATCATACTCATAATGGTTTGCTTTAAATACTGTAAGAGGAACATCATTAGCACCAACAGCAGCACCACTACCACCACCAACAGCTCCATCACCACTAAGACCATCAACAACAACAAGCCCACCCTCTAAAGTTATTTTTCTTGTAATGGTTGTTGATCCAAACAATTCCATTTTTATTCTGTTGATGACCTTAGGGTCCGATAAAGTTTGTACAGGCCATAAAGTAAGAAAAAATGGCATCTTCAACTCTCGATTGGTCGGAACTAGCGATGGATGCACAATCTAACATAAATCATTACATATATTAGAATGATGATTAGATCATTCAAAAAAAAATCATTAATTAAAAGAAAAAATTAATTATAATTATACTTACCGCATCCTTTGGAGGTTGAAAACATCAAGAAATTTTGCATTTTTATCAGTATTGTCCGACAACTATCTCAAGATTCTTGGACAGGAAACTCCTTCCTGATAGTTCACTTGTTGTCTCAAATAAGGAATGGCTTCAAACGCCCAAGCCTATAAAATAACGCCAATAAATCAAAACCATTATTGAGTTACCAAAATGAATGATATCATAATAGAAGAAAGAACCATTTACCATGAAATCCCATGGGAAGCCATATAAGTTGATTGTCTTTGGCGCTAACAGAGTCAACAAATATTTGACAGTCATATTGAAGCTTTCAGAACCCTAAGGATAGCTGTTAAAATGCCTCAAGATCCTCGGAGATCTTTATTAAACCGGGGCTTATGTTGTTGTTAACGTCTCTCGCCCAAAAAATATTATGTACAAACCAAACCAAGCACAATGACTGCTTGTGCTTCTTTGAAAGTCCTTTACCTTTCAACGCTTCTATCAAAAAATTTTTTTGAAACTTGGACCAACAATGGACACCAGGTCATCACGATCACACGACTTGCCTTTGCCTTTTTTGGGTGTGCGGGGTGCTTTTCTTTGGGTTAGAATAGGTATAACTTGAGAAGGAGGATAATATTTTAGTCCAGTAACTATGGCAAACTCCTTCCAACCAAAACAAACAGGCATGCCACAGTAATTTATCCATACCTCATCCATCTTATCTTTTTTTTTCATACATAAACGTACGCTTGAGAAGTTCATATACCATTTTCATTTGGAAACGAGAATTGTTGTCCTCCGGCAAATCAAGATATTTCCCAAAGCAGCTGTCCCTGAAATAAGCATCCAATTTTTATTCTCGAAGTATTTTTCTGAAGGCGTCAAAAGATTTTCCCATGGCTAACTTAACCACGAAATCACCCGTTAAATCTGCGGCACCATCGCACTGTATTCTCATAGGATAACGATCAATGCTAAAGGCTTTGACCAACTCTTCGGTGGAAGGGCTATTAACATTTGCATCATCTCTTTTGAAACATTCCTCCTCCCCGTGTTCATCATATTCTGCTCCCGATTGAGATAACACTTGTAAAGCAAGCTCATAGAGTGGTGGATGTAGCCTAGCTGCTTCACTTGTTCCTTTATTTGGACTTGATTCGGTTTTTGTTCTTTTGGGAACCATATTATCTAAAATTAATAGGAACATAAAAAAATATATTATATTTAATTAATGCATCATTAAAAAGGGATAACAGTAAATCAAACAAGCAAAATAGTAAAATAACAGTTGCAACAGATCACTGATCTATTGCACCAGGTAGTATATCTGTTGCAGCATATAACCAAACTGTTACAGCGGATGAGTAATTTGTTGCAATAATACAAAATATATCACTCATCTTTTAAGATAGATGAATGGTCTGTGCAACAGATCACACATTGTTGCGATATATGAGTGATCCATTGGGACAGTTAAATAATCTGTTGCAACGGATGAGTAATCTGCTGCGACAATACAAAATAAATCACTCATCTGTTGAGAAAAATGAATGGTTTGTGCAGCAGATCACATATCTATTGCAACATCATCTGTTGCAACATGTGAGTGATCTGTTGGAATAGTTAAATAACCTGTAGCAACGGCTGAGTAATCTGTTGCGATAATACAAAACATACCACTCATCTGTTGAGAAAGATGAATGGTCTGTGCAACAGATCACACATCTGTTGTTATATCATCTATTGCAACATATGAGTGATCCGTTGGAACAGTTAAATAATCTGTAGCAATGGCTGAGTACTCTGTTACGATAATACAAAATATATCACTTATCTATTGAGAAAGATAAATAGTTTGTGCAACAGATCACACATCTGTTGCAACATATGAGTGATCTGTCAGAGCAGTTAACTAACCTACAGCAATGGGTGAGTAATCTATTGTGACAATACAAAATATATCACTCATCTGTTGAGAAAGATGAATGGTCTGTGCAACAGGTCACACATCTGTTATAACACATGAGTGATCTATTGGAACAGTTATCAACGGTCACTATTATTTAGATTTCTTCCAACATAGGGTCGTCTATCGCGGCAGATGAATAATCAGTTGGAAAAATCAAGTCTTGGACATTTCCTGTTGGAAGAGTTGATAGGATTTTATCCAATAGGAGATTCATTTGTTGCATCGGATCATTAATCTGATGGTTCTTCCGTTGCACCAGATGGTTAATCAGTTGCATCAGATTTTTTATCCGATGCTTAATTTGTTGCAACATATGGTAAATTTGTTGCATCAGATAGTTAATCTGTTGCATCAGATGATTAATCTGTTGCATCAAAATTGTAATCTGATGGTTCCTCTGGTGCATCAGATGGTTGATCTGTTGCATCATATGATAAATTTGTTGCATCAGATGGTTAATATGTTACACCAGATGGGTAATCTATCGAAGAAAACAAAAAATAGTAGCATGATTGTGTTCAACAAAAAAACAGCAATTTCACCATTTTTACCAAGAACAAGAACAGAACAAATCAACCTAAATTGTCATTTTATTTTTATAAACACAAACAATAAAAATCAAACTTCAAAAAAAATACGGCAAACAACAAAATATCATAATTCACTTCGAAAAGAGAAGAGAAGAAATACCAGAAATTAGGATTTTATTCTAACCGCATTTCAAATTAATGCAACAAATATTGAAATTATTAACCAATACTATAAGAGAAGTTGGCTCAAGTTCCTCGTTTTCTTCAAAACTAAAAAGCCATAAGTTTTTACCTGTGAAGGAAGAAAAGAAACGATGAAGAATTCGAAGCTGTTGTGGTCGGACAGCAAGGTTGTCACGTCGATTGAAGGTTGAAGTCGAAAAGGAACTCGAAGCCCAACTATTTGTAGTCGGATGTTGAAGTCGCCGAGGATTGAAATGAGAAATTTACAGAACAGTTGGTTGAGAGAGAGTTGAGAGAAGCTGTCGGGAGAGGGATGAGAGACAGGTTGATTTGAATTGAAGAGGGGAACTCAAAGCCCAACTATTTTTCGCCGGAGGTAGAAGTCGCCGGGGGTTGAAGAGAGAAAAGAGGGGAACTCGAAGCCCTACTATTTGTCGCCAGAGGTAGAAGTCGTCGGGGGTTGAAGGGAGAAATTTTGCAGAACTGTTAGTTGGGAGAGAGTTGAGAGAAGCTGTCGGGAGAAAGGAGAGAGTGGTTGATTTGGATTGGAGAGGAGTGTGGGTTGGGTTGATTTGTATTTTTGAAAAGATTAGAAAGTTTTGAAAAATATTAATCAAGTCTACGATTAACTTAATCAAATTTTCTAATGATATTTGACCCTATTTGTTGGTCAATGTCACCAATCCTTCATTCAAGACTTAAAAGACACATTTCCTTCAATTTTTCTCATGTTTCTGAACGTGTATATTAAAGAACCTACAACTACACTACTTCTGTAAAATAGATTTTTTTCACCCAACTTTCTATTGATACTCAAAAGTAAAATATCGGGTCATTGACTTGACTCAGCTGATTTCTTTTTTTATTTTAATCATTTATTTATTTACATAGATGGTATAATATATATCATTGTTTATAATTATAGTACAATTTTGATTTTTACGAATTATAGACTAACTTTTTTTATTAAACATTTTTATTTAATAATTTCGACATTTTTTGTTTTGTTGATTTTTATTTGTTCTTATGACGGTGGTGGTGTGTAGGAAAAAACGGCAGCGTAGTTGGATGTTGTGATGGTTGTCTGAGCCAGAGCTATTAATAGTTAAAGTAAGTTATATCTGTAATAAAATAAAAGTAGTATCATTTAAGGTAATAATGTCTTTAAAAAATATTATCTAGATAAAAATTCTTCTTTTTCTTATCATTGGCCCAACAACATTATGTGTTCAACGACCAGGATAATAATCGTGTGTATAAAATTTTGCTTTAATATATAGTTGTTACTTTTGATGTCACAAATGACGCTATTTTTGTTACTTTAAAACATTCTCTTTTTTTTTTCGGATTAGGAGAAGCTTCTTAATGCATACATTTGCATTAGTCATCCAGAGCTATTGGATTGCAACTTAGTTTAATTGAGAATACTAGTTAGTTAAGGCAACAAATTGAAGTAATACATATCTTTCAAAGTTCATTGAGAAATTAATAAACTTTCATCGCTTCAAATTATTAATCATGACTTTCAAAATTAATTATCTCAAATTATTTGTCTTTTTAAAATTTCAAGATAAATTAAGTATTTCACTCATTTTATCCTTAGTAGCTATTCTTCTTGAAGATTACAAATTAAACACGTTTATTATAGGTAGTGTTATGATTGTTCAAACAGCAATGAAGGATAAAATAGTTAAAAAAAAACTTTTAATTAATATTTCTCAAGATACATATTGTAAAAGAGAATCAAAATAGATAATTTAAGACCGAAAAAGTAATAAATGTATGGAAGGAAAACATTTTATTTTAATTTTTTAAAAGTATTTTATTTTTCAAACTATTCATTGTGTTCCATCCTTTTTATTATGACCCAAACTTGAATGGAAAAAACTTACATGCACCTGATATATATACCAAGTCAATACATGCATGTCTTGTGTTTGAATTTAAAGTTCATGTTACTTAACTATAATTAATCAATATGTATTTTACTTAATTTAATTACATAACCATGATTAAAAAATATTAATTTGATGTATACATCGGATGCATTTAAATTTTTACCAACTTGAATGTTCATGCAAGTTAAAGTATTAAACTGATTGATTTAGTTGAGGGGCCGACAGTGAAAGAAAATAGTTCACTAAAAAAAAATTCTTTGTAGCCAATTATTTATTAAAAAAAATTAATATGCTTGGGCGAACAAATACCGAAACCATCTGTCATCCCGATCTAATTCATGAATAAAATAAGAGAAAAGACATTAAATCACCCCTAAGCTTGTCGCCAAAAATTACTTTAGACTCTAAACTAATCGGACAATTATATATCCCTCCTTAATAACTTTCAAGTGGATTAAATATCCCCCTAAAGATATATTACCACTCTCACAAAGGGAGGTGCACTACACACATGCCCACGTCACTGCCATGTCACTGCTAGGTAAATTTTTATTTAAAAAATAATGTCACATGTATATATATATATATTATATATATATATATAATAAAAATTAAAAAAAAAATCTTTCTTCTTCACACCCTCCCACCCCTCCTTCTTCTTCAATTCAGATCCCCCTCCCCCCTGCCCCATTTTTTCAGCTCCCTGCACCTATTTTTTTCTTCTTCTGAGATCATGCCCCCCACCCCCACCCTCTTTTTCTCCCCTTCCAACCCCTACCCCTGTCACAAAAATGCCTTTTCCTTCAATTTTTTTTTTCATTTTTTTTTATTAACACCACCAAAAGAACAACTATAAAGACATCAATTTAAGATTTTTACTCCATTAAAATATTATTTCAACCTTCAATTCTAACTTCCTCAATGTTTTTAAGAGTCAAAATTAACGAGGAATTGACAGTAAACTGTCTATGATGTCAAAGCTTGGACAAAAGATTTCATCATTTCAGAAACGGTCGACTTGAAAAGCATTATCAACCACCCTTGTCAAAAGGCAAAACAGAATTACTAAAATAACAAAGTTGTCAACTTTGAGATAATTTTGACACAATTTCTCTATCAAGTAACATAAATTTCACAAATTTTTAACTCAAAAACATTAAAGCTCCAGTTCACAAACTTCTCAAAACATTCAATTTCACCTTTTACAAAAAAATTCATGGCTTCTTCAACATCTGAAACACTAGCTCGCTCATGTGCCTACCCCTCTTCAACATTTCCTCAGAGCAGTCAAATGCTTCTTCAACTCTCCCGTGGGAGCACAATCCTGTGACCAGAATTTCCAAGGAATGGCAGTGTGGACAATTCCCTTTATCCATCAGGTAATTTCATAAACTCAAACCCAGATCAACTCTGTCATTTCCACAAAAGAATTTCATCAGAGTCACAACCGTACGTGCCTTAAGCAAGAAATTTCTATCGATCATCGTTTCGTAAAGAGCAATGACACCACCAACATCATTTGATCTTATCAATCGCCAAAACATAGTTTAGTAAGTTAAATAGTCAAACTCAATAAAGAAATGGGATGGGTGGGGGTGGGGGTGGAGGTGGAGGGTTACGAAAAAATAAAGAAACAGTGTTGGGGGGTAGGTGGTGATGGAAAGGGGGAGGGGATTAAGAAGAAGATGGTTACTTTATATATATATATATATATATATATATATATATATAAAGAGAAGAGAATTTGTAAAATTTAAAAGGTGGGCCCACCTTTTCATATTTTTTTAATCATTTACGCGCTGACTTTTTAAAAATTTATCACGTCAGCAGTTAGGGTGGTAAAAATTTCACTTGAAAGTTATTAAGGGGGTATATAATTACCCGTATAGTTTAGGGTCTAAAGTAGGTTTTGGCGACAAGTTTAGAAATGATTTGATGTCTTTTCTCATAAAATCATTACCGATGGCACGCTGTGCATCTAAGTGCGAAAAGACACTACAAGCTTTGTTATGTCGAAACCTAAATATTAAGTCAGCAACACTAAAATTTTTTATCAATGAAAGAATAATATCACCATTTTTGTTTAATAAAATACCAAAATGAATAATTGACTCATTCCATACTAGAAATAATCACAAGAAATCCTTTGATAACCCGAATTTTTATTTCTCAATTACTATCTTTTATGTAGAAGATATTTCATCAAAATTTTAAGTTAATTAGTTATTATAAAATTTGTCTAAATTCTATCGGCATGATTAAAGCGCTACATTCCAAATTAAAAAGCAATAACGTGAGAAAATTTATCTCGTGTTATACAAATACAATGGCATGTGCAGGTTTGGCCTTGAGGGGTGTAAAAATAGAAACAGGATATGCCATGTTAGTATTTTATTTTTTATATATAATAGTTATTTTATTATTTTAATATAAATAATGAAATAAAATAATTTTGAAATTAATTAATACTTCAAATGAAATATGAGCTAAAATCAATTCCAAAATTTTGTTTAAAAAATATTATCCTTATTCCACGGTTCACTACCAAATGACTGAGGTAGAAAAAAGCTCTTACGTAGATCTTACCTCATTCGTGAAACTCACTATTAGAAAAGAAGAAAGAAAACAGTGATATCAACCTCAAATTGGAGATTGATAAAACCTAAGACGGAAAAAACCTAACTTCGTGAAGTTGGTTTTATATTATTTTTAATTAATTTTAAGTAATACTGATCTCCTAAAAAGATGAATTTAAGATATTACAATTTACCGATCTTGTTGATTTTTAAAGGTGAAAAAAGATTTTTATCTATCTATATCTATAATCTATAATCTATAATTTATATCTATATCTATAATCTATAGTATATTAAAAGTGTAAAGAACCTTAGAAATGTTGTTTGAACTTTTTGCCCTTCATTAAAAGTCTTTATTTTAGACAAAATTATCTTTTTAATATTTTTTTCTAATATTAAGATTTGAAATTAATTAAATATACTTATGATAAAATCTTTCCTTCTTACAAGTCATCATAATTAATGACAACTAATATTTTTTTCATTAGTTTAAGAATTTTAAATCAATTAAATTTGATTTTAAAAAGATTTGAAAAATCTAGAAATAAATATAAAACTGTTAAAATAAGAAAAATTGAGAAAGTATCAAAATTTTAAAAGTTTTAAGTACGTAATTACAATATAATCAATGACTTTTTAAAGATTTATTTAACTTTAAAAACAAGAAAAGATTTTAAATATAAAAGAAAAATAATCATTTCATAAATATGGTTCAAATTGATGTGTCTATCTTAGCCTCCGACAACAAGGGAAAGAGGTACTATTGCATGACAAACGTAAAAGTGATGATTCATCAACCACGTGAAACTTCTGGTGGTAAAATAAATATGTGCTTACATTAGAATATATATGTATGTTTACATTATTATATTAATATGTGAAAAATCTTTGAAAAGTGATTTAAACTTTTACACTTCAGTAAAAATCTTCGCAATAGATAAAATCATTTAATTTTTAATAATCAAACATTACACGTGCTAGGCACGTGCGGTTAAACTAGTATATATATAAAAGCAAAACTAAAAGCACTAGAAGAAGTCACGTGGCAGCACAATAAAAAGTCTTGTGGTAGTTTTTAGGACAAGGGTAAAATAATTGTATTAAAAATTTTGAATTAAAAAATTAGATATATTTAAATTTTGAAAATATTAAATTTTGTAATTAAAAGATTATCATTATTAGATTTTTTAATTAAAAGACTATCATTAACTTGATTTCAGAAATGTTCTATTGAAGAGTTGCAAATGAATCCTAACTATTCATAACTTATCCCTTTTAATATTATAAAATATATTTTAATATTAAATAATAAAATAATAAAATAATAATAATAATAATAATAATAATAATTTATATATATAATATTTGAATTTGAAGAAACATTATCCTTCAAAAAAAATTATTTGCTTATATATATATATATATATATAGTAATTGTAGCAGCACTGTTGTAGTAGGATTGTAGGTAATGTAGCAGTGCTATACATTAGTAGCTGGAGTAGTAGTAATATAAATATAATAATAATATTAATAATTATTATTATTTTATTAATTTTTAATAGTTATTTTATTTTAAATATATTGTTTATTAGATAAATATACATTATATTTGAAAAAAAATAAGGATAAGAAGGAATAAAAAACTAATTTTCTTTTAACAAATTAATATGATATTTGAACTTCAATTTGAATTTTAATGATATTTAAATTTGAATTTGAATTGAAATGGAGTTCTAATTTCTTAACCTCTTTTATATATACTCCTAAATAAATTCTAACTATTTTATAATAATAATAATAATGTTTTAATAAATAATAATAGTAGTAACAATAGCAGTACATGATGTTAATAGTAGTAATACATATGTAATAGTAGTAGTCATTGTAGTAATAGTAGATTATGTTTATTTTCGCAGTATAATAATAATAATAATAATAATAATAATAATTGTTATTACATATAATTAAATGTATTAAAAGATAATATATTACTACTATCACTATTATTACTATTAGTATATACGCACTACAATTTTTAAAATTTTTATTATTATTATTATTATTATTATTATTATTATTATTATTATTATTAATAATAATAATAATAATAATAATAATAGTGGCGCTAATTTATTTATTCATCTAAATTGAGAAATAAAAATTTAAATAAGTTAAAAATTATGTACTATTATCACTAACTTAATTATTATTATTATTATTATTATTATTATTATTATTATTATTATTATTATTATTATTATTATTATTATTATTATTATTATTATTATTATTATTAGAGCTTAAAATACTAAAAGATCAGCATTATCTCAACGCAAGCTAACAATATTGTAATTGCTATTATCATCATTATCTAAAAAAGCTAAAAAAAAAAAAAAATGAAACATAAGCATTACCCCCATAATATGCGATTAACCCATGTGGTTATTATCTAGAGGTATTCCAACATACACATAAAAGGAAGAATTTTAAGTTTACAAAGTCATCATTTCAAGCTCTTCTAAAATTTATTGGCCAAGAATTAAAAAATTTTGGTGAATAATTATTACTTTTTTTGTCTACTCCCTGGCTCTTCATCTCCAAGTCGAAATGGTAATACATTCTAAGTAGATGATGACTGAAACAACAATTTTAATAAAAGATTCATACGTAAAATGATTTCGTATTAATTTTTTTCTATTTTTTATATAGAAAAATGATTTCATATTAATAGTTTTTCCATTATTTATAAAGAAAATTTTCTTTAGAGTTATTTTTATTTTTTAACGATAATTTTGCTGATATTATTCATTTGCAGAGAAGATCGAGAAAAATGAAAAGGATAGAAGAATGCGGTGTTGAAATCATATTTTCGTCGTGAAGAAAGTTTTTAAAGTTATTTGAAGTTTTGATGGTATTTATTTTTAATGATGTATTTTGTTAGATTATCGAAAAAATTTATATGTCTTAAGTTTTTCAAAGTTAAGTTTGATATTATTACTCTTTTTAAAAGATATTGTTGTTTAAAGTTTTGTAGTTAATTTAAGTGCATGCAACTCATAATTATATGTTATTGTAGTTGTTTTTTGTATCACTGATTGGAGGAGAAATGATGGGGGAATTGTAGTGGGTGTTGTATGATTAATTTTACAAGTAGCTTGACGAATTTTTCTGTAAGTAAGCCGATAATTTAACAAATAACAAATTAATTGTCTTAATGATATTTGAAGTTGAATGTTGTTCTAGCTTCTTAGTCTCTCTTATATATACATCTATATCATTAACTTGATAGATTTATTTAGTCCATTTTTATTTTTTTATTTAAGAAAATTCTATTTTTAAATGTCACACCTATATGGAAGCATATGACATTTTCATGTTCATCATCCTTTGTTAACGTTAACAGCGAGGAACAACAACCTACAACAATTGACGTTATCCCAATTTCCTATTGTACCTTTTCGTCTCGCACTACAAATGATAACACTCTTTAAGGTTAATAATGATTGAAACGATGACTTTCATAGTAAAAGATTTATAGGTAAGTTTGTTTCAAATTAGTACCTTTTTATGAATTATTTTTTAAATATTTTTCCTAGAGAGTTGTTCTTATCTTATATTGACAATTTTATTGTTATTGTTGACTTTCAAAAGAGATAAATAAGAATGGAGGCAACTAATAATGAAGAGAAGGGAAGAGAAGAAAAGAACAAATAATTTCAGAAGTGGAAATTTTATTCGTATAGTTCATAAGCTTAAGATTTTCTAAATATATTTTTGATATCATTGTTCTTCTTTTGGATGTTGCTTTGTAAATTTTAAAAGCTGATAGGGTAACAATAGAATAAAAAAAAAACAATCAATATTAAATATAAAAATATCGTTACATTGTAAATAACATAATAAAGAAAAATAGACACATAAAATTTTTCTTTACAATTACATAATTATTTTTAATCATATAGATTTGATTAGAAGTGGAGAGGGGTAGTAACCAAACAATCTCACATCTTTTAAATGTGAACAATACAATAATGAAAAGTATGATACATAAAAGTTTATTTAAAATCATATAATCGTTTTTACTCATATAGATTTGATTAATGGAGGGGGCGAGGTGGGGCACTTTTCATTGAGAAATAATATTATAGTTGATTTTGTTTTTGGTAAAGATATATTATTTAACATGTTTGATCAAGATAACCCAATATGAAATGATTTGAAATAATACTTTAATATTATCCGCGCATCGCGCTTTTAGATATACAAATGGTGGGGGTGGGGTGGAGGGAGATAAAGATTATAAACTAATTTTAACAATAGAATGAAGTAATTAGATAATAAATAAATTACTAACCATGAATTTTAAATTGAAGTGATGTGAATTATAAAATTAAAATTCAAAAATTAAATATACATATGATTAAATAAAATAAATATATCTATTATATAAATATGTTAATAAAAAGAGCACTTGATAAGTATATTAAGCAAGTTGATAATTTGATAAAAGACAATTTTAACAATCTAACATTTTTAGATTGGGAACAATTTAACAAAAAAGGAAAAAAAATGAAACACAATTTTTTAAAAATAATTATATGCTTTGTTATCTTTAAATCGATTTATGGATGAAATTAATATGCAATATTTACGGAACAATCATGAGTATTAGGTTATTGGTATAGATTTGATTTACATAATTGTGGGGATGGAGAGGTTTTCTTTTTTTTTGGGGGTGGGGGGTGGGGGTGGGGGTGGGGAGGGCAATAAATTAACTGATTTTTATAGTTTATTGAATTGCTTATTAAAAAATACATTTAATAAGTAATGATAATTTAAAATATGTTAATGTGATACAATAAAAATTCATCAATTTTATTATTTTAAAGAATAAATTAATATTTTTAATGATAAATTCTTTTTGAAATATTTCGCGCATCGCGTGAATACCTATATTAACTTTTTTAAAAATAAAATTGAACCCACCCCATTCACGAAATACTCTTTATTAGTGGAAGCTTCGAATACTGGTGATATATACATATAACTTTTTTTTTTTTTTTTTTTTTTTTGTAAAATGAACAAAACGTAAAAATGTTACTAATAATAAGTTGAATGGCCTAAAAATTTTGTTGACCAAACCTCAGAACTTACAAAAACTCCATAACTTTTGCTTGAATTAATGGTCCAAAAAATATAAAATTCTCAAGACATTTTTTTAATTCAGAGTTTTCAAAGTCAGTAAATATCTGTTGTGAATCATTTATATTTACTACAAGGCAAAAGAAATGCGTAGTTACTAATTTGCGACTTTGAAAACAATTGGAAATGTTTGACACCAAGAAATACTCGCTTTACCCAACTTTATTGGACCTTTTTTTTTTTTTAGTTTTTCATCCGGTGTTCGGTACCCATATTGGAGCCCGACTAATTCAAATTTGTACCGGGTAGGGGTCCATTCGGGGGATAGCACTCCCAATAGAGTTTTCTCCTTGCCAGGGTCGAACCCTTGACCTCTGATTGAGGGTCGAGCAGCCCCATCCGCTGCACCACAACCCATGTTAGTTTTATTGGACTTTATGTTTTCCTTTACTTATTTTTTGGTAAACTTTCCTCGACCTCATATACTAAACTGTATACTTTTTTATTTTTATTTTTTACAAAGGCTACTACAGTATTATGTAGCTAATGAATATAATAAATGTACCAAATCAAATTTATATAACAAAGAAAATTATCTAATGAAAATTTTAATAAGTATATACTTTACTTTAAGTTAATAGAGAAAGTCAGTTATTTATATAAAATAAATATTATTCTAAAATATATATTTTGTTTAACCTTTTTGTCTATGATATTGTTAATTTTATCATGTATTCTCCTATTTTAATAAATTATTAATTTAATTTTATATAAAATCGAAGAAACTCAAAATTAAACTTAGTCGTCGAGGGAAAAAATTAGGTATCAACATTGAGAATATACATTAGCTATTTCATTCATTAATTCAAGGAATGCATCTTCATTTATGACTGATTTAGAGTGTTCTGAATTATGAGGATCTTGTTGATTGAAGTTGTCCTGTTGAATAGCTCACAGATTGAATCCACAATCTGTTCATCGGTAAACACAAGATCTCTTAATTCATACTACCATATAAATAAAACTTAAGTTAAAAATTTAACAATTACAATTATAATGAAAAATCTAACAATATTAGTGCATATCAATAACATACATAAATATATCTAAACTTGTGGTGTATTGCAAAATATTAAAAAACAAAAAAGAAATATAATTACAAAAAGGAAATTATTACCTCCTTGTTGTAATGCTTGAACATTTCAATCTCCAAATAGTCATTGTAAATGAGGTCTTTAGATGACTTACAGTTTAAAATTTGAGGAGTTAGGACTCTAACACGAGCAACAATAGACTTATCAATGTTCAGACAACACTCATAAAATCAAATTCAAAGTTCCAGATAAAAGCCACCAAAATATAAGAGATGATGGGTTCGTTTTCAAATCATGGCTACAAGATTTTTGTAGAACTTTGAAACATTCATTAATTCAATCATATTTCAAGTATTGACGAGATTCTACTAAATCTTAATGATACTTCGTTGTATATTTTTTTTATAAATCTGATTCGAGAAATCTGATTATAAAGTATAAAATTTCAATGTTGTAAAAATTTTCTTCTCAAAAAACAACTTTATTATCAACAAAATCAGCATAAAAATCCAGCCTCCTAACTTTTTTCAGACCTGAATAATACCTATCCATTAATTTATTTTTGATTCTCGGATCAGAAATAAGATCAGTTTTACTATCGCATTTCAATTCACAGATTATATAAAATTCTCTCTTACTAAAATGTAATATTTTCACATTTAGACTAAGATGAACAAATCATCCCTATCATTATTCGTTTTTGCATGCAATAGATTACGCAGGAGCTGCAACTGTACTTTAAGATTATGCATATTAAAAGGAAAAAATTACATAAAATCACAAGTGTCTTCAGAAGAAAGGTAATTTTACCTTTGTATGATATGAATTTAATTTCATTGAAGTTTTTAAAAATACATGATGGATCGATTCTGATTTCACAACTCATATTTTCAAAATCATGTAGAATTTTCTACCTTTATAGAAGCCGATAGAAAGTGAATAAAATATTTATTCTAGCAATAGGACGACATCATATGTGGAAGGCATAGGGACTTATATGCTCAGTTTAAAAGTTTATTTTCAATTTATTTTAGAAAAAACTTCTTATGTTCCATCATATTCTAGAAATTTAATTTCTCTTTCTAGACTATCAATAGCTGGTTATGATTTCAATTTTTATTTGTCTACAATGAAATTTTTGAAACGTAATAAAGTTATTCATTTTAAAAATTTATTTGAAAAGGTATTTAAATTTGATCTGGCCCCCGCGACTGAATGTAATGTCATAACTCTGCATGATAAAAAAAATTGACACTAACCGATGTATTATTAATGAGAACTCATTAAGTCTTTGACACAAGAGATTGGGAGATATCTCTATCGAAAAAATTAAAAGGTTAGTAAATGATTGAGTTCTTGGAGATTTTGATTTTTCTGACTTTGAAACTTTTGTGGACTGCATAAAGAGTAAAAAGACCAACAAATCTACCAAAGGTGTCAAAAAGAGTTCTAAGTTGCTTAAGATCATACATACATATATTTGTAGACCTTTTCCTACCGTTTATTTGAATGGTGAGAGAAATTTTATCTTATTTATTGATGACTATTTAAGATATATGTATCTTTATCTTTTGTTTAATAAATCAGAAGCACGTGATGCTTTAAAGTTTTTAAAATAGAAGTAGAGAAACAAATTGAACCTCATATCAAAATTGTAAGATCTTATAAGAATGGAGAATATTATGTTAGGTACATAGAAAAGGGGCAAGTTAAAGATCCATTTGCTGAGTTCCTTCAAAAAAGGTATAATTGCATAATGTATCACGCCAGAAACACCACAATAAAATGGTGTGGCAATAAGAAAGAACAAGACATTAGGATATGGTAAGAAACATGATTAGCAGATCAAGTTTATATTTATCCTTATTGAGTGAAGCCTTAAAAACTATTATGTAGATTTTAAATAGGGTTCTATCCAAGTCTATCTCCAAAGTCACCCTTAAATTATTTAAAGGATGGGGATCTAGTTTAAGCCATTTACACGTTTAGGAATGTCTAAATGAGGTGAGGATTTACAATCCACATTTTAAAAAGTTGGATGAATGAACAATAAGTGGTTTCTTTATAAGTTATGTTGTTTACTCTAAAGGATTTAGATTTTACTATCCTTCTCATCCTCCTAAAATTATTGAGGCTAGAAATGCTAAATTTCTTGAAGAACATGAAGTAAGTAGGAGTGGTTCAACTCAAATAGTGAAACTAAAACAAATAAGAGAACCACTTATGTTACCTTTATATACTGAAAACTTGAATGCAAATCAGTCAAAATTTTCATGAATTACCTAAAGAGCAATAAGTTCAAGAGCCATCCCTGAACCCATTGTTGAAGGAGCACCTGAACAAGTAGAAGTAAGAAAATCCTCAAGAGTTCGTAGACCAGCAATTTTAGTGACTATGTTGTATGTTTTCAAGAGTTTGATTATGGTTTTGGATTAAAATATGATTCATGTTTCTTTTCACAAGCCATAGGTGGAGAAAATTACACACTTTGGTATGATGCCATGAAAAAAGAGATGAAATCTACGACAAAAAATAAAGCTTGTAATCTCGATGAATTACCAAAAGGAGTCTTTACTATAGGATTTAAATGAATTTATAAAACCAAAAGAGACCCATATAATAATGTTGAATGATGCAAAGCTAGACTTGTAGCCAAGGGTTTTACTCAAAAGAAAGATAATGAAAATCATGAAACCTTCTCTCTTGTATCAAAGAAGGATTCATTAAGAATAATCATGACATTAGTAGCTCACTTTGATTTAGAGCTACATCAAATGAATGTAAAAATAACTTTCCTAAATGGAGATCTTGAAGATCAGGTATACATGTGTTAGCCTGAAGGATTTAATGATAAGGAACTTATTTGCAAGTTGAATAAATTTATTTATGGAATAAAACAGGCTTTCAGCCAATGGTACATTGAATTTCATAACTTTTCTTCTTCATTAGGATTTATGGAGAACATCATTGATCAATGTATATACCTTAAGATAAGTGTGAGTAACTATATTTTTCTAATCCTATATGTGAATAACATTTTAATTATTTGTAATGATTGGGTTTGTTTCATGAGATGAATAATTTATTATTCAAAATTTTGAAATGAAGGATATGGATGAAGCCTCATGATATATCATTGGCATAGATATTCACAGAGATAGATCTCAATGATTGCTTGAACTATGTCAAAGAGCCTACATTGAAAGAATTATGAAAAGATACGGAATGAAAAACTATTTACATATAGCAACACCTATCATTAAAGGTGACAAATTCTCGTTGAATCGATATCAACAAAATGCATTAGAAGAAGAGAAAATGAAAGACATTACATATATTTCACTTGTTGGGAGCCTTATGTATGCACGGGTTTGTACTAGATCTAATATTGACTTTATAGTAGGAATGCTTAGCAACTATCAAAGCAACCCTGATCTTGATCATTGAAAAGTTGGTAAAAGAATTTTAAAATATTTACAAGGAACCAAGAATCTAAAGCTTACATACAAATATTTTGACACATTGAAAGTCATTGAGTATTCAGACTCATGCTTGAGTGAATGCAAAGATAGTGATAAATCTACTTTTGGATAAATTTTTCTTCTTGTTGGAGGTGCTTTGTCTTGGAGAAGTGTTAAGCAAATCATTATTGCAACATTCACAATGAAAGCTGAATTTATAGCATGTTATAAAGCTACATCACATGCATTATGGTTGAAGAACTTTAATTCAAGCCTTAAAATTGTCAATTCTATTGTGATCCCATTGAGATTAATTTGTAATAATTCAACTACAATATTTTTTAAAAGAATAATTATAGTGGCAGCCAACGTAAGCACATCAACATAAAGTATTTGATGGTTAGAGATCATGTCAAGAAGCAAAATATAAGCTTTGAACATGTTAATACTACTTTAATGATTGTTGATCCTATGATTAAAGGTTTACCAACTAATGTTTTCAAGGATCAAGTGACCCGTGTGGGACTTAATAACTCATTGTAGTCTTGCTATAATCTTATAAGTTGTTCTAAACATTATCATTTTTGTTATACATGAACGTGCACATTTTGATTTTCATGTATTATAACTTGATCATTGGATCCAATAAAATTGAACTCTGAATGACTTATATTAAGTTCATTTGTAAAGTTAATGGAAAATTTATTTAGAACATATTATACATTGTAATATATGGAAGAAAGTGTTTGATTAAAAACATGTCCTCTATGATTCTTGTAATAAATATATTCTTGGTAAAGTGATTATTGCATGACTCTTAAGTTGAGTGAATATGCGTATGACCATATTGCCTATTTTTCACTTATAAAGGATTATCTGATTTTGATATGTGGGTCAAGTGAGAGAATGTAAGAATATTACATATAATATTACATACTAATGAGCCATATATTTCTGATAATATAATTACCTTGTCTCTCAAGTAAAGTAATAAACCAGTCATTTACTTTCCCCCAAGTTATACATATATGATATTTCTTTGATGACAAGAAATAACTATGAAAGTCCCTAGGGTTAAAGTTATTTGCCTAAGAGCCCCTAGCTTACCTATAAATATATTTGTGATTCCATCAGTCTGACATAACTTTTGATAGGCATAGGCTAGAGGATTCTAAGGTTTCTTCTCTACCATTTTCTAATTAAAGTTTTGACAAAGAATTCTTCACAATACTTGAACAATGATGGTTGAAGGAAAATTCCTTTCTAACTTTCCCATTGTATTTTGATTCTTTGTATCTGTTGAAATTCAACATAAAGTTCATGTTATGCTTGAGATTTGAGTAAGGTCCGAGGATATGGACATATATTGGGTGAAACATAGTGATTAAGTTAGATATGGCCAAAGCATATGACAGAATATCCTACGTATCGATATGAGCATTATCTTCCTCGTCTAGAGTTAGTATCCTATATTATAGAGTTGTAATTTTAAATCGTTCTTTGAAGTTAGTGAAGTTTGTTTGAAAAACCTACACATCATAGGTCAAAATTATTAGTCCCTTGAGAAGAATTTTTTTCATGTTAAATCATGTGTTAGCTTTATCCCCATTTCAAATATTGTTATAGGAACCTAGTGCCTAGATAGAGTAGTTGCTACTTATTTATTTTAATTGGAATTTAATCCACTTAACCCTACAGTTACTCTAAATATGGTGAAAGATTTTATGGACTCATTATTCAAATCCTTAAATATCTGTTTTGCGGATTTATTGATTTACAACCCTGATTGAACTTTACCTTTTGTTCCCCTTATCTTGATCAAATAATTCATTTCTCTTCCTTCTTGCTTCTGTAATTAGAGGAAAAGAGTTTTTATTTTTTTGGCAATATAAGATAAGAAATTTGAAGATAAATTATACTTCCTCCATTCACTTTTACTAGTCAATTTTGTTGACTTGGCACATCCCTTAAGAACACTTTAAATTAAGGGTATATTTTACCATTAATGATTATTTAGACTCTAAATTTGACTACTATTAGTTATTTATTGTTACTTAATACTAATGGTAGAAAGGAAACATATTATAAAATTCTCTTAATTTTATATATTGAACAAATAAATTAAAATAATTATTTTTAATATATGAACATGTAAAAACAACACGTAGAGGAAAAATAAAATTTAAAAAAATATTTTTGAAATACTGCAAGTAAAAGGAGAAGATTTGTAAAAGAAGACACTATTAAAACTTAATTGGTAAATGAGGACACCCAAATTTAGTAACTAGGGTCGGGGTGGAGTGCGGGGGTAATAAGTATTTCTAAAAACTTAGGGAAACCCTTTAGGTTATTTTATAAATGCTTTAACCTCCCCCCGCCCCCAATTCCCCTTAAAATACAACACACAAACTTGTAAGGATTTAAACAGATCGTATTAACTTAATCAATCTTATATATATAATTCTATCAATTTTTCAGGAACGTAGAACTTAATGATTTTCACATAAATAAAGTTACAGTAATTCAGTAAAGAATTACTTACCTGAATTCTCTAAGGTTTTCCTGTTGATTGAGATTAACAGAAGCACAAAACAAAAGTATTGTTTCTCTCTTTTTACCTTACGTTTCAGAATAATATTTTATGGAACTTATTCTTCTTTTGGTAGAGAGAGGACACCTTTTATAATACAGGAAATAGACAATTATGTTTTTACGTTCCATCAACATGATTTATGGATATAATAAACATCCCACTAATAGTAGCTATCACACTAACAGTCAGTAATTATCCCACTAACAGAGTAGTCAGTAGTTTTAATCCTACTAGTTAACTTTCCCATACAGATTTAGGATGTAACTTATTTAATTATTATTAAATTAAAATAAAATTAATTACGTGGGCCATAGAAACTTACATTCTCTCACTTGGCATACACAATGTTAATTTAGTGGTTTAAGATGTATGTCAATCATGTGAACAATTAACGTTAAATCCAACATCATTAGTCATTATTAAATAAATTAACTAAAAATGAGTCATGCGGGTTGTATGTCACTTTACTTGACATAATTCCTTTCATGTACTATAATATTAGTCTATTACCTAACATAACCTTTCAAATACATAATGGGTCCAACGATAATACTTAGAATACTTTATCTAAGTCAGAACCTGTCATCATCATTCACAAATTATGTATATAAGAGAAAACAGGTAACAACAGAAACATATATAATTTGAGCTCAAATTGTCAATTACATAAACATAATAAAGTCTTTACATGAAATCATTCATTTCTATCAATATGACCCATCCTTTCAACATGTTCAACAAATAGTTTGGGCGTTAATCCTTTCGTCAAAGGATCAACAACCATAAGCTTGGTGCTAATATGTTCAATTGACACTTTATGTTTCTGGACTTCTTCTTTCATCAAAAAGAATTTCTATTCCATATGCTTAGCACCTTTCGAATACTTATAGTTTTTAGAGAAGAAAACTGTGGCAGTGTTATCACGATAAATTTTTAGCGGCCTGACTATACTGTCGACTAGTCCAAGTTTTGAAATAAAATTCCAAAGCCAACTAGCCTGGACTGTGGCCTCAAATCATGCCACAAACTCAGCTTCCATAATGGATGCAGCTATAATAGACTACTTCACACTCTTCCATGATATTGCTCCTCCAACTAACAAAAACAAATATCCAAATGTGGATTTTATTGTATCGACACAACCAGCATAATCTGAATTTGAATATCCAACCACATCTAGATGTTCAAATCTTCTATAAGTGAGCATATGATCTTTCGTTCCTTATAAGTGTCGTAAAACTTTCTTTGCAGCCTTCCCGTGATTTATTCCATAATTACTTTGATATCGGCCCATCATTCCAACAACAAAACTGATGTCTGGTCTTGTACATGTTTGGGTATACATTAGACTCCCAACTATTGATGCATAAGGAATATCTTTCATTTGCTTTCGTTCTAAGTCATTCTTTGGACATTGATTGAGACTAAACTTATCTCCTTTCTGAATTGGAACGAGACTTGATGAGTATTTTTCCATTCTAAATCTCTCTAATACTTTTTCAATATAGGTTTCCTGAGGCAATCCAACAATCCTTATGATCTATCTCAAAATATTTATATTCCAATCACATAGAATGCCTCTCCCATATATTTTATTTCAAAGTTATTAGAGATATATTTCTTGGTATCGTGAAACAAATCAAGATCATTAGTAGCTAGCAAGATGTTATCAACATATAAGACTAACATAATAAACTTACTCCCACTGACCTTCAGATATATACACCGATCAATAGTGTTTTCTTTAAATTCAAAGGTGATAATCGTTTCATTAAACTTAAGATACCATTATCGGGAAGCTTGATTAAGTTTGTATATTGACTTCTTAAGTTTACACACCATGTGTTCCTTTTCTTTAATAGAAAACCCCTCAGGTTGATTCATATAAGCTTCTTCCTCCAAATTTTGATTCAGAAATACTGTTTTTACATTCATTTGATGTAGCTTTAAGTCATAATGAGCTACCAAGGTCATTATAATTTTGAGTGAATCTTTTTTAGAGACATGTGAAAATGTCTCTTTATAGTCAATGCCTTCCTTTTGAGTGAAACCTTTGATAACAAGTCTGGCCCTGTGACGTTTGATGTTTCCAGTTGAGTCGCGTTTGGTCTTAAAGACCCATTTACACCCAACTCTTTTGCAACCTTCGGGTAATTCAACAAGGTACCAAACTTCATTCTGTTTCATAGATTTTAACTCATGTTTCATAGCATTTATCCATTTATCAGAAGTGTTGCTTTCAATGGCTTGTGAAAATGAAACTGGATCATTTTCAATTCCCAAGTCAGTTTCTAATTCATGTAGATATAACAAATAATCGTCATAAATAGCAAATCTTCTTTATCTTTGAGATCTTCTTTATGCTACTTCTTGTGGTTCATCTACTACAAGTTCATCAATTATGGCTTCATTATAATTAGTAGTAGCATTAATTTGTTGTTCTAGTTGATTACTTTGTTGTACAACAACTTCAGGAACAACAAATTTAAAATAAGTACAGGGTAGAGGAATTCGTACCCTATTTTCTTTAATTTACATTACATGATTTTTTGCTCCTACTAACTTTGTCATTCTCAATGAACCTAGCGTTTTCAGTTTCAACTATTCTTGTACGATGATTAGGACAGTAAAATCTATACCCCTTTGATTTTTTTGGATAACCAATGAAGAAACCACTGATTGTTCTTGAATCCAGTTTCTTTTCTTGTGGATTGTATACTCTAACTTCTACCGGGAAACCCCAAATAAGCAGGTGCCTCAAACTAGATTTCCTACCAGTCCACAATTCAAAAGGTATCTTTGGAACTGCTTTACTAGGAACCCTATTTAGTAAGTAGATGACAGTCCTTAAAGCATACATCCATAATGAAGGAGGTAAAAATCAATTATTTAACATACTCCTAACCATATCCATTAATGCACGATTACGCCTTTCTGCCACACCATTTTGTTAAGGTGTGCCAGGCATTGTGTATTGAGCACATATGCCATATTTTTCGAGGAATTTAGAAAATGGACCTAGGTGTTGTCCAGTTTCATCATATCTTCCATAATATTCACCACCTCTATCAAATTGATTATTTTCACCTTTCTATTTAATTGTCTTTTAACCTCAGTAATAAATACCTCTAAGGCATTAATCGCGTGAGATTTTTCATGCAATAAATAGATATATCCATAACGTGAAAAGTCATCAAGAAAAGTGATAAAATATTCTTTTTTATTGAAAGATGTGATATCAAAAGGACCACGTAGTTGTGTGCTTCTTGTGGCTCTTTTCTTTGTGTTTCTTGTTTGTTTTCCTTTAATACAATCTACACAAATGTTAAGGTCAGTAAAATCTAAATCTGAAAGAGTTTCAATCTTAACTAATCTTTTCATCCTTTCTTTAGATATGTGACCTAAACGTTTATAGTACAAGTAAGCAGATTATTAATTCACCAAACTTCGTTTGGTTCTAACATTATGATTTAGAGTTAAGAATGTTTCGGCAAACAAATTATCAAGATTCAGTTTGTATAAAGTTATTGGAGTGGATTCCTTGGTTCTTCAACCTCGTTTCATCTTGAACCAGCATACCATACAATTCAGGCACGTTTCATTTGTCTTTCATGGTGTTGTAGTTCATTTGGAAAGGACCATACTCAGACGGTAATGAATTGATGATGAACTATACAAGAAAAAATTGTTCCACTTCCATTCCCAAAGACTTAAGTCTTGCTGCTATGTTTGTCATTTCAATGGCATGATCATGCATAGTACGTAAACCATCAAACTTCATGGTGGTCAAAGTACCCATTAGTGTCCCAACAAGAGACTTATCAGCAGTTTGGGAAGATTCTTTCACATGTTTTAGAAGTTCTTTTGCCTTTTCAATTTTGGGAAGAGTAGTTTTAATGTTGCCTGCAATATTCATTTGCATGAATATTAGGCCTAATCTGTTAGACCGATCCCAGTGCTTATAATAGGACTTTTCTTCATCACTGCTAGTCTCAGTAATAACAGTTGGCTTCTTAGAGTAAAGTACAATATGAAGATCTAAAACCCCAAGATGGAATCTGATCTGTTCGCACCAATCTAAAAAATTAAATCCATTAAAAATCGTAACAGAGGCAGATTGCGAATGAAGGGCAAGTGTTGCAAGTAGAATATGCTCATTTGTTAATACTATGAGTTACGAGTTTAAACACATTATCAAATTCAGAAATAATTTACTTTCTTGAATGTATATTGATGTTCTCTTTTGGACGAAACATCAAAATACAACTTTAAATATAATGATGCTTAAAAGTATATTTAACACAAATCAATAATATTTAATGCATCAATCAATAATATTTATTATATTTGGATAAATAAATAAAATTAACGATACATCAAAATTATCTCCTTAATATTTATTGGTTATACGAACAAACAATCAACCTTTTGGGAGATCCACAAATGTCTTATAACCAAAAATTTTAATTTATCCATAATTGTCAGATCAATTATAAACATCAAGATTAATGGGTAATTAATTTAAATTTAATCTTTATTTTGGAATTAATTTCATAAAGATTCGACCACTTTGGTAATTAACGAACCTCACTCATAATTCTAAAATAAAAATAAATAACAATATCATGCATATACGAATTACACTATTTTCAGTGATTCTATAATTCAAAATGAATTATGGATAAATAATGATGCATATTTAATTATTATGCACTGTTTGTATTTGATAATTGTTAGTGTGCATTTGTTGTACGTCTGTACATTGCCATAATTCTTTTGTCATGTAGTAGGACAAGTGTTTCAATGTAAACACATACCTAGAGTGACTGAAAATAAAATCAAAATAACAATGCATTCTTCATAAATAATATTTTGTTATTAACAAAAGACAACAAACAATGTTTACTGATGTAGCCATTCTTTTGGTTCTACGCTTACTGAAGTAAAGTAAATTATACTATACTTAGACAATCTTCATGTTGCCCATTATAGTAGGTTATACTGATGGTTTGCATTATTTATGGTCCATAACATCAATGAAGATTCTTTCAGCAAATTTAGAAAATTGTAATGGAAAATCATTAGTTCCAAAATTTTGGCTCTGATACCACATGTAAGGATTAAACAGATGGTATTAACTTAATCAATCTTAAATATATAATCCTATCAATTATTTAGGAACGTAGAACTTAATTATTCTCACATAAACAAAATTACAGTAATTCAGTAAAGAATTACTTACTTGAATTCTCCATGATTTTTCTGTTGATTGAGATTAACGGAAGCACAAAATAGAAGCATTGTTTCTCTCTCTTTACCTTACGTTTCAGAATAATATGTGATAGAACTTATTCTTGTTTTGTTTGAGAGAGGACCCCTTTTATAATATAGGGAATAGACAGTTATGTTTTCACGTTCCATCAACGTGATTTGTGGATATAATAATTATCCCACTAACAGTAGTTATCCCACTAATAGTTAGTAATTATTCCATTAACAGAGTAGTCGGTAGTTTTAATCCTACTAGGTAACTCCCCCATACAGATTTAGGATTTAACTTATTCAATTATTATAAAAGCAAAAATAAATTAATTATGTGGGCCATAGAAACTTACAAAACCCATTCCCCCTCTCCTCTCGTCTCTCCTGACTTCTGATATTCCCGCATCTCCCAATGAGTTTTCTCCCATTTTTTTGTTGATGATTTTATTCTGTTCAAGCCCAGGACTGCATCGGTTTTCACAACTAAGTGAATATTATCACTTTTGCGGTCATTTTAAGCTATATATCAATCGTTTTCGTCAACGTTTTCATTTTTTGATTGTTGAATTTGTTTCAAGAAAAATTTGAAATTTCTTCGAATTAGGGAAATGATTCACTTATCATATATTTATTTAGCTTCAAGTGATTGTATATCTTTTTTATTGCATTTTAGTCAGTATTTCACTTTAATTTATTTTTTTTGGAATTTTGATGATTCAAATTCAGATTTTGGAATTTTTTTTTAATTGTTCTTCGTTGGAATGGTAAATACCATTATATTTTGCTAGTTTTAATTCGAAATTAATTAGTTTGTGTAGTCACAAATGCATGTTTTGATAATAGAATTGTGGTCCATTAAAGAATTGAATTTTTTAGGTTTTCTGATTGTTCTTCCTTATAGAGTGTGTTTGGTATGAATGAAAATATTTTCTGAAAAATGTTTTTCAATTTTCTCATGTTTGGTTGGCTTAAATATTTTGGAAAATATTTTTCGAATCAACTTAATTTTCTTAAATTTAAGGAAAATGACTTCCCTTCAAAAAGTAAGAAAAATATTTCGTAAAACTCTCTTTTAACCTTACTCTCAAATTGAAATGTTCATACAACTCTTAAAATCACCCACCGCTACCCCGACCCTAAATCCACTATACCATCCCCACCCCCTACCACCCCTATCCAAAAAAACATTTCAAATATTTTTCTTACCCCATTCAACTTCACCATTTGTTTTCTTTATCTTGATCTAATAATCCACTTCTCTTCCTTCTTGCTTTTGTAATTAGTGGAAAAGAGTTTTTTTTTTTTTTTTTTTGGCAATATAAGATAAGGAGTTTGAAGATAAACTATACTTCCTCTATTCATTTTTACTAGTCAATTTTGTTGACTTGACATATTTCTTAAGATTACATTAAATTAAGGGGATATTTTACTATTAATGATTATTTGGACTCTAAATTTGAGTGCTATTAATTACTTTATGTTGTTATTTAATACTTATGGTAAAAATGAAAAATATTATAAAATTTTCTTAATTTCATAATTTAAATAAGTAAATTAAAATAATTATTTTTAATATATTAACCAAGTAAAAACAACACGTAGAGGAAAAACAAAAGTGAAAAACTTTTTGAAATACTGCAAGTAAAAGAAAAAGATTTGTAAAATAAGACACTACTAAAACCTAATTGGTAAAAGAGACACCCTAATTTAGTAACTAGGGTCCCCCCCCCCCCCTCCTCTCGTCTCTCTTGACTTTTCATACTCCCGCGTCTCCCAACAAGTTTTCTCCCATGTTTTTCGTCGACGATTTTCTTCCATTCAAGCCCGCAGCTCCATTGTTTTTCATAGTTAGGTGATATTATCATTTTTGCGGTCATTTTAAGCTATATATCGATTATTTTGTCAATGTTTTCATTTTCGACTATTGGATTTCTTCAAGAAAAATTTAAAATTTCTTTGAATTAGGAAAACGATTCACTTATCATATATTTATTTAGCTCCAATTAAGTGGTTGTATATCGTTTTTATTGCATTTTGGTCATTATTTCACTTTAAATTTTTGATCTTTTTTTTTTTTTTTGAATTTTGATGATTCAAATTCAATTTTTTGTTCTTCGTTGGAATGGTAAATACCATTATATTTTGCTAGTTTTTATTCGGAATTGATTTATTTGTGCTGCTGTAAATGCATGTTTTGATAATATAATTGTGGTACATTAAAGAATATATTTTTTTAGGTTTTTTGAATTGTTCTTCCTTATAGAGTGTGTTAAGTATGAAGGAAAATATTTTCTTATTTTCCAATTTTCTCATATTTAGTTGGTTTAAATGTTTTGGAAAATATTTTTCAAATCAACTTATTTTTCTCAAATTTAAGGAAAATGACTTCCCTTCAAAGAGTAAGAAAATTTTTCCAAAACTCTCTTTCAACTTTTTTCTCAAGTTGAAATGTCCATACAACTATCAAAATCGTCCTATAAAGGAAAATATTTTCTTATTTTCCAATTTTCTCATATTTAGTTGGCTTAAATGTTTTGGAAAATGTTTTTCAAATCAACTTATTTTTCTCAAATTTAAGAAAAATGACTTCCCTTCAAAAAGTAAGAAAAATTTTTCAAACTCTCTTTCAACCTTACTCTCAAGTTGAAATGTCCATACAACTTTCAAAATCGTCCTATACCATTGGGGGTCGCCCTACCCCTTCCCCCAATCCCCCTATACCATCCCCATCCCCTACAACCCTTATCCAAAAAAATATTTCAAATGTTTTTCTTACCCCATTCTGTACCCCACCCCACCCCCACCTCCTACTAGCCCCCTAGAAAATAATATTTATTTTTTAAAAATAAATCAAACTTTTTTCTTACCAGCCCCTACCCGACCCCCACCTCTACCAGCTCCCCCCCCCCCAAAAAAAAAAAAGAAAGAATTAAATTTCTTACAAAATTTTAATTTTTTTCTTATCCCATCCTCATTCCCCTACTCGACCTCTCCCCCACCCCCTCTTCTCCCCCCAAAAAATATTTTTTAAATTTTTTTCTCAAAAAAATTCAAAACTTTTTTCTTACCCCCCCCCCCCTACCAGGCCCCTCCCAAAAAAAGATTTGATTTTCTGAATTTACTTTTTAAAAAACGTTTCAAAACTTTTTTATAACTCACCCTTCTTATCCTATTCGTTCCCATGATTTTTTTGTTAAATATATACAAATGTTTTTAGAAAATATTTTTCTACTTGCATAATGAATTCAAGAATATAAGTAAAAACAACTTATTTTTTTAGAAAATGTTTTCCTCCTCCATATCGAACACATCCTAAAAAAAGTATTTTCCAAGGTCAAAAATTATTTTTCTGAAAAGTATTTGCTACTCTGTAGCTAAACACTAAAATGGATTTTTTGAAAAATATTGTTTCATTCACCAGCCAAACACTAAAAAATATTTTTCACTCACCAACCAAATATAAGAAAATAAGCAAGAAACCAACTTATTTTCCATGAAAATATTTTCTAAGAAAATATATTTCACGAAAAACATTTTCCTTCATACCAAACACACTTATTTAGACTGTTTTTTATTCTTTATTTTATCATTTCTGTTGCTGCAAATGGTTGCTGTAAACACCTAATTTTTTACCAAACCTAAGTGTTTTTGCCATTTTAGCGTTCAATTTCTTTTTAGGGTCTAAATTAGATATTTTAAATTTATCTTATTTTTACTAAATTTATTTTAAAATTTTCGGAAAAAACTACAAAAATAGAGTCACATTTTAAATAAGTTTTTATTTTATTTTTTTTATTTTTTATTTGTTTATTTATTTTTAGAAAGGAAAAACTTTTTAAATTATATTTGTTTTCTTCTTTCAATTTTTAATAAAGAATGTTGTGATATTAATATTTCTTAACCATATTCCTAAGACTAGCTAATTAACTTATCTTGTATTTTGTTAGTTTTAAATAGATTTTATTATTATTATTATTATTTTTTATATATATATTAATTAAAATTTAAATTAAAAAAAAAAAAAAAAAAGATAATCCTAAACTACCCAAATCACCCACAAGTCCCACTCTCACAAAACCTCTCCCCCACTTTCCCATAACACACACACACGACACAAACACACACACACGACACAAACACACACATACACTAACTATATATATACAACACATGCACACATGCACAGGGGGGACGGATCAAGAAGCAAAAAAGAAAGAAAGAAACGAAGAAACAAAAAGAAACCAAGAAACAAAAAGAAACCAAGAAACCAAGAAGCAAGAGAAGACATACGGGAAAAGCCAAAGAAAAAAAACAGCAAAGAAAAGCTTAGAAAAAAATAACAACCAATTAATCCCTTTCGAGTTTTGAGGTTTTGTCTACATTCCGAGTTCGTGGTCCGTTCATTTCTCTTATTGTAAATTAATTTTCGCAAGAGGTAACCTCTAATCTCTCTTGTATAATTTACTATTGTAATTGTACAAGACTTGATTTTAATAGTACTAAGTTTCCTCATGTTTTTGTATTTGTTCGGCTTATTATTCTTCGACGTGATAATATAAAGTATGTTAAAATATTTTGATTTTCGTTAGATGTAGTATAAAACTTTCATAACATTTCATACTCTATTGTATGTTAAGTAATTACCGGACCCATTGTTATCTTCATATTTTGAAGTCTTAGTTACGATACATGTTTAGGTTGAAACAGCAACGTTATTCACCGTATGTGAGAAATATTAATATTGTAGTTTTACTATTTATGTTCTAAATCATTATCCTAAAATTTAATAAAAAATATATTATTTTTGGTTGAATATCAATAAACTAAGCTAAACAAGGTGTAGACTATCATGTGCACAGGATATAAGTAAAATTTGTTATTATAGAAATTGTTAAGGACACTGTACGGAAATCCTTTAGATGTATGGAATGACTAATCTCATTTATGTTTAATCCTTCTTGATGTTGTAACATTATTTTATATTTGTTTAATTTCTCGTTTTACGAAGTCACCCTAAACGTTGCAGGTTAGTAAAAGAAAACTTCTCCATGATTTATACTTTCTGTATTTATTTATTTTTTTCTTATTAAGTGCGGTAAAAAAAAAAAAGATACAGTAGTCCATTAAGGTTATAATCTCCGTAGCAACCATATGGTTTGATTTTACTATGTTGACACAAATACTAAGCATTTGAAAAATTAACAATTGCACGGAGTATCGATGCTACTGGAATTGTGGACAATGGGGTGTTTAAATGTTGATTTAAAAAAAAAAAGGGAAAGAAAAAGAAAACATAATCATGAGGTAATTATTGCTAGTAGTGGTATGTTTGCTTTGATTACAATAATAACTCAACCACTAGGTTCGCTAAATTTCAGACACAATTGGATATACCTTAAACCATTAATTGTTTCTTTGGTCTACATTCTCGATTAACTTGAATTGATAAAGAAAACGGTTACACACACAATACATGTAAGAATTTATTTCATAGTACGGTGTAAATATTTAGACAAATAAGTTTGAAAATTAAAATTTGCTTTACTGCATGTGATAATTAGTTTTCTTCATTAACTGTGCATGGAGGGTTCATTCTTATCAATTTGTGTTGAATGTGAATATTATGTAACCAATGGATTGCGGTTTTATCCAAAACATGTTATGAATAAATAAATTAAAAGAGAGGAAAAACCTATTGTAAGGGAGTGAATTCATAAAAGAATGAGTTAGGTTCTTATCCTCTAAATAATTAATATTTAATATACAAGTGAAAATTAACGATGAAGTTGGAAAGCTCTGCTACCGACCATTCGTTATAATAAATTAATTTACCATTTGAAGCCGATTGAATTGGGTTGGGTAGGTTTTAAACCTATTAGGTGCTTATTTAGATTAGGAAAATGGGGACGACTCATAAATGCCTCAAAGGCGCGAGAAATATACCAAAACTCGTGGTGAGGCCGAAAAGTACTACTATCGGTAAGCCACACATCAACGTAGTTTTAAATAATTTAAAATAAGTTAAAAGCGGGAGGCAAACAACTTTAGGTTAACAAATATTATAAATCCAAAACAAAAAAAAAAAATAATTTAAGCCAGACGTAAGTCATTAAGGCGACCGTGCTAGAACCACGGGACTCAAGGGGTGCCTAACACCTTTCCCTCGGTCAACAAAATTCCTTATCCGGATTTCTAGTTCGCAGACCAAAAATTAAAAATTGAAGAGTCATTTCCTTTTGAATAGGGATTTAATAAGGTGACTTGGAACACCCAAACTCAATTCCAAGTGGCGACTCTGTAAATAAAACAATCCCTTCTCAAAACGTCACTTTAATTGGAGAAACCCATTTTCTCTAAAACCAACTCCCTAGCGGGGTCGGATTTGGTGAAAAACAGGGGTGTGACAGATGGCGACTCTGCTGGGGAAATAACCAGAATTCGAGCTTTTATATTGACTTGTTTGGCTTTATTTAATTTTGACAACGTATATTGTTGGCCTAAATGTGTTCTTTGCTTACATGTTTATCACTTTGATATTGTTTGAATTGCAATATAAACTGTCTTCTCTCGCGCACCCATCTGAGTCTTCTGAGATACTGTACATTCGGAGATGCGGTATACGCTCCCGAGCTTGAGATACCAGAGATGCGGCAACGCTCCTGGGAAGGATTCTGTAGTCACCCATAATTTATGACGGAAAGGAACCAATAGTGAGGCCGGAAAGCCCTACTACCGGTAAAGCTGACCCTTGTCGACTCGAGTTGTCTGTTAGTTTTACCGCCAGTCTAGAGACCTAACTCCACCAGGTTGAACCTAGCATAACTGGAACTTAGACATGGCTATCCCTAATAGACTGCGTTTTATTGGTATCACGTGCAATTTTGACTTAGTGGGGCTCGACCCGGGGGTCGGATCCCTCTAAGTCAGGTGTCACCTTTTGAGACCATCATGTACATTTTATGTGCTACTTGTTGCATTATAGGAAATGCCATATCGAATGTGGACCGGCTTTTAAGTGAATTAATTGATCTGAAAAAGAGTTAAATAAAAAAATTTAAGGGTTTATTTTAGAAAATACATAATATTTTTACATAAAACTTTTCTGAAAAGATTAAGTGGTTTTAACGTCGTGGTCTCGTTATGTCCATCTTCGTTGGTTTTAAAATCTCTTAGGAATATCATAGAGCCCATTTTTGTCAAACACAATTAAAATTTTGTCAAATAATTTGGTCCACTATTTTGTTTTAATAATTTAATTATTTTTGATGTGTCTGGTTCAAACGTCATCAAATTATTGTCTCTACTCTAGGATGTTTTAGAAGACTTGGATACTTCCTGTTTTGTCAGTTATTATTTTCTCATTCTCATTTTAAAATCTTATTCCATGTCGTTCCGTCAACTTCTTTCAAAAATTATTTTTGTCTTGCTTTAGGATGTTTAAAATAGAATTCTTATTTGCCATCATTATCCTATAGGGAAATATGAACTCATTCGGAAGGAGTGACAAGAGGCCGAGGGATGATGAAGTACCCCATTTCATGGTGTTAGATAAAGTTCCAAAGCTATTGCAGATATGGTATAACAATATGACTGACTATAGACAGGGAGAAGTATATAAACACTTGGGATTTTTAAGGAGTCTGTTGAGTGTTGAACCACGAAGAGACGTGATAGAATCTTTGGTACAGTTTTGGGATCCTTCAAACAACGTATTCCGATTCTCCGACTTTGAGCTCACTCCCACACTGGAGGAAATAGGAGCATTTATTGGAAAGGGAAAGAACCTTCACCGAGGAGAACCCATGATACCGAAGCATGTCACTTCCGAAAGATTTTTCGAGCTATTGCACATAAAAGAGAAGAACATAAGAGGCTGCCTAGAAAATGGATGGGTTCGTCTAGAATTTTTGTACGAAAGATATGGTCAGGAAAGGGGATTCGAGTTGTTTAGATCAGAACTTAACAATGGGGGGTGCTACCGAACCTGGGAAAAGCACAGTTCTGAAGCATTCATAGTGGCTTTTTTGGGAATCATGGTATTTTCGAAGAGAGGAGGAAAAATCAACATCAATCTGGCTGCGTTTATTACCGCTTTCGAGAAGAATCCTAAGGTCACCCTCGTACCCATGATTTTGGCAGACATTTATCGGGCACTGACGATGTGCAAAAATGGGGCGGACTATTTTGAAGGATGTAACATTCTATTGCAGTTATGGATGCTCGAACATGTTCGTTATCATCTATTTGTTGTGGATTTTCGAGTTGAATAGAATGATTATATCAATGGCCATGAGAAGAGGATGGAGGACCAAAACTTTCCCGAAGGAATAGGAGCTTGGAAGGAGTACTTGGAGAGGTTGACGGTGGACAAGATAGTATGGAATTATCATTGGTTCCCTTCAAAAGAGGTGATATATATGTCTAATTTCCGACCCTTCATCGTCTTAATGGGTCTCCGGGGTGTTCAGCCCTACGTGCCACTAAGAGTCATGCGACAATTCGGTCGACGTCAGCATATACCGCCAGTCGAGGATATGAAAGAGTTCATGTACGAATTCCTCCCTGACATCCCTCTAAGGAAGACTGAGATACTTAAGATTTAGGGAGGATGTGTACTTTCAGGTTTTGATCACATGGTGGAAGACCGCGACAAGGACGAGGTAGACTATTGGTATCTGCCATGGTTTCATGACCAGCCTCCTCCTAAAGCTATGCCAGAAAGGTCAGCCAGAGAGCCAGTGGATCGAGAAGCGGAGATTGAAGTCAGAATTAAGCAGGCTCGACGAGAGGTATAAGAGAACTATCAGTCTACTCTGCACGTCTTAAATAATGATTTAGAAAGGGCTAGAGAAGAATTGGTTCACCATGAGGCGAGATTTAAGGCCAGAATTAGGTCGGCTCGTAAGGATATTGAGAGAGAGAACCGTGTCGCCATGCATGCCCTACAAGAAGACTTGGATATTGCCACCGGTGCTATGGAGCAGCAATCGAGTGATTTTGAGAAAGAGAAGGCCTTGCTGACAAGTACACAGTTGAAGCTTCGGGCTCAGCTAAAAGCTTCCATGGAACGGGAAAGAGAAATAGCAAGGCACTTCACGATTTTTCAGAAGGAAGTTGAAGCTGAGAAAAACCAGTGGATGACCGAACGACAGGTGCTTCACTATCAGATCGATGACCTTCATGAACGAGAAGAATACCTAAAGCATATCGTCCGTACTACGCAGCATTGGGTGCAAAACTTCCATGAGAGTATGATCGAGGCCAGGGGAGAAGTACTTCAGCTCAGTGAAACCTTGATTAATGTTTATGCTAAGTATCTTCACCAAGGTGATGAAAATCTGGGCCGTCAGGCACGTGTTCTCGCTCCACATCTGCCAAAAGCCTTATCCAAGATCTACTCGAGTCTGAGGGAGGATTAAGTTGCAAGACATCTTTGGAAGGCATCTTGATGATAATTATTAAAGTCCTTGTTTTCTTAGAGTTAGTTTCTTTATAGGTTTTTTAGTATTTCTCCAGTATTCCGAGTCTGTTCTAGTTTTAGATAATTTTAGTTTCCTTTCATTAAAGCTTTGTTTTAAGAACAGTTGGAAATGTATGGAAAGTTTCGCATTTGTTTCAAGTTTTTATTCTCTTTATTTCTTAATATATACATATATTTACCATATCCATGAACTACGTGATGATCTGATTCATGTAAAACATGATACGTAGGCAACCCTCGGCGGGTGCGATCAAATATTTTTTTTCAAGTTTCAAGTAACAATTTTAAGATGTTGGCGTTAAATAATGAGGAAAAAAATTAATTCACCAAAGCCGGGATGAAACAAGAGGGTTTTCCTAAGTCCATTTCAGGAAGAAAATTACTTAGGTGCATGATATTTGAGTTAATTATGAATATATCAATATTTTTAAAAAAGCTCTAAAACCTAACATATTTGTTTCTATTTCATAAGAGAGAGAGAATAAGGTGGTTGGTTGTGGTTAAGCTGGCCTCTCACCCATACAACACAAGGTATAAAGGAAAAAGAAAGATGACTCGAAAAGATGGAACAGAATCTGATAATGAAGAAGGTCGAGATCAGTTGGTTCCACGAGAGTTCGCATCTTTGGAGGAGAATAGGTTATTGAAGCAATAAATTGCGGAAATGTATCAGGCCTGGGCGAATGGACAAACCCCGTCTTCCTCGATTCCTGGCCTTTCAGATGCAAATCATCCCAGTTCTACTCAAGCCCAAGTCGACGATCCATTTTATCCGCCCGGATTTGGTCTATACGCTAATGTGTCTAGCGCTGCTGGCACATCCACCATGCGTCCTCCAAATCCATCATTCACGAACAACCCGCTTTTTATTCCGGCCGTGCCAACTAATATAAATCCTCCATCAATGATACAGAAGCCTATCAACGAGCTAAATCATGATCAAGTCTATCCTCCTGAATTGGCATTCAAACCCGTAAATTTATATCAGCCTACTCATCAGCCCGAGTCGCATATCGTAATTGAGAAGGCTATTATGAATGAAGAACGAGAAGAGATAGCTAGAAAAGTGAGGAGTCTGGAGCAGAGTATGAGAAACATACAAGAATTGGGAGGACGCAAAAACGTCTCTTTCAAAGACCTGTGTATGTTCCCTAATGTTCATTTACCAATAGGGTTCAAGACCCCAAAATTCGACAAATATAGTGGTCATGGTGACCCAGTGGCCCACTTAAAAAGGTATTGCAATCAACTCAGAGGAGCAGGAGGGAAAGAGGAGCTGCTTATGGCCTATTTCGGAAAAAGTCTGACGGGAATAGCCTCTGAATGGTTTATCGATCAAGACATCTCCCATTGGCACATTTGGGATGATATGGCTCAAGATTTTGTACAACAATTTCAATACAATCTCGATATTATCCCTGACCGCACTTCTCTCGCTAATATGAAGAAAAAACCATCTAAAAGTTTTCGAGAGTTTGTCATAAAATGGAGAGAACAGGCATCTAGAGTCAAACCGCCACTGAAGGACCAGAAATTGATTGACGTTTTTCTCCAAACTCAAGAGTCCGATTATTTTCATCATTTACTAGACGCAGTTGGTAAACCTTTCGTCGAAGAAATAAAATTGGGGAAATGGTGGAGAATGGCATCAAATCAGGAAAAATCGTGAGCCAAACCGCCCTCAAGGCCACTACACAAGCCATTCAGAGCGGATCAGGTAGTTTCGTAAATCGGAAGAAGAAGGAGGAAGGATCCATGATGGCATCAGGACCGGGAAATGCCCAAAGGGGACGGAACTCCCCTTACGTTCATGTCCAACAGGGACAACCCAGCCCTCCTCAACATTATTATACACCTCAACCTGTTGTTCTTAATGCTCAAGCGAATGCCCGACCTCCTCAGCGTCCACAATAGCGGGCACCCGTGCCACAAGGTTTTCATCCGCGGTAGCCAAATTTACAAGCCCCTCGTAATCCGTATGTTCTGGCAGACTATACAAGAGAACAGAGGCCAAGGGAAAACTTCACCCCAATTGGAGAATCATATACGAGCCTGTTGCGGAGATTGGTCAAATTAGGATGGATTGAACCTGTTTTGCCTTTCAAAGTGGATCCGAATGCAAGTTGGTTTGATCCTAATGTAAGGTGTGAGTACCATTCCAACGTCCAAGGTCACAGTACCGAAAATTGTTGGAGTCTGAAGAGAGCCATTGAAAAGTTAATCGAAAGCAAGGCAATCGTAATACAAAAAGAAGAAGCACTGAATATCACCGACAATCCACTTCCTAATCACAGTAACACACACGCCGCGGGGATGATTTTTGACGATAGAGACTACAGGCCAACAAGCCAAGTAGTGATGGAAAAAGGCACCTTGAAGGAGAACCCGGGTGAAGCACTGAAGTCTATGCAAAGAGAACCATTGATCGTGAAAGGAGCGAGTTCCATTATAAGACCCCGAGATTCAGAAAAGATGGTATTGTATGTTCCTACAAAGCTAAAGGGAATAGCACAAGATGGGCCAAAACTATATGTTTCGAGTGGTCCCGCATGGTTCGACCAACAGCACAACAACACGAGAAAGATAACAGAGCCAATTGTCATAAGACACGTAGCACAGCTCCCAATGACAAGCTTGAAAACCATCCCATGGAACTACAACAAAACCACGGTGATGTACAAAGGAAAAGAGGTCATGGAAGAAACAAACGAAACAGGGGGTTTGACTCGATCAGGAAGATGCTATGCCTCCAGAAGAATTAAGGAGACCAAAACAGTTTAAAGATAGTCAAGGGCCAATGAAAAAACCTGTCACAGGCGAAGAAACTGAGGAATTTCTGAAGAAAATGAAAACCCAAGACTATTCCATTGTCGATCAATTGAGAAAAAACCCGGCTCAAATCTCATTATTATCCCTACTGCTACATTCTAAAGAACATTATCAGGCATTGATTAAGTTGTTGAATGAAGCATACGTCCCGAAGGAAACTACGGTCTGTCAAATAGAAAGGATGGTTTGTAGAATATTTGAAGCAAATAGAATCACTTTCACTGATGATGAATTACCCACAGAAGGTTCTGGTCACAATAAGGCTTTGCATCTGACTATCAAATACGAAGGATATTATATAAAAGGGGTAATGATCGATGGAGGTTCAGGAGTAGATATCTATCCTCTCTCTACTTTGAAAAAATTAAAAATCAGCCCAGATAGGATTCGATCCAATAATGTATGTGTTCGGGCTTTTGATGGTGCAAAACGAGACACCATTGGTGAGATAGATCTTGCTTTGGTTATTGGACCAGTTGAGTTTGTGATCACCTTTCAAGTAATAGACATGGATACTTCCTACAACCTACTTTTAGGAAGACCATAGATCCATACGGCCAGAGCCATACCTTCTACTTTGCATCAAGTAGTTAAGTTTGAACACGCCAATCAGGAAATCATTGTACATGGAGAGGATGACCTTCCCATACATCGAGATCCTTCTGTACCCTGTATCGAAGCAAAAGAGGGTTGTGAATCTTTCATTTATCAGGCCTTTGAAATTGTGACAGCTGATCAAGTCGTGGAAGGCACGCCAATTCCAAGGCCTCATTTCTCTTCTACTTCAATCATGGTGGCTATCCAAATGCTACAAAATGGTTATGAATCGGGAAGAGGATTAGGGGTTTCGCTGCAAGGAATTATAAACCCTGTAGATCCATGTGGGAGCCACAACTCCTTTGGGTTAGGATTTAAGCCTACCGCAGCAGATAGAAAATGGGCAAAAGAGCAGAAGAAGAAGGCTTGGAAATTGACAAGTACGGTTCCACACATTAGCCAATCCTTCACGAAAGCTCAAAAGGAAGAAAATCAATACCCATATGCTAACAAGGATGTGGATGAAATATGTCAAGGTCTCAAGGAAATGTTTTATGAAATAAACATGGTTCAGATGGGTGAAGGCCCTAGCCATGCAGATGTGCAGTTCTTCGGGCTAAATATCAAGCTCACTAACTGGGAAGCCACTCCTCTCCCCACAAGGAAGGAGTCTTGGTAGTTTATTTTGTTGTTTCGTTTTTCTTTCTTTTGTATTTTGGACTATTCTCAGGGTTGTAGTCCACATAGTTTAGTTGCTCTGCTTTCATGTTAACCCTCCTACCCTTTCCGATTCAATGAAATGAAATTTAAGTTTTTCTAGTAAATTTATATTTTCTTCCCTCTTTTAATTTTTATTTTTCTTTATCTTATTTCAGTTATGTTAATACTGGCTTCGATAACATGGCACGTACGTGGAGTTCACATTTAGATCCTAAAAAGTTGTCTAATCTCGAATCAGCAAACCAAACGGTAGATGAATACGATGAAGGTGAAGCTGATAAGGAAGTCAAAAAAGGATTGGATCAATTTGAGGGAAAGCCCAAACCCAATTTAAATGACACTGAGATAATAAATTTGGGAACTGGTGAGGAGGTTAGAGAAATAAAAATAAGTATTCATGCGGATCAAAATATCAGAAATGATATTGTTCAGATTTTGTTCGAGTATAAGGATGTTTTTGCTTGGTCTTATGATGATACGCCGGGTCTAAGCACTGATTTAGTAGTCCACAAACTGCCTACATACCCTGATTTTTCACCGGTCCAGCAAAAGCAAAGAAATTTTAAAAATGACATGAGCGATAAAATCAAAGAGGAAATCATGAAGCAATTGAATGCGAACATGATTAGGTTCGCTCAGTACACCACATGGTTGGCTAATGTGGTTCCCGTACCGAAGAAAGATGGAAAATCAGAGTTTGTGTCGATTATAGGGATTTGAACAAAGCAAGCCCTAAAGAAAACTTTCCGCTACCTAATATTCATATCCTTGTTGATAATTGTGCTAAACATGAGATCCAATCTTTCATAGATTGTTATGCCGGATATCACCAGATCTTGATGGATGAAACAGATGCAGAAAAGACTGCTTTCACCACCCCGTGGGGTACTTATTGCTACAGGGTTATGCCGTTTGGTTTAAAGAATGCGGGAGCTACGTACATGAGAGCTATGACTATTATTTTTCATGACATGATGCACAAGGAAGTAGAAGTATATGTTGATGATGTCATTATAAAGTCCAAGACACAAGTCGATCATGTATATGACTTGAGGAAATTCTTTGAAAGATTGCAAAAGTATAATCTTAAGCTCAATCCAGCCAAGTATGCATTTGGAGTTCCATCTGGAAAACTTTTGGGTTTCATAGTTAGCCGTAGAGGCATTGAATTGGACCCTTCCAAGGTAAAATCCATTCGAGAATTGCCGCCTCCAAAAAATAAAATTGAGGTCATGAGTTTTCTTGGAAGGCTGAATTATATAAGCAGATTCATCGCTCAGCTCAGCACTACATGTGAACCGATATTTAAGTTGCTGAAAAAGGATGCTGCTATCCAATGGACAGACGAATGTCAAGAATCATTTGATAAGATTAAAGAATATTTGGCAAATCCTCCAGTACTGGTCCCACCGGAACCTGGGAGGCCTTTATTTCTATATTTGTCAGTGGTGGACAATTCTTTTGGTTGTGTTTTAGGACAGCATAATATCACAGGCAAAAAGGAACAAGCAGTCTATTATTTGAGCAAAAAGTTCACGAGTTATGAGGTAAAATATACTCTTTTAGAAAAGGCATATTGCGCCCTAACTTGGATTGCTCAGAAGTTGAAGCATTATCTTTCGTCCTACACAACCTACCTCATATCTCGAATGGATCCTTTAAAGTATATTTTTCAAAAACCTATGCCCACAGGCAAATTGGCGAAGTGACAGATTTTACTTACAGAATTCGACATTGTGTATGTTACTCGTACCGCTATGAAAGCACAGGCATTGGCCGATCATTTGGCAGAGAACCCAGTTGACAACGATTATGAGCCTTTGCGAACTTATTTTCCTGATGAAGAGATTAATTCAATTGAGGAAGAAGTTCAAGATGATATGCATGCGTGGAAATTATATTTTGATGGGGCAATCAATGTCAAAGGAGTAGGAATTGGGGCGGTTCTTGTCTCACCGACCGGGCATCATCATCCCGCCACAGCACGACTTCGTTTCTTTTGTACTAATAACACAACATAATATGAAGCTTGCATCATGGGGTTAAATATGGCAATAAATCTGGATGTACACAGGCTAGTGGTGTTGGGAGATTCCGAATTACTCATTCGACAAATTCAAGGCGAATGGGAAACGAGAGATATCAAGCTCATTCCATACAAATAGTTCTTAGAGGACCTTAGCAAAAGGTTCAAGTCTATCGAGTTTAGATATATTCCCAGATCCCATAATGAGCTGGATGATGCCTTGGCTACCCTAGCTTCTATGCTCCCATACCCAGGAAATACGCATCTCGACCCATTAGAGATACAGATACGAGATCAACATGGTTATTGCAATATAATTGATGCAGAACCAGATAATGAACCTTGGTACTATGATATCAAACACTTCCTAAAGTCAAAAGAATATCTAATACACGCCAATGCAGATCAAAAAAGGACTATTAGGAGACTTGCTAATGGTTTCTTCTTAAGTGGGGAGATTCTATACAAACGAACCCCAGACTTGAACTTGTTGAGATGTATTAATATTCAGGAAGCTGAAAGAATCATGAAGGAGGTACATTCGGGGGTATGTGGTTCGCATATGAATGGCTATGTTTTAGAGAAGAAGATTATGCTGGCAGGATATTATTGGTTAACTATGGAGCGAGATTGCTTTCGCTTTGTTCGCAAGTGTCATCAGTGTCAAATCCATGGCGATTTGATTCACTCGCCACCTTCAGATCTGCATCCTATGTCTGCTCCTTGGCCATTCGTTGCTTGGGGCATGGATGTAATCAGTCCAATAGAACCAAAAGCTTCTAATGGGCATAGATTCATACTGGTCGCTATTGACTATTTCACCAAATGGGTAGAAGCTGCTACTTTCAAATCAGTCACGAAGAAAATAGTAGTGGATTTTGTTCATTCGAACATCATATGTCGTTTTGGTATACCAAAGTCCATTATCACAGACAATGCAACCAATCTCAATAGTCATCTAATGAAGGAGGTTTGTGAGCAATTCAAGATCGTGCATCATCATTCTACCCCTTACCATCCTAAAGCAAATGGAGTCGTTGAAGCAGCAAACAAAAATATTAAAAAGATTCTTAGGAAAATGGTCCAAGGATCTCGACAGTGGCATGAAAAATTACCGTTTGCTCTTTTAGGATATCGTACAACTATCTGTACATAGACTGGCGCAACTCCTTATTTACTAGTCTATGGGACTGAAGCTGTGATACCCGCAGAAGTCGAAATTCCCTCGCTTCGAATCATTGGTGAAGCTGAGATTGACGATACTGAATGGGTCAAGTCTAGACTAGAACAATTATCGTTAATAGATGAAAAAAGGTTGATGGCAGTTTTCTTTGGTCAATTATACCAGCAGAGGATGGCGCGAGCTTACAATAAGAAGGTACGTCCTAGAAAATTCGAGGCCGGCCAACTTGTTGTAAAATGCATCCTTCCACACCAAGAAGAGTCTAAAGGAAAGTTTTCTCCAAAATGGCAAGGTCCATACATAGTTAAACAAGTATTATCAAATGGAGCTTTGCAACTTGCGGATCTGGACGAAAAAATGGCAGGAAAAGCTATCAATGCCGATTCAGTCAAAAGATATTATATTTGACACACTTGTGCTTAACATTCTCAAGTTGAGATGACGAAAGACCATCATTCTACTTAACTAAATGTCATTAATCCCTTGTCAGCCCTTCGAGCTTTATTTACCTTTCCTTGCTTACCCTCTTTGGAGCCGAAATTTAAAAAAAAAAAAAAAAAACTTGTGGGTGAAAACCCATGGAGGCACCCATAAGATGATTCAAAATTCAAAAAAAAAAAAAGAATAATGTGTATAGCATTGAACTACGTTCGACCTGATTCCTAAATGGATACGTAGGCAGCCCTATCTTGGGGTTCGGTCCGACAAAAAAAAATAAAAAATCTCGATAATTAAAAAAGATGAGATATATATCCTATTGTCACTTTTATATGGCTCTCAAGTTGTAATTTATCCTAAAAAATCTTTTTCCCTTTGTCCATTAAAGACCTTCCGATCAATTTTTGAGAATGTCAAGCCTTGTGTGCTGTATAAAAAAAATAAAAAAAATCTTATTGGTGAAAACCCTCAGGGGCGCCATAAGACAATGATGAACCAGACAATCGAATTTAGAGAGGTCAATTGAGGAAATCCTAGAAGAAATGACTTTAGTCAAACAAAGTTTATCATGACAGGACAAAGATCAAGAAGGATGATTTGATTTGATTGAAAGGTGCAGCCTAATTCGAGATTAAACAGTTTTGAAGGATCAAATATCTACTCCAAATTGTGTGTCACGCGTTATTGAAGTCAATATACACCTCCAAATAAGTTTTCTTACTTTACTAATAGAAATACCTTCTATTCAAACATAATTCTTTTATTCTTTCTTTTGATTTTTCCTTATTTCATTTTTACACGCTCTGTTTTTATGGGTAAGTCTCGCATCAAATGCAAAATAAAGAAAAACGCACAAAATTGACCATTGTTTCCAGTGAAATTGAGTAGAGATTGTTGGGCGTTCACCACCTTGACAAGGACAGATAGCCAGTTAAGATAAGTGTTACGAGTGAAGCATTTGAAAATGAAGAGCAGAATCGTACTGAAACAAACAGAGATGCAACAGAATTTGAAAGACAAAGAATCAAGCTCGCCAACCAATTAGTTGAATCAACTGTATCAAGTTGGGGCAGAGATAAGTAAAAGCTCTAAGGAATTCAAGGCCAAAAACCAACCACCAAGTTTAAAACTCACATTTTTTTTCTCTTTGTTTAAACAGGGGCAAAGCAATCTTGTGAAGTTTAGTGAAAAAAAAGAAACAAATATAGCAAAGTTAAGTTTTCTTGAATTTTCTCTTTTTGTTATACTCCTATAATTCTAAGTTCGTACCAATATAATAATAATAATAATAAAACCCCTCATATTCAAGACTGGGGCATTTTTTTTCTAACAAGAAAAAAAATCCTAATCTTATCTCGTCTTCATAGGGAGACATCCCCTAGTGGACATCTTTATTCGTCTTCATAGGGCGCCATACCCTAGTTGACATCTTTATTCGTCTTCATAGGGCGCCATCCCCTAGTTGACATCTTACTTCGGCTTCATAGGGCGCCATCCCCTAGTTGACATCTTATTCGTCTTCTTAGGGCACCATCCCCTAGTTGACAATTTATCTCGTCTTCATAGGGCTCCATCCTGTAGTTGACATCTTACTTCGTCTTCATAGGGCGCCATCCCCTAGTTGACATCTTACTTCATCTTCATAGGGCGTCATCCCCTAGTTGACATCTTACTTCGTCTTCATAGGGCGCCATCCCCTAGTGGACATCTTATCTCGTCTTCATAGGGCGCCATCTCCTAGTTGACATCTTACTTCGTCTTCATAGGGAGCCATCCCCTAGTTGACATCTTACTTCGTCTTCATAGGGCGCCATCCCCTAGTTGATATCTTACTTCGTCTTCATAAGGCGCCATCCCCTAGTGGATATCTTATCTCGTCTTCATAGGGCGCCATCCCCTAGTTGACATCTTTATTCGTCTTCATAGGGCGCCATCCCCTAGTTGACATCTTATTCGTCTTCATAGGGCACCATCCCCTATTTGACATCTTACTTCATCTTCATAGGGCGCCATCCCCTAGTTGACATCTTACTTCGTCTTCATAGGGCGTCATCCCCTAGTTGACATCTTACTTCATCTCCATAGGGCGCCATCCCCTAGTTGACATCTTATTCGTCTTCATAGGGTGCCATCCCCTAGTTGACATCTTATTCGTCTTCTTAGGGCACCATCCCCTAGTTGACAATTTATCTCGCCTTCATAGGGCGCCATCCCCTAGCTGACATTTTATCTCATCTGCATAGGGCGACATCCCTTAGTTGACATTTTATTCGTCTTCATAGGGCGCCACCCCCTAGTTGACATCTTATCTTATCTTTATAGGGCGCCGTCCCCTAGTCGACATTTTAGGAAATAAACCTTCCTATTTTTCTTCTTTATGTCTTCATAGGGTATGACAATCCCTAGTCACATTTTTAGGAGCGAAAATCCTAATTCCTTTTCATGCATTCATTAGGCATAACTTCCTTTGGTTGCATTTTTAAGAATAGGGTTCTTATTTTATCGCACTCCTAGCGTAAATTTCTATCCATTCATTTATTTATTTACTTTTAAACTAGTTTATAATTCTTCTAATAACTCACAAAATTTTCCTAGTGTAAACTTGGGCAGAAAATTTTGTTTGTTTTGTTTCGTCTTCTTTGATGGCTTGCAGGTTTTCTGCAAAGCACAGGTTTATCCAAGAATGGAATTCCATCTCCGGTTAAAACATAGAAGAATGATCAGTTTGAAGACAGTTAGAGTCAGCTTTTCATCCATAGCGGCCCAATATCTCAAGAGACACCTTTTTAGCTTCTGATAAGGAGAACAAGCATCCAAAGTATTCTATGAACTGTTCTTTGGTAGAGTATCAATGACTCAATCCAAATTTCAAGTTCAAGTCTCAAATCTTAATTTCAAGATCAAAATTTTGAGATCAAGGTATCCACCAGAAGAAGGTGAGGCAATAACTGAAGATCCAAGAGGAAGATCGGAAGCAAGAGGACCAAGACAAATAGAATAGATAGGATCTTGTACTTTTATTTCCAGTTTCATTTTTTTGATGTAATAAAAGGAGCAACGAACCGGAAACTCGACGGGACATCAACTCGACTCTCCAATTCATCCACTCATTCCTACACCCATTGGAACTACACGTGACCTGATTCTCTTATAACCCGAGATATGTAGGATGCCCAAAGCCAGGGCTCGGTCACACCTCTTTCCCACTTATTTACATATTAATATTGAATAAAGGGTTGGGCCAAAAAATTAGTCATGTTTACTTCTTTGCTTGAAAATTCTTCATATTTCCAAGCAAAGAGGGGCATTCTGTAAACACCTAATTTTTTACCAAACCTAAGTGTTTTTGCCATTTTAGCGTTCAATTTCTTTTTAGGGTCTAAATTAGATATTTTAAATTTATCTTATTTTTACTAAATTTATTTTAAAATTTTTGGAAAAAACTACAAAAATAGAGTCACATTTTAAATAAGTTTTTATTTTATTTTTTTAATTTTTATTTGTTTATTTATTTTTAGAAAAAATAAATAAATTATATTTGTTTTCTTCTTTCAATTTTTAATAAAGAATGTTGTGATATTAATATTTCTTAACCATATTCCTAAGACTAGCTAATTAACTTATCTTGTATTTTGTTAGTTTTAAATAGATTTTTTTTTTATTATTATTATTATTTTATTTTATTTTTTTATATTAATTAAAATTTAAATTTAAAAAAAAAAAAAATAATAATAATCCTAAACTACCCAAATCACCTACAAGTCCCACTCTCACAAAACCTCTCCCCCACTTTCCCATAACACACACACACGACACAAACACACACATACACTAACTATATATATACAACACATGCACACATGCACAGGGGGGACGGATCAAGAAACAAAAGAAGCAAAAAAGAAAGAAAGAAACGAAGAAACAAGAAGAAACAAAAAGAAACCAAAGAAACCAAGAAACAAAAAGAAACCAAGAAACCAAGAAACAAAAAGAAACCAAGAAACCAAGAAGCAAGAGAAGACATACGGGAAAAGCCAAAGAAAAAAAACATCAAAGAAAAGATTAGAAAAAAATAACAACCAATTAATCCCTTTCGAGTTTTGAGGTTTTGTCTACATTCCGAGTTCGTGCTCCGTTCGTTTCTCTTATTGTAAATTAATTTTCGCAAGAGGTAACCTCTAATCTCTCTTGTATAATTTACTATTGTAATTGTACAAGACTCGATTTTAATAGTACTAAGTTTCCTCATGTTTTTGTATTTGTTCGGCTTATTATTCTTCGACGTGATAATATAAAGTATGTTAAAATATTTTGATTTTCGTTAGATGTAGTATAAAACTTTCATAACATTTCATACTCTATTGTATGTTAAGTAATTACCGGACCCATTGTTATCTTCATATTTTGAAGTCTTAGTTACGATACATGTCTAGGTTGAAACAGCAACGTTATTCACCGTATGTGAGAAATATTAATATTGTAGTTTTACTATTTATGTGCTAAATCATTATCCTAAAATTTAATAAAAAATATATTATTTTTGGTTGAATATCAATAAACTAAGCTAAACAAGGTGTAGACTATCATGTGCACAGGATATAAGTAAAATTTGTTATTATAGAAATTGTTAAGGACACTGTACGGAAATCCTTTAGATGTATGGAATGACTAATCTCATTTATGTTTAATCCTTCTTGATGTTGTAACATTATTTTATATTTGTTTAATTTCTCGTTTTACGAAGTCACCCTAAACGTTGCAGGTTAGTAAAAGAAAACTTCTCCATGATTTATACTTTCTGTATTTATTTATTTATTTATTTATTTCTTATTAAGTGCGGTAAAAAAAAAGATACAGTAGTCCATTAAGGTTATAATTTCCGTAGCAACCATATGGTTTGATTTTACTATGTTGACACAAATACTAAGCATTTGAAAAATTAACAATTGCACGGAGTATCGATGCTACTGGAATTGTGGACAATGGGGTGTTTAAATGTTGATTTAAAAAAAAAAAGGGCAAGAAAAAGAAAACATAATCATGAGGTAATTATTGCTAGTAGTGGTATGTTTGCTTTGATTACAATAATAACTCAACCACTAGGTTCGCTAAATTTCAGACACAATTGGATATACCTTAAACCATTAATTGTTTCTTTGGTCTACATTCTCGATTAACTTGAATTGATAAAGAAAACGGTTACACACACAATACATGTAAGAATTTATTTCATAGTACGGTGTAAATATTTAGACAAATAAGTTTGAAAATTAAAATTTGTTTTACTGCATGTGATAATTAGTTTTCTTCATTAACCGTGCATGAAGGGTTCATTCTTATCAATTTGTGTTGAATGTGAATATTATGTAACCAATGGATTGCGGTTTTATCCAAAACATGTTATGAATAAATAAATTAAAAGAGAGGAAAAACCTATTGTAAGGGAGTGAATTCATAAAAGAATGAGTTAGGTTCTTATCCTCTAAATAATTAATATTTAATATACAAGTGAAAATTAACGATGAAGTTGGAAAGCCCTGCTACCGACCATTCGTTATAATAAATTAATTTACCATTTGAAGCCGATTGAATTGGGTTGGGTAGGTTTTAAACCCATTAGGTGCTTATTTAGATTAGGAAAATGGGGACGACTCATAAATGCCTCAAAGGCGCGAGAAATATACCAAAACTCGTGGTGAGGCCGAAAAGTACTACTATCGGTAAGCCACACATCAACGCAGTTTTAAATAATTTAAAATAAGTTAAAAGCGGGAGGCAAACAACTTTAGGTTAACAAATATTATAAATCCAAAACAAAAAAAAAATTAATTTAAGTCAGACGTAAGTCATTAAAGCGACCGTGCTAGAACCACGGGACTCGAGGGGTGCCTAACACCTTTCCCTCGGTCAACAGAATTCCTTATTCGGATTTCTAGTTCGCAGACCAAAAATTAAAAATTGAAGAGTCATTTCCTTTTGAATAGGGATTCAATAAGGTGACTTGGAACACCCAAACTCAATTCCAAGTGGCGACTCTGTAAATAAAACAATCCCTTCTCAAAACGTCACTTTAATTGGAGAAACCCATTTTCTCTAAAACCAACTCCCTAGCAGGGTCGGATGCGGTGAAAAACAGGGGTGTGACAGTTGCTCTTTTAACCCCTAGACTGTTTGGTCTATTGTTGATCATCGAAAATTTATGGCTAGAGGTAGAGGTGCAGAGCAAAACACGTATAGTAAAAGGAGAGCAGCAAAAGAAGCCTTGAGGGCTTCGAAAAGCAAATGAGTTGAAGCAGAAGTAGAAGAGTCGGAAAGAATGGAATCGTTTGATGAAGGAACTTCTAGGCAACGTAGTCGGAGACACTTCGCACGGGGAAGTGAGAGTGAAGTAGAGGAAGACAAGGAGGCGTTGTCCGTGCCTCGTTGCATAAGGTACATTTTCGATGAAAGGTACGACCTCTCCACCATTTGAGATGATGTTGGGTTGTTTTCAGCCAATATTTGTTAAGGGATCAAAAGGTTGTATGAAAGGAAGGAGAAAAAAAACTCATATAGTTTAAAACCTTTAAGATGTCTTCTAATTTTACGAGCATACGATACATAAATATGTTCACCTTTTTCAATTAATATGAGTTGAATCGAGTAATTTTATTAAAATCTCGGATTGAGAAGCTTTAGACAATTTTAGCAGATTCTCTACGACAACCTTGGAGGTGATAATTAGCTAATTTTTATCATGAGGATTAACCAAGTTAGCCTTTTAGGGTAATTATGTTGATTTTCTCTCATTTCCCTTATCTTGTTTATTTTTTATAACTGGTTCAAACTTAAGTTAAAGTCATTAATAGAATACGCAATAAAAATATTTGACTTTTGATTAAACATTTGTATTGTAAATAACGATTGAAAACCATGTGACTTTGATTTTATACTAAGTATGAAATTATTATGAGAATTAATTTACTTAGGTGTATATATCGCATGCATTATTGGTGAGTAGAACTTGTTTGTCTCATATAACACACATGGTAGCAAAAACATCATTGCAACAAGGGAATTACATCTTGAGTCATAAGACGTGGTATATACTGAGGAGCAACACTTTTGAAGGTATTAACCATGCTTTGAGTCACCCGGAAAAGGGTAACACTGCCTAACAGAAAATATGTTGAAGCTTACTATGTGGATTGTATACTTGAGGGACATCGACTATGTGAGTTGTGATCAAGAAGCATTTCTAGGTTTCATCGAGTGACCTAGATCAAGGTGATACATGTTGGAAAGTTTGAAGTCAAATGGATAGATACTTGCAAAATGGATTTGCATGGTGGTCGGTCTTTGATTTAAACAGAGATTTTTATAAGACTTCTGTTCTTCTAGAAAAGTTTTAGTCATAATGGTGTTAGAGTTAGTTTAGACAATTGTTTTAAGGTTTTGAATTTTGTCATGGTAGTTCTATCGTTCTATATTATAATCCTTCGATTTATGACTATTATGTTGATTGTTGCATTCTGCCATGTTATTTTAGTAATAATGATGTTATTACATGGCATACAAGATTAGGCCACATAGGGCAAGATTGTACAACTTGATTGGCAAAAGATAGCTAGGTTTTTTCTCGATATTTGAAATGTCGACATGTGAGAATGTCCTACCGAAAAGATTATACATAAATCATTTGAGAAGTCCAAGAGAGTTGATTTTTTCAACAATAACAACATGCACAGTATAATCCCATAAGTGGAGTTTGGAAAGGGTAGGATGTACGTAGACCTTGCCCCTTCCCTTGTTGGACAGACAATCCATTTCCAATAGACCCTTGGCTCAGAAGAAGTAACAAAATAGTATTGGAAGGTAAATAACGAAAAAAAAAAATTACAAAAAGAAAATAAAGCAATGGTAGTAGTAGTAAGAATAAACAAAGCAAATTAAACCATATTACTAAATAAGAAGAAAATTAGTAGAGGACATTTGCCCCTGCCTCTCCAATATAAGATTATGGCTATACTCGGCTACCTATTATCTTTTCATCCTAATCCTCAATCTCCATACTTTTCTATCTAGAATTATGTCCTCTTTAAGGTGAAGATAAAGAGCTAATATCCCATTACAATTATTTTGTTCTGACATTTGTTGTCCAATGAATGTGAGAGCTAAGTGTGCTTTGTATTTTATCATATTTATTGATTTCACACGTTTTACTATGTGTCTTCGATTTCTCATAAATTAGAAGAACTTGATTGCTTTGGAACCGATAGTGGCCGTGAATATCCATCAAGTCAATTTGAAGAATTGTTCAGAGAAAAGACACTGTCAGACAATTAACTATTCCTTGTAAAATATATGTATTCAGCCTTACACTTCACTACATTGTTACATCAATGTATATATACATGAGTGTCTTGGAGAATAAGACTCCAAAGTCATTACTGCTAAGGACTCCTAACTTATAAACAACTGCACGACTTACTCAAGTAAAGTCCTAATAATAAACAACTATATATAAATAAACATTCACTCGAATACCAACGTTACATTATCCTTACATCCACCCTCAAGTTGAGCAGGGAGTGGAACAACTGTCAAATTGCGCTTCAATTCTAGATAGCAGACCTTTGACATAGGCTTGGTAAGAGCATCGGCCACTTGATCATAAGAACTCACATATCTGACTGATAAGGTTTTCGCACGAACCTTGTCACGGACAAAATGAAAATCGATTTCCATATGCTTCATCCGGGAATGAAAAATAGGATTAGCAGTGAAGTAGGTGGCACTAAGATTATCACACCAAAGAATGGGAAGGGAGGTGGTAAAGCATCCAATATCTCGAAGGAGAAGTTCGATCCAGGTCATCTCAGAGGTAGCAGCAGCTAATGCATGATATTCTGCCTCTGTGCTCGACTGGGATACAACTTTTTGCTTTCGAGAAGCCCATGAAATCAAATGGGAACCAAGAAAAATAGTGAATCCAGTGGTAGACTTGCGATCATCAATATCACCTCCCCAATCTGAATCATTGTAACCATGAAGTAAGGTAGAGGACCCGCGAGAAAAAACTAATCCATGAGAGGCAGTAGCCTTGACATAACGGAGAATTTTGACGGCAACCCAATGAGAATCCATAGGACAATGCATAAATTGTGATACTTTATTTACTGCATAATATTGGGTCTAGTAAATGTCAAATATTGTAGAGCTCCCACAGTACTCCAATATAGAGTTTGATCTTGAAATGGACAACCACCAGTGTTGGAGAGCTTTGATGAGGGTGAAGATGGTGTAGATACAGGACCACACGACCCCATTTGCAGACAATTAAGGAGGTTTGTGACATACTTACCTTGGGATAAATGCAAACCTTCGTATGTCCAGGTAGCCTGAATACCCAAGAAATAAGATAATTTTCCCAAGTCTCTAACAGCAAAGTAAGTTTGCAATTCGGTAATAAGAGTTGCAATATGAACAGAATTAGAACCCACAACCAAAATATCATCAACATAGATTAAACAGAACAACTGTTCGGCGGCATTTGGCATATAGAACAAAGAACTATCAGTTTTGGATCCCACAAAGCCTAGAGAAAGAAGCACATCAGCTAAACATTTATTCCACATACGCGGAGCTTGTTTGAGGCCATAGAGAGATCATTTAAGTAAGTAAACATGATCTGGATGAGTAGGATCAACAAACACGGAAGGTCGAGACATATATACAATCTCATCTAATTTCCCATAAAGAAATGCATTGGATATATCTTGTTGTGTGATGTTCCACTGATGAGACACTAACAAGGATAACAACAACTGTATGGTAGCCGACTTAACCTCTGGACTAAATGTATCAACAAAATCGAGGCCCGATCCTTCATGATATCTTTTAGCTATGAGCCTTGCTTTATAGCGATCCAATGAACCATCGACTTTAACTTCGTCTTGAACACCCATTTACAACCAATTATATTTTGAGACGGAGATGGTGGAATGAGTTCCCAAGTACCATTTTGAATAAGTGCGTTATACTCTTCAGACATAGCACGACGCTAATGAACATCCTTGAAGGCCTGTGAATGGCAAGTAGGTTCCGCTATCACCGATGTTGGTGTCACAGAAGACATTGAGAATGGTCTCTTTGGCTTCAACGAGCCTGTTTGTGACCGTGTGACCATCTTTTAAGAAGGAGGGGCTGCTGGACAGAGTGTTGTACCAGTAGTTGAAGAGTTTCTTGGATTAGTAGAATGACTCGTATTAGAGGATATGGTATTTTCTTCAACTACGTTTGCTGAAATCAAGTTTGGACCATGATAAACTCCATGTTGTGAAGGAGGATCATTACTAGGTGTGTCTCCAGGAAAAGGATCAACAGTTGACGAGGATCTATGATTTGTCAAAGGTTCTAAGGGAGGAGAGGGTGAAAGCAACTTCGACGTTTGCACTGGTATTGATGGTTGTGGCATCATTGGTTGAATACTGGTCGGTGAAATAGAGGGGTGGAAGGGCACAATAACATTGAGAGGTTCGTTTTCAGCATTGGTTATTGATGGAGGTTCCACAATATCCTGTGACACAAAAGGAGAAATATTTTCATCAAAATTGACATGAAGAGAAACATAAAATTTTGAGGAAACTGGATCAAAGCATTTGTATCCTTTGTGTATCTTACTATAGCCCAAAAACACACATGGTTTAGGCCGAGGAGATAATTTATCCTTTGTATAAGGACGAAGCCACGGAAAACAAAGACACCCAAAAATACACAACAAGGAGTAATTTGGATTCGTGTTAAATAACACATGAAATAGAGTTTTATTTTTTAAGTTTGGGGTTGGTAAACAATTTATAGTATACACAGCGATATCAAATGCATTTGTCCAAAGTTGATGTAGGACATTAGCATGATGTAGTAGTGCTCGGCTAGTTTCAACAATATGTCTATGTTTTCTTTCGGCACAACCATTTTTTTCAGGGGTGTATGGGCATGAGGAATGCTGCACAATTCCATTATCTCTCAAGTAATTTGTTAAGGCTTGATATTCTCCTCCCCAATCTGCTTGAAAACTTTTAATAGAACGACTAAAGTATTTTTCAACAATTGTATGAAATTGCATAAATATTGTGAGGACTTCAGATTTTAATCGAAGAAAATAAATCCATGTATATTTGCTAAAGTGATCAAAGAAAATCGCATATTATCGATACCCTTCATTAGAAACAACTGGAGCAGGACCCCAAACATCCGAACAAACTAAATCTAAAGGCCCAGAGGCTTAAAAACTAGATTCATGAAAAGAAACTTTATGACTCTTACTAACAGCACATGCAGAACATAAACTAGAAGACTTAAATGAAGGAACAATAACGCTAGACGACAATGCTTGATGAACTGTTGGAAAGGATGTATGAGCCAAAGGAGCATGCCAAACCCCAAGGAATGCAGCATACGAAGCGGGTGTTGATGACTTCAACGCCGGAAGAGAATATAATCCATCATTACTCGGGCCTATGTTCACTATGTCCCTCGTCACCAAGTCCTTAATCAAAAAATGGTCAGGAAAAAATTCAATTGAAACTTGGTTAGATTTAGCGAAAGAACTAATAGACAGCAAATTTTGAGTAGCGGTTGGAACATGTAAGATGTCATCAAGATTGAATTTCTTATTAGATAAAATAACTAAACTTCTACCAATATGAGAAATAGGAAGTTTGGAACCATTACCTATTGTAACTTCCTTAGGACCTTGGTATTCGGAATGAATACCTAGGTTATCAAGATCAGGTGTAACATGATGTCTGGTGCCACTATCCATTAACCAATGCTGTGGAAACAGAGTTCTTGCAAAATTGGTAACAGGTGGTCCTGAAACTTTGTTGCTATTGTTAATCCTAGGAGATGGACACACACGTGCAATATGACCTTTACCTTCACAGTTATGGCAAATAATTCCAGACATATCTGAAGTTTGAGATGGAGTAAAATTGGTATGAGTAGAGTTCTGAAACCCACGATTTTGAGACGGTTGGAATCCTTGATTGAAGGTGCGTCCACGACCTCAATCGCCTCTACCTCTACCACGTCCATGGATGGTGGGAAAAAAAACTCTGTAAATTGTGCCGTAGCTGTAATTACAGAAAGGGCTTCATCCCTTTTCAATTGTCGTTCTTCATTCAACAACAATCCATACAATTTATCAAAAGTAATTTTCTCTTGACGTGATTCAAGTGACCTGGAAAAAGGATGATAGGAAAAACCTAATCCAGCAAGAAAAAATTCTATCAGATCATTATTGGGAATTGGGTGCTGCAATGCAGCCAACTTATTTGCTATTCCCTTTGCCTTTTGTACATACAACTCAATACTAGCATTATCACGACGAAGAGTGCACAACTGCATCTTGAGTTCACGGATGTATGGTCGTGATCCTGAAGCATATGCAACAACAAGTTTGTCCCAAGCTGCATGAGCAGTCGTGGCTCCAACCAACTGAGGCAGGATACTTCCTAAAATAGAAGCAACAATCCAACTTAAAACAAGTTGGTCTTCACGTAACCAAACCATATACACTGGATTAGGTTTGGTATTAGCATCATCTAAAAATTGGTTTGGCGTCTGTAGAAAGAGGAATAAAACACTATTGGACATGACAAGGTCCATGATGATGCAAACAAATTTACTTATCTCCTTTGGGAAGATGTGTTACTGACCGCAATCTACATATTGAATAAAATGTCTTATAATTTAGTACCTTGCACTGCTTATGAGCTATGGGCTATCATAAACCAAACCTGAACTATCTACGACCTTAGGGTTGTTGTATATATAAAAGATTGTTTTGGCAATTTTGGAAAACAAAGTCCAAAAGGGAAGAAATCAGATGGAAGTATTATTGAAATTGAATCATGATGTCACATTTCTAAAAAATGATTTTTCAAGAAAGGTTTTATGGAGGTGCTTAGAGGTTATAGGTGTACCTATGGCATATGCTAGGGCGATTAAGGATATGTATGACGGAGCCAAGACTCGGGTTAGGACTGTGGGAGGGGACTCAGAGCACTTTTCCATCTTAATGAGGTTACACCAAGGATCGACCCTTAGCCCTTTTTTATTTGCCTTAGTGATGAATGTTTTGACTTTGCAAATTCAAGGAGAGGTGCCTTAGTGAGAACGCTACAATTTTATGCAGATTTGTGCTTGTTGAAAATGCTCATCTTGTTTTCCAGTTTTTCTTTGATTTTAGATCTTAATATGTTGGATTGAGCTTATCAGAAAAAATATATGTTGTCTTGCACTTGTTACTAAATAAATAAATTGTTGGCTTGCATAATGAATGGTTTCCTTGGTTCTTCTTGGTTCTTCTATGTTGATTTGCATAATGAGTGAACTAAGTGCTTTTAGTGAACGGTTCTGCATTGCTTTACCAACTAGTTAATAGAAGTTGCTGCTTTGGTGTTAAGAATTTAGATTGCATAAGAGCACTGCATTGTTGTGAGTTGATTTATCGGCAGAATAAGTTATAACACTTCTTGATGACCTTTTATGTTTGGTGTCCTCTTTCAATGAAAGTATTGACCATTCAATCCATGTTTTTTTTGTTTTTTTAGGATATGACTGTTGTTTCGGGTACATAAAATCTGTATTTTGTCAAAACAACTTCAACACAAGTTCAAGAATAAATCAAGAATACTTATAAAGTTTTTTCAACACCTTCAATACAAGATCAAAATGACCTTTCAAAGAAGTGTGTTTTCACTATTTTAAAGAAAAATAGATGAAGCAGAAAAAGCCAAGTCCTACGAATTCACAGAGTATCCTTAAGGAAATAATTCCCCTTCAAGTACCCGAGGTTGCGGAATTTTCCTCCCAAGATAAAATGGCTTAACAATCCAACAGTAGTGATACCTCAAACGATCGGATTTTCTTTGAACTCACTCAACAGGAGATGATCATACAGTATTTTAGAAGACAAAAAGTGCTTTTTAAGTGCAGAAAAATTCATTACCAAACCTGTAAAAAAATGCAGGTTTATACAACCATTAAGTGCCTCTTTCGAAAAGTGGCACTGGTTCATCGAAAAGGTGTGTTCTTATGAACAGTCATGTTTATCCATTCGAAATAGTATGTCTTTTCCGAACAGCCACCACCATTCAATTAATCATACCTTTTCTAAAAATAGTGTGTCTTTTTCTCGAAGGGTTGTGTCCCTCCATTTTCCATTCACACCAATTGAACCCAACAATCCCCCATATGAATGGGGAATGACTATTTTTTATAAAACTTTATGGACAAGTATGTGATCATTAAGCAAATACTGATTGCATCTGGAAAAGTGGGTTTCCCTTTGAACTTTCTATAGTGAACATACATCGGATGCACTTGGTTAATCGGTAGATTTGATATCTTTGAACCGTCGAGCTTTAATGTACACCTAGACAACACATGTCACACAACCAGACTTTTACCGTTTATGGTTCTCATGGTTTTATTCGTTTCATCCATGAACACGTCTCAGTCGCATGAGAGCTTAGAGAATAGGCCTTTAATAACTTTCTCCTTGAAGCATCTTCCACTTCGCTGTGAAATATTCAATCCTATAGATTAAACTATTTGGTCAAATCTTCTAAATTTAGATAATCATTAAAAGACTTCACACCATAAGTCTTATCCTTGTTTACTAAACATTGTCTACATTATGAGAATGGGTTGGGTATATTGACAATGATGAACCTGCCTGACATAATATTGTTTGATTTTCTTTAACCCAGCTCTTGGGATCTCCATTTTTCTTGGTAATGTTACCGTTATTCTGATTTGTCCTAGGCCGTAAACCCATTCCCTTGGATATTCTCTCAACTCCCTCTCGAGATAGACCTTTTGTAAGTTGATCCGACATATTATCCTTTAATTTCACATAGTCAACAGTGATAATTCCACTACAAAGAAGTTCTGTAATGGTAGTATGTCTCCATCTTATGTGACGAGATTTACCATTGTACATCATGCTCCCTGCCCTAACTATTACCGCTTGACTATCACAGTGTATACATACCGGTGCTAATAGTTTGGGCCAATAAGGAATATCTTCCATGCTTTTTCACCGACTTTATCTAATGCGATAAATTCTGATTCCATTATAGAGTGAGCAATACATATCTGTTTGGATGATTTTCAAGAGACTGCTCCTCCACCTATAATAAATACGTATCCACTCATGGATTTTACTCCATTCAATCCGGTGATCCAATTTGCATCACTATATCCTTCAAGTACCACTGGATATTTCCTATAATGCAAAGTATAGTCTTGAGTATATTTAAGATACTCCAAAAATCTTTTCATTGCCATCCAATGAGTTTTATTGGGATTACTCGCGTACCGACTCAACTTACTAATAACACATGTTATGTTTGGCCATATACAATTCATGATATACATTAAACATCCCAACACTCTTGCGTATTCCAACTGTGAGTCACTTTCACCTTCATTCTTTTAAAGTGCAAAGCTCACATCTAATGGAGTCTTGGCAATATCAAATTTCAAATACTTGAATTTTTCAAGTACCTTTTTGATATAATAAGTTTGTAACAATGCCAATCTTTGTGGAGTTTTATGGATTCTTATTCCTAAGATCACATCTACAACTCTAAGGTCTTTCATATCCAACAATCTCTCGAGCATTTTTTTCGTAGCATTTATGTCAGAAATGTCTCTACTGATGATCAACCTATCATCCACATACAAACAAATAATGACTTGGTGATCTGGAGTGTCTTTAATGTAAACACATTTATCACATTCATTTATCTTGAATCTGTTTACCAACATGGTTTGGTCAAATTTTGCATGCCACTGTTTAGGTGCTTGTTTTAGTCCATAGAGTGATTTAACCAGTTTGCACACTTCTTTTCTTTACCAGGAACCACAAAACTCTCGGGTTGTTCCATGTAAATTTTTTCCTCTAATTCTCCATTTAGGAATGTTATTTTTAAATTCATTTGATGGATTTTAAGACTATATACCGCCACCAAGGCAATTAACATCCGAATTGATGTTATCCTTGTTACAGGCGAGTATGTATAAAAGTAATCAAGGTCTTCCTTCTGTTTAAAGTCTTTTACTATAAGTTTTGCCTTGTATTTGTCAATAGTACCATCCGCTTTCATTTTCCTTTTAAAGATTCATTTAGAACCTAAAGGTTTGTTTCCTGAAGGAAGATCAATCAACTCCCACGTATGGTTGCTTAAGATTGAATCAATCTCACTATTGACTACCTCTTTACAAAAGGATGAGACTGGAGACGGCATCGTTTCTTTAATTTTTTTAGGCTCATTTTCTAAGAGAAATATTACAAAATTCGATCCAAAAAAGTTGATGTTCTTTGACGTGTTCTACGTCTTGGATTCTCATCATTATGTACATCCTCACTTGGTTCTTCTCGAGGTCGTTTAGATCCTCCATTAGACTATTCATGTCTAGTTTTATACAAATAAATATGTTCAAAGAATTCAGCATTATCTGACTCAATTATTGTATTTTATTGATATCTAGATGTTCGGATTTATGAACCAAAAATCAACATGCTTTACTACTTTTAGCATATCCTATGAATACACAGACCACTGTATTAGGTCCTATTTTCACCCTTTTAAGCATAGGAACTTGGACTTTCGCTAGAAGCCCCCACACTTTGAAATATTTCACGTTAGGTTCCTTTCCTTTCCATTTTTCATATGGAATTGATAGTGTCTTACTGTGGGGCACTTTTTTAAGTATTCGGTTAGCTGTAAGGATAGCTTCCCCCCACAAGTTTTGAGGTAAACCTGAACTTATTAGTAAGACATTCATCATTTTCTTTAAGGTTAGGTTTTTCCTTTCCACAATTCCATTAGATTGAGGTGAATACGGGGTCGTAGTTTGATAGATAATTCTATTTTCTGTACATATTTCCGCAAAGGGAGATCCATATTCTCCACTCCTATCACTTTTTATCATTTTGATCTTTTCCTCTAACTGATTTTCAACTTCTGTTTTATATTGCCTAAATGCATCTGTTTCTTCATCCTTATTGTTTAGCAAATAGACAAAACAATATTTAGTGCAATCGTCAATATAAGTTATAAAATACTTTTTTTCACCACGAGATAGTGTTGACTTCATATCACAAATGTCAGTGTGTATTAAGTCTAAGGGATTGGAATTCCTTTCAACGAACTTATACGAATGCTTAACATACTTTGATTCCACACATGTATGATATTTTGATTTATTGCACTCAAATTTTGGCAAAACTTCTAAGTTAATCAGTTTTCGCAATGTTTTGTAATTGACATGCCCTAATCATTCATGTCATAAATCATTAGACTCAAGCAAGTAAGAAGAAACAGAACTTTTATTGATTTCAACAGTCAATACATTCATCTTAAATGGGCCATCAGTAAGGTAGCCTTTTCCTACGTACACTTCTCCTTTACTAAGTATAATTTTTTCAGAAATAAATACACATTTGAATCCATTTTTATTAAGAAGTGATACAGAAATTAAGTTCTTCCTTAACTCCGGTACATATAGGATATTGTTAAGAGTAAACACTTTGCCTGATGTCATTTTCAGGCAGACTTTTCCTGTTCCTTCAACTTTTGCAGTTGCGGAGTTTTCCATATAGATCTTCTCTTCGCCTTGAGCTGGAGCAAATGCAACAAACAATTCTTTATTTGCACAACCGTGGTGGGTGACACCAGAATTCATCCACCATTCTTGGGGATTTCCCACCAAGTTACATTCTGAAAGCATGCCATATAGATCATCCATTTCATTTTTGGATTCAGCCATATTTGCTTGATCCTTTTTTTTGCCTTTCTTTGGGGGCACAACAATCTGTATACTTGTGTCCAATCTTGCCACAATTAAAGTATTTCCCTTTGAATTTCTTCTTAGGGTGATTGCTTTATTTTCCATCTTTCTTCCATTTTTTTGAGTTATTGGTGTCGTCTTTTACAATGTTAGCTCCATTAATTGCAGAATTTCCTTTAGACCTTCTCTCTACGAATTTATTATCTTCTTCAATGTGCAGCCTCACAATGAGGTCTTCGACTATCATCTTCTTTTATTTGTGTTTCAAGTAATTCTTGAAGTCCTTCCACAAAGGTGACACCTTCTCAATTATCACAGCTACTTGAAATGCCTCGTTCACAACCAAACCTACAACAAAGTTTATGTGAACCTTAAGAACATTTTTAACATGTTTAAATAAGGTATTCACTAAATTTATACCTTCTGCAAGGAGATTGTGGATGATGACTTGAAACTCCTGTACTTGAGAAACGACGGTCTTGCTATCGATCATTTTGTACTCAAAAAATCGTGCATCATAGAACTTCTTGGTTCCCGTATCCTCAGTCTTATCTTTCTTTTCCAGTGCATTCCATAATTCTTTAGATGTCTTCATTACGCTATAGACGTTGTATAAGTCATCTTGGAGGTTGCTTAGGATGTAATTCCTACATAGGAAATCAGAATGTTTCCATGCCTCTATTACAACGAATCGCTCTTGGTCCAAAGTTCCTTCGAGCACTTCTAGAGCATCTTCTCAAACAAAACTTTGAAGACATAAAGTTGTTAAATAGCATAACATCTTTTGTTTTCACCTCTTGAAATCAACTCCAAAATTTTTTTTGGGCTTTTCCGCTAGTTCCATAGTGAGGGGTGCATTTGTACGACTGGTTGTAGCAACACTTGTTGCTGCCACACTTGTCACACCTTCAACATGGCCGTCTGTAGTCATTTTTTTTATCACAAAAAGACAGTCAACTTTAGTATAAAATTATACTTATTACAAGTTCGTAGCAACTTATAAACACTACTTGCTTCTAGTTTAATGATGAAGTTTTTATGTCTTTCAATCATTAACCGAATGATCTTTAACTTGTGATGAAGATTTTATTTCTTCAAATCACTTGTTAAATTCAAATGGAGTAGAAAGCTTAAAGCTTTAATCTCTAGAACCAAACAATACAGTTTATGAAAAAAAAACTTTAGTGAACAGAAAATTTCACCAAACAAGCTAAATTTTTTTTGTCAAGTTATTTCCTTAAGATTGTTGTTTCGGGTACACAAAATCTGTATTTTGGCAAAACAACTTCAACACAAGTTCAAGAATAAATCAAGAACACTTAGAAATTTTTTTCAACACCTTCAACATAAAATCAAAATGACCTTTCAAAGAAGTGTGTTTTCAGTATTTTAAAGAAAAATAGATGAAGAAGAAAAAAATCAAGTCCCCCGAATTCGCGGAGTGTCCTTAAGGAAATAATTCCCCTCAAGTACCCGAGGTTGTAGAATTTTTCTCCTTGGATAAAATGACTTAAAAATCCGACAGTTGTGATACCTCAAACGATCAGGTTCTCTTCGAACTCACTCAACAGGAGATGATCACACGGAGTATTTTAGAAGATAAGAAGTGTTTTTCAAGTGCAGAAAAATTTATTACCAAACTTGTGGAAAAATGTAGGTTTATATAGCCATTAAGTGCCCCTTCCGAAAGGTACCAATGGATCATCGAAAAGGTGTGTCCTTAATAATAGTCATGTTTGTCCATTCGAAATAGTGTATCTTTTTCGAACAGTCACAACCATTCAAACAGTCATACCTTTTCCCGAAACAGTGTGTCTTTTCTTCGAAGGGTTATGTCCCTCCATTTTTCATTCACACCAATTGAACCCAACAGTGGACCACCATGTGTTACATTGTCATTGGGCACTTACTGGATGCTCGAGAGTGATGGCTTCTTAGACATGGCTAGTAAGTAACTATACATAAGGAGTAAGACTCATTTGAGGGTAGTAAGTAACTAAGGCCCCATTTGGCCATGAAAATTATAATTTTTTGGAGTGAGAGTGGGAATTGAAATTGAAGTTGGAAATTAGAGTTGTGTTTGGCCATGAATATAAATTAAAATTGTTTTTGAAATTTTGTGAGACAACTATGAATGAAAGAAGTGAAAATCCAATTGCGAAATTGTATTTGAAATTTTAATGACCAAACACATCTTGTTTTCACTTTTTTCACTAAAGTAGAATAATTTTACGAAAAAATATAAATAATTTTCATGGCCAAACCACTACTAAATATTCAGCAAAAGCTTTAGAAAGGTCCTTATAAAAAGTTTATCGCATACTTGGCACGCTAAGTCAATACCTCCCCGGAAACCGAAATGCGCACATACTTTGACCTTTTCTGCTGTATTCTACTCTTTTGTGATGCTTATCTTCATTTTCTTCCATTCCGTGGTTGTCGAAAAACAGGTTGAGTTTTTTAATATATTTTTTTATAGCTTTTTTGGTTTTTTAGTTTGTTCTATTTTCTTTCTACTTTGGGAAAAGAAAGCATACTTAGTTTTGATCAGTGCAGTTGTATTTATTGAATTTTCATATGCATCTGATTTTTACCCCAAGAAACAAACATATTATTTATTAAACATCTGATTTTTAATATGTATGTTGCAAAGTTCATTTCCATGCCTGATAAGAGAAAGTTGGAAGAATTTGCAAATGTTGCCACTTAAAAATATTTCATTGGCTAGGGGTTATTCAGAACACATAAAGAAAGGAGACTTCTCTCCGATTTATATGCCTTTCGAAAAGGCTACACTAGATATGCAATTGCCATGAAGCTAGTCGGTTTCTCAGCATAAGCTAGTCGGTGTCAATTAGTTCCTAGTTTTTAGCAAGTAAAAGTAGTGCTAGTTCAGTTAATTAGCATGACGTTGTTGTTTGTTTAGTTATTTGTTGTTTGTGTAATATATCACAATAATTAATTTACAGTTGAAAATACTAAAAGTGAAGAAAATAAAATAATCTTCCTTTTGGCTGAGGCATGGATATTTCACTATCTTTAAGGAGATTTCAGCTCATTGCGACATAATCTATACAGATCCAGCAATATTTCTATTGACTTGTTTCCTCCAGGATACAACAGCCCATCAGAGATGTACAACTCAAGCAACTCTGAATTGGTTAAAGAGTCTAAAGCTCCATCACAAAAGCACCTTCCTTCAACATATTAAAACTCTCTTTATATAGTGAATATAGTTGTAGACTTAGAATATTTTCTTTGTCTCAACTCTCTCTTTCACTAATGTAGTTACTCTCTTTTGTATAGTGAATATAGTTGGAGACTTAGAATATTTTATTTGTCTCAACTCTCTCTTTCACTAATATAGTTTTCACACTTACCATCTTTCCATATCCCACAATATACTACAACTCATCTCTTTTCTTCTTATCCCACAACAAAGAAAGAAACACCACTATTTATAGGTGAGAAATTCATCCTTGTATTGAATAGGAAGAATGTGGTGTAGTAAAGTGGGTACATGAATGGCCTTTAGGTTAAAAATGTTACAAGAGTTACAAGAGTAATGTGGTGGACCAATGGTAGAAGTTACAAGAACTAAATGTCATATTCTACCATAAAATAATGAGTGAAATAAAGTGTTAGTGGTTATAAGAGTTACACAAAGTAAATACACACTTTTGCTCTTAATAATATTCCACTAACGTGCATTGTGCATTAGAGAGGTGCAACCATCAACAACACACTTTGTCAACTTGAGATAATGCACCTTTATATAATTAAAAGAGAAAATACCCTATTACCCCCTGAACTATACCCAAAATGGTTGTGACATACCTCAATTTAAAGGAGGTCCTATTACCCCTGAACTAATTAAAAGTATAATTTTGACACCCTTAGTGCCTACATGGGACATATGTGACACACACATTTGCCTACGTGGACACTTTAGTGTGTTGTGCCACGTAGACACTAAGGGTGTCAAAATTACACTTTTAATTAATTTAGGAGGGTAATAGGCCCCCCTTTAAATTGAGGTGTGTTCTGCCATTTTGGGTATAGTTCAGGAGGTAATAGGGTATTATCTCTAATTAAAATATTAAAATGCGCTAACATTTGCTATTTCCTAGTTGATATGATAGAAGTAGTGTGCATGTTTATTCACTACTTTTAGTTGCTTATTTTTAGCTAATATTAGTTGGTTGTAAACCTATTTAATAGGCCACTGTTGTAGCTTTTCATTGTAACTCAACGACTTTTGTAAAATTACTCTCTCTGCTTTCATGGTTCTCTTTTATATCCCAACATTAATTTTGGTATCAGAGAAAGAAAGAGAGAACAACCATCTCTCTCTTAACGCAGGTGTGATCAAACAAACTAGGCTATAGACTGAGAGCAGTTCATGGAAAGCAACAGTTCCAAATCTTCTTCTCAGCCCCTAATTTCAATATTTATAGGGGGGAAATATCATCTTTAGAGTCTCAAAATGAAGAAATGTTCAAGACTCAAGATCTATAGAATTTGGTGGAGAGGGGGTATGTTGAGCCAAATCCAACATCGGCTCAACCTAGCGATCAACTACAGAGACCCGCAAGAAAGATGCAAAGGCACTATTTCTCATCTAATCAACACTGGATGATGAAATTTTTCCCTAAATTACAACAACAACAACCTCTAAACAGACATGAGAAACTCTGAAGCAAGAGTATTTAGGCGACAAAAAGGTAATTATCGTGAAACTACAAATACTTCATCGTAAGTTTGAAAATTTGCCCATGAAAGAAAAAGAATCTATGCAGGAATATATGTCTATGGTGTCTAGAGTTGTTAATCACATGAAAACAAATGATGAAAATGTTAATAATGAAACTGTCGTGAGTAACGTGTTGAGAAGCTTAACAAAAGGCTTTGACCATGTTGTTGCTGCAATTAAAGAATCTAATGACCTTTCTACTTATAACTTTGATGAATTAATGAGTTCATTATTAGCCCATGCAGTTCGGATTAGTAGGTCCTACGAAAAGGTGGAAGAGAAAGTTTCCCAGGCAAAGGGGGAGTCTTTTCACAAAGAAAAATCAGAACATTCAACTGGTCGAGTTGGTTACCGAGGTAGAGGTTGTGGAAATAGAAGAGGAAGAGGCCAATTTTGGGACCAACATCATAATAGAAATTACATTATGTGGAGATATTGCAAGAAGTTGGGCCACGTAGAAGCTGATTGCTGCACCAAGCAGAGCTTACAACAAAAACTAAGTAAATTTCATAGAGAAAGTTAAAAAAGGAAGTTGTTCATGAATCAATCTTCTAGCGATGATGACCCTAATTGAGTGTGGTTCATGGATAGTTGGTTCTCAACCCATATGTTCGGAATGAGGTCACTATTTAAAGAACTTGACGAATCCCAGAAAAGTGTGGTCCGACTTAGAAACAAGAAGCCAATGAAGGTTGAAGGAAAAGGTACAATTGCTATCAAAACCATCTAGGGTAAAGTAAAACTTTTATATGATATGCATATGTTCCTAATTTGGCTCATAATTTGTTGAGCATTGGGCAATTGATAACTGGTAGTTACTTTATTTTGTTTGATGATTATGGTAGCACTATTTATGATAAGAAATATGGAAAATACGTTGTATCCATTGTTGAGTTTGAAATTGAGAGGGCGTCATGCGAAAGCTTAAAGTTATAAATATGGAGACAATAATTCAGATGACAAAGAAGAAAATACTACTAAAAACATATTATTGATATAGGTTGTCAAACCCTACATATTAAAACTATATTGAAATACATAAAATCTATTGAGAGAAAATCTCTCCTAAACAAGACTCTTAAATGACTACATTGTGGATGTTATTGTGCTATGAATTGAGAAAAAGGATCTTCTATTTATACAAGTCCAAAACTTCTCCTCCAAGAAAGAATTAACCAACTATGGAAGACATCGTTTCCTACAAGGAAACCTTTTTCAGTAAGAAAACCTTTTCAAATTAAAACACAATGATGGTAGAATCCAAGTAAAGTAGAAAATTTAGGATAATTCCTAACAAATCTCCCCTTGGACTGAATTTTTTGAAAAAATTGATCATCATCTTTTTCTTCACGTAATCTTCATCACTGCTAATGGGTTAAAAATGATTTAAAAAATATCTTATTTTTATTTTTAAAGATGAAGTAGCAGGAATGTTGAAAATATGCTTTAAACTCCTCCTCCACATATAGCTAGACAAAGACCTTCATTATCATCAAATTCTTTGCAACTTTAATCCTAGCATGTCTTCAATTTGAACCATCAGATCATGGATCCATAATATCTGATACCACTTGTTGGGTTCGTAATCGAAAGGATGTCATTCAAAAGCTAAAAGTTGCAAATCATGGTGACGATAATTCAGATGACAAAGAAAAATATACTACTAAAATATATTATTGATATGGTTGGTCAAACGACATACATATTAAAAATACTATTGAAAAATATAAAACCTATTGAGAGAAAATCTCTCCTAAACACGACTCTTAAACGACTACAGTGTGGATGTTATTGTGTTATGATTTGAGAAATAGGATCTTCTATTTATAGAAGTTCAAAACTTCTCCTCTAAGAAAGAATTAACCAATTATAAAGTACATCGTTTCTCACAAGAAAATCTTTTCCACTAAGAAAATCTTTCCGAATTAAAACACAACTATGGTAGAATCCAAGTAAAGTAGGAAATCCAGAACAATTCCTAATAAATCTCTCATTGCCTGAATTTTCTGGAAAAATTGATCATCTTTTTCTTCACGTAATTTTCATCACTCCTGTCATGGTTAAAAATAAAGTTTAAAATATTATGAATTAAAAATAATTTAAAAAATATCTTATTTTAATTTTTAAAGATGGAGTAGCAAGAATATTGAAAATATGTTTTAAACTTCTTCTCCACATGTAGCTAGACAAAGACCTTCATTATCATCAAATTCTTTGAAATTTTAACCTTAGTATGTCTTCAATCTGAACCATCAAATCGTTGAACCATATTCTCTGATAGCACTTGTTGGGTTCGCAATCGAGAGGGCGTCATGCGCAGCTAAAAGTTGTAAATCATGGAGACGATAATTCAGATGACAAAGAAAAGCACAATACTAAAAATATATTATTGATATGGTTGGTCCATCGACTTACATACTAAAACTAATAGTGAAAAAATAAAACCTATTAAGAGAAAATCTCTCCTAAACAAGACTCTTAAATGACTACATTATGGATGTTTGTGTTATGATTTGAAAAAAAGGATCTTCTATTTATAGAAGTCCAAAACTTCTCCTCCAAGAAAGAATTAACCAATTATGGAAGACATCATTTCCTACAAGAAAATATTTTTCACTATGAAAACCTTTTCGAATTAAAACACAATTATGGTAGAATCCAAGTAAAGTAGAAAATTCAGGACAAGTTCTACCAAATCTCCCCTTGACCTGAATTTTCTGAAAAAATCTGTCATCATCTTTTTCTTCACGTAATATTCATCATTGCTGTCATGGTTAAAAATAAATTTTAAAATATTATGGGTTAAAATGGCTTAAAAAATATCTTATTTTCTTTTTAAAGATGGAGTAGCAGGAATGTTGAAAATATGCTTTAAACTCTTTCTCCACTTGTAGGTAGACAAAGACCTTCATTATCATCAAATTCTATGCAACTTTAATATTAGCATGTTCTCAATCTGACATATCAGATCATTGAACCATAGTCTCTGATACCATTTGTTGGGTTTGCAATCTAGAGGGCGCCATGCAGAAGCTAAAAGTTGTAAATCATGGTGACGATAATTTAGATGACGAAGCAAAACATAATACTAAAAACATATTATTGATATGGTTGGTTAAACGACCTACATATTAAAATTAATATTTAAAACATAAAATCTATTGAGAGAAATCCTGTCCTAAACAAGACTCTTAAACGACTACATTGTGGATGTTATTGTGTTATAATTTGAGAAAAAGGATCTTCTATTTATAGAAGTCCAAAACCTTTCATCCAAGAAAGAATTAACCAAATATGGACGACATCGTTTCCTACAAGAAAATCTTTTCTACTAAGAAAATCTTTTTGAATTAAAACACAATTATGGTAGAATCCAAGTAAAGTAGGAAATCCAGGATAATTCCTAACAAATCTCCCCTTGGCCTAAATTTTCTGAAAACATTGATCATCATCTTTTTCTTCACGTAATGTTCATCACTCCTGTCATGGTTAAAAATAAATTTTAAAATATTATGGGTTAAAAATGATTTAAAAAATATCTTATTTTTGTTTTTAAAAATGGAGTAGCGGGAATGTTAAAAATATGCTTTAAACTCTTTCTTCACATGTAGCTTGACAGAGACTTTCATTATCATCAAATTCTGTGCAATTTTAATCTTAGCATATCTTCAATCTGAACCTTTGGATCATTGAACCATAGTCTTTGATACCACTTGTTGGGTTCGCAATTGAGAGTGCGTCATGTGGAAGCTAAAATTTGCAAATCATAGAGACGATAATTCAGATGACTAAGAAAAATATAATACTAAAAATATATTATTGGTATGGTTGGTCAAACGACTTACAGATTAAAACTAATATTAAAAAACATAAAACCTATTGAGAGAAAATCTCTCCTAAACAAGACTCTTAAATGACTACTTTGTGGATGTTATCATGTTATGATTTGGAAAAAAGGATCTTCTATTTATAGAAGTTCAAAACTTCTCCAAGAAAGAATTAATCAATTATGGAAGACATAGTTTCCTACAAGGAAACCTTTTCCACTAAGAAAACCTTTAGGGATTAAAACACAATTATGATAGCATACAAGTAAAGTAGAAAATTCAGGACAATTTCTAACATCCATTTTCATGACACAAAATCATATGTTCCTTTTAGAAGTCTTTAGTGTGCAGAAGTCTGCTTAGTTGCAAAATCTAGTGATACTTGTTTATGGCATCTAAGGTATGGACATCTGAATGCTAAAGGGCTGAAATTTTCGGGTCAAAAGAATATGGTTGTTGGGCTGCCTAAAATTAATTGTCTTGATATCTGTGAAGTGTGTCTACTAGAAACAAAGTAAAATCTTATTTTCCGTAAGCAAGGTTTGGAGGGCTTCAAGTTGTCTTGAATTGGTGCATGTTGATGTTTGTAGTCCGATGAGTATTGAATCCTTAGCTGGAATTCGATATTTTTTATTGTTTACTGATGATTAGAGTCGAATGAGTTGGGTTTATTTCTTGAAGTTCACATCTGAAACTTTTGAGAATTTCAGGAAATTCAAGGCATTAGTATAGAAGCAAAGTGAATGTTCTTTAAAGGATCTCTGTTCAGATAGAGGTGGTGAATTTACTTCTAAAGAATTTGATGATTTTTGTGAAAATATGGTATTCATAGGGAGTTGACAACACTACACACATCGGAGCAAAATGGAGTTGCCAAGCGGAAGAATCGAATAGAGGTTGAAATGGCTCAAACCATGATGAAAGAAGCAAAACTTCCAATCAAGTTTTGGGCAGAAGCAGTGGCGATAATCGTGTATTTTATCAATATCTTACCAACAAAGACAATCATGAATCGAACTCCATATAAAGCCTGGAAGGACAGGAAGCCACATGTAAGCCATCTAAAAGTTTTTGCCTATTTAGCATATGCTTTGGATACTCATCCATATAGTCTCAAACTTGATGTGAAAATAGGAAAATATATTTTTATTGGCTAGAGTCCTCAATCGAAAGCATATTAACTGTATAACCAAAAGAGTAGCAAAGTTATTATAAGCAGTGATGTTAGGTTCAACGAGGCATGAATTTGGGCTTGAAATTATGGAGGTACTTTAGGACAACATGTTCTTTAGTTCCTAATGATGCACCTGAGTCACCTGTAGTTGAACAGTCGGTAGCAGTAACATAAAAAATAGTTGAAGAATCTTCAGCAGAGCCAAATCCACTTTAAAGATCAACAAAGGACCGAAAACCAAATCTGAGATACTCTAACAATATGTATACTTCTTGTCAATTTTCTCTTCTTGTTTTAGATCCCATATATTATGGAGAAGCAGCTGGAAAAAAGAGTGGTAGCAAGCAATGGTGGAAGAGATCAGTGTTGTTGAAAAGAATGAAACCTGGGAATAGTTAACTTACAAGAAGAAGAAAACGTTATTGGCCTGAAATAGATGTATTGCACAAAGTACTACGCTGATGGATCAATTCAGAAGCACAGAGCTTGGCTTGTTGCAAAAGGACATGCACAACAACAATGAGTTGATTTTGATGAAACATTCTCTCCCATAGTACGCTTTGAAACGGTAACAGTGAGAACTCTCTTAGCTCTTGCTGCTCAACTCTCTTGGCCAGTTTACCAATTAGATGTGAAGTTTGTCTTCTTAAGCAGAGAACTGAAGGAAGAAGTTTATGTTTCTCAGCCTTAAGGTTTTGTTATGAGCGGACAAAAAGGTAAAGTGTACAGGTTGAAAAAAACCCTTATATGACCTAAAGCAAGCCCCTTGAGCATAGTATAGCAAGATCGACTCTTATCTCCTGGAGAATAGATTTGAGAGGAGCAAAAGTAAGCCAACTCTTTATGTGAAGAAACAAGACTTGGGATTGTTGCAATATTTTTTAGTCTTGAGATTAAACAAAGTTTAGATGGCATGTTTGTCTCGCAAAGTAAATATGCAACTGATTTTCTTAGGAATTTTAACATGTTGGATTGTAAGATGGCCTCTATACCTATGAATGTAAATGAGAAGCTCAATCTGATGACGGTAAGAGTTTGGCGAATGCTTGATGCTTTAGAAGAATAGTTGGTGGTCTGAATTATCTGTCGCACACACGACCCGACATAACATTTCCTATTACTGTGATTTCCAGATTCGTGCATAACCCAACAAAGCATTATTTTAGGGTTGTAAAGTGGATTCTACGATATGTTACTAAAATTACTGATTTTGAAATTTGGGTACTCTAAAATATAAGATTTTTAGATTATTTGATTTCACTGATAGTGATTATGTAGGATTTCACAGATTATTGGCATACTTCTCTCAAACAAATTTGATTTCTTACTCCTACGTACTTTGATTATACTTTGAATGAAAAAGGGGCCAAAACTATCCATAACTTATTTGAAATGAAGCAAAAATATCTTCTTTTTATTTTTTGGCTAAAAAATATTTCCTAGTTTTTTTTTGGCTAAAAAATACACCTCTGTTTTATTTTTTGACTCAAAAATGTCTCCCACTTTAAAAGAGTGCCACCAAACACACCATGTGAAAAAAAAATTATCATATGTCCAGTTCACGTCAGCATCTCATTTACAAAAAAAGGATCAAAACTATCCTTGAACTATCTAAAATGGAGCAAAATACCCCTCCATTTATTTTTTTGGCTAAAAAATACTCCTTTGTTTATTTTTCACTCACAAATACCTCTACTTTAATGAGTTCCACCTAGCATACAATATGGAAAAAAATATCACATGATCAGGTCACATCAGCACCCCATTTAATGTCTAGCTGACCCACTTAATCATCCAATTTAAGATCTTGTTTAATACCTGTAACCGATTCGTCTTCAAAATTTTTGACACGTCTTCATTTAAACTTTTTCAAAAAAATCAATGCAGACTAGGGATTTTTGAGGAAAAAGAAAGTCCTTAGTAAATGAGTTGAACTCTCCCATATTCTTTGACATGATAAACACGGGTCGAGTTTCAATCCATGTACTAAGGACTTCTTTTTTCCCAAATCCTTAGTCTGCATCAATTTTTTCTCGGGAGAGTTCAAGTGAAATGGAGGGTGGATCTATCTTTACCCTGTACTTATGAAGACAGATTGAATATTTTGAAGATGGGTCTAGTATGGGTATTTAATAGGCTATTAAGTTTGATAGTTAAGTGGTTCGGTTGGGTATTAAATGGGATGTTGACGTGGACTGATCATGTGACTAATTTTTTTCATGTGGTGTGCTTGGTGACACTCCATTAAAGTGAGGAGTATCTGTGAGCCAAAAAACAAACTAAGGTATTAATAATAAATGGAGGGTATTTTTGCTCCATTCAGATAGTTCAGTAGCACTTTTGGCCCTTTTCCGTAAATGAGATGCTGACTTGGATTGGTCATGTGGCAATTTTTGTCGCGTGGTGTGCTTGGTGGCACTCTGTTAAGGTGGAGGGTATTTTTAAGCCAAAAAATAAAGGATATTTTTACTCCTTTTTAGATCATTCAGGGTTAGTTTTGACCCTTTTCCGTACTTTGAATTAAATAATCACATAGTGAATTCATTTAAAATAGGCTTAATTGAGTATGAAAAAATATACGTTATTTTTAAAAAAGAAGGTAGTATTTGGAAAAAACCATTTAAAAATTGAACAGTATTTGTTCATATATTTAAGTTGAAATTTTGTTGAGTGAAAAAATGTTTTTGAATCACATGTTCAATATTTTTAACTTGTATTTTATTATTTCAATTTTGTAGTGAAAAAAATGAGAAAAATGATATATCTCCCACACGGGCCCTTACTAAAAGAAGCAAGTAAAGAACATCCCAATTAGTAACCTCCATGATCAACAGATACTTGAAATACTTTCCTTCGTTCGATTTTACTCGACACAAATTGCGACGATACACCTATTAAGAAAAATAATTAATAACATGATTAGTTTACGATAGTATCCTTATTAAATAATATTTATATTGTATCTTGAAATTAATTTGAAGTAAAAACAATTCATTTTAAGGTAAAAATAGAAAAAAAGTTAAATTTTCTTGATATGTCAAAATGACAACAACAACAACAACAAACCCAGTGTATTCCCATAGCGTGGGGCCTTGGGAGGGTACGATGTACGCAGTCCATACCGCTACCTCCGAAGAGGTAGAGAGGCTGTTTCCGATAGACCTCCGGCTCAAGATAAAGGATAGTAAACAAGGGCATGGATGACATAACCGAAATAAAGAAAAAGAAATAACAAAATAAAAATCAGAGATATATGAGATACGGGAAATAAGAGCAACACAGAATAAGAAAAATAGGAACTAAGAAATAAGAAATAGGACACCCACCTGGTAGTAACATACACTCACATACCAAAGACACCTATGTACACTGTCCTATGATTACTAACCCGGCTACACAAAAACTCTCCTGACTGCTTGCTACAACCCACACACTAATACTAGCCTTCTACCCTTATCCTCGACCTCCACACCTTCCTATCTAGGGTCATGTCCTTAGTAAGCTGAAGCTGCTCCATGTCATGTCTAATCACCTCCCTTCAGTATTTCTTCGGCCTGCCTATACTCCTCCTGAAGCCATCCAATGCTAGTCTCTCACACCTACGAACCGGGGCATCCGTGCCCCTCCTCATCACAACCCAAACCATATGTCAAAATGACAAGTAAAAATAAAATTTCAATTAGGAAATTATTGTCAAGTAAAACTGAACGGAGGAAGTAGATAGAGTAATTATTAGGACTCAACAACAAAACTCAATACAAAAGGAATTAATAATAGATCGAATAAATGAAAAACTCATGTAACACACATGCATGCAATTGCAGAATTGCTCCTTATTTAAGCCCCCCTGTGAAAGCTAGAACAGTCTGCATAGCTGTGAGTAATAGGAGAATGATGGCTGCCACAGTTGAAGCTCCTACCCAAGGACTACTAAAATAATTGTGCCTCAAACTTGCCTTCATTCTGTTCCATGTTTTTTCACAATATTGAAATGCTGCTTTGCATTCTTCTTTGTAGTAGAAGTTGGAATAAACGGTGATCCCTTTGCTGATTTTGTTAAAGAAGAAGCTAGCCACTTCTTTGTCATCTCCTATCTTGTTGACAATGATTCCATTCATGCGAAGCAAACTCACATCTTTTTCTGAGTCAATAAAATAATCCATAAAGACTGCAAAATCACTTAAATACTTAGGATGTACACCAGATGATAGTTGCTCGTATGCTATAAGATTCCTCAGGAGGACTTCCGTATCATCAACGATTTGAAAACAAGGAATTGTCATTAATCCATTCTTGAACGTTATGTCATATAAACTTGTGTCCCCAAGATCGTTGTCTTTGTCCAAAGACCTAAAAATATTTCCAACACTCGCGAAGCTAACTCCAGCTTCAGAAAGCTCTGTTGCATTTGGCATGACCTTATGCCAGGCCATGTGGATCCCATGTAAGCTTTTACTGGAATTCATGTCTTCTTCCATGCTAGGATTACTTATGATTGTTTTCATCTTTGAAGGGTGACATGACATGTGTGCTACATGAAGTAAATGGTAGATATTTTTTTCATTACCTCCAGTCTCCTGAAAGGACGACGTAGGGTTCATCTTGGGTAATTTAGCAAGTAAAAAGGTCCGCTCCACCATGTATATGAATGGTGATTCAGTGACATGCTTTGTCATATCATGAAGCTTGTTGAGGACAAAGAAAGGAAGTTGATTTTCTAGTAACAGCAAGTCTCGAAGTAGTTGATTACATATGCAACCAACAGTACTGATAAGCTTGTCATCTCCTTCTGGACACATTCCAGAACGCTCTCGAATAAACTCAACCACAAAACAACCATCAAGCAACAACATTTGCGAAAACTAACCATGGTGACTATCAATATCGAGGTATTCTATATCTTCGTAACACTCTAGCGCTTCCTTCTTTAGTTTCTCCAATTCATTGATGCAACTTTCCACATCCAACCCTTTTTTCCGTTGAAGAAATCTTCGTAAGTACAACAGTTTGTACTTTTCCATAGGACGAAATTGATCATTTCCCCTATGGTAAGGACCAATAGAGACCATCGTTGGTGTATAAGCACCTGGATTTGATTCTCGTAGCCTCACATTTACTTTGAATAGCGTACACCATCTAGTAGACAAATTGTCCAAATCCTCAAACATTTTATCAAAGATTTGATTTGCAGATTTCTTTGTTAGTAACCCTGATGGATCTTCACCATTTGTTTCCTTTATCTCGATTAAATGATCCACTTCCCTCCCTTCTGCTACCTGTAATGGAAAAGAGTAACAAATTTTAAAATGTTTATTAAGGACCATGTAATGAGCAAGCAATTACATATTCTTTTTATACTCATTATATTTTGTTTATATTTGTTTGCTTCCGTCAGATCCTATATATGTTACGTCCAATTAAATCTGATGGTTGACAGGGAAAATGTTATGGTAGTGTTAAGAGTTTAAAAAAATGTCCACCAAAGTTCAAAGGGAAAAGGGCAGATTTAAAATGGGTCTGTTTTATTGGCATCTGTAATATTTTTTGACTCAATAATGACTTCAACTATCGAAATAACTTGAAAGTATCTTTCTTATAGATATTTTTTCCAAAATAAGAAAAAATGGGTCAATTTTACTCTCAAGCTATATCTTTTATGAAATAGGACACGGCGGTCCAGCATATTAGGACTCTTATTTATTTGTATTTATCTCTTGTATAAGTTGTAGTTATCGGTAAAAGATGATGTACCTATTTCTTTACAGATTTTCCATTATATATATATATACACGGAGGCAGGGCTCTACAATTGCTGAGCCATTTTACAAATATATTCTCATGGTATCATATAGCCAAAAATCCATCTAATTTTTTTTAAAACATATGGAGTCTTCATCTTCTGCTACATCCGTCGTTTCTTCTACCGTCCCATCCGCTACACCCGGCGTTTCTTCTAGTGTCCCAGTTTCTTCTGCTGCATCTCCACTTCCTTCTAGTGTCCCAGGTTCCACTTTTCCTGTTACAACTTCGCTTCCTCCCGTAAGTAGCACGTTATTTGGCTTATCTCCTTCCCTTGACATTGGTTCTCCAGTCATACCAAATCTCTCCTCTGTTGCTGCTCTTGCAACTCCTAATGTCACAAATTTAGTGACCATTAAGTTAGGTTCTGCAGAGGACTATATCACGTGGCGCACTGAATTTACCTCTCTACTACTTTCACACAAGCTTATGGATTTTTTTGACGGTTCAATCACTTCCCCATCTCCTCTTCTTGGTGATGCATCTGGAAATCCACAACCAAACCCACTCTATCGATCTTGGATAAAAATCGATCAAAGTGTTCGTTCTTGGTTATTCGCACCACTTTCCAGCGATGTTCTCCTTGACGTTCATCTTCTCCCCACATCCAGAGATATATTCTTACATCGTGGCTAGATGGATGTGAGTCAGGCTAAATCTATTGAGTTGAAACGTCAACTCACTACCTTGCGGAAGGATTATAATATGAAGTTTTATCCCATGAAACATAAATCTGAAGTTTTTACTCATTTTTGTGCCTTTCAAAAATTAGTGAAAAACATTTTCAACACTAAAATAAAAAATTTCAAAGTGATGGAGGTGGGGAGTTCGATAACAACGCCATGGTCTCACATTTTTCTGATTCTGGTATTATTTTTCGTAAGTCATGACCTGATACTCCCCAACAAAATGGGGTAGCAGAAAGAAAGCACCGACACATTCTTGAGATGGTGCGAACTATTCTTACAGATGCCGCAATGCCATCTAAGTTTTGAGTTAATACTGCATTTTATGCACTTTACACCATCAATAGGTTACCATCCCCAGTTTTACAAGGAATTTCTCCATTTGAGAAACTTTTTCAAACTCCTCCAGATTATGATTTTCTCAAGGTGTTTGGTTGTGAATGTTTTCCATATGTATTATCTCGAAATTCAAATAATCTTGAACCTCGTTCAGTTCGTTGTGTTTTCTTAAGCTATGCTCATAATTATAAAGGATACCGTTGTTTGGATCCCAAAGTAGGTCGTGGGATATTAGTCGTCATGTCACTTTTCATGTGTAGACAACTAATTTTGTCCCTACCGAAAACCCAATTTATCCATTTCTTGCCTCACCTTATCATACATCCTCACCCATTTAATAATCTCCCCATAAAAGATAAAAAAATAACTAACCTAACAAAAATAACCCACTTTTGACACCTCAACCCAACAAAAATAACAACCACTACCCTACCCCCATACCCACATATCCCCCTAACCCTACCTTATCCCTACCTCACATACCCTCTACCCTTACCTCCTCACGTTTTACACACAGCTACACAATTCATAACACAACAGACACCTCACAGAATAGGATTGATACTCACAAAAAGGAGAGCACTCACGGGAAACTCACACAATACACGGATATTCACTCGACACACACACTCACACACTAGTACGCATCCAAAAAATGACACACATCACAGATACAATGCACTGGATAATTCCACACAACAGAGGGAGAGGAGAATTGAACGAAAAAGAGAAATATACACATACCCACCTCACGCCATACGGGCAGGCCTCCATTTTTCCATTTGATTCACACAAATAAACACACACACACACACACACACAGAGCAGAATACAAAAACACACACACTCACCATCACAGTGAACGAAGAGAAAACACAGTGAAGGAACAAAGAGAAACCGGGGACCAAAAATAGAGAGGTAGATAAAAAACGGAGAGATGAGGGAGAGCAGTGACCGAAAATGACTTTTTCGGCGATTTCTCACCAAAAAATGCTATAGTCGTGCAATTGTCGTTATCGTCGAGCTCGCCGGAGCCTGGCGAAGTGAAAAAACAGTGACCTAACTCCCTAAATCAACTGAAAAACGTCACTAAACCCTTCCTCATTCCTTTCGATTGAGTCACCACCGGAAACAACAAAAATTGGTGATTAAACAGTCCAAAAGTCGATTGTTTAAGTTTATTCTGGCGATATTCCATTGAAAATCGCGTACGGGTCTCTTGGTTTCGTGAATTTTGTTTGGGTTAGCGAAAAGAAACAGTGAAGGCTAAATCGATACCGAGGTTGGGTTTATTTCATTGAGTTCTGATCACAGAATTCCATCACGATTTAATTGGAAGGAGCAATTTTAATTGAAGGCGATATTAAGGTCCACTTCTCATCTCATTTTTAACTAATTGTAAGTTTTTGATACTTTGTGTGGTGAATTTATAATGTGTGTACCTTGCTTTATCTGATTTGGTTGTGTTTGAATCCTGAATGATTGCGGATATTGGTTGATTGGTCGTCTTGAATCGGTTAAATTAAATGATTCAACCTCGTTTTACGTAAATGAAGTTAAGGGTGGGAATTGAAACATTGATAAAAGTGAACATTGATTTATGTTGATTTATTGATTGTGACTTAAATCAAAATAAATTTCGATCTTGGTTAAATTCGATAGCATCATGTGCTAGGCTGAGAATCGATAGGCAAATCTTAGGTTCGGGTAGGAAAATTTAGAATTTGTGGATTATTGAATGTTTGAAATATTTATTGAATGGTTTGTCTTATCGCATTTGGATTATTTGTATTCATTTGGCCGGGGAATGCCCCGAGGAAAACTGTATTCATTCACTGGGGAATTTCCCAAAGTATTATGTATGCAAAGGAGGTTCGTTATCAAGACCCGAGGCATCGGGTAAATCATAGTGTAGGATAGATAGAATAGTTTAAGTTTTAATTTATCATTTTTATTTCTGTTTGAAATAAATTGGACTAGACATTAACTTTTGGATTTTCGTTTATTTGGTTTGTGTGTTTTATGTGGTTTATTCACTTTATAGTGTCTACTAGCCGATATACTCTACAAAGAAACCGTGGTCGAACCACGGGATCAAGGGGTGCCTAACACCTTCCCCTCGGTTAACAAAATTCCTTAACTGGAATCTCTGTTCATGAACTAGTTTTGAAAGAGTCAAAGATCGTTTTGAAAAAAAGATTTCCAAAGGTGACTTGGCACACCAGATTATGCCAAGTGGCAACTCTGAATTTTAATTGTTAAAAGTTCTTTTTGGAACAAATTATTTTCTTTTGTCACTTTATAATAAAGCCCTTTTCAAACTTAAAATTTAATTTTTTTTGTAAAAAGGGGGTGTGACAGTTCTGGCGACTCCACTGGGGATTTTTAGAATTCGAACTTATTTTTGAGTTGTATCAGCTTAGTTTGACATTATGGGTGTATAGATGTTATTTTTCTTATGGTTGGTGATATTATTTAATCATTGTTGAGTGCCTACGTGCTACGTGTTTACAGTTTTTCTCTTATGTATTACCGCTTTATATCTGTCATCATTTGCAAAACCTGAGTCATTTATTTCACAATAAGTTTCATAGTACACGTTGTGCACACGACCTCTAGTTGAGTCACCCTTATTTTAGAAGGGGGATCCGTCGGCTGGTATGGAGTAGGTGGAAATCTATCGCAGCCACTATCGACCATACGCTCCCCCGAACAACCTTGCTAGTGGACCCCAGCATAGGTCAGCCCTTAGGTCATTCTTATATGCATCATATTGAGACCTAGCGGAACTTGTTTGGTCCTTTGTAGGAGACTCCCCTTTAAGCATCCTAACGTGCTAATTATTGCCTTTGAGGGTAACAGGGTCATTTGACGGACTAATTTGGGAAAAAACATGTGCTAGAATTAAAGAAAAGTGTGTAGGCAAGAAAAAGTTCTAAAAATAAAAAGAAAAAGTGAGTCAAGAAAAAAAAAAAGAGTTTCGTAGTTTTTTAGTGTTTTTTATGGCTTTTGTTTTTCACCATTCAAAAATTCAAAAAGACTTTTTACCTTTTGCGCTCATTTACTCAAAAAACAAAACATCAAAAAGCTTCTGCCTTTGTTTCCTTTAGCATTCTGCCTTTGTTTCCTTTAGCAAGCATTCATAATTTAAAATTAAAAAAAAAAAGATTTTTTTTCAATAGAAGTTTTTTATAAAAGAACAATTCAAAAAAAAAAAAAGATGGTAGAAGTTTTGTACATTTCAATAACAAAAATACCAAAAAAAGATTTTTCTTTCATAGTTGTTGGTGTTAGTTTTACGTGAAGTGTCTAATTCAAATCCAAAAAAGATTTTAATGATGTTGTTCATCGTCTTTCTTTGGTCGTGTCTCTTAAGTTAGGGTCAATTTGTTATTTAATTCTTAATTGTCCAATCTAGACAAACTACACACACCTGATTCTCCTCTCTTGGGAGTGAGATACGTAGGCAGCCCTTCCAGGGTTCGGTGATCTTATTTTGAAAATTTAAAAATATTTTCTTCACTCTTCATTTAGAGTAGATGTTTCATATACATCTTTAAAAAAAAAAATCTTTGATAGATTCAAGTTTCATTTTCGTATGAAGTTCAAAATCGAAAATCCAAAAATATTTTTCTTTGGTAATCATAGGTTTCATTTTGTATAGGGATGTTAAAGCTGAAAATTAAAAGAAAAAAAGATTTTCCTCAATTCTTTTGACAATTTGTTATTTTCTTATTCTTCTTAAAGTTTCAAGAAAAATAAAAAGAAAGAGAGTTGATCGGTCATTTTGTGGACAAACTTTCCAAACTATGCATACCTGATTCTCCTCTCTTAGGAGTGAGATACGTAGGCACCCTTCTCAGGTTCGGTGATCTTTAAAAAAAAAAAAAAAAAGATTTTGAGAAAGTGTTGAACTCTAACACATTTGTTATGTCTTGTTCAGTTAGTTTAAGGTAGTTGGTTTGTGGTATTCTGGCTGGTCCTCCACATCATATCGAATCCAATGAAGGATTAGTTGTGTCCAATGAGGACATAGAGAGTGAATCATGGATCAGATAGAGAGTTTGGGGAATGAGAATTTAGTAGCTAATGAATCAGAATGAGAGTTTGGGCTAACGGGTTGCCTCCTCCTCCAGTTCCCACTGATAATTTGGAATATATTCTAGCTTGCCTCTAGTGTCACATGCACAATTCTCTATTTTTGTTGACACGCTACAACATGCATCAGGATCTACTCTGGGGGAACAATATCCAAACACTTTCAATATTCATTTTCTCACTCCTCAACACAAAACTACCACATGTTCGGCTTCACCTGTTGTTCATGTTTTTGCAATATCACCCCACTTGAAGCTCCTACTTTTGATGTCCATTCACCGGCTGTGCCTCCTTACTCTACAAGAGAGCCTGTACTATATATTTTTGGTGATCAGCATTATGCTCCCAAGCCCACATTTAAGTTGACTGGTCCTTACGGTTACACCCACCCACCTGAATTTCCTCATAACACCGAGAAGCCTGTTATGACAGAAGAACAAGACGAAATAACCAGAAAATTGAGAAGTTTGGAACTGGCTATGAAGAACTTACAAGGATTCAGGGGTTATAAAAGTGTCTCGTATAAAGATTTGTGCATGTTTCCAAATGTTAACCTTCCTCTTGGTTTTAAAATGCCAAAGTTTGAGAAGTATGATGTACACACGATCTTGTAGCACATCTGAGACATTGTAACCAACTAAGGGGCACCGAAGGGAAAGAAGAATTACCCATGGCTTATTTCGGTGAAAATCTTTCAGGTCTAGCTTTGGAATGATTTGTTGACCAAGACATCGACATGTGGAATATTTAGGATGACCTAGCTAATGAATTCATACAGCAATTCCAATACAATGTGGAGTTGATTCCTGGTGAGAAATCCCTAACTAATATGAAGAAGAAGAAGAGTACAAAAAATTTCAGGGAGTATGCAATTAGATGGCGTGAACAAGCTGCTAGAGTGAAACTACCAATGAAAGAAAGTAAGTTAGTAGAAGAGTTTATTCAACCACAGGACGAAACATATTATCAATACCTTTTACCTGCATTAGCCAAGCCGTTTATTGAGGTCCTTAAAATAGGGAAAATGATAGAAAATGGAATTAAGACCGGTTGCATTGTGAGTTTCGCAACATTGAAAGCGACTACTCAATCAATTTAAAAGGGTTCAGGAAGTGTCGGAGGAAATACGAATGAGGAAGATGCATCTTCTATTTTCATTGCACAGCGGGCACGGTCAAGAAGACCACGTCGTCGTTACCCTCATCTCAAGCCCAAGTTCATGCCCAAACTCCACATAATCACTTCCAAAATCCATTATACTCTATTCCCCCACCTCCATATCCAGTATATAATGCATAACCACATGTCCATCCCCCATCTTACCTACAGTGGCACACACCAACTCCTTAGAGTTATTCTCTAACTCCATAAACATACCATAGCCCTTATAAGTTTGACTTTTGATCCAAGACTAACAATGAAATGAGATAGAATCTAATAGATAATTTCATACCAATTGGGGAATTGGGTGCCAGTTTATTCCAAAGATTGGTATAGTGGAGCATGATCACTCCTCTCCTTGGGCACATTCCTAATCCACGTTCAAGAAATTTTGATCTTAATGTACGATATGAGTATCATTCTGATGTGCAGGGTCATAGTATTGATTATTGTCAGGATTTGAAAATAGAAATTAAAAATATGACTCAAGATAAATCAATTATGATGCAGAACATTAACAGTGAGTAAAGCTCTAGTCATGCTGATATGCAAAACAGTGGCTAAGATGTCAAGCTCAGCAATTGGGAAGTCACTCTTCTCCTTGCTAAGATAGATGTTTGGCAGTTTGTTTTATTTTTCCTTTCTGTTATCCAAATTATTTCCGGGTTTTAGTTCGGGATCTATCTTTTTTTGTTTCTTTTTTGTCTTTGTTCAAACCTTTCTATTTTTCCTTCTAATGAAATGTTGCATTTTATTTGTTTGTCTTATTTTAAGTTGTTTGTTTGTTTTCTATACACAATATATTTTATGTTGGTTCTAGTGTTATGACATGCTTACAGAATTTTTAGTCATATCTTAAAATTCAATTTTAATCACGAAACATTGAATCAGAGGGCTAAAGTTAGTAAAATGACATTTGAGAAATAGATTGAATGTTAAGACATTTGGTGACCATTTTGAAGACTTCTTTCTAAATTAAGAAAATTGTTTGAAGAATCACAAGAATAAATTAGTCATCAATTGGAAAGCATTGCTCCATTAGGTCAAATACTGGATGCGTGCTCCCTATATCAAGAGAAATCGGAATATAATCAGCTCCACGAAAGGATAGATCATTCGATGTGAGGAATGTACACCAAAGGTGGAGTTGTATGTTTGACAACTGTAGAAAAAGAAGTGGCACACGTGCTTAGTTAAAGTTAGTACTGTTAAAGTGTCATAGATGATCTTTATCTTTCACTTCATATTGCATGACGTGTACTTGCATTGTCAAAGATTGATATGACGAAGATATTTCATTTTGCTAGTCAAATATTGTGTCATCCTTTGTTTACCCCATTTGAGCTTTAGTTCTATTTTCTTTCATACCCCTCTTTTTGAATCAAGATAGAGTCAGCATAATTCAAAAAAAAGTGTCGAGTACAAAAAAAATAGTGTCAGAAAAGTTTCAAAAAAAAAAAGTATGTAAAAAAATAAAGGACTGTCAAGAAAAATAGAGTTAGAAAAGATATCCCAAGAGAAAAGAGAGAGTCAGTAAAAAAGAGAAAAAGACAAGAAAAGAAATCAGAGTTAAGCAAAAGACCAAGCTGTTGGAACTACGTGTGACCTGATTCTCCTTTCTCGGGGTGAGATTTGTAGGCTGCCCCACTCTAGGCTCGGTCTAGCCAAATAAACAATTTAGAATCACCCAGCCAAAAGAAATTGGGGCATGAGTTAATCCTTATTGTTTGAGTCTATTCCAAAAGTTGTAAGTCCTACCCCACTTCAAGTGTCGTTTGGGCCTCATGCCATTTTTTCTTTCTAACCTTATCCAAAAGCTAAGTTACAACCAAAGAAAGACTTTCAGATCAATATTTAAGAATGTTAAGGCTAAGCATGCAATGTATATGATGACACATTTGGGATACTACTTTTCTTCCTCAGCATAAGGAATCAGGAGAGAAATAAAAATGAGATAGTCTTATCAGTGAAAATCCTCACGGGTACCGTAAGGCGATGGTAAGTTGAGAAAGATAAAAATGAGAGAGTCTTATCGGTGAAAACCCTCACGGGCACCGTGATATGATTCTAAGATGAGGGAAATAAAAATAAAAGAGTCTCATTGGTGAAAACCCTCACGGACACTACAAGGCAATGGTGAGCTGAGAGAAAGAAAAATGAAAGAGACTTGTTGGCGAAAATCCTTCAATGTGTCACTAGCCGAATGAGGTTTGTGAGTGCAATTGGCCTATGAAAGCAACTCAATTTTTAGGGCCATTAACTCAACAATAATTAGTGAAAGTTTGTATAAAAAGATCAGGCAGCTTAATCCAAAATGCATGTCATAATCATTAGAGTTGACTGCAGCTTTCAGATAAATTTTTCTTTTCTCTGTTTCAATGGGGACATTCATTGTCTGTTCTTTCTTCTTTATACTTTTTTTTTCTTAAGTCAGTTATTCAAATAGAAAGTCATTTTTCTTGTGTCTTTGAGACAAATCAATGTCAAAGCAAGTGAGAAAAGATTTCAAAGTTGGCTACCAACTTCTTCAATTGTACAAAGCAAGACAGAAGGCCAACACATGAAAGGAACATGATTTTGATCCAAAATAAGACATGGAGAAAGTTCTGTCAACAAATAAGTTCGGGAATTCATGGAAATACCAAGGTTCAAAGGATGTGTCCAAGGAAAATAGCAACAACAAAGAGATTGTGTTTGTGTTAGAGTCACTCTTAATGATCTGTGTTTAGGTCAATGATGCAGCAAGTTAGTGACATATGCTAATGGTTGAAAGCAACATTAAATGTGACGAGGGCAAGAGAGATTGTCGCGAAAGCTAAAGCCACAAATCAGCCACCATGTTTTAAACTCACAAGTTTTCTTTGATAAAACAGAAAACATGTTACCTTCAAATCAAGGACGTCAGAGCATAAATATCATGAACTACAATGCTTCACTTCTACAAATGCATGAAGAAATTTTGTTGTACGACTTTGATAATCAAATCATAATAATAATTAATCATCCTATATCCCTCGGAGACACACTTCCTTGTCCATATATTTTAGTTTTCATTTGCTAGGTGATACACTTCTTAAATTCCCCTTGACTCCTAGAAGATGTAACTTCCAGCTGAGTCATTTCCCTTGACTCCTAGAAGATATACCTTCCGATAGAGTCATTCCCCTTGACTCCTAGAAGATGTACCTTCTGGTCGAGTCATTCCCCTTGACTCCTAGAAGATGTACCTTCTGGTCGAGTTATTCCTCTTGACTCTTAAGAAGATGTACCTTCTAGTCGAGTCATTCCCCTTAACTTCAAGAAGATGTACCTTCTGGTCGAGTTATTCCCCTTGAATCCTAGAAGATGTACTTCCTAGTCGAGCCATTCCCCTTGATTCCTAGAATATGTACCTTCTAGTCGAGTTATTCCCCTTGACTCCTAGAAGATATACTTCCTAGTCGAGTCATTCCCCTTGATTCCTAGAAGATGTACCTTTTAGTCGAGTTATTCCCCTTAAATCCTAGAAGATGTACCTTCTAGTTGAGTCATTCCCCTCGACTCCTAGAAGATGTACCTTCTAGTCAATTCATTCCCCTTGACTCCTAGAAGATGTACCTTCTAGTCAAGTTATTCCCCTTGACTCCTAGAAGATGTACTTCCTAGTCGAGTCATTCCCCTTGATTCCTAGAAGATGTACCTTCTAGTCGAGCCATTCCTCTTGAATACTAGAAGATGTACTTTCTATTTGAGTCATTCCCCTTGACTCCTAGAAGATTTACCTTTTAATCTAGTCATTCCCTTTAACTCCTAGAAGATGTACTTTCTAGACGAGTAATTTCCTTTTACTCCTAGAAAATGTACTTTCTAGTCGAATCATTCCAATTAACCCATAGAAGATGCATTTGCTTGTTTAGGGTTTTCAAGTAGTTATGACATGACTTTCACAAAAGCCCTCTGATGATAAAATGGGGCAAAATTTAATTCCTATTGTTTGGAACTTCACTTTTATGAAAAAATAGAATCTTTCTTTATCATAATCTTTGTTTAAGATAACATTTGTTCTAGTTTTGAAATTGAAAGTTAGGAGACCACATGAAGAATAGGGTGATGAAATGGTAAGTCAGGAGCCCTCCTGAAGAACAGGGTGATGAAATGGCAAGTCAGGAGTCTGCTTGAAGAACAAGGTGATGAAATTGAAAGTCAGGAGCCCGTCTAAAGAACAGGGTGATGAAATTGAAAGTCAGGAGCCTGCCTGAAGAACAGGGTAATGAAATGGCAAGTTAGGATCCCTCCTAAAGAATAAGGTGAAAAAATGGCAAGTCAGGAGCCCGCCTAAAGAATGGGGTGATTAAATTGCAAGTCAGGAGCCCATTTGAAGAACAGGGTGAAGAAATTGAAAGTCAAGAAACAAGGTTAAGAGATTGAAAGTCAAGCAACAAGGTGAAATAATTAAAAGCCAATAAAGTGAAGAAATTACAAGTCGGGATCCCACCCGAAGAACAAGGTGATGAAATTGAAACTCTAAAGATTAAAAAATAGCAAGTCAGGAGCCCGCTTAGAGAACATGGTGATGAAATTGGAAGTTAAGTAACAAGGTGAAGAAATTATAAGTCAGGAGCCCGTCTGAAAAATAGGGTGAAGATTTTCAAATTAAGGATCAAGGTTAAGAAGTACCACCGACAGAACATGGTTAATTTGTGAGTTCATCTCCAACATCAAATTTTGTATGGAGAAAGAATCTATTCTCAAGTTCAACCTAAAGAAGATCAGATCTTTTTTCAATTTTGAAAGCGTCAGAAACTCAAGTCAAGAGTCCAAAAAAAGTTGCATAGATAGGTCTTTTGTAATTTCATTTATCCTTTTAACTTGTAATTTTTATTTTGAGAAAATACATAAATACCCCCTATCTTGTTTGAGTTTTGCAAAAAGACACCTAAACTTTAACTTTGACCTATTACCCTACTATTCTTCTTTATTCCATTGAAAATACACCATTTTGGACCTCTGCGTGTATACACGAGCCACGGACGCGTGAAAGGGCTCAAATTTGACTTTTTTGACCAATAAAAAGTTGCCACATGTAAATAATTAATATATATATTTATTTTCTTTTTAAAATTACCCCATACCCCCCCCCCTTCTTCCCTCTCCCCACCCATCCTTTCTTCTTCAACACAATGTCACCATTAAAGCTCCATTGAAGCTTTTTTTTAATTTAAATCATATCATTAAAGCTCCATTTCGCAGTTAAATCATATAATTTAACTACCCACCATTTCTTCTTTAACACCATTAAAGTTCCTCCATTAAAGCTCTATTGAAGCTTTTTTTCTAAAATCATATCATTAAAGCTCCATTTTGCAGTTAAATCATATTATTTAACTATCTTTAAAACTCAATTCAATCATAAAACTATTTTTTAAAGTGATTTGAACAAAAAAAAGGACAAGGAGATGTTGACGGGGTGGAGGGTTTGGGGGGCTAGGGGGAAATGCTGATGGGGTGGGGGTGTTGGACAGGGGTGGGTGTGCTTAATGAGGGTAGGGGTGGAGGAGAGCTGCTGGATGTGGGGGGAGGGAAAGGAGGATGGGGGAAGTTGATGGATAGGGTGGGGTGGGGTAAGAAGGGGTGGTGTGGGGTGATAAATTAAATAAAAAGGAAAAATTTATTAAATAAATAAATAAATATGAAATTAAATATATTTAACACGTGGCAGAACCTGATTAGTGCGTGTGTTCACTCTTTTTGTTGTGACTGAAATTCAGCGGAAAATAGTGTATTTGCAATGGATTAAGTAAATTGTGGGGTAATAGGTCGAATTCAAAGTTTAGGTGTCTTTTTGAAAAAGTCGGCTAACATCAAGGGGGTATTTATGTATTTACTCTTTTATTTTTGATGTAATGATTGAGCCGTGGACCGAAAGCTCGACAGGACCGCACTCGACTTTCCAACTTGGTAAAGCCCCTCTCCTTGTCAACCTTAGAACTACATGTGACTTAATTCCTGCATAACCGGGGATAGGTAGGATGCCCAAAATCAAGGCTTAGTTGTACTATGTCCTTCTATTTCTCCCATTCGAATAATGGTCAAGTCAAAATTCTATCTCGTTGTCTACTTCTTTGTCTGCAAAAACTTTGTGTTTACATCCAAAGAGGAGTAAGATATAGAAACCTAATTTTATCCCTCCCGAAAATCCAATTTATCCATTTTTCGCCTCACATTATCATACACCCTCACCCATTTAATAATTTCCCCATAAAAGATAAAAAGTAACTAACCTAACAAAAATACCTCACTTTTGACACATCACCCTAACAAAAATAACAACCACTACCCTACCCACATACACATATATCCCCTACCCCTACCCCATATACCCCCTACCCTTACCCCCTCATGTTTTACACACAGCTACACAATCCATAACATAATAGACACCTCACAGAATAAGATTGACCATAAAAAAAAATACTCACAAAAAGGAAATCACTCACAAAAAACTCACATAATACACGGATATTCACTCGACACACACACACACACTAATACACATCTAAAAAAACAACACATATCACAGATACAGTACACCGGATAATTCCATACAACAGAGGAGGAGGAGAATTAAAGGAAAGAGAGGAATATACACATACCCATCCCACGCCATACGGGCATGCCTCTATTTTTTCATTTGATTCACATAAATAAACATACACGCACATACAACAGAATACAAAAATACACACACTCACCATCACAGTGAACAAAAAGCAAACATATTGAAGGAACAAAGAGAGAAATTGGGGACCAGAAATAGAGAGGTAGATCAAAAATAGAGAGATGAGGGAGAGAAATGACCGCAAACTCACTTTTTTATTAATTTCTCACCGAAAAATTCTATAGTCGTGCAATTATCGTCATCACCAAGCTCGTCAGATCTCTGACAAAGTGAAAAACAGTGACTAACTCCCAAAATCCACTAAAAAAAGTCACCAGACCTTTCCTTATTCTTTTCGATCACCACCAAAAACAACAAAAATCGGTGATTAAATAGTCCAAAACTTGATCATTTGAGTTTATTCCGGCGATATTCAACCAAAAATTGTGTACGGGTCTCTTGGTCTTGTGAATTCTATTTGGGTAAGCGAAAAGAGGTTGGGTTTATTGCATTGAGGTTCGATATGAGAATTTAATTGTGGTTCTAGTCAGAAGGAGAAATTTTAATTGAAGGCGACATTAAGGTCCATTTCCGATACGAGTATGACCACAAAGGTGGACATATGTGAGATGTATTGAACTTGAGACTTGGAGTGTTCAAATGAAGTGCAAAGGAGGCCCTAAATAGGCTCCAAAAATAGTCCACATTATACACTCCAAGGGAGCCTAAAGTGAAGCATTTGATTAAGGGGTCTTTTGGACATTTCACACTATTTTTGTAACCTACTATAAATAGAATATATTAGGTCATTTACTACTTAATTTTTGTTGGATATTGAAGTTGAAACACTTAGAAACATTTCTCTTGAGAGAAAGGCGCCCATGGCCGAAAATTGTAACTAGGGTTTTTAACATTGAGTGTGGATTCACTTGGGTTGGATTCAAGATTGAAAACGTTGGATGCTTGGGAGATCGAGGTCACTCTTATACCAACGTAAGAGATAGGTTTTTTGCTGTGTGTAGTGTTAAGGGTCCAAGAGTGGAATAGGCTCTTGGGTTCTTAAGATTATATCAACCATTGGTCTATCTATCTATCCTTTTTCTTTTATTGTAATCTTGTGGTGTTTCCTCTTGTTTAGTACAAATCATTTGTTGTTGTTATTATTCTTATCATATTTTTGTCTAGCTTCTTCTGTTATTCACGTTTTGGTGGCTATTTTTGTGTCAAAAACACCCTTGTATTCTTGTATTCTTGTTGTTGTAGTGAATTAGAGAGTGGTCTCCATCTTGGTCCTCGGATCCTTAAGATTTGTGGACTGATTTGGGGTGTTTTTTGTGTCTTCCTTGTTTGTCTTGTATCATTTGGTATCATAGCCTGGCTTAATCTTGTTCCTACAAGATCAATCTTGGGCTTGCTTGATAGAAAATTTAAAAAAAAAAAATGTTAGAAAACTGAAAAATAAAAAAGAAGCAAATCTGTCCATTTTGTGTTCTTGGCCGAAATTGTGTTATGTTGTGTATTGGCCTAGATTTTTTACTTGTTTTGTTGTTTATAGTGTTAGTTTTATTCATCTCTAATACTCTTGAGTCTAAATCTAAGTTTGAGCTTACATTGTTGGCGTTGTTATTGTGAACATAAGGCTTGGCCGAATTGTTGTTAAAATACTATTGTGGTGGACTGTTTTGGCCTTGTGGTCTTCATATTGTTGTTATTCTAAGCTTGGACACATGATATTTTCGTTCATTGGTGGCCTAAGAACCATTTTGTTGAAGTTGTAGTTGTCTTGGCCAAGTGTTGAAGATATTGTATTGTGAAAATTGAAAGTTGGCCGTGTGAAAATTATTGGTGTCTTGGAGATTGTTGTTGGTTGTTCTTGGTGATTGTTGATGTTGTTCTTGAAGTTCTTCACAACCTTCATATCTTTTTAAAATAAAGTGAAAGTTAGATCCAAAAAGGTGAAAAAAAAAGATGTGAGAACTTTGTTAGTCTTGAAAGACTTACCATCACTCACCAACTAGTCAATCACATCTCAACCATTTTCCATAAAACAAGGACCCATACTTTGAGGAAAAGTGCTAGTCAAGTCAAGACTATTTGTGTTTTAATTTCAAAAGGGATCCAAGACTTGTACCTCCCTCCATTAACCAAATTCCAATTCCTAAATTATAAATTAACCAAAGACTTGAGATTGGACAACAAAAATTGTTAGAAACCGCAACCAATTACGTGTTGCCACGTCATCATTGTTACTGTTCACTCAACAATTTTGGATTAAACTTTTGATCTCTTAGTTACCTTTTGTTATTCCTTCATTTCACTTTTGTTGGTTCCAATACTAATTGGCAAACTAGTACTCATCTACTAGATTGTTAGTTTGTCTTTGTGTCCGTTCATTCGTGTTAAGCATTGTTGTTTGCTTTTCTCTTTTGTAAATTCATCGTATCTTGTTGGTTCAAGTCCGTAAACAAATTTTTCTTGAGTCAACCCAAACAAAAATCTATTCCAGGCAAGAGTAGGATCGACCCTCAATCACTCGCGAAGTACAAGCCAGTTTTCAACACTTGTGAAACCAAGTGTGAGACGATCAAGTGTGCGAGAGTGTGGTGAGGTTCTTTCGAACTAACTTGTGTTTTATTTTGTAGATGTGTTCTTTTTTTCTTTTTTTTAGGTATAATTACAAGGTAATCCACGACTTCCACATCTCAATCCATGGACAACAATGCCACCAATGTCAGTTTGGCCTACCTTGACACCATGTCCCGAAACCTATCTATGGAAAATGAAAGGTTGGATCGATGGTAGGTCAAAGGGAGCAAGTAGGTTGCCCGGACACACGTCAAGAGAAAGGCCGTAGCTCATGTGAGCTACGAGGTAAAAACATTATTCCCTACACTCCTATAAACTTAGAATGTTGTGTTATGGCTAGTAGTGGCATATAGAGTAGAGATGTTTGAGTCTCCCTATGGTGATACTCTTGGTAATGTTAGGTTACGTGAGGACCAAACTCTTGTTTTAAGTATGCAAGCACTAGTTGATCCTTTAGATGACAAAATTGATTCTTCTTGTAAGGATGATTTATGTTCATCTAGTGCTAAACCTTATAACTTGAACAAGGTTCTATTACCAATTGACAAGAGTAATCATACACTAGTTGATCCTTGTGCGAACCAAGGTGAGTCTACGTTGGTATATGAGTTTCCAACAACTAGTGAGGATGTGAATAAAGATCAACTTACTCATGAATGTATTCCTCTACTTGAGCATATGTGTGGCCTGCTTAAAAAATCTCAAGTTAGTGATGGTGTTTATAGAGTTGATCTTGATGGTGCACCTGACTCTTTAAACATCTTATGTGGTAAAAGCCTTGCTAGTAGTTTTGTTCATAGAGATCATGTGTATGGAAATGTTATAACTGATGGCATATGTCTTTTTAAGGTAGGACTTCTAGGCCGTGTCTTTCTATTCTTGAATGTTAGTTTTCTCTTAAAGAAAAATGTCATGTGTGGTTGTGGGAGTGACATTCTAGGGGAAGAAGGGATAACCTAGGCCTAGACCCTTGGATAATTCTCTCATTTGACCCCGGTACCCTCCCGGAATGTGGGAATTTCTACACTTCCCACTTGATGCTTGGTCAAGACGACAAGAAATGTTTGATTGTGGGTGGTAATGAAGGAAGGAAAGGTTCTTCCTTGTCTCTTTTTGTTGATAATGACCTCTTCCTTTGTACCATTTATACTAAGGTTTTCATGTTCAACACAAAGGACCCGTAGGTATACTCCAAGTTTGTCCCACCTTCGCATGGCATGTGATGTGTGTATTTTTCTAATCCTAACCCTCATGTCATGAGGATGTTTTTCTTGTTTGCCCTTCTTTGATTTTTCAAGGAGCGGATTCAAGGTCGAATCCTTTTTTAAGAAGGGGAGGATGATATGAGTACGACTACGAAGGTGGACATCTATGAGATGTACCGAACTCAAGACTTGGAGTGTTCAAATAAAGTGCAAAGGAGGGCCTAAATAGGCTCCAAAAACAGTCAACATTCTATACTCCAAGGGAGCCTAAAGAGAAGCATTTAACTAAGGGGTCTTTTGGACATTTCACACTATTTTTGTAACCTACTATAAATAGAATATGTTAGGTCATTTACTACTTAGTTTTTGTTGGATATTGAAGTTGTAACACTTAGAAATCTCTTTAGAGAAAGGCCCCCATGGCCGAAACTTGTAACTAGAGTTTTCAACATTGAGTGTGGATTCACTCGGGTTGGATTCAAGCTTGAAAACGCTAGATGCTTGGGAGATTGAGGTCACTCTTGTACCAACGTAAGAGATAGGTTTTTTGTTGTGTGTAGTGTTAAGGGTCCAAGAGTAGAATAGGCTCTTGGGTTCTTAAGATTATACCAACTATTGGTCTATCTATCTATCCTTTTTCTTTTATTATAATCTTGTGTTGTTTCCTCTTGTTTAGTACAAGCCATTTGTTGTTGTTATTGTTCTTATCATATTGTTGGCTAGCTTCTTTTGTTCTTCACGTTTTGGTGGCTGTTTTGGTGTCAAAAACACCTTTGTATTCTTGTATTCTTGTTGTTGTAGTGAATCCGAGAGTGGTCTCCATCTTGGTCCTCGAATTCTTAAGATTTGTGGACTAATTTGGGGTATTTTTCGTGTCTTCCTTGTTTGTGTTGTATCAACTTCTCATCTTATTTTCGATTAATTTTATGTTTTTGATACTTTGTGGTGAATTCATAATATATGCATCTTGCTTTATCTAATTTGGCTGTGTTTGAATCCTAAATGATTGTGGATATTGGTTGATTGGTCCTCTTGAATCGGTTAAATTGAATGATTTAACCTCGTTTGACGTAAATGAAGTTAAGGGTGGAAATTGAAACATTGATAAAAGTGAACATTGGTTTATGTTTATTGATCTTGGTTGAATCTGGTATCATCATGTACTAGGCCAAGAATCAATAAGCAAATCTTAGGTTTGGGTAGGCAAATTTAAAACTTGTGGATTATTGAATGTTTAAAATGTTTATTGAATGGTTTGTCTTATTGCATTTGGATCATTTGTATTCATTTGGCTGGGGAATGCCCCAAGAAAAATTGTATTCATTCACCGGGGAATGCCCCGAAGTATCATGTATGTAAAGGAGGTTCATGATCAAGTCCCAAGGCATCGGGTAAAGCATAGTATAGGATAGATAGAATAGTTTAGGTTTTAATTTTAGCAATTTTATTTTGGTTTGTAATAAATTGGACTTGACATTAACTTTTGGATTTTCTTTTGTTTGGTTTATGTGTTTTATGTGGTTTATTCACTTCATAGTGTCTACTAGCCTATATACTCCACGAAGCGACTGTGGTTGAACCACGAGATCAAGGGATGCCTAACACCTTTCCCTCGGTCAATAAATTTTTTTAACTGAAATCTCTGTTCGTGGACCAGTTTTGAAAGAGTCAAAAATCATTTTGAAAAATGATTTCCAAAGGTGACTTGGCAAACTAGATTATGCCAAGTGGCGACCCTAAATTTTGATTGTTAAAAGTTCTTTTTGGAACAAATTATTTTCTGTTGTCACTTAATATTAAAACCCTTTTCAAACTTAAAATTTAATATTTTTGGTAAAAAGGGGTATGACATCATGAATTAGCCTTTCCTTATTCTGAGTTATCTCGTGATCCTTTTATATCTTCGTCTATTCAGTCTGACTCCCTTGTAGTCATTTCACCCTCACACCCACGTGTGTCTCATATGATTTCTTTTCCCTCTAGGACTCCTATAGATTCTTATTCTTTGGGTTCTTTAGACGTTTCTGCTGATCCCATAATTCAGTCTCCTAATGCAACCTCCTCTTTTGAGACTTCTCCTGGTAGGTCGAGTTCACATATGTCTTCTACTATTCCTTCTACGTCTAGATTTATTGTTGCCTCTCATCCTATGTAAACTCGCTCTAAATCTCAAATTTCTAAGCCTAAAATGCTCTTCTCCCTAAGTCCAATCGTCTCTGACATTGAACCTTCATGTTTCTCTCAAGCAGTAAAGAATCCAAAGTGAAAAGCAGTCATGGCCGATGAATTCAATGTTCTTTTGGATAATCAAACTTGGGTTCTCATCCCTTATAATTCTAACATGATCTTGGTCGGTTGTAAATGGGTTTATCGCATTAAATATAATTCGGATGGTAATACTGAGCGATAAAAGGATCGTCTTGTAGCACAAGGGTTTTACAGACAACCCGGTATTGACTATCATGAAACATTTAGTCCCGTTGTACGTCATACAATAGTTCATATTATCCTTTCTCTTGCCATCTCTTTTTCATAGTAAATTCGTCGACTAGATGTTAAAAATGCACTTTTACATGGTGTGCTTCGTGAAGAGGTGTTCATGAAACAACCTCCGAGATTTGTTCATCCTGACTATCCTCATCACATTTGCAAACTAACCAAATCTATTTATGGGTTAAAACAAGCTCCTCGGGTTTGGTTTCATTGTTTTAGTACATTTCTTCTGGCTCATGGGTTTATTTGTAGTAAATCAGATTCTTCTATGTTTATTCGTAAGGGTTCATCTGGTACTCTCATTTTATTACTCTATGTTGATGATATTATTCTTACTGGAAGTCATGTTTCTCTAGTTGATAATTTCATTCGGTGTCTTTCACGTCAATTTTCCATGAAAGATATTAGTGATCTTCATTACTTTCTTGGTCTCCATGTTACCCGTATATCTGATGGTCTTCATCTATCTCAATAAAAATATGTCTCTGATATGTTGGTTAAGCTCCATATGTACAATTGCAATCCTGTTCGCACCCCGTTTCCTTCCCGAACTTCTCTTTCTCTTATGAATGGTGAGTTACTTTCAGATCCTACTGAATATCGGAGCATGGTAAGTGCACTTTAATATTTAGCTTTGACTCATCCTGATATTGCTTATGATGTAAGTGTTGTCTCGCAATTTATGCATGCTCCTCGTACCACTCATCTGCACTCTGCGAAGTGTATTTTCAGGTACTTGCAGGGTACTATTACCCATCGTATTTTTCTCAAAGCATCTTCACCTGTTGCTACAATGGTTGCCTTTTCTGACGCTGATTGGGCTGATTTCCTGGATAGTCGACGTTCCATTACTGGATTTGTTATATTTTGGGTGATAATCTTATCACTTGGCGCACAAAGAAGCAACCAACTGTCTCTAGATCCTCTACTGAAGCAAAGTACAGGGCGATTGCCTACACTGTTGCTGAAACTACTTGGATTCAACATGTTTTTTCTGAGCTTGGTGTATTCCTTTGGGAACCAGTTCATGTGAAGTGTGATAATGTTAGCTCTATGAATATGACTTGCAATCCGGTGTTTCGTGATCGCTCTAAATATATTGATGTAGATTTTCATTGCGTTCATGCTAAAGTTGCTCAAGGAGATCTCATTGTTCAATATGTGCCCACTCACTTACAATTTACTGATATCTTCATAAAAGGATTATCCTGATCTCAATTTTATATTTTATGAGACAATCTGTCCGTTATTTCTGTCTGTTCAGATTGAGGGGACGTATTAGGACTGTTATTTATTTGTATCTATCTCTTATATAAGTTGTAGTTATTGGTAGAGGATGATGTACTTATATCTTTACAGATTTTCCATTATATATATATACAGAGGCAGGGCTCTACAATTGCTGAGCCATTTTACAAATATATTCTCACAGAACACCTCACGTGTGAACTCTAATCGTTGATAATATGTCAAATAGACAAATTAATGAATGACACATGGATTTCTTCTTCTTTTTTTAAAAAAAATAAATACTGTAGTTTTAAATATTTTTTTATATTTAAGTAGAAAAATAATTTTTATTTATGAATATCCTATTTACAAAATTAAAACTTGTATGCAATCATGCAATTTGTTTTTGGATTTTGACCAATAAATATTTTTTAAGTTAATGGAGCAGTTTTTTTATAACTAAAATTATTTGGAGGGATATTATTATCTTGATAAATTGAAAAGAAGTAACTCACATTGAATAAATTGAAAATGATTTAGTAAAAAATTAAAGAAATTTGAGGACATTTTTGTCTTTACACATATTTATTCATGGATTACTAATCCCATCAAATTGGGTGTATTAGTTATACATCCTACAATACCACGTAGGGTGTATAACTAATCCATGTATTAGTTATATATTGCTCCAAATTTACTACCAAATAATGTATTAAATAATCCAACCATTTAATTCATGGATTATGAAAATAATCCACCCTACCAAACGGCTCCTAAGTGATTTCGTCCTATCCTAGCCGAGCTACAAATGCACCGCAAGGGCGTGGTTTCGTCCTATCCTATGCAGAGCTACAAATGGACCATAAGGGCGGTTCTACGATATTTGTGGCATAAAGTGAAAATTTAATAAGAGGCTTAAGTTTTTCGATAAGAAAAAATTATTTATAATTTATTTTAAATTATTTATTTTTAGTTTTTTTAGATGCAAAATTATTAATAATTGACTGCTTCTAATAATTCTTTTCGATTGATAATATCGTTAATTTATTTAATCTCTCTTGAAATATTGTTGACCTTAGATAAGATGTTATGAATTTTATTTTTGAAAAACTTCTTTCCGCTAAGATATTTATCGTGAAAATTGTAACATTATTTTATATTTAATATAGGCATTCCAAAAAAAAATCAAAAATCATTTTGTATGATTAAGTATACCAAGTAATATATCACCTTCTACGGTATAAAGATATATTGTGAAAAACAAGGAATAAAAAGGTGAGGACAAGTAGCGAAAGAGATAAAAGAGCAGAAAAACTTCCCCCATCGCATCATTAATCAGTGTAGAATTCAAGATCAGTCTCAAAATTCGTTTCAAATTCGTTTCAAATCGACCGCAGGGGAGGGGGGCTTTCACACAAAGTAATAGGAGAGATTCTCTAAACTATTCACTTCCTAAAGTATCTCATAGATCTCATGATTCCTTTATTAAGAAAATGAAAATTATATTTTTAAAATTATTATCTTTTCAAGTTACATGTATCAATTATGAATTTTTGAGCCCCCAGAATGGTGAGGCTTAAAGCATATGTTTGGGTTGCTTTACCTGTGAACCGGCCTTCATACACCGGCTTATACGTGTAAAATCAAAATTGGTAAAAATGTTATAGGACCATGAGGTAAACCTAAAATTATATGAAAGGAAGCAAGTTTAAAAAAATTCTAGAATCTTTTGAAATCCATGTCGACGTATGTAACAAAATAATAGGATACAAGAAAAATATTTTGATGATATAAAAAACTTTAGGTCTCATAATCTGTATATTTAATTCAAACCAAAAACTGCTAATTATATAGAAAAGTGTTTTGTATAGTTGAGAGAGAGACCTATCTTTTTCAATTTGAAAAAGCAGAGGGATTTGGTCATTTGTTGAGGTAAAAGCTCAATATCAATGCCAATGGAGTGTGTGATCCCCCTTTCTTGAATTGTAATTCCTACAAAAATGCACATTCTTTTTAATTTCAACTCATAAATATAGGTATTATTATTAATCCAATGCAATTCGTTGTAGAATTTAATTTAAAAGAAAAGACAAAAGCAATAGAAGGGAAATTATACACCTTCAACTTCCATGTTACTTGTGGAAAGTGTTGGGTTCAATATGTATGAAAAAGGTGTGAATGGAAAATGGAGAGAAAATGGTGGAATGAAAGAGATATCAATTTAGAAGGTGTACTCCCAAATTGGAAAGTTCACTAATTCTCCCACATTGATGGGAAAAGGGAACTTTGGAGTGTTTATAATAATGAACACTTACTCCACATGGTAAGTGAGGCAAGAAATAAGAGATGTCTCGCGCTGCCATCGTCGTTGCTCACTCGGCTTCGGCAGCCACAGCGGATTTGATCGATGAGATCTATCTTTCTGTTTCATCTATTTTCTGATATCTAACACACTTCTTGGATAGATTAGTAATAATCTTGTGTTGAAGGTGTTAAAGAACTTCAAAACTGTTCTTGTTCATACATGAACTTGTTATGAAGTTATTGTTGTTGTTTTAATATAGATTCTAATACCCGTAGCAGAAAAATAACAATCTTAAGGAATAATTTAGAATTTGTATTACTTGTTTTTGGATCCGTTTGAATTTAACTAGTGATTAGAAGACATAAAATCTTCATCGCAAGTTTAAAATTCACTCGGTTGACAATTGGAAGTAATAAAAACTTCATTGTTAACTATAAACAAGAAGTATTTAAAGTTGCTGCATTTTTTTTAGTAAGTATTTTGATATATTAAATTTACTGTCTTGTGGTGACAGAAAAATGGCAACTGAAAGTCAAATGCATGATGATGCTACGACTGTGGCGGCGACTAGCATTGCTACGACAAGCCACGCAAATGCTCTGCAACATATGGCACCTGCGGAAAAGCCCAAAAAGTTTGCGGGCATCGACTTTAAGAGATAGCAGCAAAAGATGTTCTTTTACCTCACCACTTTATGTCTCCAAAAGTTCACTAGTAAGGATGCTCCTGAGGTGGCCGAGGGAACCTCGGACAAAGAGCATTTCATGATTGTAGAGGCTTGGAAGCACTCGGACTTCCTTTGCAGGAATTATATATTGATTGGTCTCCAAGACGACCTCTACAATGTTTACAGTGGAACTAAGACATCAAAGGAATTGTGGGGGGCACTAGAATGAAAATACAAGACAGAGGATGCGGGAATTAAGAAATTCTTTGTTGCAAGGTTCTTGGACTTTAAAATGATAGATAGCAAATCGGTTGTCTCTCAAGTGCAAGAATTGCAAGTAATCATTCACGATATCCTAGCAGAAGGTATATCTTTAAAAAATACCTTAGTTGAACAAATTAAAAATGTTCTTAGTACTCACATAAACTGTTTTGTAGGTTTGATTGTGAATGATGCATTTCAAGTAGCAGCGATCATTGAGAAGCTACCACCTATGTGGAAAGACTTCAAAAACTACTTGAAACACAAACGCAAGGAGATGACTGCCGAAGATCTTATTGTCCGACTACGTATTGAAGAGGATAATAAGGCTGCCGAGAGAAGGTCAAAAGGGAATTCTGCAATTAATGGAGCATATATTGTGGAAGATGACCAAAATAATTCTAAGAAAAGGAAGAAAGTTGAACAGGGAAGCAATCAACCCAAGAAGAAATTCAAGGGAAAATGCTTCAATTGTGGCAAGATTGGACACAAGTCCACGGATTGTCGCGCCCCGAAGAAAAGCAAGAAAAATGATCAAGCAAATATGATTGAATCCACCAAAGCATGCGATGATTTGTGTGCTATGTTCTCAGAATGCAACTTAGTGGGGAATCCTCGCGAATGGTGGATGGATTCTGGTGCCACCCGCCATGTATGTGCCAAAAAATAGTTGTTTTCATTATTCGCTCCGGCTCAAGTAGAAGAAATGATCTACATGGCTAACTCCGCTACTGCTAAGGTAGAAGGAACAGGAAAAATATGCTTGAAAATGACTTCAGGAAAGGTCTCGACACTTAACAATGTCTTGTATGTTCCGGAGTTACGTAGGAATTTAATTTCTATTTCACTTCTAGACAAGAACGAATTCAAATGTGTAACAGTTTCTGGAAAATTATAATTAGCAAAGGAGAAATATATGTAGGAAAAGGCTATCTCACCGAGGGCCTTTATAAGATGAATGTAATGACTGTTGAAATCAATAAAAGTTTAAATTCTTCTTATTTTCTTGAGTCTTATGATTTATGGCATGAACGTTTAGGCCATATTAATTACAAAACATTACGAAAACTGATTAACTTAGAAGTTTTGCCAAACTTTGAGTGCAATAAATCAAAGTGTCAAACGTGTGTGGAATCAAAGTATGCAAAGCATCCTTATAAGTCCGTTGAAAGGAATTCCAATCCTTTAGACTTAGTACACACTGACATTTGTGATATGAAGTCAACACCATCACGTGGTGGAAAAAAGTATTTCATAACTTTTATTGATGATTGCACTAGATATTGTTATGTCTATTTGCTAAATAGTAAGGATGAAGCAATAGATGCATTTAGGCAATATAAAATTGAAGTTGAAAATCAGTTAGATAAAAAGATAAAAATGATAAGAAGTGATAGGGGCGGAGAATATGAATCTCCTTTCACCGAAATATGTGTATAGAATGGAATTGTCCATCAAACTACGGCCCTGTATTTACCTTAATCTAACAGAATTGCCGAAAGAAAAAACCAAACTTTGAAGGAAATAATGAATGCCTTGCTTATAAGTTTCGGTTTACCGCAAAACTTATGGGGGGAGGCTATCCTTACATCCAATCGTATACTCAATAGAGTTCCCCCTAGTAAGACACAATCAATTCCTTATGAACAATGGAAAGGAAGAAAACCCAACTTGAAATATTTCAAAGTGTGGGGGTGTCTAGCAAAGGTCCAAATTCCTATGCCTAAAAGGGTAAAGATCGGACGTAAGACAGTGGATTGTGTGTTCATAGGATATGCTAAAAGTAGTAAAGCATGTCAATTTTTGGTTCATAAATCCTAACATCCGTACATTAATGTAAATACGTTAATTGAATCAGATAATACTGAATTCTTTGAATACATTTTTTCGTATAAAACTAGACATGAAAAGTCTAGTGGGGGATCTAAACGACCTCGAGATGAACCAAGTGAGAATGTACATAATGAAGAAAATACAAGACATAGTACACGTTAAAGAACGTCTACTTCATTTGGATCAGATTTTGTAACATTTTTCTTAGAAAATGAGCCTCAAACATTCAAGAAAGCGATGGTATCTTCGAACTCATCCTTTTGAAAAGAGGCAGTCAATAGTAAGATTGATTCAATCTTAAGCAACCATACATGGGAATTGGTTGATCTTCCTCCCGGAAATAAACCTTTAGGTTCTAAATGGATCTTCAAAAGGAAGATGAAAGCGGATGACACTATTGATAAATACAAGGAAAGACTTGTAGTAAAAGGCCTTGATTACTTCGATACATACTCTCCAGTAACAAGGATAACATCAATTAGAATGTTAATTGCCTTGGCGGCAGTATATGATCTTCAAATCCATCAAATGGATGTGAAAACCGCATTCCTAAATGGGGAATTGGAGGAAGAAATTTACATGAAACAGCCTGAGGGTTTTGTGGTTCTAGGAAAGAAGAATAAGGTGTGTAAACTTATTAAGTCATTGTATGGACTAAAGCAAGTAAATAAACAATGGCATGCGAAGTTTGACCAAACCATGTTGGCAAACGGATTCAAAATAAATGAATGTGATAAATGTGTTTATATTAAAGACACTCCAAATCACCAAGTCATTGTATGTTTATATGTGGATGCTATGTTGATCATCAGCAGAGACATTTCTAACATAAATGCAACAAAATGAATGCTCGAGAGCAAGTTTGATATGAAAGACCTTCGAGTTGCAGATGTGATCTTAGGTATAAGAATCCATCGAACTCCACAAGGGTTGGCATTGTCACAGTCTCATTATATCAAAAATATAATTGACAAGTTCAAGTATACTGAATTCGGTATTGCCAAGACTCTATTGGATTAGAGCTTTGCACTTTGAAAGAATGAAGGTGAAAGTGACTCAAAATTGGAGTAGGCAAGAGTATTGGGATGTTTAATGTATATAATGAACTGTACAAGACCAGATATAGAATACACTATTATTAAATTGAGTCGGTACACAAGTAATCCCAACAAAACTCATTGGATGGCAATAAAAAGAGTTTCAGGGTATCTTAAATACACTCAAGACTATGCCTTGCATTATAATAAATATCCTGTGGTACTTGAAGGATATAGTGATGCAAATTGGATCACCGGATCAAACGAAGTAAAATACACAAGTGGATATGTATTTACTATCAGTGGAGAAGCAGTCTCTTGAAAATCATCCAAACAGACTTGTATTGCTTGCTCCACAATGGAATCTGAATTTATCGCATTGGATAAAGCCGGTGAAGAAGTAGAATGGCTCTGGAATTTCTTGGAAGATATTCCATTTTGGCCCAAGCCAGTGGCACCAGTATGTATACACTGTGATAGCCAAGCAGTAATAGGTAGGGCAGGGAGCATGATGTACAATGGTAAATCTCGTCACATACGACGAAGACACAATACCATTAGGGAACTTCTCTCTAGTGGAATTATCATAGTTGAATATATAAAGTCAAAAGATAATATGTCGGATCCACTTACAAAAGTCCTATCTAGAGAAGGAGTGGAAAGAACATCCAAGGGAATGGGTTTAAGGCCTAGGACAAGTCAGCATGGCGGTAACTCTACCTAGAAGACTGCAGATCCCAAGAGCTAGGTTCAAGGAGATCAAAAAACGTTGTGTCTTACAAGTTTAACATTGTCAATTACCCAAATCATTCTCATGATGTAGACAATGTATCATAAACTAGGATAAGACTTAAGGTGAAAAGTTTTTTAATGATTATCTAAATTTGGTAGATTTGACCAAATAGTTTAATCTATATGATTTAATGTTTAGAAATCACCTATGTGAGGGTGAAGTGGAATCTGCTTCAAGGAGAATGTTAGTAAAGGCCTATTCTCTAAGCTATCATGAAATCGGGACATGTTCATGGCTGAAACGAATAAAACCGTGAGAACCATAAATGGTAAAATATTGGTTGTGTGACATGTGTTTTCTAGGTGTACATTAAAGCTCGACGGTTTAAAGATATCAAATCTACCGATTGACCGAGTGCATCCGATACATGTTCACTACGAAAAGTTCAAAGGGAAACCAACTTATCCAGATGCAATCAGTCTTTGCTTGATGATCACATACTTGTCCGTAAAACTTTTAGGAAAAAATAGTCATTCCCCATTCATGTGGGGTATTGTTGGATTCAATATGTATGAAAAGGGTGTGAATGGAAAAAAGAGAGAAAACGGTGGAAGAAAGGAGACACCAATTTAAAAGGTGTACTCCCAAATTGGAAAGTTCACTAATTCTCCCACATTGGTGGGATAAGGAAACTTTGGAGTGTTTATAATAATTAACACTTACTCCACATGGTAAGTGAGGCAAGAAATAAGAGATGCCTCGCGCCGTCGTCGTCGTCGCTCGCTCGTCTCGGCTTTGACTTCGAATTTGGATTTGGATTTGGATTTGTCAAATGATCGATTGATGAGATATTTCTTTTCGGACAAAATTTATTTGAATTCCAAAAAATACCAAAGAGAAAAATGAATAACGCAGTAAATATTTTCTGTGTTTAATACGCCATTTATATACACTTCAGTAGTGTTTCGAAATATGCATGCAGAAGTTGTTTTGAACTGAACAGATGCTTCAGAAGGATGCACTATTTTGAACTGATGCTTTAGAAAGATGCAATCCTTCAACAAAATGACACACTGTTTCATGAAATGATATGCCTGTTCAGAACAGACATACTCCTTGGACAAACAGACATGATTTTCCAGAAAAGGTGCAACCTTTGAAGTGAACCATTGCCTCTTTTCAGAAGATGCATTTTATGGCTATATAAACCTGCTTTCATTCACAGGTTTAGATACGAAATTTTCAGAATACAAAAACTCTTCTTCTCTTAAAAATATTTTGTGTGATCATTCAAATTGTTGAGTGCGTTCGTGGAATCCAATTATTTGAGGTACTGCTATATTTGGATTGAAGGTTATTTTATCCTGGGAGGAAAATTCCATAACCTCGGGTACAGTGAGGAGAATTATTCCTTAAGGACACTCCTTGAACTCGGGGGACTTGGTCTAAAATTTCTATTTCATCTATTTTCTGATATCTAACACACTTCTTGGATAGATTAGTAATAATCTTGTGTTGAAGGTGTTAAAGAACTTCAAAATTATTCTCGTTCATACATGAACTTGTTATGAAGTTGTTGTTGTTTTAATACAGATTCCAGTACCCGTAGAAGGAAAATAACAGAAAGTACTATAACTGGAGGAGAGAGTTATAATGTATACAATAAAAAGATCAGGAAGGATACACTTAATAATCCACATAATTATAAGCTCTATCATTCATGACTGCAAAATTTTGGTGTATTTTTCTTTGTAGTATTAACTTGAGCTCACAAAATTCCTTCATATGAATAGAGTCTAATATCAGAGGAAATATTTTAGTAATTCAAGCTAGACATATTTGTTGAGTGTACGAACACAAGTTTCACATTGGTAGCTGAAAAGATTGGAAAGATACATAAAAGGTATAGAATCTCATAATGGGGTTAGACTTTTTGGCAAAAATCGTGCGGACTTGACCTAAAGCGGACTATGTTAAGACCAACCACTATTTTCAGATCCCAGGTTTGGTGGAATAAGCATGGAAGATTGATCGGTGCAGGACTCGATTTGCTTACCTTATGAGCTTGTAGATGCACATACAAGAAGAAGCTAGAGCACAAGTTTAGCGAGATGAGCGTGGTAGACTAATAGGGTGCGGGACTTGATTTTCTTACCTTGTGAGCTTGGAGATGCACATACAAGAAGAAGCTAGAGCCCAGTGTTGGTGAAATTACAATAAACTTACAACTGAAAATTACAAGTGAAGAAAATAAAAAGAATATCTTCTTCTTTGGCTGAGGCTCGGATATCTCGCTCTCTTTAAGGAGATTCAAGCCCACTGCAGCGAATGTTTCACCGGTCCAACAGTAATATTCTTGACTTGTCCCCTCCAGGATACAACAACCTTATTACAACAACTCAACAACTCTGGACAAGAGTTGAGTTCAAAACTCCACAAAAAGAACACCTTCCTTCAACTATTAAACTCTCTTTTTACTAACTTTTGTTAACTCTCTATTATCTTGTGTATTTCAAAACCATGCAAGACCACCTCTATTTATAGGAGAGGAAATCTTTCATGCAATGAATAGAAAATGAATGGTAAGATAAATGTGAAGGAGGTTACAAGAGTTACAAGGATTAAATGGCCACATGAGTTATAGGAGTTATCAGAAAACAAAAAGTCACTCCATGGTATTAATGAATTGGTGCAGTATATGAGCCAAAAAAAACCCTGTAGCCCTCATAAATTTTAAGAAACAAATGCTATGCAGCATTAAGATACAGTTTTAAATAAGACATATAATGCCATTTAACTCGAATGAAATTGCAACCCCACACCCACGTTCTAATGCCTTTAAAGTGACCATAATATGGAGTACATTAAGATAAAGTAATGTGATCAATAATACTGAAGAGGTTTTCTATAACTTAAGAAACTAATGCTAAAAGTAATGCATTTGTAACTTAAGAAACATAATGACACTTCAATTCTTATGAGCCAAATTAATATAATAATATTAAAATGCTCAAATACACTATCCCCAGGTTTGGCGGGATGAGCGTGGTAGACTGATAGGGTGCAGGACTCAATTTGGTTACCTTATAAGCTTGGAGATGAACATACAAGAAGAAGCTAGAGCCCAGGTTTGGGGGGATGAGCGTGGCAGACTAATGGGGTGTAAGACTCGATTTGCATATCTTATGAGCTTGGAGATGCACATATAAGAAGAAGCTAGTTGCAGGTTTTGGTCGCCACAAAATACTGATACAATGTGGATGACACACAATAAATCTCGGTGACTCATGGAACCATGGTGATGTTCCACATAGAAGTTAGTTTAAAAAAGACGTGTGATATCTTTTGAGAAAACTCTATGAACTTGATCCAAAACGGACAATATCAAACCATATAATAGTGCAGTTGTGCTGGCTGAGCCCAACAAGATTGTTGAACTTGAAGTAACAAAGTATGTAATTGAATTCTTGAGCAAATTATAGAATGAGACATGCAAAAAACTTACCTTTTTTGTTTAATTTAGCTGATTTTTCTTTTCTTTATTGTTGTTATTGCTTGTCCTCAATAATAAGAAGCAATGGAGATTTATATATAGGAAGAATGAAATTAGTACAGGAACCGAAAGTCTATTTTTAATAATAAAAAAATATAAAATGGTAATCAAAGGATAATAATGAATAAAATATGGTACTGATATTGGTTATATCAAAAGACGACTGAAGTTGTAAATAATTATAATAATGTGGATGTTCATAACTTTTTGGTGTAATTCCTCCTTTAACTCCCACACCTATACTACCTCCTCATTGAGCATCCATTGCTCCATATTCGTCTCCACTTTCTCATGAGCTAATATCATGTTTATGACACCTCTTGAAGTCACTCCATGTAATACTATAAATTGGGGTCTTGAAGAAGATGCTTGATAGTTGATACACTTGACAGAAAAAAGAAACTTATATTATAGTATTCTCTTGTTAATTATTTTTCATTGTTCTTTTTGTCTTGTTCTTTACTTTTTTGGTCTTGCTCTTAATATTGAAATATGTTATCAGTGTGACTTCATCTTTTTCATTTCATTTTCGCACGAAAACTCATTTGTACCCCACTAGCTTGACACCTTCAGGTGTTCGGACCATTAATCCGAAAACTTCACGTTTTTCAAGTGAAGTTAATTTCACTTGAATTGCATCCTTCCATTTTGGCCAATCATTTCTCTATCTACATTCATTGAAAGATTTTTGGTTTCAAATCCTCATCGTGGTACATTATTTTAGTAGCAACATTGTAAGCAAAAATATTGTCAACTACAATGTTATTTTGATTCCACATGTTTCTCGTCGAGACATTAACTTATTGAGATTTCTTCATTCTTATCATGTATTCTTATTTTGTGAAGATACTAAAATTTCTCCAATCTTCAATTGAATCAAAGATGAGTAATGAAGATATGTGCCTTCTTGTTTATGCTACAACTCACACTACAACAACAACAATAAAAAACCCAGTGTATTTCCACATAGTGAGGTCTGGGGAGGGTAAGATGTACGCAGTCCATACCACTACACCCAGGGAAGTAGCAAGGCTGTTTCTGATAGACCCCCGGCTCAAGACAAGGAATAGTAATCAAAGTTATACCAAAAAACCTAGAATAAGACAAAACATAGAGACGCCATATACAGGGAAAGAGTAAACAAAGACTAGTAAACAATCGTAATACTACAAGAAACAAGAAATCATAATAAGAATACTACACCCACCAAGTAATGCCCTACCCTACCTACCCAAAATGGCACTAGCCTTCCATCCTAATGCGCGTCCTCCAGATCTTCCTATCTAGTGTCATGTCCTCAATAAGCCGTAACTGCTCCATGTCCCGCCTAATCACCTCTCTCCAATACTTCTTCAGCCTACCCCTGCCCCGTCTGAAACCATCCAAAGCAAGCCTCTCACACCTACGAACCGGTGCCTCCGTGCCCCTCCTCATCGCGTGTCCAAACCATCTTAAATGAACCTCCTGCATCTTGTCCGCTACAACTCACACTATATTAAGAAAAAAGAAATATTTCTCTAGTTTGATTATGCAAAAGGCTTATGTTAATACAATATCTGGTAGTATAAAATTAATTGAGGGCTCTAAAAAAACAACATTCTTACTACTTGGGGGAACAATATTGGCCATTGATAATGCATTATATTGTAGTAAGCCTCAATGAAACTTGTTAAGTTTCAAGGTTATAAAAATGGCTATCATATTGAGACTGCAAATGAAGGAAAAGGTTGAATACCTTTATATTACTACAATAAATATAGAGAAAAAAATTGTGCATGAAAAACTACCTGCACTTTCTTGTAGATATCATACAAGTATTTGTATGGTTGAATCACATGCCATAATAAATAAAAGGTTTATAGATTCTAATGATTTTCTTATTTGGCATGACCGGTTGGGCCACCACAATTTTAATAAGATGCATAGAGTTATTGAAAATTCACATAGGCATATTATAAAGAATTAAAATATTTTTCAAACAAAGGAATTCTCTTGTATTCTTTGTTCTTAGCGAAAGTTGATTATTAAACCCATCAGTAGCTAAGGTTGGGATTGGATCCCCTGCATTTTTTAAATGTATACAGGGTGATATATGTGGACCAATTCACCCTTCATGTGAATCTTTCAAATATTATATGATCTTGATAGATGCATCTACAAGAAGGTCACATATGTACTTATTATCAACTTGCAATATGACTTTTGCGAGATTGTTGACTCAAATAATAAGGTTAAGAACTCAATTTTCAGATTATTCAATAAAGACTATTTGTCTTGATAATGCTGGTGAGTTTACATCTCAATCCTTTAATGATTATTGTATGTCCACTGAAATAAAAGTTGAACATCCGGTTGCTCATGTTCACACTCAAAATAGTCAAGTAGAATCATTGATCAAACGTCTTTAATTGCTAGCTAGACCAATGTTAACGAGGATAAAACTTCCTATTTCAATATGGGGGTATGTTATTTTGTTTGCAGCGGAACATGTGTGTATAGAGCCAATCGGTTAACATAAATTCTCCTCATTAGAGTTGACTTTTGGTCAAGAACCAAATATTTTTCATTTTAAAATTTTTGGTTGTGCGGTATATGTTCCAACTGCTCCACCACAACGCACAAAGATGAGACTCTAAAGAAGCTTGGAGATATATGTTGGGTATGAATCTCCTTCCATTATAAAATATTTGAAACTTATGACAGGAGATTTGCTTACATCAAGATTTGTTGATTGTAATTTTGATAAATTAGTATACACAACATTAGGGGGAGAACATAAGCAGCTAAAACATGAGATAGATTAAAATGCATTATCACTATCTCATTTAGATCTTCAAACAAATCAATGTGAGCAAGAGGTTCAAAAGATAATTTACTTGCAAAATATTGTAAATCAGCTACCATATGCATTTACTAACCTTTCAAGGATTACTAGATCTTATATTCCAGCTGCAATTGCTTCAGTTCGAGTTGATATCCCGATAGGACAAGCAATTAACACAAATTAGTCTAGGAAATATTTGAAATGTTACAGACCAATTGATCAAGGATAAAAATCCTCAAAAAAAATAATCAGAATGATCACGATATGGTGGCAATTGGTCAAAAAGAGCCTCAAGATTTAACAAATGATAAGACCACTCAGGAGGTTAAAATACTTGAAACTAATGAGAATGAAGAAATTTCAATAAGTTATGTCTCGGCGAGAAATAAGTGGAATCAAAATAATATTGTGGTTGATAATATTTTTACTTACAATGTTGCTACTGGAATAATGCAACAAGATGAGAATTTAGAACCAAAATCTGTCAATGAATGTAGATAGAGAAATGATTGACCAATATGAAAGGATGCAATTCAAGTGGAATTAACTTCACTTGAAAAACGTGAAGTGTTTGGACCAATAGTCTGAACATCTGAAGGTGTCAAGTCAGCAGGGTACAAATGACTTTTTGTGCTAAAACTAACTAAAAAGGTAAAATCGTAAGATATAAAACATGACTTGTGGCACAAAGTTTTTTGCAAAGGCTTGAAATTGACTATGCGAAGACATGTTCTCCTGTGGTTGATGAAATTCAGTTCAGATATATAATAAATTTGATATTTTATGAAACATTTGATATGCGCCTAATGAACGTTGTCACAGCTTATTTGTATGGCTCTTTAGACAATGATATTTTTATGAAAATCCCAGAAGCATTCAAAGTACCTGAAGCATATAAAAGTTCCCATGAAATTTGCTCAATAAAGTTTTAGAAATCCTTATATGGATTGAAACAATCAGGACGGATGTGGTACAATCGTGTTAGCAAATATTTGCTAAAAGAAAGGTACAAAAATTATTCTATTTTCCCTTGTGTTTTTTATAAGAAGGTCTGAATCTGAATTTGCTTATGACTTGACTATTATTGACACTCCTAAAGAGCTTTCAAAAGTTGTTGAGTGTTTGATGAAAGAATTTGAAATGAAAGATCTAGGAAAGACAATTTTGTCTTGGCCTACAGATTGAGAATTTGACAAATAGAATTTTTGTCCATCAATCAACATACATAGAAAAGATTTTAAAGAGATTTTACATGGATAAATCCATTCATTGAGTACCCTGATGTGTGAGCTAACGCTAACACATTTGAGGCTTTTAACTAAAAATAATTGTGAAGTCTTAAGCAACTTTTCGTTGTTTTTGATTATTTTATGTTCAATTTTGCAGAAGAAGCTAAGATGCTAGAGATCCAACAAAAATGGAAGAAAATGAGCTGAAATCGGAAGAAAATAAAGGCAAAGTGAGGCTGACGACATTTGTGATAAGTCGCCAGCCTTGTGATAAGCTTTCAAGATCATCGTCAGCCATAGACAGGAAATTGGCCTAAGTTAGAAGCTGTGACGACATTTCGTGATAGGTCGTCAAGGAGATGATAAGCTATCAAGAATGTCGCCAGCCTAAGGCAGCACATGAGAACTGAAGCAAAGATTTAACGATATTTTGTGATAGGCCGTCAAGAGTCTGATAGGACGTCAAGTTTATCGCCAGCCTTAAGCAGAAGATGCAAATCTGAAGAAGGGGCTAACGACATTTGTGATAAGTCGTCATCCTCCTGATAAGTTATCACGATTGGCGTCACCTAATCCGAGAAACCTCTGAACTTTATTATTTTGTTTCCATAATTAGGCTTAACTATTTAAAGCATTGGTTAGGGTTTTTCTAAGGGAGGAGTTCCACACCTTGAGTTTGGAGATACAATACTTTGATATTTTCTCTCTCTAAACTCTTGGCTTGAAAAAGCAATTACTTTGAAGAGATTATATTCATTATTTTGGGATTTCCTTTGTGATTTAATCTGAGAATCTCTAGTTTCATTTCAGCTTATGGTAAGTTTATCTTTCAAAGCATTAATCCATCTAGTTGCTTCGATTATTACGTCATGAGTGGCTAAATTCCTTTAACCTGAATTATGAGATCTAGAGTTAGGTCTTGATAATGTGCTGAGTGCTCAAGATTCAAAAGGTGGTAGGATTTCTTGATAATTCTGAGGTTTTAATTATTGTCTGTTGGTTGCAAATGATAGATAACACCGACTTTGATTTGCTTGAGAAAGAAATCAAATACAGTGGGAAGTGAATTATCAACAGGGATTTGGAAATACTCCATTTAATAATCAGCGTTGTAACAAGGTTGATTAACCTGAGGTAAAATCTGGTCATGAATATAAATTTCCTAAGTCTGAGAGGATTAGGTAATTAAATGCTTAAGTAGGTCGAGAGACATTTAAGCATAACGTCGATAAAGATAACTTGTTGTCCTACCTACCGTGAGAATCTTGAACCACTAGTAGCATCTATCAAGTACCAAAAGCGCTAGTGAACATAATTCTGGTTTTTCCATAAACTCTTGATTACGAACACTGAAACTAAAGTGACCAACAATTACTTGTTAAACTAAAAACCCCCATTTAACTTTCTTTTTGTATCCTTTGTTTGAATTTAACTTGTAGCTATAGTTTCAAATTAGTTTAATCGCCACTAACATTGTTCCCTGTGGATTCGACCCCGACTCCAAAGTTGGGTAAATATATTAACGACGACCGCCTTGCACTAAATTGAAGTGTAAGTTGAGCGTTATCATACTCTAATGGTTGTGAGGTCGCTTGATATAAACAAAGATCCATTTCAACCTCAAGAAAGTGATGAAAAACTTCTTAGTGATGAAACTCCATATTTTAGTGCAATCAGGGCACTAATGTATCTTGTCAATAATACTTGACTAGATATTTATTTTGCAGTAAGTTTATTGGCAAGATTCGTCTCTTCCCCAACAAAAAGACATTGGAATGGTGTCAAGCATATATTCAAATATCTTCAGGAAATAATTGACTTGAGATTATTTTATTCTAATGAATTCAAGTCTGAAATGATTGGTTATACACATGCAAGATACTTGTTTGATTAATATAAGGCTCGATTCCAGACAGGTTATTTATTTACATATAGTGGCACAATTATATCATGGTGTTCAATGAAGCAAACATTATCTGCAACTTCTTCAAATCATGTAGAAATCATTGTCATTCATGAAGCGGGCCTGGAGTGTGTTTGGTGGAGATCAATGACTCAATATATTCAGGAAATATGTGAATTTCCTTTGAGTAAGGATATTCCAACTACATTGTATACAAATAATGTTGCATGTATAACTCAGTTGAAGTAAGGTTATATTAAAGGAGACAGAACCAAAACACATTTTACCAAAATCCTTTTTCACTTATGATCTTGAAAGAAAGGTGAAATAGATGTTCAAGAAAATCGTTCAGACGATAATTTGGTAGATCTATTCACTAAAGCATTACCAACCTCAACATTTGAGAAGCTGGTAGTCAAGATTGGAATACGTCGTCTCTGGGAAATGAAACGATGTTTGCATCAGGGAAAATAAAATACGTGCTACACTCTTTTTCTCTTGGCCTAGGTTTAATGAATTTTTCTGGAAAGGCCTTTAACGAGGCAGCAAACAATTTTGATAAGAATATATGTGTACTCGTTTTTCTTCACTATGATTTAATTTCCCACAAGGTTTTTTCTTAGTAAGGTTTTAATGAGGCACATTATCTACCAATGGACATCCAAGAGGGAGTGTTGTAAATAATTATAATAATGCGGATTTCCATAACTTCTTGGTATAATTCCTCCTTTAAGTGTAGTAACTCCCATACCTCCACTACCTTCTCATTGATCATCCACTCCCTCGTATTTTTCCCCACCTTCTCATGAGTTAATGTCGTGTTTATGATACCTCTTGAAGTTCCTCTATGTAATACTATAAATTGGGGCTTAAAGAAACTGTTTGATACACTTGAAGAAAAAAAAAAACTTATATTATATTGTTCTCTTGTTAATTATTTTTCATAGTTCTTTTTGTCTTGTTCTTTACATTGTTAGTCTTGCTCTTAATATTGAAATAAATTGACCTAATAAAATAGTATCGTAGTACTACAAAAAACATAGGGCATAATAATGCATAAATGTAGTGTTTAACTTGGTCTCAGCTATCATTTAAGTCCTTCAATTTTGAATGTACATAAGTACACACTTAAACTTGTACAGAATTAAATAAGTGGCGACATGCATGTCAATCATGACATCTCCTCTTTATTATGTCTCTATATAGAATTTGGATCTACACGAATTTTTCATCATATTAGTTGATCAGAAAACTTACCCATTGATTCTAGAATCTAGATGCACATAAAATTGAACATCGAATTTTGAAAATTGAACATAACTAGAACAGGAGCAAAGCTTGTGCTAGACATGTTCTCTAGTTTCATATAGTGGCGGACACATGATTTAAGCATACTGGGTGCTTAAAAAATTTAATAACTGAAAAAAGTAAAAAATCTCCTCAATGAGGTTCAAACCCGGGGTCTCCTTCCAATGAAGGACATTAAATCAACCTAAATGTCAATGCACCCAGCCAACTTGTTGTTATTGTGGGTGCTTTTATATGTTTTATACCTATTTTTATATATTTTCTATGTAATTATACCTATTCCGCGTCGAGTTTAGTGGGTTCCGAAGCACCCCAAATTTCAACGTAGGTCCGCCCCTGGTTTCATACGTCTGTGTTTATCCCATTCCATTTTATTTTTTGTTTATTTTTAAACAACCTACTAGTGTTGCACGTTGAAAGAAAAATATATTTGCTCATTGAAAAATTCGTCCAACAGAACTGAGGGAGGAATATGTTTGTTGGTGTCTTTTTTTTTTGCATCGGGTTGGATGGAGCGAGGTAGATTAGGGTGTGTTTTATTTTTTCAAAAATGAAACATTTAACATTGATCATGTGGACTTTTTTATTAAAGGAAGGGTACAAATAAAAAGTTTCTTAATAAAGATGGAAAGTTTGACCCCAAAATATTACATCAAACTTAAATTTAACTTTAAATTATAACTAAAAGTATATTTAGCCAATTTTTTAAATTAGAGAAATAAATTTGACCCCTTTTTTATTTAATAAATAAATGATGAACTAATCAAAGTTGACAATCCTTGGCATTATAGGGTTGTTTAATATCTTTGCCTGCAATGACTTCTTGTCTTTTACATGGCTACTTTCCCACACCAATTAGTTTAAAAAATTAAATACTTGATGTTTGGATAAGCGATTTTATCTAGTGGTCTGAAATTGTAAGATCAAAATAGCATTTGGACATGTAGAGGGGTCTGAAATTGTAAGTCTTGCCTCTAAGGCAATAGTTCTATAACATCTCATAAATGAAAGCATAACATGGTAGAGTCAACTCTTGTCCGTGGGTATAATTTGTAGTTTGAAAGTCCTTGAGCCAAGTCTTGCCTCTAAGGCAATAGTTGTAGAACATCTCATAAATGAAAATATAACATGGTAGAGTCAACTCTTGTACGTGGAGCATAATTTGTTGTTTGAAAGTTCTTGGGCTAAGTCTTGCCTCTAAGGCAATAATTGTAGAACATCTCATAAATTAAAACATAACGTGGTAGAGTCAACTCTTGCCCGTGGGGCATAATTTGTTGTTTGAAAGTCCTTGAGCTAAGTCTTGCCTCTAACGCAATAGTTGTAGAACATATCATAAATTAAAATATAACATGGTAGAGTCAACTCTTTCCTGTGGGGCATACTTTGTTATTTGAAAGTCATAAGTCTTGTCTCTACAATGTAGTAGTGTCAACTCTTACCAATGAAACATAACGTGTTGTTCGAAAGTCATAAGGCTTGCCTTTATAATGTGATAGTGTCAACTCTTGCTCATGAGATGTAACTTGAATGAAAGAAATCGAAGAAAAGAATAAAAATAATAAAAATTGCGGAAAAAGAAGAAAATTAAGAAAAATATTTAAAAAAATAAAAATCAAAGAAAATGTAGAAGTTGAGAAAGAATAGGAAAAAATAAAAGTTGATAAAAATAAAATAAATAAATAAAAATAAAGGTCGAGAAAAAATTAAAAATAAAAATCAAAGAAAAACAAAAAAAAGTATATTTTTTTATAAAAGTAGACATTGAGAGGTGTAAAGAAAAATAAGTAAGGTTTGAGAAAATCTAAAAATAACAAAAAATAAAAAAAAAGAGGAAAGAAAAAAAAAAGAATCAAAATAATATAAAGAAAAAGAAGTTGAAAGGAAAAATGGAAAAAAGTAAGGGTTGAGAAAAATTAAAAATAAAAAGCGAAAATAAAAAATAAAAATTAAAGTAAAATTATAACAAGAAAAAAAATAAAAGTTGAAAGATATAAATATGGAGTTGTTATCCATTATGAAGATCATTTATGTAATTTACCCTATTGATTAGGGGCAATTTCGTCCAAAAAAATATTAGTTAATAGGTAAAGGTTATTTTAAGAAAGCTTTTTTATTTTAGGCTAAAATTTGAAAGTCACCCCAATTTGAGTCTATTTTTTAGATTCACCTGCCAAAAAGTGATCAGTCGAATAAAGTATTTTCACTTTATAACCATTATCTAATTTGGGTCATTTTGGCCATTAGTTCAGATACAGTTCATATACAATACTGATACAGTCCATATACAATATCGATACAGTTTTCAACTTGGGTTATTCTGCCCCTTTAAAAATATTTCAGCTTTTTTTCTACAAATTCTTTAACTGAAAAATATTCTACTTTTTTATTGTTTAGAAATAATAATTAAATATAATTATATAAAAATGATATAATTGTTATTTAGAATATGTATCTATATATGATATATGTCTAGAAATTTTATAGTTCTATCAAATATAAATATGTATAACATATATATAAAAAAATATACAGAAAGTGTATAAAAATATATAATTATTGTATTAAATGTGTAAAATAAAGTACAATTATTGTATACATTGTGTATCGAAACTATATAATTTTCGTATAGAATATTTATATGTAAAAAAACTATATAGAAGGTGTGTAGAATCGGTATAGAACAAGCCAGCAAATTAAAATAGCTTGAAAGTGGAATTTAAATTCCATGGTCATTTCGTGAAAATAGTTTAATTTGAAGTGTCTTTTCTGTCCTTCTCTCCCCCCCCCCTCCGGCTCTTCCCTAATACGCGTGTACCAAGCTGTTCAATAAGTTCTACAAGCTGTCCAACAAGTTCACGACCATTCACACATAGCTAAGCTCGAGATTTACAAAAACTCGAAGTTATGTTCATGCAAATGGCCGTGTGTGAGTTGATACTTGAGCCTTCCGATGGATTAAATGTTTTTAAGTGTGAAGAGGAGCCTTGAAGTGTAATAAACTTACACTCCAAGGCCACCCCTTGGCAAGGGTAGGATGGTCATTTGTTATCTCCCTTTGTGGACTAATATAAATATATAGTGTTAGGGTTATTTTTGAGTTAGTTCATTCATACTTTGGAAGACAACAAACACTTTGTAATTTTTTGGAACTTCTCTCTTCCATTGGAGAAACCCCAGTTCCGAAAACTCACTAGTAGAGTGATACTAGTGTTGTCTCTTGGCTAGAAACTAGGGTCTTGGGTTCTTTGAGTTCCTCTTGGTCCAAGTAAGAGCTTGGTATTAATATTCATTAATCTTAGGGTCCTTTCTCTTGTTAGGGTTCTTAGATCATTTAATCTTGTGTTGTTGGAATCTTGAAGTCTAGTGAATCCGTGTGAGGATCTTTCGATTCACTAGCATTATTATTGACTTTCTTGTTCTTGTTGTTAATATCATCTTCTTATTCTAAAAACATGGCTCTTGAAGACTAGTGAAGCCGTGTGTGGCCTATTTCGATTCACTAGCACTTGTTATTCATCTTGTTGTTCTTGTTGTTGTTTGTTTCTTGTATTGTGAACTTGGTCTCATATCATTTGGTATCAAATATTGTGGTTGATTTTGTTCCAACAAAATCAATCTTGGGTTTGGTAGTTGAAAAATACCCAAAAAAAAAAAGAAAAAAAAGGTTGCTGAAATCTGAAAATTCCAGAAAAAAAAGAGAAATCTGTCCATCTCGTTCTTGGCCGAGAAAATTGTGTTGTGTTGTTGTCTTGTCCAAGATTGGTGTTTGTGTGTTTATACATAGATGTTCTTTTATTTGTCTAGTTTGTTTCTTGTGTTGATTTCTTTCTCATCAACACAAAAGGTGTCTAAAGCTAAGTTGAGCTTAATATATTGACATTGCTATTGTGGACTAGAAGTGGTAGTATGATGAACTTGAAGTAGGCTGAGTTTGTGTGTTGTTGCTTGAATTTAAAGTGGGCTATTGTTGGTGAATTGTGGTTGTGTTCTTGAAGTATTCTTGTGGTATTCATCTTGATCTTCTCATCATCTCATCTCTTGACCACTATAAAGACAAAAATAGATCCAAAAAGGTTGTAAGACAAGGTTGTAAAGTTGTTTGTGAAAAGACTTGCCAACATCACTTCCTTGACTTAACAACCACTTTTTTTCTTAAAACAAGGAGCCTTGTCTTGTGGAACTAGTAAGGTCAAGCCTCATCTTTTTGAGTTGGAAAAAGTTGAAAACTTACAAGACTTTACTTTCCCTCCAAAAGCAAAGTCATCCATTACAAAATTGTGAAGATTAAGGCTTCAAGTTGTTGAACAAAATGTATGGACCCGTGACCAATTTCATGCTGCCACATCACCTTAATCACTGTTCACGTCATTAATTAAGCTCAATTTGGATATTCTAGTTTCTAATTATTGATTCTTAGTTTCTTCTAATTGACTCGAGAACTAATTAGCAAGCTAGTACATTCCTACTAGGTTGTCAATTAGTCCTTTGAAGCCTTGTATTTGTGTCATCGTTTCTTTGTGTTCTTTTATCGTTTGAATACATTGTAACTCCTTGACTCTAGTCCGACAAGAATTTTTTGAGTTTCAAACAAGAATCTACTCTGGACAAGAGCATACTCAAACCTTAAGGATTCATGGGCTACTAGCCAATCTACAACACTTGTAGAACTCGAGTGTGAGTGGTCCGAGAGTGTGTGAGTGAGGAGAGGTTTTAAACTAACTTATTTGTTGCTTGAGTAGGTGATACCTTGACAATGGAGGGAACCACGTATCAAACAATGGATTCTAATGAAATGGAGAATATGAGGGTCACTCTTGAGGCTATGACCCGAGCTCTTGAAAGGTTGAGTACGGAAGTGGGAGCCATAAGGGGATAAGTGACGACTATTAGTGGGAGGTTAGAACAAGTGGAGAGTCAAACTCGAGATGTTTCATCAATTGGACATCATAGAAATTCCTCCTCCACCGTTACTCCCGAAACATGGCCATAATTCCCAAATTCTTCACTAGCTCCGCTAAATGTCGCAAGCCAAACCACTCATAACCCCCTAAACCGAGACTCCAATAGACCAACCTATTCCCAAACTCTTCAAGTTCCACTAGAGGGACTCGGACGTCAAATGCCTCCACAAAATCCGAACCCTTCCTTCCAATCTCCACTAAACCAAAGACCACCTCCTCCATAAAATCCAATCCCTCCAAATCAAGTTCCAAACGTCCAAAACCGTCCTGTCCACTTTGAGGAATATGGTAGAGAGTATTATGAAGGGTATGGAGCCTTTGACGATGCTTATATGAGGGAAGAAGAGATTAGAGGGGTACGTGTGGATCCAAGAAGATACCGAGGGTATAGAGAAAGGGAAAATCGATACCAACAGAGAGACGTAGGCATCAATACTATCAAATTGAGCCTACCTATCTTTAAGGGTGAAAGTAACCCCGAGGTATATCTTGCTTGGGAGTCGTCGTGTGATAAAGTGTTTCAAGTGAATGATATATCAGAGGAGAAGAAGAGTTGTTATGCCATAGATCACTTTGAAGGCTATGCTAACACATGGTGGGAATATGTCAAACAGTTTGGTAATGAGTTGATTGATGCACAACCACCACCATGGTTTCAGTTGAGGTATCTAATGAGGCAATGGTATCTTCCCAAAAGTTATCTTCATGAGTTGCTTGCTAGGTTGTACAATTTGCGACAAGGGAATCAAAGTGTGATGGCATATTATGATGAGTTTCAACAACTCATGTTGAAGCTTGATCATCGTGGAGAACAAATTGGCCATGATATCATTCGGTTCAAGTGTGGGTTGAACAAAGAAATCTCCACTCATCTGACGCTTCACAAGTTTGATACCGTTGAAGGAATTTTCCAAGCGGCTCTTGAGATTGAAAGGGATCTTAAAGAGAGGTCGTCGTTCAAGGCAAAGGGACCATCAACCTCGGGTTGGCCGAGGAGCAAAGATATGGTTCAACCATCTTCGGGTTGGCCCAAAAATAAGGACCAACCTGCCACTATAAGGCTGCCCAAGCCTAAAATAGTCCACAAATTTCGTCCCCGACAAGAAGCTCACAAGTATCCTAATCCTAAAGGGTTTCAATATTTCAAGTGCCACGGTTGGGGACATAAAGCCAATGAATGTCCAAACCGATGCAATGTGATCCTAAGGGAATGGATATTGTATTACCTTTGTGAGGAAGTGGGTCTTGAAAATGAAGAGAATGAGGTCGAGCCTCAAGATGGAGAGGAACCCAAAATGAGCCACATAATGATGATGATGATGATGATTGTGAGGATACTTATCCACAAAAAGGGAAGTGCGTGGTTCCAAATTTTGTAGTAAGGCGTTCCATGATTAGTAAGGCGATAGATGATCCTAGCCAATGGGAGAATCTATTCCATACTAAATGCCTTGTGAAGGGAAGTGTGTGCACTTTGGTAATAGATAGTGATAGTTGTGCAAATATTGTTAGTGTTGCTATGGTGAACATCTTGAAATTGCCAACTACACTTCATACTAGCCCTTACAAGTTGCAATGGTTGAATAAATATGGCAAATTGAAATTCATAAGGCAATGTATGATATGGTTTAAGGTAGGAAACTACCATGATGAAGTGCTTTGTAACGCAATACCAATGTAAGCGTGTCACTTGTTGTTAGGTAGACCTTGGCAATATGATAGGTCTACCAAACATGATGAGAGTTCTAATTGGTATACACTTGAGAAGGATGGACAAAAGGTCATACTTCATCCACTTTTGCCTTCACAAGTGAACGAGTTGCATCAAAGGATGAGAGAATTGAAAGAAAAGAGAAAGAAATCCAAAAATGAAGAAAAAGAGGGGGAAGCCGTAGGTGGGATAGTGGGGATATCCAGGGATGCCTCAACATCAAAGGGAAAAGAAAATATGGTGATGTTGGTTAGAAAGAAGGAGCTCTTTGTGGATCATGATGAGGAGACACCCATGCTTCTTTTGGCATATTGTTTTAACACTAACCCCACTAATTTTTCTATTTCTCCTTTGATTTCTTGTGTGTTGCAAGATTATGAAGATGTATTTCCCAAAGAACTTCCACAAGGGATGCCCCCACTTCGGGGAATTGAGCACCAAATTGATTTTGTCCCGGGATCACAATTGCCCAACAAACCGACTTATAGGAGCAACCCGACGGATACCAAGGAATTGCAACGCCAAGTTAAAGAATTCCTCAACAAAGGGTATATCAAGGAGAGTATGAGCCCTTGCGCGGTCTCGGTGCTACTAGTTCCTAAGAAAGATGGGACTTGGCGTATGTGCGTTGATTGCCGAGCCATCAACAAGATAACGGTAAAATATCGTCACCCTATTCCTAGACTAGATGATATGCTTGATGAATTGAGTGGTTCATGTTTGTTTTCTAAAATTTATTTAAGGAGTGGCTATCACCAAATTCGTATGCAACCGGGTGATGAATGGAAAACCGCCTTCAAGACCAAATTCGGTCTCTATGAATGGATGGTTATGCCATTCGGCCTAACAAACGCTCCAAGTACTTTCATGAGGCTAATGAATCATGTGATGAAGCCTTTTCTAGGAAAGTTTGTTGTTGTCTACTTTGATGATGTGTTGGTGTATAGTAGATTCTTATATGAGCATGTAAAACATTTACAATGTGTGTTTGATATTCTCCGAAAGGAGAAGTTATATGCTAATTTAGAAAAGTGTTCTTTTGGTGTCCAAGAAGTTGTATTTCTCGGTTTTGTGGTCAGCTCAAGAGGGGTCGAAGTAGATGAATCTAAGATTGATGCTATCAAAAATTGGCCAACTCCCAAAACCATAGGTGAAGTGAGAAGCTTCCACGGGTTGGCTAGTTTTTATAGACGTTTTGTCAAAGGATTTATCACCATTGCCGCCTCCTTGACCGAAGTGATTAAAAAGGATCGGCCTTTCAAGTGGGGAGATGAACAAGCTAAGACCTTCAAGGACTTGAAAGTTATGCTCATCTCGGCCCCTTTGTTACAATTGGCGAATTTTAACAAGACTTTTGAGGTTGAATGTTATGCTAGCAAATTTGGTATAGGCACGGATTTAATGCAAGAATTGAAGCCTAATTCCTACTTTAGCGAAAAGCTCAAAGGAGCAACTCTAAACTACTCTGTGTACGATTTAGAGTTGTATGCCTTGATTAGAGCCTTGGCCACTTGGCAACATTATTTATGGCCTAAAAAATTCATGATCCAAACGGACCATGATTCCTTGAAGCATCTTCGGTCACAAGATAAGCTTAACAAATGGCATGCCAAGTGGATTAAGTTTCTTGAAACTTTTCCTTATGTTATTCATTACAAAAAGGGTAAGGACAATGTGGTTGTCGATGTTTTGTCTCAAAAACACGTTCTTGTGTCTACTTTGTCTTCAAAATTGATGGATTTTGAGATCTTAAAGGAATTGTATCCCGAGGACCCTCACTTTGCTCCTATCTATAGGGAATGTGAAGAATAGGGTAGGGACAAGTGGGATTCGGCTAGGGGTTCAAATCTCTATGCCAAGTTTAATGGTTAATTGTTTAAAAGTAGGCGATTGTGTGTACCCTCTAGATCTTGGAGAGAGTTATTTATGAGAGAAGCACACAATGGCGGTCTAATGGGTCACTTTGGGGTTGAAAAGACCCTTGGAAGATTGGAGGAGCAATTCTATTGCCTAAAAATGCACAATGATGTGTCTAGGATTTCCGGCCAATGTGTAGATTGCAAAGGAGCCAAATCTTGGCTCCAACCTCATGGGTTGTACACCCCTCTACCCACCCCTTTACATCCTTGGCTTGATATATCTATGGATTTTGTGTTAGGGTTTCCAAGTACTAGAAGAGGTCGGGATAGTATCTTTGTTGTGGTTGATCGGTTTTCTAAGATGACACACTTTATTCCATGCTCTAAATGTGATGATGCACCTAGTGTGGCCTCTTTGTTTGTTGATAATGTTGTCAAGTTTCATGGTGTTCCGAGGACCATTGTGAGTGATAGGGACTCTAAGTTCCTAAGTCACTATTGGAAGTTCATGTGGGTAAGGCTTGGTACCAAGTTGTTGTTCTCCATTTTTTGCCACCCACAAACCGATGGCCAAACGAAACTAGTAAATAGGACTTTGGGTGCTATGCTACGTTCCATGATTATGGAAAAATTGACTTCTTGCGGTAACACCTACCATTAATTGAGTTTGTCTATAATCGTGCCATACACTCAAGTATGGGAATGACTCCCTTTGAGTGTGTATACGGCCTCAACCCCCTTACCCTTTTGAATTTAACTCCTTTGCCAAGTGATCTTATAATTAGCCTAGATGGAAGAAAGCGGGCAGATTTTATGAAAAAGTTGCATGAGAAGGTGCAGCTTTGACTTGAGAATAAAAATCAAGAGATTGCAAACCGGGCAAACAAAGAAAGAAAGAAACTCATTCTTGAACCGGGAGATTGGGTGTGGGTGCACCTTAGGAAGGATTGGTTTCCATCTCAAAGGAATACCAAATTGATGCCAAGGGGTGATGGTCCATTCCAAGTACTTGAAAGAATCAATGATAATGCCTACAAGATTGACCTTCCCTCGGAATACCAAGTGCACAACACTTTCAACGTGTGTGATCTTTCTCTAGTGGATGCGGTTGAGGATGACCAAATGTCAAATTTGAGGTCAAATTACTCTCAAGATAGAGAGGATGATACGGGTGTACCAAGCTATCCAACAAGTTCTACAAGCTGTCCAACAAGTTCACGACCATTCACACGTAGCTAAGCTCGGGAGTTACACAAACTCCAAGTTATGTTCATGCAAATGGCCGTGTGTGAGTTGGTACTTGAGCCTTCCAATGTATTAAATGTTTTTAAGTATGTAGAGGAGCCTTGAAGTGTAATAAACTTACACTCCAAGGACACTCCTTGGCAAGGGTAGGATGGTCATTTGTTATCTTCCTTTGTGTACTAATATAAATATATAGTGTTAGGGTTATTTTTGAGTTAGTTCATTCATATTTTGGAAGACAACAAACAATTTGTAATATTTTAGAACTTCACTCTTCCATTGGAGAAGCCCCAGTTCCGAAAACTCACTAGTAGAGTGATACTAGTGTTGTCTCTTGGCTAGAAACTAGGGTCTTGGGTTCTTTGAGTTCCTCTTGGTCCAAGTAAGATCTTGGTATTAATATTCATTAATCTTAGGGTCCTTTCTCTTGTTAGGGTTCTTAGATCATTGAATATTGTGTGTCAAGTTATTATCCCTCTTGTAATCTTGTTAATCTTGTAATGTTGGAATCTTGATGTATAGTGAAGCCGTGTGAGGATCTTTCGATTCACTAGCATTATTATTGACTTGTTTGTTCTTGTTGTTAATATCATTTTCTTTTTCTAAAAACGTGACTCTTGAAGACTAGTGAAGCCGTGTGTGGCCTATTTCAATTCACTAGCACTTGTTGTTCATCTTGTTGTTCTTGTTGTTGTTTGTTTCTTGTGTTGTGAACTTGGTCTCATATCACGCCCCCCCCCCCCCCAAAAAAAAGCAAAATAAAAAGTAAATTGGGGTTTTGGGGTGTAGGTGACAAAAGAGTTTGAAAATGAGGTGTAGGTGACACAAGTCTTGATAATTAAGTATAGGTGACAATTACTTTATTAAGGATTAAGAAAGTAAGAAAGTTTTATAGAAACGAAGGGAAAAAGGCACGTTTCTCTCTCTTCTCATTTATTGGAGTTTTCTCTCTCTTCACAATTTTTGTTGTTTGTTGTTGTTGTTGTTTTATTCATCTTCTACTTCATTATCATCATCTTGTTCTTCATTATTATCTCTCCTTGTTCATCATCATCTTCTTGTTGTTGAATATTATTGTTGTTACTGCTACTTTTGCTACTTGATCAAATTTTTTTAGGTCAAATTTTATTCGTATATCACTTAGGCATTACTTATAGGTGATTTTAGTAAGTAAAATTATAATTTTTAGTTGAATTTCTTATCTGGGTGTATCTGCTACTGTTGTTTTTTCAACAATGGATAAAACATGCAACATGAATTCAACAGATAAGTAATCTGTTGCAATATATATGACTAATTTGTTATGCAGATTAGTAATCTGTTGCAACATATATGATCTATTGCGTAGATTAGTAATCTGTTGCAACATATATGACCAATCTGTTGCAACATATATGACTAATCTTTTGCAACAGATTACTCATCTATTGGATTTGTATTATAGTGTTGTAACATGAATCCAACATATGGGTCATCTATTGCAACAGATTACTCACTTGTTGCAACAAATAACTCATATGTTGGATTCATGTTGCAAGTTCTGTCCATTGTAGCAGTAGCAGATATAACAAATAAAAAATTCAACAAAAATCATAATTATACTTATAAAATCACCTATGAAGTAATGTCCAAGTGATATATGAACAAAATTTGACCTAAAAAATTCCAAAAATTTCAGCAAGGGCACAACGATAAGTGAAACACATGAAAAATTTCATGAAACAGGTAAAGAAGATAAAAATAGTATATCATACATCTAATACAAAAGGATCGAGGGGACAAGCGTTTGAGTTCTCCTAAAAACGTTTAAGTTCCCTAATATTTTAATTGCTTTCTAATGGATGACCCATCTATTATAACAAATTTTATATCTGTTTGATAATTTCCAATAGATAAATCATCTGTTGCAACATGTTAGTCATCTGTTGATTCAAATTAAGCAGTTATTATTAATAACTAAATTGATTTAGCTAAAATTAAAGGCAAGTTTTCAAGACAATGGGACAAACATTTGAGTTCTCCTAAATATATTTGAGTTCTCTAGTATTTTAATTATTTTCCAACAGATGATCTATTTATTGCAACAAGTTATTCATCTGTTGCAACAAATGCTTATAACAGGTTAGTCATTTGTTGATTCAAATTAAGCAATTATTAATAATAGTTAAATTGATTTAATTAAAATTGAAGACAAGGGGGAAAACGTTTGAGTTCTCCTAAAAAAACATTTGAGCTTTAGTATTTTAAATTGTTTTTCAACATATATTTTGTCTATTTAATAATTTCAACAGATTAGTCATATGTTGCAACAACTTAGTCATTTATTGCAACAGATGTCTATATTTTTTTGATAATTTTCAATAGATGAATTAGTTGTTGCAACAAGTGAGTCATCTGTTGCAACAGATGTCTATATCTGTTTGGTCATTTTCAATAGTTGTTTTTATCTGTTTGGTCATTTTCAATAGATTACTCATTTGTTGTAACATGTTAGTCATCTATTGATTCAAATTAAGTCATTATTAGTAATAACTAAATTGATTACTAAAATAAAATATGAATTAATAAGTTCAATTACAATTTCAATTAATCGCATGGTAATTACACGATCAACTAAGTTTGTTCGTCCTGGGTAGAGTGATCAATTAACCAATTTTATTTGAAATGATTCAAACTAAGACATCATTAGAAATAACTATATTAATTTAACTAACATTAAAGATGAATTAGTAAGTTCAATTACAATTTTAATTAATCTCATACTAATTACATAATCAATTAAGTATTTCATACTGAGTAGAATGATTAATTGACCAATTTTATTTGAAATAATTCAGATTAAACCATTATTAGAAATAACTATATTGATTTAACTATAATTAAAGATGAATTAGTAAGTTCAATTACGATTTCAATTAATCTCATAGTAATTACATGATCAATTAAGTGTTTCATCCTTAGTAGAATAATTAATTGATCAATTTTATTTGAAATGATTCAAATTAAGCCATTATTAGTAATAACTATGTTGATTTAACTAAAACTAAACATGAATTCATGAGTTCACTTACAATTTCAATTAATCTCATAGTAATTACATGATTATCTAAGTGTATTTGTTCCGAGTAGAGTGATCAATCGACCAATTTTATTTGAAATGATTCAAATTAAGTCACTATTAGTAATAACTAAATTGATTTAACTAAAATTAAAGATAAACTTACAATTTCAATGAATTTCATAGTAATTAAATGATCAACTAAGTGTATTCGTCATAAGTAGAGTGATCAATTGGCCAATTTTATTTGAAATGAATCAAATTAAGCCATTATTCATAATAACTAAATTGATATAACTAAAATTAAAGATGAATTGATAAGTTCACTTACAATTTCAATTAATCTCATATTAATTACATGATCAATTATGTGTATTCATCTCGAGAAGAGTGATCAAAATCGACCAATTTTATTTGAAATGATTCAAATTAAGTCATTAGCAGTAATAACTAAATTGATTTTAACTAAATTAAAGATGAATTGATAAGTTCACTTATAATTTCAATTAATGTATTCGTCCTTAATAGAATGATCAATTGATAAATTTTATTTGAAATGATTCAAATTAAATAATTATTAGTAATAACTAAATTGATTTAACTAAAATTAAAGACAAGACCTTACACAAGAGGGAATATATTTGAGTTCTCTTAAAAACATCTGAGCTTTAGTATTTTAAACTATTTTCTAACATATATCCTATATGTTTGATGATTTTCAACAGATGAGTCATATGTTGCAGCAACTTAGTCATCTGTTGCAACAGATGTCTAAATTTGTTTGATAATTGTCAATAGATGAGTCATTTATTGCAACAAGTTAGTCATCTGTTGCAACATATGTCTATATTTGTTTGGTCATTTCCAACAAATGTCTTTATTTGTTTGGTCATTTTCAACAGATTACTCATCTTTAGCAACATGTTAGTCATCTATTGATTCATATTAAGCCATTATATTAGTAATTACTAAATTGATTTAACTAGAATTAAACAGAAATTAATAAGTTCAATTACATTTTCAATTAATCTTATGGTAATTACACGATCAACTAAGTGTGTTCGTTTTGAGTAGAGTGAACAATTGTCCAATTTTATTTGAAATGATTCAAACAAAGCCATAATTAGAAATAACTATATTTATTTAACTAAAATTAAAGATGAATTAGTAAGTTCACTTTCAATTTTAATTAATTTTATAGTAATTACATTATCAACTAAGTGTTTCATCTTAAGTAGAATGATCAATAGATCAATTTTATTTGAAATAATTAAAATTGAGAAATTATTATTAATAACTAAATTGATTTAACTAAAATTAAACATGAATTGATAGTTTAATTACGATTTTAATTAATCTCATAGTAATTATATGGTCATCTAACTGTATTCGTCTTGAGTAAAGTGTTAATTGAGCAATTTTATTTGAAATGATTCAAATGAAGACATTATTAGTAATAATAACATTGATTTAGCTAAAATTAAAAATGAATTGATAAGTTCAATTACGATTTCAATTATTCTCATATTAATTACACTATCATCTTTGTGTGTTCGTTCTGAGTAGAGTGATCAATTGACTAATTTTATTTGAAATGATTCAAATCAAGCCATTATTAGTAATAGATAAATTGATTTAATAATTACAATTTTAATTAATCTCATAGTAATTACATGATCATTTAAGTGTATAACCTATTGCAACAGATTTAACCTGTTGCAACATATGAGTCATCTGTTGGAAATTATCAAACAAATATACACATATGTTGCAACATATTGTTCATCTGTTGTAACAAATGTCTTTATCTGTTGGTCATTTCTAACATATGACCAATCTGTTGCAATATATGACTTTATTATTTGTCATTTCCAACAGATTACTAGTCTGTTGCAATAGATGACTAAGTTGTTGCAACAGATGTCTTTATCTGTTTGGTCATTTTCAATATATTACTAATTTGTTGCGACAGATGATCAATCTGTTGTAATAGATGTCTTTATCTACTTGGTCATTTCCAATAGATTACCCATCTGTTGCAACAGATGGGCCATCTATTATCAATCTATCTTTGACTTTGTTGTAATAGTAAATAATCTTGTGTTGTTATTTAATTTTAGTCTATGGCCTTTCTCTCAACAAAACACTTTCTTTCTTGTAATTGACTCTTTCCACTCCCGAATGCTCAAAAACTTACACCTCTCAACATCTTAAAAAATAGGCAGAGTGAAGCAAAATAAGAATAAACTCAATCGATCAAATATAGATTTTCTCATTCATTACATAAAAAATATTTACAACATTAGGTAGATCCGATAAAATAAATTACAAATGATAAAAAATATATATAACCTAATTATTATTATTATTGTCAATCGGAAATTCATTGGACAGCAGACCTCTCAGCCTTCGAATCCCACGAAGCACCCTTGCTCTTGCGGCGCCCAACTCTCACTCGAGTTCATGAACCAGCCTTTTAAGTTCCTGCACGGTGTGAAGCAGAACCGCCATGTACCAAATCAGATCAGTCATATCTAGAACATACGTGAACAAATAGCGTAAAACACTCAACCATATATACTACCAACTGGTAGTTTAACAAAACAAATTGTGAAACTTAACTAGAAAATAGATGCATGTTAATAATTTTCATATTAGAACAAGAAAATAAAACATACCTCAACAGACGAACAAGAAATTTATTTTTGAAAGAGAAGTGATTGAAGATATAATGGTGGTTTTATGCAAAAGATAGAGATGAGGAGACCTATTTATAAAAGATTGAATGAGTGAGTATTGCAGTGTGTGAGGCAAAAAATCACAACCGTTCACCTCTTTTTTAATAATTATATCTGTTAATTAAATCGAACTTGGTGACTTTTCGATTATTTAAATTAAAAAATAGATTTAAATACAAAAAAGGTGAAAAGTCATAACCTTTCATCTTTTTGGTATTTTAGTTATTTAAATTAAATAGCTACAAAATTGTGTTTATCATATTTTTTTCATATTATTTATTTATGAATTATTTTTTTAATTAAATGATCAAAAAGTCATGACCCTTGAGTTCTTCCAACAGATAATCTATTTGTTGCAACATATGGTCCATCTGTTACAACAGATGACCCTTCTGTTGCAACATATAACTCATCTGTTGGAGTAATTGATTCATTTTTGCAACATATGGTTCATCTATTGCAACAGATTGTTCATTTGTTGCAATAGATTGTTCATTTGTCGAAAAAATAAATCAATAGCAAAATTTATTCAATAGAAATAATAACAAATCATCATTTATCAATACACCATTTTTACCATGAGATTAATTGAAATCGTAATTGAACTTACTAATTCATCTTTAATTTTAGTTAAATCAATATAGTTATTCCTAATGATGGCTTAGTTTGAATCATTTCAAATAAAATTGGTCAATTAATCACTCTACTCAGGACGAACATAGTTAGCTGATCGTGTAATTACCATGAGATTAATTGAAACTGTAATTGAACTTATTAATTCATATTTTATTTTAGTTAAATCAATTTAGTTATTACTAATATTGTCTTAATTTGAATCAATAGATGACTAACATATTGCAATAGATGAGTGATTTGTTGAAAAAGACCAAACAGTTAAAGACATCTGTTGAAAATGACCAAAGGGTATAGACATCTGTTGCAACAGATGACTAACCTGTTGCAATAACTAAATCATCTATTGAAAATTATCAAACAAATATAGACATCTGTTGCAACAGATGACTAAATTATTGCAACATATGACTCATCTGCTGGAAATTATTAAATAGACAAGATATATGTTGAAAAGCAATTTAAAATACTAAAGCTCAAATGTTATTAGGAGAATTCGAACATTTGTCCCCTTGTCTAAGGCCTTGTATTAAAGACTTGTCTTTAATCTTAATTAAATTAATTTAGTTACTATTAATAATTGCTCAATTTGAATCAACAAATGACTAACCTATTATAAATATTTGTTTCAACAGATGACTAACTTGTTGCAATAAATAGGTCATCTATTGGAAAATAATTAAAATACTAGGGAACTCAAATATTTTTAGGAGAACTCAAATGTTTGTCCTATTATCTTAGAGACGTCTCTAATTTTAGCTAAATCAATTTAGTTATTATTAATAATTGCTTAATTTGAATCAAAAAATGACTAATATGTTGCATCAGATGATTCATCTGTTGGAAATTATCAAACAGATAGAAAATCTGTTGTAACAGATGGGTCAACTATTAGAAAGCAATTAAACTACTAGGGATCTTAAACGTTTTTAGGCAAACTCAAACGTTTGTCCCCTTGATCCTATTGCATTTGATGTATGATATATTATTTTTGTCTTCTTTACCTGTTTCATAAAAAAATTTCATGTATTTTACTTATTTGTTGTGCCCCTGTGGAAATTTTTGAAATTTTTTAGGTTAAATTTTGTTCGTATGTCACTTGGACATTACTTCATAGGTGATTTTGTTAGTAAAATTATGACTTTTGTGGAATTTCTTATTTGGTGTATCTGCTACTGCTACAATGGATAGAACTTGTAATATGAATCCAACATATGAGTCATTTGTTGCAATAAGTGTACTATGTTACAACATATGACTAATCTGTTGCAACAAATGACCCATATGTTGGATTCATGTTACAACACTATAATACGAATTCAGCAAATGAGTAATCTGTTGCAACATATGACGCATCTATTGCAATAGATTACCCACATATTGTTGCAACATATGACTCATCTGTTGTAATAGATTAGTCATATATGTTGCAATAGATTACTCATCTATTGTAATAGATTAGGCATATATGTTGCAACAGATTACTAATTTGCGCAACAGATTAGTCATATATTGTAACGTCCCGAGTCTGGTACCCCGGACGCTACACGGTGCAAACAATCTCGAAGGACCACTAGCTAACCCATGACTGGTACTTGCTGTGAGCTTTGCATAATAGTAATACTGTAATACCAATATGATTGAAATAAATGCAGAAATCTAGTAAAAATCTGCCATAAGGTTCAAAACTGAATAATACTGAATAAAACAATGTCTGGACAAGGTATAACAATACCCAAAACTGAAAATAACTGTCTGAATTACTCTAGTCTTAAAAGCCTCTAAACTGAACAATCTGAATATGGACTTGATGGGACAATTCTCCAACCAACTCCATCTACTGAAATGCTGAATCTAATGAGAAAATAAAATAAAAGAATATCCTTGAATAATGAGGACAATAAAATAAAAGAATATCCTTGAATGATGAGGACAATAAAATAAAAGAATATCCTTGAATGATGAGGATTCACTATTAGTCTACTACTGCTGGTTGAATGTCTAAACTACTAAGAATACTCTGGGGGCCGTACGCCTGAACCTATGGTATAAAACACTATAGCGCCAAGAAAAGTATGCGTCAGTACATGTGAATGTACTGGTACGCAAAGTGAGGTAAAGCTGAATGCAAAGGTTCATATGCATGACTGTACTAACTGATAACATGAACATGACTGCGTGAGAATATATGCATGAATACATAACTGTAAATGAAGTCATAAGGATTCTGAATACTGAGTTTACTGATAACATGGATTACTGATAACTGATATACTATTTGCTGAGTAACTGTGTCTGACTGTCCTGCTTCGTATGGAACTAGCTGAGTTCCATACTGAGCTGGGTGACTGTATCTGACAGTCCTAAAAATATGTAGAACTATCTGAGTTTTATACTGAAGACTAAGACTGAGATTGTAGGAGATAATCATCTAACCGACATGTCCCTTGTCTGAATAGATTTGGGGTCCAACCTGTAACCCCAGTTGGAAGGGTGTTAGTACCGTGCCATGGGTAAAGACACTGAAGAAATGCCCTCATCTGCCAGGTTCTCAAATGAGAACGGTGGGACCCTCAGCTGTCAGGTTAAGTATCTGACAGGTTTTGAAGTCTCAACCTATGCTGGCTACGTAGTTCTGGAATGCAAGGACTGCTTTTAAAAACCACACCCTCTACTGACAGGTGAGATTCCATCCTTGGGTTCACTCGGTGTTGAATCCTACTCCCATCTGAATAGACACTGAACTGATTATACTGGACTGAACTGGACGGAGTTCATTGAGATTACTAAGTTTTCCTGAGTTCTGTAACTGACTGAGTTCTACTGAGTTTTGAAACTAACTGAGAGTACTACTGATCATGATAAGACTGAGATTCCTCTGTAACTGACAGTGGCTCTAGGCGCACAGCTAAATTTTTAGGTATTAAATACCCCCAGGACTCGATAGCATGAATATTAAAAGAACATGACGCTTCTAGAACACATGACCATAGTCAACAATTTATAATACAGTCACTAAGGGATTTCATGAAGCACTTGATAACCAAAATCTTGTCCATAAATAGGAAAGCATCGTAATATAACACAATTTCACAATTCTAATATCATGAGCATTTTATCAAACAACTGCAAGGCATAGCTTTAGCATGGGAGTCATTTTGAACATGAGAGTATATCAAGGATTCACCATTTATGTCACAATTGAGTCAAAATGCACAACTTTACTCTCTTAGGCATTTTGACAAACACATAGGATGCATATCTTTAGGCTTAAGCATGAACATTAAACCAATACATCTTGATTACATTAATCAACTAAATTCATAGATTTCAACCCGCATGCTAACATAATTTCATAAAACACATTAAAGATTCCAACTTGGAAATCATACAACACATCAATATAGATTTAATTCACCCCACAACATAGAAATCATAATTCAACATTTTGAAAGAAGATTTTTGAACTCCAAGGGTGGAAGGGACCTTTATATGAACACTTTACATACCTTATTGCTTGAATTTGGAAAGATTGATGGTGAAATCTTGAGTTCTTGATTTGAAATTAATCTCCAAGGGTTTTCTTGTTCTTGAGTAATTGTGAAATAATGAATATAAATAGTTCTAGAAACTCAGATAGTTCTACATATTAAAAGACCTAATTACCCTTAAGGATGTGGTTTTAAAAAACAAAAAATGTGCCCAGCGACGCTACAGACGACGCGGCGCGTTGATGTTACCAACGCGATAACCGACACGATGCGCCAACATCACGTCGGTTCACTGGAAATTGCCTTGAACTGAGGAAAAATTCACCTGTCAATGGGATGGACGACGCGACGCGCCAACATTGTGTCGACCCACTATTTTGGTCAATCGAACATGGTCTAAACGAGGTCTGAAAAATTTGAAACTTGTCTAGGAACACCTATTGACCTTCTGAATCATAAATTAACTAAAATATAGACCATTAAAGGACATTAAGGTCGCGAAATAAGATTGCCAACTTTCAAAGGCTAAAAATAAATTAAGTCTGAAAACTTAGCTAGAATTTTCTAAGTCTGGGACCCTTTGACAAACTTAAAGGACTGAATTAATCTAGAAATTTTATGGGGTCTTACAATATCTCCCCCTTGGAAACATTCGTCCTCGAATGAGACTGACTGAACTGAGAGTACTAGTAGGCTGAATCTAATTACTGAACATGAACATCTGAGACAGTACTATAAGACTGATATTACTGACATGTTGAATTTCATACTAAACATGCATATCTGATGCATGAATACATGACTGAGCTGATGCATGAATGCATGACTGAGAGTACTGATAATCTAATCATGCATATCTGATGCATGAATACATGACTAAACTGACTCATGAACATACGACTGAACATACAATGGTAACTGATACAAAGTTTAAAATGGGAAAAATGAGCATGATACTGAATAAGCTTAAGAAAAGCCATTACCTTGGGCTGAGTCTGGATTAGCGGAGAAAAGATGAGGATACTTGGTCTGCATGTCTTCTTCTGCTTCCCAAGTAACTCTCTCAACGGACTGATTCTGCTAAAGAACTTTGACTAGAGAGACTTTTTTGTTCCTCAGTCTGCGAGTCTGATAGTCAAGGATTTTGACTGGAATCTCTTCAAAAGAGAGGCTGTTTTGAATATCTAGGCCCTCTGTAGGGACTACGACTGTTGGGTCACTTATGCACTTTTTAAGCAAGGAGACGTGGAACACTGGGTGGACTGAAGATAGATCTGAAGGCAATTCAAACTCATAAGCTACTTTGCCAAAGCGACTGAGAATTTTGAAGGGACCGACATATCGGGGACTGAGCTTTCCCTTCTTTTCTAACCTCTTCACTTCCTTCATGGGAGAGATTTTTAGATATACATAGTCACCAATCTCGAACTCAAGATCTTTTCTGTGCATATCAGCGTACAAATTCTGTCAGCTCTGAGCTGTCTTGAGACTGTCTCTGATCAATTGAACTTTCTCTAAGGTGTCTAATACCAAGTCATTCCCTACTACTACAGCCTCACCTACTTCAAACCAAACAATGGGAGATCTGCATCTCCTACCATAGAGAGCTTCAAATGGAGCCATCTTAATGCTGGAATGATAGCTATTGTTGTATGCAAACTCAATTAAAGTCAAGTGGTCATCCCAACTTCCCTTAAAATCGATCGCACACTCTCGCAGTATATCTACTAAAGTTTGAATGGTCTTTTTTTCTTGACCATCTTTCTGAAGATGAAAAGTCGTACTGAGGTAAACTCGGATACCAATACCCTTTTAGAATGCTTTCCAAAAATGAAAGGTGAACTGGGTACTTCTATCTGAGATAATGGACAATGGAACACCGTGCAATCTGACCAACTCTCTGATATAGAGAGTCCTCGGTTGAATAAGAGGTATGGACCGGAAGAAAGTAAGTTGATTTGGTCATTCTATCTATAATGACCCAAACTGAATCATGCTGACGATGAGTACGAGGCAAACCCATCTCGAAGTCCATGTTCACTTCTTCCCACTTCCAGGTGGGAATAATGAACTCTTGTATGGACCCACTTGGCTTCTGATGCTCAATCTTAACCTGCTAATATGTTGAGCATTTAGCTACAAACTCTGTAATATCTCTCTTCAACCCACTCCACCAATAGATCTCCCACAAATAGCGGTACATTATTGTATGAGGACACAACCCAAACTTACTCTGGATGCATCACAGTACACTATAAAGCCATTTAAACCATCTGGTAAAGCCAAGACTGGGCTGAGGTGAATCGAGTCTTCAACTCCTGAAAACTCTTCTCGCAAGAATCTGACCACTGAAATTTGACTTTCTTCTAAGTCAATTTGGACATATGGGATGAAATAGACAAAAATCCCTCAACAAACCATCGGTAATAGCCAGCCAAACCCAAGAAACTCCTGATATCTAATGAAGAGATGGATCTGGCCCAGTTTCTCACTGTCTCGGTGTTTTGGGGATCAACTCTAATGCCATCACCGGAAATAATATGACCAAGGAATGCTACTGAACTTAGCCAAAATTTGCACTTACTGAATTTTGTAAATAACTGATGATTTTTTAGGGTCTGCAATACTATTCTGAGATGATTTGCGTGATCATGTTCATTGCGGGAATAGACAAGGATGTCATCTATGAAGACTATGACGAACATGTCAAAGTACTGCTTGAACACACAATTTATCAAGTCCATAAAAGCTATTGAGGTATTAGTAAGACCAAAGGACATGACTAAGAATTGGAAGTGACCATACCAAGTACGGAAGGTTGTTTTTGGAATGTCACATTCTCTGACTCTAAGATGATGATAGCCTAATCTGAGGTTTGTCTTTGAAAAGTAACTGTCACATTCTCTGACTCTGAGCTGATGATAGCCTGATCTGAGGTCTGTACTGAGCTGGGTGACTGTATCTGACTGTCCTAAAAATCTGTAGAACTATCTAAGTTTTTTATTGAAGATTGAGACTAAGATTGTAGGAGATAATCATCTAACCGACATTCTCCTTATCTAAATAGATTTGGGGTCCAACCTGTAACCCTAGTTAGAAGGGTGTTAGTACCGTACCACGGGTAAAGACATTGAAGAGATACCCTCATCTGGCAGGTTCTCAAATAAGAATGGTGGGACCCTTAACTGTCAGGTTAATCCACCTCATCAACCCTTATCTGACAGGTTTTGATGTCTCAACCTACGTTGGCTACATAGTTCTAGAACGCAAGGACTGCTTCTAAGAATCACACCCTCTACTAACAGGTGAGTTCCCATTCTTGGGTTTACTCGGTGCTGAATCCTACTCCCATCTGAATAGAAACTGAACTGATTATACTAGACTGAGTTTATTGAGATTACTGAGTTTTTCTGAGTTCTGTAATTGACTGAGTTCTATTGAGTTCTGAAACTAACTGAGAGTGCTATGGATCATGAAAAAACTGAGATTCCTCTGTACTGACACTGGCTCTAGGCACACAGCTAAATTTTTGGGTATTAAATACCCCCAGGACTCGATAGCATAAATATTAAAAGGACATGACGCTTCTAGAACACATGACCATAGTCAACAATTTATAATACAATCATTGAGGGATTTCATGAAGCACTTGATAACCACAATCTTGTACATGAATAGAAAACCATCGTAATATAACATAATTTCACAATTCTAATCTCATAAGCATTTTATCAAACAACTGCAAGGCATAGCTTTAGCACGGGAGTCATTTTGAACATGAGAGTATAGCAAGGATTCACCATTTATGTCACAATTGAGTCAAAATGCATAATTTTGCTCTCTTAGGCATTTTGACAAACACATAGGATGCATATCTTTAGGCTTAAGCATTAACATTAAACCAATACATCATGATTACATTAATCAACTAAATTCATAGATTTCAACCCACGTGCTAACATAATTTCATAAAACGCATTAAAGATTCCAACTTGAAAATCATACAACACATCAACTTGGATTTAATTCACTCCACAACATGTAAATCATAATTCAACATTTTGAAAGAAGATTCTTGAACTCTAAGGGTGGAAGGGACCCTTAGATGAACACTTTACATACCTTATTGCTTGAATTTGGAAAGATTAATGGTGAAATCTTGAGTTCTTGATTTGAAATTAATCTCCTAGGGTTTTCTTGTTCTTGAGTAATTGTGAAATAATGAATATGATTAGCCAAAAGAGGGCTAAATTTCGTGTTATGAGGCTGAAGGTCGGGGAAAAAGACCTAATTACCCTTAAGGACGTGGTTTTAAAAGACAGAAAAACATGTTTAGCGACGCTACAGACAACGCGGTGCGTCAAGGGTACCAATGCGATAACCGATGCGATGCGCCAACATCGCGTTGGTTCACTAGAAATTACCTTGAGCTAAGGAAAATTTCACCGGTCGATGTGATGGACGATGTGATGCGCCAACATCGCGTCGACTCACTGTTTGGTCAATTGAACATGGTCTAAACGAGGTCTAAAAAATCCAAAACTTGTTCGGGAATACCTATTGACCTTCTGGATCATGAATTAAATAAAATATAGACCATTAAAGGACATTAAGGTCGCTAAATGAGATTGCCAACTTTCTAAGGCTAAAAATAAACTAAGTCTGGAAACTTAGCTAGAATTTTCTAAGTCTGGGACTCCTTGACAAGCTTAAAGGATTGAATTAAGCTAGAAATTTTGCAGGGGCTTACATATATGTTGCAACAGATTACTAATCCGCATAACTAATTAGTCATATATGTTGCAACAGATTACTCATCTGTTGGATTCAAGTTACATGTTTTATCCATTGTTGAAAAAACAGTAGTAGCAGATACATCTAAATGAGAAATTCAACTAAAAATAACAAAAAACATAAAAAAAAATAACAACCACCAACAAATCAAGTTTCATGTTTTCGTCATAACTTAAAAGCCCTAATTTTTTACCTATAAAAATCGAAAAGAAACGATGAAGAACTCGAAGTTGTTGTCGCCGAAGAATGTTGTCACGTCGACTGATGGTTGAAAATCAAAAAGGAACGGGCAAGAACTCATAACTATTTGTCACCAGAGGTTGAAGTTGCACAAGATTGAAGGGAGAAATTTGGAAAGTTGTTGATTGAGAGAAGTTAGAAAGAGAAACTATCAAGAGAAAGAGAGAAACTATCAAGAGAAAGAGAGAAGAGAGATTGATTTGCAGAGAGAGGAAAGTTTTGTGGGTGTGGGTTGATTTGTATTTTTGAAAAGATTAAAAAGTTTGGAAAATATTAATCAAGTCCACAATTAACCTAATCAAGTTTCTTAATTATGTTTGACCCTTTAAGTTGTTCAATGTCACCAATCCTTCATTTAAGACTTAAAAGACACCTTTCCTTCAATTTTCTCAAGTAAGTTGTTACCTACTTCTGGGTTTTAGCTTTTAAGCCACTTTAAAAAATCCCATCAAAACACCCCCTTAATCTTATTTGGGTAACTTACATAAATCTCAGAATGTTTAAGTGTTACTACATTTTATCCCAACTATTTTGATTAATTACATCATATCTCGATTTTTTAAAATTGTGATACATCTATTTTAACATAATACATAAAAAAGTAATACATTTAAAACTGACTAGATATTTATTTTAGGAAGTAACGGATTTTATTTTAATATGCAGATCAAATCACGTTTAATTTGTTACAAGTTGGATTTCCTATGTACCAAAAATCCGCAATTCACCTCGATCAAATTTCAAATTTGAAGCTAACCATATGTATCATTTTGAATTCTAACAAAAGAATTGCTTGTTCTTCCTTCTCAATTTACTTGGCAGTCAATGGGAGGCCATCTAATTTGCTTATAATTGTATCCTCTAGATCATTAGTAGTCTGAAACTTAAGCAATTGCTTCATTTCTTCTCCAGTTGAACTTTTGATTATCTCACGACAACTCTTTTCTTGCAACGGAAGAAGGGGATGTATGTTCTTTTCGCCAATTGTTTCCTTCGCTAATTTTACCTAGTCATGACAATAACAGCTCTACCCTGTTGTTTTGGCAGTTCAAGCACGAGTTTTTCAGTACAATTATCTTTCAATTTTGGTTCGAAATTGAAGAATTTGGGGGAATTTTCGATTTTGAATTTAGAGAATAATTTGGGGGTTTATGCACAGTTCTCTGCTCATGTGCAGACTAGTACGATGTCGTCGACGGAAGTGAATGAAAAAAAGAAGGAGGAGAAGAGAAATTATTATTTGAATACGTGATACATCTGAAATCTGAATTATTATTTGGCAGCGGAGGATTACTATGTGACACATCTGAAATATGTGTGATACATTCTGTTGTATTTCTATGATTCTTTTTTCAGAATTAGATATTCAATATATATGGTACATTTAGCATACTTGACATATAAGTTGAAGTTTGAAATTTCTGATTGAGTGTGAGTTTGAAATTTATATGATTCATATTAAATTTTTATAAAAGTTCTGTGATTCATATTAATATTGTCTGGATTAGTTTTAAGAGTTTTTATGTTATATTAGTGATACATTTTTATAGTTGAAATAAATGTGCTGAGAAAAACACAATTTAAAAGATGATTAATTTATTCATATGTTAAATATATCACCCATTTATAAATGAATCAAAAAATATAATAGATATAGAAACATTTAGGACATATGTATCACCAATAATCTGACCGCAAATGTACCACTCATACATTGTCAATAAAATATACCATCAATAATGTAACAGCAAAATGTATCACTCATACACTGTCAACAAATGTATCACCCATATATTGATAACAGAAGTATCATTCATATGAATCACCGGTACACTATGAAAATGTATCCAGGAAATTAATATTTTTATATATGTATCAAGAGGATTACAAAATCCATGCACAACTTGTATCTGAGTTGGAGTAATGAAAATTAATATTTTTATATATGTATCTGTGTTGTTTAATATTAACTTAAAATCCATTTAAACAATTAACTTACCTTTTTGAAATAACTGGAAAAATTTAGAATTTAAGTAGTACATTGACGATTTGAAAAAGATGGAGTAATGGAGATGGAAGATGTTTTAACTGATGACAATTTGGGAGAGATTTTAGGGAAGTAAATATTTAGAGAGAAAAAACGACTCGGAGATGGAAGATGTTTTAATTGATGATAATTAGGAAGAGATTTTAGGGAAGGAAATCTTTGAAAAAAAAATTAGCTTGCATGAGATGTGGAATTTTGTTGGTATGTTTCAAGAGTAATGTTGAAAATCGAGATTTTATGTAAATTTTTAAAAGGTAAGGAATATTGGGTAATATAATCTCTTAAGTTTAGGATTTGTGTAATTTAAACTTAAATTTATCTCATAATCTCAAATCATGAAATAAAATTTCAAAGTCTCAAAAAATCTTGATTTGAAATTCCAAATTATGATTTCAATTTTTTTAAATATAAAATTTGATCCAACAAGTTATATTTTGTTAAAAATAACTCATCATTTTATATTTACAACCATATTTAACAAGCATTTATTTTTTATCGAGAAATGCATGCTCAACATTGAGGGGATTGTCTGTATTATGTGGAAGCATTATATTGCAGAATAGTACACTACAACACATGTTCAATTTTACTTTTTATTGAACTAAAGTTCGATCAATAAATTAAATGTTGTACATTTTTTTTAGAGTAGCTTTAATGTATTATATTTTTTAAAAAAAAACTTTTGCATGTTTGTAAGATTGTAAAAGAATTGGGGTCATTCTGATATTTTTCAAATTTATGAAGTTTTTATATTTATGAGAAAAATACAACTTAAGAAATTCAAATTACATATTCCAATAAAACTTCAACTTTATCTCAAATAATTTCAAATTGTAATTTCATCTCGCATGAATATCCTTGAATTATGAAAATTCCAGGCAATCTTATTTTTTTCATATAAAGTTAGTACTATCTGGACAAAGTTGTCCCTATCCCTTGAACTACACATTCGAAAACAAAGAAAATATTTTTTTTTCATGTGCACTCATATTGTTCTAAAAAGCCAAAATTTGCCTCTGCTAGTTGAAATTGAAGGAGAGAATGAGAATATGAGGGTAATTGTATCCAAATTAAAGGGAATGAGGGCGTATAAGATTCATAAGATAGGGCTATTAAGTGTTCGATCTAAAAATACTGAGACCTTCTATGCATGAGGCGCGTTGGATTAGTGTCTTTGTTTTAAATTAGTTGTCATATTTTTTCTTTTGAAAGTCAATTTGAGGTGAAATTATATTTTAAAATGCTAGTTACAATTTACATAATTTAACTCTCGAGAAAAAAAGTATGACAATTAATAGGGGTGGGCATGGTATGGTATATACCGAATTACCATACCGAATCGAAATTTTTGATACCGTGATTTTTGGTATTATGGTATTTGGTATGGTATATGGTATACATTTTAAATTTTTTTGGTATATGGTATGGTATTCGGTATTTACAAATGACATACCGAAATACCGAATATCATACCGAAGTATATTTAATTACATAAGTAACTTTTATATATATATATATATATACACACACAAAAAAAAAATACTTAGAATTAGTATAAAAATGTTTAGACATTGAAACTTTCGCTATTCTATCTTGATTGAAATATCTTTTTAGTGTAATTGACTAATAAAAGGAATTGTTTGTACTTCTTTTTCAATATTTCTACATGTGTAATGTGTATTTATGATACAATTAAGACATACTTTTGAAAAGTCGAAGTAACAATACTATAGTATACGAGTATATTTTGTCAAAGTTAAACAAACTATGATTACCGATTACCATACCGCAAACTACCGAAATCAAAGGTCAAAGAACTGAACCATATCAAATTAATATGGTATGGTAATGGTATAATATTTTTAAAAATTGAATACCGAAATTACCGTACCGAAGTTTCAAATACCGTACCATACCATACCATGCCCACCCCTAACAATTAATATTATGCATAGAGAGTATTAGTTATCAACAATCATCACGTGTTTGGCATACTCTCTCTGTTCCATTTTATTTGTCGCTAAATTTCTAACTGAATTTCTACTTTTAATTTTCATTTTTGACATATCAAGAAAAGACAATTTTATTTTCCTACTTTACCCTTAGCATTAATTATTTTTTCTCCAAATCAATTTCAAGACACAGTATAAACATCATTTAATGAAAGTACTATGATAAAATAATTATATTATTAATTGTTATTTTTAATAAGTATGTCAATACAAATTATGACAAATAAAATCAAACGGAGGAAGTACTATTTTATTACTATTTGAATTGACTCTATTAATTTTAGTTCCAGATGCCTTTCACATTACAAGTGGTTAATAGTAAACGGGTGGTGCACAGGGAGCTGCTAAATGACCATAATTTTTTTGTTATAAAATGGTCATAAATATACAAAGACCATACACCTTTTTCTTAAATAAAAAAGAAGTAAATTTTTAATATTAAATGCAACTAAAATTTATGTGGGATAAGTTATCACTATCATTAAATTTGAAGGAAAATTATTAAATTAACTTTAGTTTGTGGGACCCACCTAACTTCACCCATTGCATTTTCATTTTCTCCCTCAATCTTCAATTTAGTCTTTTTTTTTAAAATCAAAATTTAAAATTAGTTTTATTACTACATTGATCATAATTATTTAAAATATTTTTTAAAAAAGTTCATCAACGATTATTAATATATTGATCTTCCTTTAAAATATTATTAGAAAAAGTTCATCTATGATTAACTAATTTTGAACTTATCACAATAATAAATTTATTATTATATAAAAGTCATTCAATTCTAAAGTTTATCACATTTTTTTAAAACATTAGCTAGGGTTGATAAATATGAGCAATATAATTTTTATAATGTGTCAGTGTTTATTATATTTAAGTATTTTGAATTTTGATTGCCAATGTTGAAATATTTTCAAATTAGACTTAAAAATTAAAAAAATATTTAAATATAATTTAAATATATTTAAATATAATAATTAATAGAATTATTTAATTAGAGTATATATATTTTGCCATAATTGTTTGGCACAAAAATGGTCATAAATGTATAAAGGCTATACTAAGCTTTTCCTTTAAAAAAATAAATAAATCTTTTCTATCTTCTAAATTCAAGAAGTTAAATGTAACTAAAATTTATGTTGAATAAATTATGACTATAATTAAATATGAAAGAAGAATATTTATTTAACTTTAAAATGGGAGACCCGCCTTAATTTTACCTTCTATCCAATCACACCCTCTCTTTTCGTCCTTCTCCCTCAATTTCTCTTTAGTCTTTTTTTTTTATCGAAATTTAAAACTAATTTTATTATATATTAATCATAATTCTTTAAAATATGTTTGGATAAAGGTCATCAGTGGTTAACTAAATTTTGAATTTATCACAGAAATTCATTTATTATATAGAAGTCATTTCATTCTAAAGTGTATCACAAAAATATTTTTCTTAAAACATTAACTAGGTTCAACAAATATGAAAAATATGATTTTTATAATGTGTCAATGTTTATTATGTCTAAAATATTTTGAATTTTGATTATCATTATTGAAATATTTTCAAATTAGACTTATAAATTATTTAAATATAGTTTAAATTTATTAAAATATAATAATTAATTAAAACTATTTAATTAGAGGATATATTAATAGTGAATATAAATAATATTCACAAGTTATCAAATTACCGTAATACAGAGTTACAAAATTACAACAATAATGTGTCTTGATATCTTTAGTTGTTGTTAACTAGGGTCTACAAATGTGAATTTTGTGATTTTCACAATTTCTATAATGTGTCAATATCTATTATGTGTATAATGATTTGAATTTTGACTGCCATTAATGAAATATATTAAATTATATTTAAAATTAATCTAAATATATAGCTTAAATTTTATTTAAATATAATATTACTTAATTAGAGATCATATTAATAACAAATATAAATAATAATTTGCAAATTATAAAATCGTCGTAACATAAGGACGTAAGACGACAACTCAATGCATGACTCTCATGAGTTATTGTTAAATAGGATCAAAACATATGAACTATACGATTTTTATAATATGCCGATGTCTATCATGTTTAAAGTATTTTAAATTTTGATTGTCGATATTGAAATATTTTGAAATTATATTTAAAAATCATTGAAATAAAATTTAAATTTATTTAAATAAAATATTTAATAAAATTGCTTAATTAAAGGACATATTCATAAAAATTATCAGTAATGATTTACAAATTATTAAATCAGCATAACCTAAGGGTCTAAGGCTACAACATTAATGCGTCTTGATATCTCGAGTTGTACTAGGGTCAACGCATGCGAACTGTATAATTTTTAGGATTCTATAATGTGTCGACGTCTATTATGTCTAAAGTGTGTTTGAAATTTTGACTGTTGTTATTATTCAAATTATTTAAATAGATAGTTTAAATTTATTGCAAGTTGGCTCAGACACCACGCCTATAAAAAAATAATTTAAACATAATTAATAATTAGAGGTCGTATTAATAACATATATAAATGATAATTCACAAGTTATCAAATCGGTAACATGAGAGCATAAGCCCCCCACAACATCAGCGGAAGATTTTTTAGGATTGTTGTTAACTAGATTGACACACATGAACTATATGAGTTTTATGATTTCTATAATATGTTAATGTCCATTGTGTCTAAAGTAAGACTCATATTTGATAGCAACTAACCCTTATAAATGATACTAAATTGATATTCAAGATACATATATTATTTATTAAAAATATATTAATAAATAAATATATATATTTATAACTAATATTATAAAAATAATTGATTCATATTTTTCGATAATTTTGTATTGCCCACGTAATTTAATTCAAAAGAAAAGAAAATATGAATCTATAACCTTGTTCAACAATAAAATTCTATTTTAATACAATAATTAAAATAGTAGTGTAGTTAATCAGTTATGCTAGATGAAGAAATAAATAAATAAATAAATAAATAATAATAAAAATACGTGAGATAACATAAAATTACAAGAAGTAATGGTTGGCAAATAAAAAGAAAGGAAATGGAACTTAAATAATGTAAAATAAAAAATTAAGATTAAAAAGCAAAAACTAAAATAGTAATAAAAAAATCGAATGATGAAAGAGGCTAAATATCTATGCGACACCTTTTAATTCGGAGAGAAATTGATGAAAGAGGCTAAATTGTTATTTTTTTCTTTTATTTTTAATTTGGAAATAACTTAAAATAAAAAGTTAGCAAATGGATAATTTATTTATTTTTTAAAATAAATTTTTCGTTTCTAATGAGTGTGATATGAAATGATAAAAATTATTTAATAGGAAAAAACAACTATTAGTAATAGTTTATTTTCACTTTAAATACTTAAGTTATTTGTAATTTTATTTAAATGTAATATTTTATTTTATTCTTTTACTTTAAAATTGTCTTATACATAATTTTTTTAAATGTTTAAAAAATAGGTATAATATTACGGAAAGTATAGGTGTAAGATTTTCATAATATAGCATATATATGCTCGATTTTCATAATTAGGGTCGATGCTTATGAATTGTATAATTTTTGTGATTTCTATAATATGTCAATGTCTACCATAATTCATAACTAAAATACTTTGAATTTTGAATGTTGCTATTGAAATATTTAAAAGTTACATTTAAAAAAATAAAATATATATATATATATATATATATATATATATATATATATATATATATATAGTGTAAATTTTATTCAAACATAATAATTTATAAAATTACTTATTTAGAGCTCATATTAATAGAAAATATAAGTAATGATTCATAAGTTGTCAAATCAGCATAAAATAAGGGCACAAAAACTACAATATTAATTTGTTAGTACTCTCCTAGGTTGTTGTTAACTAGGCCGAATAAACTTCTTTGAAAAAAAGTTTACAAAAATACAATACTAAATTTATATTGTGTCTACATAGCGATTAAATTTTTTTTATCATAAAATCAAAAACTAAGTTTCATCACAATAATATATATGCCGATCTAATTAAATTAAATTTTTAATCATTTGATTTGATTTGATACAATCTTACCGAGTCTTACAAGTAAATTTGAAATATAATTTAAACAGATCAGTGCAACACAGGAACCATCGAATAAAAGATCTGATACAATAGATTAATCATCTAATGCAACACAGGAACCATCGAATAAAAGATCTGATGCAACAGATTTAGCATATGATGCAATAGTTTAACTATCTGATACAACAGATATAGCACAGTTGCAACATATTAACCATCGGATAAAAAATCTGACGCAACAGATTAACCATCTGATACAACGGAGGAACCATCGGATTAATAATCTGATGAAACAGATGAACCTCCTGTTGAATAAATCCTATTAATTCTTCTAACAGGATATGTCCAAGACTTGATGTCACGACCCGACCGAGGCCTTGGCCGTGATGGGCATTCCGAACCACGAAGGCCTGGATGCCCTTCTAACTTGAAATCATATACACCATTCATACACAAATGCGAAAATGCGGAAATTTTAGCAAAACGGAATCATGGTCATAAATCTGATGTAAATTCGATAATAGAAAAGGACAATCCAAAACCATCTAACAACATTTGGAAACCGTCTGCGAAATCTCTACTACATGATTACTAACACAGTCTGAAAACTGGAACAAGGCCCCCAGTAGACCAAAAACCATAACTATTAATAGTTTTTTGAAAGTAAACAGGCCTCCTGGAATAAAGAAGGCTCACCAACTGGACACTGCAACTCTGTCTGATAAAATCTACTGCTTTTTGGACCCCTAGACTGAGCCTTAGAACCTAGAGAGATGAGGGAGTTCAATACAGATGTATTGGTACGCAAAGTAATCCAAAATAAAGCTTTTATACAAATAAAATAATGGAGAGCAATTTTTGTCAAGCTATCATACATGAAATAGTTCTGAAAAAACACATGGGCCCTTTCTGAAAATCATAAATCATTTTTGTCAATGCAATGTCTGATCTTTGTATTAATTCTGAGTTAGGTGGCACTCCCTTACAAGTCTAATATTCCATGGGCTATATGGAATCCGCCATTGACTCGGCGGGGAAGCACCCAACCCGAGTGTGCCGCAAGGGTTGGAGTGTCTGAGTCTGATATGCCACAATGCTCTAGGCCAGCGTAATATAATAAACCCGGATCGACAAATCACGATTTTAGGCAATGAGTTTTCTGAACTCATGCCTTCTTCGGGGAACCACCTAAGCTCTCTCTATGCCCAATTTTTATCCTGTTCTGAATCATGCATTTTTCTAGTTTCAACATCTGAAAAGTCTGATTTCAAACATGAATTCTATTCTGTTCTGAATTACCATGACATAATCTGAATTAGTGTCGTCACACCAAGACTTGCAAGTCCTATTTCTGAGCCATAATGCAACAGGCATAATTCTTTCATTAAAACACAGTTCAAACCACCCAAACATGCAAATAGTATAAAAGATTTCATGTTCCGAATACACAAGTCAAAACTATGCTGAGATTATTCAAACATATGGTGGTCATGTGCTTTTGGCAAAATCATGCACTCTTTCATTATATGAATATTTTCAATATTCATCAACATAAACAACCCTCTCTCTTTTGCAATCGAAATCATAATCCAAATATAAAATCATTCAAGACATTTCATAACATGCTTTTCAAGATGTAATTTAGAATAATTCATATCATATGAAAGATGGAAGAAATCTCAACAAGAGAGGAGTTCATCATAATTCATGCTCTCAATTGAATATTCATCTTTAAACACATCCATACATATATATATATATAATTTATCAATCAATTTGGGGAAAGGTCTAAAGACCAAAACAATACCATCAAAACTTCTAAAAACATGATTATATTCATAAATCCAAAACCCTTTTCTTAAAATATGATTTCTATTCCCATGAGATTTTAAGAAATCCCCGCGTACCTCTATTTAGGAAATTGAAGGATGCTTCTGATGCCTACGGCTTGGGGATTCCAAATCTCCAATTTATTTCGAAAACCCACGGTTGAATCTTGAGTTATTTGGGATTCTTGTTCGAAACCCTAGGGAGTGTTCTTGGATAAATTTGAAGAAAGTGAGTGTATTTTGGTGTACTAGAAATTAAATCCCGTTTTTAAGATGTTAAGGGGTTGGAAAATACCCCAAATACCCTTACTGAGACGGGTATTAAAACCTGAAAATTCTAGGTACGCGCAGCAGAGCATGTGTCGCATGCTCTATCCCACCGGACTGGAGCATGCGTCACATGCTCAATCGCATGCTACCTATCATGCCCTACACCATGCGACACACGCTAATTGCATGGTGCTACTGTTTTGAAAATCAAACGCGCCCTAAACAATGTCCAAAAATTCCGAAACTCATCCGAGATGTTCTATAGGCTTGCCCCATCGCAACACAACAAAAAAATCTAAAATCAGAGGTTGGGAGGATCGAAAATAAAATCCCCAAAGTTTAGAAGCTAAAAATGATTCTAAGTCTTTTCTTACACTTAGAAAATTTTCAAGCTTTTAACTCAACAAGTATACTATTACGATATAACACATGAAGAATTTTACGGGGTGTTACACTTGATTTTTCCAACTGATCATTCATCTGCCGCGATAGAAGACCCTTCTGTTGGAAGAAATTTAAACAATATTGACCATTGATAGTTGTTCCAACAGATCACTCATGTGTTGTAGCAGATGTGTGACTTATTGCAAAGACCCTTCATCTTTCTCAACAGATGAGTGATATGTTTTATATTATTGCAACAGATTACTCAGTCGTTGCTGCAGGTTAGTTAATTGTTCATATGTTGTAACAGATTGCACAGACCATTCATCTTTCTCAATAGATAAGTGATATATTTTGTATTGTCGCAACATATTACTCAACCATTGATATAGGTTATTTAACTTTTCCAACAGATCACTCATATGTTGCAATAGATGATGTTGCAACATATGTGTGATCTGCTGCACAGACCATTCATTTTTCTCAATGGATGAGTGATATATTTTTTATTATTGCAATAGATTACTCATCCATCGCTACAGGTTATTTAACTGTTCTAACAGATCACTCATATGTCGCAACAATGTGTGATCTTCACAGACAATTCATCTATCTTAAAAGATGAGTTATATGTTTTATATTGTTGCAATAGATTACTCATCCACTGCAACAATTTGGTTATATGGTGCAATAGATATAATACTTGGTGAAATAGATTGGTGATCTGTTGGAACTATTATTTTACTATTTTGTTTGTTTGATTTACTGTTATCCTTTTTAACGATGCATTAATAACTATAATATATTTTTATATGTTCCTATTAATTTTAGATAATATGATTCCCAAAAGAACAAAAATCGAATCAAGTCCAAGTAAAGGAACAAGTGAAGCAGCTAGGCTACATCCACCACTCTATGAGCTTGCCTTACAAGCGTTATCTCAATCGGGAGCAGAATATGATGAATACGGGGAGCAGAATATGATCCAAATACTAATAGCCCTTCCACCGAAGATTTGGTCAAAACCTTCAGCATTGATCGTTATCTTGTAAGAATACAATGTGATGGTGCTACAGATTTAATGAGTGATTTCGTGATTTAAGTCATCCATGGGAAAATCTTTCGATGCCTTCAGAAAAATACTTCGAGAACAAAAATTGGATGCTTATTTCAGGGACAGCTGCTTTGGGAAATATCTTGATTTGTCGGAGGACAACAATGCTCTTTTCCAAATGAAAATGGTATATGAACTTCTCAAGCGTAGGTTTATGTATGAAAACAAAGATAAGATGGATGAGGTGTGGATAAATTACTGTGGCATGCCTGTTTGTTTTGGTTGGAAGGAGTTTGTCATAGTTACTGGACTAAAATGTTATCCTCCTTCTCAAGTTATCCTATTCTAACCCCAAAAAAGCACCTCGCACATCCAAAAAAAGTAAAGGCAAGTCGTGTGATCGTGATGACCTGGTGTCCATTGTTGGTCCAAGCTTCAAAAACAAAAATTTGATAGAAGCATTGAAAGGTAAAGGACTTTCAAAGAAGCACAAGCAGTCATTGTGCTTGGTTTGGTTTGTACATAATATTCTTTGGGCGAGAGACGTTAACAACAACATAAGAAACTCTTCGAGAATCTTGAGGTGTTTAACAGCTATATTTGGGGTTATGAAAGCTTCAAAATGACTGTCAAATATTTGTTGACTCCATTAGAGCCACCGTTAGAGCCAAAGACAGTCAACTTGTATGGATTTTCATGGGCTTTCATGGTAAATGTTTCTTTCTTTAATTATGATATCATTCATTTTTTTACTCAATAATGGTTTTGATTTATTGGTGTTATTTTATAGGCTTGGGCGTTTGAAACCATTCCTTATTTGAGACAACAAGTGAACTACCAAGAAGGAGTTTTCTGTCCAAGAATCTTGAGATAGTTGTTGGCCAAAACTGATAAAAATGTAAAATTTCTTGATCTCTTCAACCCCCCGAAGGATGGTGTAAGTATAATTATAATTAAGCTTTTATTTTAATTAATGATTTTTTGAATGATCTAATCATCATTCTAATATATGTAATGATTTATGTTAGATTGTGCATCCGTCGCTAGTTCCGATCAATCGAGAGTTAAAGAGGCTATTTTTTCTTGCTTTACAGTCTGTGCAAACTTTATCAGACCCTAAGGACATCAACAGAATAAAAATGAAATTGTTTGGAGCAACAACCATTACAAGAAAAATAATTTTGGAGGGTGAGCTTGTTGTTGTTGATGGTCTTAGTGGTAATGGAGCTGTTGGTGGTGGTAGTGGTGCTGTTGTTGGTGCTAATGAAGCTCCTCTTACAGTATTTAAAATAAACCATTATGAGTTTGATCATACTAGTTATACATATTTTTCCTCTCCCAGCGAATGTTTTGTATGCAAATGTCAAGACTGCAGGGCGAAATATGATGTAGTGATTAATGCTATTAATGCATTAACTTCTTCTGTAGAGGAATTGACATCTAAGAGGGGTCTTATTCCATCAAGGAGGATTTTATTTACATCCACTCCATTAGATATTAAGTCTAAGAGGAGAAGGAAAGTGATTTCCAAGGCATTATCAAGCATCCAAAAAAGCAAAACTGCAACTCCTCTGTCCGTGTGTTGCACTGAGCAATGTACAATGTCTAAAAGAGAGAAGCATGAGCTAAAAAGGTGAATTTATGTCTTCCAACTAACAAAACAAATAGACACGTATCTGTTTCAACAGATGACACATCTATTGAAAATTATCAAACAGGTATATACATCTGTTGCAACAGTTGACTAACTTATTACACCAGATAAAGTATCTGTTGCGACATATGTCTTGTCTATTTTAGAAAATCAAGCAACTCTTCATACCGCTTTTATTTGTACCAACAGATGACCTATCTGCTGCAACAGATGAGTCATATGTTACAACGGATGGTTCATCCGTTGGAAATTATCATACAGGTTTTCCTCATGTAGAAATTTATCCCAACAGTTAATTCATTGTTGCAACAGAAATATAATCTATTTGGGATAATTATAACAAGAGGAAGACCTATTTGATTTGCTAAAACAGATGAGTTATCCTTTTTTGTTTTGTTGTATCTCTGTGATTAGCATTAACCAATTCTGGCTTTCCACGTGGATGTAGAAGCTACTGCTGAACAACATTGACAATATGCTACTACTCTTTTAATGGAAATACGGAGAACATAAAGCTCAGAAATCGTACGTAAGCAACAATAAAGATCCATGACGAGGAAAGATGAATTCCATAGCACCAGGTGAAGAACAACTTGTCCATATTGAGTAAATCTTTATAGATTGAGCCTGTCAAAGTAATCCTTGGCATCAATACTTAAAATTGTTGATGTATTTGTTGAGATCTTTACCCATGATAATTTTTTTACATTTCATTTATTCGTTGACTTATTTCAGCTTTAATTTATTTTATTTTGTCTATGAATTTTATTTTTTTCTTAGATTTGAACTTATTAATTGAAATGGAATACTAGATTCAAATATTGCAACAGATAATGTATCTGTTGCAACAGGCAACTCATCTATTGGAAAATATCAAACAGATTTAGACATATGTTGCAACAGGTAGATAATCTGTTGGAATTTATCAAACAGGTCTTCCCACTATTGCAACAGATAGACTTAGATAGAAACATCGACATAATGCAATAGATGACCAACCTATTGCAATAAATAAACTATATGTCAGAACAGGCAGAATAATCATTACAATGGATGGAGAATCTGTTGCATTATAAAAATTCAACTTTCATTGGACATAAAAAATTGCCACTACATGTAAAAAAGTAAAAGTAAATTGAAATAAAAAATTCGAAACTCATCGACAGTGTTCAGTTCAAACACCTAAAATAAAATAGGCATCAAGTAGACAGTGTTTATTTTAAACACGTAAAATAAAATAGGCATCAAATGTGTCAGTTTGACACTTTTTGCTGACTTGCCGTCATTTGGCCCCCAACGGTTATTTTTTCCCCTATAGTCTTATATATTCATCTTCTTCCTAAAATTTAACCCTAAATTCCCAAATCTTCTTCTTCTTCATTATCTTTTTTTATCTATACAAATTCTTCAAATTATTTGCATTTGGTCTTTCTTTTCTTCATTTTTTTTACATTTTTTCCAACTGAGCTTGACATTGTTGAGGACATCTTCCACTGTTTTTTGTGATAAAGATTTTTGATATTGTAAGTGCGGTTATGAAGCTCTATTAAAGACTTCTTGGACTCAACAAAATCCAGGTCGTAGGTTTTTTACTTGTAAGATTTCAAAGGTAATAATTTTTTATTTAATTAGTTGATTAATTATTAACTTGTAATTATTTTGTAATTGTTCTTCTTTTTATAGAAACTAGGTGGATGCAATTACTTTGATTGGTATGAAAAACGATACCCTTCACAAGCAAATCATGTAATCTGGGGTTTGTTGAACAAAGTCAAGACTTCTGAAGAGAAACAAAATCGAGCTAGAAAATACTACATTATTGTCGTTATTGCAACTGGTTTGGTGTTGTTGAGCACATGGATATTCAAGCCTAATTGCTGAAATTTTTATGATGGTGATTTGCTACTGGTTTGGTGTTGTCGAGCACATAGCTATTCAATCGTAATTGTTGGAAAATATCAAACAGATTTAGGCATATGTTGTAAAATTTAGGTCATCTGTTGGAAATTATCAAATATATCTTCCCACTGTTGCAACAGACTAGACTTAGATTAGATAGAAATAACATCGGCATAATGCAACAGATGACCAACCTATTACAATAGATAAACTATCTGCCAGAGCAGATTCAATATATTTTACAACAGATTGACAATCTATTGCATTATAAAATCTCAATTTTCATCAGAAAAAAATTATTGCCACTATATGTACGTGTAATTTAAAGTAAAGTGAAGGGTGGCTTGAAATTAAAAATTGTTATTTCACAGTCTCTTTTATATACACAGGCTCTAAGCGTCCAGTTAGTACCCCATAAGCCCAGACCTCTTGTAGGTTTGCCACAGCGTTGTCGCACAAAAAGGTCGTTGACTTAGCCATTTCTGTGTCGGTCAGCAAACATTCGATGTGTACAAGAGCGTGCGAGCCGCACGGGTTACCAGCCTCATTTTTTGGAAGGCTCATGTCCTTATTTCTACCTTAAAAATCCCATTATTTCTTCATCAACACTGCCTTTGGAAAATGATTCATCAGTTTACCCTCCCTTAACAAGATGGGCAACAGCTCCATCAGTGGCTGCACGAGTAAAAAAAGATCTACATCGTCGACGGCAGGTTCGTTGCAGTCATAAACTTTGATCTTTCCCTCCTCGAGTATTTTCTCAACAGCCCGATAATATATGTCGTTCACGCTAATGACTGCAAGAATCCTTTTTGCCTCGGTCTAGCTCTTGCCATATAGATTTGGCCTCTCCCTTCTAACATATTTTATCATTTTTTCTTTATTCAAGTCCAACGTAGAAACTAAGAAATCAAGTCCCGTTCCACAGGCTAACGCCTCAGTATTGATTTGATCGTACTTATCCTTGAGCTTCTTGCAGAAATTGAGGTCCATTATTCTATCGACAGCGTCATAAGCTTTCGGGTACGTTAATTGCCTTTTCCTCATGAGGCAGAGAATTTTATCAATATGCTGTGATATAAGAAGTCAATATAATTGTAAAGATGGTCCATCTGTTGCATAGGGTTCTCTGAATCAATAATCCAACGCAACTTATGCAACAGATGGATAATAAGTTGCAACAGGAACCACTACCAGTTGCACCAGAATACCCAGTTGTTGCAACAGATTTCACATCTGTTGCATAGCTTCTTCTTCATGGGGTATATTAGAAATCTAGGTTAGGAAAAGTAAACTTTCCTTGTCTTCATACCACATATGCATAACTGTCATAGTATGGAAGTCTCGGGGAAGAAAGGGAGGCCTGGGGTAATCTGGTGCACCTGGCTTGGCATTCTTAACCTGTCGCAGATCCCTCTTCTCTTTGGTGCCAAGTTTCGTGTATATGTCCACCTTCTTGAATGGCTCCTAAACTTCAACAACTTTTGGAGAAGGAGGAGTTGTAATTTTTTTTATTTCTGACCGGAGAGTACATCGCTAATTGCTATTTTCTTTCTCCTAACCAACACTGGATGAGTGAATGGATCCCTCACCTTCTTGGATGGTATGACACACCTCTTGGATTTGAATTCCTCGACAGCTTTAGAGATAGCCTCTACTTTTTCAAAGAATTTATCCGGGCTGTTCTTGCACTCTTCGCATTCGCAACGAGAACACAAGGGTGAAGAGGGGTGAGAGGGACCTGTGTAAGAGTGAAAAGGGGTGTTTTCAAACATATTTAACTTTTCTTGAGCATCAACATGCTCATCATCACGAGTGGTAGCAGCATCAGCATGCCTGCCACCAACAACTTTTCCAAAAGAAGCACCCAGATTTGCCTTAGTAGGTTGGTCATGAATAGCCTCAACATTAGGCTAACCTTGCCTAACTGCACTTCTTATGGTTGTTGCTCCAGCCAATTCCTTCTTTATTAACTCCACCATTGGGTCTGCTATAGTATCAACATGACCTAGAGTAATATAAGAAGTCATCACCGACTCCTGCTCAGTAGGTACGATCCATGGATGCACAACCTATAAAAAAAGACAGATACATTTAAATCATATAATATAATAATTTTCATAGTTGGGTTACATTTTAACACAGTCAACTTTTATAGAAGATTAACAATATGTTGCATCAGATTACCCATCTGTTTCATAGTTTGTCGTATATAGTTAAAATTCATTTAAGTCGGGTTTAGAGAACCAGAGCAACACATGGATAATCTGATGTAAAATATCAATCATCTGTCGCAACAGATTACCAATCTGTTGTACCAGTTACAAAAGATGGGTAATCTATTGGGTTACATGTTATGCAACAGATGATCTGTATGTAGCAACAGATTAACAATATATTACATCAGATTACACATCTATTGCATAATTTTCCATAGAAAGTTAATCTATTAGGAGTCGGGTTCAGAGAACCAAAGCAACAGATGGGTAATCTGATGTAAGATATCAATCATCTATCACAATAGAATATCCATCTGTTGCACCAGTTGGCACAGGATGGGTAATCTGTCGCAAAAGTTGTCCCATCTGTTGGACCAGATATAACATCTATTCAATATATTTTATTGAGTAAAATTATTTTTCTTGAAGAAGACGTATTGCATCATCCAGAGGGTTAAAAAGATCAGCCTCCTTAATTTTAGTGTTGCTCTTTGCAGCCAACCACCTAAACATCCTTGGATGAGAAACCTTTTTCGAGTAATACCTTACCTGCTTTCGGAAGGGAGGAATGGCTTTAAATGCCCAAACCTAAAAAATATAAGCAGGAAGCAAGAAAAAAAAGTCATAATAACTTTATTCAATATAAATTAATGGATGAGTAAAAGTAGTGATTAATTTTACCATGAAAGCCCAAGAAAAACCGATAATGTGGTCGTCCCTATGGATAGATTTGTCAGTAAATATTGGACAGTCAAGTAGAAGCTATCATATCCCCAGGGATAATTATTGAATTTATCAAAATCCTCAGCACGCGCCAACAAATCATCTTCTATGACCTTGTTGACGTCTCTTGCCAATATAACCAAATGGGCAAACCAAACTAAGCATAATTTCTCCCTGTACTGCTTTGGTATGGTTTTATCCATGAGATATGTCAACAAATCCGATGCTTTGTAGCCATGTAGAGCAATGCCAAACAACCCATTTATTTTTTCCTTACGTTTTCTTGCCTTGGATCTTTTGCGGGGTGTTCCCTTGGCGATAGGTGGTTCTTTTGGACGATGGCATCTCAAGCCCATCACTATGGGAAACTCTTGCAAGCCAAAAAAAATTGGCATGTCACAGTAGTTGATCCAGATTTCATCCATCTTTTTGCCCCCCTCCTTCGAATCTCCATCATCCCCAACGTACTTGATCCTGCACTTGAGAAGATCATATACCATCCTCATATGAAAACGGGCAAGGGGCTTGGGCAGCTCAAGAAAGCATCTAAAACAGCTCTTCTTAAAAAGTCTGTCTATGTTTTCGTCCTTCATAATTTTCCTAAAACAAATAAATTTACTCTCCATCTGATATTTAAGTACAATTTCACCAGTTAGTTCTTCTTCTTCTTTTGTGTCATTTATCGGCATTGCAACTTGAAACTTGTCAATACTAAAAGTTTTGATAGGATCATGCTGAGATGTCGATATTAATTCATGCCTCATTGGTGATCCATTATCATCATGTCAATGATCATCCTCTTTCTCTTTCTCACTGTCTAATTTCTTCTTTTTTTCACTTTTATTTTCTTTATCACCATCTACAGACTCTTGTCCATGTCCCTCAACGTTGGTTTTATATCTTTCCTCAGCTTCACATTCCCTGACTGAGATTGTTCCCTCTGTACTGTAGCCTTTTTTGGGCGGTCAGACGTTGATCCACTTTCACTTTCTTTTCTTTTAGGAGACATGTTTTACCTACAAATAACAGAAAACAAAAATTACATTACAATTGATGTATGCATAAATTTTTAAAAATACATTACAAACACCACCAATACCTACACACCAACAGCCACCGCAACCACAAACACCACCAACCAATGCCACAAACACCATGAATACCAACACCACTGATAGCCACCACAAACACCACCAGTTGATGCCACCAGAAAACCCCAACAACCAATGCCACCAACAGTCACCACCGGTGCCACCACTACCACCACCAACACCCCAAATACCATCCAATAATACCACGACAGTCAACAGAACACTACGACAGAAACTAGGGTTTTCTCAAGTTCTTCCTACGATTTTACCATCAAAACTTAAAATTGTAAACCCATTCTCGAAGATAATACAACTAAAAGTTTTATTTTTTATCATTAACTTAAAAGCCCTTATTTTTTAGAAAAAAATAACAAATATAGAACTCTTCTCAGACTCTGTTACCTATGAAGACAGATAAAACAACTGATACAAGCAAGAATAAAGTCAAAAATAACACCTATGTGGTCAAAAATGAGAAAAAAATCAATCTGTTATGAAGGGTTGAGCAATTTATTGAGTAGTTGTTGTTTGTACTGTATTGTTGAGTGAGAAAGAAAAAAGTGCGAGAATTCGAGATTTGAAATGATGAAACATTTTTATGGGTTGATTTGTATTTTGGAAAAGAATGACAAGTTTTGAAAATGTTAATTTGGTCCAAAATTATCTTAATTATTTTTCAAAATTATAAAAGATATGTGTAATTTTTAACTCTCTCATCATACAATTTCCAAAAGACTCAATTGAAGTTATAGTTGACCCTATGAACTCACCCCTGGTCCTAGATTAATCAATTTAGGTATTAATCTAACATATGAACTCAATTGAAATTGTATAGAAACAAATGTTCAACCTGCTGCATCAGATTATGCATCTGTTGTAAATTATCAATCAGATTAGGTCATTTGTTGCAACAGATTACACATCTGTTGTAAATTTTCAAACATATTAAGTCATCTGTTGCGACAAATTACCCATCTATTGTAAATTATCAAATAGATTGTTATATATCACAACAGATTACCCGTCTATTGTAAATTATCAAATAAGCGCTACCATATGTTGTAGTTGACCCTATGAGAACTTACCCCCAGTTCTAGATTAATCAATTAAGGTATTAATCTAATATTTGGGGTGATAAGAATCGATTCAGCTCAGAGTGATTGATCGAAGACTCTAGTCGGGAGGAATGCAATACCGTCTCATCATGTAATTGTCAAAAGACTCAATTAAAGTTGTAGTTGACCCTATGAAGACTCATCTTCAGTCCTAGATTAATCAATTAAGGTATTAGTCTAACATATGAGGTAATAAGAATCAATTCAGCTCAGAGTGACCAATCGGCGACTCTGGTCGAGAGGAACACAATACCATCTCATCATACAATTGCCAAAAAACTCAATGAAAGTTGTAGTTGACCCTATGATAACTCACCCCTAGTACTAGATTATTCAATTAAGGTATTAGTCTAACATACGAAATCAATTGAAATTGTATAAAAATAAATGTTCAACTTGTTGCAACAAATTACTCATCTGTTGGATAAAAACAAATAGATTAAGTCATCTATTGTGACAGATTACCCATATGTTGTAAATTATCAAACAGATTAAGTCATTTGTTGAGACAGATTACCCATCTATTATAAATTATCAAATAGGTACTGCCATCTATTGTAGTTGACCCTATGAGAACTCATCCCCAGTCCTAGATTAATCAATTAAGGTATTATCTAACATTTGAGGTAATAAGAATTGATTCAGCTCAGAGTGATCGATCGGCGACTCTGGTCTAGAGAAATGCAATACCATTTCATCATGCAATTGCCAAAAGACTCAATTAAAGTTGAAGTTGACCCTATAAGAACTTATCCCCAGTCCTAGATTAATCAATTAAGGTATTAGTCTAACATATGAGGTAATAAGAATTGATTCAGCTGAGAGTGATCGATCGACGACTCTGGTCAGGAGGAACGTAATACCGTCTCATCATGCAACTGCCAAAAGACTCAATTGAAGTTGTAGTTGACCTTATGAGAACTCACCCCTAGTCCTAGATTATTCAATTAAGGTATTAGTTAAACATATGAAATCAATTAAAATTGTATAACAATAAATATTCAACCTGTTACAACAGATTGCTCATTTGTTGGATACAATCAAATATATTAAGTCATCTGTTGCGACAGATTACCTATATGTTGTAAATTATCAAATAAATTAAGTCATCTATTGTGACAGATTATCCATCTATTGTAAATTATCAAATAGGCGCTACCATCTGTTGTAGTTGACCCTATGATAACTCACCCCCAGTTTTAGATTAATCAATTAAGGTATTAGTCTAACATATAAGGTATTAAGAATCGGTTCAGCTTAGAGTGATCGATCAACAACTCTGGTCGAGAGGAACATAATACCTTCTCATCATGCAATTGCCAAAAGACTCAATCGAAGTTATAGTTGACCCTATAAGAACTCACTCCTAGTCTTAGATTAATCAATTAAGGTATTAGTCTAACATATGAGGTATTAAGAATTGGTTTATCTCAGAGTGATCGATCGACGACTCTGGTCGGGAGAAATGAAATATATTCTCATCATGCAATTATCAAAAGACTCGATTAAAGTTGTAGTTGACCCTATGAGAACTCACCCCTAGTCCTAGATTATTCAATTAAGGTATTAGTTGAATATATGAACTCAATTGAAACTGTATAAAAACAAATGTTCAATTTGTTGCAACAGATTGCTCATATGTTGGATAAAATCAAATAGATTAAGTCATCTGTTACGACAGATAATTATCAAACAAATTAAGTCATCTGTTGTGACAGATGACCGAGCTTTGAAAATTCCAAAAAGAAATTGTCATCTGTTGCACTTAGATGTTTTAAGATCCTTTTTAAAGCAATTTAGGTATTTCCTTTCCGAGATAAAAAAAGTTAAAATACTAAGGCGGTAAAAAATACTATTACTGGGTCCAACTCAAAAATCTCCTGAGTGAGTAGTCTTATCTGGTCTTTTCAATGTCACCGTCTCCTAGTGCCCCTCAAAAATTATTAATGAATATTTAAAACCCATATCTAGATACTCTCTCCTTCAGCCATAAAGTAAGACTCAACTCATCTATCACTCTTCTTTATTCTCAATTCTCTTTCTTTCCTTTTTTTTCTCTCTTTTCTCTCTTCTTTCGGATGAGGATTCTTTTAGATCTCAACCAATCAATATATTTTCTCGACTAAACTGGATGTTCTAATCCCTTTACTTTTTTGACATTGTAGGTACAGTTCACTATTGCTCTTTCCATCTCGTCTTCTTCTTTGTATGTCATTTAACTTAGATATTTACATTTGTCGCTATTAATGATTTACACATTATCAGTTTCCTATTTATTTAGAAAATTGAAGGAAAGGTGACTTTTAAGTATTGAATGAACGAACCATTATTTTTATTAAAATATACGAAGAAAAGTCATCTATTGGGAGAACTTAAAAAGCCTTGTTATCAGTATAGGTTTTTTTATGTCTTTTGTTTGTTACTTTGGTGGTGGTGTTGTTGGGGGTGGTGGTCTTGTTGGAACATATGATGTTTGTGTTGTTGATGGTGTTGGAACATGTGATATTTGTGTTGTTAATGGTGTTGAAACATATGGTGTTGTTTCTTTGTTGTTGATGCTATTGTTGGTGGTGTTGCAACAGTTTCCTCAACTATTGTAAATGATGAATCAGCTGTTGGAATAAATGGAGCAACTATTTGAAGAAATCAAACCAATAGCAAGGCAGGTTTGATTTATTCCAACAGATGACCCATTATTTGCAATATGTCATCCATCTATTATAGCAGATGCCTCATCAGTTGAACAGGTGGGTAATCTGTTGCATCATATTGGTTATCTGTTGATTCACTCAATTTTGTGTTACCCTTTTATACAAACGGAGCAACTATTTGAAGAAATCTAACCAGTAGCAAGGCTGGTTTAATTTATCCCAACAGATGAACCATCTGTTTCTATATGTCATCCATCTGTTGTAACAGATGCTTCATCGGTTGAATATATGGGTAATCTGTTGTATCGGATTTGTCATTTGTATATTCACTTAATTTTTTGTTACCCTTTTGTAATGTTCTTTTTGTTCTTCTCTTATTGACATCAAATGTATTTATCTTGTTTGCAGATAAAAGAAAGTGAAACTGGATCCACTTTTGCTCAACCAACATTAAAGGCTAGAGTAAAGATGAGCTCAGAGGAATAAGCTGCTTGCAAATAAAACCATTTCATATGTGAGAGGTATGTATTACTGATCAACCTATCATGAAAATACACATCCAGTACAATGATTTTGTGAATGTTTGTTCTTGACCTATTAGGCGTTAATCCTTCAAATAAGATATGGCATTCTACAGTTAAGATTATTAGGATCGAACTGGTAAGGCTGAGGGACCAAGTAGGTGGTGTCGATACCTCGTTACAATTTAATGACGGTTTATGCTCATGTTTTTGTGTCAAGTTTGGGGAAGGTTTCAAGTTTTTAGCGGCAGTGTAAATATCCAATAGTGATTTGACCGATTTTAATAGCTCAATGGACTTCTTAAAAGGCCTCCAAAGCCTCGCACTACAACAAACAATGATGGAATTAATAGAAATTCCCCTGGTCCAAATTTATATGGATGGGTTGCTGGAGGAGGCTTTTATACAGTCGAAGGTGTTTGGGAGAATACCTGTGCGAGAAGGTGGAGGTTAAGAAGGTCATATATCATCTCAGGCCTTATTTAAGAGGAAACACAGGGTAGAAAGGAAAGTGTAGCGAAATTGGCTGATGAAATTGACATGAAAAATGAAAAAACTGGATGAGCTGTGAATGTGAAAGTGTATCTAAAAATAAAAATCCATCAGTCGTTAAAGAAAAAGAAGAATGGTCAAGAGGACTTGAGCTGGTCAATTTTCTAGAGACTGTAACTAGCGAGCGTGGCCTCAATGAAGACCCAAAAAATACAGGACCAGAACTCTAAGAAAGAAGCTTCGCGAGCACGGAAGGTGGTAAGATTGTCGATCAAAATTGAAACTTGAACCAACTACTCCTAAATTAAAAATACGGGATCAAGGCAAGGTGGCGATTTCTCAAGTTAAACTTGCATCCCATGCCTCCTGTTTATGGATCTGGTCAAGTCAAAGGCAGTGGAAATAAATAAAAGGCACGGAATGCAAGTTAGACTTCAGAAATTGATGCCTTGGCTTCCCTTATTTTTAATTCAGGAGTTGTTGGTTCAGGTTTTAATTCTGACCGACAATCTTACCACTTTTCGTGCTCGCGAAGCTTCTTACTTAGAGTTTTGGTCCTGTACTTTGTGAGAGACTTTATTTAGTCCACGCTCGCTAGTTGCATTCTCGAGCAAAGTGTCCATCTCCAGTCATGTTGATCATTCTTCTTCTTTTTCAATGACCGACGTATTTTTATATTTGGATACACTTCCACATTTGAAGCTCATCCATTTTTTTCATTTCTCAAGTCAATTTCATTGGCCAGATTCGCTAGAAGTTCCTTAATTTCTATCCTGTGTTTCCTCTTAAACAAGGTCTGAGATGATATATGGCCTTCTCCACCTCCCCCTTCCCACACAGGTATTCTCCGAAGCACCTTCTGTTGTATAAAAGTCTCATCCAGTAATCCATCCATATAAATTTGGACCAGGGGAATTTCTATTGGTTCCATTATTATTTGCTGCAGTGTGAGGCTTCAGAACCCTTTCAAGAAGTCCAGTGAGCCATTGAAACCGGTCTAATCACTATCGGTTATTTACATTGCCGCAAAAAATTTGAACCCTTCCCCAAACTTGACATAAAAACATAAGCATAAACCATCATTAAATTGTAAAAGGGTATCGATACCACCGCCTTGGAACCCTTCGACCTTATCAGTTCGCACCTATCAAACTAAACTGTACAATGTAGGATCTTATTTGAAGGATCAGTGTCTAATCGGTAAAAAACTGCATTCACAAAATCATTGCACTTTATGTGTTTCTATCACGGTAGCCTGATAAATAATATACCTAACTCCTACACATGAAAGTGGATCCATTTCACGCACTTTATTCTTCCTACCCCATCATGACATGTCAGACAATATTATTTATTCATCTGTACCCATGTGATGACTATTAAAAAGAGGTGTGAAGAGTCGTGACTTTTGATCTCAACACATTCAAAACAGCTGATGAATCGAAATCTCCATCTGTTGCAACTGATGAATCAGCTGCGGGAAGAAATCAAAACATCTTCTCCAATATATGGTCCATCTGTCGCAGCAGATAATCCATATGTTACAGAAGATAGTAAATCTATTATGATAGACCAGACAGTGTTGTTTATTCATCTGCACGCATGTGATGACTATTAAAAAATAGGTGAAGAGTAGTGACTTTTTATCTAACATATTCAAAATAATTGATGAACCGAATTCTCCATCTGTTGCAACTGATGAATCAGTTGTTGGAAAAAATCAAAACATCTCCAACAGATGGTCCATCTGTCGCAACAGATAACCCATATGTTGCAACAGAGATTATCTGTTGCGACAGATAGAAAATCTATTTTGATAGACTTCAGACCATCTGTTGCAACATATGCTAAATCTGTTGCGACAGATGAACGATCTATTGCAACAGCTCAAAAATACCGTCTGTTATCAAGAAACCATTTTGAAAAGGTGAGAAGTATTATTAATTAATGTAAAATAAAAAGTTGCGACTTTTCACAGAAAATAAAATGCCAGCAGTTTGAACGTAATTAATACAATAGAGCTGAATAGACGTACTTTTTGTCCTTACATATCCATATTTAATCCTCTATAAATAGGTCCCTTCTTAATCTTCATTCTGCTAAACTTTATTTATTTTTTGCATCTTTTTCTTTTCGCGTGACATCTTCAACCACTTCTCTTCAAAGAGCATATTTCTTTCTCGTTGAGGTAAGTTTTTCTCCGGTGTAAATCTTCCAATTTATAGTATATGTTGTATTACATTTGTAGTCTTTTCTTTACATTTGTCAATTCATGCGTATTTTAGATATGTCTAATCCTGTTTGGGACATTTCTATTCTGCACGACACAGTGCGGGAACTTAAGAGGCAGGTTAATGACCTGTAAAGGGAGTTGGTCGCCAGGAGAGCAATGATGTTCAGAGAGATGCAGAGGCTGATAAGGGCCTATTGCTGCGATTTGATTGGCCTTTTGTCATTAATGATGATGATGATGATAATAATAATAATAATTAAAATGTGTTTTTTATTTTAGCGTATGTATTTTAATTTTTTTATATCGGATCTTTACCAAATGTATTTTATTTTTTGTTTAATGAAAAATTTATTTTTAGTCGAATTTGGCTTTTTAATTCTTATTCAATTTTTATTCTGTCTATTTCTTCTTCTAACCATACATGTTAACATGTCGACGGTTGGAGGTAAGGAGCAATTTTGAATCCAGTAGCAATAGCAATTTTGGCTTTTGAGTTCTTTCAACAGATGGACCATGTGTTGGAGCAGATTGGTTATCGGTTGGGTTTCTGTCAACAGATTATCCATCTATTCTGATAGATTTGTCATCTGTTAGAGGAAAACATTTCAGTTTGATAGAACTGTGTTGTGTTCTTCCACCTAATGTCCATCAGTTGCCACAGATAGGTAATCTGTTGAAAATACTTGTGGTCTACTATATTATTTAGTTTATATTTTGCCTCTTTTTATTAATGCACATGTTATTAAAAAAGATATTTTATATATAATAAATTATAACATTACGTTCACAACAATGATTTAAATATATAAAATTTCACCAAAAACAACAACACAAGTTTTTGCAATTACAACAATCATGGTGGATTACGATTTCGGCATGTAGTTCTTTTGTGGCCAGCGCGCTTACATACGGAGCACTTGTTTCTTTTTGATGAAAATGATTCTCCAACTCCACGTTTCCTCTTATATGGCTTTCTTCCCAGTTTGATAGTGCTTGGGTTAATATATGGAGGAGGTATTAATCTCCTCATAAACTCTACAGGAACAACGCAAGATTCTTCGGGAGGCACCGGAGTAATATGCCCACTATATGTCATTTCATATTTTTTCAACGAATAATACTGAGAGGAGTACTCGAAAACTTCAGCTCCATATTTATGACCGTATTGATCTCGAAGCTCTACCATAGCATGTGGACAGGGTATTTTGTCCAAGCCAAAAACTCTACACGTAAAAGATTTTGTTTGAAGATCGTCCATGGCAACATCACCCTGACCGGTGATACTGAATTTGTAATCTGCTATTTTATGAGATAATAACCTATTCCCTAAACTGACGTTTGTTGATATTATTTTTTCGATTTTGAGAATAAATCGGGTTCTTTTTTTTGGTCACTTGAACTGCACATGTCTTTCGTTAAAAAATTCGCCATACTTCTTGCTTATTTTTTCAAACATAACCTTAAAAGGAAATTCTCTTTCATCTCCAAACAATGAACTCACCGATTCAGCTATGTTTAATGTCATAATATTGTACCTATACAAAAGAATCACTTAGTACAAAATCATACTAAACTTGTAACTCAAATAAGACATTAAATTCATAAGAATGTAATTATCTGCCAGATAGAATGCCCGGCTCCATCTCTCGAAACCGACACGTATGAGAAATTCTGCTACCTTGGGATTCACATCCGTTATTTGATTGAAATGGTCTAAAAACTTCTCTCTACTATATGCTTTAGCTACTCTATAAAAAAGGGTCACGACCCTTTCGTTGTGATAGTTAGTCCAAATGTTCTCTCCAAGATGTCTGATGAAACAATCAAAGTAAGTTGAAGTAAAGAAAAGTGAAAACCCATCTTTGGAATACTTGGATACCTATCTGATACAAAACACAACTTTTCGGTATCTTCGACGCAGCTTCACAGTTGTTCAAAAAAAATCTATAAGAGGCATCACATTCCTTGTACACTACACAAAAAGTGATAGAAAAGATGTGATTCTCCGCATCCTGTGCAACCGCCGCTAGCAAAACTCCATTATACCTTCTCCTCAAGAAGGTACCATCGACGGCTATTCCTTTTCTCAAATATCAAAAACCTTGAATCTAAGCACCATAGGATACAAAAAAGTACTTGAACCTTCCGTTTTCATCAAGATGCAATGCCGTCTTACTTTCAGAATTTGTGAACTCAATCATGTAACGGTAGGCATCCAGGACTGCATACCTATGCTAGAGTGTCCCTCTAACCAGGTCCTTGGCAATCCCTATGGCCATATATATCTTTCAATAACTGAACAGGACACCAAATTCCATAAGGAGTTGATTGGCCACAACCCTTGTTGAAGGGCCTTTGCCATCGAGGAAACTACTCCTGAAATATTCACCGAGGACCTTTGTCGTGGCATGAGGATTTTGGCCCGTGATGTGCTCCAAACCACATGTGTGATGGTTTTCATATTTATGAATGACGAATCTGTCAGAACTTGCATACTTCACCGCTCTCAACCACCACTTGTAGTTCGAATTAGCACATTTGAAGCAAAAGACACTGCTTGAATTAATCACCTTCTTTATTCTGAAATCTTTTTTCAAGCAAGAAATAAACAAAGTGTTACATAGTTCATCCTTGTCCTTGAATGACAACCCAATAAAAAAGCCGGTCCTATCGTCTTGAAGATTTCTAGACTGTGTCGATTCAGAAGAACTGCACATCATATTGGTCGCATCAACAGGTGTAGGTGTTTGATCATCATCTGGAATATTCATGTCTAGATCATCCAACTTATCATCAAAGATGTCTTTTTGTTCTTCTTTTTCTACGTTCTGGTTCTCATTCTCTCTCGTCTTTTCAACCACGTACACCCTTAACACTGGCCTGGATGAATCACTAAGATAAGCATGCAACCGAACCTGATCGGTTATCTTGAAAGGCAGTACCCTTTGATTTTCAAAGGACCTGTGCATGTAGTTGATGACAAGTTCTTTCGGTTGACAATTAGTCCATAATAACTGATGATTAAATTCACAAAATCATCATATGAAACATCACTTTGGACTGTCATAGCTATCGTCTCTAGCATTTCACCCTCCTTTCAACCCCATATATATCAATTGCTCTTCTCGATCCATTGACCATGACAATCCACCCCTATTGTTATTGATCCCTCCATTAGTGGTACCTAAATAAAATCATTTGTTAAAAAAAAAGTTGATAGTGATTTCATAGTGCCATAAATGAATCCCAACAAATGTGTAATCTTTTGCAACAGGTAAGTGATCAGTCGCAATAGATTACTTACCTGTTGGGATTCATGTTACGCTCCTGAAGCTGATTTCAATAGATGAGCGACATATTGCAACAGATAATTAACCTATTGCGATAGATGACTTACCTGTTGCAACAGACTATGATCTGTTGGAATCGAGGTTAGATTCTATCGCAACAGGTTACTAATATGTTGCAACAAATATTTACCATCTGTTGGAATCGAGTCCAGGCTCTGTTGCACCAAATAACTAATCTATTGCAATAGATGGGTCATATGTTGCAACAGATGACCCTTCTGTTCGATTCATGTTGCGGCCTATAGAACCATAAACATGAATCCAACATATCAGTCTTCCATTGAAATAGATGTCTCCCCTATCGCAACAGATGATTTATCTATTTAAACAGATGGCTCTTATGTTGGATTCATGATCGGGTTCTATCCATTGTTGGAAAAACAACACAATAGCAGTTATCCAGATGAAAAATTCAACTAAAAATCATAATTTGACTTACCAAGGTGTCCTATGAAGTATGCCAAAGTGGAAAGTGATGTTCGAAACAAAATTTGACCTAAGAAATTGGTCAAATAGCAATAGTAGCGGTAACAGCAACAACAACAACAAATGGTCAACAAGAAGAAGATGAAGATGATAATGAAGCAGAAAATAATGAATAAGGCAGCAGCAACAATGGACAACAAAAATCGCTAAGAGAGAGAAAACAATAATGGATGAGAAGAGAGAGAAAGACGTCTTTTTTCCCTCTATTTCCCGTTATATTAGGTAAACATTTGGATCAAAGTGTAAATTTAAAAACTTGTGGGTTATTTTCAAACTTTACCAACTTTCTTAATCTATAATAAAGTAATTGTCACCTCCACCTAATAATTAAGACTTTTGTCACCTACACCTCATTTTAAAACTTTTTTGTCACCTATAGCTCAAAGCCCCAACTAACTAGATAATTGTTTAGTGCCTTTTGATTTTATTTATTTGATTATCATTATAGTTGTTCTTATATTCTTTTGCTTACTATTTTAATGCTTAGCTGAAATTAAAATAAATTTATATTCTTACTGTGAACCTGAAAGGAGAATCAATTAGATAGAACGAAGAATATAGGGAATAAGATTGTTACTTTAGTAAAATAAAGAATTGATTTTTGGCTAGGATAGGAATATAACTAGAACATCTTACTTCAAAGCAGAAAGATACATAAATACATTCGAATTGGGTTATCACATCCCCGCTCAACGATGTATTTTTTAGGTCAATTCGGATAGACGATTAGAGGCTCAGAAGACCGCAATCATATAATCAAGCCCGTAAATCAACAACTAGATAATCAAATAAGTTGATGAAAGTGATACTCCACATGATTGTTAGAGAATTCGTAATCCTGGATCGATTCATTCATTGATTGCGTAAAATTTGATCTTCTCTAGTTTAATTGTCCATTAGTTATTTTCTTTTTATTATTTTAGTTTAGTTAATCTATAAATTTATCTTTAAAATTTATCGCTTGACTAAACAATTAGAATTGGTCTAATTTGATGAATAGTTAATTGACATCTTTGTGGGTACAATATTTAAACTCTCAATCTTACATTACTTGTACGACCGCATAGACTTGCGCGTGTGTTTGGGCGTAACATAAACACATAAAGTTGATTATTATAAAATGGAAACATAATAAAATTATGATGATAAAGATTGTGAACACACCTTTTCCGGAAAACCTAACATTTCTCTGAAAACCTGTACATACATATTTATAAAATTCTTAAGTAAAATGGAAAAGGAAAATTCAGTGATACAAAAGTAAATATAAAAATTTGATATAATGAATAAATACTACCTGTAATTTTGGCATATAACCAATAATATATAAAGAATGTGAAAGATCAGTAAATGAATAATTTGGTGTACTAAAACAGTATACATATAGATGAAAAACAAACCTTCTCCCGGAAAATATACGTAAATACGACACGAGATACACACACACACATATATATACATACTCGATGAAAAATATATTTATTTTATATATTGAAACATAAGTAAAAAATAAAGATTTTATTTTACATAATTTATTTATTTTATTTAATATATTTCTTAGTTTTTTTTAGTATAGTCTCTTACAAATTTTAAATTTAATTGATTTTTATTTTTATTATATAAAAACTGACAACATGTGGTCAGTATAATTTAAAAAATAATTAATATATATTAAAAATATATCTTTTTAATGAAAAGCGACGACAAGTGATCATTTTTTTCAAAAATATTTTTTAATCGAAAACTGACCACTTTGGTTGTTTTTAAAAATATTTGTTTTTTTATTTTTTAATCAAAAAGCAACCACAGGTTGTCAGTTTTTGCATATTATATTTTTATTTTATTTTTTAATGAAATGGTCGCTTTCCAAAAAAGAAAAAAAAAATCTTTTAAATCTTTTTAATTTTTGTAAATATTCTCTTTTTAATTTTTTTAATCAAACAGTGACCACAAGTGATTGATTTTTGCACAACAATCTTAATTTATTTTTTAATGAAAAGCGACCACATTCAAAACTATTTTCTTTTTAATTATTTTTTATAAATATTTTCTTTTCAATTTATTTAATAAAAAAATAACCACAAGTGGTCGATTTTTGCATAATAATTTTAATTTATTTTCTTAATAAAAAACTACCACAAGTGGTCGCTTTATCAAAACTATTTTTAATAATTTCTTTTATCAAAAACCGACCACAGGAGGTTGATTTTGCAAATATTTTTTTTATTTTTTAATCAAAAAGAGACCGCAAATGGTCAATTTTTGTATAATAATTTTAATTTATTTTTTAAATATTTTAAAAATACTTTTTAAAATTTTTTTAATTAAAAAACGTTCAAAACTATTATTAATTTATTTTTTTAAAAGAAAAGCGACCACAAGTGGTCCCTTATTTTAAAATATTTTATTTTTTTAATCAAAAAACGATCACAAGTGGGCGTTTTTGTAAATATTTTCTTTTTTATATGTTTTAATCAAAAAGCGTTTTGCATTATATTTTTAATTTATTTTTTAGTGAAAAGCGATAACTTTCAAAAATATTTTATTTTTTATTTTTTAAAATTGAAAACCGACCACTAGTGGTCGTTTTCTGTAAATATTTTATTTTTATTTTTTATTTTTTAATCAAAATACGACCAGAAGTGATCGATTTTTGCATAGTATTTTTAAATTATTGTTTGCTTTTTCAAAAAAAAATTCTTTTTAGAGTTTTTTTAATCAAAAACTGACCATTTGTGGTCCCTTTTAGTTTAAAAATATATAATGATTAATATAAAAATTTAAGAAGAATTTTGAAATAATTATTTGATAATTTTAAAGCGACCACATGTGGTCTTTTTTTGCGACCACCAATCGTGGTTGCAAAATCTAATTTTTTAGTAGTGGTTCTATTTGTATCAATAAAATACAATTCATATCAATGAATATAAACACAAGTATTCATACAAAGAAAATAACAACTCCTTTTCACTTGTTTAAAAATATAAATGATGCAATCAACTACAAATTTAAACACGATTAAATAAAATTACAAATACAAATCAATATACGGTCAACTTAAAAATACAAATACAAAATATTTTTTTAGAAATACAAGTGTATCAATGAAAATGAAATAAAAATAAAAATACAAATAAAATAAAATCACAAGATAAAAATGTAATATGCAGTCAACAATTAAGTACAAATACAAAATAATTCTTTAGAATACAAGTGCAAATTATATAAAATTAAAATGATTGTGCGAACTATAAAAAATAAAAACAAGTGTGAACTATAAAATACAAATACAAATACAAGTACAAATTATAAAATAATACAATTACAAGTGCGAACTGTAAAATACGAATACAATTGAATCAACAAATATAAAATATATATAATGATGTGAATACAAATACAATAAATGATTATGATATTTTCATTATCATTCATGATTTGACTCAATGTAGCCATATTTTTTTAAAAATTCAAAAAAATATAAAATTAAAATCAAAAAGAAAATGAAAAAGAAAAAAATACAAAAATTAACAAAAGGAAAAAACACAAAAAGAAAAATTGAATTTAAATATAGAAGAGTAAAAAAGCAAAAGAAAAAAAAAACACACAAAAACAGAAAAAGAAAAAAAACGACAAAGAAAAAACCCAAAAGAAAAAGAATTGAAAAAGGAAAAAAAAGTAGAAGAAAGAGAAATAGAAATAGAAGAATAAAAAAAAAGCGAAAAAAAAGAAACAAAAAAATAAAAATAGAAAAACAAAGAAGAAGAAAACGAAAGTAGAAAAAAAAATATAAGAACGAAAAAAAAATGAAAAAAAATCAATAAAGAAAAAAAAACAAAAAAAGGAACCAAAAAAAACAGAGAAATAGAAGAGAGAGAAAAAGTGAAAAGAAAAAAGTTGAAAATAAAAAGAAATAAAAATAAAAAAAGATGACAAAAAAATAAGAAAACAAAACGAGAAAAAAAAGGTTAGAGATAAGAGAGAGAGAGAAATAAGGGAGGGAAAGTATTATTACTGTTGCTATTCCATATAATTTTTTAAAAGTATTGCTATTTAGTTTAATTTACTTCAAAGCGGAAAGATCTATAAATGCATTCACCAACATGGGTTGTGGTGTAGCAGAAGGGGCTGCTCCATCCTTAACCAAAGGTCGAGGGTTCGACCCTGGGCATGGAGAAAACTATGTTGGGAGCGCTACCCCTCTCCCCCGAATGGATCCTTACCCGATGCGAATTCAAATTAGTCGGGCTCCAATGCGAGTACCAGACACCAGATGGGAAACAAAAAAAAGATATATAAATGCATTCGAATTGGATTATCACATCCTCGCTCAACGATGTATTTTTGAGGTCAATTCATATAGACGATTAGAGGCTCAAAAGACCACGATCATATAATCAAGCCCGTAAATCAACAGCTAGATAATCAAATAAGTTGATGAAAGTGATAATCCACATTATTGTTAGAGAATTCGTAATCCTGGATCGATTCATTCATTGATTGCGTAAAATTTGATCTTCTCTAGTTTAATTGTCCATTAGTTATTTTCTTTTTATTATTTTAGTTTAGTTAATCTATAAATTTATCTTTGAAATTTACCGCTTGACTAAATAATTAGAATTGGTCTAATTTGATGAATAGTTAATTGACATCTTTGTGGGTACGATATTTAAACTCTCAATCTTACATTACTTGTACGACCGCATAGACTTGCGCGTGCGTTTGGACGTAACATAAACACATAAAGTTGATTATTATAAAATGGAAACATAATAAAATTATGATGATAAAGATTGTGCACACACCTTTTCCGAAAAACCTAACATTTCTCTGAAAACCTGTACATACATATTTATAAAATTCTTAAGTAAAATGGAAAAGGAAACTTCAGTGATACAAAAGTAAATATAAAAATTTGATATAATGAATAAATACTACCTGTAATTTTGGCATATAACCAATAATATATAAAGATTGTGAAAGATCAGTAAATGAATAATTTGGTGTACTAAAACAGTATACATATAGATGAAAAACAAACCTTCTTCCGGAAAATATACGTAAATACGACACGAGATACACACACACACATATATATACATACTCGATGAAAAATATATTTATTTTATACATTGAAACATAGATAAAAAAAATAAATATTTTGTTTTACGTAATTTATTTATTTTATTTAATATATTTCTTAATTTTTTTTGGAATAGTTTCTTACAATTTTTAAATTTAATTAATTTTTATTTTAATTATATAAAAACTGACAACATGTAGTCAGTATAATTAAAAAAATAATTAATATATATTAAAAATATATCTTTTTATGAAAAATGAGGACAAGTGGTCATTTTTTCAAAAACATTTTCTTTTTAAATTTTTTAATCGAAAACTGACCACTTGTGGTTTTTTGATAAATATTTTCTTTTTTATTTTTTGATCAAAAAGTGACCACAAATGGTCGGTTTATGCATAGTATTTATAATTTATTTTTTTATCGGAATGGTCTCTTTCCCCCAAAAAAAAATCTTTTAATTTTTTTTAATACTGGTCGGTTTTTGTAAATATTCTCTTTTTTATTTTTTTAATCAAAAAGCAACCACAAGTAATCGATTTTTGCATAATAATCTTAATTTATTTATTAATTTTTTCAAAACTATTTTCTTTTTTAATTTCTTTTGTAAATATTATCTTTTAAATTTTTTAATCAAAAAGCAATCACAAGTGGTCAGTTTTTGCATAATAATTTTAATTCATTTTCTTAAGAAAAAGCTACCACAAGTTGTCGATTCTTCAAAAATATTTTTTTAAAAAATTTCTTTTATCAATAACTGACCACAAGAGGTTGGTTTTACAAATATTTTTTTAATCAAAAAGCGACCACAAGTAGACGATTTTTAAATAATAATTTTAATTTATCTTTTTAATATTTTAAAAAAAAAATTAAATTTTTTTTAATCAAAAACCAACTATTTGTGATCTCTTTTTCAAAAATATTTTTAATTTATATTTTTTAAAGAAAAGCGATCATAGGTAGTCCCTTTTTAAAAATATTTTATTTTTATTCTTTATAATCAAAAGACGACCACAAGTGGGCGATTTTTGTAGTTATTTTCTTTTTTATTTGTTTTAATAAAAAAATATTTTGCAGAATATTTTTAATTTATTTTATCAGTGAAAAGCGACCACTTTCAAAAGTATTTTAGTTTTTATTTTTTTAAATCAAAAACCGACCACCTGTGGTTGTTTTCTATAAGTATTTTATTTTTTTTAATCATAAAGCGGCAACAAGTGATCGATTTTTGCATAGTATTTTTAATTTAGTTTTTGCTTTTTGAAAATATTTTTTTTTATTTTGTTAATCGAAAACCCACCATTTGCGGTCCCTTTTAGTTTAAGAAAACATAATAATTAATATAAAAATTTAAGAAGAATTTTGAAATGATTATTTGGCAATTTTAAAGTGACCATATGTGGTTGATTTTTTTGTTATAATTTTTTTAGAAAAAAATGAAAAAAACAACCACAAGTGGTCGTTTTTTTTGGATCACCGATCGTGGTCGCAAAAACTATTTTTTTAGTAGTGGTTCTAGTTGTATCAATAAAATACAATGAATATAAACACAAGTGTTCATACAAAGAGAATAACAATTCCTTTTCACTTGTTTAAAAATATAAATGATGCAATCAACTACAAATTTAAATACGAATAAATTAAATTACAAATACAAATAAATATTCGATCAACTTAAAAATACAAATACAACAACAATAACAACAACAAACCCAGTGTATTTCCACAAAGTGAGGTCTGGGGAGGGTAAAATGTACGCAGTCCATACCGCTACCTTCGAAGAAGTAAAGAGGTTGTTCCGATAGACCCCCGACTCAAGATAAAAAATAGTAAACAAGGTCACAATAAAACATGAAACAGGACGGATGACATAACAAAAATAAGAAATAAAAAATAATAAAAATAGAAATAAGAGAAATAAGAGATAAGAGAAATAAGAAATAAGAAATAAGAAATAAGACACCCACACAGTAATGCCATACACTCACAGACCCAAGACACCCACCAGACCTGAACTCTCCTAACTAGCTGCTCCTACTTATGGACATAGTCTTAGGATTACTAACCTGGCTACACAAAAGCTCTCCTAACTACTTGCTACAACTCACCTCCCCACACTAGCCTTCTACCCTTATCCGCTACCTCCACACCTTCCAATCTAGGGTCATGTCCTCAGTAAGCTGTAACTGCTCCATGTCATGTTCAATCACCTCCTTCTAATATTTCTTCGGCCTACCTCTACCTCTCCTGAAACCATCCAAAGCTAGCCTCTCACACCTACAAACTGGGGCATCCGTGCCCCTCCTCATTACATAACCAAACCATCTCAGCCTCACTTCCCGCATCTTGTCCTACACCGAAGTCACTCCCACCTTCTCTAGGATAATCTCATTTCTAACTTTATCCCCTCTAGTAAGTCCACACATCCAACGCAACATTCTCATTTCCGCCACCTTTAATTTTTAAATGTGGGAGTTCTTGTTGGCCAACACTCCGCTCCATACAACATGACTGGACGGACTGCCACTCTATAGAATTTGCCTTTAAGCTTAGGAGGCACCTTCTTATCACACAACACTCCCGAGGCGAGCCTCCACTTCATCCAACCTGCCCCAATACATTTCGAGACATCCTCATCAATCTCTCCATTCCCCTGAATCATAGACCCAAGATACTTAAAACTATCCCTCTTACAAACAACCTGGGAATCCAACCTCACTACCACCTCGTCCTCCTGCCTTAAGTCATTAAACTTGCATTTCATATACTCCGTCTTGGACCTACTCAACCTGAACCCTTTATATTTGAGGGTTTGCCTACAAAATAGTTTTTTAGAAATACAAATGTATCAATGAAAATGAAATAAAAATACAAATACAAATACAAATAAAATAAAATCACAAGAAAAATATAATATGCAGTCAACAATTAAGTACAAATACAAAATAATTCTTTAAAATACAAGTGCAAATTATATAAAATATAAAATGATTGTGCGAACTATAATATATAAATACAAGTATGGACTATAAAATACAAATACAAGTGCAAACTATAAATACAGACAATTACAAGTGCGAATTATAAACTACGAATACAATTTTATCAACGAATATAAAATATAAATAATGATGTGAATACAAATACAATAAATGATTATGATATTTTCATTATCATTCATGATTTGTGTTCGATGTAGCCATATTTTTTTAAAATTTAAAAAAATATAAAATTAAAACCCAAGAGAAAATGATAAAGAAAAAAATAGAAAAGGAAAAAACACAGAAAGAAAAATAGAACTTAGAGATAGAAGAGTAAAAAAAATAAAAAAAAAATAGACAAATAAAAGAAACGACAAAGAAAAAACCCAAAAGAAAAAAAAAGTGGAAAAGGAAAAAAGGAAAGAAAGAGAAATAGAAGAGTAAATATAAAAGCGAAAACAAAGAAAAAAATAAAAATAGAAAAACAAAGAAGAAGAAAACGAAAATAGAAAAATAATAATAAAAATATGAGAACGAATTTTTTATTTTTATTTTTATTTTTAAAATCAATTTTAAAAAATGAAAAAGGAACCAAAAAAAAAAAAGAGAAATAGAAGAGAGAGAAAAGGTGAAAAATAAAAAGAAATCAAAATAGAAAAAAATCAAAATGAAAAAAAAAAGATGGAAAAAAAAACAAGAAACAAAATGAGAAAAAAATGTTAGAGATATACGAGAGAGAAAAATAAGGGAGGATAAGGAGTCACTAAAATATTATTATTGTTGCTATTTCATATAATTTTTTTAAAGTATTGCTATTTAGTTTAAATTATAAACGTAAATTTGCTACTTTTGTATTTTTTCCTTAAAATTACTTATTACATTTACTCAATTGAAATTTGCTTTTCTTCTCATCGGGAAACCCACGGAAGTGATGCATCTATGGATTTTCAGACGAAGTCATGAGAAGTTTTGTTGGTGGACCAAAATTCCAATCAAGTAATTGCAAATCGTCTATACTGTCTGTGGTTTAAATTAGGGGTAAGACAGAAACGACACTTCAAATTAAACTATTTTTATAAAAATGTTCATGAAATTTAAATTTCACTTTCTAGCCATTTCAGCTTACTAGCTTATTCTATACCATTTCTATACATCTTCTGTACAGTTTCTATACAAATCTTATACATATAAATATTCTATACGAAGATTATACAATTTTGATACACAATTTATACAATAACTATACATATTTTTTTTACACGTTTTATACAACAATTATTTAATTTTCATACACTTTCTATATATTTTATATATATTTTATACATATACTTATTTGATAGAACTATACAATTTCTATACATATATCTTATATAGATACATATTCTATTTAACAATTATATTGCTTTTATATAATTTAATTATTATTTCTAAATAATACAAAAAACAAAATATTTGATCAGTTAAAAATGTTATAGCAAAAAAAAATTGAAATATTTTTAAAAGGGTCGAATTGCCCAAGTTGAATATTGTATCAGTATAATATATAAACTGTATCAGTATTGTATATGAATTACGTAGGCCAAAATGACCCAAATTAGGAAATGACTATAAAACATAAATAGTATATTCAATTGGACACTTTTTGAAAAGTTTTCAAATTTGAGTTATTTATTTTAAAAAGTGTTATAGAGTGTCCTTTTTCATTTAAATTAAAAGTAGCATTGATCAATAATGGACCAAATTCAACTGAATGGGTTCCTTTCCCATGTATATTTTAATTAAAATGGTCAAAAAGACTAGTCTTACGAATACTTTAAATAGCATCGTGTCCTCTGGGGGCAGGGATGTACTATTGTGATACTAAATTTATTCGAATTCAACATTTTAATATAAAATATAAGTTTATGCGTAAAAATTTAAACAAAATGCATAATTACCCTCCTATTCTATCATAATATTTTCAATTAGACATTTTTCTTTAAGAAGGTCCTATTACTCTCTTAAACTTTTGATAAAATGCATAATTATCCCCCTATCCTATCATCGTTTTTCAATTACACACCTTTTCTTTAAGAAGGTCCTATTATCCCCCTAAATTTTTTTCCATAATTATTTTTATCTTTTATGCTGATTTGGACAAAAAATACAGTTATAATAAATGCATTACATACATGCACTCCAATAAAATGATCCCTCTCTATTTTCTTTTTTTATTTTATTATTATCTAGTCTTTAAAAATTAAAGGAAAGAGAAATAATATATAGTTCTCAAATTTCTATTTTTATTCACTCTCTTTGTCCTATTCGCTGAAGAAGCCAAATCAATCCTAATTTGAGAATAATTTATCCTAATAATCAACTTCAGTAGAGTAAAAACAAATATGTTGCTTTATATTTCAATCACTCGAATGTTTTTGATTTCACTCCAACACTATAACTAGCAATTGTTTGAAGATACTAAAAAATACTTATTTTTTCTTGATTTATGATTGGTGTATTTTTTAGTGGCAACAAAATGAAACAGAAATTAATGTTAGAGTTATTGTAGGCGTATCAAGGTTGAGGAGGTCAAGGGAGCTATTCGCAGGATGCGGCAGGGTAGGGCAACGGGGCCAAACGAGATTCCAGTAGATTTTTGGAAGAGCACTAGTGGGGCAGGTCTGGAGTGGTTGACAAGGTTGTTTAACATTATCTTTAGAGCTGCTAAGATGGCTGAAGAGTGGAGATGGAGCACGATGATTCCAGTGTATAAAAACAAGGGAGACATTCAGTGTTGTAACAACTATAGAGGTATTAAGTTGTTGAGTCATATTATGAAGGTTTGGGAAAGGGTGGTGGAGTTGAGGATAAGGAGGATCATGACGATCTCTAAGAATCAGTTCGGTTTCATGCCTGGTCTCTCGACCACTGAGGCCATTCACCTTGTGAGGAGATTAGTGGAGCAGTTTCAAGAGAGGAAGAATGACTTGCACATGGTGTTTATTGATCTAGAGAAGACATATGACAGAGTTCCCAGGGAGATTTTGTGGAGGTGCTTGGAGGCTAGAGGGGTGCCCATGGCGTACACTAGGTCGATTCAGGATATGTATGATGGTGCGAAGACTCGTGTGAGGACGGTAGGTGGAGATTCAGAGCACTTCACAGTTTTGATAGGGTTACATCAGGGATCGACTCTTAGCCCGTTTCTTTTTGCCTTGGTGATGGATGTTTTAATGCGACATATTCAAGGGGAGATGCCTTGGTGTATGTTATTTGCAGATGATGTGGTTCTGATCGACAAGACTCGGAGTGGAGTTAATGATAAGTTGGAGATTTGGAGACAGACACTTGAATCTAAAGGTTTTTGATTAAGTAGAACCAAGACAGAGTACTTGAAGTATAAGTTCAGTGATATGTGGCAAGAAGATGGAGTGGTTGTGAAGCTAGACTCCCAGGCCATCCAGAAGAGGGAGAGTTTCAAGTATCTGGGGTCTATATTTCAAGGTAATGGTGAGAATGACGAGGATGTCACGCATCGTATTGGGGCAGGGTGGTTGAAGTGGAGGCTCACTTCGGGAGTCCTTTGTGATAAGAAGGTGCCCCCGAAGCTTAAAGGTAAGTTCTACAGAGTAGTAGTCCGGACGACTATGTTGTATGGAGCGGAGTGTTGGCCAGTTAAGAACTCCCACATCCAAAAGGTGAAGGTAACGGAGATGCGAATGTTGCGATGGATGTGTGGACATACTAGGAAAGATAGGGTGAGGAATGAGATTATTCAGGAGAAGGTGGGAGTTGCCTCGGTGGAGGATAAGTTGTGAGAAGTGAGGCTACGTTGGTTTGAGAATGTGATGAGGAGGGGCCCTGATGCTCCAGTGCGAAGGTGTGAGACTCTGGCTATGGATGGTTTTAGGCGGGCTAGAGGTAGACTGAAGAAATATTGGAGGGAGGTGATTAGGCATGATATAGAGCTATTACAGCTTACAGAGGACATGGCCCTTGATAGGAAGGTATGGAGAATGCGGATTAGGGTAGAGGGTTAGGGGGTGGGAGCGCGGCGGTAGTAATAGGGGAGTTTCTGGTTCGTAGTGTTGTGGTTGTAGTTTTTGAGGCTAGTGGTGTTGACTTTTTTTGCATCCCGTACTAGTTTATTATGCACTTATCTTTTGTGTTTGTTAGACTGTTAGTTTTTTTTGTGTACCATACTAGTTTATATGTACTTACTTTTTGTATTTGTTATACTGTTATTGGTCCTAAGCCGGGGGTCTATCAGAAACAGCCTCTCCACTTCTCTTGAGATAGTGGTATGGTCTGCATACACTCTACCTTCCCCAGACCTTACTAGGTGGGAATACACTGGGTATGTTGTTGTTGTTGTTATTGTTGTAATTTAATTGCACATCTTAGAGTTGTTAGAAGTATTATTATATTTTTGACAGTAGAGATTGTGGTTTGGCTCTTTCCCGAATTCCGTGCATAACAGATTTTAGTGTATCAGATTGTCTTTTTTATGTCTTAAGATTATTACTTTCAAATCTGAGTAGTTGATTTTCTGTTTTGAAAAAACATGTTACAGGATAACTCAATTAATATCGTTCATACATGGTTTATAGTAATGGTAGTAAATTTTACTCTCAGTAAGAGTAGTCTGAAAAAACATATCCAAAAAGCTTCGAAGCTCTTTAAAAATGGCCAAGAATTGTTTGAAAGGTTTTAAAGTAGCACAGACTAATTAAAATTTTTTTTATTGGATCTTATGCGCTAAGAGGCTGTGTTTTCACGCTTTTGTCCAACTCAGCATAAAAGGTGAAAATAATTACGAAAAAAAAGTTTAGGGGAGAAATATGACCTTAAAGGAAAGATGTGTAATTGAAAACATGATGATAGGATTGAAGGATAGTTATGTATTTTGCAGAAAGTTTAGGGAGATAATGGGATCTTCTTAAAGAAAAGACGTGTAATTGAAATATGATGATATGATAGGGGATAGTTATGCATTTTGTCTAAAAATCTACTAAAATCTATATCTATAATATATTAAAAATGTGAACACCCTTAGAAGAGTGAATTGAACTTTTTACCCTTCATTAAAAGTCTTTGCAATAGATAAAATCATAGTAATAGATAAAATCATCTTTCACATGCTTAATTCATATTATTTGATTATATTTATAAAATTAACTCCTAAAATATATAAAACTAAGAATTTCTAAAATATATGATAAAAGAAAATTAATATCAATAAACTACTAAAATATATGATAAGCCCCCCCCCCCCCCCTCCTAAATTAGTTACGTAAAGTATAAAAGAGTACACATTTTCCATATTTAAAGAATGTGTATGGTTCTTTTTTAAACCAATACAAATACAATTATACAAATAAAAGGCGGCGATTGAAAATTTGTCACCATCTACAGAATATCACAAGACTATATTAGTACCTATATTAATACCAACATAATGGTTTGTAGCTTTGATGGAAGAAGGGTGTTCTCTAAATCTAAAAAATACAGAATACCACAAGACTATATTAGTACTTACACAATGGTTTTAGCTTTGATGGAAGATGAGTGTTTTCTAAATTCAAAAGATTAAATCTTTTATCTTTGTTGCTTCAGAAATTTTGGTAGCAGCGATAATTTTGTAACTACTTTTTCATGTATTTTGAAGGTGCGGTATTCTTCAAATATTATACTAATTCTTTTTGTTATCAGTCATATCTACATTTAATTTATTGCAAGTTATATTTTCATAATTTCTCTTTGCTATCATTATTCAAGATTTTTTTGTTTCTTGATGATATGAAGAAAAATTAAAGAATAAATATTTGTATTATTCTTCGTCTTTCTCTATTTTTCTATTGATAATGTATGCATTTTTTTTATTTTATTTTTCTAATTTGTGTTGTAGGAATATGCAATTTCTTAGCAGATTATATTCAGGTATTTTTAGTTATATTTTTTATAAATTTTGTACTGTAAGGCTATCACTTTGTGATTTTCTCAATGATTAATAATTAAAGAATCTTAAAATATATGATAGTAGAAAAATAAAGTTCTCTTTTTTTTAGTCGTACAAGATTTCGTTGTTTCTTGATGACATGAATAAAAATTAAAGAATAAATACGTGTATTATTCTTCATCTTTCTCTATTTTTCTATTAATAATATATGCCCTTTTTTTCTTTACTTTTTTTTCTATTTGTGCTACAAGAACGGTTTATGTTCATGTACTTTCAGTTATATTTTTGATAAATTTTATATTGTTAGATTATTTCTTTATGTTTTTCTCTATGATTAATAATTAAAAAATTCTAAAATATATGATTGTAGGAAAATAATAACTGTAGCTCAACAAAAATATAATAGTTATTTTAATAATTTATTTGTGCACGGAAAAAAGATATTACTAATGTCTTTCATTAAAAGTATTTATTTTAGACGGAATTGTCCTTTCACTTTTTTTTTTCTAATTATTAGATCGATATCTTTATAAATAAATAGGGAGACTCCTAAATATATGATAATTGTAATACAAGTCATAAGAAAAAGACACAACGTTATCTATATCTATATCTATATCTATATCTATATCTATAATACATTAAAAGTGTGAAGACCTTTAGAAAAGTGATTCAAACTTTTTGCCCTTCATTAAAAGTTTCTATTTTAGATAAAATCATCTTTTCACCTTTTTTCTCAAATTATTATTTAGTTATATTATAATATTGTCTCCTAAAATATATGAGATAAGAATTTAAAATATGGTAACATTTTCTTAAGTAGGGAGTCTTAAAATATATGGCAAGAGATAATTTTTGTTTTGTAATTTATATAGATTTGGTTTGTTCAATTCATCTTCTACCGCACAATTTCTATTATTTCTGCAAGTGAAAAACAATATTCCACTTGCGGAAAGACTTTTCTACATTCTTTATAGTAATATATTTTTATATATTATGACAATATTTTTGAAATCTATATTTTCATGGTGGTCTATACTCATTGCTTCTTTTGATGTTGTTAGACGTATAAATTGAAAGTTTGGGCATGTCAAATAGTTGAATAACCGGACACATGTCGTAATAAGGGGTGAGTTCTTACTTTTTCTTGATTGTTTTATTACTTAAAGATAAATTGCAATTTATTTGCAGGTTTGTTTGTATTAAGTTTTTCTAACATATAAATTGCTAACACGAGAAATTGTTATAAAAGGGAGAATCAATTATCAATTGCTGATTAAAAAAAACTACAAAAAACATGCAAAATAAAAACAAATCCTATCCAACTTTTTTATGAAGATCATATATATGGATTCTTAGGACTCAAATCCATGTTGGTGGGATCTCTCTGTTAAAAAATAGAATATGACTCAAGGTTTTACTTCTTTAATTGCACTATCTCACGTTGTCTATTTCTCTGTTATCCCTTTGTATGTTTTTCTTTATTATTATTCTTGACATGTGTTCAATCTCCTTATTGTGCTTTACTTTCAACTGCATGCTACTATTGTGGGATCGTTTGGTACATTGGATAAGTATAATAATTTCGGAACAAAATATAGCCAGGGATATTAATTCATGTAATAACTTTGTCTATCCTATCCCTTGTACCAAACAATTTCAGTTGATTGATTCCTAATTGTTTCTAATTTTTACTTGCTAATGTGCAATTGAGTGAACTGTTTTCTCATATATGATCTTTAACATTTTCATAAAAAGATTTTCGGCCTAGGAACGAGATTATATATTTGTTCACCGTTCTATATACCTGATAACATTAAGCTGGATATAATTATCTATTTGTAGCTTAACGATTCATGTTTGCATCAATTTTTTTAATAGCAATGATAGTTACTGTGCCGATTTGATTAATTGGCTTATTGGTAAAAGTGTAATGAAGGGGAAGATGAGGAGGGGAGCACATCAATAAAAGTTGGAACTTGGAAGAAAGGTTTTGATCTTGCGGTGAGATGATGATATACACCTTAATTACAGGTATTCACATATTTCTGAATTATGGTGTTTATTACTATCATGTCTATTGTTAGAAGCTATTCAACAAGTGGTAGATGATTACTTGTTCAGACTTTAAAGAATTTTCATGTAAATTTGATATCTTGATTATAGTTTTTTTTTTTATATAGCAGATGTGGAAGAGTAAGATTACTATTACTCTTGGATGCGCTTGTGAGCTACCAATATAAGAGTCTTTTAGACCTTAGGATTCTTTCATGTTTGTTTTTCTTATATGATTCTTTTGAATTTAACTTTTAAAATTATATATGAATTTAAAAATCATTTTTTATTGATGGTCATTTGGAATTATTGAATAAGAATATATTAAATCGTGTAAACTGTAATAACTGAAATGTAGAAGTCACAATTTATGACTTTCAAAACTCTATGATGTAGTAAGATGCTATGTTAGTTTTTTTAATCGTGTTCATAGCTAAAAATCCCCATGACAATGAGTTCTATTCTTTTAATAGTTTTTCGTGTATTTTCTTAAATTGAAGCCTTTTCAATTCAAAACTTAACGCGCTATATACGTGCAAAGCACGTCCACTAAACTAGTAGTACTAATGTAATGAAATCAGTAAGCTGGAGTGGAAAAAGTAGAATTATACATGAAGTAAAATTGGTGGTTTTTCTTTTGTTGAAGGTTAGATATGGATTGTGTACACTTCTGTACACTAAACCTTTCCAAATCCACTATGTAGGAATGTAGTTGGTATGTTGTTATTGTGGTAGAATCAGTGGCAGACCCAAAATTTAAAAGTTGTGGGTGCTTTAATCTTTTTAATATAAATTGCTAATGATGATGTAATATAAATATATAACTATTTAAATGCAACATTAAATAAAAGTACAATTAATATTACCATTACCAAAAAAGACTTCCAGTAACAAGTTTCAAACAAAAAAACTTCAGGTCATAAGTCTGAATTTAGAAAAAGACATCTAATCATAGGAGACCAATCATAACTGTGCTCAGCGATTATTTATGTTTTGAAAACGATGAATAATAGCATCATTACTTACAACAAATATCTTACGCTCTACATAGCACACAATTTAAAAATTGTGTACTTAATATTATAACATACACATAATATTAATTAACGCGAGACATCGTGCAAAACACGTACACTTGACTAGTAATAATAAAAAGTAGGTATGAATCATAACTTTAAGATATAATAAGGTTAATTCTAAAAATCTTAAAGGTGGAACTCATGAAATTTAATTCCTCCATTTACTTCATTCTGCGTCCTCTCTTTGTTAAATAAAAATATGTACCACGATTCATTCTAGTGTTTAATACTATAAACATGGAGAAATTTTAATAGCTGAGAAATGCACATAATGTAAATTTTTTGTTGATTTTCTGTTTATGCCTTTGTAATTTTGTGTAGTCTATTCATAGACGGACCTCTATTTGTCTACTTATATGCAACTTAACAATTTTTTATCTTTAATTTGGTTATACGTCTTTGTACTTATAGCAGTAGAAAAAGAAGAAGTAACTATTACTTTTAAAAAAAAGAATTGTTTGAGCTGTTCCAACTTCCAATTAGCAATTGATGATATGCTAAGCGGGATAAGAATAATTTAGACAAATACTCGTAATATTAAGGTTATTAAATACTTTATTTTAATTTATTTATTTGATTTTGACTTGACATGGAGTTTTAAAAAGTTAAAAAAAAAAAAACTTTTGAATCTTATTTTTTAAAATTAAAGATACGTGATGTACCAAAATCTCTTTAATCTTATTGTCTTAATTAAACATGACATTGTGAAAATTTGAGATTAAAGAGTTATTAAAAAAACAAGAGACAATTTTTTTCAAAGAAGAAAAATGAGACATACAAATTAAAATCGAAGAGTATCTTTCTTAAGAGGTAGGTACCCAAGAACATCAAAAAGCATGAACAATAGAATTAATAACTCAATCGGTCTGTCAATTATAAATTTTTATTCTGAAAAGTCACTCAATTTTGATCTTTATTGGTCAACTACTATATTTTTACTCAGAAAGTCACTTAATCTATTTATTTATATTTTTTAATAAAATTTGCTTATGTAGAATTTCTATTTAAAAACAAAATTCTAAAAAATAAAAAGTATCCCTTTAATGACCCTTTTATAATTATCCCCTAAATTCATTTCTTTTCCTCCCCTTTTCATTTTTCTTTTCTCTTTTTGTATGCATAAATCATACTTTTGTAGTATAATCTAGGAAATTAATAATTAAAATTGTAAGAAATATAATTTTTTTCAATAAAAAAAATGGTCTTATTAATTAAGGGGTAATAATTTTTTAAGAGAATAATAGAAAAAGATTAATATGATGACGAAGATGGCAAAAAAGTAGTCTTTAACTTATAGGACTAGCATAGTCATTCAATACGATTACAAAGTTTTTTTAAGTAAAGGTAAACACAATACTCAACATATTATACTCGTACAAGTGCATACACAAAAGTACTTAAATCAAAAGCAGTAAATTACAGAAACTTTATTATCCAAGGTCAAACGTCATATATATAACTAGATGTATCATATCAAAATAAATTTCCCAAAATCATTTGTGTTGTAGCCTATAAGTTGGAACAGCCATCAAATGATTAGCTCTGCCAATCACTATACCAAAATGCTCATTCATGTCCAAATCCTTAGGCTGCATGTCATTTGGGAGCTTCCAATCAAAGCAATGAACCAATTGTGCCACCACAAGACGAACAATAATTAATGCCAATTGCATCCCGGGGCAACTTCTTCTGCCAGAGCCAAACGGTAAAAGTTGAAAATCACGTCCACGAACGTCTATGTTACTTTGAAGAAACCTCTCTGGGGAGAACTTGTCAGCTTCAGGCCAATAGTTAGGATCCCTATGAACTGTGTATGCATTGACAATGACTTGTGATCCTTTTTTTATATAGAAATCATCTACCATACAATCTTCCATCGCTTCATGTAGTAGTAAGGGGGCAGCGGCATGTAGCCTAAATGATTCTTTAAATACCATGTTTAGGTATTTCAAGTTTTCCAAGTCTGATTCTTCCACCATTCTATTTAGGCCTACTACTTGTTCCAACTCTTTTTGGAGTTTCTTCATTATATCAGGATTCTTGAGAAGTTCTGAGAGCATCCATTCAATTGAACTTGATGATGTATCAATTGATGCCACAAGCATATCCTGAGTTTAACAAAAGAAATACTATTAATTAGTACCATGCATTAAGTTTGTTACTCAACTTGGCAAAAAATTGTTTCTTCCAAGTCCGGATAAAGAAGACCAGTTAAAGGTAATTAAGTTGATGGTCTTCATAATAATAATTTAACTATGATGAATCATCTAGAGATATTGAGTCATTTAGACACAAGATTATATAAAACAGGTAGCTGACTGCAATTAATTTTCGAAGTGACATATAGAGTTGATGGATTGGTATTTCTTTTGTCTCAATAACTTAGTGAAATTCTTTGTTTTTTTGAAACAACTTAGTTTGCATGATTTGGCAAATTAAAGTGACATCTTTCATATTCAGCAACAACTTAATTTTGAACTTCTTATTTTAAGCTTAAGAAAATGATTTATAGTCATGAAAAATTAAATACTTCCTCCATTTAAAAAAGAATGATCTAGTTTGATTTGATACAGAGTTTAATAAAATAAAGAAGACTTGTGGTCTTAAATTAAAGATACGACAAATGTAACAAAATCTTCTTTAATTTTATGGTCTTATTAAACATGTCACGTGGACAGTTAGAGTTAAAAAGTTGCTTAAAAGGGAAAGAAGTTATTCTTTTTGAAACGGACTAAAAAATAAAGTAAATCATTTTTTTTAAACGGATGGAGTAACTTGTTTTAGAAGATGAGTTTCAAAAGTCTTCTTGTTCTCTTAAATTTTATACCCAGTCAAATATATACCTTAAGATAAATTAAGATGGAAGCAGTATCTAATTATATACTATATCAATTTGGAAATGAACAGATATATATATATACCAACAGGACAGCTTTGACATGGCGACGATCAAACTGGAACTCTGCTTCTCCAGATTGCATGATGGCCATCATGGTGTCTACAAAGTCCTTATTTTTCTTGTGGTCTACCTCATGATCATGTTCATCAATAATCTTCTCTACAAATTCATCTAACACCTTAGCAGTGTCCTTCATGCGACGTGTGAGTCCTTGGAGGTCAATAACACCAAGAAAAGGGAAAACATCTCCAAGATTTGGTGTTGCAGCAAGTTGTGTAACCTCTTGAACTAAAGATTTAAAACTAATCCTTTTGCCCAAATCCTCATCCACGAACTTTTTACCAAAAACCATCAAGCAACTCAAGTTGGCACTCAATGAGGAAACTTGAGCACTAAGGTCAACAACATCAGCAACAGGACCATGACGACCTTGAGCTACATCTTTGATCGATTTGATCATAAGGTCAATTTCTTCACTTCTAGTAGATCGATATGAGTCAATCTTCATGTTACTCAGCAAGTGAACCGTGCATAATTTTTTCATGTTACGCCAGTACGTGCCATACTTTGAGAAAATCAAATTTCTTTGGCCATAAGAGATGTATTGGGCCGTCTCATTATGAGGCCTACTAGCAAAAACATGATCATAAGTTTTGAGGATTTTTTCAGCTGATTCAGGAGAAGATATAACATAAGTCGGTAATAATCCTAATTTAAGGTACATAATAGGACCATGTTTAAGAGATAATTTGTGAAAATCTTGAGTAGGATTATCACCTAAAAGATGAAGATGTCCTAATATTGGAATCCCTTTTGGACTAGGAGGAAGTTTTTTCTTCTTCTTCTTCACATCTACCATCTTATGGAAGATGAATAATACAATTACACACAAAATAAATGTTGCCCACATAATAAAAGTCATATTGGGCTACTGGCAAATAGGACAAATAATGGATAATGTATAATATATATTTGCTAGTATATATGTAGTATGATTTTTGGGATAATAGGCAAGTTGTAGAAGTGGCAGCAAGAGAGCATCTATTTATATAGGAAACTAAATCATGTGAACGGCGACCGTCATTTTCTTACCAATTAATTTACCCATTTTTTGTTGAAATCAAAGGCAAAATCAATCTTTTACTAGTATATATGTTGGTGAACCATATAATATATATATATATATATATATATATATATATATCATATCATATTCGTGTCAAAACATTATTGGTACGTTGTTTTGATTATTTGTCGTTACAACAAAATGCACAGTAGAGTACTATTTGATTTTTAATAAAAGACAGCTTCATGCATTAAAATATTCGATATGTGTGGAATTCAAAAAAAGATCAAATCATAAAAATTTATTATATGCAGTCTTATCCGACATCTCTGTAAGAGGTTATTTTCATTGTTTGAACTAGTTACTCCAAGGCTCTCTTCAATATTTGATCTTTTATCTTAATGTATATTTCTCTTTGCTTTCAAAACGAATTACATACTCCCTCCTTTTCAAGTTGGTTGTATTATTTTTTTTAATCTATTTAAAAAAATATATTTTTTTTTAAAAACTTTTTAATTATAATTTTTCTTATGAGATGTTTAAGTTGATATTATTTTGATGTATAAATTTTACATATATTTAGTTGTATATTAAAAAATCTTCTGTAATTTTTTAAATTTTATATGATGTCAAAATCAGAAGGGATGGAGTATCACATAATTTGAAGCAACAAAGTCAAATAATCTACCAAACGTGTTCCCCTGGTACAGAAATATGTTTGACATTGAAATGCAATACTTACTATTTTGGGTTATACTAGTGTGAATTTATGTACACACTTTTCTTTTTTTGGATTAGAAAGGAAATATTCGTTTTCATGAAAAAAAACCTTAACCTAATTGACTGTCAGTTTTACCTTCCTTCAACGACCAGGATAATAATAGTGTGTATAATATTTTGAGTTAATATATAAAAATGATCCTAAACTTCACATCAAATCATAATTTTGACCTTAAACTTTGATAGTGTACAAATAAGACCTTTAACTATTCAAAACCTGAAAAAATATGACCTCCGATTTTGCAACCCCATGCGTGAGTCTTACTCGCGCCTACGTGGAAAGGTAATCCAATCACACGGTGCCACGTCGTTAAAAGGGCTGACTTGGAGAGAGGTCATATGTGTGCAGTTTTGAATAGTTAAAGGTCATATTTGTTCACTGTCAAAGTTTTGCTTTTTGCGTTAAAACGACATCGTTTTTATTATCATTATTATTATTATTATTATTATTGTTATTATTATTATTATTATAATAATAATAATAATTTATTTATTTATTTCTATAGTAGTAGCACCTAACTTTTTTTTTAATTTTAAAAAAATTATTATTATTATCTTTCTATTTATTTCTATAGCAACATCACCTAGATTTTTTTTAATTGAAAAAAAAAACAGCCACTAGCAGGGATCAAACCCGCACAGTAGGCTGAAGGAAGCGCCCAAGAAGAGCAAATAACATCACTGGGCTATCTAAGTGTCTTGTTTCATGTGGTTCAACATTAATATACATATATAAATATACATTTTCTATCTTATATATATACAACGTAATTTTTTTACCGAAGGGGGTTCGGGTGAACCCCATGGCAACCACGTAGGTCCGCCCCTCGTTACTTTAATAACGTTTTAATAACGTTAATTTAATAACATTTTAATTACGTTAATTTGATAACGTTAATTTAATATACTACTACGACTATCTTTAATAACATTAATTTAATAAAGTTTTATTAAAACTATAATTTTTTTTATTATTAGTATAGTTTCATCTTTAATTTAATATTTAAATAAATAATATTTAGATATATTATATAACTTAAATTCGTCCTCTGTTTTATAATATATATACATACCCGCTCGATTTTTTCGTATGAGGCTGACCCGCCTAATTAATAAATCTTCAATATTGCTCTTTTTCCGCAATGACAAAAGAAATTAGATGTCATTTTCATCTTTGAGCCGAAAATAATGAAAAAATAATAGTGAAGAGTCATTTAAAAGTTATATTTGTGCAGTTTTGAATAGTTAAAGGTCATATTTGTGCAGTATAAAAGTTTAAGGTCATATTTATGTATTATGCCCTTAGATTTTAAGCTGGACGCGCCCAGTTTTGCGTGTTGGACACGCGTTTTGCCACGTAGGATTGAAGGTCATATTTGTGCAGTTTTGAATAGTTAAAGGTCAAATTTGTGCACTGTCAAAATTTAAGGTCAAAGTTATAATTTAGTGTCAAGTTTATGGTCATTTTTATATATTAACTCTAATATTTTGCTTTAATATATAGTTGTTACTTTTGATGTCACAAATGACGCTATTTTTGTTACTTTAAAACATTCTCTTTTTTTTTCGGATTAGGAGAAGCTTCTTAATGCATACATTTGCATTAGTCATCCAGAGCTATTGGATTGCAACTTAGTTTAATTGAGAATACTAGTTAGTTAAGGCAACAAATTGAAGTAATACATATCTTTCAAAGTTCATTGAGAAATTAATAAACTTTCATCGCTTCAAATTATTTATCATGACTTTTAAAACTAATTGTCTCAAAGTATTTGTCTTTTTAAAGTTCAAGATAAATTAAGTATTTCATTCATTTTATCCTTAGTAGCTATTCTTCTTGAAGATTACAAATTAAACACGTTTATTATAGGTAGTGTTATGATTGTTCAAAGAGCAATGAAGGATAAAATAGTTAAAAAAACCCTTTTAAGTAATATTTCTCAAGATACATATTGTAAAAAAGAATCACAATAGATAATTTAAGACCGAAAAAATAATAAATGTAGGGAAGGAAAATATTTCATTTTAAATTTTTTAAATTATTTTATTTAGAACTACTCATTGTGTTCCATATATCCTTTTTATTATGACCCAAACTTGAATGGCCATGTAAGTATTTAAAGTATTAAACTGATTGATTTAGTTGAGTGGCAGTGAAAGAAAATAGTTCAACAACAATAACTAACCTAGTGTATTCCCATGTAGTGGGGTCTGGGTAGAATAAAATGTACGCAGTTCATACCATTATCTACAGAGAAGTAGAAAAGCTGTTTCCAATAGACCCCCAGCTCAAGACAAAGAGTAGTAAATAAATTCGTAATAAAGCATGAAACAAGATGGAATAACAAAAATAAGACTCCTACAAAGTAATACCTCTACACTAACGAATCAAAGGCACCCTCCACCCCATCCCCTCCTACTAGCAGCTCCAACCTATGGACCTAGCCCTAAGACTACTGGCCCGGCTACTCCAAAGCTCTCCTAACTACTGACTATGACCCACCCCCATGCACTAGCCGTCTAACCTAATTCGTGTCCTCCATACCTTCCTATCTAGGGTCATGTCCCCAACAAAATGTAATTGCTCCATGTCACGTCTAATCACCTCTCTTTAGTATTTCTTCGGCCTACTCCTACCCCGCCTGAAAGAAAATTGTTCACTAAAAAAAATTCTTTGTAGCCAATCATTTATTAAAAAAAATTAATATGCTTAATACATGGGTGAACGGATTCCGAAACCATCAGTCATTCCGATCTAGTTCACGGATAAAATCATTATCAATGGCACGCTGTGTGCCTAAGTGCGAAAAGACAGTGCAAGCTTTGTTATGTCGAAACCTAAATGTTAAGTCAACAATACTGAAATTCTTGATCAATGAAGAAATAATATCACCATTTTTATTTAATAAAATACCAAATGAATGATTGACTCATTCCATACTAGAAATAATCGCAGGAAATTCTTTGATAATCCGAATTCCTATTTCTCAATTAATATCTTTTATGTAGAAGATATTTCATCAAAATTTTAAGTTAATTAGTTATTATAAAATTTGTATGAATAACTATATTAGTTAATACTCTCTTCGTCCCAAATTATTCGTTTCAAATTTTCTAATTTAATTTCTTATTTTACTTGTCTTTTTTCATTAATCAAGACAAGATAATTTTTTTCTCATTATACCCTTAGTAATTGATTACTCCTTGTTACTAGCATTGAATTATCAGATCTTGAAAAATGTTGCAAAGACTTTGGTAATCCTATAATCCTAATTATTCATGAAAAAAGTGCTTTGGTATCCGCCATAGAATAACTCCATCAATATATTGGAACTAACAACATGACACAATTAATAAGGGCAAAATGATAAAGTTACATTACCAATCATTGTTTTCTTAATAACAGTCAGTAGCGGATTCAGGATTTAAAAAAAGTGGGTGCTTACTACCGAAAAAGATAAAAAATTACGTGCACCTAACCAACTTCTTGTTTAGTAGGTACTTTTATATAATTTATACCCATTTTCGTATATTTTTTATGTAATTATACCTATTTCGCGTCAAGTTTAGTGGGTGCCGGAGCATCCAAAGTTGATGTGTTGGTCCGTCCCTGATAGCAGTGCCATCTCAATTTAAGATAGATAATTAGAGACGTAGGGAGTATTGTGATTTGAGATGTTCAGGATCTTCTACAAATTCTATCGACATGATTAAAGCGCTACATTCCAAATTAAAAAGCAATAACGTGAGAAAATTTATCGTGTGAGACAAATACAATGGCATGTGCTGGTTGGGCCTTGCGGGGTGTAAAATAGAAACAGGATATTTCATGTTATTATTTTATTTTTTATATATAATAGTTATTTTATTATTTTAATATAAATAATAAGATAAAATAATTTTAAAATTAATTAATTCTTTAAATGAAACATGAGCTAAAATTAATTTCAAAATTTTGTTTTTATTCCACGATTCACTATCAAATGACTAAGGTAGAAAAAAGTTTTGTTACGTAGATCTTACCCATTTATGAAACTCACTATTAGAAAAGAAGAAAGAAAACAGTGAAATTAACCTCAAATTGGAGATTGATAAAACCTAAGACGGAAAAAACCTGACTTTGTGAAGTTATTTTTATATTATTTTTAATTAATTTAAGTAATACTGATTTTAGATGAATTTAAGATATTACAATTTGCAGATCTTGTTGATTTTTAAAGGTAAAAAAAGTTTTTTATTTTTTTTTTAAAAAAATAGAACCCACCCCATTCACCAAACACTCTTTATTAGTGGAAGCTTTGGATACTGGTATATATACATATATCTTACTTTTTTTTTGTAAAATGAACAAAACGTAAAAATGTTACTAATAATAAGTTAGAATGGCCTAAAAGTTTTGTTGACCAAACATCAAACTTACAAAAACTCCATAATTTTTGCTTGAATTAATGGTCCACAAAATATAAAATTCTCAAGATATTTTTTTAATTCAGAATTTTCGTAGTCAGTAAATATCTGCTGAGAATCACTTATTTACTACAAGGCAAAAGAAATGCGTACTTACTAATTTGCGACTTTGAAAACAATTGAAAATGTTTGACACCAAGAAATATTTGCTTTACCTAACTTTTTTTTTTTTGTTAAAAAGACATGCATTCAACTAAAAATAAAAGTAGTTTTAGTACAAACATTCCTGCTATGTTTTCCAGGATTCAAAATAGAAAAGCTAAGATGAGGCATATCATTGTTTTGGTTACAAGATTTAACCCTCCTCTCAAAAAAGGTTTCTGCGTTATATGTCCACATTGCTTTTGCAGCACATAGCGGTGGAACTTCAAAAAGATCGACTTCGGCTGAGTTAGCTCCCACCTTAGCCATGAGATCTGTCACTCCATTCTGCTCCCTGAAGCAGTGTGTTACCCTTGAGCCCCCTAATCTTCTTAACCTTGACCTGCAATCATTTATCAAGACATTATAGTGTAAGTTTTCTATTTTTAGCATAGATATTACCTCAGCTGAGTCAATGTTGATTTCAATGGGTAACAGGTTTCTTTGCTCCACTAAATTGAGCCCCTCCACAAGGGCTGTAAGCTCTATGTGGTTATTAGTAGTTTTGTGAAAGCTTTTGAAGAAGCCCACAATTCAGTCTCCGATGTCCGATTTGATAACCCACCTATACCCCCTTCCCAAAAATTCTCAAACAAGAGCCATCAGTATTAAGCTTGAACACCCCATTATTTGGAGGTTCCAACCTAGTGTTGATGTTATTATAATGGATTGTGGTAGTATTTTCTGTGATGATCATTTTGTACTCGACTGCTTCAGAATAAGCTTAATGAGGATTTGATTTGGTGTTGCTGGTGTTGAAGGTATTCTGGTTTCTATTTTTTCAGATAGACCAGAGACAAAAAGGGAGAATGTCTAGCCAGTCTAGGACATTATTATTGGCAACATGGTGGAGGATTTTTCAAGTTTTGCCCCAATTTTGAAGGATGGAAGTGTTGAGGGTTTATCAAATTCTTATTGGAGCTTTTGACTATGATGTTGCTTCAATAATTTTGCAAATTATGGCATTCAAAAAAGATGTGGTTAACATCCTCAGTGGGGAGGTTGCAAATTTTGCAATTTGATGAGTCCCTGATTTTGCAAGTTTTTATTGGTCTTTATGTTTTCCTTTACTTTTTTTTTTTTTTGGTAAACTTTCCTTTACTTGATATACTAAACTATATACTTTTTTATTTTTATTTTTTACAAATGCTACTACAATATTATGTAACTAATGAATATAATAAATGTACCAAATCAAATTAATATAACAAAAAAAATTATCTAATGAAAATTTTAATAAGTATATACTTTACTTTAATAAGTTAATAGAGAAAGTCAATTATTTATATAAAATAAATATTATTCTAAACTATATATTTTGTTTAACTTTTTTGGCTATGATATTGTTAATTTTATTATGTATTCTCTTATTTTAATAAATTATTAATTTAATTTTATTTAAAATTGAAGAAACTCAAAATCAAATTTAGTCGTGGAGGGCGAAAATTTGGTATCACCATTGAGAATACACATTAGCTATTTCATTCATTAATTGAAGGAATACATCTTCATTTACAACTGATTTAGAGTGTTCTGAATTATGAGGAATTTGTTTATTGAAGTTGTCCTGTTGAATAGCTCACAGATTGAATTCCACCATCTTTTCATCGATAAACACAATCTCTTAATTAATACTTCCATATAAATAAAACTTAAGTTAAAATTTAACAATTACAAGTATAATGAAAAATCTAACAATATTAGTGCATATCAATAACATACATAAATATATCTAAACTTGTGGTGTATTGCAAAATATTAAAAAATAAAAAAAGAAATATAATTGCAAAAAGGTAACCATTACCTCGTTGTTGTAATGCTTGAACATTGCAGTCTGCAAATAGTCATTATAAATTAGGTCTTTAGATGACATATAGTTTAAAATTTGGGGAATTCGGACTCTAACGCGAGCAATAATAGACTTATCAATGTTCAGACAACACTCATGAAATCAAATTTAAAGTGCCAGATGAAAGGCACCAAAATGTAAGAGATGATGGGTTCGTTTTCAAATTATGGCTACATGATTTTTGTAGAACTTTGAAACACTCATTGCCCCAATCATGTTTCAAGTATTGATGACATTCTACTAAGTCTTAATGATACTTTGTTGTGAATTTTCTTGATAAATCTGGTTCGAGAAATCTGATTATAAAGTATAAAATTTTAATGTTGTAAAAATTTTCCTCTTATAAAACAACTTCATTATCAACACATTCAGCATAAAAATCCGACCTCCTCACTTTTTTCAGACCCAAATAATACCTATTCACTAATTTATTTTTAATTTTCGGATCAGAAATAAAATCAGTCTTATTATCGCATTTCAATTCACAGATCATATAAAATTCTCTCTTGCTAAAACATAATATTTTTTCATTTAGACTAAAGATGAATAAATCATCCCTATTATTATTCTTTTCTGCATGCAGTAGATTATGCAGGAGCTGCAGCTGTACCTTAAGATTAAGCATATTAAGAAGGAAAAATTACATAAAAGCACAAACATAATAGACCTTATTATCCAAAATTCTTTACCTTTTAAACAATTACTTAAAATCTTGAATTTAACATTTTACTCTTGATACATATGAATAAAATCCCCCATCCTACTTTTACTCCACAATTAATGCATGCAATCTATTTTTCAAAAAAAAATTCATTCCCTAAAATTTCTCCCAAATTATCATCAATTGATACAACTTTAATCTCCATTACTGCAACTTCTTCACCAATTTCATTATATTTTTTTTTGATCTTTTTATCAACTTTTCTTTTATCAATTAGTCAACTTTTAAGTCAATACCTATTAAGAAAAAGAGGAAAAATTGAATAATCAGTTGTTAGATTTCCAACAAAAATGGTCAAAGTGACGGTGGTGGTGAGGACGAACGACGGAGAGGGTGGGATAGTCAAGGTGGCGGTAATGGTGTAGACGAACGACGGAGGAGGTGGATTATATGTATCAATCATAAGTAAATTGAACAATCAGTTGTTAGATTTTCGACGAGAACAACCAAAATGACTATGGTGGTGAGGACGGACGACGGAGGGAGTGGGGTAGCGAAGATGGTGATGATGGTGCGGACGAACGACGGAGGAGGTGATGGTGATGGATTATATGTATCAAGACATATACATATGTATGTATCAAATAAATGAATTTAATACATATATAGATTGATATCAAGAACTTGGGTACTCTTTTCATAATTTAAGGACGATGCATAATTTTAAGGATGATGCATATGTTTTTTGATTATTTAATGATTTCACCACCATCATTCAGTTTGGATATTTTTCAATTGATACATATGATATTTTATTTAATTTTGTGATACATTTTATTCGTGCACAATTGATACATTTTATTCCGTGAGAAACGACATGTGTAACACTGATATAATAGTATAAGAGATTTATATTGGTGTTGTTAATCAGTTATTAAAAATATATACATTACCAATGTGATACATTTGTTGTTGAAATACTGGTGATACATATGACAGATACTTTGTGATAGTGATTCATATTTTTTATTTACTTATAAATGTTTGATACATTTAACATATGTTTGACATATGTAAACTATTTATTTTTGCATGAGATTGAATTTTTAATGGGTATTGAGTAATTTTATCAAATATATCATTATGATACATGTGGAACCAGATGTATTTATACCACGATTTGTGCCTAATTTTACTCTCTATAATAATTGTAAATTAGTTACTTCCTTATTTAACTAACCACAAAATTACAAATGTATCACGATGCATATGTATCAAGGCTTAAAATATGTATCACAAATATCAAAATTAAGAATATCATGTAATTAAAAAAGTTATAAAAAAAGTGTTAGAACCCATAAAAAATCTGAAATTTATGTAAGTTCCCCTACTAAGAAATGGCCAAATGAAATTTTTTCAAATAATTTAAAATGCTTATTGTTTCATTTCTTTCTAAGATCATCAAGCACATTGAGCTTAATGGATGCGATCAGTGACTATATGTTTTTTCCCCTGAGAGAAAAAGCGATTAATAATGATAAAAAAATATTTGAATATTACATAAAATAAAAAAATAAAATTATAAAACAAATAACTTTGATCAATACAATTATGAAAATTGTAATCAATAACCAATATATTTTTACTGTTGAATTTAAGAAAATAAATAAAATAAAAAGATTGAGAAATCTAATTGTCATGCATGTTATTGTAAAAATTGATGTAACATATTAATATTATATTGTTCTAGTACAATAAGAAAAAAAAAATCAACAAAAGATTTCATTGTAATTACCTTACAATTTTTTCTGATTTTTTTTTGTTATTCTTCTTGTCAACAACTTTGTTAATTTTTACATTGTACTTGAACATTGTAACTTAGTTTTTTATTTTTTTATTTTTTTATTTTATGAGATGAAATTTTGTCTTCAAAATTGAAATCGAATATCTATTCAATCGCGGTATTTTTTCTCTTATAACTCTATTTAACTTGTGGAATAACATATTTTTCTGACAAGACCTCCCTTTGCATGTTCATCTGTGACTGCTTCAACAGTGATGCATTTTGAGAAAAATCAATTTTTTCCGAAAAAATCTCAGTTTGATTATTCAAAATCAAATCATTTTCAACTATTTCCTTTGTTTTCTTTGAGACTGGAGATGAGGTAAAACATCCCAAATCAAATGAAGGTCTTGAAAGTACAATAAAACTGTTCTCTTCTAATAATTTAGGACTCTTCCTAATTGGAATAAAATCGAACGTAGTCTTTGAAGACATGATTCAAACACAAGTAAAAAACAAACGAAAATCTAATAAATAATGCACTTGAATAAAAAGTAGGCAAAATGCTCTTCTGGATCCTTGTACTATGTCTGTTTGGTAAGTTGGACACTTTTACTTACATGTTTGTCATCTGGACCCCTGAACCCATTAAAAAAACTATATTTTAAATTCTTTGACCGTTGACTTTGCCTATGTGGCATTAAATGACTGAATGGGACAAAGAAAGTGTAGTCACTCGACCTGAGGTGCGAGTGGGGTCAATTTTTGACCAATTTTTATATTAAAATACTTGAAAAAAAAGGAATAAAACTTTTTTTTAGTTTTTTAATTTAAAAATATTTTAAAAAATTTAAAAATAATAAATTTAAATATAAAAAAGAAAAAAAGCCCCCCCCCCCCAAACCCCCTTTCCCTGCCCAGCTACTCCCCCACCCCACCCCAAGCCCCGTCCCAGCCCCTCCACCCCACCCAACCCCCGTCCCAGCCACCCCCACCCCAGTCCCTCCCCACACAATTAACGCAACCATTAACATAGCCATTAACACATATATACACCAGTTCCATTAACGCATCCATTAACACACATACTCACAAAAACAAATCCATCGTCACTGCACAACTTTCCTAACTCCACCATTTTTATCTTTTCCACGAAGCACAAAACACACTCCTCCACATCCACACACAAATTGCAAGATAGGTAGTAAGAAAAAATAGAAAGAAAAAAAAATAAGAGACCAACACTATCATTAAACACCATGAATGCAATAAAATTATCACCGTAACCCATCATCACTACCCTCATTTCCAGCCCTGATTTCAACCTCACTAAACAACCCAACAGAAAATCTTCATTACCCCAACAAAACCAACAACAATGATCCAAGATAAGCTCAGATGGGAAATAAGATTCGGGCGATTCACAAACGGGTCGGGTCTCGTACTTCCAGTAAATACTATTATTTTATGATAGATATGGTTTTATTTATATCATTTTGGAATCAGATTTCAATTTCCATTGCATTCCAATCATCACTGTCTAATTACCTCTTCAAAAACCACAATTTTGGATCATCAAAAATCATCATCCTTAAATCACTGCAAATTTGAAAAAGAAGGATCAAATATTCTTATCCAACACAATATTTTCTAATAAAAAAAAAGAAGAAGAAATAGAGAATTAAGAAGAAAGAAAGGAAAAAGAGGAAGAGAGAAAGGAATAAGAGAAGGGGAGAATTAAGAAGAAAGAAAGAATAAACGGGTAGAGACAGAAATAAAAGAAGGGTGGGGTTGGTTTTTTTTTTTTTGTTAATTTATTTATTAATTAATTTTAATATTTAATATTTTTTTATAATTAAATATGACGTGAAAGATGATATGGCAGATGACATGACAACTGAGATGTGGGCGAGTGTATTACACTCACCGAAAAAAGTGTTTAAAATATTATTTTTTAATGGATTTAAGGGTCCAGATGACATACATGTAAGTAGAAGTGTTCAACTTACAAAATGAACATAGTACAAGAGTCCAGAAGAGTATTTTGCCTAAAAAATAACAACCCTAAATTAAGTGAAATTTGTAACTCCAAAATCAAAGTTCGGGAACAAAAATACAAAGTTAATACACAAAATCAGAGAATTCTTTAAAGATGAATAAGAAATATAATTATTTAAGGAAAAGTAATTAGATGAAAATTTGGTGAAGTATATATTAATAGGAAAGTAAGTCTTTTACCAATAAAGTAAAGATAGAGAAACGTGTAAATTTTAAAAAAGTAAATGTATAATTTTCTGAAAAGTCAATAAATGTGTATAGCGTTCCTTCGGAGGCATTCAGTTAAAAAAATAAACGTGTATAACTGTAGAAAATATATTTATCAGATTTTACTCCTTCAATTATGAACAAAACGTGTAACTTTTCTGAAAAAGATACAATAATGAATAAATGAAGATAATTATTGACTATAATTTATTCCTACAATAATTATCAACATAGTTATTGAGGAGAGTAAATGAAATATAAAACACTAAAAAATAAGAGATAATTGATTAATGAATATGTATTGAGCGACTTTTTTTAAAAGAACAAAAATAATTATTTTTTTTAAAAATGTTACAACTTGCAATTAAGATTTTAATTTAATAGTTATATAATAATGTTGCTACAACTTGCAATAAATAATCTAATAAATATAAACAAGATAATTTATCGTAAACGGGCACCTTAACTGTCACGATCCAAAAATAAGGTCATGATGATACTTGTCGCGGCGTACCTTGACAAGTAAGCCTATCACCCAAACCGATACGAATTTTTTTTTAGAAATATCCTAAGGTAAGGCTTCTAGAACGAAGCCGAACCATATAAGTAATCATAAATGCGGAAAGAACTTATCCAAAATACCAATCATGCCCAAAACCAGGTGTCAATAGTGCAAGAACTACTAATACAATCGATACATTAGAAAAATAACCACAAAGAAATAATATCTGTCTCCGAATACTAATAAAGACATAACTACTATAGAAAGATAGAAGTGAACTTCGGACGTATGAATGTCCAACCGCTACCTTGAAAACTCCAATAGTCTCCCGAGTCAAGAAAGCTGAGGCGTACTCGAGCTAGGACCTGCACCGAAAGGGCGCAGTAGGCATGAGTATGGTCCACTTGTACTCAGTAGGTATCATAGGCCGACCAAGCAAAGTAGTAAGTAAAGCATACAAAAAATACACTAAGGGCATGTCACCTGCAATCAGAAAATGTCCCACAACGGTAACCCACACCGCTTGCACTAACAGTTCTAATATATCTCACATATATCACAACATCACAACAAGATAGAACAAAAGTACGTATTATACCACATATAAGAAGAACAAGAGAGAACATGCATATACAAGATCATCAAATACAAGTAAAAGAAGATATGATAAATACATAGATGATAAGTCAATATGACAATACAACACAACATAACACAATAAAGTAAGTGCAATGTATATGATGATGCACGAGGTCGTCGCACAACCTCCAAGATCGTTGCACAATCCCCGTATACACCTACGGAGACAAGCCTCCCAACGTAGGACCCATGGGGGGTTCGTCAACCTGTATACAGTCCACATATCTCATATCTCCTTTCTGGCACATCCCTTGGAAAAAGTTTTATAAGGTGTTACAATATCTCTTTCCCGACACATCTCTCGGGGGGTTTTAAAAAGGTGTTGCCAGTGTTTCTTAGATATTGCCACGGTGGTATCAATGTTTGATGAATGAGTATGATATGAGGATGTAATGCTCACAACCAATCACAATGAGTATTTTCACAACCAACCACAATGACATATTTTCACAACCATGTGAGCCAATATCCACTCATTATTTCAGTTTCATCCACGAATTTTCACATGTCTCATATGCAAAATAAAGTATGAATATAATCACAATACACCAATGATACCATATTAAGCATCTTAACAACATAATACAATTATTCACATGCTTCAAGGCTATTAATATCACATAGGACCCTACACGGTCAAACATATCATATAATAACTCAATTTCGACAATTACATCACATATATGCCCCCACACTGGCACAACACATAAATAATCATTTTTCATGAGTAGTTCCCACCCTTAACATGGATTTTATATCATTATTTACTACCCAACCCAGTCTGAAAGAGTTAAGCCATAACCTATCTCAAAAGCCGAAATCGATCCGCTACACTTTGAACCCACGACCTTACTTTTCACGAAAAATCTCGAACTCTACTAAGAATATCAAATATAGAATCTACGCATCAAAACAAAACCAACGACACGCATATTGACTACTTATGGTTCAGGGTTAAAATGGACCCCCGGAACGATTTCCTAAAAAGAAGGACAAAATCAGAACTTTACTTCAAAAACATGTTTCTTGTATTTTTAGAAATCTATAACTAAAAATTCAAGTCAAATCGAGTAAAAAACAAGGTTCAAATCGAAGAAAAATCATTTTTGAGTTTTACCGAATAAAATCTTTGAAATTCGTGTTAAAATGAAGAATCAAAGTTGTTTTTAAGGTTAAATTGATGAAAAACTAGTAATTATAAGATAAAAGCATTACTCAAGTGAAAAAGAGTGAAAATGAGATTTAAAATTAAGCCCTAAGATTTTTTGGGTTTTGAGAAATTAATTAAGAAATTACTAAGAAAAGGGTGAATTCTTACCTTCAATCCTTAATAAAACCAAGAAATAGATGTTAATCTAGCTTCCCAAGCTCCCACAAGTTTAACTTTTAAACTCGCACACTATTTTAGGATTTAACTCTCAAGAAGCAAGATAAAAATGAGCAAAAAGGACCAAAAATTGGGAGAAATCTGCTATATATAGCAAAAAATCTGCTATAAGAGAGATTTTTATTTTTAAAAGTCCAATTTGAACTTCAATGGGGTGGCCGGAATTCGTTCGGAGTCTAATATTTGTAAACGAACTATGCAACCACACTAAATTCGACGTTCCGTACGTGTTGAAAAAGTTGAATTTTTGGAAAAACATCATTTTCAATAGTTGACCCTCGAAATTCGAAATCACAATTTTTCAAATCGAGGGTCGAAATGAGATTTAAAAGCCGTAAAATCATACCAAACATGCTAACACCCTAAAATTGAAAATCCGGATCTGATGGAGAATTCAAATTTTCCATCCGAGGTCATTTTGACCAAATGTGGGTCCCACACCCATATTTCTATTTTTTCAACTTTTCGATCAATAGGTTGAAATGAGCTCGGATGCACCGGGACCCGAACCAAAGGTCTACCTAGCCTAAAATCAATATTCCAGAGCTGATGCCGTAGTCCGTTCAGTCTTCTATCGTACGGATCAAAAGATATCCACATATGTCTAAAATAAGGCTTTCGAAACCATAAAAAAACACAATATCGCATAAATGATACCAAAATGCATCAAAAATCATGCCAATCACTCCCACACCCCAGAAGTACCATAATGCAACTACAGGGAGGGATAAAACAGTCAAATCACATAAAATCATAAATTTCATCAAATTTTTAGGTCGTTACATAATCCACCACTAAAAATCTAGTTCGTCCTCGAACTAAGGGAAAAGAAATACTTGAATCAATGAAGAGTTGAAGATAATAAATAAGCATATCAGACTCAACCTCCCATGTCGATTTATCTACAGCTCAATGTCGCCACTAGGCCTTAACCACAGGGATCACTCTAGAGCGCAATCGCCTAATATCCCTAGTCAAAATGGAGATCGGATCCTCAACAAACGACAATCGTTCATCTAGCTGAACTGACTCCCAACGAATAATATGAGACTCATACGGAATATAGCAATGAAGCATAGAAACAACAAAGACTGGATGAACAATTGATAGATCAGGGGGAAAATCCAACTCATAAGCCACATCACCAATAATCCGAAGAATCTCAAATGGACCAATATACCTGGGGCTAAGCTTGACCTTCTTCCTAAACCTCATCATACCCTTCATGCGTGAAACTCGAAGGAAAACACAATCACCAATACCAAATCTCAAGGCACGAAGTCTATGATCAGTATAACACTTCTACCTACTCTGAGCCGCTCTAAGTTTATCCTGAATGACCTGGACTCACGAAGCAAGTCCGTACCTTGAGGTCTCACCTCTGAAACATCGAAACAGCCTACTGGGGAGCGTCAACACCTACCATATAATGCCTTAAAAGGAGCCATATCAATACTGGAATGGTAACTATTATTATATGCAAACTCTACTAAAGCCAAATGCTGCTCCCACCGGCCACCAAAATCCATCACGCATGCGCGAAGCATATCCTTCAAAACTTGAATAGTCCGTTCTGATTGACCATCAGTCTGGGGGTGAAATGTTGTGGTAAGATCAACCCGAGTACCCAACTCCTCTTGAAAAGTCTTCCAAAAGTGAGATATGAACACAAAACCTGGATCTGAAATAATGAACATCGACACAGAGTGTAGACGCATAATCTCATGAATGTAGATAGGGCCAACCTCTCAGCACTGAATGAGACCTGAACCAAAATAAAATGAGCTGACTTGGCCTATCTATCCACGATGACCCAAAAACTGTCAGAACCATGAGATGTACGAGGCAAACAAGTCACAAAGTTCATGGTGATCTGTTCCCACTTCCACTCGAAAATAGGTAAATGGATAAGTGGGAGGGGACATATGTGTAATGTGTTATCCTATTAATAAAGATATATAGATGCACATTCTATGCCCCCGTGGGCCGTGACTCACATATAATCCATCAATGCATCTTTGATACAATATTAATTATGGGAAAATTTTATAAGTAGCAAACTTAATCTCATAATTAGGAGTTTCATAGCAACTGTTCATAATTACCTGAAGTAGCAACTTGTATTTTGTATTTTATAAAAGTGTTGCTACTAAAATACATATTCAACAAGATTTACTGCCCTTCTTTTACTTAAATCAGTTGAGTTAAATAAAAAATAATTATCTCATGTATTTAAAACATTAAATTCCTTTTTAAAGCAGTAGATTCCTTTTTCATAAATTACTATTATTTAAATGAGTAGATTCCTTTTTCAAATCAAACTCAACTTCAAAATTCAAAATAAATCATCATTACTGTTTTTCTCTTTTTTTTCACTCTCTTTTATCTCTAACTTTTTTTTCTTGTTAGTTTTTTCATCTTTTTTTTTTTATTGTTTTTTTGTATTTCTTTTTTTTCTTTTCCATTTTTTCCACTTTATTTTGTATCTTTTTTTTTTTTCCTTTTTTCGTTTTTTTCTTTTTCTTTTTCATTTTCTTATTTTATCCTTTATCATTTTTTTTCTTTTTTTCTTTTTGTTTTTTTTCTATTTTTTTTACACTTCTATTTCTAACTTCTATTTTTTTTTTCTCTTTTTCACCTTTTTTGGATTTTTCTTTGTTGTTTTTTGTCTTTTTCTATTTTTTGGGTTTTTGTATTCTTCTATCTCTATCTTTTATTTCTAAAAGACAAATATCTATATCACATATACATATTTAAAAAAATATACAAAATAAATAGACATACAGCTATGCATATGTATTTACAATACAAAACATATATATATATAAACATATAGGACACAAAAAATATACAAAATAAATAGACATACAGATCTGTATATGTATTTACAATACAAAACATACACATATATACTTATTTGTATTTACAATACAAAACATACATATATATCTGCATATGTATTTACAGAAATACATATCTGACTCGTATGTATATATAAACGTATAGGACACAAAATCTCTATAACAAAAAGGACAACTATATACATATACGTATAGGTAATCATAAAATACATGATACATATCTTAAATATTAAAAAATACAAATAAGTACATATGTTGTCCTCTAATAAGTACATAAGTACATGAAATACCTAATGTGCATATGTTTTCTTTTATATAATACATATTACATTACAAAAAAATACATATATAGCTCTGCATATATATATTTACAGAATACATGTCTAATCCATATGTTTATTACCTTAAAAAAAATTATAAATATAACTTTGATATGTATTTATAACAAACTAATCATCCATTTTTATATTATCACACACACATAGGGGTTTCATGATTTTTTCTCTTCACCGGACAGAGAACAACACCATCTTCATATTCTCCATGCTTTCACCATTAGCAACAGAATACACAACTCTTTCTCCACTTTACGGACCAACCAATAAAATTCTCCATTTTCTCATTTTCAAGAAAACCAAAATACACTCACCTTAACTTACAGCAGCATAGTCCTTCTCCTCCCATATGTGCAATTTGAAAAAATAAATAGATGGTGATATTGGAGATTACAAAATATGTCGAAAATATAAAATATGATAGAAAAATACACATAGTGAAGGTGTAACTGTGTGAGAAAAGAGAGGGATACTTACAAAAATTGAAGAAACTTTTTTGAGGAATTTAGAATTTTTTTATTTGCGAATTTACGTGAAGAAAATTACACGTAGTGAAAGTGTAATTGTGTGAAAAAGAAGGAAATAGATGATGTTTGTGAAGTTTGTTTTTGGGTAAATTGGAGAGAGGTAAAATAATGAAGTAAAAATACGAAAAAAAAAGAGTGAAACACGCGTGTATAGAGCTAATGGATAAAAAATTGCTACTTTTGCTATAAAATGTAATTTTGAGAAAGTGTTGCTATTTATTGTAATTATGGTCTTAAGTTTGTCACTTTCTGTAATTTTTCCTTTCTCTAGCAAACTGTATGTCATCTGCACATTTATCAATCGTTGCTATGCACAATGGATACATCACGAAGGTTGGTTGAGCTTTCTTCAACTCAACATACAATCGAACACCATTATCATTACGGATATGAAAAGGTGATTTATTGCCCTCGACAACATAGCGTACATCAATATTTTTTTGAGCTTCGTCAATGTTTAATTTGGCAGCGATTGACCAAATCAACCTCAAATAACTTATTAATTTAGTGACAATGATCTCTTCACTTTTATAATTGACATATTCTGTTCCGGTTCTTCATTGACCAGAGTACCTCAAAAGAATAGCAATATTCATCTTCTTGAATTCCAATTAATTTTTTTCTTCAAAACGATCGACAAATAGGTGATTGATTTGTTTTGTGTTTTTTTGTCTGATTTGTTTTTAAGGTATTTGTATAATTTAAAATTTCAATTTCAATAGCTGTTACATAATTTAAGGGATGTAGTAATCCACTTAATAAATTGGTTGCGTCAATTACGTCCCTACATGAAGGGAATCAGTTATTTCTATTTTTAACGGAAGTAACAAATTCACATAACACAGACTGCTATATATATGTTGGCTATCTAATGTCTATTAATCGGTAGAGAGAGTAAAGTAATTAAAAAAGTAGAGAGAGTGTAATTACTTCTAAAAGAATTGATATTTGCGTTATTTATACTTTAAATAATAGTAATTTATGGAAAAGGAATCTAGTGCTTTAAAAAGGAATTTATTGTTTTAAATACACGAGATAATTATTTCTTATTTAACTAAACTGATTTGAGAAAAAGAAGGGTAGTAAATCTTGTTGTATATGTATTTTGGTAGCAACACTTTTATAAAATACAAAATAAAAGTTGCTATTTCAGGTAATTATAAAACAGTTGCTATGAAACTCCTAATTATGAGCTTAAGCTTGCTACTTATGAAATTATTGGAAATGAAAAAGACATCATATGTGAGCCTATATGATCAAAACATATACTGTACATAACAACTAGTCATTTCAATGTACATCTAACAACATCTAACACCTAGGCTCATATATGGATAATACTTAAAAAAATGATGTATATAAAGAAGGCATTTCAAATTTCAATATACATCTAACAACATATTGTAAGTTATGTATATGTTAGACATATACATAGGTAATGTCCATAGCCTTAGTCACATAAGAAAATTGAAAACATATACATAGAAAATATGATGTATATGAACTAGAAAATTCATTACAGGTTTAATAACATATGCAACTTATGTATACATATGTAACATCCACTGCCTCAAACACACATTACACAACAAAACCCAAAACACAAGGTATGTATGTGTTCAACAACATATAATGAATAATGTATGTGTACAACACATACATACTTACTACATATATACACCCAGTAACCACATATGTATATGAACTACAAATATTAATGTACTTCAACCAAACGCATCAACAAATATGTATATGTAGAAAATATACAAAGAGTTATTTTGTATTTACACAACCACTTTCTAAAATAACTTCAAACTTATGAACCCCCCCCCCCCCCCCAACAACTCCATAAGAACAAACAACCATAGACAATTAATTAACTATTTTAAAACCTCAAATTACTTTAAAAACACAGTAAATCCATAAACAAAATCAAAATTAAAAAAAATCAGAAATACCTTTGGTAAACGTGGCCATCCATTATCATCTTTTTTTATTTTTCTTGAGGATTCTCCAATTTGATTTTTTGAGTTTGAAGCTGTAGGTTTGTTAATATTTTTCATATTGATGGGGTCGTTACGTTTTTTTGATCTGTTTTCAATAAAGTTAGGTTCCTCGTAATCAAATGCTCCAGGAACGAACCCAACTACCGAATTTGTTATTTTGGTATGCTCTAACTGAGTTAATCCTAAACTAAACGAAGGAGAATCATCCATTAACTTAGTACTAAGTTGTTAATTTAGTACTTGAAATAGACGATTTTGAAAAGAAAAAAAGGGTAATGGAGATATTCAAACTATGATTTGGTAAAGTAGAAATCCAAAAAATTACTTGATCAAAACATGCAACGATTTCTTCTTTCGTATTTCTCATAAATTTTGACTAGATAACGAAAATAAATTTTTTAAAAATCCTCAGATCTTATAAATTGAGATTGTTAAAAGAAGATTAAGTTAAAATTGAATACGATTGACTAACAGTTGGACTCAAACACGGTTGATTTCAAAAATGAAAATCGTTTCTTGATTCTAGCCTTTTTAGGGGAAAAACGGCGAGAGTAAAAGAGAATTCTATGTATATGTATTTTCAGAGAGAGAAAGTTAAAAAGTGAGATTAATGTAATATGTTTAGGAAGTGGGGATTTTTTGTAATAAATGAAACATACGTTATGGGTTTGTATAATTTTTAGTTATTTAAATTAGTAGATTCCTTTTCCAAATCAAACTCAACTTCAAAAATTTAAAATAAATCATCGTTACTGTTTTTTTCTCTCTCTCACTCTCTTTTATCTCTAACTTTTTTTCTTGTTATTTTTTTTTATCGTTTTATTTTTTTCTTTTGATTTCTTTTTTCTTTTCCATTTTTCCACTTTATTTTGTCTCTTCTTTTTTCCTTTTTCATTTTTTTCTTTATTTTTTCTTTTTCGCTTTCTTTTTTTTTTCCCTTTCTCATAGTTTTTCTTTTCTTATTTCATTTTTTTTTCTATTTTTATTTTTTATTTCTTTTTTCACTTTTATTTTTATATTTCTATTTCTAACTCTATTTCTTTTTTTTTCTCTTTCTCATTTTTTTCGGATTTTTCTTTTTCATTTTTTGTCTTTTTCTATTTTTTATTTTGTTTACTCTTCTAACTCTATCTTTTATTTCGAAAAGACAAATATCTATATCACATATACATATTTAAAAAATATACAAAATAAATAGAGATACAGATCTGCATATGTATTTACAGTACAAAACATACATATATATCTGCATATGTATTTACACAAATACATATCTGAATCATATATATATAAACATATAGGACACAAAATCTTGATAACAAAATGACAACAGTATACTTATACATATAGGTAATCATATGTATTTACAGTACAAAACATACATATGTATTTACAGAAATACATATCTGACTCGTATGTATATATAAACATATCAGACACAAAATCTCTATAACAAAAAGGACAACTATATACATATACATATAGGTAATAAAAAAATACATGATACATATCTTAAACAGTAAATAATACAAATAAGTACATATGTTATCATCTACTAAGTACATAAGTACATGAAACACATAATATGTATATGTTTTCTTTTACATAATACATATTACATTAAGAAAAAAATACATATAGCTCTGCATATGTATTTACAGAATACATGTCTAATCCATATGTTTATTACCTTACAAAAATTACAAATATAAATCTGATATGTATTTATAACAAACTAATCATCCATTTCAATATTTGACAGAGTATCACAAATACATAGGGGTTTCATGATTTTTTCTCTTCACCGGACAGAGAACAACACAACATCTTCATCTTCTCCATGCTTCCACCATTAGCAACAAAATACGCAACTCTTTCTCCACTTTACGAACCAACCAATAAGATTCTTCATTTTTCCATTTTCAAGCAAACCAAAATACACTCACCTTAACTTACAACAACATACTCCTTCTCCTCCCATATGCGCAATTTGAAAAAAAAAATAGATGGTGATATTGGAGATTATAAAATATGATGAAAAAAATAAAATAAGAGAGAAAAATACACATAGTGAAGGTGTAACTGTGTGAGAAAAGAGAGTTACTTATGAGAATTGAAGAAACATTTTTGAGGAATTTAGGGTTTGTTTATTGGCGAATTTATGTGAAGAAAATTACACGTAGTGAAGGTGTAATTGTGTGAAAAAGAAGGGAAGAGATGATGTTTGTGAAGTTTTTTTTTGAGTAAATTGGAGAGAGGTAAAATAATGAAGTGAAAATAGTAAAAAAAAAGAGAAACACGCGTGTATAGAGATAATGGGCAAAAAATTGCTTCTTTTGCTATAAAATATTATTTTGAGAAAGTGTTGCTATTTATTGTAATTATGATTTTAAGTTTGTCACTTCCAATAATTTTTTCATTAATTAATCTATCATGAACAAAAATTTTCAATTATATATAAAAGTGAAGGCTTGTGGTACTACGAAGGATATTCTCATAATTTATCCTTTTCAAGTGAATTTTCTTCTACACTTTGATAGATATTTTTAGTAAATTTAGCTTTGGTCTTTTCAAATCATAGGGCACGCGTGCACGATAGGCAAATCCACGTACCCAAGTCTCGTTTGATTTTTCATTGCAACTTTGTAGAACTGTTCAATTCTGTTTTGATCTAATTTCCTCTCCCCTTCTCTATTTTGCTTTGTCTTTGTGGTGAGTCTTTGTTCTTCTCCCTACGTCTTTCTTTATTCATCTTTTGTTTCTAATCTTCTACTTATTTGTTCGTTCCTTCTTTTTATCTTTTGTATCTGTATCTTCTTGTCATTTTCTGCTTTCTCACTACATTAGCAGCAGGGAAATCCTCTCATGCTATAACGCTTCAAAAATGGGTCCCGAGATGTCACACGGTGCTCAAGACTTTGAGTAGCCTTAAGCTAACCCTGTTTGCCTTCTACTAAATCTGAATCCCATAATAAAGGAATATAGATATAAAAATCATACTAAAGATGGAAATCTGTCTGAGCTAATTAAGAATATCTGAATATATTCTCTGAACATACTAGAATCGATGGTCGGAACAATCAATACTGAATAATCTGAATCATATCTAGCAGTTTTATAAGCCTCTACTACTAATAACTAGAGAGTCACTAGGACAAACCCCCAGCTGACTTGAACTGTCTGAAAGGAATACTGAATCTTCTATTCTAGTAAGCTAAAAAAAACTAAATAACTGGATCCCCGAACTATGAGGACTCACCAATTGTCGTGATGTATATGGAGATGCTCGAAATCACTCACGCTGTGGAAACTAAGCACTGAAACTACATTATGAGACAATGTAGCACAGAGACGTATATGTGGATCAGTACTTTGAGTATGTACTGAGCATATGTGGGTGAATGCATAAGTAAAACAATGTCTCAACATCATCATAATTTGTAAAACAATGCATGCTCAATGTAGATGACTCACATAAGCTTGAGTAACTAAAAGTTGAAATCTGAAATCATGAGTAGAAAAACATATTGTATAAATCTAGTGAGTCATAACATTTGGTTCTAAAAGATGTACTTGTATTCTATCTTTAAATCATACTATTTAAGTATAGGATGGACTCATTTTTATATCTAAAATCTGAAAACTAAAATATGTAACTAATGTCTTTTTGTAAAGCAGTATCTGAGTAAAGTTGTGAGCCTTTACACTTTGTTTCTAAAAATTTTTCTATTAAGATTACTCTTTTCTGAAAATCTGTAGTCTGTAGGGAATTCTTTTGAAAACTGCTCTGTAAACTGTAGGTAAAATACTTTAAAACTATTCTGAAAGTCTTTACTGTTAGGGAGGTTCTTCTAACTGACATATACTATGTGAGTTATCATAGTGTCCAACGTATAGTTTCCTTATGGGAAAACCTCATGTTGGGAAGAGGTGTCATACTCTTGCCAAGGAGTATAACCTAATCTAAGTGATCACATCTATATCTGTCATTCATATAGAAATCGGAATAATCTAATAATCTGAACCTACGTTGGCTCGTAGTTCTAGGTCATGAGAACATATCCAACTCGGTGGTAAATACTACTCCCTTTAAATCCGTATGCTCATTTTGTAGGAAATTCACTTTTAAAATCAAATATAAGGGTTTACAATGAAAACCTCTTGTAAATCTATTTACTGTAAATTGTAGCTAAATATGTAAAGTGGATTCTATATCTAAGCTGAGATCAAAAGATCAAATCTTTGTTCTAATATCTGAATATAACAAGTCATGAGATGCTTACAAGCATAATCTTCTCGATATAACAACATTCAAACTAAGGCTAATAACCCATGCATCAATCTCATGTCAAAATATCATAATGTTCATGCTTGGTAATGAAAATAATGATAATTCAATTTTAAATCTGGAATTTTTAGCAATACGCATAAAAATACAAAAATAGACTGCAATTCAACATCTAAATCTCTCAAAATCTCATAATCTTGTAATTAACAATATTGGGTAGGAGTCCTAATTCAAAACTCATGCGAACTCATATAAAATTATCTTCAAAAAGCTACTTTTGGGCACAAGGATGAAAGAATATCCTTGTTCATAAACCCCACATACCTTAATTGATGAAATTGAATAAAATGTTTGATCTTGAATTCCTATTTGTGCTTTTGAAGATGACCTCTTGAAGTTCTTGAATTGGGGATCCTTAATTTTGAGATATCTTGAAAAAAGAATGGAGGAAATTTGATTTCTTGGAGATTAAGTTTTGAGTTCTAGGATTTTCTTGGAGAGTAAATTGATGAAGAGTGAGCATAGAATGCTTAGAACAGGTTTAATCCTCTGTTATTCACGATTTGGGGCTTGGGAAAAGACTAAATTGCCCTTTTTAAAATCAACTTTGAAATTGAAAATCCCAATTTTGGGTCCCACCGTGATGCGCTACTATCGCGGTGGTTCACTAGAATTTGACTATTGCAAACTGGAACTTCATCGGGAAGCGGGGCTATCGTGGTAAGCCACTAGAAATTAACAAATGTCATTTGAGCCATCACCGCGATGCAGTACTATTGCGGTGAGCTACTGAAAATTGACAAACGGGAACTGGGACTTCACCACGACGCGGGACAATCTTGGTGGTCCACTGAAAATCAGGCAAGTGTCCTTTTTCATGTCACCGCGATGCGGTGCTGCTCATTTTGAGACACTGTCTTCGCTAAAAGTGCCATAACTTCTCAACCGAGTATCGAATTGAGGCAAAATTGGTATTGTTGAAAAGCTAATTCAATTTTGTATACAATAGTGGGTCTAGAGCTAGAAAATTCTATATGTATCAAGATTCATTCAGTTTTTAAGCTGACCCTTAACATTCTAGGAGCTAAACTGGACTAGGAAAAGTATGGGGTATTACATTATCCCCCTCTTGGGAACATTCGTCCTTGAATGTGGCTAGTTAAACTGAAAATACCGAGGAATTTGAGGCTATATACTGGCATGTACAACTGAAACAAACTGCATGAATGAATCTAAAACATACTGAGCGACTAAGCTAATTTGTGAGTACATGAATTTACATGAGGACAACTATATGGCTAAATCTGAGACTAGAAAAGAACCAAATTAAGAAAGATTGTTACCTTCAGCTGAATCCGAGTTCATGGAGAAGAGATGAGGATACTTGGTACGCATGTCTACTTCTGCTTCCCAAGTAGCACCCTCAACGGACTGATTTTTCCACAAAATTTTGACCAAGGGAACTTCTTTGTTCTTTAGTCTACGGATCTAATGATCAAGAATCTCTACTGGAAGTTCTTTGTATGAACGACTATTTTGAATATTTGTACTTTCTAAAGGGACTGTAACAGCTGAATCGTCCATGCACTTCTTCAATAAGGACACATAGAATACGGGATGAATTGAGGACAAGTCTGCGGGTAGCTTAAACTCATACGCTACCTTCTCCACACGACTCAAAATCCTGTAGGGGCCTACATATCGAGGACTAAGCTTCCCCTTCTTTCCAAATCTCTTCACCCCCTTCATGGGTGAAACTTTTACATAAATAAGATCATCTACTTCAAACTCAAGATCTCTCCTTCTTACGTTTGCATAAGATTTCTGACGTCTCTAAGCTGCTTTCAATCTCTCTTGAATCAACTGAACTTTCTCCATGGCTTCAAACACCATATCTGGCCCGATCAAAGTAGCCTCACCCACTTTGAACCAACCAACTGGCGATCTCCATCTCCATCCATAAAGAGCCTCAAAAGGAGCCATCTGAATACTAGCATGGTAACTGTTTTGTAGGCAAACTCGATCAATGACAAGTGGTCATCCCAACTGCCTTTGAAATTAAGAACACATGCCCTCAATATATCCTCTAGAGTTTGAATGGTCCTCTCTGCCTGACCATCTGTCTATGGATGAAAAGCTAAATTGAGATGAACTTGGGTACCAAGACCCTTCTGAAAGGATTTCTAAAAATAAGAGGTAAACTGAGTACCCCTATCTAAAATGATAGACAAAGAAACTCCATGCAATCTAACCAACTCTCTGATATGCAACTTGGCATAATCTTCAGCTGTATAGGATGTGTGAACTGGTAAGAAATGCGCTGACTTGGTCAATCTGTATACAATAACCCAAATCGAATCATGCTGACGACGCGAATGGGATAATCAGTCAAAAAGTCTATATTCACCTCTTAGCACTTCCAAGTAGGAATACCAAACTCCCACAAAGTGACACCAGGTCTTTGGTGCTCTATCATAACCTGTTGACAAGTTGCACACTTGGCTACAAATTCTGCTATATCTTTATTCATACCACTCCACCAATATACTTCCTGCAAGTCACGGTACATCTTGGTGGATCTTGGATGAATGGAGTAATGCAAACCATGCACTTCTGCCATAATCCGCTGCCTCAAATCATCCACACATGGCACGAATAATCTACTCTGGTATCTCAACACACCATCTCCCCCTTGAGAGAAAACCTCTACCTTTTTGTCTTTAACTGACCCCTTCAGTTTCACCAAACTAGGATCCTTATCCTGCTTCACATTCACTTCAGAAACTAGAGAAGATTCTGAACTACTATGAACCCACATATTACCTTCAGCTGAGTCAACCAATCTTATACCCAATCTAGATAACTGATGAACTTCCCAAACTAGTTCTTTCTTATCATTCTCCACATGAGCAACACTACCCATGGACAATATACTAAGGGTGTTTGCCACTACATTGGCCTTGCCTGGATGATATAGCACACTTATGTCATAATCCTTCAATAATTCTAACCACCTTCTCTGGCAAAGTTTTAACTCTCTCTGAGCAGACACATATTGTAAACTTTTGTGATCCGTGAACACATCAACATGCATCCCATAAAATAGTGCCTCCAGATTTTCAAGGCAAATACGACAGCAGCTAATTCAAGATCATTGGTCGGGTAATTCTTTCGTGAGGCTTAAGCTATCTAGAGGCATAGACTATAAGCTTACCTCTCTATATCAGAACATAACCCGGACCGATTCTAGGGGCATCACTATAGACAACAAAACCATATGTACCATCAGGTAGCACTAAAACTAGGGCTGAAGTGAGTCGAGTCTTCAACTTCTGAAAACTCTTCTCGTAGGAATCTGACCACTGAAACATAAATTTCTTCTGAGTTAATCTATACATAGGAGATGCAATAGAAAAAAAAACCTCAATGAAACATCTGTAATAGCCAACTAAACCCAAGAAACTTCTAACATCTGATGGAGAGATAGGTCTAGGCTAATTTCTTACTGCTTCTATATTTTGGGGATCAACTCTAATTCTCTCACTGGAAATAATATGACCAAGGAAAGCTACCGACCTTAGCCAAAATCCATACTTGCTGAATTTGGCGAACAACTGGTAATCCCTAAGAGTTTGCCACATAATTCTAAGATGGTCTGCATGGTCATCCTCACTATGAGAATAGACAAGAATATCATTGATAAATACTATGAAAAACATTTCCAAATATGTTTGAACACTCTGTTCATCAAGTCCATGAAGGCTGTTGGGGCGTTTGTTAGCCCACAGGACATGACTAAAAACTCAAAATGACCATAAAGTGTTCTGAAAGCTGTCTTTGAAATATCATATTTCCTTACTCTAAGCTGATGATAGCAAGATCTAAGGTCTATCTTGGAGAAATAACCTGCACCTTGGAGTTGATCAAATAAGTCATCAATCCTAGGATGAGGTTATTTGTTTTTGACTGTGACTTTATTCAGCCGACGATAGTCAATACACATTCGCAAAGAACAATCTTTCTTTCGCACGAATAGGACGGGAGCACCCTATGAAGAAATACTGGGCCTTATGAAACCTTTATCTAGAAAATCTTTAAGCTGCTCCTTTAACTTCTTAAGCTCGGCTGGAGCCATATAATATGGAGGAATAGAGATAGGCTGAGTATCTGGGAGAAGGTCAATCTCGAATTCTATTTCCCTATAAGAAAGTATCCCTAGCAAATCTTAATGAAAAATATCAGGAAACTCATTGACTACATGGACTAACTGAACTGTTGGAGTCTCAAACTTAGTGTCTTTGACTCGAACTAAATGATAGATGCACCCTTTTGAAATTAACTTTCTTGCTTTAAGATAAGTTATGAAATAACTCTTGGGAGACACTGAATTACCTTCCCACTCAAAGACTAGCTTATCTGGAAACTGAAACTTCACTACTCGGGTGAGATAATCTATAGATTTATAACTAGAATGGAGCCTATCCATACTAAGAATAAGGTCAAGTCGACCATATCTCTATTAAATCTGCTAATATAATTTTATAAAGAACAATGATAGGAAACTTTCTATAGATCTATTTGGCAACAACTAACTCACCTACTAGGGCAGAAAGCAAGAAGGGATTAGAAAGATTTTCAGGACCTACTTCAAAATTCACTACAACTAATGGGGTCACATAAGAGAAACTCGACTCGGGGTCTAACAACATATAAAAATCATGATGAAAGACACGAAACATACCAGTAACAACATCTGGCAAATCCTCCTGCTCCAAATGGAATGGTAAAGTATAAAACCAATTCTGGCGCTGACCGCCACCAGTACTAAATAATTCATCCTTAGGAGAAACTGGGCGACCTAGAGGAGATGGTGCACTAGTAGCCTGAGTTTGGGGATGAACAACCCTGTTTCCCTACTTAGCATACGAACACTGTTTGATTTTGTGACCCAAAGTACCACAACCATAATAACTTTTCTGTCCCAATAAGCACTCACCAGGATGATTCTTACCACACTTAGAAAATAGAGGATAACTAGGGCTTCCACTCATACTATTCTGAGATCTAGACATAAAAGTCTTACCCCACTGCTGTAATGCCCTGAATCTGATACCCAGGTTCATGAGTTCATCAATTTGGTTATGATTGAGTCCTAAAGCATAATTTTTGTTCTCTTGGGCATTTTATCAAACACATTGCATGCATAAGATTAGGCTTAGGCATATACACTAGTTCATACATTATGGTTACTTTAATCAACTCAATTTAAAAGTTTTCAAACCATGTACTAGCATAATTTCATGAAAAGTACATAAAGACTTCAACTTGGGATTCATACAACCACATCAACATAATTAAAATCAATCCACCACATGGAAATCACAATTCATGGGTTTAAAAATAGGATTCTTAAGATTCATGGGTGAAAGAAACCCATGAATCAACACTTTACATACCTGGGTGGATAATTTCTTGAAGATTAGTGGAGGAAAGCTTGAATTATTGACTTGGGATTAAACACCTAGGGTTTCTTGTTCTTGGAGATTGATCTTAGAAAGAAACCCTAATTTGGTGTTGTGGATGAATAAAGAATTTATGAGCTCTGGCCTGGTATAATTAAGGGTTAAAACGGGTGGAAAAAGACCCAAGTATCCTTTTAAAAACTGCTTAAAATAGCTGATCAAAAGTGGTGACAGTTTGGGCGATGGTCCATCGCTGGCTCGATGGTCCGTCGGTCCTGACTGTCGCACTTAGCTAGAACCTAAACTTTCTACCTTGTCTGCGACGGTTTGGGTGACGGTCCATCGCTGGCTCAATGGTCTGTCGCTCCTGACCGTCGCACTTGACCATAAGTCGGGTTCACTGCCTTATTCACGACGGCTTGGGCGACGGTCCGTCGCTAGCTCGACGGTCCGTCAGCCTGACCGTCGCTTCTGGGAAGTTTCGATAGTTCTCTGTAAAATATCTATAACTTTTTACTCCGATACCGGATTTGGACAAAATTGGTATCGTTGGAAAGATAATTCAATTTCCCATATGATGAAAAGTAAAAATAGGGGAAATTATATCTGATTTAAACATTAATCCTTTAGGAAGTCATCACTAACTCTTCCGGAGACTAGATTTGACTTAAAGAAAGTTTGGGGTATTACAATATCTCCCCCTTGGGAACATTCGTTCTCGAATGGGATTGACTAGACTGGAAAAGCTGATAGACTAATCTTACTTAAGGGACGTGAATATTTGAGCATGTCTATGTGTTTGGAACTTTTGATATACTGAAATCTCATACTGAATATACATATCTAGTGCATGGATATGTGATGGATAGTCTTCATGAATGCATGACTGAAATTATTGAGAAGCTGAGTTTCTCGTGATGAGAATCCATATATGATGTATGAATACATGACTGACATGATATATGAACATATGACTGGATATGCAAAGGTATTTGATACCAAGTTTATAACTAAAATCTGAGCATGAAATTGAATAAGATTGAGGAAAGCTATTACCTTAGGCTGGGTCTGAATTAGCATAGAAGAGGTAAGGATACTTGGTCCGCATATCTGCTTCTGCTTTCCAAGTAGCTCCCTCAATGGACTGATTGTACCAAAGAACTTTGACTAGAGGGACTTCTTTGTTCCTCAGTCTGTGAATTTGATAGTCAAGGATTTCGGCTGGAATTTCCTCATAAGAGAGATTGTTCTGAATGTCTACGCCCTCAACAGGGACTATGACTGCAGGGTCACCTATGCACCTCTTAAGAAAGGAGACATGAAACACTGGATAGAATGAGGCTAGATCTGAATGCAATTCAAGCTCATAAGCTGCCTTTCCGAAGTGACTGAGAATTTTGAAGGGACCGATATATCGGGGACTGAGCTTTCCCTTCGTGCCGAATCGCTTCACTCTCTTCATGGGGGATATTTTCAAATAAACAAGATCATCAATCTTAAACTTGAGATCTTTCCTGCGCACATCTGCGTACGATTTCTGTCGGCTCTGAGCGGTTTTGAGCCCATCTCTGATCAACTGGACTTTCGTTAAGGTATCGAATACCAAGTCAGGACCTACTACTGCGGCCTCACCCACTTCGAACCAAACTATTTGAGATCTATATCTCCTACCCAGAGAGCTTTAAATGGAGCCATCTTAATACTGGAATGATAACTGTTGTTGTATGCAAACTCAATCAAAGGCAAGTGGCCACCCCAACTACCCTTGAAATCAATTGCACATGCTTGCAACATATCTTCTAAAGTCTGGATGGTCCTTTCTGCTTAACCATCTATCTGGGAATGGAAGGCTATATTGAGGTGAACTTGGGTACCTAGACCCTTTTGGAATGCTTTCCAGAAATGAAAGGTGAACTGGGTACCTCTATCTGAGACAATAGATAATGAAACCCTGTGTAATATGACCAACTCCCTGATATAGAGTTTGGCATAATGCTCGGCTGAATAAGAGGTATAGGCTAGAAGAAAATGAGTTGATTTGGTCATCCTGTCTATAATGACCCAAACTGAATCATATTGATGACGAGTACGAGACAAACTTGTCACAAAGTCCATGTTCACTTCTTCCCACTTCCAAGTGGGAATATTGAACTCCTGCATGGACCCACTAGGCTTCTGATGCTCAATATTAACCTACTGACATAAAAAGCACTTAGCCATAAATTCTTCAATATCTCTCTTCATCCTACTCCAGCAATAGATCTCCCGCAAGTCACAGTACACCTTAGTGGTCCCTGGATAAATAGAGTAGCACGCACAATGCACTTCTGCAAGAATTCACTGCCTCAAGTCATCTACACCTGGTGCACACGGATGACCTTGATAATGAAAAACCCAATCTCCCTTAAGACTGGAACGTGATACATAAACTGAATATCGTGATCTGAACTAAGCCCATGAATGCATGGCTCATGATTGAGATTAGAATTTGAGGGTCAACTTACAAATACCCTCTACTCCAAGCTGGGTTCATTAAATAAGGAAGAAAATAGAAGGTCTAGGTCATGGAATTTTAGGGATTATAGTGTATCTCCCCCTTGGTATACTATGTCCCTCTAAGAACGCTTACCTTACTAAGATGCTGGGGAAAACTGAGGCGATGTACATGGCACCTATGAACTGAATCGTGACTGAATATCTGGGATCTGAAACTAAGGATTAAGACATGAATTGAGATGGACACGCCTCTACCTGATTTGTCCATCTCAGAATGATTACATTCAGGAGACTTTGGATAGGGCAGCAGGATGAAAAGATGGAAACTCACAATATACGAATTTGTCCGTCTGACTGCCAAACTGAATTACTGGTTGTACGGACGAACTTATACTGAAACTTATACCCAACTATACTCTACACCTTAGTGAGACACTTCACATGAGGTTACTGAAGATATCCATATGGGCGCTGAGCATGAATGCATAAACATACTAACTTATTCGATTAACTGCATGACTGATAGCTTAATGCTAGGCATGTAAGACTGAACTGTGCTTAGTCTGAATGACTGGACTAAAATTATGGATCATTATACATATGAGGTAAGGAATGACTGGGAAATGTGAGATAACTGAGAATGTATTCATGAAAAATGTATTATCTGAGAATGCAAGACCAAGTGCATAACATGATTTTGAAATATTCTGTAAACTAAGGTACTGAGATATTGATAACTGAGTAACTGATAACTGTATGCTATGGTCGAAAAAATCTAAAATTAAATTAAGCTATTGATCTAATTACTGAACTGAAGCTAAGTCTGATACTATAACTAAGATTGTATCGAAGATTATAGCTAAGACTGTAACTGGGACTAGAGGATGGTTTTGGATAGCTGAGGGATAGACTGGTACTGATGTTCTGAATTCGGATGGCTAAGTAACTGATAGGTGAAAGCCATGGTTCTGTAGGATTATCTGAGTCCTTAAATGAATATCGACTACCGAACTGACGCTATAACTGAGGCGTGAGGGATAGATCATCAACACCACAGATTCATCGAGGGATCTAAACTGAGGGTATACGTGATATAATCTAAGTTTGGCTGATTATTAGGAGTGAAGCATGCGTCATGAGGGCTGAGCATACTAGAAAGCTTTACTTGAGTGCATGAGTCAAGAGCTGCATGACCTGAGTCTGGGGTTTTCTGCGTTCATGGAACATGATTCGTAACACTAAGTGAACTAGTATTCCTCATACTAGGAATTGGAAATATACCCGATTCTATGAAAAATGCATGAATTTGAGCTGTGTTCATGGGATTGAGACGTGAAGCATGCATAAGTATCGTGTTGACTGTAGCACAAAACTTTGCATAAAGATAGAAACAGGTCAGAGATTACCTTCCCTTATTGATTTCCTACACATACTAGTATTACTACTAGAATCTGAAAGCCTGGCATTTCTGAGATATCATAATCGGACAGTTCCTGTATACCTATTGGTCTATGATAGACTGGACCATTGAGGTGGGGACTGAGAAGGTTCCTGTTAATATTTGATATGACCTTAAGATTGACTATTATTCACAGAGTTATAAAAGAAAATAAGCTCATGGATCTGAAGGTGCATAAATATGTAAATGAGAGATCGGTAACATACCATTGACTGCATTAGGAGAACTTTTCTAATCTTGTTGGGACTGAAGTGCATAGAGTTTGCTTGGGCGTTTCCCACTGGCGGCACTGGGAGTGGCACCCTACTGATTCAGGCGACCGAACTGAGCTGAAAGACGACTGTGCTGACTTCATGGATCGGGCTTAGGATAGTCTCAAACTTTGTGGCCAGTCTCACCATATCCAAAACACATATCACTATAGGCTCTACACATACTCTTATGATTCTTACCACACTCTTTGTAAAGCGGATAGGTAATACCCCTGCTAGTACTACCCTGGGCTTTGGAGCCTGGCGCCCCCTTATGACTGTCAATATTAAACTTAGGTACTGGTATATTGGTTGGAGATGGAGCTGGAACTAGGGATTTTGGGCGAAACTTAAAATAATTACCACCTTCTGACTTAGACTGAGCGAAGTTAAAATTACCTGTTCTCGCTCTCTTATTTTCTCTCATCCTATGCTCCTCACCTTAATATTCTGGGTATAAATCATATGCCTAGGGGGAATAACAACTTGTTGATTGCTCTGAGCTACTACTAAGTACGATAAAGTAAGGGACTCGGTTCTAAATTCGCCATGAAAGACATACTCGCCCAGGGAATCTACCTGAATGGGCAGAGGTGCTGACTGATTCCCGGTTCTTCTTTCGTTAGTCCTTTTAGGAGGCATGTTCTATAAACGAAAGAAAGAGGCAGATTAAACTGAGAGTTTAAGTTTGATCCAATGCTCACTGGCACGATATGAGTACTAAAAGAAGGGAAACTGTTCTTAAAATATCTTATAGCCTCCTGTACATAAATGAGGTACGCAACACACCCATGCACAAGACTCTACTAGATGCGACTTTCAAACTTCCTAGGACACTATTGAATCTTAGGCTCTGATATCAAGTTTGTAACGCCCCAAATCTGATACCCGAAATGCTACACAATGCTAGCAATCCTGAAGGACCACAAGCTAACCCGTGACTGATATCTGTAACTGAGCACTGCATAATATACTGTATAAATACAGAATAAAAGGACTGAAAGTCATAACATCTAGAAACACAGTATAACAATACCAAAGCTAAAATAAACTGTTTGAACATGCTAGTCTGAAAGCCTCTAAACTGTCTGAAAATTGTGGAGTTGATGGAATATGTCCCCAACTAACTCCGTCTACTAAAAATGAAATAATGAAGTAATGAAATAATCATGCGATCCACGAATGATGAGGAATCACTGCAAATCTACTACTGCTGGATGAATCTAAAGTTAAGTGCGATCGGGAACTTGAGCGTCCGAACCTATGGTATAAAACACCATAGCACACAAGAAAAGTATGCGTCAGTACGTCTGAATGTACTGGTATGCAAAGTGAGGTAGGATGAATGCATGGGGTTCATATGCATGAACAATACTAACTGACTGAATAACATGAACGTAAGAATATATGCATGAATACATAAATATAAATGAGATCATGATAATACTGACTACTGAGTTTAAATACTGATAATATGAGTTTTGTATAACTAATATACTGTTAACTGAGTGACTGTGTCTGACAGTCCTGCTTCTGATGGAACTAGCTGAGATTCATCCTAAATTGAATGGCTATATCTGATAGTCCTGAATCTGAAGAACTATCTGAGTTCTTTTACTAAGACTAAGACTGAGACTGTGGGAAGTAGTCATCTAATCGACAAGCCCCTCTTCTATATAGAGTTGGGGTCCAATCTATAACCCCAATTGGAAGGGTGTCAGCACCACTGGTAAGAACAAGCTGTGAATGACCCACATCTGGTAGTGTCCTCAAAGGAGAACGGTGGGAACCTTAACTGGCAGTGTTAATTCACCTCATCAACCCTCAACTATCAGTGTTGATGTCTCAACCTATGCTGGCTACATAGTTCTGGAATACAAGGATTGCTTCTAAGGGTCACACCCTCAACGGTCAGTGTGTGCCCTCATCCTTAGGTTCACTCAGTGCTGAATCCTACTCCCAACTAAATAGACACTAAACTAATTATACTGAGATGAACTGGAATGAGTTCACCGAGTTTTGTGGACTGATGAAATGTTATTGAATTCTGTTAACTGACTGAGTTCATGAGATTACTGAGTTTTCCTGAGTCATGTAACTGACTGAATTCTACTAAGCTCTGAAACTAACTGAGAATACTACTGATCATGGCATGCCTGAGATTATCATGAAACTGACACTAGCTCTAGGAACACAAATAAATTATCGAGTACAAGTACCCCAGGACTCGATAACATGAAATTGACAAGACATGACACTTCTTGAACACATGACCATAGTCAACAATTTATAGTACAAACATTGGGGATTTTCATAAAGTATTTGTATGTCATATGCTTACACATGAATAGGAATACATATAAACATATCATAATTTCGTAAATCTAATCTCATGAGCATTCCACCAAACCATTACAATGCATAACAATAACATGGAGGTCATTGTGAACATAAGAGTAAAGCATGGGTTCATCAATTTGGTTATGATTGAGTCTTAAAGCATGATTTTTGTTCTCTTGGGCATTTTATCAAACACATTGCATGCATAACCTTAGGCTTAGGCATATACACTAGTTCATACATCATGGTTACTTTAATCAACTCAATTTAAAAGTTTTCAACCCACGTACTAGCATAATTTCATGAAAAGTACATAAAAACTTCAACTTGGGATTCATACAACCACATCAACATAATTAAAATCAACCCGCCACATGGAAATCACAATTTATGGGTTTAAAAATGAGATTCTTGAGCTTCATAGGTGAAAGAAACCCATGAATCAACACTTTACATACCTGGATGGATGATTTCTTGAAGATTGTTGGAGAAAATCTTGAATTCTTGACTTGGGATTAAACATCTAGGGTTTCTTGTTCTTGGGGATTGATCTTAGAGAGAAATCCTACTTTGGTGTTGTGGATGAATAAAGAAGTTATGAGCTCTGGCCTAGTATAAGTAGGGGTTAAAACTGTCGGAAAAAGATCCAAATACCCTTTTAAAAATGACTTAAAATCACTGATCGGAAGTGGTGATGGTTTGGGCAACGGTCCATCGCTGGCTCGACGGTCCGTCGGTCCTGACCGTCGCACTTGACCAGAACCTAAACTTTCTGCCTCGTCTGCGACGGTAGGCGATGGTCCGTCGCTGGATCGACGGTCCGTCGGTCCTGACCATCGCACTTGACCAGAAGTCAGGTTCACTGCCTTAGTCGCAATGGCTTGGGCGACGGTCCGTCGCTAGCTCGACGGTCCGTTGGCCTGACCGTCGCTTCTGGGCAGTTTCGACAGTTCTTTGTAAAACGTCTATAACTTTTTACTTCGATACTGGATTTGGATAAAATTATTATCGTTGGAAAGATAATTCAATTTCCCACATGATAAAAAGTCAAAATCGGGAAAATTCTATCTGATTTAAACATTAATCATTTAGGAAGTCATAACTAACTCTTCTGGAGACTAGATTTGACTTAAAGGAAGTTTGGGGTATTACAACTGCTCTTGCCTAGCTATGGGGGCGGGAGCACTAGATAAAGATTGCGCTAGCATAGATGAATGATTCTGAAACTGCAAATAATTTCCCCCTCCAAATCTAGTCTGGCCATACTTAAACTGCCTGGTTCTAGCCTTCTTATTTCCCCTCTCTCTTCTCTTTAACTTTTCTGCCTTAATTTGCTGAGCATGAATCATTAGCCTAGCAAGATCTATGTCCCCGATTAGCATTCCAGTCCTACACTCTTTAACTACCAAACCAGATACTCCAGTAACAAACTTACTTATACTTACTCCAGGGTCAGCCATCGTATCAGGGGCATACTTAGACAACTGATTGAACTTAAGGCAGTACTCCTTCACTATCATTGAGCCCTGCCTCAGGTTCACAAACTTCTCTATCTTATATTCTCTCATTTCACACATAAAGAACCTGTCTAGAAATGTATCTTGAAATACCTGCCAACTTATAGGAGCCGCATTCTCACCTCTACCATTCTTCCACATAACTACCCAATCATATGCCACATTCTTTAACCTATAGGATGCTAACTCTACACTCTCTTCTTCAGAAACATGCATAATCTAGGTGATCTTCTTCACCTCATCTAAATAAAGCTGCGGGTCCTCATCTGTTTTCGACCCAAATAACTCTGGTGGATTTATTCTCATAAAATCTTAAATTCTGGCTGCTGCTAAATCACCATTCTGCTGAAGTGGAACTGTCACCTAATGGTTGTCCTAAATATTGGCAGTCACAGCTTGGGCTAATGCCTGAAAGGCAGCCTGAAATTCAGCATGGGATACGTTATCATTCAGAGGGTCAGCAGGCTGGGGCGGCTGGCTATCATTTCTACGGGCGTCAGCTCGACGAGAAGGCATATTCAACTATCATGTAAGAGCACGAGTTAAAAACAGATAAAGATACTATAAGCACGATAAATCATGAAACAAAGAGATGATTTCCTAAGAACGTTCCATAGCCTCTTGCTCATAAATATGGCGCGCTTCACACCCATGATCAAGACTCTACATAACACGACTTATTCGACTCCCTAGGACTCACATAAACTTTTGGCTCTGCTACCAAGTTTGTAACGTCTTAAAAATAAGTCTGGAGATGTCACACAGTGCTCAAGACTACGAGTAGCCTTAAGCTAACGCTATCTGCCTTCTACTAAATTTGAATCTCATAATAAGGAAATATAGATATAAAAATCATACTAAATACGAAAATCTATCTGAGCTATCTGAGAATATCTAAATATAATATCTGAACATATTAAACTGAGGGTCTGAACAATCAATACTGAATAATTTGAATCACATCCAGCAGTCTGACAAGCCTCTACTACTAATAACTAGAGAGTCACTGGGACAAACCCCCAGCTGACTCGAACTTTCTGGAAGGAATACTGAATCTTCTATTCTAGTAAGCTGAAAAAGAATTGAATAATTGGGTCCCCGAACTATGAGGACTCACTAGCTATCGTGATGTAGATAGGGATGCTCGAAATCACTCATGCTGTGGAAACTGAGCACCTGAACCTACATTATGAGATAATGTAGCACATAGACTTATATGTGGATCAATACTTTGAGAATGTACTGAGCATATGGGGGTGAATGGATAAGTAAAACAATGTCTCAACATCATCATAATTTGTAAAACAATGCATGCTAAATGTAGATGACTCACATAAGCTTGAGTAACTGAAAGCTGAAATCTGAAATCATGAGTAGCAAAACATGTTTTATAAATTTAGTGAGTCATAATATTTGGTTCTAAAAGATGTACTTGTATTCTATCTTTAAATCATATAATTTAAGTGTAGGAAGGACTCACTTTTATATATGAAATCAGTAGCTAATGTCTTTTTGTAAAGAAATATCTGAGTAAAGTTGTGAGCCTTTACACTTAGTTTCTAAAAGCTTTTCTGTTAAGATTACTCTTTTCTAAAAATCTGTAGCCCGTAGGGAATTCTTTTAAAAACTGCTCTGTAAACTGTAGGGAAAATACTTTAAAAACTATTCTGAAAGTCTTTACTATTAGGGAGGTTCTTCTAACTGATATACACTATGTGAGATATCATAGTGTCCAACGTCTAGTTCCCTTATGAGAAAACCTCACGTTGGGGAGAGGTGTCATACTCTTGCCAAAGAGTATAACCTAATCTAAGTGATCATATCTGTATCTGTCATACATATAGAAATAAGAATAATCCGAACCTACGTTGGCTCGTAGTCCTGGGGCATAAGAACATACCCAACTCGGATCTAAATACTACTCCCTTTAAACCTGTATGCTCATTTTGTAGGAAATATACTTTTAAAATCTAATATAAGAGTTTACAATGAAAACCTCTTGTAAATCTATTTACTGTAAACTATAGCTAAATCTGTAAAATGGATTCCATATCTAAGCTGAGATCAAAAGATCAAATCTTTGTTCTATAATCTGAATATAATAAGTCATGGGATGCTTACAAGCATAATCTTCTTGAAATAACAACATTCAAACTAGGACTAATAACCCATGCATCAATTTCATTTCAAAACATCATAATGTTCGTGCTTGGTAATGAAAATAATGATAATTCAATTTTAAATCTGGATTTTTTAGCAATACGCATAAAAATACAAAGTTGATATGCAATTCAACATCTAAATCTCTCTAAATCTCATAATTTTGCAAATAACAATATTGGGTATGAACCCTAATTCAAAACTCATGCGAACTCATGTAAAATTATCTTCAAAAACTAATTTTAGGCACAAGGAAGAAAGAATATCATTGTTCATAAACCCCACATACCTTAATTGATGAAATTGAATAAAAAACTTGATCTTGAATTTCTATTTATGCTTTTGAAGATGACCTCTTGAAGTTCTTGAATTGGGGATCCTTAATTTTGAGCTATCTTGGAAAAAGAATAGAGGAAATTTGATTTCTTGGAGATTAAGTTTTGAGTTCTAGATTTTTATGGAGAGTAATTTGATGAAAAGTGAGCATAGAATGCTTAGAATAGGTTTAATCCTCTGTTATTCATGAGTTGGGGGCTTGGAAAAAGATTAAATTGCCATTTTTAAAATCAACTTTGGTACTGAAAATCTTGATTTTAGGCCCCACCGCGACGTGCCACTATTGTAGTGGCTCACTGGAATTTGACTATTGCGAACTGGAACTTCATCGTGATGTGGGGCTATCACGGTAAGCTACTTGAAATTGAAAAATGCCATTTGAGCCATCACCGCAACGCGGGTACTATCGTAGTGAGCTACTGGAAATTGACAAACGAGAACTGAGACTTCACCGAGATGCGGGATAATCGCGGTGGTTCACTGAAAATCAGACAAGTATCATTTTTCATGTCACCGCGACGTGGTGCTGCTCATTTTGACACACTGTCTTCACTAAAAGTGCCATAACTTCTCAATCGAGTATCGGAATGAGGCGAAATTGGTATGATTGGAAAGCTAATTCAATTTTCTACATAATCGTGGGTCTAGAGCTAGAAAATTCTACAAGAGTCATTCATTTTTTGAAGCTAACCCTTACATTGTAGGAGCTAAACTGGACTAGGAAAAGTATGGGGTATTACATTTGCCCTTTTCTCAAATTTTTCAATCATGTATCTAAGAACACACCCACGGTACACATGGCTGCTCTTTGTTAATTTGGTAAGGGAATTGGTTCTTTTCCAATTTTCTTCATTTCTTGTTCTCTCTTTCAGCTGATCTGTATGTCTCTTTTTCAACTTAGTTCTTCCTGAGTTTCTCCTTTAATTTGGTCCGAGTATACGGTACATATATTTTTTTAAGTCTTCACTCAATTTTCAGCATTGTTTTTTGCAATTTTTAGTTTCACATTGAGTCTGTGTTTGCTCACTAATCTTTCTGATGATTGTGTTGCTGGGAATTTTTTGTCTATGTTAGTTATTGTTCCTGATTTGTGCATGCATTCTACATTCTTGATGATTTTTTCCTTCGTAAGCAACAACTAATTAGCAGTGGGCTTGCACCCAATGTGTTTGATGCTATGTCTACAAAAGGTTATTTTGGACCTATATATTCCGTCAGACTTTTCTACTCATGATTGTGTGATATTTTTGCGATGAAATTAAGAACACGTTACATTTGGATATGTTGTGGATTATATGATAAGATCCTTGTGAATGCTCGATTGTTACAGTTTAATCAACATTTAATTGAATTTTGGGTGAGTTATTACAAATACAAAGTTGGACAACTCATTGTAAGATTTGGTATTTTTGATATCTAAAGCTGCAATTTTTTCTGCAGAACGTGATATAGCAAAGGGTTATATTGAATTATTCAGCAAATAATAAAGTCGGGAACGGAAGAAGAAGATGGCTTATTGCAGCTCAAATTCAAGAGCTCAGGCATGTGCTTTTACGGTATTTAAACTAAAAATATGAGGCAACACTTATATTTCTCCTCATAGTTTTAAGCTTTACGACTCTTTTCTAGCAATTTATGCGGTGGGGTACGTGATTTATATATTCGCAATGTAAATCAACATCTAACTATGTTGAGTTCCTTTTGTTGTATAAAGTTTGAGATAAAAGAAAATACCCATTATTTTGGTAGCTAACAAGTTTCTAAGTGTAACGGACTTGAACTGCTGTACTTTACCTATAGAGAGGGTTCGGCCTGCATTGATGAAGACACTCAATAAACTGCAACTGGATTATCTTGTTCTTACCTGGTACTTCCTGCTTTACCTTTTTGCAGTATTTAGTTGTAGTCTTGAAATCTAATTGAGACAACTGAACATTTTACGTAAAAGATCCATTGGACCCTCCGTCTGAAGGACGAAGCGAGCACGACCTCCAAAAAAGGGAAAGTGACCGACTTCTGTTATAAAGGCGTTTGGAGAGAATGGAGAAGTTAGGGACATTGGAGTATGTAATGTCGCAGCCAAGAAACTTAATAATCTCTTAAATATTGCCCAGATAATGCCTTTTGTGTGCCAGGTTAGTTGAATATTCTAATGTCCTCTTCTTCTTCTTCATCATTATTTTCTTATGGTATTTATGGGTGTAATATTATGCACTCGAATGGAGATGCACCCTGAATAGAGAAATGAAAAGATATTGGAGGCGTGCAAGAAGAATCATATCCATGTCACAGTAAGTAATCTAAGCTCCGTGCATGGCATATATATTTGCAATGTAAATCAACATCGTAACTATGTTGAGTTACTTTTGTTGTATAAAGTTTGAGATAAAAGAAAATACCCATGATTTTGGTAGTTAACAATTTTCAAGTGTAACGGACTTGAACTGTTATACTTTACCTATAGTACTTTTGAGATACAAATATACCTCGCGGAATCGAGACTTGTATGTGTAATTTTGATATCCTAAACTCCATAATAGTTGTTTATCTACAATTTTGCTTGAGCCTATGGTATATAAAGGTGTTAGAATTGGCTATTCTATATGTACTTTTTGTCACCTCTTATGTTACTCGGAGCATATTTAGGTGTAATCAAACTTTCTACGCATCTAACGAGTTCAACCTTTAGGCCCTCACTTTTGAAATTATTGGTTCACCATATGTTATATATATATATATATATATATATATATATATATATATGCTCCATGTTGAACATATCCTCTAATATTGGTGCCAGTTAATACAAAATGTTTGTATTAACGATTGAAGTTTTTCAGGCATATTCACCTCTGGGTTCACGAGAAGTTGAGCTTGTCGTGAACCCCAGGGCAGGTGTTTGTGAGGTGGGCTATACAAAGAGGAACCAGTACAATTCCCAAATTTGATCATACTAAAAGAACCAAAGAGAACATTAAAGTGTTCTCACAGGAAATTCTAGAGCTAGACTTCCAAGGTATTTGTAATATACCAGATCAGGTTGTGCTCTCTTGTCATTTATATAATATGCAATGCTGGTTATTTATAATTTGTTAAGAAATAGTTACCCTTGTGTTTAGCATAATATATACATAACCATTCCCTTTAACTTTCCGCTGACATCTATATATTCTAATTGTGGGCATGCACAAGTAGATACATAAATTTATATAAAGTTGAACAAGTTGAACATGCGTGACGCATCCTACACGAGTGTGATATTATGGTGCCTTGTAAATTTAATATTATATCGGGTAGTCTGTAAAGTTCAATGAGGGTAAAGTTAGGTGAGCGTACGTAAATCTTGAATGCAAGAAAATTTATGAAATTTGTGTTATTTGCTTGTGCAGATGCGAGTTCTAGATGGCGAAAATTGTTTGTGAACACGAGTGATGGGCCTTACAGGAGCGTAGCAAATATTTGGGATTACGAACTCTAAGCTTTCCTTCACTTTGCAACTGCATGCCTTATTGTGATATATTTCTCCCTTTGGTAAGATGTTGTATGTATCTCCTTAGTGATCATATTTGTTATGAAGAATGCATCAAAAATAGACACAGCCAATGTACCATGATTTAAACTTAATTCATAGTGATTATGATGTTATTCACGTAATTAGAAAATTGAGATTCAGAATACTTTCATTTTACCTTATACTATGAAATAGTTTACTTATTAAGATTACCAAACTAGCTCTTTTTATTTGTGTGTCTCCTAAATTTCATTCTTCTTTATTCATATTTGTTGGAAATGCAACTTATATGTGTTTTAAGATTACAGCTTAGAATTTCTTTATGAAATTAACTACTATATGGTATAAGCGGTTTGCTATATCTCCTTTAATTTAGTCTATTCACCAAGAAAAAGAATGAGTCGTTTGGATTCTCAAAGAGATGCTTAACTGTCATTTAGATCTCTAACATTCAAGGAAAAATTGGTAATTGAAATCTTCATTCTTCCATTCATTGTTTGATTTTCAATTTTTTAAAATGCTTAAATTGGGTGATAAATATTAGACATGATACAGCTGTGGATGCAAAGGACAAAAAGGATGCATGGTGCTTTAACAAGCTTTAGATGAGCCCAACATCCATTGATGCTGAATATATATATATATATATATATATATATCAGATGGTGTCGTTAGCCACTTGATATATTAAGGGCATACTTTGTAGACAGACAATGCAAGGTGTGCTCAAATTTGTGAAGTTTGCTATGCTAATTTAATTCTGGTATTTTCCTTTTTATAGTTTTAATATGTTGGTTAGTGTCTACAACCTTACTTGAACTGGATTTGTTCTATAGGCTTGTACCGTTGTATCCTTTAGGTTGGCTAGTGTCAGGCTGACTGTATTGGATTTTTTGGGAAAAGGATCGATTCACAGGGCGATATATAAATTCAGCTCGTTAGAGGAAGGCTGAAACCTTAGAATTCAATGGAAGAGAGAACTCCTATGTTTTCAGCTCGTTTAAGGGAGACTAAAACCTTAGAGTTCAATGGAAGAGAGAACTCCAATCTCTTGCTTTTTGCTGAAATACGACTTGTTGATTTATTCTCCAAAACCACCTTTAAATAGGAGTATTACATCAATAGTCTAATCCTTATGAAAGTAGGAAAAATAAAATCCTATTCTAGAAAGTCTAATCCTTATGAAAGTAGGAAATATAAAACCCTATTTTAGAAAGTGTAATCCCTATGAAAATAAGAAATATAAAATCCTATTCTATAATAATAAATAAAACTACTAAAATATAACTAAATATTCAATTAATTAATTTCCACGAATCCAAAACATTACCCCCTCACGTTGAAAGAGCTTGTCCTCAAGCTCGAATTCTAGGGAATAGTGTAAACTGAATCATCCAATTCCAGCCCTAGCCAACTTTTCTAGAAACTGACATTAATAGTTTCAATTTTACCAGTTTGCCGGAGCATGACTAATTTGCTCATATGCTGATAATTCCATAATTGTGCTTCTCCCAATATTGGAAACTCAACCATTCCAAAAAATTATACTCAATGTTGTGCCCAAATTAATGGATCGTTGGTGCCGTTATAAGTAGAAAAATCCATCTTTCCATACCTTGGTATGGTTGGATGTGAATTACCACTTGTGGGATGATTCTGATAGGCTAGTTGAATAGGTGATGTATTGACTTTAGTACAAGAAATTGTTGATTTGCCAATTGTCGGGGCGCTACACGACTCAACTCTATGGATTGCTGGTTTTGTGGAGCCAATTCCCAAGATAGACAATTTGTAAGACCCCGCAAAAATCCTAAGCATAACTCAGTCCCCTAGAGCTTGATAAGAGGGTCCCAGACTTAGAAAATTTCAGCCAAGTGTTAGAACTTCGTCTTTTGTAAAGCCCTCAAACTTTGAGGAATTTATTTACGACCTTCCCGACCTCCGAAAGTTAGTTTTTAAGTTGATTCATTATCGAGAGAGTCAATAGTACATCTCGGGTGAGTTTTGGTATTTTCGGACAAGCGTAAGGGCGAGTTTGAAACTCCAAAACTGCAGCTCAGGGCGATTAGCCCGCGGCGCCTCACCCAATCCGGTGCTAGGGGAAGCCTGCGATGGAGACCGCAGCACCTCGCCCAAAGCTGCGCTCCAGAGCCCGCGGCGCCCTGGCCAGTCCGGTTCGGGTAAATTTCTGCAGTGAAGCTCTGCATTTTTAAGGAAAAATGGTTCTTTTTCCCTTCACCCCATAGCTAAATAACATGGGATTAAAGCCCTAAATAGCTAAATCCCTTATATTTTTCACAAAATTATCTCTAGAACAAACCCTAGCTTCAACAAGTTCAAGAAACAAACCTCAAGAATTCACCCCCCTCTCCACGAAATTTACTATTAAGGTATGTTATGTGTTCATCCAATGGTTTCCTTCCACCTTGGAGTTCAAGAACCCATTTTAATTACAAGATTTGTGATTTCAAGATTTACATGTTTGAATTCAGTTGTGTTCATGTATGTGTTGGTGTAGGGAGATCAAATTCAAGATTTAATTGCTAGTTTCATGAAAATAAAGTAACATTTGTGTGGTGGTAATTTTCCCGATCAAGAATCTTTGAATTGTAAATTGATTGTTATAACCATGATATTAGCGTGTCATTCATGCCCAAGTACAAGATTATGCCTCTTAGGTGTTTGACAAAATGCTTAATTGAGTTAGTTGTGCATTTGGGGTCTCTTGGTGATCCTAGTGTTGAACTCATGTCATTACAATGCATTAAATTTCTAAACATGCTAAAGTTATGCCTTGTAAGTGTTTGATGGAATTTCCATGATAAGGAAATAGTGAAATTGAGACATGATAGCATGTATTCCCCATTCATGTAGAAGTAGATGCCTTACAAGTGTTTGATTGAATGCCTCTATGAATGAATAATAGACAAGTATGCATTGTTATGATTTTCAAGATTATACTATGTTTTACTTTTCATGCTATCAAGTCATGGGGGTATTTAATACCTGACAACTTAGCTGTTTTCCTAGAGCCAGTGTTAGTTACAGAATAGTATCAGTCATGTCATGATCAGTAGTACTCTCAACCAGTCACAAAACTCAGTAGAACACAGTTAATCACAGAACTCAGGAAAACTCAGTAAGCTCAGCATCAATCCAGTATTCAGTTCGGAACTCAGTAGCATTTAGTTCAGAGCCCAGTAAGCTTAGTCAGTTCATAGAATTCAGTTAGTAATTAGTTCAGTACTCAGTATCAGTTCAGTATAATCAACTCAGTGTCTTTCAGTTGGGAGTACGATTCAGTATCGAGTGAAACCAAGGATGGGGGCTCACCTGACAGCAGAGGGTGTGATCCTTAGGTTGAGACATTAAACCTTCCAGTTGAGGGTTGATGAGGTGTTTTAACCTGTCAGATGAGGGTTCCATCGTTCTCATTTGAGTGCCTGCCAGATAAGGGTAACTCTTCAGTGTCTTTACCTGTGGCACGGTACTGACACCCTTCTAACTGGGGTCACAGGTTGGACCCCAACTCAACTATTTTATTTGAGGTATGTCGGTTAAATGATTACCTCCCACAGTGTCACGACCCAAGCCGGGGCCCTAGCCGTGAAGGGTATCCCAAGCCATGGAGGCCCGGGCGCCCTTCTACATCTGGTAATCATGCACAATACTTTTATAATAAAGAAAGGATACAGAAATATAATAAATGAAATCATGGTCATATTCTGAGTTCTGTTTAACAATACAGAAATAAATTTATCAACATCTAGACAACATCTTTTTTTAGTCTGTGAAATCTCTACTACATATGACATCTGCAAGCTGTCTGAATCTGGGACAAGGCCCCCAGTGGACCTAAACCAAAATAAATAACAAGTGACTGAAAAGAAATAGACCTTCCAGAATAGAGAAGGCTCACCAACTGCACACTTCACTTCTGTCTGAATAATTCTACGGCTTAGCAGAACCTCTAGACTGAGTCTCAAACCTTGAAATATAGGGGGTCAATACAATTGTACTGGTACGCAGAGCAATCCAAAATAATAAATTTATACATATATAACATAGGTGAGAGCAAGTCATAAAATATTATGCATGAAATAGTTCAAAATACATGGGCCATCTCAAATGCTCTTACAACAATCTTGCAAATGCAATTCTATGCTTTGTATTTCTTCTGAGCTAGGTGGTATACCCTACAACTCTGAAATTTCATGGGCAATATGGAATCTTTCCTTGACTCAGCAGCCAAGCCCCCAACTCAAGTTTGCCGCAAGAGTTAGAGTCTCTGTCTCTGATACGCCACAGGGCACTAGGCCTGCGTATGATCTCTCTTAGGGACATAATGAAACCTGTATCGGCAAAACACGATTTTGGGCTAGGATTTATTTGAACTCAAGCCTTCTTTGGGCAACCACCTAACTTTCTTTAAGCCCATTTTTAGCTCTTTAAGGCAAGTGTTCTCTGAAATCAAGTCTAAAACTCTTACTCTGTTATGGCATTCATTTATATGGTATCGTCATACCATTGACTTGCAAGTCAAAGCTCTAAGCCATAAAATATCATATTATAATCTCTTCTTTCAAAACATAAAGTTTGGACCACCATACTTCAAACAATTCAAGAAGATTCATACTTCAAAACATTTGTCAAATTATGCAAAGAATCTCTCTTTTCAATATTTCAACAAACATGTGGTGGTTATGTAATTTTGACAAACCATGTAATTCTTTCATTATATATTTTCAACATTTATCAACATGTGAAACCCACTCTCTTCAATTCAAAACCATAATCAAATCATAAATAATAATCATGACATTTGTATCACGCTTCTCAAAATACATTCAAAGTAATCCATATCATACGAAAAGAATAGGAAATCATAGCAAGAGAGGGATTCTATATGTTCATGCTCTCAATTAAATATTCAAACCCAATTTCATACATACATACATATATACGAGTACAATTAAATTTGGGGAAAATACCTCAAGATCAAAACTTTATCATCAATAAGGTTTCATAATACATAACTGTAATTGTAAATCCAAAACCCCTTTGTAAGTTCATGATTTCTAAATATTTATTCATCATTAAATCTATTTCACCATGCCCATGTAGTTTTAGGAAAACCCCACATACCTTAGATTACAAGGTTTAAAGAGTAGGACTCGAATCTTGATTTGTCCCTTGGAAAACTTGAACTTGAAGGTTGATTCTTGATTCCTTGTTCTTGGGGAAAAACTCAAATTTGATCTTATTTAAGAGTGTAGAAGGAAGTTTTTGATGTTGCAACTAATGGGAATTGCTTAATAATGTGTTAGGGTGTAATTAAATCCATTGGGAAGGTTTTCTGAAGAGGAAAAGTACCAAAACAACCCTTTAAAAAATCACGTTTTGAGCTTCGGGATGGCCGATGGATGGCCCGACGGACCGTCATGGGCCCGACGAACCGTCCCTAAAACTGCCGCTGCATTTCCAATGACTGAGTATCTGTTTTTGGGGCAACCGTCCTCGTGACGGACCGTCACGGGCCCGACGAACCATCGGCCCAATCGTCACTCCTTAGGCAGCCTGACACCTTACTATAAAACGGACATAACATTTTACCCCGATATTGGATTATGGAGAAATGGGTGGTATTGGAAAGAGGATTTAAAGACCTTTCATTTGATATATAGTAGGACCTGTAATTCGTTATATACAAAATGTTATGATCGGTTGAAGTTGATCCAAGTTTAAACGCTCACCAAAACTCAATCGATAGAAAAGCTTTCAACTCTTCCTTGAGTTAAGGGACCTCTATAATCTCAATTTATGATCAACTAGATTACCACACAACATAATTGATTAACACACTAAATTCACATCAGATTTATGGATTTTGGAACCTTTATACATAAGAATGACGGTTTACGTTCTAGCCCGAAATGCGGTGTGTTACATTATTCCCCCTTGGGATCATTCGTCCCCGAATGATGGGTAGGGACTTGTTGAAGCTCTAAAGGTATGGAATAAGGAACGTAACCTCACGTTGAACATTTTTCATCAACAATATATGCAAAGGCATCGAAAGAGCTTCATGATAACCCCTAGTGAAACGTGTGAGCACGAAGCATGAGATAGTGAAACTTTACATAGGGATGACCTTGCACATGAGTTTCATGAATCATTATCATCATAACATAAGGCATGAGTTTATTCGGTGTTAATAGGCCCTATTTACATTGGTACTAATCATGAAATGAGATTTCGCGAGAGAAAGGATTTAGAAGCATTCTCCACCTTACAAAGATTGATACTTGAAGATATTGCTTCTCATTAACAGAGTTGAGATAGTCATAAGTTCACACAACTTTATCGCTTTGCGTAATTTCGGCATAAAATATTTTTGAGACATACAGAATATGTTTTCTTAGGACCAAGCATGCTGTGAGACATAGGTTTGGATCATGAACAACATAACATATGTCTTGGATACTTGGAATATTAGATCACTGAGGGACATTATTGCTCGGACATCGGAACATGGCATGAGTTACCTAGAGAGCTGAAACCTTAGGCATAGGCAAGACTTGAATACATAAGACATTGGTAGAAGTTCATTCAAATCAAATTAGGAGGATCTTGCTTGAATAGGAATTGATTTAACACGATTTTTACTTGAAACTTGACACCACAAAAAAATATTCGGGATATTACATCTCCCCCTTGGCTTTAAGCCATCATTCTAAATCTGTGGAACCCTTCAATCTAAAGCTTTCTTGGAGTAACGATGGAGGATCTAGACTTCTTGGGGGAGGAGATTTAGAGTTCTTAGGGTATTGCTTGAGAGAAAAGTAATGAAAATAAGCCTAATGTTCTTAGAATAGGCTTAAATCTTGTGTTTTGGACGGATTGGGGTGGGGAAAATCACTCATTTACCCTTAAAAATGCAGAATAAAATTGCAGAAATTACCCAAACCAGACTGGCCAGGGCGCTGCGGGCTCTGGAGCGCCGCTTTGGGCGAGGCACCGCGGGTAAATCGCCCTGAGCTACTATTTTAGAGTACCAAACATACCCTTACGCTTGTCTAAAAATTCCAAAACTCACCCGAGATGCACTATTGACTCCCCCGATCGTGAATCAACTTAAAAAATAACTTTTGGAGGTCGGGAAGGTTGTAAATAAATTTCTCAAAATTTGAGGGCTTTGGAAAAGACTACGTCCTAATACTTAGCTGAATTTTTTTTTAGCTGAATTTTTTTTTAAGTCTGGGACCTTTCTTGGCATGTTCTAAAGGACTTAGAAAATTAGGATTTTTGCGGGGTCTTACAATATACGTAAATAATAGAACTTAACCCAAAAGACTACACCTGAAAGTGTAAAACCCACTGCTAATACTTCCATCATCTCTACCTTAGATCAAAATCCCCCTCCTAGACTTGAGAATATAACCTCTCATCAATCTATAACCACAGTTCTCAATACAATAAGGGACATCGATATACACACGAACACAAACTTTCTTCAAGAATTTTACATAAAGACACTAAATTCTTTTTGGGTCATCCCCCTTCAGGGATACTAATCATAACTTCCTCTAACCCCAAAGTCACCAACTTATGACTAACATTATTATGGGCATGGGCATCCACGCTTTAAAACTCTTAACACTCTATCTTCAACTCCTTAGAATACTCGCATTACCCCTCTAATCACATAACTTACAACTTAACAAAATTTGTAAAATCATACCCAAGGATCATACCGCCTTCCTATATTTCCTCAATTCAACTCTAATGAACACCTTACAACAACTCACCGAACTTCTCCATACTACAATTTCAAGAATAAAAACTAGGTACTCAAAACACTTATACACATAAATTCTAAACCTTCCTGTTTTAAGTATACTCTAAAGGCATTGCTTCCCAAGAACACTACTCTTAATTTTTCAGTATCCTCTATCGTCATCAACCAATAATTCGCAGTCTCATGAGCATACAGATCCTCACTCCTTATCACATAAAAATACACTCTCCACTACTTAATCTTATAAAATTGGACCGTTAATCACATAACTTATATCATAAAATCTTACCTATTGCCATATTATTAAGGGGTGCAACTTATTCTTATATACTTACGCCCTTATCCACTTAATGACTCAACCCCTATTCATCATTTAAACACTAATCCTCATATACACATATACCTCACAGTTACCTCTTAACTTTGCATAAATCACCAACCTAGACTCTTTCACAAATCCCATCACGCCTACCAGTTCATTCCTACAAAACATACATCATTAACCTTAAGCTACTACTCTTACCACCATATTCTACATCTAAAGTTCAAGCCTATTGTCTAGAAACAATTACGTACCACCGGTGAAGCATGTAACATACTATACTAGTCCATTAAATTAGGAAATCAACTCAAAATACTCATTTCATTTAACTACTATCTACAATCGCAATCCCTCCATGACATCACTATTATATCTCAAAATCTACTACATACCTTCTCACATGAAGTACTAGTTTATGACTACTAAAATAAAGACAATCAAAAGGGGTAAAGTCATAATAGGGGTATTCGATTCTAATCATATAACATAACCCAACCTGATCTTATCTACATATTCTACTTTCTTACATCATACTTACCCAAGTATACATTTAAACTACCTTCAAATTCCACATACAACAATGAATCTATAATTATAACTTATTGGCTAATCTAACCGTTTCCATTCACAACCTATAAGAGGCTTCTATAACCACCATGACTATTCACCCTAGGCTCCTTCCCTAGTTTTGAATAGATAATAATCACAGCCAAACACTCCCTCTATCGAATACCTCACAATCTACCAATATTACCACCACATTAGTCTTTCAATATAAAATGACAAATCATCTCTCAATCGACAGTTACACAACTAAAAAAATTTATTTACACAGACCAAAAGTCTCCCTCCCTCTGACTTCTAACCTTGTGACTTCATATCACAAACTTTTTGGCCCAATCACACTACCAATAGGTCATGACACTTTAACATATACTACTACTTGGGTGGAAATACAGTTCCAATATTCTGCTACACAATATTTCCTGCAACAAGGATTTTGAAAGGGATTGGATACACTTAATACCTCGGGTTAAATAACACGATTTCATCAGGATCAAAGTTTACACTTGCATCAATACACCTTGAAGCACTAACGGACTCCTCTCAAGTCCTTGCATAATTTTATAATCTTTTATGACTTAATTAGAAAGGACCATACCATTTAGATTCTAGACTTCTGCACTTGAATCAACTCAACAATAAGACATATCTGAGAACATCAGAGTAAGGAAGGAATTGGGATAACTTTACTTTTGTATGGGAGACACCATAGCACAAACTAGTGTATGAAAGAGGAACATTCTAACTTCATAGCACGAACTAGAACATGAAGAAAGAGAGACACTCCTAAACGCCTTGTAGCCTCCTACTTATAAGTGTGGTACGCTACACACCCATAAAAAGGACTCTATCTGACGTGATTTTACAGACACCCTGGGACCATGAACCGTTCTCTGATACCAAGTTTGTCACGACCTGAGCTGGGGCCCTAGCCGTGACGGGTATCCCAAACCATGGAGGCCTGGGCGCCCTTCCACATCTAGTAATCATGCACAATACTTGTATAATAAAGAAAGGATACAAAAATATAATAAACGAAATCATGGTCATATTCTGAGTTCTGTTTAACAATACAAAAATAAATTTATCAACATCTAGACAACATCTTTTTTTAGTCTGTGAAATCTCTACTACATATGACATCAGCAAGCTGTCTGAATCTGGGACAAGGCCCCCAGTGGACCTAAACCAAAATAAATAACAAGTGACTGAAAAGAAATACACCTTTCAGAATAGAGAAGGCTCACCAACTGCACACTTCACTTCTGTCTGAATAATTCTACGGCTTAGTAGAACCTCTATACTGAGTCTCAACCCTGAAATATAGGGGGTCAATACAATTGTACTGGTACGCAGAGCAATCCAAAATAATAAATTTATACATATATAACATAGGTTAGAGCAAGTCATAAAATATTATGCATGAAATAGTTCAAAATACGTGGGCCATCTCGAATGCTCTTAAAACAATCTTGTAAATGCAACTCTATGCTTTGTATTACTTCTGAGCTAGGTGGTATACCCTACAACTCTGAAATTCCACAGGCAATATAGAATCTGCCTTGACTCGGCAGCCAAGCCCCCAACTCAAGTTTGCCGCAAGAGTTGGAGTCTCTGTCTCTGATACGCCACAGGGCACTAGGCTAGCATATGATCCCTCTTGGGTACATAATGAAACCCGTATCTGCAAAACACGGTTTTGGGCTAGGAGTTATTGGAACTCAAGCCTTCTTCGGGCAACCACCTAACTTTGCTTAATCCCATTTTTATCTCTTTAAGACATGTGTTCTCTGAAATCAAGTCTGAAACTCTTAATTTATTATGACATTCATTTATATGGTATCTTTATACCATTGACTTGAAAGTCAAAGATCCAAGCCATAAAATATCATATTATAATCTCTTCTTTCAAAACATAAAGTTTGGACCACCATACTTCAAACAATTCAAGAAGATTCATACTTCAAAACATTTGTCAAATTATGCAAAGAATCTCTCTTTTCAACATTTCAACAAACATGTGGTGGTCATGTATTTTTGACAAACCATGCAATTCTTTCGTTATATATTTTCAACATTTATCAACATGTGAAACCCACTCTCTTCAATTCAAAACCATAATCAAATCATAAATAATAATCAAGACATTTGTATCACGCTTCTCAAAATGCATTCAAAGTAATCCATATCATATGAAAAGAATAAAAAATCATAGCAAGAGAGGGATTCTATATATTCGTTCTCTCAATTAAATATTCAAACCCAATTTCATACATACACATATTCGAGTACAAATAAATTTGGGAAAAAGGCCTCAAGACCAAAACTTTATCATCCATAAGGTTTCATAGTATATAACTATAATTGTAATTCCAAAACCCCATTGTAAGTTCATGATTTCTAAATATTTATTCATCATTAAATTAATTTCACCATGCCTATATAGTTTTAGGAAAACCCCACGTACTTTAGATTACAAGGTTTAAAGAGTAGAACTCGAATCTTGATTTGTTCCTTGGAAAACTTGAACTTGAATGTTGATTCTTGATTCTTTCTTCTTGAGGAAAAACCCTAAGTTGTTCTTATTTGAGAGTGAAGAAGGAAGTTTTTGATGTTGTAACTAATGGAAATTGATTAATAACGTGTTAGGGTGCAATTAAATCCATTGGGGAGGTTTTCTGAAGAGGAAAAGTACCAAAACAACCCTTTAAAAAATTCACGTTTTTGAGCTTCGGGATGACCGACGGATGGCTCGACGGACCGTCACGGGCCCAAAAAATCATCCCCAGAACCGTCTTTGCATTTCCAGTGACTGAGTCACTATTTTTGGGGTGACAGGCCCCGCGACGGACCGTCGGTCCGACCGTCGCTCTTTAGGCAGCCTGATACCTTACTGTAAAATGGGAATATCTTTTTACCCCGATATCAGATTAAGAAAAAATCGGTGGAGTTGGAAAGAGAATTCATAGAACTTTTATTTGATATATAGTAGGCCCTCTAATTCGTTATATACAAAAAGTTATGATCGATTGAACTTAACCCAAGTTTAAACGCTCACCAAAACTCAATCAATAGAAAAGCTTTCAACTCGTCCTTGAGTTAAGGGACCTCTATGATCTCAATTTATTCTCAACTATATTACCACACTACATAATTTATTAACACCCTAAATTCACATCATATTTAAGGCTTTTGGAGCCTTTAAGCGTAGGAATGATGATTTACGTTCTAGCCCAAAATGCGGGGTGTTACACATAGTCTCAGTTTCAGTTTTTAGAATAGAACTCAATTCAGTTCTACAGAAACCTGGACTGTCAGACACACTCACTCAGTTCAGTATGGAACTCAGAATAGTTCCACAGGATCAAGACTGTCAGATACAGTCACTCATTTATCAGTAATACAGCACTAGTAAACTCAAATATTAGTAAACCAGTGATTCAGAACTCAATATCCAGTGTTACCATGATCTCAGTTATAGTTTAAGCATTCATGCATGTGCTCTCGTTCAGTTATGCTCATGTTATTCAGTGAATTATTGTTCATGCATATAAACCCATGCATATCAGCCTACCTCACTTAGCATACCAGTATATTCAAAGTACTGACTCATATTTTTCTTTTGCGCTATGATGTCTTATATCATAGGTTCAGATACACGGGCTTCCGACCGCACTTAGCAGCCCAATCTATCAACAACAGAGTTAGTGGTGATTCCTTATAATTCGAGGACAAATTTATCATTTCAGTTATATCAGTACTCAATTTATTTCAGTAGTCGGAGTTAGTTGGGGACTTGTTCCATCAACTCCTTGTTCAGACAGTAGAGGCTATTCAGATTAGAGTATTTCAGATAGATGTATTAATATTCAGTTCTCAGTATTGATATTCGGTATTTATTTCTTATTTGAACCTTATGGCAGATTTTAGCCTAATTCTACATAATTACTGTATTGTTATTCAGTTATTGCAGCAGGTACCAGTCATGAGTTAGCTTGTGGTCCTTTGAAATTATAAGCACCGTTTTAGCGTCCGGGGTACAGACTCGGGGCGTTACACAATTGTTCTTGGATGACTTGAACATTCTTTCACAGAGACGTTCCATTGCTGTAATTTTAGAGTTCATTAGGTTTTCTGTAAACCTTAGAATTGATTTCGTGGAATCTGAAATTGATTTCATTAAATAAATTCACAGGGTGATAAATAAATTCATCTCGTTAAAGGAAGGCTGAAACCTTAGAATTCAATGAAAGAGAGAACTCCAGTCTCTTCAGCTCATTTAAGGGAGACTAAAATCTTAGAGTTCAATGAAAGAGAGAATTCCAATCTCTTGCTTTTTGCTAAAAAATGACTTATTGATTTATTCTCCAAAATATCCTTTAAATAGAAGTATTACATCAATAGTCTAATCCTTGTGAAAATAGGAAAAATAAAACCCTATTCTACAAAGTCTAATCCTTATGAAAGTAGGAAATATAAATCTCTATTTTAGAAAGTGTAATCCCTGAGAAAGTAGGAAATATAAAATCCTATTCTATAATAATAAATAAAACTACTAAAATATAATTAAATATTTAATTAATTGACTTCCACGGATCAACAACACTGACTTAATATTAATTCAATGATTTCTTCAATGAAATAAAGAGTGAAGTAACTCTTTAGCTTTCAAATATAGTGTCACGACCTTAGACTACCCTCTAGTCGTAACACGGTGCTCGAAACCACAAGTGATCCTAAGCTAACCCATGAACTGACATACTGCTTGAGCAACTGATTTAAATTGTATAAAAACTAAATTTACTAAATGGAAACATGATTAAAAGGAAATCTGAAAAAGTAAAATACTGATAAAGTTTACATCATGATAAAACTAGAGAAAGAAACTTGAATTACATGTAATGACTCTGATTGACTATCTATGAAGCCTCTACTATACTGACTATAGATAGCTAGGACATGCCTCCAACTACCACTAATCAATACATATGAATAATAACAAGATAGAACATGAACTATAACTGAATGGAGTCCCTAAAATAGGAGGACTCATCACCTGCGGGCTGGAAGCTGCAAACTTTTTTATTATGATTTGTGCGCTACAACCAGTACCTACATTATGAGATAATGTAGCACATAGACACATATTTGGATCAGTACTTTGGAATGTACTAAGTTAGTGGGGATGAATGCAATAAGTAAAACTGAATAGATACATAATGTTAAAACATACACACTAAGTACAAGTAGACTAACCAAGACACTGAAATCAACTGAATGCCGAGGTATCTTAAAACAAGAGTAACAAACATAATCAGTTGGTGAATCACTACACTTAGTTTCGTAAATCTTTACTTTCATAGAATAAGTAGAAATTAACCTGGGATATGGTAAAACATGAATATTATATGTAAATCTCATGTAAAGATGAACATGCTGTAAAACTGAACTAAGGATCATGCATGGAAGATGAACATGGAAACATGAACATGTAAAACTGAGAATCCAAGACCAAGTATAGCATGTACTGACATAATCTGAATAGCATGAATAATTGGTAAAGTTGAACTCTGGGCTTTGATAACAAGTTTGTCAGAACCCGAGACTACCCTAGTCATAACACGATGCTCGGAACCACAAGTGATCCCAAGCTAACCCATGAACTGGCACACTACTTGAGAAACTAATTTAAATTATATAAAAAACTAAATTTACTAAACGGAAACATGATCATAAGGAAATCTAAATAAGTATAATACTGATAAAGTTTACATCATGATAAAACTGGTGAAAGAAACTTGAATTACATGTAATGACTCTGACTGACTATCTATGAAGCCTCTACTATACTGACTATAGATAGATGAGACATGCCTCCAACTACCACTAATCAATAAATATGAATAATAAAAAGATAGAATATGAACTACAACTGACTAGAGTCTCTAAAATAGAGGAACTCATCACCTGCTGGCTAGAAGCTACAAACTATCTGATTATGATGTGTGCACTACAACTAGTACCTACATTATGAGATTATGTAGCACATAGACATATATGTGGATCAGTACTTTGGAATGTACTGAGTAAGTGGTGGTGAATGCAATAAGTAAAACTGAATAGATAAATAATCTTAAAACATAAATGCTAAGTACAAGTGGACTAACCAAGAAACTGAAATCAACTGAAAGCTGAAGTATCTTAAATCATGAGTAACAAACATAATCTAATAAGCTGGTGAATCACTACACTTAGTTTCTTAAATCTTTACTTTCATAAAATAAGTAGAACTAAAGATAGGATATGGTAAAACATGAATACTGTATATAAATCTCATGTAAAGCTGAACATGCTGTAAAATTGAACCGATGATCATGTATGGATACTGAACATGTAAAACTGAGAATGCAATACCAAGTATAGCATGTACTGACATGATCTGAATAACATGAATAATTGGTAATACTAATTGAAATAATTACTGAAATCTGATTACTTGGCCAAGCAAACCTGAACAAACCTACTCTGAATACTGCATCGAGACTGTGGGAGCTAGTTATAACTGATATGCCCCAATCTGAGCTATCGACATCCAACCTATAATCCTAGTTGGAAGATTGCTAGTAGCTTTCTAGGGTACCAACACATGAATAACGATATGGATCCACAAGGCTGATGTCCCGAATGACGAGGGTGTCATGCCTCTACTGACATGGGACCCCTCATAATCTACAGTGGCGCCGTAGGTATAGAACTTAGGTACTGCTACTAATGACTCATGCCTCTACTGATGGGGGAGTCTCCATCCCTACATTCAATCTGTGCTAAGTGTTACTCCTATCTAAAAGACTTTGGTATTATTAGTTGTTTAACATGACGTGGTACTGTACTTGTAAGTGCTCAGCATGGACATGACATTCTGAATATGATATTAAAACCATGGTCTGACTGACTCATTACTTTAAAACAACAATCATGAAAAGACACGTAGGTATCAGGTGTTCATAACTCGCCAATACTGAATGATTACAAAAATACAAAAACAACATTTAAACAGTAATAGAAAATCATAATTCAGAGACCCAAAGGTAGTAAATTTCAATAACCACTGAAGTACATAAATTTGAACATGGGAAGGTGTAAATCCTGGAAAAACAACATACTTACATGTTTTAAATTCATAAATACATGGATTCAATAAAAATATACTTAAGGACTCAAAATTTGAAGCATTACATGACCTAATTTACATGGAATCATAAGAGGACATGAATTGAGTTCAATTTACCAAGGAAAAGCATGGATTGAATTCATCTTGCACATGTGAAATTACACAATGGAAGAAAAACCCATACTTTAATCAAAGAGAAGGTTTTTGGTCTCAATAGGTGAAAGGAACCCATTGATGAATACCTCACATACCATAATTGAACGGATTCTTGAAGAAATATTAAAATTAATGCTTGAATCCTTGTGTTCTTGAGAGTAGAAGCTTAGATTATTATTTTTGGGAAAGGGGAGGATTTTTACGTGAGTTGTTTTGAGGATGATGGGCAAATAATGCCCTTTTTGGTGTTATAAACCGTGTTTTGGATGATTGAGGTTGAGAGGAAAGGAAAAAATTAACCCTTGGCCCTTAGGAAGATGAAATAGTGTGGTAATAACCTACACGTCACGTCCCATATTCCAGGGGAGAGACCAATGCGCCATGCACCTTATGGGGAAAAGACCAACGCGCTACGGGCTTATTGTGGAGGCTTACTATTTCTTATGAAAATGGTCATAACTTTTCGCTCGAGTATCGGACTAAGACAAAATTGGTATTGGTGGAAAGATAATTCAATTATCTATCAGTTGGTAGTTCTTGAGATGAAAAGGTTCACATATTTAAAAAGTTATACATGTTCAAAGTTGACCCATGTAGAATTCAATGACAAAATTTGGCCGAATCAAAGACTCTTAGCTTAACTTTGCTCTAAGTGATTTCTACGAATATTTTTCACCTCATAAGCAATTCACACAATAGGATAAAGATCATGACACATGTATTCAAATATAAATCATAGGATTTGAGTTTATACATGTAAGAACGATGGTTCAAAGTCTAGTCATAAAATGTGGGGTGTTACATTATCTCCCCCTTGGAATCATTCGTCCTCGAATTATCGATAGAAACTTGTTGAAGTCTTAGAAGTATGGAATAATGTACACATGACACGTTTTCTAACAAAGGATATAGCTGAGCTGAAACATTATAACTTTTATCATAAACCTAACCTCTGAGTTGACTTGACTTTATTGACTATAAGGAGATGATTCATGCTGAGAGCTTAGAACTCACTTGAAATGTTCATGATACGATCATAGATATAGAACTGCGAAGTGATAATTGATTCAACAAAATTCCAAAAGTTACTAAGGATGGAATAAGTTATGTAACTTCTCATTAGAAATTGTTCCTAAAAAAACACATATAAGGATCAAAAGAAAAGGGCTTCATGGCATCGCCAAGGACATTATGAAAGAAAGAATCATGAGATAACGAGACCAAGATTGTACAATGGGTATCACAATATCTGAGATGGAATACTTGGAAAACTGAGATCATGCACTGAACACTACTTATGTACTGAGTCATGACTAAATAGCTGAATGTGAAACATGATGCTTGGACTGAACTGAGATTCGCAACTCACATGTATGCAAACAAATTATCTCATGGAATAGCTATATTCATGAATATTTGGATAGTAAGACTATATGGAAATATGGAAATCTATAGGAGCTTGTTTGTCTGATTGCTAAACTGAATTACTGGCTATACGGACTGAATCATACTGAAATTTTATACTCAAATAGAGTATTTCTTCAACACTCTTTGCAAAAAGTTCTAATAACATTAGGGATCAAAGAATCTTGGGCATGATCTGAATAAGATATCTGAGAAAGGAATCTAAATATGGCTATAACTTTGTATCATGGAACATAGGCCCATGAAACATAAGCTAGGATACAATTACTATGCCTTAGGAAATGCAACTACTCAATTCAAGCTTAGCCTCGCTCCTTAAATACTCATATGGGTACATATAACTACTCCAACCAAAGTCTGAGTTGAGCTACATACTCTTACCATGTTCAAGCCTAACTCAAAATCACAAGGTATTGCTCATAACACCTTAATACTAGTCTGAACCATGAATTCAGTACCCCATATGTTTTCACAACTTCTCACCTCAAGAATAATTCTTCTTATCACCACAACAACTAAATTCAACCTCTTACTATGAATTCACTAGCGCACAAATACATCCATCCACTTATATGCCAACATGACATTTAAACCTATCATTATAACCACATATGAACTTCTAGGAAACCAATTCACCAAAGCATCTTTATTATATTCTCTAATACCTCTATTAATAATAACTTCCATGCATGATCCCCAAGAAAACACACATAAAATTTCAACTAACCATGACATACATCAAAAACTCTGTCTTAATATTTCTTCAAACATATGGCCTTACATATAACAAACACACAATGATATTTTCCTAATATGGAACATTCACCCTCTCCCATCTAAACAATTACTCATCACCACTATCATAACATTAAGGAGAGGTCACAGACAGGTTAGAACATGAGGACCTGAAGTATGAAAGAATAACTTTGACACTTAACTGAGGTCTGAGGAATAAAGTATCAACATTATGAATTCATTATAGAGATCTAAACTAAGGAGATATATGACATAATCTGAATTTTGCTGATCATTAAGAGTGTAGTATGAGTACCTGGAACTGAACATATTGTAAAGCATAGGTTTATGAGTCATAAACTGCATGACCTAAGTTTGGAGTTCATGATTTCAGGGAATATGATTTGTACTGCTGAGTGAACTAGAACTCCTCATACTAGGAACTGGAAGCGCACATGATTCTATGAAAAGTGCATGAATATGAGCTATGATCATGGAGTTGACATATAAGGCATGAGTAGATGTTGTGATGACTGAAGTACAAAAATTTTCACTGGGATAATAATGGGTTAAGCATCATCCCTCCTTACTACTGTTTTACAACATACTGGCATCACTACTAGAATCTGAGATCCTGACTTGGTTTCTTGTTCTATCATCTCCCTTAGATTTAAGTCATCATTCTAAGTCTGTGAACCCCTTTTAAATAAACTCTGAACTGGTATGCAACCACTATACTCTAGAGTTTGAGATATAAAATACACATAGATAATAAACTCACCCTGAAAGACCACACCTGAAGGTGCAAAACCCACTGCTAATACTTCCTTCTGAAATAGAACTCTTAACTTTATATAGCCCCAATAGTCATCATATAATAGCTTGAGCACATACTAACTTAGAATCTTTAGAAGTATCACCATATCCTGAGTTCATACCGTTTAGAATTTCAATTCTCTTTTCTATTAGTTTAATCCTCCAAGATTCAAACTTAGATTTTAAAACTTAACATGGATATCCCTAAACTTTTAATGAACTATACTAACTTCCTTCATAGCCTACTAATATCACATCTCTAAACTCTTATTTTTTTCTTAACCATGAGAATTACCATTATGCTTGAATATACGACATCAACAACCTATAGCCCATAACTTAGCTGGTAAGAACATCATGTACTACACAACTAGCCTCACTTACACTTAGCAACTCAAGGGTACTATCAAGAACACACACTTTAAAACTTAGAAATAATACAATCCCATATCACCTTGGGTACACCTCTAAATCACAAACATATTATTATACTTAATTTTGAATCAATAAACTTAAATTCTTGTATACACTATTTCAAGCCTACTGGTTCACTTTTCATACAACTAGCCCTATGGATACATAATATACTAAATCTAGATAATCACTATCCCTACTTTACTGCTGGTAAACATCCGGGTTCATGCTCCTAACTGTAGATCATATGCTTTCATGGGATTCTAGAAGGGATTTGAAAGCATATCTGACTTTGGCTTAGTGCACATTTTTTATGAACATGAATGAAATCTTTCAAACTTTGAAACTTAAAAGAATTGATGGGATACTTTCGAGCCTATGTGCAATCCCCTAACTGTCTATGGGGACTGCCAGAGAATACTCTATCTGTTAGGATTTAAGTTTGAATGTTTTTGTTGCCTTAAGAATAAGGCAAGTTGGCATGAATGGAGAAACATAAGAATCCACATCAATTTCTTAGAGAACACTTCTACTGTATAATCTGAGACATGAAAGGAGGGAAACATTTTCTTAAATGACTTTTAGCATTCCAAAGAAACGTACAGAAGTCTTTGTACCATTCTGCAAGACTCTACTAGACACGACTTCATAGACACCCTAGCACACTTGAACTCTGGGCTTTGATACCAAGTTTTTCACAACCCGAGACTACCCCTAGTCGTAACACGATGCTCGGAACCACAAGTGATCCCAAGCTAACCCATGAACTGGCACACTTCTTGAGCAACTAATTTAAATTATATAAAAAACTAAATTTACTAAACGGAAACATGATCATAAGGAAATCTAAATAAGTATAATACTGATAAAGTTTACATCATGATAAAACTGGCGAAAGAAATTTGAATTACATGTAATAACTCTGACTGACTATCTATGAAGCCTCTACTATACTGACTATAGATAGATGAGACATGCCTCCAACTACCACTAATCAATAAATATGAATAATAACAAGATAGAATATGAACTACAACTGCCTAGAGTCCCTAAAATAGAGAAACTCATCACCTACTGGCTAGAAGCTGCAAACTGTCTGATTATGATGTGTGCGCTACAATTGGTACCTACATTATGAGATTATGTAGCACATAGACATATATGTGGATCAGTACTTTGGAATGTACTGAGTAAGTGGGGGTGAGTGCAATAAGTAAAACTGAATAGATACATAATCTTAAAACATAAATGCTAAGTACAAGTGGACTAACCAAGAGACTGAAATCAACTGAAGCTGAAGTATCTTAAAACATGAGTAACAAACATAATCTGATAAGCTGGTGAATCACTACACTTTATTTCTTAAATCTTTACTTTCATAAAATAAGTAGAACTAAAGATAGGATATGGTAAAACATGAATACTGTATGTAAATCTCATGTAAAGCTGAACATGCTGTAAAATTGAACCGATAATCATTTATGGATGCTGAACATGTAAAACTAAGAATGCAATACCAAGTATAGCATGTACTGACATGATCTGAATAACATGAATAATTGGTAATACTGACTGAAATAATTACTGAAATCTGATTTATTGGCCAAGTAAACCTGAACTGACTTACTCTGAATACTGGACCGAGACTGTGGGAGTTAGCTATAACCGATATGCCCCAATCTAAGCTATCGACGTCTAACCTGTAACCCTAGTTGGAAGGTTGCTAGTAGCTTGCCAGGGGTACCAATACATGAATAACGATATGGATCCACAAGGCTGATGTCCCGCAGGACGAGGGTGTCATGCCTCTACTAATGAGAGACCCCTTATAATCTATGGTGGTGCCGTAGGTATGGAACTTTGAGACTTCTACTAATGACTCATGCCTCTACTGACGGGGGATTCACCATCCCTACGTTCACTCTGTTCTAAGTATTACTTCCAACTAAAAGACTTTGGTAATATTAGTTGTTTTACATGACATGGTACTGTACTTATAAGTGTTATGGACGATTGGGGTTGAGGGGAAAGGACCAAATTACCCCTTGGCCCTTAGGAAGATGAAATAGTGTAGGAATAATCTCTACATCGTATCCCTTATTTTGGGGGAGAGACCAATGCAACACGCACCTTATTCCAGGGGAGAGGCTAATGCGCTTTGGGCTTATCGCGATGGTTTACTGCCTCTCACGAAAATGGCCATAACTTTTTAATCCGATATCGAATTAAGGAAAAATTGATATAATTGGAAAGATAATTCAATTATCTATAATTTGGTGGGTATTGAGATGAAAATTTCCACATATGAAAAAAGTTAGACACGTTCAAAGTCTACCCTTGTAGAATCAAATGCCAAAATTTGGCCAAATCAAAGACTCTTAACTCAACTTTGTTGTATGTGATTTCTATGAATATTTTTCACCTCATAATCAATTAAAACACTATGATAAAGATAATGACACATTTATTCAAATATAAATCATGGGATTTGAGTTTATACACGTAAGACCGACGGTTCATAGTCTAGCCCAAAAATGTGGGGTGTTACATATAGCTTATAGTTTGGATTGGGGAATAGATCTCATAGAATTCATTAAACATTATTTGATGGTATATTTACAAAGATGAATTCTTGTTTCATGTCCACATCATTATATTTTATTAAAACAAATGAAAAACAAGCAATTATGTTGTACACAAGCCCTTACAAGGTACATGTATAGGTCATCTAGTATGCTATATATACACGAATAAAATAGAGGAGGATTAATAAAATAAATCAACAATGACACATATATAATTAATGTGACTACTTAATAATGCTTATGAACGATAGAACTGTCTGTGCATCAAATTTTCCTTCATTCGGTTCCGTGGTTTTTCATAATTTTCGAACTACTTTTCTGCATTCTTCTTCCATTATTTTGTCCTTCAACTCGGTTGATCGTCTTTCATATTTGATTGATGCTGCATCAAATTTAAACCAATTCTTGATGGTTAAATAGAACAAGTAGTTTGAATACATCGCTTGGCATTGATATAACACTAGGGTCATTTGGGTGAGTTATAAGAGATAAATAGTTCTTGGATAAAATGAAGGACTATTTTCTCCCATATTTGGTGTGAGGTATTAGTTCATACCAGAATTATTTTATCCCACTATTTACACTATAGTGATGGGATAACTTATCCCAATATACATGGTAGGATAGCTAATCACGGAATTAATTAACCCGAGATAACTCTGTTCCAACCAAACGATCCCAATATGTATAAGTAGATGTCTCCTGGGTAAAAGAAGCTGAAAGTTACTTGACCATAAGAAAAGGAGTGTTGGAGTATCAATTTAATCATACTTATTCAAACTAGGATCACATCTTTAATATCTCTTAAATGTTAGTTCACAAAGTTAGTTACACAATGTAGTTAGTTAAGTTAGTTAAACCATCCACTAGCTGATAACCAGATTATAAACATATGTATATATACACCTATATGATGTATTACTAACAAGTTTTTTGATCCATGAAAAGCATCTAATACTACTCTAGCTAAAGTCTACTTCATTTTTCTCTTTCTTTCTTCTTCGATATTCTCCATTGTTCTTGATCATTCACTACAGTTCTATTATTACCTCTGCTACTCTAAATTACAACATGGTATCAGGTCTCATCCATCTCTAATTAGTGATTCTTTCTTTAGGTCATTTCTCATAGCCAGTAGATTGTTCTTCTGGAAATTCTTTGTGAAGACTGATCTTGAGTGTTCAAATTCAGTTCTTTCTTTTTCTAATCTGTCACAATATTCCAATCAAAGGGAGATTGAAGAATGGATGCTATACCTACTCAGGTGCCAACATATGTAAATATTGATTGATCAAGTTCATCTATTGCAGTTCCAAGTTTTTCTCAAATTCCTGGTATAGACTATAACCACTTTTTTTCTTACACTCTTATGATATTAGTGGTTGGAAAATCATCTCTTTCCAACTCACTGCATAGAGAATTACACCATTTAGGCTAGATCTATGCGTATTGCTCTCTTAGGTAGGAATAAATTAGGACTGATTGATGGTACATGTTTAAAAGAAAATTTTCCTGAGATTATATGTAATCACTAGGAGAGGGTTAGTGCTATTGTGCTTCCATGGATTATGAACTCTATTTCTAAACAAATTCTTGGAGGTATCATGTGTGCATCTAGTGCAGAATCCATTTGGAAAGATTTGCATAAAATATTTAACAAAGTAGATGGCACAAGGATCTATAATGTTCACAAGGAAATTGCTACTATGATGCAAGGAATCTTGTTTGTCTCTGTGTATTTTTCAAATTAAAAGACCTATGGGAAGAGTTTGAAGCTCTGGTTCCTGCACCAGGATGTGAGTGTGATAAGTCTAAAAACATTGTAGAACATTTGCAGAAGCTAAAATTGTTTCAATTCTTGATGGAACTAAATGACAACTATGTCCAAGCTAGAAGCCGGATTCTAATGATGTGTCCTTTGGCCTCAGTTAACTAGGAATATGGCATGATTCTTGGTGATGAATGTCAAAAAACTGTAGCTGCCACAACAGGTATTTTAGGACCAAGTCCTAGTGTAAGACCCCGTAAAATTCTAGTCCATTTCAGTCCCATATAGCATTCCAAGAGAGGTCCCAGACTTAGATAAAATTTCATCCAAGTACTAAGACTTAGTCTCATTTTTGGCCTCTATACTTTGATGGCTTTGTTTTTGATCTTTTTGGCTTTAAATTGTCTATTTTTAAACTGATTCATGATCAGGGCTATCTATAGGTCATCTTAAGTGATTTTTGAAATTTTTAGACATCGTTTGGGACACGTTTGGATGACCCAAAAAAGTGACCCAATACGATCAGGACGCGTCGCGTTGGCTATCGCGTCGTCACCATTGACGCGATGCATCAGTCATCATGTCAGGTTGATCAATGTGGCGCGTCGCCTGTTGCATTACTAGACTTATTTTGTTTATTAAATTATGGGTTTATAGGGGCAGTTGAGTTATTTTTCCCTTACATTATTTATCCATAACATGAAATTAAGCCTCCCAAAAGGCAAATTCACTCATTATTTCATAAAATTCTCTCAAGAGCAAACCCTAGGTTCATCAAGTTCAAGTCCAAGCCTCAACAAACCCACCAAGAGCTTGATGAATTCTTCAAGCAAGGTACATTAAATGTTCATCCATGGACCCTTTTCACCCATGGGGTTCAAGAACCCAATTTCAAATTCAAATTTATAAATTATACAAGTTATTGTGATTTTAACTATTAATCCCCAAGAATTTTGATTTTATATCACGTTTCCATGAAAATATTGTTGTTATCAAACCCTATATATTTGAATGGTGTTGTCCGCTGATTTAAGCCTTATTTTGGGGTTTTAGTATCAAAATCATGCTACTACTAGTGCTTTAAAATAAAACTATTCCCATGTTTAAGCCATGCATTGCAAGTGTTTGATGAAATGCCTCAAAGAATGAGTTTTGAATAAATTCTTACATACCATGTCTTTAAAGTGTTAGTATTATCTTGATGTCATTGATATCGAGTCCTGGGGGTTATGAATACCCGAAAACTTAGTTGTTTACTTAGTTTAAGTACTTTCTGAAGAATTTCAAATATATTAGGGTATTATCAGTTCAGTCAGTGCACCATTCAATAAGCTCAGTTTAGTCCTGTGATTAGAGTAAGTTCAGTTGGGAGTAAGATTTAGCACTGAGCAAACCCATGGATGGGGGATCACCTACCAGTTTAGGGTGTGACCTTTAGTAGCAGTCCCTGCGTTCCATAACTACGTAGCCACCGTAGGTTGAGAGGTTAACTTACTAGTTGAGGTTTAATATCATATGGGTACCTTCCAGTTGAGGGTAACCCTTAGTCCTTCGGGACAACACTTTAGTGGATCTACATAGCCATGTGTTAGTACCCCTGGCATAGTACTAACACCTTTCCAACTGGGGTTACAGGTTAGACCCTAATTAGCTCATTTGGGGCATGTCGGCTAGATGATACCTCCCACAGTCTCAATTTAGTATTTAGTATCCTTCAGTTCAGTCCTACATTGACCATAATATACAGTTATCAGATTTCAGTATTTTAGTTTATAAACTATTTTCAGAATCGTGTTATATGCTTGGTCATTCATTCTCAGATTTTATAGCATTCATGCATTCATATTAGTTATTCAGTTATAGATCTCAACACTATAGTTTTAGAATATTTCAGATATACGATATGTGCTTGGTCTTGCATCTACAGTATTTTTGGTTTGGCATGTGCTCTTATATAGTTAACTTATGCTATTCTATTACTTATTACTTCATGTATTCTACTCAGTACTTCATGCTATTCATTTAGTCAATTATCATTCATGTATATGAACCATGCACATCAGCCTAAAATCATTTAGCATACCAGTACATTCAAAGTACTGACCGCATACTCATTTTTTGCATTATGATGTCTCATTTAATAGGTTCAGACGCTTAGGTTCCTGACCGCACCTAGACCTCCCCATCTCATCCGCAGTAGTAGAAATAGTGAGTCATTATGTTTTGAGGACCGTTTATGTTTATTTTAGTTTAGTTTAGTAGTCAGTCGAAGTTAGTTGGGGGATTATCCTATCAACTCCATAGTCAGATAGTTTAGAGGCTTTCAGACTAGTATAGACAGTTGGTCAATTTTCAGTTGTTATTATCAGTTGTTTGATCAGTATTGCCAGTACTATTTCAGACATTCAAAACTATGATTTAGTATTATTTCCAGATACTAAAATCTTATGGAATTTTTCGATAATTTCCGCATATGTTGTTTATCTATTTTACTCAGTGCTCATAGCAGGTACCAGCTCATGGGTTAGCTTATGGTTACTTATGACCGTGAGCACTGTGTGGTGTCTAGGGTGTAGTCTCGGGGGGGTTAAAAACTTGGTATCAGAGCCCATGGTTCTAAAGTGTCCTAGGGAGTCTAAAAGCCACGTCAAATAGACTCTTGTGCATGGGTGTGTAGCGCACCACATTTATGGACAAAAGGCTATGAGGAGTTTTTAGTAAAAGTTCCCTTCTTTTAGTGTTCATATCGTGTGAGTAATGATGAGCTCAATTTAAAATCTCTGTCTAATCCAATTTTTTCTTTCGTTTATAGAACATGCCTCCCAGAAAGACTAACAAAAGAAGAACCAAAAACCAGCCAACACCTCTGCCCATTCAGAAAGATCTCCTGAATGAGCATATTTCTCACACAAAATTTAGAGTAGCATTCACCACTCTAGCCTATTTTGTGGCAGCTCAGAATGTTCAGCCAGCTACTGTTCAGGCCAACCCAGAGGCTAATACTGCTGCAGCGAGAATTCAGGACTTCCCCTGAATAAACCCTTCTTCATTTTCAGGGTCTAAGTCTGAAGAGGATCCACAGGAATTCCTCGACATGGTGTAATAGAAATTATAGGGGTAATTACTAGTGAGAGTGCTAAGTTAGCTGCCCATCAGCTATAAGATGTAGCTAATATGTGGTTTAAGCAGTGGAAAGTATATAGAGGCGTAGATGTAGGGCCTATCGAATGGGAAGAGTTTGCTACTGCCTTCTTAAATAGGTTCTTTCCATTGGAGTTGAGGGAGGCTAAGGTGTTATAGTTCATCAATCTAAAGTAGGGCAACATGAGTGTGAAAGAGTGTTCCCTCAAGTTTACTCAGTTGGCTATGTATGCTCCTTATGTGGTGGCTTATAACAGGTCTAGGATGAGCAAGTTCGTGTCAGGTGTATCTAACAGTGTGGTCAAGGAGTGTAGGACTGCAATGTTTATTAAGGAGATGGACTTGTCTAGGCTGATGTTCTATGCACAATAGATTAATGAGAAAAACATTACGTAAAGAGAGAGAAAGAACAAGAGAGCTAGAATAGGTAGCTTTAACTTTACTTAGCCAAAGTCAGAGGGTGGTAATCATCCTTAATTTTGTCAAAAATATTCAATCCCAGCTCCGTCTTTGTCTAGTGCACCAGTGCCCAAATTTAGAAATGATAATAGGGATAGGGCGCTAGGCTCTAAGTCTCAGGGTAGTGTGAACAGTGCCCGAATGAATCCTCTTTGCCAGAAATATGGGAGAAACCATCAGGGTATTTGTAAAGCTGGCATTGACGTATGTTTTGGGTGTGGCAAGCTAGGACACCGAGTCAGGGATTGTCCAAAGAGTGGTCAGTAGGGTCAGTACAGTCGTCTCTTAGTTCCATCCGGTCGCCCGGCTCAGCATGGTGCCGCTTTAAGTGCCACCGATGGTCAGCGTCCAAACAGATTGTATGCATTTTTGTCCGGACAGGATTAGGAAAATTCTCCTGATATGGTTTCTGTTATGTTGTAGGTCTTTTATTTACATGTTTATGCTTTGTTAAATCTCGGAGCTTCACTTTCTTTTGTAACCCCTTACATAGCTGTCGATTTCGGTGTCAGTCCTGATATTTTAGCAGAACCCTTTTCAGTATCTACCCTAGTAGGTGTCTTTATTATATCCAGGTAGGTATACAGGAACTTTCCAGTCACAATATCTTAAAAAGTCATTTCAGTTGATATTCTGAGGTTAACGATGACGGATTTTGATGTTATTCTCAGCATAGATTGGCTCCACTCATGTTATGCTTTAGTTGATTGTAGAAATAGAGTTGTTCATTTTCAGTTACCAAATGAACCAATCCTCGAATGGAGGGTTAGTACTTCAGCACTTAGGGGTCAACTTGTTTCATATCTTAGAGCGAGAAAACTAATATCCAAGGGGTGTGTATATCATCTGGTACGAGTCAAAGACTCTAGTTCCATAACTCCTAATCTTGAGTCAGTTCCAGTCACAAGGGAATTTCCAGATATGTTTCCTGAAGATCTTCCCAGAGTTTTTCTTGAAAGGGAAATCAACTTTGAGATAGACCTTCTCACAGATACCTAACCCATCTTTATTCTGCCATACGGGATAGCTCCAGCTGAACTCAAAGAACAAAAAGAATAGTTGAAAGATCTCCTAGATAAGGGATTCATCAGGCCTAGTGTTTCCCCATAGAGAGCTTCTGTCCTTTTCGTGCGAAATAAAAATGGTTCTCTTAGAATGTGCATCGATTATCGTCAGCTGAACAAAGTCACAATCATGAATAAGTACCCACTTCCCAGAATCGATGACTTGTTCAACCAACTTCAAGGTGCCAGTTATTTCTCTAAGATACACCTCATATCCGGCTATCATCAGCTTAGAGTCAGAGAATGTGATATTCTAAAAACAGCTTTCATAACTCGGTATGGTCACTTCAAATTTCTTGTCATGTCTTTTGGTGTTACAAATGCCCCAGCAGCTTTCATGGACTTTATGAATAGAATGTTCAAGTAGTACTTGGACATGTTCATCATAGTCTTCATAGATGACATCCTTGTCCATTCCCGTAATGAAAATGATATTGCAGACCACCTCAGAATAGTATTATAGACTCTTAGAACCCATCAATTGTTCACCAAGTTTAGTAAGTGTGAATTTTGGCTAAGATCGATAGCTTTTCTTGGCCATATCATTTTCGGTAATGGCATTAGAGTTGACCTAAAAAAGACCAAGGTAGTGAGAAACTGGTCCAAACCCATTTTTTAGTCAGATATCAGGAGTGTCTTGGGTTTGGCTGGCTATTACAGATGGTTTGTGGAAGGTTTTTCATCTATTGCATCCCCAATGTCATGATTGACTCAGAAGAAAGTCAAGTTTCGGTGGTCAGATTCCTGTAAGAGGAGTTTTTAGGAGTTGAAGACTCGACTCACCTCAGCTCCAGTTTTAACCCTGCCAGAGGGTTCAGATGGGTTTGTTGTTTACTGTGATGCTTCTAAATTTGGTCTGGGTTGTGTTTTGATGTAAAAGGGTAAGGTCATAGCCTATGCCTCTATATATCTTAATCCCTATGAAAAGAATTATCCTACCCATGACCTTGAATTAGCAGCTATTGTATTTGCCTTAAAGATTTAGAGACACTATTTGTATAAGGTGCATATTGGTGTGTTCAAGGACCACAAAAGCCTGCAGTATGTATTTTTTAAAGAAATACCAGAACTTGCATCAGAGAAGGTGGTTAGAGTTGTTTAAAGACTATGACATTAGTGTTTTGTATCATCCGGGCAAGGCCAATGTAGTGGCAGATGCCCTTAGTAGGTTCTCCATGAGTAGTGTGGCTCATGTTGAGGGTGATAAGAAGAAGTTGGTTCTGGAGGTTCATCAGTTATCTATATTAGGCGTTCTCTTGGTTGACTCAGCTGAGGGTAGCGTATGGGTTTAAAATAGTTCAAAGTCTTCTTTGGTTGCCAAAGTGAAAGAAAAACAAGATAGGGATCCTAGTCTGGTAAAGCTGAATGAGTCAGTCAGAGATCAGAAAGTAGAGGTTTTGTCCTAAGGGGAGGATAGCATGTTGCGTTGAAATGGTAGACTATGTGTACCATATGTAGATGACCTAAGGCAACAAATTCTTGCAGAAGAACATGGTGCGCTTTACTCTTCATCCAAGGGACACTAAGATGTACCGCGACCTACGGGAAGTCTATTGGGGGTGTGGTATAAAGAAAGATATTACGAAATTTGTAGCCAAGTGCTCTACTTGTCAGCAGGTTAAGGTTGAGCACCAAAATTCGAGTGGTTATATGCAGGAGTTCAGTATTCCCACTTTTAAGTGGGAAGAAATGAACATGGACTTTGTAATGGGTTTGCCTTGTACTCATCGTTAGCACGATTCAATTTGGGTCTTTGTAGATAGAATGACCAAATTAGCTTATTTCTTTCCAGTCCATACTTTCTATTCAACCGAGGACTATGCCAAGCTCTATATCAGAAAGTTGGTTAGGTTGCACGGAGTCCCGTTATCCATCATTTCAGATAGGAGGTACGAAGTTTACCTCTTACTTTTGGAAAGCCTTCCAAAAGGGTCTTGGTACCTAAGTCCACCTCAGTACAGCCTTTCACCCTCAGACAGATGGACAGGAAAAAAGGACCAATCAGACTTTAGAGGATATTTTGAGAGCGTGTGTCGTTGACTTTAAAGGAAGTTGGGATGACCACTTACCTTTGATTGAGTTTGCGTATAATAAAAGCTATCATTTCAGTATCCAGATGGCTCTATTTGAGGCTCTATATGAGAGGAGGTGTAGGTCTCCAATTAGTTGGTTTGAGGTAGGTGAGGCCACAGTGATAGGGCCTAACTTGGTGTTTGATGCTTTAGAGAAAGTACAGTTGATCAAGGAGAGGCTTAAGGCAGCCCAGAGCTGACAGAAATTATATGCAGATATGAGAAGGAAAGATCTTGAATTTAAGATTAGTGATTATGTGTATTTGAAAATCTCTCCCATGAAGGGGTGAAGAGGTTTGGTAAGAAGGGGAAGCTTAGTCCCCGATATGTTGGTCCTTATAGGATTTTGAGTCATTTCAGAAAGGTAGACTATGAACTTGAGTTTCCTGCAGACTTAGCATCAGTACACCCAGTGTTTCATGTCTCCTTGCTAAAGAAGTGCATTGGTGACCCAGCAGTTGTAGTCCCCGTAGAGAGTTTGGATGTTTAGAATAGTCTTTCTTACAAAGAGTCTCTATCAAAATCCTTAATCGTCAGACTCGCAGACTAAGGAACAAAGAAGTTTCCTTGGTCAAGGTTCTTTGGCGGAACCAGTCCGTTGAGGGAGCCACTTGGGAAGCAGAAGCATACATGCAAACCAATTACCCTCATCTCTTCTCTGCAAAATCAGACTCAACCTAAGGTAACAGTATTTCTTAGATTTACTCTGTTCCATGCTTAATTCCAGTTGCAAAACAATCTCATATCATTCATGCATTCATGAAATAGTTCAGTCATGTGCCCTATCTGAAGATTCAGTCATGCATGTCAGCATAGTCATAGTACCTCAGTTCCTCTCAGCTTAATTAGTTTCATTCGAGAATAAATATTCCTAAGGGAGAGATATTGTAAGACCCCTAAAGTTATAGTCTATTTTAGTCCTATATAGCATACCAAGAGAGGTCCCAGACTTAGAAAACAATTCAGCTAAGTACTAAGACTTAGTCTCATTTTTGGCCTCTATACTTCAATGGTTTTGTTTTTGATCTCTCCGGCCTTAGATTGTCAGTTTTTAAATTGATTCATGATCAAGGTTATCTATAGGTCATCTCGGGTGAGTTTCAAAAATTTTGAACATCGTTTGAGATACATTTGGATGACCAAAATAGTGAGCCAATGTGATTAGGACGCATTGCGTTGGCTATCGCGTCGTCACTATCGATGCGGCACGTTGGTCATTGCATTGGGTTGATCGATGCAGCGTATCGCCTGTCGCATCAATGGGCATCTGTTGTTTATTAAATTACGGGTCTGTGGGGGCAGTTGAGTCATTTTCCCCTTACATTATTCATCCATAACACAGAATTAAGCCTCCCAAAAAGAAAATTCACTCATTATTTCATAAAATTCTCTCAAGAGCAAACCCTAGGTTCATCAAGTTCAAGTCCAAGCCTTAAGTAAACCACCAATAACTTTATGAATTCTTCAAGCACGGTATGGTAAATGTTCATACATGGGCCCTTTTCACCCATGGGGTTCAAGAACCCAATTTCAAATTCAAAGTTATGAATTATACAAGTTATTGTGATTTTAACTATGAATCCCCATAAATTTTGATTTTATATCACTCTCCATGAAATTGTTGTTGTTATCAAACCCTATATGTTTGTATGGTGTTGTCCGCTGATTTAAGCCTTATTTTGAGGATTTAGTATCAAAATCATGCTACTACTAGTGTTTTAAAATAAAACTATTCCCATTTTTAAGCCATGCATTGCAAGTGTTTGATGAAATGCCTCAAAGAATGAGTTTTGAATAAATGTTTACATATCATGTCCTTAAAGTGTTAGTATTATCTTGCTATCATTGGCATTGAGTCTGGGGGTTGTGAATACCCAAAAACTTAGCTGTTTACTTAGTTTAAGTACTTTCCGAAAAATTTTGAATCTATTAGGGTATTATCAGTTCAGTCAGTGCACCATACCAGTTAACTCAGTTTAGTCCAGTGATTAGAGTAAGTTCAGTTAGGAGTAGGATTTAGCACCAAGAAAACCCAGGGATGGGGGATCACCTGCCAGTTTAGGGTGTGACCTTTAGTAGAAGTCCCAACATTCCATAACTACGTAGCCAGCGTAGTTTGAGTGGTTAACCTGCTAGTTGAGGGTTGATATCATATGGGTACCTGCCAATTGAGGCTAACCCTTAGTCCTTCGAGACAACACTTTAGTAGATCCAAGCAGCCATGTGTTAGTACCCGTGGCATTGTACTAACACCCTTCCAACTGGGGTTATAGGTTAGACCCCAATCAGCTTATTTGACGTATGTCGGTTAGATGATACCTCCCACAGTCTCAGTTCAGTATTCAGTATCCTTCAGTTCAGGCCTACATTCACCATAACATATAGTTATCAGATTTCAATATTTCAATTTACAAACTATTTTCAGAATCATGTTATATGCTTGGTCATGCATTCTCAAATTTTATAGTATTCACGTATTTGTATCAATTATTTAGTTACAGATCTCACTACTATAGTTTTAGACTATTTCAGATATATGATATGTGCTTGGTCTTGCATCTACAGTATTTTCAGTTTCACATGTACTCTTATATAATTAACTTATGCTATTCAGTCACGTATTACTTCATGCATTCTACTCTTTACTTCATGCTATTCATTCAGTCAGTTATCATTCATGTAAATAAACCATGCACGTCATCCTAACCACATTTAGAATACCAGTACATTCAATGTACTGACCGCATACTCGTTTCTTGCACTATAATGTCTCATATCATAGGTTCGTATGCTCAGGTTCCTAACCACACCTAGAACTCCCCAGCGCATCTGCAGCAGTAGCAGTTGTGAGTCCTTATGTTTTGAGGACCGTTTGTGTTTATATCAATTTAGTTCAGTAGTCAGTCGAAGTTAGTTGGGGGCTTGTCCCATCAGCTCCACAGTCAGACAATTTAGAGTTTTTCAACTAGTATAGACAGTTGGTCTATTTTCAGTTGTTATTATCAGTTGATTTATCAGTATTGCCAGTACATTTTCAGACGTTCAAAACCACAATTTAGTATTATTTTCAGTTACTAAAACCTTATGGCATTTTCAGATAATTTCCGCACGTGTTATTTATCAGTTTTACTCAGTGCTCACAGCAGGTACCAGCTCATGGGTTAGCTTGTGATCACTTATGACAAAGAGAACCGTGTGGCATTAGGGTGTAGTCTCGGGGTGTTACACTTAGTCATGCCAGTTTTGAAGTAGCTATGTATACAAGATATTTTGGAGGAGGTATTTCCTATAATCATAATTGTGTGAATTGTCAATCATAGAATGGTAACAACAACGTTACAACTGGAGGGAATCAAAGATATAGAAAGAACTTTCATCTGGCGTGTGACTACTGCAAGACTAAGGGTCATACCATAGAAGTTTGTTACAAGTTGGTTGGATATCCAACTGACTTTAAGAGCAAGAAGAAAGTATCATCTTCTAATGGTCATGGAACATACAATGTGATACAGATTCCATCCCTGAAAATTTGAATTTTGAACACACTACTGATCATAATTTGGAGTGCATAAGATTGAAGCCTCAGGGGCAAGGTTCTAATATGGGTTCAAGATAAGGAAATCCCACTGAGCTAACACAACTTGGAGGATATTTTGTTCCCTTCACCAAAAGTCAATATGAATAAATAGTTTAGATGTTGAATCAAAACAGTATTGGATCTACCTCTTCAGTGTTTGCAAATAATAGTAATGCACAGACTAATGCTAGCACTATAGGTATGGGCAAATTTCTGGCATTTTTTGTCCCAAATACACTAATTGGTTCATTTAAATAGGAGCCACAAATCATATGGCTTCTGATCTTGATATACTGGATAGTGATTCTTTTAAAAAGACAGATGCACTTACATAATGGTGATGTGTCTATGGTCATACACACACAAGTAAAAATTCATTAACCACAAAAAGCACTATATCAGATGTGCTTTATGTCCCTCGGTTCAAATATAACCTGTTATCTGTTTCAAAACTAACAAAAGAGCTGCAATGTATTGCTTTTTTTATCCTGATTTTGTATTCTTAAGAATATCTTCACTGGGAAGGTGAAGGAGATTGGTAAGATAGATGATGGACTGTATATGCTTATAACTCAGATTAGAAATAGACACAAATAACAGGGCCAGATTACTAGTTGTGCTGCACCAAATCAAGAAGTTGTCAAAGGGGATTATAGCACTTGGCATAAGCAATTTGGGCATAGTTCTTTTATAGAATTACAAAGATTATTTATTAATAGTTTACAACTGATAAATGCCTCTATACATAATTGTACTGTGTGACCATTTGCTAAACAAGACAGACTTTTTTTTTCTACTAGCAGTATTAAAACTAAGGTTATATTGGACATGATTCATATAGATCTCTAGGGAACTTATAAAAAACCTACCTTTGTTAATAAAAGATACTCTCTCCATTCCATTTTATGTGTCATCATTTTCTTTTTGGTCTGTCCCAAAAAGAATATCATCTTTTCTTATTTGGTAACTATTTAAACAGACAATTCCACTTTTATCCTTATTGGTCCCACTTACATTAAAAAAAGTTAGGAGCACATTTTTTAATAAAGGACAATTTGGTAAACATTACCAAATCTTTCCTTATTTATTAAACTCCGTGCTCAAATGGCGACACATAAAATATGACGGAGGGAGTACTTCATTACTATTGTGGATGATTTTTCTAGACTTACTTGGCTATTTCTCTTAAAACAAAAGTCTGATGTATATGTTGTGCTACAAATTTTTTTTACTTACATTAAGAATCAATTCAATAAAACTGTCAAGATACTTAGATCAGATAATGGAACCAAGTTTACAAACTCTTTATGTCAGAATATATTTAGCAATCTAGGTATAATTTATCAAAGAACCTGTCCTTACACCCCTCAGCAAAATGGACTTGCTGAGAGGAAGCACATATATGTGCTATAAGTAACAAGAGCTATCAGCATGCAGGTACATATACCTATTAAGTTCTAGGGTCACTGTGTGCAATCTGCAGGTTACTTAATCAATAGGTTACCTACTAGTGTTTTGCATAATAAATCCTCTTATGAGGTATTGTTTAACAAGAAACCTATCATTACCCATCTTATAACTATGGGATGCTTATGTTTTGCTAAAGATATGACTCAATCTAATAAATTATTATCTAGATCAAAAATTGTTGTACACATGGGGTATTCAGATATGCAAAAGGGATATATTTTTTATGATTTGGATTCTAATGCCTTTTTTGTCAATAGAATGTAATATTAAAGGAAGATATCTTCCCTTTCTACAAATATCCCTCTAAATCCAATCATATCTATCTAAATGACACACCTATCTCTGAAGATTGGTCAGACATTTTATTTATCCATTTTTATCATGGTATTGACAGTTACAACTGTCATGCAATAGATGTTCCTATGTAGCAACCTCAGCATGAAGTTGTAGAACATCACCACATACAACATCCTATTCAACCTTAAAATACTGAAGTGTCACTTCCTATTGTAGCCTCACAAATCAGAAGATCCATAAGACATACTCAACCACCTATTTGGTTGAAGGATTTTGTATCCCTTAACATTCATCAAGACTCACCATATAGCATTGATAAGTACATCTTTTATGTTGGTTTATCTACTATATATCAAGCTTATATTGTTGTTTTCTCTTCTAATACAAAACCTACCACATATTATGAAGCTATTAGAGATACAAGGTCTATTCAAGCCATGAAAGAAGATATCAATGCCTTGGAATCAAACCAAACTTGGGAAGTAGTTCCATTACCGGTAGGAAAGACAACCATTTGCTGCGAATGAGTGCACGAGGTGAAATATAAAGTGAATGGTGAAATGGAAAAATTCAAAGCTAGGCTTATGGATAAGGGTTAAAATTAGAGAAAAGGTATTAACTTCCAAGAGACCTTTTCTCCAGTAGTTTAAATGGTTACTGTCAGCACAGTGTTATCTTTGGTTGTATCAAGAAAATGGCATATACATCAAATGGATGTATATAATGCCTTTTTGAAAGGTGACTTATATGATGAGATATACATATGCAACTACCACAAGGCTTCACTAACCAGGGGGAGAACATGGTATGTAGGCTAATGAAAGTCTCGTATTATCTAAAACAAACAGCAAGGCAATGGAATACAGAGTTAAGTGTGACTCTAATCAAGTTTGGATTTATACAAAGTCAGTATGATCATTCATTATTTTTCAAAAAAATCAATTTGAAGAATCGATTTGATTCTAATCTATGTTGATGATATGCTCATTGCTGGAGATAGTCTAAAATGGTTTAGGAACAAAAGATGCTATACAAAGTGCTTTCAAAATAAAAGATCTCAGAGAACTTAGATATTTTCAAGGTATTGAGTTTGTAAGGTTAGATAAATGGATCACTATGCATCTAAGGAAATATGCTCTAGAATTGATCTCAAAAATAGGTTTAGCAAGTGTAAAAAAAATGGTTACACCAGTGGATACTAACTGCAAATTAACTTTAAAACAATATGATAAAGTTACACATAAGTATGAGTTAGAAAAGGAACCACCAAATGATTAAGCCGTATTTCAAAGGTTGATTGGGAAGTTAATTTACCTCATAGTAACCAGGCCTGATATATCTTTCAGTGTACAAACTTTTTATCAGCATCTACAAGCACCTAAGTTATCTTATATAGAGGCAACTCTAAGAGTAGTAAGGTATATCAAGAAACAGCCTGGATAGGGTTTACTACTTAACTAGTAACCATAAATAAAATTACCACATATTGTGATGCAGATTGGGAAACCTGTCCAAATACCAGAAGGTCAGTGACTGGATTCTTGATCAAGTTTGGGGACTCTCTTGTTGCTTGGAAATAAAAAAATAGGTAGTAGTATGAAGGAGTTCTACAGAGTCAGAGTATATAAGTATGGCTTCCACTATGTCTGAATTAACATAGTTGTTGGGCTTGATAAAAGAGATTTGTGTAGAAGTTATCAAACTAGTCAAGATATTTAGTGACAACAAATTACTCTACAAATAGTTTCAAACCTTGTCTACCATGAAAAAACCAAACATATTGAAATTGATTGTCATTTAATAAGGAAAAAGATTCAACAAGGTCTGGTTACAGCTCACTATAATGCAACTACAGATCAGCCTACAAATATCCTTACTAAAGGGCTTGCTAAGGTTCAACATGAGTACTTAAAATCCAAGCTAGGTTTACTAGACATGTTTCACCCAACCTAGCTTGAGGGGGAGTGTTGGAGTATCAATTTAATCTTACTTAGTCAAACTAGGATCACATCTTTAATATCTCTTAAATGTTAGTTAACAAAGTTAGTTAAGAACTTTTCGAAAGTTAGTTACACAGTGTAGTTAGTTAAGTTAGTTAAACCATCCACTAGCTAATCATCAGATCATAAACATATCTATATATGCACCTATATGATGTATTACTAACAAGTTTTTTGATGAATGAAAAACATCTAGTACTACTCTAGCTAAAGTTTATTTCCCTCCTCTCCTTCTTTCTTCTTTAATATTCTTCATTATTCTTGATCATTCATTGTTACATTTCTATTGTTCCCTCTGCTACTATGAATTACAACAAGGATCTACCATTCTTCTCTACTATATGATACTTAGCATGATGTGACCAAAAAAGATTTAACAAAACATTAGCAAGTAACCCCTACATTAGATCTCAAGAGCTATAACATAGAAGTAGCTAGTAGAAAGCTCCAAATATTAAAACTAGAGTGAAAATATTTACAAAACAAGTAAAAAAAAATAGCATATGATTAATTAAAATGACTAATTAAGAAGGCTTATGAAAGATAGAGTTGTCTGTGTACTAGTTGTGAGTAAAAAGAGTATGATGTCTTTGTCCTCTCCTAGTTGACTGCTGATGTTTCTTTTTTGACCAATTAAATTTACATCTTTGTCTGAGTCAATAAGATAATCCATGAACACTGCAAAATCACTAAAATATTGAGAAAATACATCATTTGACTGTTGCTCATAACCAGTGTTTCTAAAGGCGAGATGTTTTACCTGGTATGATAAGAGGGCTGCGAGGTGATGTGCTATAGAAATATAGAACTTACGATGCTTAAAGCTATGACAATATGCATGTACTTAGGGCTATTTTGTTGGATTTGAGGTGTTTTTGGAGTGTTTTTTAGAAAATCATTTTTTGGATGCTAATTTAGAGAAAAAGATGAAAAAGGTGATTTTGGCTACTTATGGAAGCAATCATGGGTAATTACGGATGTTCATGAAACTTTACAGATTATTCGTGACCAAACCATGTTCGAGAATTAAAGAAGAGCTGAAAAGATGACCATAAGTAGCCACCGACCTCAACTTTTTTGAATCGTTCCAAAATTATTTTCAAGGGTTTCCATATATTCCAATAACACTCCTATGATATTTTTAAGTCCTATTATGTATGGGTAATTAAGTTTTCCTATTTTATTTAGGATTTGAATTCTAGGGTTTCTTGTAATATATAATACCCTTTAGGTTTTGTTTAGTCGATACATTCAGAAATTTATTCATATATATACATTCACATATTGATTGGTTGAGAAGAAGGCCCCTTTAGGGACAAGTTCTCAAACATCTTATTGTTCTTAGTTTGTTATTCAATTTAAGACTTTGGGATTTTATTGTGAGATTGATTCTATAATTTTATCTGTGGATTACATGATTGATCTCATAACTATGAGCGGCTAATTCCCTTAGCTAGGGTTATGGGAACCCTAAAAGATTAACAAAGTACAGAAAGTGCCAAGTCGTTCTAGATAAAGATTCTTGCATGTATTGGATTTTGTTTGTTCTTTTTGATTTCTTAGTGGTGTCCAACATTAAGATCTCGCCTAGATTACTACTACTTACTTCAAAAGAGGATTAATAACTAGGAAAAGAGAATCACAACAGTCATTTAAAGTTTAATTGTTGATCCACGCTACTAGGTATTATCTAAGTAAGATGGTTAGCTGTCATCTAATAACTAGAGGCTCAAAAGGTAATAGTTCATTGGGATCAAGATAAGGTTTAGTAAGGAGACATCCTGAGACTCAAAAGGTAAAGGATGAAATATGTCAACTCGTCCAAAAGACTATTGATGGTACATAACTTATTAATTCTGTATGAAAGGTATTGGAATAGTTTGATAGTGCACGATAATTCTACTGACTTGAGAAGCTAGGGAAAACACAAGCCTAGTGTTCATCTTGGATAGTTTACAACCAAAATCAACCAATTCTTATTCTTTTACTATTTCAGCAAATGCCCCATTTTACTTTTACGCACTGCCTGGTGATTTCAAAAAGTTCAAAAAGAATTTTTGGCCTATTCTCTTGGGATTTGACCCCAACCTATGTTGGGTTACTATATTTGACAACGACTGCTTCATCCTTAAATTGGAGGAGTACTTTGGGTGTTATCAAATTTATGCATTGTTGCTGGGGAATACGATTTTGGAGTCTTGATTAAAGTTGTTGAAGTTATCAGGTTTTATTTTTTTGTTTTTTTGTTTTGTTTATTTTGTTGACCTACTCTTATTGAGATGATAACCAGTCCAGAGTAAGTATGGAGAGATGATGACTCCTTATTTATTTATCCTTTTCCTTTTGATATGGTGTATTACTATAGGAGCGTGATAAATATATTATTGAAACATAATGAGGGCATGCTTGACACATTGGCACTCCTGGAAAAAGAAAGACAAGATCGTATGTAAAAGGTTGACAAGTTTGGCTTGGATATTTACCACCTACAAGTATAATTGAATGCAAAAGTTGATGCGTGTAACGCCCATCAACCTAGTTATGGGTGGTGTGAGACTAAAAATTTTTTGAAAAGCCAACTTGAGGAGCTGAAATTAGAGGAGTCTAAAATTGCTCATGCACTTATGGATAGTGTCACTCTTAAGGAGAGAATACTAAAGTTATGTTGGTATGTAAAGAATATTGCAAATCCATAGCTGGGGCGTATTGGACTTCATTCAAAGCATTTTTCCACAATGTGTTTGGATAGTCAGATCTTGATCGAGCCATCCGAGCCTCAAGAAGAGTGCAAGAAGGAGGAAACATATGTATATATTCTTGAATTTGCTGAGCCAAAATCAAGAACTACATTCCTCATGTAAGGTTTAATAAGTACAACATGTCATATCTACTGCTTGGGTTATTTATCTTTATACCACCACCCCGTGAGCAAAATAAAAAATTAGAAAAACACTGAGGGGTGCAGTTCATAAGTTTGAAGTGGAAAGAGAAATTTGAAGGCCAACTCTTGGGCTACTTTGATGAAGTTTGAGTAATCAAGGTACCCATGGGCTTGTTATAAAAGTTTTAGTACTCAACCAAGTACCATCATGCCGCGACGTGAAATCAGACGCTGCTTGGGAGGCAACCCAAGGAATTTTATTATTTGTATTTGTGTTTGTGATTAACATCAGATCTTCGTACCTATGGTGCCACATGTATGTTTCTAACTCTATTTTTTTGTAGAAGTTTGATGCATAGGGGATAATGCATAATTTTAAGTTGAGGGTGAGGCTGCTTGTGGGTCTTGATATCCTCATGAGTTTTTGTTGTTGTGTCTTTTTTCCCCAGAGTTGTCTTCCTAGTAGATCCGGCATGCTTAGGCGTATTTTGTTTTATTTAATGATGTTTTGTGGTTAACTAGGAGAAAAATAAGTGTCTAGGATAGTTGACATGTTTTTGTTGATTTTTGAGATAAATAATAAATACCTCTCCAATTGTCTATTTTTGTAAGATTGATTTTGTAATTTTGTCTATGGATTCCAAGATTGATCTCATAACTATGAGTAGCTAATTCCCTTAGCTAGGGTTGTGGGAACCCTAGTAGATTAACGAAGTAGAGGAAGTGTCAAGGTGTTCTAGATAAAGATTCTTGCATATATTGGGTTTTCTTCATTCTTATTGATTTCTTAGCGGTGGACAATGTTAAGATCCCTCCTAGATTATTGTTGCTTACTCCAAAAAAGGAGTAGAGACTAGGAAAAAAGAATCCCAATAGTAATTTGAAGTTTAACTATCGATCCACGCTACTAGGTATTATCTAAGTAAGATGGTTAGCTATCATCTAATAATTAGAGACTAAAAAGATAATAGTTAACTGGGATCAAGATAAGGGATAGTAAGGCGACATCCTGAGACTCAAAATGTAAAAGGTGAAATCTATCAGTTCGTCCAAAAGACTGTTGATGGTATATAACTTATCAATTTTACATGCAACATATTGGAATTGTTTGATAGTGTATGATAAGTCTATTGAGTTGAGAAGCTAGGGAGAATACAAGCCTAGTGTTCGCCTTAGATAGTTTACAACCAAGAACAATCAATTCTTCTTTTTTTCTTACTATTTTAGCAAATCCCTCCTTTTACTTTTACGCACTGCCTGGTGATTTCAACAAATTCGAGAAGAATTTCCGGCCTATTCCCTTGGAATTCGACCCCAACCTCTGCTGGGTTACAATATTTGACAACGGCTTCTTCATTCTTCAATTGGAGTAGTACTTTGGGTGTTATCACAAGACGTAAGCCCCATGGATTTTTAACTTTTAACATTTTATAAATTAAAATAATTACTAATAAATATTTTTTGAAAGAGATAAATCACCAAAAAAAGTAAACTATATCAAAATTAAATAAAAAAATAAGTGAAATATGTATCTAAAACTGCTTCAGCAAAAAAAAATCTTACCAAAACCACATATACAATGAATAGATAAAGTCAATTTTCATATGATAAACTATTATATGTTCTTAAAAACACAAGTTTGTATAAAAAAAAAGTACATAATTAATCAACCTTCACCTTTTGTAACTCGATCATTATATTTACGCACCCATATACAATATATTGTATTTTTAAAGAAAGGAAAAAAGTAGATAATTTAAAAGCTTGTCACTATGCAACTTGACAAGAACTAAATTAAAAGAAAGAAACTAGGAAGAAGAAAGTACACTCAGTACCTTCTTGAGTAGCGGCATTGTCGACACCCACTGACAAATATGTTTGAAAATGTGACTTTTGAGTTTCTTTTACTTTTGATTTAAGTGTTTAAGTATTTAATAATTATATAATTTTAGCATTAAGTTTAAATTAGAGATTTAATAATAAAATTATTTTACCTTGTAAACTTTCTGGGTGTAGTCTAATTTGTGCCTCACGCTTAGATGAACGCCTCAAATTTTGAAATGTTCACCATTCGATCAAAGATTTGATTTGCAGATTTATTGGCATGTTATAACGTCAATCGATCTTGACTATTTGTTTTATTTATCTCGATTAAGTGTTTCACTTTTCTCCCTTCTTTTATCTGTAATTAGTAGAACATAGTAATAATTTGACTATAATTTCAAAATTCAATGAACTTATATATCATTGATATTCATGCTTGAGTCTTACTCAAATAGCCTCAAAATTGTTGGGTAAACGTGAAATAATAACAAAAGTATTTTTGGAAAAATAATAGAAAAATAAAATAAAAATAATGACACCAAAAATTTTATGTGAAAATCCTTTTAAATAAGAAAAAACCACGGATCAAGAGGAGCAACTGATATTACTATAATAAGAAATTTTGCACCGTAGTCACAAGTACAATACTCAAAGTGACTACTAAACACTCAAAATAAATAACTCTATTTTGACTCTCACCTTACTAAAGTAACTCTCACTCTAATTTTTTCTTCACTGACTTTTTTATCACAGTTTGTGGAATACCTCACTGCTCTCTCTATATTATTTTTCTCTCTATTTTTTGTGTATAGAACCAGTGAGATAATGAGCTCCTTTTATAGGCAAAAAGACTGTCCATGTCGATGTCATCAGTGACATCAACATACTATTGGAAATCAGATCTCTTCTTGATTTTTCTCTAGCCAATAAATGCAAATTTGACAAAGGCATATGGTAATTTTGGACTAAGAATTTCCTGCATTATGAAGGATGGGGCTGGACCCCACAAATCTCCCTCTCCAGTCCTATGAATCTGAAGGATATATCTCCACCTTCTTTGAGAGAGCTCATGCCAATAAGTTCTTTGTACAATTCGAACTTGTCTTTTGGCACCACCTTTGTCAGCATATCCACAGAATTTTTACTTGTGTGAATCTTCTTAACATGGAACGATTCATCCTCCACTTGTTCACGAATTCAATGGTACCTCATATTAATGTGTTTTGTTCTTACATGGTACATGGAGTTCTTACTCAAGTCTATTACACTTTGACTGTCACAGTAGACAACGTACTCCATTTTCTGCAATCCAAGTACTTGAAGGAATCGCTTGAGCCATATAATTTTCTTTCCAGCTTCAGTAGCCGCAACATACTCAGATCCAGTTATAGATAATACGATGCACTTCTACAACTTTGACTGCCATGATATAGCTCCCCTTGAAAATATATACAAAAATTTAGAAGTAGATTTTCTATTATCAAGGTCACCCGCCATATCAACATCTGTATAAACCTTTAAGATTGGATTAGATCCTCCAAAACACAAACAATCACCTAAGGTTACTCTTAGGTACCTCAATATCTATTTGACTACTTCCCATTGCTTCTTTCTTAAATTTTTAAGAAACCTACTGACAACACCAACTGCGTGAGCAATATCGGGTCTCAACACACCATTATATACATTAAACATCCGACAGCGGAGGAATATAAAACTTTAGTGATGCTCTATTTTTCATTCTTTGTTGTAGATACAATTTGCTGCTCAACTTCATATGATCATCAAGGGTTGTGTTAACAATCTTAACATTCTTCATGTCGAAGCGTTCGAGTACACGTTCAATGTACTTCTCCTGTGACAAGCAAAGCTTTCTTTCATCTTTGAGATGAGTAATTCTCATGCCCAAGATCTACTTAGCATGCCCCAAGTCTTTCATAGAAAAATACTTGCATAACTATTTCTTCAACTTATCAATTCTAGAAGCATTCTTGCCCACAATCAACATATCATCCACATTTAGCAAAAAGATGATAAAATCATCATCAAATTTTTTTTGTGCAAATACACAGTGATATGAAAAAGTTTTTTTGTAGCCTTACTCTTCCATGACAGATTCAAACTTCTTATACCACTGTCTGGGAGCTTGCTTCAAGCCATAGAAACTCTTTTTAAGTTAGTACTCATAATTTTCTTTACTTTTACTTTAAAATCCTTAGATTGTTCCATATAAATATCCTCTTCGAGTTCACCATGAAGAAATATTGTCTTTACATCCATCTGCTTAATTTCTAAATCAAGACTAGTAGTCAAATCAAGAATTGTACGAATAGATGTCATTTTGATGACAGGAGAAAATATTTTGTCAAAGTCGATACCCTTCCTTTGACCATATTTTTTTATAATCAATTGGGATTTGTATATGAGCTTCAAGCTATGTTCTTTAAATTTTACTTTGAACACCCACTTATTCTTTAAAGCTCTCATGCCCTTAGGCAATTTCACCAACTCATAAGTGTGGTTCTCATGCAAAGATTTCATTTAATCTTTCATGGATTCAATCCATTGATCCTTATGCTCATCTTCCATGGCCTTCTCATAGCATCTAGGTTCTCCCCCGTCAGTGAGTAACACATACTCATTAGGAGAATAACGAGAAGAAAGAATACATTGTCTTGTAGACCTTTTAAGTGAGATATTTGACTCCTCCACAATTTTTTGAACTGGAGCATCATCAAAAACAACATTGTTGTCATTATCAATATCAACATGCTGATTTGCAAATTGGTTCTGGACTTCACCATAATTATCAAGTCCACCAACATCATGCATACTTGCATGAGGAATTTGATCAAGGTTAACCACACCATCATAACTTGAAGATTCTAGCTTCTACGTCTTATCAGTATCTTCAATGGTTTGATTCTCTATGAAGACAATGTTATGAGTTCTTACAACCTTCATTTCAAATGGATTATATAGCCTGTAACTAAACTCATCAAGGTAATAACCAATGAAGATACATTGCATTGACTTGACATCTAACTTTGACCTCTCATCTTTGGGCAAATGTATAAAAGCTTTGCAACTAAATACTCTCAAATGGTTATAAGAAACATCCTTTTCATACCAAACTTTATTTGGTACATCACTTTTCAAAGCAGCAGCAGGAGATAGGTTAATAACATGTGCAGTGATCAATAAAGCCTCACCCCAAAAAGAGTTTGACAACTTTGCTTCAGAAAGCAATCATCTAACTCTTTCCATCAAGGTCCTATTTTTTTTTTCCGCCAAACCATTATACTGAGGCATCTTAGGAAGAGTCTTTTGTTGTTCGATACCTTGTTGCTTGCAGTATTCGTCAAACAGTCCATAATATTCACCACCATTATCAGTATGAATACACTTTATCTTCTTCCCTTTTTTCTTTCAATGGAAGCTTGAAATTGCTTAAAGACACCCAACACTTGGTCTTTATTCCTTAAGACATAGAACCAAAGTTCTCTTGAGCAATCATCAATAAAAGTAATAAAGTAAAGTGCACTACCCAAAATCCTTTAGACCACATAAATCTGAATGCACCAGCTCAAGCAACTCTATTTTTCTTGAGTGAGGATGAGACTTGAATGAAACTCTATTTTATTTTCCAGCCAAGCAGTTCTCACATATTTCTAATTTAGCACTTTCAAAATTCGATAGTAATTTCTTCTTGTCCAAAACATTAAGTCCTTTTTCACTAATGTAGCTAAGCCTCTTATGTGATAATGTTGAAGAGCTAAGGTTTTCAATTGCATCACCATATTAGCACAAGTAGAAGTCGTAGTCCAGTATAGACCACAAAGCTTGTCACTACAATCCACAACCAAATAACCCTTAATGATTTTTCATTTTTCACCACCATTGGTACTAACATATCCCTCATCATCCAGCATGCTAATGGAAATTAAGTGCAAATGAACATCAGGTGCATGCTTTACATTGTTTAAAACTAGTTTATATCCAGTACTAGTTTCTAAACAAATTGTACCAATACCAACCACTTTAGAAACAGTCTCATTGTCCATAATCATGGTTCCAAAGTCACCTGGAGTATAAGATGAGAAAAAATCCTTTCTTGATGTCACGTGAGATGCAACACCAGAATCCACAACCTAGCTTGACTCATCACAAGTAATATTTTCTAGATTTGTGTCAAGGACAGTAACAAGATCTTCAGTGGTGACGGTGGCTATGTAATTTTCATTATCGTTTTATTTCTTTTTCTCCTTGTCTCTGTTCTCCTTCATCAACTTTTGGCAAAATTTCTTTGTGTTCCCTTTTAACCCATAATGATAGCACTCAATATCTTTAAATTTGCCTCTAGATTTTCTTCTGTAGTGTTCTTTATTTTGAGAATCAGGATTCCTGCTTCTACCCCTAGTGCCAGTCACCAAGATATCGAATAAAGAGGAACCTTGAGACTTTAGTCTCATCTCTTTATTAAGAACGTTTCTCTTGGCAAAATCCATAAATATCATGCCATTGAGAGCAGAATTTGATAATGAATATCTAAATGTTTCCCATGAGTCTGGTAGGGAATCAAGTAAAAGCAAGCCTTGAATTTCTTCGTCAAACTTAATTCCCATAGCAAATAACTAATTCATGATCCCCTGAAAGTTATTCAGATGATCTGTCATCGGAGAACCATCATGGTATTTTAACCCCAGCATTTGTTTTATTAAGAACATCTTATTATTTTTAGTCTTTTGAGCATACAAACTTTCAAGATACTCCCATAAGGACCGTGCATGTGTCTCTATAGAAATATGGTTCAACACATTGTCGTCAATCCACTGCCTAATAAAATGGCAAATTTGTCTGTGCAACAGGTTCTACTCTTCATCGATTTTCTTTTTAGATTTTATAATGTCAAAGACTGATGATGAAAATTCTTGAGATAGAGTAGATCTTTCATTTTTTTCCCTTCCAAATGGCATAATTGATGCCATTCAAAGAAATTATTCTACTTATGTTGGCTTTCATCGTTTACCAAAAAATAAAGATATTGCAAATCGTGACTCTGATACCAGTTTGTTGGGTAAACACGGAATAACAATAAAAGTATTTATGGCAAGATAATAGAAAAATAAAATAAAAATAATGACACCAAGAATTCTACGTGGAAACTCTTTTAAATCTATAATATATTAAAAGTGTGAAGACCCTTAGAAAAGTGATTTGAACTTTTTGCCTTCATTAAAAAACTCTACAATAAACAAAATCATCTTTTTACTTTATTTTTCCTAGTATAATTTTATTTAATAAAGGATTGCTAAAATATATAGGAAGAATCCTAAAATACATAAAATATATGAATCCTAAAATATACTGGAAGAAATTAAGAACCATACACTATACATAAAAATCATAGTGTATATAAAAAGTTTTATTGTACTCATGCGGTCATGTCGAAGCAACATAAAACACCCAATTCTCAATCTTTTTAGATGTAATAATCTCTTTTAGTAGCATATATTCTTTTTATAATTACTAGTTAATTGTACGTGCTTTGCACGTGTACCTTGCATTAATTAATAATAAATATATATTAACAGAATAAACTATTGCATACACAATTCGAAATAAAAAAAGATTTATGCAGTGTAAAATTGTGTATAAAATTTAAATATATAAGAACATAATTAATAATTAAAAAGAAAATGACAATTGAGATATCAGAATAATACGGAAGAAATCTAACCTTTACACAAAACTTCCTGAAGTCCAATCGAACATTCATCTATCACCTGTAAACTACAAAAATATAATACGATAAATTGAGATGTAATAAGTCTAGGGGTGACAATTTCAGCCCATATTTGTGAAAAGAGTTCATTTAACCCATATTTAGTGAATTGGATCACTCATATTTCAAATGAGTAAATATGAACTTCAACTCATTTTAAAAGCTCATACAAATATGGACAAAATGGGTAAATTAAACACAGAGATCACCCACCTATGCTTAAAGTTTTAGTTTTTTTTCTTTTCTAGTTTCTTTTCTTCTTTTTTTTTTTCTTTCTTTTTTTCTTTAATTTACTTTTTTTCTTTTTCATTTTTGTTTTTTACTCATTCCTTATAATTTCTCTTTTTCTTTCTTATTTTTTCATCTATTTTTTATTTTTATTTCTTTTTTCTTTGTATTCTTTTTTTCCTTTTCGCTTTCCCCTTTCTCATTCTTATTTCATCATTCGTATTCGCTTGAGACCTACATGGGTTAATAAATATAAGCTTCTAATTATCCCATTTATCCTATATAATTCATAACATCTCTTATCAATTAAATATAATCCATAGTCTTACTCCTTTATTATTATTATTTTCTATCTTTTATTTCTCTTTCTTTTTTCTTTTCTTTTTTTTTCCCTTTAATTTACTATTTTTTTCTTTCTTTTTTTCTTTCATTTAATTTTTTTTCTTTTTCATTTTTTTCACTTATTTTTTACTCGTTTCTTACACTTTTTTTTCTTTCTTCTTTTTCATCATTTTTTTCTTTTTCAATTTTATTTCTTTGCATTCTTTTTTTTGTATTTCCGTTTCCCCCTTTTTCATTCTTGGTTCGTCATTTTTGTCATTTTTCTTATTTTTTTATATTCTTTTCCTCATCTTTTTTTTGTCATTGTATTTTATATTTTTTTAATTTAAATTTATTTGTATCATACTATATATTTCAAATAAATTTATTATTTGTATTTGAATAGTTTAGTTGTCAATATGTGTAATTTATCATTTATATTTATATACAAATAAGTATATGAATTAAAATCAGCATGGGTTGTGGTGCAGTGGATGGGGCTGCTCCACCCTTAACCAGAGGTCGAGGGTACGACCCTGGTTATGGAGAAAACTCTGTTGGGAGCACTGCAACCTTAATGGGCCCTGCAACGCCCGATCCCGATTAGTCGGGGCTCCAATGCAGGCACCGAACACCGGATGAAAAACCAAAAAAAAAGTATATGAATTAATTGTATATTCTTGAGACTAAAATATATATATCTGAGGATCGACATAGCCCTCGAATTATAAATGTTGGGCGAATATAAATCATTATGTGTTTATGGTATTTTCGTTATCATAAAAAAAAAAAAAGGAAACCAAAAATACAAAAAAAATAAAAAAAGTATAAAGAGAGGTAGAAGTTAGAGATAGAAGAGAGAAAAAAACTTAAAGAAAGAATTGAAGAAAAAAATACAAAAAAATCAAAAAGAAAAAATAATGAAAAAGGAGAAAAGGAAAAAGAAAAAAGATGATGGTGAAAACAAATATACTGAGTGGTTACGATATTTTATTCATCATCCATAATTTGTACTCGAATTAACCATGTTCTTCGAAAATAAAAAAACATATAAAACATAAAATACAACCAAAAAAGAAAAAAATGAGAAAGAAGTAAAAGCAAAAAAATAAAAAATAGAAAAAAGGAGACTAAAAAGGAAAAGAAAAAAGAAAGAGAAACAAAGGGTAGAGGGTAGAGATAGAAGAGAGAGACAAAAAAAAGAAGAAAACTAGAGGCTATATATAGAAGAGAGACCAAAAAAAAACTAAAAAAAAAATGAAAAAAAAGTCAAGTTGATATGATATAGAAGTTTTAAGTTTTTGACTTGGAAGTTAAAGTGGGTTGAAACCATTTTTACCCAATCCATATTTGACCAAATCCATATTTATCCATATTTATATGGGCGGATTGCAATCTAAACCATTTTTGCTCGATCCATATTTAACCCGTCCAAATCCAATCCAATCCGCCCGTTTGCCACCCATAGTCATAAAAATACAATTAAATCTAATCTTTATATAAAAATTCCTCAAAATCATCTACCACGTGTATTAAGCAGAAAAATTAAGTGAACAAAAATTATAACAAAATAGTACGATAATTGAGATATATATTAAAATAATAGGATTAACTCTAACCTTTACACAAAAAAAATTTTAAAATCTGATCAAAGATTCATATATAATATAGGCTTGAAATTGATGAAAGTATTATACACCACACCTTCAAAGCTCATCGAAAATCTTGTTATAAGAATATTTTCGTTACCAAAAAGTTCATAAAAGAAAAGAATATCTCCGCTATCAAAAATTCCTACACCCAACAAAAATATAGGAAAAAACATCATGACAATTGAATTGTAATTGTAATTAGCAATTATATCATATTGAATTCATGAAAGATTAAGGAATGGACATATTTCAGAGGGAGTTCGAATGTACCAAAGAACAATGTACAATTTTCTTTAATAGAACTTTTATTTATTTAAAGTAAAATTTTAATTAATTTAAAAGTATTAAATATTATGATTTCTTGTATAGAATAAATAATCAAGTCTAAAGAAATTATAAATCAAATTAATTGTGATTTTTTTTAACCTAGCGTGGGGGATTTTTTTTGACACCAATTGTTATTCTTATTTCCTCATGTAGGCCCATTTAGGATTTAATTTTTCTTACCCCAACATATTAATATTTTTTTCCCAACTATTATTCTGTTTTCCTTTTTTTTTTTCAATTATTATTCTATTTTTTCTATTTTCCTTACTTCGATCTTTTACAACTTACTTCTTTCGGAATTTTACTACGTACTACTACTACAATCTCCTAAAAAGAAGAAAAAAAGGGACTCCTAATTTAGTTGGTAACAAATAACAATAATTAGCTATAATTTTTATTAAGTTAAGAGTTTTAAATATTAATATAATAATTAAACGTTAATTATTTTTAAAAAATGATTTTGTCTATGGTAAAAACTTTTAATGAAGGAAAAAAAATTCAAATCATAATTCGGAAGGATTTTCACACTTTTAATATATTATAGATGTAGATAAAAAATTTAATACATAAAATTTAGTGTATTTTAGTGTCATAAATATAGAAAAATAATTAAATCCCTACCTAAAAGAGAAGATCATAATATTAGCATGAACCAATCTTTATTGAGTGAATCTAATAAAATTATTAACATAAAACGACTTGAATATATATAAAAAAAGGGATTAATTTCAATTGATATTTATGGAACTTAATTATGCATTCACGTATTTTCCAATAGGAAAATAATTTGTTCATAAATTCTATGGCTAAAATGATTTGCATAATTAGACTTCTTTCCATATATGTCTTCTACAAATTAGATTCTCATATATTAATTGAATTAATAATAAATTGAAAAAAAATAGTGAAAAGACGATTTTGTCTATTGCGAATATTTTTAATGAAGGGTAAAAAGTTCAAATCACTTTTCTAAGGGTCTTCACACTTTTAATATATTCTAGATATAGATATAGATTATAGATATGCATGTTGTTGAATGTTGATATATTTGTCAACATATGTATTTCTTCAAAATGTTGATTTGTATTAATGCTCTTATTGCATATGATACTAACATAAGTGCTTTGATCCGATCCTTTACCTTTAGCTTATAATGTGATATTTGTTATGAAAATTCATCCATATTTAAATTATGTAACATAATAAATTTATAAATGAAAATAGTATGAGAAAAAATAAAACAATTTCGTGCAGAACTTATGTTTAGTTTGAAAATCTTTTCTTATTTGTTATAATCCTCATATTATTTTAGAAAATTTACGTGGAGAAAGAACTCATTTGAAAATCTTATCTCATTTGTTATAATCCTCCTATTATTTTAGTAATTTTACATGGAGAAAGAACTCATGAAGATTAGAGGTTTGTTATTTGTTTATATTATTGTAACCATTTATCTTTTATAATTTTATTCATTTAGTTACAAAGGAAAATTAATTAAAAGTGAATAATGGAGAAGTTATAGCGTTTAAGTATTTATTTATTTATATGATGTTAGAATTAAAAATACATTTAGTTACATAGATTCTTTTTTGACGTCAATTAATTCATGGAGTTTAGTAGACACGATTTAGATGATAATTAATGAAGGGGTCATCATGTTAATTATCATAATGATTCATATATTATAAGTGAAGTGGGATATTAGTATTGGATTTTATTTTTATGATAGTAACTTGGGGGGTTGGGCCACAGGTGACAAAAGAGTTTTAAAATGAGGTGTAGGTGACACAAGTCTTAATTATTAGGTGGAGGTGACAATTACTTTATTATGGATTAAGAAAGTTGAGGAAGTTTGAAAATAACCCACAAGTTTTTAAATTTACACTTTGATCCAAATGTTAGCCTATATAACGAAAAACGGAGGGGGAAAAGGCGCCTTTCTCGCTCCTCACCCTTTGTTGATTTCTCTCTCTTAGCGATTTTTGTTGTTCATTGTTGTTGCTGCTTCATTCATCATCTTCTGCTTCATTATCATCATCTTCTACTTTATTATCATCTTTATCTTATTCTTGTTGACCATTTGTTGTTGTTGTTGTTACCGCTACTGTTGTTATTTGACCAATTTCTTAGGTCAAATTTTGTTTCTAACATCACTTTCCACTTTGGCATTACTTCATAGGAGACGTTGGTAAGTCAAATTATGATTTTTATTTAAATTTGTCATCTAGGTAACTGCTATTGTGTTGTTGTTTTCCAACAATGGATAGAACCCAATCATGAATCCAACATAAAATCCATCTGTTTAAACAGATAAATCATCCGTTGCAACAGATGAGACATCAGTTTCAAAGGAAGACTGGTATGTTGGATTCATGTTTAAACAGATGTCTCATCTGTTGCAACATTTGACATATATGTTGCACCAGATTAGTTACCTGTTGCAATAGAACCTGAACACGATTCCAACATAGGTTACAACAGATTAATAACCTGTTGCATCAGGTAAGTCATCTGTCGCAATAGGTTAATTATTTGTTGCAACTGTCACTCATCTGTTGGAATCAGCTTCAAAGGTGATTTAGTTATAACATCAATTCCAACAGGCGATTCATCTGTTGTAACAGATATTCAAACCCTTAACATGAATCCCAACAGGTAAGAATCTGTTGTGACTCATCACTTACCTGTTGCAACAGATAACACATTTGTTGGGATTCATTCACGGAACTATGAAATCACTATCAACTTTTTTTAACAAATGACTTTATTTAGGTACCACTAATGGAGGGATTAATAACAATAAAGGTGGATTGTCATGGTCGTTAGGTCGAGAAGAGCAATCGATATGTATGGCGTTGGAAGGAGGGTGAAATGCTAAAGACGATAGCTATGACAGTCCAAAGTAATGTTTTGTATGATGATTTTGTGAACTTAATCATCAGCTTTTGTGGACTAAATTATCAACCGGAAGAATTCTCCATCAGCTAAATGCACAGCTCCTTTGAAAATCAGAGGGTACTAATTTCAAGATAATCGATCAGGTTCGGTTGCGTTCTTATCTAAGTGATTCAACTAGGCCGGTGTTAAGGGTGTACATGGTTGAAAAGACAAGAGAGAATGAGAATCAGAACGTAGAAGAAGAAGAAGAAGAAGAAGACTTCTTTGATGATAAGTTGGATGATCTAGACATGAATATTTCAGATGATGATCAAACATCTACGCCCGTTGATGTGACCAATACGATGTGCAGTTCTTCTCAATCGACACAATCTAGAAATCTTCAAGACGACGGGACCGGTTTTTTTATTAGAATGTCATTCAAGGACAAGAATGAACTATCTAACAATTTGTTTATTTCTTGCATGAAAAAAGATTTCAGAATAAAGAAGGTGATTAATTCGAGCAGTGTCTTTTGCTTCAAATGTACTAATTCGAACTGCAAATGGTGGTCGAGAGCGGTGAAGTATGCAAGTTCTGACAGATTCGTCATTCATAAACATGAAAAGCATCACACATGTGGTTTGGCACACATCTCAGGCCAAAATCCTCACGCCACGGCAAAGGTCCTCGGTGAATATTTCAGGAGTAGTTTCCCCGATGGCAAAGGACCTTCAACAAGGTTTATGGCCAATCAACTCCTTACGGATTTGGGTGTCCTGGTCAGTTATTGGAAGGTATATACGGCCATGGGGATTTCCAAGGACCTAGTTCGGGGGACACTCGATCATGGGTATGAAGTTTTGGATGCTTACCGTTACATGATTGAGTCCAAAAATCCCAGAAGCAAGACGACATTGCATCTGGATGAAAACGGAAGGTTCAAGTACTTTTTTGTATCCTATGGTGCTTGGATTCAAGGTTTTCCACATTTGAGAAAAGGCATGTCGTCGACGGTACCTTCTTGAGGAGCAGGTATAATGGAGTTCTGCTAGTGACGGTGGCACAGGATGTGGAGAATCACATCTTTCCTGTCGTTTTTTGTGTAGCGGACAAGGAATGTGATGCCTCTTATAGATTTTTTTTTGAACAACTGCGACGTTGCGTCAAAGATACTGAAGAGTTGTGTTTTGTATTGGATAGGCACCCAAGTATTCCAAATATGGGTTCACTTTTCTTCACTTCAGCTTACTTTAGTTGTTGCATCAGGCATCTTGGAGAGAACATTCGAAACACTATCACAACAAAAGGGTCGTCACCCTTTTTTATAGAGCAGCTAAAGCATATAGTAGAGAGGAGTTTTTAGACCATTTCAATCAAATAGCTGATGTGAATTCCAAGGTAGCAGAATTTCTTGCACGTGTCAGTTTCGAGAGATGGAGCCGGGCATTCTGTCCAGAAAATAGGTACATTCTTATGAATTTAATGTCTTGTTTGATTTACAAGCTTAGTTTGATGTCGTACTAAGTGATTCTTTTCTATAGGTACAATATTATGACATCAAACATAGATGAATCGGTGAATTCATTGGTTGGCGATGAAAGAGAATTTCCCATCAAGGTTATGTTTGAAAAAATAAGCGAGAAATATAGCGATTTTTTAACGAAAGGCGTGTGCAGTTCAAGTGCCCAGAAAAAAAAACCCGATTTCTTCTCAAAATTGAAAAGAAATTATCAATGAACATTAGTTTGGGGAATAGGTTATTCTCTCATAAAATAGCATATTACAAATTCCGTATCACCGATCATGGTGATGCTGCCACGGTTGATCTTCAAACAAGATCTTGTACGTGTAGAGTTTTTGACTTGGACAAATACCTTGTCCACATGCTATGGCAGCCCTTCGAGCTCAATACGGACATAAATATGGACCTGAAGTTTACGATCACTCCTCTCAATATTATTCGGTGGAAAAATATGAAATGACATATAGTGGGCATATTACTTCGGTGCCTCCCGAAGAATCTTGGATTGTTCCAGTAGAGCTTATGGAGAGATTAATACCTCCTCCATCTATTGACCCGAGCACTATCAAATCGGGAAGAAAGCCATATAAAAGGAGGCGTGGAGTTAGAGAATCATTTTCATCAAGAAGAAACAAGTGCTCCATATGTAAGTGCGCTGGCCACAAAAGAACTACATGCCCGAATCATAATCCACCATGATCGTTGTAATTGCAGAAACTTGTGTTGTTGTTTGTTTGTTTGTTGTGGACTTTTATATATTTAAATCATTGTTGTGAACCTAATGTTATCATTTATTATATATAAAATGTCTTTTTTTTTAAATAACTTGTGCATCAATAAAATGAGGCAAAACATGAACTTAAATAATACATCAGACCATAATTATTCTCATCAGTTGCACAAACAACTGGAATGCTTTCCTCCAACAGATAAAAATCTATCGAAATAGATGGATAATCTGTTGAAACCAAACAGATGCCTAATCGGTTCCAACTATTGAAAGAACTCAAAAGCCAAAATTGCTAGTGTTACTGGATTCAACATTGCCTCCAACCGTCGACATGTTAACATGTATTATATTAGAAGAAAACAGAATGAAAATTAAATAAGAATTAAAATGCCAAATTTTGACTAAAAGTAAATTTTTCATTAAATGAAAAATAAAATACATTAGGTATAGATCCAATATAGAAAAATTAAAATACATACTCTAAAAGAAAAAACACATTCTAATTATTATTATCATCATCATTAAGATGCGTGCAATGGATCCCATTTTCATGCATGCGAGTTATGTATATTATTGATCAGGCTACCGTGAAGACACATAAAGTGCAATGATTTTGTGAATGCAGTTTTTTACCAATGATTAGACACTGATCCTTCAAACAAGATCCTGAATTGTACAGTTTAGTTTGAAAGGTGCGAACTGATAAGGCCGAAGGGTTCCAAGAAGGTGGTGTCGATACCCTGTAACAATTTAATGACACGATTCATGCACATGTTTTTGTTTTGGGGAAGGTTTCAAATGTTTAGCGGCAGTGTAAATATCCAATAGTGATTGAACCGGTTTTAATGGCACAATGGACTTCTTGAAAGGCCTTCGAAGCCTCGCAATGCAGCAAACAATGATAGAACCAATAGAAATTCCCCTGGTCCAAATTTATATGGATGGATTGGAGAAGGAGAATATTATACAGCAGAAGGTGTTTGAGAGAAAACCTGTGCGGGAAGAGGGAGGTTGAGAAGGCCATATATCATCTTAGTACTTGTTTAAGAGGACACACAGGGTCAATTCCTCTTGACCATTCTTCTTTTTCTTCAACAACTGATGGATTTTCATTTTTGGATACACTTTCACATTCGCATCTCATCCAGTTTTTCATTTTTCATGTCAATTTCATAAGCTAATTTCGCTACACTTTCCTTCTGACCCTGTGTATCCTCTTAAAAAAGTACTAAGATGATGTATGGCCTTCTCAACCTCCCTCTTTCCGCATAGGTTTTCTCCCAAACACCTTCTGTTGTATAATAGTATCCTCCAACAACCCATCCATATAAATTTGGACCAGGGGAATTTATATTGGTTCTATCATTGTTTGCTGCATTGCGAGGCTTCGGAGGCCTTTCAAGAAGTCCATTGTGCCATTAAAACCGGTCCAATCACTATTGGATATTTACACTGCCGCCAAAAACTTTAACCCTTCCCCAAACTTAACACAATAACATGAGCATAAACCGTCATTAAATTGTAACGGGATATCGACACCACCATCTTGGTCCCTCAACCTTATCAGTTCAAACCTAAAAATCTTAACTGTAAAATTCCATATCTTGTTTAAAGAATTAATGCCCAATAGGTAAAGAACAAACATTCACAAAATCATTGTACTGGATGTGTGTTTTCATGATAGGTTGATCAGTAATACATACCTCCCACATATGAAGTGGTTCTATCTACAAGCAGCTTATTACTAAGAACCCATCTTTACTCTAGCCTTTAATGCTAGCCGGGCAAAAATGGATCCAATTTCACTTCCTTTTGTCTGCAAATAAGAGAAATACATTTGATGTCAAACAAGAGAAGAACAAAAAGAACATTACAAAAGGGTAACACAAAATTGAGTGAATCAACAGATGACCAATATCATGCAACATATTACCCATCTGTTCAACCGATGAGGCATCATTTGCAAAGGATGGATGATATGTTGCAACAGATGGGCCATCTTTTGGAATAAATAAAACCAGCCTTGCTATTGGTTTGATTTCTTTAAAAAGTTGCTCCATCTGTTCCAACAGCTGATTCATCAGTTGCAACAGTTGAGGAAACTGTTGCAACACCACCACCAACAGCATCAACAACAAAAAAACAAACAAAATAACACCATATGTTCTAACACTATCCACAACACAAACATCACATGTTCCAACACAAACACCACCCCCAACAACAACACCACTGAAGTACCAAACAAAAGACATAAAAAATACTATACTGATAACAAGGCTCTTTAAGTTCTCCCAACATATGACTTTTTTTGCATATTTTAATAAAAACAACGTTCGTTTATTCAAGACTTAAAAGTCATCTTTCCTTCAATTTTCTCAATAAATAGCAAACATGTAATGGGTAAATCATTGATAGCAACAGATATAAATAACTAATTTAAATGATATACAAAGAAGAAGACGAGATGAAAAGAGCAACTTTGAACCAAACCTGCAATGTCAAAAAAGCAAACGGATCAGAACATCCAGTTCAGTCGAGAAAAGATATTGATTGGTTGAGATCCCAAAGGATCCTCATCCGAAAGAAGAGAGAAAAGAGAGTAAAAAAGGAAACAACAAAGATAATTGAGAATAAAGAATAAAGAAGAGTTATGAGTTGAGTCTAGTCTAGACTACTTTATGGCTGAAGGAGAGAGAGTTCTAAATATGGGGGGTTTTAAATATTCATTAATAACTTTTGAGGGGCATGAAGAGACGGTGACATTGAAAAAACCAGATAAGACTACTCACTCAGGAGATTTTTGAGTTATCAAAGTTGTACTGAGTAATATTTTTTACCGCCTTAGTATTTTAACTATTTTATCTCAGACAGAAAATACCTAAATTGCTTTATAAAAAAAAAAAGATCAAAAAATATTTAAGTGAAACAGATGACTTAATCTGTTTGATAGTTTACAACAGATGGGTAATATGTTGCAACATATTACCTAATCTATTTGATTTGATCCAACAAAAAAGACATATGTTGCAACAGGTTGAACATTTGTTTATATATAATTTCAATTGAGTTCATATATTAGACTAAAACCTTAATTGAATGTGAGTTCTCATAGGGTCAAATACAACTTTAATTGAGTCTTTTGGCAATTTCATGATGAGACGGTACTGTGTTCCTCCGACCAGAGTCATCGATCGATCACTCTGAGCTGAGCCGATTCTTACTACCTCATATATTAGACTAATACCTTAATTGATTAATCTAGGACTAGGGTACTAATACCTTGATTGAATAATCTGGGACTAGGGGTGAGTTCTCATAAGGTCAACTACAACTTCAATTGAGTCTTTTGGCAATTGCATGATGAGACGGTACTGCGTTCCTCCCGACTAGAGTCGTCAATCAATAACTCTGAGTCGAACCGATTCTTACTACCTCATATGTTAGACTAATACCTTAATTGATTAATCTAGGACTAGGGTACTAATACCCTAATTGAATATAGGGTCAACTACAATTTCAATTGAGTCTTTTGTCAATTGCATGATGAGACGGTAATGTGTTTCTCCCGACCAGAGTCGGCGATCGATCACTATAAGCCGAACCGATTCTTACTACCTCATATGTTAGACTAATACCTTAATTGATTGATATAGGACTAGGGGTGAGTTCACATAATGTCAACTACAATAGATAACAACGCCTATTTGATAATTTACAACAGATGGGTAATCTGTTGCAATAGATGACTTAATCTGCTTGATAGTTTATAACAGATTCATGATCTATTGCAACAAATGGCTTAATTTGTATTATGGTTTACAATAGATGTGTAATATATTGCAACAGATTACATAATTTGTTTGATTTGATCCAACAGAAAAGACATCTGTTGCAACAGGTTGAACATTTGTTTATATATAATTCAATCGATTTCATATGTTAGACTAATACCTTAATTGAATGTGAGTTCTCATTGGGTCAACTACAACTTTAATTGAGTCTTTTGTCAATTTCATAATGAAACGGTACTACATTCCTCCCGACCAGAGTCGACGATCGATCACTCTGAGCCGAACCGATTCTTACTACCTCATATGTTAGAATAATACCTTAATTGATTAATCCAGGACTAGGGTAATAATACCTTGATTGAATAATCTGGGACTAGAGGTGAGTTCTTATAAGGTCAACTATCGATTAATCTAGGACTAGGGGTGAGTTCTCATAGGGTCATCCACAACAGATGGCAGCACCTATTTGATAATTTACAACATATGGGTAATCTGTTGCGACATATGACAATCCATTTGATAATTTACAACAGATGGATAATCTATCACAACAGATGACTTAATCTGTTTGATAATTTAAATCAGATTTGTAATCTCTTGTTACCTAATCTGATTGATAATTTACAATAGATGAGAAATCTGACGCAACATGTTAAACATTTGTTTTTTACAATTTCAATTGAGTTCATATGTTAGACTCCTAAATTGATTAATCTAGGACCAGGGGTGAGTTTTCACAGGGTCACCTCCTAGAGTACTCGGTCAACTACAACTTCAATTTTTTTTATATGATTTTAAAAATTACGCATATATTTTATGATTTTAAAAATAATTAAGATCATTTCGGACCAAATTAACATTTTCAAAACTACTTGTCATTCTTTTCCAAAATATAAATCAACCCATACAAAATGTTTCATCATTTCAAATCTCGAGGTCTGGCTCTTTCTCTCTCATTCTCACTCAACAATACAGTACAGAAAACAACTACTCAATAAATTTTCTCAACCCTCCACAACAGATTGCTTTTCTTCTTATTTCCGACCACATAGGTGTTATTTTCGACATCATTCCTGCTTGTATCAGTCTTTTTCTTTGTCTTCGTAGGCAACAGAGTTTGAGAAGAGCTCTATATTTGTTTTTTTTCTAAAAAATAAGGGATTTTAAGTTAATGATAAAAAATAAAACTTTTAGTTGTATTATCTTCGAGAATGGGTTTACAATTTTGAGTTTTGATGGTAAAATCATAGGAAGAACTCGAGAAATCCCTAGTTTTCGTCACAGTGTTCTGTTGACTGTCGTGGTATAGTTGGATGGTGTTATTGTTGTTGTTGGTGGTGGTGGTGGTGGTTGTGTTTGTGGTCGTCGTGGTGGCACCGGTGGTGGCATTGATTGGTGGTGTTTGTGGTGGTGTCGGTATTTGTGGTGTTTTTTTGTTTGTTGGCATTGGTTGGTGGTGTTTGTGGTAGTGGCTGTTGGTGTGTCGGTATTCGTGGTGTTTGTAATGTATTTTTTTAAATCTATGCATACATCAACTATAATGTAATTTTTGTTTTTCTTTGTCTGTAGGTAAAACATGTCTCCCAAAAGAAAAGAAAGTGAAAGTGGATCAACGTCTGACCACTCAAAAAAAACTGCTACAGTACAGAGGGATTCGGAGGAGCTTCCTTAACAATCTCAGTCAGGGAAAAGTAAAGCTGAGGAGAGATATGAAAACAACATTGAGAGAGGTGGACAAGGGTCCATAGATGGTGATGAAAAAAATGAAAGTGAGAAAGAGGAGGAATTGGAGAGTCAGAAAGAGAAAGAGGATGATTATCAACATGATAATAATGGATCACCGACGGGGCGTGAGTTAATATCGACATCCCAGCATGATCCTGTCAAAAAATTTAGTATTGACAGGTTTGAAGTTGCGATGCCGATAAATGACCCAGAAGGAAAACAACTAACTGGTCAAATTGTACTTAAATGTCAGATGGGGAAAATTTTTGAACATTTTATGAAAATTATGAAGAACGATAACATAGGAAGACTTTTTAAAAAGAGCTGCTTTGGACGCTTTCTTGAGCTGCTTGAGGACCCCTCTGCCCATATCTGTTTCCCTATGACGATGGTATATGGTCTTCTCAAGCGCAGGATCAAGTATACGGGGGATGATAAAGATCCGGATGAGGGGACAAAAGAAGATGGATGAAATCTGGATCAACTATTGTGGCATGCCTGTTCGTTTTGGCTTGCAAGAGTTTGTCATAGTGACGGGCCTGAGATGCCATCGTCTAGAAGGACAACCACCCTACAAAAGATCCAAGGCAAGAAAATGCAAGGTAAAAATAGATGGGTTGTTTGACATTGCTCGACGTGGCTACAAAGCATCGGATTTATTGACAGATCTCGAGGATAAAACCATACCAGAGCAGTACAAAGAGCAATTGTACTTAGTTTGGTTTGACCATTCAGTTATATTGGAAAGAGATGTCAACAAGGTCCTAGAAGATGATTTGTTGGCGCGTGATGAGGATTTTGATAAATTCAACAATTATCACTGGGGTTATGACAGCTTCTACTTGACTGTCTAATATTTCTGACAAAGCTATCCTCAGGGGCGACCACATTATACGGCTTTCCTTGAGCTTTCATGGTAAAATTAATCACTAATTTTACTCATCCATTAATTTAAATTGAATATAGTTATTATGATTATTATTTTTGTTTGCTTTCTGTTTACACTTTTTAGGCTTGGGCATTTGAAGCCATTCCTCCCCTCCGAAAGCAGTTAATGGATTACCCGAATGAGGTTTCTCATTTAAGGATGTTTCGGTGGTTGGCTGCAAAGAGCAACACTAATATTAAGGAGGCTGATCTCTTTAACCCTCTGGATGATGCAGTACGTCTTCTTCAAGTAAAATAATTCTATGATGCAATATGTCTTCTTCAAGTAAAATAATTCTACTCAAAGATAAGAAAGATATTGAACCGATGTTATATCTGGTGCATGAGATGTTATATCTGATGCACCAGATGGGAAATCTATTGTGATGGGGTATATCTTGCATCAGATTACCCATCTGTGGCTTTGGTTCTCTGAACCCAAATCCTAAAAGATTAACCATCTACTGCAAATTATGCAACAGATGTTTAATCTAATAACATATCGTTCATCTGTTACGACGTACAGATCATCTGTTGCATAATAGATTACCCGTCTTATGCAACTGTTGCAACAAATGATTGATATTTTGCATCAGATTATCTATGTGTTGCTCTGTTTCTCTGAACCAGACTCAAACAAGTTTTAACCATATACTGCAAACTATATAATATATGGGTCTTTTCTTTTTAAAATGTAGCCCAACTGTGAAAATTATTATATTATATGATTTAAATGCATCTGTCTTTTTTTTCTTTTTTATAGGTTGTGCATCCATGGATCGTGCCTTCTGAGGAGTAGTCGGTGATGACTTTTTATATTACTCTAGGTCATGTTGATACTATTGCAAACCCAATGGTGGAGTTAATAAAGAAGGAATTGGCTGGAGCAACATCCATAAGAAGAGAAGTTAGGCAAGGTCAGCCTAATATTGAGGCTCTTTATGACCAACCTTTTACTAAGGCAGATCCGGGTGCTTCTTCTGGTGGAGTTGTTGGTGTTGGTAGCAGGCATGCTGATGCTACTACCACTCATGATGATGAGCATGTTGATGCTGAATAAAGAATAAATATGTTTGAAAACACCCCTTTTCGCCCTTACACAGGTCCCTCTCACCCCTCTTCACCCTCGTGTTCTCATTGTGAATGTGATGAGTGCAAGGACAGATAGGACCAACTCTTTGAAAAAGTAGAGGCTATCTCTAAATATACCGAGGAATTCAAATCCAAGAGGTGTGTCATACCATCCAAGAAGGTGAGGGAGCCACACACTCCTACAGCGTTGGTTAGGAGAAAGAAAAGAGCAATTAGAGACGTACTCTTCGCTCGGAAATCAAAAGAAATTGCAATTCCTCCCTCTCCAAAAGCTATTGAAGTTCAGGGGCCAGTCAAGAAGGTGGACATATATGCGGAACTTGGCGCCGAAGAGAAGAGGGATCTGCGATAGGACAAGAATGCCAAGCCAGGCGCACCAGATTACCCCAGGCCTCCTTTTCCCCCCAAGACTTCCAGACTATGACTGGTATGCGTATGCCGTACGAGGACAAGGTAAGTTTACTTTTCCTAACCTAGACCTTCTAATCTACCCCATGAAGAAGAAGTTACGCAACAGATTTCACATCTGTTGCAACAGCTGGGTATACTGGTGCAACTGGTTGTGTTTCTGTTGCAACTTATTATCTATCTGTTGCATAAGTTGCATTGCATTATTTATTCAGAGAACCCTATGCAACAGATGGACCATCCGTTTCATCTTTACAATTACTAACCTATTTAAAAATTGACTTTTTAAGAAATTGACTTCTTAGCTCACAGCATGTTGACATAATTCTCTACCTCATGAGGAAAAGGCAATTAACGTACCGGGAATCTTATGACGCTGCCGATAGGATAATGGACCTCAACTTCTGCAAGAAGCTCAAGGATAGGTACGATCAACTCAATGGAAAGACATCAGCCCTTGGCGTGGGACTTGATTTCCTAGTTCCTACGTTGGTCTTGGATGAAGAAGAAACGTTAAGATATGTTAGAGGGGACAGGCCAAATCCACACGACAAGAGTTGGGCCGAGGCAAAAAGGATTCTTGCAGTCATTAGCGTGAACGGCATGCATTATTGGGCTGTTGAGATACTACTCGAGGATGGAAAGATCAATGTTTATGACTCCAACGTTCCTCTCATCGATGATTTTGAATTTTTTCTCATCGTAGAGCCACTAATGGTGTTGTTTCCCATCTTGTTGAGGGAGAGTAAACTGATGAATCATTTTCCAAAGGAAGTGTTGGTGTAGAAATCATGGGATTTTAAAGGTCAAAATAGGGGAATGATCCTTCCAAAAGATGATGCCGCTAAAGCGAGCGGCTCGCACGCTCTAGCACACATCAAATGTTTGCTGACCGGCACAGCAATGGCCGAGCCAACAAATTTTTTGCACGACAACATTGTGGCAAACTTGCAAGAGGTCTGGGCTTATGGGGTACTAACTGGATGCTTGAAGCCTGTGTATATAGAAGAGCCTGTGAAATAAAAAAATTTAATTTCAAGTCACCCTTCACTTTATTACATGTACATGTAGTGACAAATATTTTTTTCTGATGAAAGTTGAGATTTTTATAATTCAATAGATTAGATTGCTAATCTGTTGCAATTGTGGGAAGACCTGTTTGAATAATCTAATAATCTAAGTCTAATCTATTGCAACATTGGGAAGACCTGTTTGATAATTTCTATGAATAATCTAATAATCTAAGTCTAATCTGCTGCAACAGTGGGAAGACCTGTTTGATAATTTCCACAGATGACCTAAATTTTACAACATATGCCTAAATTTTTTTGATATTTTCCAAAAGTTACACTTGAATATCCATATGTTTGTCAACAATAAACCAGTAGCAAATACACACACCACCATGAAAATTTCAGCAATTAGGCTTCAATATTCATGTGCCCAACAACACCAAACCAGTAGCAATAACGGCAACAATGTAGTATCTTCTTGTTCCATTTTGTTTCTCTTCAGAAGCCTTGACTTTGTTCAACAAATCCCATATTACACGATTTGCTTGTGAAGGGTGTCGGTCTTCATACCAATCAAAGTAAGCGCATCCACCGAATTTCTATAAAAAAGAGAACACAATTACAAAATAATTACAAGTCAATAGTTAATCAAATAATTAAATAAAAAAAATATTACCTTTGAAATCTTACAAGTAAAAAACCTACGATCCGGATTTTGTTGAGTCCAAGAAGTCTTTAACAGAGATTCATGACCGTACTTACAATATTGAAAATCTTAATCACAAAAAATAGTGGAAGATGCGCTCGACATTGTCAAGGTCAGTTGAAAAAAATGAAAGTAATAATTTGAAGAATTTGGATAGATAAAAGAAGATAACGATGAAGAAGAAGATTTGGGAATTTAGGGTTAAATTTTAGGAGGAACATGAATATATAAGACAATGGGGGGGGGGGAATGACCATTGGGGGCCAAGTGACGGCAAGTCAGCGAAATGTGTCAGTACTGACACTAACACATTTGATGCCTATTTTATTTTACGTGTTTAAAATGAACATGTCTACTTGATGCCTATTTTATTTTAGGTGTTTGAACTAAACACCGTCGATGGGTTGCGCCTTTTTTATTTCAATTCACTTTAACCTTTTTACACGTTGTGGCAATTTTTTATGTCCAACAAAATTTGAATTTTTATAATGCAACAGATTCTCCATCTGTTGTAACAGTTATCCTACCTGTTCTGACATATAGTTTATCTGTTGCAATAGGTTGGTCATCTATTGCATTATCTTGATGTTTTTATCTAAAGTCCATTTGTTGCAATAGTGGAATGACCTGTTTGATAAATTCCAACAGATAGCCTACTTGTTGCAACATATGTATAAATCTGTTCGATTATTCCAGTAGATGTGTTGTCTGTTGCAACAGATAAAGTCTATATGTTGCAACATATGTCTAAATCTGTTCTTTGTTTTTCAATAGATGTGTCATCTGTTGCATTATCTTGATGTTTTTATCTAAAGTCCATCTGTTGCAACAGTGGGAAGACCTGTTTGATAAATACCAACAGATCACCTACCTGTTGTAACATATGTCTAAATCTATTCGAATTTTCCAATAGATGTGTCATCTGTTGCAACAGATACATTATCTATTGCAATATTTGAATCTAGTATTCCTTTTCAATTAATAAGTTTAAATCTAAGGAATAAATAAAATTTGTAGACAAAATAAAATAAATCAAAGCCTTCATAAATTAGCTAAAATAAGTCAACGAATAAATGAAATGTAAAAAAATTGTTATGGGTACATATCTCAACAAATACATCAACAACAATTTAAGTATATTGCCAAGGAATGCTTTGACAGGCTCAATCTATAAAAATCTACTCAGTATGGACAAGTTGTTCTTCATCCGGTGCTATGAAATTCGGCTTTGCTCGTCGTGGATCTTCATTGTCGCTTGCGTACGATTTTTGTGATTTCTGTTCTCCGTATTTCCATAAAAAGAGTAGCATATTTTCAATGCTATTCAGCAGTAGCTTCTTCTACATCCACCTGGAAAGCCAGAATTAGTCAATACTAATCACAGAGATACAACAAAATGAGAAAGGATAACTTATCTCTTCTAGCAAATAAAACAGGTCTTCCTCCCATTTTAAAATGTCCCAAACATATTATATTTCTGTTGCAATAATGAATCAACTGTTGGGACAAATTTCAACATGAGGAAGACCCTGTGTGATAATTTCCAATGGATGAACCATCTGTTGCAACATATGAATCATCTGTTGCCGCAAATAAGTCATCCGTTGGTAAAAATAAAAGTTGTACGAAGAGCTGATTGATTTTCTAAAATAGACGAGACATATGTTGAACCAGATAAAGTATCTGGTGCAACAGGTTAGTCAACTATTGCAACAGATGTATATATTTGTTTGATAATTTTCAGCAGATATGTCATCTATTGAAACAAATATGTGTCTGTTTGTTTTTTTAGTTGGAAGACATATAATATATTCACCTTCTTCAGCTTGTACTGCTCTTCTTTGGACATTGTGCGTTGCTCAGTGCAACACGCAGACAGAGAAGTTGCAATTTCGCTTTTTTGGATGCCTGATAATGCCCTGAAAATCACTCTTTTTCTCCTCTTAGCCCTAATCTCTAATGGAACGGATGGAAATAAAATCCTCTTTGATGGAATGAGACCCCTCTTAGATGTCAATTCCTTTACAGAAGCAGTTAATGCATTAATAACATTAATCACTATATCATGCTTCGCCCTGCAGTCTTGACATTTGCATGCAGAACATTTGCTGGGAGAGGCAAAATCTGTGTAAGCTGTATGATCATACTCATAATGGTTAGTATTAAATACTGTAAGAGGAGCATCATTAGCACCAACAGCAGCACCACTACCACCACCAACAGCTCCATCAACAATAATAAGCCCACCCTCCAAAATTGTTTTTCTTTTAATGGTTGTTGCTCCAAACAATTCCATTTTTATTCTGTCGATGACCTTAGGGTCCAATAAAGTTTGCATAGACCGTAAAGTAAGAAAAAATGGCATCTTCAACTCTCGATTGGTCGGAACTAGCGATGGATGCACATTCTAACATAAATCATTACATATATTAGAATGATGATTAGATCATTCAAAAAAAACATTAATTAAAAGAAAAACTTAATTATAATTATACTTACTGCATCCTTTGGAGGGTTGAAGAGATCAAGAAATTTTGCATTTTTATCAGTTTTGGCTGACAACCATCTCAAGATTCTTGGACAGGAAACTCCTTCCTGGTAGGTCACTTGTTGTCTCAAATAAGGAATGGCTTCAAATGTCCAAGCCTATAAAATAACGCCAATAAATCAAAACCATTATTGAGCAAAAAATGAATGATATCATAATAGAAGAAAGAAACATTTACCATGAAAGCCCATGGGAAGCCATATAAGTTGACTGTCTTTGGCGCTAACGGAGTCAACAAATATTTGACAATTATTTTAAAGCTTTCATACCCCCATGGATAGTTGTTAAAAGCCTCAAGATCCTCGGAGAGCTTTATTAAACCGAGGCTTATGTTTTTGTTAACGTCTCTCGCCCAAAGGATATTATGTACAAACCAAACCAAGCACAATGATTGCTTGTGCTTCTTTGAAAGTCCTTTACCTTTCAAAGCTTATATCAAATTTTTGTTTTTGAAGCTTGGACCAACAATGGACACCAGGTCATCATGATCACACAACTTGCCTTTGCCTTTTTTGGGTGCGCGGGGTGCTTTTTTTGGGTTAGAATAGGTATAACTTGAGAAGGAGGACAACATTTTAGTCGAGTAACTATGGAAAACTCCTTCCAACCAAAACAAAGAAGCATGCCACAGTAATTTATCCACACCTCATCCATCTTATCTTTGTTTTCATACATAAACCTACGCTTGAGAAGTTCATATACCATTTTCATTTGGAAACGAGCATTGTTATCCTCCGGCAAATCAAGATATTTCCCAAAGTAGCTGTCCCTGAAATAAGCATCCAATTTTTATTCTCGAAGTATTTTTCTGAAGGCGTCGAAAGATTTTCCCATGGTTGACTTAACCACGAAATCACCCATTAAATATGTGGCACCATTGCACTGTATTCTCACAGGATAACGATCAATGCTGAAGGCTTTGACCAGCTCTTCGGTGGAAGGGCTATTAGCATCTGCATCATCTCTTTTGAAACATTCCTCTTCCTCGTGTTCATCATATTCTGCTCCCGATTGAGATAACGCTTGTAAAGCAAGCTCATAGAGTGGTGGATGTAGCCTAACTGCTTCACTTGTTACTTTACTTGGACTTGATTCGGTTTCTATTCTTTTAGGAACCATATTATCTAAAATTAATAGGAACATAAAATAATATATTATTGTTGATTAATGTATCGTTAAAAATAGATAACAGTAAATCAAACAAGTAAAACAGTAAAATAACAGTCGCAACAGATCACCAATCAGTTGCACCAGTTAGTATATCTATTGCAGCATATAACCAAAATGTTGCAGCAGATGAGTAATCTGTTGTAATAATACAAAACATACCACTCATATTTTATGACAGATGAATGGTCTGCTCAACAGATCACACAACTGTTGTGACATTATCTGCTGCAACATATGAGTGATTTGTTGGAACAGTTAAATAATCCGTAGCAACGGCTGAGTAATCTGTTGCGACAATACAAAATATATAACTTATCTGTTGAGAAAGATGAATGGTCTGTGCAACAGGTCAAACATCTATTTCAACACATGAGTGATCTGTTGGAACAGTTATCAACGGTCAATATTGTTTAGATTTCTTCCAACATAGGGTCGTCTATCGCGGCAGATGAATGATCAGTTAAAAAAATCAAGTCTTGGACTTTTCCTGTAGGAAGAGTTGGTAGGATTTTATCCAACAGGAGGTTCATCTGTTGCATCAGATCATTAATCTGATGGTTCTTCCATTGCACCAGATGGTTAATTAGTTGCATCAGATTTTTTATCTGAAACTTAATCTGTTGCAACATATGGTAAAGCTGTTGCATCAGATTATTAATCTGTTGCATTAGAATTATAATCTGATGGTTCCTCTGGTGCATCAGATGGTTGATCTGTTTCATCATATGATAAATCTATTGCATCGGATGGTTAATATGTTGCACCACATGGGTAACCTGTCGGAGGAAACAGTGGCACGATTTTGTTAAACAAAAAACAGCAATTTCACCATTCTTACCAAGAACAAGAACAGAACAAATCAAACCAAATTGTCCTTCTATTTTTTATAAACACAAACAATAAAAATCAAACTTCAAAAAATGCAACAAACAACAAAATATCATAATTCACTTTGAAAAGAAAAGAGAAGAAATACCAGAAATTAGGGTTTTATTCAGACCGCATTTCAAATTAGTGTAACAAATATTGAAATTGTTAACCAATACTATAAGAGAAGTTGGCTCAAGTTCCTCATTTTCTTCAAAACTAAAAAGGCCATAAATTTTTACCTGTGAAAGAAAAAAAGGACCGATAAAGAATTTGAAGTTGTTGTGGCCGGAGAGCAAGGTTGTCATGTCGATTGAAGTCAAAAAGAAACTCGAAGCCCAACTATTTATAGTCGGATATTGAACTCGCCGAGGATTGAAATGAAAAATTTGCAGAACAGTTGGTTGGGAGAGAGTTAAGAGAAGCTGTCGAGAGAGGGATGAGAGATGGGTTGATTAAATTGAAGAGGGGAACTCGAAGCCCAACTATTTATCGTTGGGGGTTGAAGGGAGAAATTTTGCAGAACTATTGGTTAGGAGAGAGTTGAGAAAAGCTGTCGAGAGAGAGGAGAGAGTGGTTGATTTGGATTGAAGAGGGTGTGGGTTGGGTTGATTTATATTTTTTAAAAGATTAGAAAGTTTCAAAAATATTAATCAAGTCCACAAGTAACTTGATCAAGTTTCCTAATAATGTTTGACCCTATCTGTTGGTCAATGTCACCAATCCTTCATTCAAGAAGGGGATAAAATGGGACTTATCCCCTTTACAGTAGCCCAACGTGATTTCACCGCATCGCGCCATAGTGCAAAATAGCAATTGTCCCTTTTCCAGTAAACCACCCTGATAGCGGAGTGGCGCGGTGGGTGGTAAATTTGGGATTTTCAGTTTTGAGTAAAATTTTAAAAGGGAAATTTAGTCTTTTCCCAAGTCCCCAAGTCGTGTGAAACACAGAATTAATCCTATTCTAACCATTATATGCATATTTTCATCAAAATTACTCTCCAAGAAAATCCTAGATCTCAAATCTTCATCTCTAAGAAATCTAAATCCACCATTCTTTTTCCAAGATAACTCAAAATTAAAGATTCCCAATCCAAGAACTTCAAGAATCTATCATCAAGAGCACAAATAAGAACTCAAAGATCAAGTTTCTTCCTCTGATCATCAATTAAGGTATGTGGGGTTATGATCAAGGATATTCCTTCATCCTTGTGCCCAAGACTAGTTTTTAATTATAAATTTACATGATTTTGTATGATTACCCATGAATTTCAAATTAGGGTTCGTACCCAATATTGCTAATTGAAGGATTTTGAATTTTCAAGTTATTTAGATGTTGAATTTCATGTTTATTTTAGTATTTTCATGCGTATTGCAGAAAATTCTAGATTTAGACTTGAATTATTAATATTTTCATTATTTAGCATGAATTTAATAATGATTTGATATGAAATAGATGCATGGGTTACTATCCCTAGTTTGAATGTTGTTATTTCAAGAAGATTATACTTTAAAGCATCCCATGACTTGTTATATTCCAATTTTGAACAAAGATTTGATCTTTTGATCTCAACTTAGATATGGAATCCTCTTTACAAATTTAACTACAGTTTATAGTAAACAAATTTACAAGAGGTTTTCATTTTAAACCCTTATACTAGATTTTAAATGTGGATTTCCAATAGAATGAGCATACAGATTCAAGGGAGTAGTATTTAGCATTGAGCTGAATATTTTATATGCCCCAAAACTATGAGCCAATGTAGATTCAGATTATCAAATTATTCCCATTTCTATATGGATGACAGATACAGATGTGATCACTTAGATTAGGTTATACTCCTTGGCAAGAGTATGAAACCTCTCCCCAACGTGAGGTTTTCCCATTAGGGAACTAGACGTTGGACACTATGATAGATTACATAGTGTATGTCGGTTAGTTTTTAGTTTAGTATAGTAGTAGACTTTTAGTATTTGCAGTGAGTTCGAGTCAGCTAGGGGATTGTCCCAGTGACTCTCTAGCTTTAGTAGTAGAGGCTTTTCAGACTGCTAGATATGATTCAGATTTTTAGTATTTATTGATCATACTCTTGATCTTAGTAATTTTAGATATTATATTTAAATAGTTTCAGCGTAGCTCATACAGAATTCTGCATCTTAGCTTTGATTATATATCTTTATTTCCTCTATTTTGAGCTTCAGATTTAGTAGAAGGGAGACAGGGTTAACTTAAGGCTACTCATAGTCTTGAGCACCGTGTGACATCTCAGGACCCATTTTCAGGGTGTTACATCTGCACCACCTATTGGACGCAGTAAAGGTTAGTCAACAACTCAACCACCACTATTTGATAACTCTCATTTTATTTGATGGAAGGCCAGGATGGAAATGTATCTTCAAGGTAAAGATTAAGAATTATGGGAAAGAATTATTGATGGACCAACAATTCCCATGAAGACAGTGGATGAAGAATAAGTGAAAAACATAAGGAGTGAATGCACCCCAGAAGATCTTGTTGCACTCAAGAAGAATGCAAAAAACAAAAACATTCTTGTTTGTCATCTTGGTACGGTCGAATGCAATGGAGTGTCCAATTGCAACACTACTAAACAAATGTGGTATGCATTGGTGAATGCACAAGAAGGCACTAGCCAAGTGAGAAAATTCAAAATTGTATTACTTTTCGCTGAATATGAGGCTTTCCAAATTAAGAAAACTGAGTCACTACAAGAAATGATAACTAAGTTGACTTAATTTAGTAAATGAGTTTTCATCTCTAGAAAAGGTTTTATCTACTGAGAACAGGTAGAGAAGATCTTGAGAGTCCTACCAAAGTCTAAGTGTGATGTCAAAGTTACAGCCATAAGGGAAGCTAAGGATCTCATTGGAATATCCCTTGATGAGTTAGTTGGTAATTTAAAGACCTATGAAATGAACATGGAAGGACTAAGAAGGGCAACTAAAAGTGTTGAATCTGAACTAGATGAAGAACAAGTAGCCTTCATTACAAAAAAACATGAAGAAGTTTTCAGGAAACGGGGATCTGAAAAGAAAGAAATAGGTATCAAGAAGTGGTCCAATGTAAAAATCAGGTTGGATGCTACAAATGTGACAAAAATAATCATCAGACTAAGGATTGTCCTCTCTGGGAGATTGAGTAAAAAAGGGAAAGAGCTGAAAAAGAATTGAAAGAAAAGGCAAAGAAAAAAGAAAAAGATGGGTTATTCCATGGTAGCTACTTCAGGATCATATTCAGAAGAATCAGATGATGAAGAAGTTGATAAAACTTCCCTCATGGACATTGGAGATTCAAACATGGAAGAAAAGGATGGAACCTCAGAGGTAAATATTCTTGAACTCAAAGAAAAGTTGCATTTATTTTCAAAAAGAATATTTGCTTCTTTAATAAGTGCTTGAATTGATAATTTCCAAGAACTAAATTCTGATAGGGATGAAATTTTTAGGAGTCTGACAGACCTAAGGTTTGATTTTATTGATCTAGAGGCTTGTAAAAACACCGTTGAAAAGGAAAACTACACTTTTAAGAAAGAAGTTAGCAGACTTGGTTCATTAAACTTGAAGTTCTAAAATTGTCTCTCTCTGAAAAGGGAAAAAAGGTCAAGAGTGAGGAACAAGAAAAAATTAAGTCAAAAATGACTAAGATTAAACATGAATGCTTTTGTGAAAAAGAAAAAAATTAGTTAACTAAGTCAATAAATTTCCAAATAGAAACTTGATCTTGAAAGAGCCAATAGATGGACAAATTCCTCAAGAATTGTTCATAAGTTAGGTGAAAGAACGCACAATGAAAAGGCTTGATTGGGATTTTATAAAAGTTTTAATGCTACTAAAGATCTATGTTATATTTGTGGTTACCTGGGGAATCCAACCACTGAATGTCCAGTTGCAGCAAAAATCAAATCAAGAAGCATAAGCATAGAAAAGGAATCTAACTCTATGTTAGTACAAGCTAACAAGAAGGTCAAAACTGAACAGATAAACATGTCACATAACCTATTTCCTCGATAGGCTATAACGAACCTCATTCATCCATTTGATCACAAGAAAGGACCCAAGTTTGTATGGGTGCCTGAAGTTTACCCCTAATTTCTTTTGCAGGTGAGAGTGAAAAGAGGTAAACAAAATTAGTACATGGATAGATCTTGCTCAAGGCATAAGAATGGAAGAAAATAAAGTTCCTTTCACTCACCATATTTAAAAGGTGAATGTATCTTTCGAAGATGGCAAAAAGAGAATCATTACTAGAGTTGGAAAGATTGGAAGAGATAAAATAAAATCCATTGAAAGATGGTTAGATTGTAGTGCTCATGTAACAGGGAAACAAGGTAGATTCTCTTTCAAAGTAAAGAATCATATAAGTACGACCAAGTTCCTGGACCTGTTCGATATGAATCTTTAACGACCTGAAAAGTTGATCAAATATGTAAAATTTGTGATTTTGTGTGATTTAACTATTTTACCCCTTCCCATAATTGCATTATGGTATTTTGAATGTATAGGAGTAATTGGCACAGTTTTTATTGTATTTTAGTACCATTTATGTGATATTATGGTTTTTGATTGCTCTGACAGCCTTATTTTGGACTTATGTGGAAATCCTTTGATCCATGCAATGGATGGCTAAACGGACTATTCCAATAGCTCCAGAATATTGATTTTAGGCGTGGTATATCTTTGATTTGGGTCCCGGTGCAGCCGATCTCATTTCGACTTATTAGTCGAAAAGTTGAAAAATTAAGAATATGGGTGTTGGACCCACATTTGATCAAAACGACCTCGGATCGAAAATCTAACTTAGCCATCAAATTCTAAACATTGATTTCAAGATGTTAACATAATTGATGTGATTTTACGACTTTTGAATCTCATTTTAATCCTTGATTTGGAAAATTATAATTTTGGATTTCAGGAGTCAACTTTGTGAAAACGATATTTTTTAAAAAAATTGATATTTCCATTGAGTCTGAAGCATCAAATTTAGTATGTTTACATAGTTTGTTTCCATATGTCGAACTCCAAACGAATCTTGGTCACCCCATTGAAGTTCTTCCGGACTTGTAAAAAGCTGGTGCAGATTTTTCTGCACTATTAAAGGAGTTTTTGGGCCCATTTTGCTCATTTTTTATCTTGGCTCTTGAGATTTAAACCCTAAAATAGTGTGGGAGCTTAAAACTAAAGCTTATGAGAGTTTGGGAAGCTAGATTAACATCTATTTCTTGATTCTATTACGGATTTAAGGTAAGAATTCACCTTTTTCTTAATAATTTCTTGATTAATTTCTCAAAATCCCAAAAAATGTCGGGTTAAACCCTAATTTCACTCCTTTTCACTTAGAATTACTAGTTTTTCATCAATTTAACCTTCAAAACAACTCTGATTCTTGATTTTAACCCGGATTTCAAAGATTTTACTTGGTAAAGCTCAAAAATAATTTTTCTTCGATTTGAACCTTATTTTTTACTCAATTTGACTTAAATTTTCAGGTGTAGGTTTCTAAAGATATGGGAAACAAATTTTTAAAGTAAATTTATAATTTTGTCCTTTTTTTTTTAAATCCATTTCGAGGGTTCGTTTTGATCCTGAACCAAAAGTAGTCAATATGGGTATCGTTAGACCTGTATTGATGAGTAGATTACTATTTTTATAGTGTTATGACAATTTGGGATTGTGAAGTAAAGATGGACGCTTGGAGAATGATTTGAGGTTTTGTGGTTCGTCCTGGAGGTAGGCTTCTACCTATAATTCTTCAAAGATGGTGTGTGTTATATATGGCATGTGAATGTTAAGTTTGATTATGAGTAGAATAAATTAGTCTTAATTATTTCATTTTGGTGATTAGATGAAGGTTTTGTAAGGTGGAATGCTTATGACCTTTTAGTCCTATTCTCTTCTCTCTATATTATACTTATTTGCAGCATGAATATAATATGATGTTAGGTTTGTGATGTGGTTTAAGTGTTGAAATCATGCTTAGTATGACTAACCTTATTTGGGCTAGTCTAGTGATCTTAAAACCGTAATTTAGGTAGAGTTGAATTAAATGCCCATGTTTCTAGACGAAGTTCCTATCTTAGGATTGGTTATGGCTTGTTTGACATTTAGAAGTGAACTAGATATCTTAGCCTAGTTTGGGGGAGTAGATTACTTAAATATGAAAATAGAGTATTAGAAGCAGGTTCATCCGGCCCACTTAGGCCAAGACTTGTATCAGCCCTTGTGAACTTAGTTACGGATGTTAGGCTTAGTTGAGACTAATGAGCCTTATTTATGAGATTTGCTTGGTAAATTGATAAATTGTGATGAATTTCTCCATATTATGATTAATAGCCTATAGAGATGTTAATTCCTCTTAGATATGATATTGGGCCTTTAGAGATGCCAATTCCTCTTAGTTGTGATATTGGACCTTTAGAGATACCATTTCCTCTTAGATGCGATATTGGGCCTTTAGAGACGTTATTTTCTCTTAGACATGATATTGGTCCCTTAGAGAAGTTATTTTCTCTTAATCATGTTATTTGGCATATAGAGACGCTATTTCCTCTTAGATATGATAATTGTCCCAGAGAGGTGATATTCCTCATAGTCATGATGTATGACCAAAATATATGAGATATCTTATAGATGTGATATATTTATATATATATATATGCTATGGATTATAAATATGATAATCGATATGAGTTTCGGATATGTGTATGGGCCTAAGGCCATGATTATGATGTTGTGATTATTCCGGACATATTATTGGGGCTAGGGTCGTGTTATCATATTGGTTAGATATCCGGGAAGTATGTATCTTTGTAAAGGATACGATTGTAGAATATGGATACCTATATATTTATGTTGCTTACGATTTCATTTACTGTACTAGTGATGGCATGCATAGATTCGATACATTCATGATTATTATATCGGTATTGATGTGATCCTAGCTAAAATATGACCTCATCACTATTTTCCCAAATAAGGGTTAAAACTCACTTTTCACCTTAATAATGAATTTCTTTTCTATAATAATTGCCTTACTAAATTGATCATTTATACGTTTACAAGAGGTTAAAAATATTGTATTAAAGATTTGACCGAGATAGATTTTGGTCCCTGACTTGACACTATTATTTACTCCGGTGATGAGATATTTCAACCCTTTCTATATTTTTACAATGATTTAGTCCCAAAGTTCATTCTGGGCAACAGACTTATGGATTTATGCTCTTTTAGCCATAACTTTTGTTTGTGCACCTATTAGGATGATATTGATATCCGGCAAGGCTGGAGGATACTGTTATGATGATATTGATACCCAACAAGGTCAAAGGATACTGTTATGATGATATGTTGATACCCAATAAGGCCGGAGGTTGATTATGATGATGGAGATGGTTATGATGATGAGATTGTGAGGTTGATTGTGTACCTTGCATTCATTCTTGCATTCGCATCGCCTATCACCAGTATGCGTTTATATCTATCAGTCGGTATGGGATGGTTGTATAGATATGGGTGATGAATATGCCTTATGTTGTTGTATGTTGATTGAACCTTCCGAGCCTGGAGTGGTGGGGTACATATAGGCTCGACTAGGTATTTGATTGTCCAAAATAACCAGTTATTTATGCTATTATTGATATTATTATTATCATTATTATATCATTATTATGGATAGTTTATGATAGATTGGCCATTGATTCGGTATCGAGATTTGAGGTATGTTTTTGACCTTTTTTATCTTACGATTGCACTATTATGCATGATTATTCTATGTATAGCCATGTGGATTAGAAACCTAATTATGATAGTATTAAATCCCAATAGGATTATAATGAGGTCTTAAAATGAACACGTGATGATTTAGGTTATCCTTTGAGTTGACCTCATAACTATATGTATGTATATATAATACTATATTTAGCTATGGTGCTACTGTATATCCCTTCCTTCATTTGTTAATATTGTATATTCATTCCCTGGCCTTGTATATTGTTATATATTCTTCTTCCACTCTTTATTCGTATATTGGCTAAGGATATACGGTATAGTGTTGAGATTCCTAAGTATGGCTTGAATAAGATAGTGCACCCTTATTACTTACTTAGACATATTATGTTGGTCTATTAGACATGAACAGGAAAGTTGTTCCTTATTATCTCATTCGCTTGTTACATGATCTCTGGACACTTTGGTGTAGTTTTAATTCTATTTATATGTTGTATATATTTGTCTTATCTTTGGAGATCAATTGGCAGTAGCCTACTGAGTACCATTCGTTTGGTACTCATACTACACTTCTACAGCCTACAGATCATAGTACGGGTTATCACTATTGATGTGTGTGTCGTGTAGAGCATCCATGGTTCAGAGATACAGAGTGAGATGCCAACGTTCAGAGTATTACTTTTCTCACTCTTATGTATTAGATTATTCTTTATGTTGTATTCATAGATAAGTTGTATCAATGTATTTCCTTTGATATTTTGCCTTTGTACTCTTATTAGATTAGAAGCTCTTATACTGATACCACTAGGTTTAGAGATTTATTCATGTATTTGCACTTTTGCTATACTTATTCCGCATTTCTTCCTTAATCTATTGAGTAGTCTGCTACTAGCCTTTCCAGACTACGGGTTTGGCTTGTCTACTGGTGGGTCATAGTAGGCACCATCATGACCTGAGGATTTGGGTCATGACATAGTTCTCAAGCTATCTTGTCTGTCCCTTCCACTCTCATCAAGATTCCAGAAAGCACATCCTCAATTTTGAAATTTTTGAGATCTATGGGATTTGACTCCTTGATATTCACTCAGTCATTGGGGGAACATATCTATCATACTCTTTTTTTTATCCCTCCAATCTTTACAATGACATTCCCTCTCTCGATCACGATCGTTCCAGCCTTTGTTCCCACCTTGCCTTTGATAGGTCGGGCGGGAACCCCCCAAATAGTTTTCCAAGTATTTTTTTTCTTCATCAAGGGCCTTTGACTCATATTCATCATACCCTTTGAATACCACGGCATAGACCTCTTTTTTGGTGTGCACCCATCACATGCTTTATAAGAAGGTCCAATTGTGTCATTATTTGGGCCGTATTTTCCTCCCTCTCTTTATCTTTATTTCTTTGCTCTTTATTCATAATCAAGGTGGTAGGAGAACCCGTGGATACCTCGGTATCCTGAATTCGCCACCCCATATTTTTCTTTGGGATTTGCTCAAGCAAAGTCGAAGCCACTCCACATAAAAATCTCACAACTGACCCACTGGCCGCATTGTCTACCATAGTTTTGCTTAGTTAGTCCAAATCTCTTTAGAATATTTAGAGAAGCATCTTCTTCGGCACTTCATAGTTAGGGCATTACACAGGTTTTTCATTAAATCTTTCCCATACTTCATGTAGAGGCTCCCCATTGAGTTGACAAAAATTAGTAATTTTTCCCAAAATTGAAACATCTTCGAGGGAGGGAAGTATGGATCCAAGAAATCATTGATAAGTTTGACCCAAGATGTAACGGACCCGGCGGGTAGAGACATCAACCAAAACACTGCTTCGCCCATTATAGAGAATGGAAAAATCCCCAACCAAATAAACTCTTGTATAATATGAGCAATGTTAAACGAGGCACATACCTCAACAAATTCTTCAAGTGTATATTTGGGTCTTCATGAGCTTGACCCCCAAAGAGACCTTTCATTTTTAGCATGTGGATCATCACACTCATAACGTGGAACACCCCATTCCCTTCATTCAGTGGGATGCAGAAGGCACTAGCATGCCCCGTATTATAGAGATGGTCTTCATCATCAAGGGGTCCATCAAAGGTCCTAGCATTGCTTCCATGTTCGTTCATTGTGTTGTGGACACTGTTGAAATCACCTATAAAAAAAACAAAAAAAAAAGTAAATAAATACCACTACGGGTAAACCCAAAGTTACTATCAATACCACACAAATAAAAACCAAGTTTCACTCCCCGGCAACAGCTCCATTTTTTATAACGCTCAAATTACACCATTATATTGGTGCAAGGCAATCATTATCAAAATAATAACACAACTTAGGTTCGGGCCAAATCCATGAAGAGTGTAATTTAGTCATCAAGTCCTATGTATGTTGAAAGTTAATAGGTGTTCACCTGCAATGTAGACTTAAAGCAAAACATAAATTAAATTGGGGGTATGATTGAAAACTCTGTTTGAACAAAATTAACTTGTAACACTAATAGAGAGCAATAATGTTAGATTAAAACTCCAATGATAAAATAGTCTTGGGGTTATACTTATCCTAGGGGTTGTACATGCATGGGTGTTTGAGGGCCAGTCCATTTCATAGTCAAAGGGTTGAGTAGGCTAGATTTTAACTCTTAGTGTGAGTCTTCAACAATGCACCAAGTTTTACTCATGGATGATTTTGAATACCTCATGAGTGTCCCCATTTAACCAATCCAAAACCTCAACTTAGCATCCCTATTTTTAGAATGATGCCAATCAATCTAGCTACATCGCAAAACATCCTTATTTCTAAGATAATACTAAGGAAGTAACTAGTATCAAATAGTTGTTCACTACTACTCATCACCCGCATCCCTCTTTCAAGAATGATGTGGGATCCAATTCAATTGGGGATTTCACCCATAATTATCGACTTAACTATAGAATAATAACAAAACCCAACATCAATGACGAATAATGTAGACTAACAATCAACATCCATGCACTTCACACCCTACTCAAGCACAACCCCAAGATAGATATCTGAGAAAAGAGATATACCCAAGGTAGCAACCAATGCATCCATTGATAACAAATCAAGAATAATCCCAAAGGTCCAATCATAAATTACAACTAAAAATGTAACGCCCCGAGAGTACACCCTGGGTGTCACATGGTGCTTACTGTCTCGAGGGACTACAACATAACCTATGAGCTGGTACCTATTGTGAGCACTAGATAACATGATCATAAATGCGAAAGAATACTAACATGCCATAAGGTTTTAATAACTGAATTCAAAACTAAAATACAATTCTATAGAAATAACTAACTGAATCTGATAAAGTACTGATAAATTGTATAACTAACTGTAATGTCTGAATACTGAATAACTAACTCTAATGTCTGAATACTGAATAACTAACTCTAATGTATGAAAAGCCTCTAAAACTAAATGACTGTGAGTTGATAGGACAGGCCCCAACTAACTCCAACTAACTACTAAACTAAAAGCATGAAATAAAATAATTCGTCCTAGAATAATGAGGACTCACAACTGCTACTGTACTGTTGATAGTCTAAGAGTCTAAGCGTGATCCAAAAATTGGTCGTACGAACCTATGATATGATATATCATAGCACAAAAGAAAGGTATGCAATCAGTACTTTGAAAGTACTAGTATGCTAAATGAGGTAGGCTGATATGCATGGTTTCATGATCAGGACTAATAATAATCTAGATATACAGGTAAAGAATGGAATGCTGAATAGAAATTATGGAATCTGTAAATACTAGAAATATGGGGAATCTATAAATACTGAGTATGCATGAAAGACTGAAAATACTGAAGATACGTGAAATCTATAGATACTGAGAATGCATGACCAAGCATATAACATGAACTGATAAACTCTATAAACTTAAATAACTGAAATTTGTATGCTTTGGTAAAACAATACTAAGACTGAATAACTAAACTGAGACTGTAGCTGAGACTATGACTGAGACTGTGGGAGGTATCATCTAACCGACAAGCCCCAATCTTAGCTAATCGAGGTCTAACCTGTAATCCTAGTTGGAAGGGTGTTAATACCGTGCCACGGGTACTAACACTGGCTGTATGGATCCACTAAACCGATATATCATCCAAAGGACTAAGGTTGTCAAGCCTGAACTGACGGGTGATCCCTGTGAGATAATCAAGCCTAAACTGATGGGTGACTTCTCATATCCTACGTTGGCTATGTAGTTTTAGAGTAGAGGGACTGCTACTAGAGACTTTGCCTATCTGACAGGGAATCCGCCATACCTACACTCGCTCGATGCTAAATCCTACTCCCAACTGAAAGACACTGAAATACTTGACTTTCTGAGTTTAACTGACTAAAATCTGACTGTTTTGATAATGCTCATACTATATTCTGAAGACTGCTCTGTAACGCACTAAAACTAGACTAAATAAACAACTATGGTTTTCGGGTATTCACACCACCAAGACACAAAAGAAATAATAAGCAAATGACACCAAAACTTGGAGGGCATAACATGAAGGTTTTTTAAATACATTTATTCTTGTAGGCATTTTGTCAAACACTTGTAGTTCATACTTTAGTCAAATCATGGGAATGATAGGGAACTTGTAGTAAAAGCATAAGTTCAACATGAATAGTACTAAATCATGGTTTAATTCAATAAATAATAATATAAGAATATGGAGTATTGAATAATAACAATGATTTCAGGGAATAAAATCAATAGTACATGGAGATTCATGGGTGAAATCATAAATTAAATTCAAATGACTTGAAAAGATCACAATTTTATAATCTAAAAGGGTTACTTGGACTCCATGGATGAAAGGAATCTATGGATTAACATCTAACATACCTTAGTAGATGAATTTCTTGATGTTCTTGGAGCAGTTCTTGGGATTGACCTTAATTCTTTGGAGTTAGGGTTCTTGTTCTTGAAGAGAGTTGATTTTAATTTGAGAGAACAATGCAAAAGTGAGCAAATAATGCTCTCTTAGGGTTAAATCCCGTGTTTAGGCGGATTTTGGGTCAGGGAAATAGACCAAACGGCCCTTGAAATTTAAAATCGTAAAAGTGGAAAAAATCCCAATTTTTACCCTTAGCGTGATGCGTCACCATCGCGCCAAGCCACTAGAATCAGAAAATTGGGAATCTCCATGGTGTCACAATGTGGCATAATCATGTTTCCACTTTGTTTGTGACCTGGAAGCTCACCGCGATGCAGTGGAATCACGGAGAGACGCTAAAAACTGCCAAATGCCAATTTGGCTTATAGCGCGATGCACCATGATCGTGGACCCTCACTGGAATCGTCCAAATGGGAAATTGGCCTACTCCATGATGAGCTAAGGGTTAAAATGACGAGGTTTTATGACTGAAACTTAAAATAGCCATAACTTCTTACTCAGTTATTGGATTTAGGGGAATTTTCTATCGTTGGAAAGATAATTGAATTTCCTATGCAATGGCAGGCTTCCGACTGTAAATTAATGAGTATTTAAAATTTTTATATATGAATACTCATTCATTGGGACTTAAATAATGCTAAGGAAATATGGGGTATTACAATATCTCCCCCTTGGGATCATTCGTCCTCGAATGAGATTGGTTAAGCTGAGGAAAACTGATGGACTAAGCTATACACTGAACATGCATATCTGATGCATGGAATATATGAATGAACTAACTCATGAATGCATGCCTGACATGAACATGATGTGTAACTGAAACTGATCATGATAGAGAGAAATCCTAAGAAGATTAGTACCTTATACTGAATATGGTCCCACGAAGAAAAGATGAGGGTACTTGGTCTGCATATCTTCTTTTGTTTCTCAAGTGGATTCCTCAATGGAATGATTCCACCAAAGAACTTTGACTAGTGGAACTTCTTTGTTACTTAGTCTACGAACATGATGATTAAGAATTTTGACTGGAACTTCCTCATAGGAAAGACTGTTCTGAATATCTGCACTTTCTAAGGAAACAAATACAGCTAGATCGCTAATACACTTCTTCAACAATCAGACATGAAACACTGGGTGTACTAAGGCAAGATCTGAAGGCAACTCGAGATCATAAGCTACTTTGCCGAAACGACTGAGAATTTTGAAAGGAACAACTTATCGGGGACTAAGTTTCCCTTTCTTGTCGAACCTCTTCACCCCCTTCATGGGAGAGATTTTCAAGTACATAAAATCACTGATCTCAAACTCAAGATCCTTTCTACTCATATCCGTATATGATTTCTGTCCGCTCTAGGAAGACCTAATCCTTTCTCTGATTAACTGAACCTTCTCTAATGCATTAGACACCAAGTCAGGCCCTACTACTGCGGCCTTACTCACTTCAAACTAAATAATTAGAGATCTACATCTACGCCCATAGAGAGATTCAAATGGAGCCATCCCTATACTGGAATAATAGCTGTTATTATATGCGAATTTGATCAAATGCAAGTGGTCATCCCAACTAACTTTAAAATAAACTACACATGCTCTTAGCATATCCTCAAGAGTCTGAATGGTCCTTTCTGCTTGACCATATGTCTGAGGGTGGAAAGTTGTACTGAGATGGACTTGGGTACCAAGACCCTTTTAGAATGCTTTCCAGAAGTGAGAGAAAAAGTGGGTACCTCTATCTGATATGATAGATAAGGGAACGCCGTGCAACTTAACCAACTCTTTGAGATAGATTTTGGCATAGTCCTCGGTTGAATAAGAGGTATGGACTGGAAAGAAATAAGATGATTTAGTCATATTATCTACGATAACCTAAATAGAATCATGTTGATGATGAGTACGAGGCAAACCTGTCACAAAGTCCATGTTTACTTCTTCCCATTTCCACGTGGGAATATTAAACTCCTGCATGGACCCACTAGTCTTTTGGTGCTCAATCTTAACCTGTTAATATGTAGATCACTTAGCTACAAACTCCATAATATCCCTCTTCATCCCACTTCACCAATAGATCTCCCACAAATCGCAGTACATCTTAGTGGCCTCTGGATGAATGGATTAACGCACACCATGCGCTTTTGCAAGAATTTGATGCCTTAAATCATCTACACTAGGCATACACAATCTACCCTGACAATGCAAAACACCATCTCCCCATTGGGAGGAAACCTTAACTTTTTGATCTCTGACTGATTCCTTCAACTTAACTTGACTGGGATCTCTATCCTGCTTTTCCTTCACCTTGGAAACTAAAGATAACCCTAAGGTACTCTGCACCCATACACTACCTTTTTCTAAATCGATTAAGCGGACACCTAGACAGTCAAGCTGATGAACTTTCTGAGATAACTTCGTCTTACCACCCTTAACATGAGCAACACTACCCATAGACAATCTACTGAGATCATCAGCCACTACATTGGCCTTGCCCGGATGATACAGAACACTCATGTCATAATTCTTCAATAACTTTAACCACCTTCTCTGATGCAAATTTAAATCTTTCTAAGAAAACACATACTGAAGGCTTTTGTGATCTGTGAACACATCCACATGAACCCCATACAAAAAATTCCTCCAAATTTTTAAAGCAAACACTACAGCTGCTAGCTCAAGGTGTTGAGTCGGATAATTCTTCTCATTGGGTTTAAGTTTTCTCGAGAAATAGGCTATGACCTTACCTCTCTGCATAAGGACACAACCCAAACCTACTATGGATGCATCACAGTACACAATAAATCCATCTAAACTATCTAGCAAAGTAAGAACTAGGGCTGAGGTAAGTCGAGTCTTCAACTCTTGAAAACTCTTCTCGCGGGAATCTGACCACTGAAACTTAACTTTCTTCTGAGTCAATTTGTACATAGAGGATGCAATAGAAGAAAACCCTTCAACAAACCGATGGTAATAACCAGCCAAGTCTAAAAAACTCTTGATGTCTAATGGAGAGATGGGACTAGGCCAGTTTCTCATTGCCTCAGTCTTTTGGGGATCAACTCTAATGCCATCACCGAAAATAATATGGACAAGGAAAGCTACTAATCTTAGCCAAAATTCACACTTACTGAATTTCGCAAACACCTGATGGGCTCTAAGATTCTGCAACACTCTTCTGAGATGGTCTGCATAATCATTTTTGCTACGAGAGTATACAAGAATGTCATCAATGAAGACTATGACGAACATGTCCAAGTACTATTTAAAGACTCGATTCATCAAGTCCATGAAGGATGTTGGGGAATTCGTAAGACCAAAGGATATAACTAGAAACTCAAAGTGACCATATGAGTTCGGAAAGCTATTTTTGAAATGTCACATTCCCTGACCCTGAGCTGATGATAGTCTGATCTGAAGTCTATCTTGGAAAAATAACTGGCACCCTGAAGTTGGTCAAACAAGTCATCGATTCTAGGAAGTGGATATTTATTCTTGATTGTGACCTTGTTCAACTGACGATAGTCAATACACATTCTGAGAGAACCGTCATTCTTATGCACGAATAGAACTAGTGTGCCACATGGGGAGATGCTGGGTCTGATGAATCCCTTATCTAGGAGATCTTTCAACTTTTCTTTTAACTCCTTGAGTTCGGTTGGAGCAATTCTATATGGCATAATAGATATGGGCTGAGTGTCTGGGAGAAGGTCTGTTCCAAAGTTGATTTCCCTTTTGGGAGGAACTCTGGGAAGATCTCTAGGGAACACATTTGGAAATTCCCTGACTACTGAAACTGACTCAAGACTAGGAGTCTCTGAATTTAAGTCTTTGAGTCGAACAAGATGGTAAATACACCCTTGGATATCATATTTCTCGCTCTAAGGTACGAAATCAACTGACCCCTAAGAGTTATAGAACTACCCCTCCATTCAAGGACTGGTTCATTTGGGAACTGAAAATGAACTATTCTATTTCTACAATCAACCGAGGCATAGCATGAGTGGAGCTAATCCATGCCGAGAATGACATCGAAATTCGTCATCTCTAACTCTATGAGATCAATTGAAGTAACTTTCTGAGATATTGTGACCAAAAAGTTCCTATATACCTTCCTGGTTATAATGGAAAAACCCACTGGAGTAGACACTGAAAAGGGCTCTGCTAGAGTTTTAAGACTGACTCTAAAATTGACAGTTATAAATGGAGTTACAAAAGAATGAGAAGCTCCATGGTCTAGTAAAGCATAAACATATAAGTGAAAGACTTGCAACGTCCCAGTAACTACATCAGTAGAATTTTCCTGATCTTGTCGGGACTGAAGAGCATATAATTTATTCAAAAGCTGACCATTGGTAGAACTGGAAGCAGCACCCTACTGAGTTGGGCGACCGAATGAAACTGATGACTAATGGCACTGGCCTTGTTGGCGCAACTCCCTACCTTTCTGAGAAACTACCCAACACTCCCGAATCCAATGGCCTGGCTTGCCACATCCAAAGTACACGTCACTGCCAGCTCTACACTTATCCTAATGATGTCTACCACACTTTTGACATAGAGGATTTGTACGGGTGCTACTAACACTGCCTTGGGACTTAGAGCCAGGTGCTCTATCCCTATTATCATTTCTAAATTTGGGTATTGGGGAACTGGCTGAACAAGATGCTGGGGCTGAAGACCTCTGAAGAAATTGGGGACGATTACCCCCTTCTGACTTTGGCTAATAGAAGTTAAAGCTACCCGTCCTAGCCCTTGTGTTTCCTCTCTCTCTCCTTAATCTTTTGCTCCTCTATCTGTTGTGCATGTTCCATCAACCTAGATAAGTCCATCTCGCTAATTAGCATTGCATTTCTTCACTCCCTGACCATACTACCAGAAACTCTAGACACAAATTTAATCATCTTGCATTTATTATCAGCTACTTCATGAAGAGCATATCTAGCTAGTTTAATAAAATTGAAAGAATACTTCTTCACGCTCATGCTTCCCTACCTCAGATTAATAAATTCTAACACCTTGGCCTAACTCAACTCCAATGGGAAGAATCTATCTAAGAAAGTTGTGGCAAACTCTTCCCACTCTATAGGTCTTGCATCAACACCTCTATCTACCTTCTACTACTTAAACCATTTGTGGGCTATATCATGCAAATGATATACAACCAACTCAGCACTCTCACTAGACATTACCTCCATAGAATCCATTACCTTTTGAACCATATCTAAGAATTCCTGTAGATCCTCTTCAGACTTGGATCCCTTGAAGGAATGAGGACTTATCCAGGTAAAGTCCTAAATTCTAGTTGTTATAGTATTGGCCATTGGGTTGGCTGAAATAGCAGTTGGTTGTTCATTCTGTGCTGCTACGGAATTTGCTAGAGTAGTGAACACATCCCTGAATTCTGCGTAAGAGATATACTCATCCAGAGGATCTTCCTAGATGAGCTGAGGGGCTGGCTGATTTCCTGATCCTCTTCTGTTATTCCTTTTAACAGGCATGATCACTATAAACGAAAGGAAAAAATGGATTAGACTGAGAGTTTAACTTGAGCTCATGCTCATTCGCAGGACATGAATACTGAATGAAGGGAAACTTTGCCTAAACTTCTTGTAGCCTCTTGTCCATAAGTCTAGCGTGCTACAGACTCATCCACAAGACTCTACTGATGCAGCTTTCAGACTTCCTAGGACACTTTAATACCTTAGGCTCTGATACCAAGTTTATAATGCCCGATAGTACACCCTGGGTGTCATATGGTGCTTACAGTCCCGAGGGAATACAAGATAACCCATGAGCTTATACCTGCTGTGAGCACTGGATAACATAATCATAAATGTAGAAAAATACTAACATGCCATAAGGTTTTAATAACTTAATTCAAAACTGAAATATGAGTCTATAGAAATAACTAACTGAATCATATAAAGTACTGATAAACTAGATAACAAACTGTAATGTCTGAATAATGAATAACTGACTCTAATGTCTGAAAAGCCTCTAAAATTGAATGACTATAACCTGATGGGACAGGCCCTTACTAACTAAAACTAACTACTAAACTGAAAGCATGAAATAAAATAATTTGTCCTCGAATGATGAGGACTCACCACTACTACTATACTGCTAATAGTCTGAGAGTCTAAAAATAATCTAAATACTAGGCGATTGAACATATGATATGATACATCATAGAGCCAAATAAAGGTATGCGATCATTACTTTGAATGTACTGGTATGCTAAATGAGGTAGGCTAATATACATGGTTTCATGAACATGAATAACAATAATAATAATCTGGATATACAGGTAAAGCATGGAATACTGAATAGAAATCATAAAATCTGTAGATACTAGAAATATGGAGAATCTGTAAATACTGAGTATGCATGAAAGTCTAAAAATGGCAAAGATACATGAAATTTGTAGATACTGAGGGTGCATGACCAAGCATATAATATGAACTGAGTAAACTCTGTAAAATGAAATATTGAAATAATGAAAATCTGTATGCTTTGGTCAAAGAACACTAAGAATGAATAATTAAACTTAGACTGTAGCTGAGACTATGACTGAGACTGTGGGAGGTATCATCTAACCGACATACCCCAATCTGAGCTAATCGGGGTCCAACCTATAACCCCAGTTGGAAGGGTGTTAATAACGTGCCATGGGTACTAACACTGGAGGTGTAGATCCACTTAACTGATATATCATCCGAAGGACTAAGGTTTTCAAGCCTGAACTGACGGGTGACCCCTGTGAGATAATCAAGCCTAATCTGATAGGTGACTTCTCATATCCTACACTGGCTATATAGTTCTGGAGTATAGGGACTGCTACTATCAATTGTACCTATCTGACAGGAAAGTTGCAATACCTACACTGGCTCGATGCTAAATCCTACTCCCAACCGAAAGACACTGAAATGCTAGACTGTTCTGAGTTTAACTGACTAAAATTTAACTTTTCTGATAATGCTCATGGTATATTCTTAAGACTGTTTTGTAACGTACTGAGACTAGACTAAATAAGCAGCTATCGTTTTCGGGTATTCATACCCCTAGGACACAAAAGCAATAATAATCAAATGACACCAAAACTTGGAGGGCATAACATAAAGTCTTTTATTAAACATTTATTCTTGTAGGCATTTTGTCAAACACTTGTAGTTCATACTTTAGTCAAATCATGGGAATGATAGGGAACTTGTAGTAAAAGCATAAGTTCAACATGAATAGTACTAAATCATGGTTTAATTCAATAAATAATAATATAAGAATATAGAGTATTGAATAATAACAATAATTTCATGGAATAAAATCAATAGTACATGGAGATTCATGGGTGAAATGATAATTTAAATTCAAATAACTTGAAAAGATCATAATTTTATAATTTAAAAGGGTTACTTGGACTTCATGGATGAAAAGAATCCATGGATGTACATCTAACATACCTTAGTAGATGAATTTCTTGAAGTTCTTGGAGCAATTCTTGGGATTGACCTTGATTCTTGAGAGTTAAGGTTCTTGTTCTTGAATAGAGTTGATTTTAATTTGAGACAACAATGCAAAAGTGAGCAAATAATGCTCTCTTAGGGTTAAATCCCGTGTTTAGGCGGATTTTGGGTCTGGAGAAAAAAACAAACGGCCCTTGAAATTTAAAATCGCAAAAGTGGAAAAATTCCCAATTTTCACCCTTGGATCGGACAATTAGGAATCTACATAGTGGCGTGACATGGCATAATCGTGTTGCCACCTTGTTTGTGACCTAGAAGCTCACCGCGATGCGGTGGAATCGCGGAGAGACACTGGAAACTGCCAAATGCCAATTTGGCCTACAGCGCGACGCGCTATAATTGCGAACCCTCAATGGAATTGTCCAAATGGTAAATTGGCCTACACCGCGACGCGCGAAGGGTTAAAATGACGAATTTTTATGACAAAAACTTAAATAGCCATAACTTCTTACTCGGTTATCAGATTTAGGCAAATTTTATATCATTGGAAAGATAATTGAATTTCCTACGCAATGAAAGGCTCTAAACTGAAAATTAATGAGTATTTAAAATTTTATATATGAAATACTCATGCATTAGGACTTAAATCAGTTATGGTTTTCAGGTATTCAATACCCCCAGGACTCAAAAGCAATAATAATCAAATGACACCAAAACTCGTAGGGCATAACATGATGGTTTTTATTAAACATTTATTCTTGTAAGCATTTTGTCAAACACTTATAGTTCATAGTTTAGTCAAATCATGGGAATGATAGGGAACTTGTAGTAAAAGCATGAGTTCAACATGAATAGTACTAAATCATGGTTTAATTCAATAAATAATAATATAAGAACTTAGAGGGTTGAATAATAATAATAACTTAATGGTAACATGGAATATGGAGATTCATGGGTGAAATCATAATTTAAATTCAAATAATTTGAAAAGATCACAATTTTATTATTTAAAATAATTACTTGGACTCCATGGATGAAAGGAATCCATGGATTAACCTTGATTCTTGTAAGTTAGGGTTCTTGTTCTTGAAGAGAGTTGATTTTAATTTGAGAGAATAATGCAAAAGTGAGAAAATAATGCTCTCTTAGGTTTAAATCCCGTGTTTAGGCAGATTTGGGGTCAGGGGAAAAGACCAAACAGCCCTTGGAATTTAAAATCACTAAACAGGAAAAATTCTATATTTTCATCCTTGGCGCGTGCGCCACCATCGCTCCAAGCCACTGGAAATGGATAATTTGGAATGTTCATGGTGGTTCGATGTGGCATAATTACGTTACCACCTTATTTGTAACCTGAAAGATCACCGCGACTTGGTGGAATTGCTTAAAGACACGGAAGTTTGGGCCACAGGTGACAAAAGAGTTTTTAAATGAGGTGTAGGTGACACAAGTCTTAATTATTAGTTGGAGGTGACAATTACTTTATTATGTATTAAGAAAGTTGGAGAAGTTTTAAAATAACACACAAGTTTTTAAATTTACACTTTGATCCCAATGTATACGTAAAATAATGGGAAATGGAGGGAAAAAAAAAACATCTTTCTCTCTCTTCTCATCCATTGTTGTTTTCTCTCTCTTAGCGATTTTTGTTGTTAATTGTTTCTGTTTCTGCTGCTTTATTCATCATCTTCTGCTTCATCTTCTTCTTGTCGACCATTTGTTGTTGTTGGTGGTGGTGGTGGTACAGCGCTACTACTGCGATCTGACCAATTTCTTAGGTCAAATTATGTTTACTACATCACTTTCCACTTTGGCATTACTTCATAGGTTACTTTGGTAAGTAAAACTATGATTTCTATTCGTATTTGTCATTTGGGTACACTTCTATTTTTCCAACAATGTATAGAACCCCGATTATGAATCCAGCACAAGTGCCCACAATTTAAACAGATCAATCATCTGGTGCATCAGATGAGTAATCTGTTGCATCAGACTATTTATCTGTTGCATCATCGCATTATTTGTTGTATCAGGATGTTTATCTATTGCACCAGACTAATTATCTAATGCATCAGAATGTTTATCTGTTGCACCAGACTAATTATCTGTTGCAACGAATGATTAATCAATTTGAAACAACACAAATCAACCCCTGCCACAAACCCAACAGATAAATCTTGCTATTTCTACTGGATTCTAAATTATTCTTTTTTACATCGAATCATCGAAATATTTGTTAAGAAGATAATAGACAGAATGAAAATTAAATATGGATTAAAACATCAAAGATCAAACATAATTTATTTATTAAACAAATAAAAATACATATAATAGACTAAAATAAAAATAATAGTCTAATTATTATTATTATTATCATCATCATCATTGCCAGCCGGCCAATCTTCAACCGGAAGTAGCAAGGCCCTCCTCAGCCTGCATATCTCGTGGAGCATTCTTGATCTAACTACTCCCAATTTCCATTGCAGATCACGAACTTGATTCTGAAGTTCATTCACGGCGTCTTGAAGAAAAGCAACATCACACACTGGGTCAACCATAATCTTATTTTCTAGAGTGTAATATGAAAGATGAGATGCAATAAATAAATAGTGTGTATTTGAATGAACGATTGAGTAAGGACGAACCTATTTATAGAGGATTGAATTTGAATAAGAGGCAAAAAGGCACGACTATTCACCTCCATACATTAATTAAATTTTTGATTAAATTAAGAAAATAAATATTGTGATATAAGTCATGACTTTTCAGATTATTATTATTAATTAGTCTTTTGAAGAACCGTTTTTATTGAGTTGTGGCAACAGATTCTATATCTGTTACATCAGATAACACATCTGTGACAACAGATATATTATCTGTTGCAACAAATATAAAATATGTTGCATCAGATAACATGTCTATTGCAACATGTAATCTAACTGTTCACCTCCATTTATTAATTACATTTTTTATTAATGTGAAAAGTAATGAATTAATTAAATTAAGAAATATTGTGATAAGTCATGACTTTTCAGATTATTATTATTAATTAGTTCTTTCCAAGAACTGCTTTTATTGAGTTATGACTCGATATAGGTTGCATCAGATAAATCATCTGTGACAACAGATATATCATCTGTTGCAACCATAGTGAACCTGTTGCATCAGATAATTTAGTTGTTGCAACATATAATCTACTTTTAAAAAAAATAAGTATATCATCATATCATTAATCCAAATTTGCTTACTTTTTTATTTTATAAATAAAAAAAATACCTTTTCGAATTTCTTAATAAAATAATAATCATTTTATTATATAATAAATAATTTAAAAAATAAATTAAAAAACAAAAATGGTGAAAAGTCGCGATCAGTTATTAAAATTGTGGTTATAAATTGTGTTTATTATTTATTTCCTTATTATTTATTTACGAAATATTTTTCATATTGAATAATCGTAACTCTGAGTCATGTCTTTCTTTTCACCCTCTCAATAACAACAATAGCCTTTTTTTATTAATAACCGTCAGGTGCAACATATGTCGATCTGTCGTAGCAGATTAACCTCTAACTGTTGATACAAATTACTGCTCAATCCCTACCACCAGCCGTCGACATGTTGAGAACAAGGAATACACAGAATGATTATTATTAAATGCTAAATAAGAATTAAAAATTCAAAGTCGACAACAAAATGAAATGAATGTTCATATATTTTTCAATCCCTTGGGTAGATTTGATATACAAAAGGAGGAAAATAATCGCTAAAAAAAATATTACATAATTATTATTACTACTATTATTATTGTCAATCAGACATCTTTCATTCATCCAGCAGCCTTGCTCCGAAGTCAGCCAAATATCTCTCTGGAGTTCATCAATCAAACTGCCTTTGAAGTTCACGCAAGGACTAGATATGAATATTCTTGTACGAATCTGGATCATCCATATTTGTAAGGAGGGACCTATTTATAAATTATTGTATCTCGAAAAGAAAAGAAAATTTCTTTAAAATAAATCTAACAGATGGGTAATCTGTTACAAAATATATTCTTTCTGTAAGATAACTTACAACATACTAGCAATATTTTTGCAACAGATGTATATATCTGTTTGATTTCTGCAATAGGTTGATCACTGTCATAACAGATGTCTCCAATTGATTGACAATATAAACAGATGTGTCATCTGTTGCAATAAGCTAGTCATCTGTTTATTTAATTTTAGCCATAGATGGGCTAGGAAAAATAAGGTGCGTGCAGATGGATCCACTATCATATGTGTGGGAGTTAAGTATGTATTACTGATAAGGTTACCGGGACAACACACACAAAGTACAATGTTTTTGTGAATGTAGTTTTTAACTGATTAGGCATTGATCATTCAAATAAGATCCTACATTGTACCGTTAAGTTTGATGGGTTCGAAAATGATAAGGCTAAGGACCTCAAGAAGATGGTGCAGATACCCTGTTACGAATTACTGACGGTTGGTGCTCGTGTTTATGCGTGTTAAGTTTTGAGAAGGGATCAATATTTTTCGTCACTGCAGAGAACCAATAGCGATTGGATTTAACTTTAAGTGTGCATTGGACCTTAGAGGGCCCTCAAAGCCTCGCACTGCATCAAAAAATAATGGAAAACCAATATAGTTATCTCCCTGGACAAAATTTATATGGTTGGGTTGCTCGCTCGGGTTGATGATTATATGCCAGAAGGTGCGGTAGAAGAATGCTTTTGAGGGAAAATGGGTTGTTGATGGAAGACTATATCATCTGAGAGATAATTGAAGAAGAGACACAGGGTAGAAAGTAACTTCTAACGAATCTGGCCGATGGAATTATCTTAACAGATGTGAAATCTGAATCAAGTGGAAATATGAAAGTGTATCCAGTAATGTAATTTCGTCTGTTGTGTCTCTGAAAGAAAAATAATGCAGATGGACACTTTACTAGGGAGCTGCATGGTCGGTATTATCACCTAGGTAGAAAATAGGAGAAGACCAACAAAGCAGCCTCACGGTCATCGAGGGTAGAAATGATGTTCAGCAAGTCTAGAAAACTTACGCCAATAACAACTGCAGTAAAAATAAGAAAACTAAGCGAAGGCGGCAATTTTTGAATTTTAAATTTCATCCCATCTTCTTGTTTGTATTTTCGATCAGGTCCACTGCCGTTGACCTGATCGGAACCACAAATGAGATTGAAAGGCAAATAGAGTATCATTGCTTCCTTAGCAATATGGTTATAATTGATTGTGTTTTATTGCCTTGAAATGCTTTCAACATTCCTTAGAGAAGATCAGATGCTTGTTTTAGTATGTGAATCCCGATAATTTTCAAGCTTGCCTCCAGCTTGTTGATTCTGTATTCAAGTTGTTCATTACCATCTTCGAAGTTGGTAAAGAGTTCCTCGTATCTTGTGAGCTTGATCAGGAACACTACCTTCAAAGTTGTGGCATTCTAGAACCCCTTCAGAACACTTTCTCTTCAGAAGCTTTAAATGATACATGGAGGGTTGCTGTGTTTGTTTTAGGTCAAAATATGTTGATGCATGTTGAAGATGTGGTCCCAAGAGTTGAACAACACACTTTTATCGAGCGTTGCTCCATGCATCTTGCTCAACCAATTTGATAAATTAGTAAGCATGGAGTTACGTAGCATGTGATTTAAACTGGCTCTACCAAGCCTATCAAACGTTACGTAACTCCAATCTCATTACCCTATCAAAACAATATGCCAGAGTTAGTGCACATAGAAAAAAAGGCCAATCTGTCAGCCTTTCTGCTGATCACTCTTCTCCAATATAGATGACAAGATATCTGCTTTGCAAAAGTCTACACCATCGCCAGACATGATTTCCTGGGAACATGTCTGGCGATGGTGTAGACTTTTGCATAGCAGATATCTTGTCATCTATATTGGAGAAGAGAAATTAGCAGAAAGGCTGAGAGATTGAGTTTTTTCGATTTGTGCACTAACTCGGTCATATTTTTTTGATAGAGTAATGAGCTTAGAGTTACGTAATGTTTGATAGGCTTGGTAGGGTCGGTTTAGATCACATGCTACGTAACTCCATGCTTACTAATTTATCAAATTGGTTGAGCAAGATGCATGGAGCAACGCTAGATAGAAGTTAGTTGTTCAACTTTTGGACCACATCTTCAACGTGCATCAACACATTTTGACCTAAAACAAACACAGAGACCTTCTATGTATCCTTTAAGGCTTCTGAAGAAAGTGTTCTGAAGGGCTTCTAGAATGCCACAACTTTGAAGGTAGTGTTCCTGATCGAGCTCACAAGAGACGAGGAACTCTTTACCAACTTCGAAGAGAGAAATGACCAGCTTAAATACAGAATCAACAAGCTGGAGGCAAGCTTGAAAATTATCAAGATTCACATACTATAGCAAGCATCTGATCTTCTCCAAGGAATGTTGAAAGCATGTCAAGGCAAGAAAACACAATCAATTATAATCATATTGCTAAGGAAGCAATTATACTCTATTTTCCATTCAATCTCGTTTGTGGTTCCGATCAGGTCAACAACAGTGGACCTGATCGGAAACACAAACAAGAAGGCATGGGATGAATTTAAAATTCAAAAATTTGCCACCTTCGCTTAGATTCCTTATTTTAACTGCAGTTGCTGTTGACATAAGTTTTCTAGACTTGTTGTACATCATTTCTACCCTCGATGCTCGTGAGGCTTCTTTGTTGGACTTCTCCTATTTTCTATCTAGGTGATAATCCCGACCATGCATCTCCCTAGCAAAGTGTACATCTTCTTTGTTTTTATTTCAGAGACACAACAGATGAAATTACATTACCGGATACACTTTCATATTTGCACTTGATTCAGATCTCGCATCTGTTAAGATAATTCCACCGGCCAGATTTGTTAGAAGTTACTTTCTACCCTATGTCTCTTCTTCAATTAGCTCTCAGATGATATAGTCTTTCATCAACCACCCATTTTCCTTCGAAAGCATTCTCCTACCATACATTCTGGCATAAAATCATCACCCCGAGCGAGCAACCCAGCCATATAAATTTTGGCCAGGGCAATAAATATATTGGTTTTCCATTTTTATTTGATGTAGTGCTAAGCTTCGAAGGCCCTATAAGGGTCCAATGCACCCTAAAAGCTAGTCCAATCGCTATTGAATCTCTTTACAATGACACAAAAATTAGATCCCTTCACAATGCTTGAGAAATAAACATGAGCAACAACCGAAATTAAATCTTAACAGGCTATCAAAACCATATTCATAGTCCCTCAGCCTTACCAGTTCGGACCTACTAAACTTAACTGTAAAATTGCAGACATCTTGTTTGAACGATCTATGACTAATCAGTAAAAACATCATTCACAAAATCAGTGCACTCTATATGTGCTTCCACGATAACATTATCAGTAATACATGCCTCCCACATATGAAGTGGTTCCATCTACAAGCAGCTTATTCCTCCGATCCCATCTTTACTGCAGCCTCTTGAGATAGTCCGTCAAAAGTTGATCAACTTTCAGTTCCTTATATCTACAAAGAAGAGGAAAAAATTGATGTCACAAATAGAACATTGTCCATCTGTTGCATCAGATGTGGAGTCTGTTGCAACAGATGTGGAGTCTATTGCAACAGATGTGGAGTCTGTTGCAATAGATGTGGAGTCTGATGGAATACATCAAACCAGCATTTCTGGTGGTTTTATTTGTTCCAACAGTTTCTTCATCTGTTGTAACATCAACAACAGCATAAACATCAATAAAAAAGAAACAACATTTGTTCCAACAACATCATCAATAACAAAGAAGCAACATCCTTTGTGCCAGAACCATCAACAACAACACAAGTTCCAACAACGCCAACCCCACCAACAACATCAATAATTGCATCAACAATAATGAAACAAACAAAATACATACAAAAAAAATGATACTACCAACAAGGCTTTTAAACTTCTCCCAACAGATGACTTTTTTGTCATATTGTAATAAAAATTCTCAGATTGTTTATTCAACACTTACAAGTTCCTTAAAAAAAAATTAATAAATATGATATGGGTAAATAGTAATTAAATAAAAAAATAGATGTAAATAACATGAAAAAAAGAAGACGAGAATGAAAGAGAAATAATGAATCATACCTTAATATTAAAAAGGGGATCAAAACAGAAATTTAAGTCGAGGAAAGATATGGATGGGTTTAGATCCGAAAAGATCTTTATGAGAAGAGAAGAGAAAAGGGAGAAAAAAGGCAGTGACCATAAAGAGAAGAGAGGAAAAAATGAGAGTTGAATAAAATAAACTGTAGCTAAAGGAAAAAGATGAGATAATTTCTATAGATGTATTGTGTACGTAGACGTGGTGGTTTTCAATATTCATTAATTTCATTAATAATTTGAGGGGCATGAGGAAGACTAAGACTACTGACATTGAAAATACAAGACAAGACTGCTTAATGAACTCACTTTTGAGATATACAAGAAATATTTTTACCGCCTTTAGTAGTAAGTACTACTACTTGATATTATCTACTCGGACCAGAAGCTTCTTTCTTTAAAATTAAAAGAGATAAAAAGATTTTCAAACAGATATGTCATCTATTGCAACATATATAAATATCTATTTAGAAATCTAAACAACTCAGTCATCTATTGCAACAGATATAAATATCTGTTTAAAAATCCCAAAAGCTCAGTCATCTGTGACAGCAGATGAAAATGTTCATTTGATAATTAATAAAATCAGATATGTCATCTATTACAATAGATATAAATATTTTTTTGAAAATTTCCAATAGCTCAGTCATTTGTCACAACAGATGCAAATATCTATTTGATAATTAAATCAGATATGTCAGCTGTTGCAACATATATGTACCTGTTTAAAAAATTTCAACAGCTTAGTCGTTTGTTGCAACATATTTCATAGAAATTAATTTAGGTGGAACTAGGGATGAATGAATGAGCTCGCAGGGTCAACTACAAATCCAATCGAGTCTTTGCAATTGCATGGCGTTGGTATTGCATTCATACCAACCCGAGTCATCGATCGATCACTCAGAGTTGAAATGAGTTCTCATCAACTCAATGTTAGGATAGTGATAGTACCTAAGTTGATTTAGGTGGAACTAAGGATGAATGAGTGAGCTCACAGGGTCAACTACAAATCCAATCGACTCTTTTTAATTGCATGGCATTGGTATTACGTTCATCCCGACCTGAGTTATCAATCGATCACTCTGAGTTGAAATGAGTTCTCATCAACTTAATGTTAGGATAGTGATAGTACCTAAGTTGATTTAGGTGGAACTATGGATGAATGAGTGAGATCGCAGGGTCAACTACAAATCCAATCGACTCTTTCCAATTACATGGTGTTGGTATTGCGTTCATCCCAACCCGAGTCATTGATCGATCACTCTGAGTTGAAATAAGTTCTCATCAACTCAATAGTAGGATAGTGATAGTACCTAAGTTGATTTAGGTGGAACTAGGGATGAATGAGTGAACTCGCAGGGCCAACTACAAATCCAATTGAGTCTTTGCAATTGCATGGCGTTGGTATTGCATTCATCCCGACCCGAGTCGTCGATCGATCACTCTGGGTTGAAATGAGTTCTCATTAATCAATGTTAGGATAGTGATAGTACCTAAGTAGATTTAGGTGGAATTAGGGATGAATGAATGAGCTCACAAGGTCAACTACAAATCCAATCGAGTCTTTGCAATTGCATGGCGTTGGTATTGCGTTCATCCCGACCCGAGTCGTGGATAGATCACTCTGAGTTGAAATGAGTTCTCATCAACTCAATGTTAGAATAGTGATAGTACCTAAGTTGATTTAGGTGGAACTAGGGATGAATAAATGAGCTCGTAGGGTCAACTACAAATCCAATCGAGTCTTTGCAATTTCATGGCGCTGGTATTACTTTATCTTGACCTGAGTCGTCGATCGATCACTCTAAGTAGAAATGAGTTCTCATCAACTCATTGTTTTAAAAACTATATCTTTTAAAAAAATTAAAATTAATTAAGATCAATTCAGACCAAATTAGCAATTTTAAAACTGGTCATTCTTTTCCAAAATTACAAATCAACCCATACAAATCATTCATTTGCGCGAAAAACTTTTCATTTGAAATCTTAAGTTCTCGCTCTTCTCTCTCTCGGGGTGTCCTCTCCCTCTCAACAATACAAACAATGCAAACAAAAACTACTTAACATATTTCTCAACCCTTCAAAACAAGTCAATTTTCTTCCCATTTACGACTACATATAGTTATTTTTTTCGACTTCATTCCCGCTTGTATCCATTGTTTTCTCTATCTTCGCATGTAACAGAGTTCGGGAAGAGTTCTACATTTGTTGTTTATTCTAAAAAATAGGGATTTTTAGTTAATGATAAAAAAGAAGACTTTTAGTTGTATTATCTTCGAGAATGGGTTACCAATTTTGAGTTTTGATGCTAAAAAAGTAGGAAGTACCCTAGAAAACCCTAGTTTTTCTCTCAATGTTTTGTTGACTGTCGTGGTATTGTTGGATGGTGTTTGTGGTGTTGTTGGTGGCTGTTTTTGGTGGTGTTGGTATTCGTGTTTTTTGGCGGTGGTATCGGTGGTCTTGGTGTTGGTATTGGTGGCATTGGTGGTGGTCTTGGTGGCATTGGTCATGGAATTGGTTGTGGTGGTGATGGTCCATCTGTTGTAACGAGTGGAAGATCTGTTGGGAGATATTAAATAGGTCTTCAAACAGATTCCCCATCTGTTCCAACTGATGGGTTATCCGTTGGAGTATTTTCTTGTAATGTGGCAGAGAATAATTTATTGAAATTTCTCCACCTGTTGCAACAGGTAGAATATTTGTGGGGAGATATTAAATAGGTCTTCAAATAGATTCGGGTTCCCCATCTGTTCCAACTTATGGGTTGTCCGTTGGAGTATTTTTTTTTTGTTATGTGGTAAGAATAATTTATTGAAATTTATCTCACCTTTTTTTAAAAAATTATACATACATGAAATGCAATGTATTTTTTGTTTTTATTTTGTTTGTAGTTAAAAGATGTCTCCCAAAAGAAAAGAAATAGAAAGTGGAGAAAGTGGATCAACTTTCGATCACCAAACAAAAAAGGCTAGAGTACAAATAGATTCGGAGGAACTTCCAAAACAATCTCAGTCAGGGAAAAATGAAGCCGAGGAAAGTGATAACTCCTCCTCACCAATGGGGCATGAAATAATATCAGAATTCCAGCATGATTCTGTCAAAATCATTAGTATTGACAAGTTTCGAGTTGTGATGCCGATGAATAACCCTAATTCAATATTTGGTGATCTTGTACTTAAATGTCAGTTGAGGAAACCTTTTGACAAACTTAGGAGTAATATGAAGAAGGAAAACATAGATGGACTTTTTAAGAAGAGCTGTTTTGCACACTTTCTTGAGCTGTCTGGGGCCCGCCCTCTCCGTTTCCCAATGATCATGGTATATGGCCTTCTCAAGCGCAGGATCATGTATGTGGGGGATGATGGAGGTCCAAAGGAGGGCGGAAATAAGATGGATGAATTCTAGATCAACTACTGTGGCATGCCAGTTTGTTTTGGATTGAAAGAGTTTGCCATTGTGGCGGGCTTGAGATGCGATCATCCAGAAGAACCTTCCATCAAGAAAACACCCCACAAAGGGTCCAACAAATGCAAAGTAAAAAAATATTGGTTGTTGGGCATTGTTGGACCTAGCTACAAAATGAAGGATTTGATAGCGGATCTCAAGAATAAAGACATACCAAAGCACTACAGGGAGAAATTGTGCTTAGTTTGGTTTGTCCATTCCATTTTATTGGCAAGAGATGTCAAGAAAGTCATAGAACGTGATTTGTTGGCGCTTGCTGATGATTTTGGGATATTCAACAATTATCCCTGGGGCTACTACAGCTACTACTTGACTGTCAAATATTTACTGAAAGAGCTAAAGCCAAAGACGACCACATTATACGGCTTTCCTTAGGCTTTCATGGTAAAATTGATCACTATCATTACTCATTCATTAATTTATATTGAATATACTTGTGACTTTTTTTTTCTTGCTTTCTGTTTACAATTTTTAGGCTTGGGCATGTGAATCCATTCCTCCCCTCCGAAAGTATTTCACGGATTACCCGAATAAGGTTTCTCATCCAAAGATCCTTAGGTAGTTGGTTGTAGTAGAGAGCAGTAAAAAAAATATTAACGAGGCTGTTCTCTTTAACCCTTTGGATGATGCAGTATGTCTTCTTTCAACTAAAATAGTTTGCCTCAAAGAAAGATATTGAAACAGATGTTCCATCTGTTGTAAGAGATTACCCATCAACTACAATTGGTGCAATGGGTAATCTATTGTAATAGACTATCCATATTTTGCAACAGATTAACCATATGTCACTCTGTTCTATGAACCCTACTCAACAGATTACCCATCTACTGTAAATTATGCAACAGATGGATATTCTGATGCAACATATTATCAATCTATATCAACATACAGATCAGCTGTTGTGGTAGATAGATCGTCTATTGTATAAGTTGGTTGTGTTAACATAACCCGAGCCCCATGTAACCCAAATGACTATAAATTATTATTATATGATTTAAATTCCTCCTGTCATTTTTTTATAGGTTGTGCATCCTTGGATCGTGCCTACCATTGATGAGCTGGGGATGACTTCTTTTCTTACTATGGGTCTTGTTGATACAAAAGAAGACCCAATGATGGATTTAATAAATAAGGAATTGGATGGAGCAACATACATAAGAAGAGCAGGTAGGCAAGGTCAGTCTAATGTTAAAGCTCTTCACGACCTAACTCAAACTGCAATAGATCTGGGTGCTTCTTCTGGGGGTGTTGCTGGTGGAGTTGTTTGTGATGGTGGCAGCCATCCTTCTTCTTGTTCTTCTTCTGCTTTTGCTGCCAGTCGTGATTATGAGCATGTTGGTACTTAGTAAAAAATAAATATGTTTGAAAACACCTGTTGCACAAGTCCTCCCTCTCACCCCTACCCCGGTCCCTCCCACTCTTATAGTGGTCCCTCTCACCCCTCCTCACCCTCATATTATCATTTCAAATACAAAGTGTGCAAGGACAGAGAGGATAAACTCCTCGACAAGCTAGAGTCTATTGCTGAAGTTGCCGAGAAGTTGAAATCTAGGAGGGGTGTCATACCATCCAACGAAGTGAGGGATCCATGCACTCCTACAGTGGAGGTTAGAAGGAAGAGAATAAAAATTAGACAAATTCTCTCCGTTCTAAAATCAGCAAAAAAAACAACTCCCCCCGCTCCAATAGTTGTTGAAGTTCAGGGGCCACCGGAGAAGGTGGACATATTTGCGGTGCTTGGCAAGGAGAAGAAGAAGGAACTGGAAGAATTCATCAAGATGAAGGTTCAAAAGGAATACACCATGCATTCATTTTCCGCCAAAGACTTCTCGAATATGACAAATATATGTGTGTGGTACGAGGACAAGGTAAGTTTACTTTTACTAACCTACCCTTCCAATCTACTCCATGAAGAAGAATCTACGCAGCAGATGTGTACTCTTTTGCAACAGCTTGGTATTCTATTGCAACATAATACACATCTGTTGCATAAGTTGCGTTGGCTGGGTAATCTGTGAACTGATTTAGAGAACCCTTTGCATCAGATTCTTTCCACTATGTTTTTATTCTTTACAATTACTAACCTATTTAAAATTATCTTCTTATACCACAATATGTTGATGAAATTCTCTTCGTCATGAGGGGCAGGCAATTAGCGTACCCAGATGCTTATGATGCTGCTGATAGGATAATGGACCTCAATTTCTATAATACTTTCAAAGATAGGTATGCTGATCTTCATAATCTAGCTGATTTCGGTGTCCTGGGATTAGATCAGTTAGTTTCTATGTTCCAATGGGATGAAGAAGCAATTAAATATATTAGAAGGAAGAGGCCATATCCACACGGCAAGAGCTGGACCAAGGCAAAGAGAATTCTTGCAGTCATGAATGTGGATGTCACCCATTTTCTCACTGTTGAGATACTACTATACTAGGTAAAGATTAAGGTTTATGACTTCAACTTACCTGTGTTCAGCGAGAAGACGTTTTTAACCCACATGCAGCCACTCTTGAAGTTGTTGCCCAAGTTGTTGACGCAGAGTAAGCTGATGGATCATTTGCCGGCTAAAGTCTTGGCGAAGGAATCATGGGTTTTTGAAGGTCGAAATAAGAACATCCAACTCCCAAAAAATACAACCGGTGCAGCGTGCGGGCCGTACCCGCTTGCATACATGTAGTGTTTGCTGACCGGCACACAAATGACCGGTGTGTCCGACACCATTGTGGGAAAGATGTAATGGGTCTGGGCATATGGGGTACTAACTAAATGGTTGGATCCCGTGTATAAAAAAGAACATGTACAAAGACAGAGATGAACACGATAAAAATTTTCATTTCAAGCCAATTCACTATACATATAAGGGCAATAATTTTTATGTCTGGCAAAGTTGAATTTTTATAATGCAATAGATTTTATATCTTTCATAACAGATATAGTACCTGTTATGATAGATTGATTATCTGTTGGAATAGGTTGGTCATCTGTTGCGTTAAGCAGATGTTCTCCGTCTATCTGCCGCAATAGATTTATGATCTGTTGCAACATATAACTTATCTATTGCAACTGATCGGTAATCTGTTGGAGCAAATCAAAAAAAGTAGGAAGACCTGTTATATAATTTCCAGCAGATGAACTATGTGTTGCATCTCATGTTGCAACATATGTCTAAATCTGTCTGATAAGATATGTCGTCTGTTGTGGCAGATGTATTATCTGTTGTGATATTTGAATCTAGTGCTCTATTTCAATTAACATGTTCAAAACTCAGAATTAATTATGTTCATAGACAGAATAAAATAAATCAAAGTCTTCGGAAATTACATGAAATAAAATAACTCAACAAATAAATGAAATGTAAAAAAAAATCATTATGAGTACAAACGATCTACTCTACAAATAAATCAATAAGTTAAACCAAGGAGGATAGGTTATTACATTGAAGGACTTGAGCTATAAAGATCTAATCATTATGGATAAGTTGTTCTTTATCCAGTGCTATGGAATTCGGCTTTGGTCATTGTGGATCTTTAACGTCGGTTGTATACGGATTCTGAGCTTTTGCTTCTCCATATTTCCATAAAAGAGAAAAATATCTTTTACGGAGTAATCCGGCATCAAGTCCATCATTTGGTACTTGTAATACATCGCTCAAATACTAGGCATAGGCAGCAAAAAAAGGACAGCAATCCCTGCATTATAAAAAAATAGATAATCCATATCTTGCAGTTCATGCAAGCGTTGTGAAATTTATGAAATAAAACTAAATCATGACACTTAAACTTACAGGCTATCAATGGTTTGTTGAGAAATTCCATCAACATATTGTACATCAAATGGATTAGCCATTTTATCCCGGTATGCTTTAATCGTCGACCAATCAGTATGAACCTTTTGATCCAAAAAAACACTCATATCAAGGTAAGTAGGCAATATTTTGGCCAGCTTTTGTATCTCAGACGACGACCCGAAACATCTTCTTCACGACATCGAGTCATAAACTTGAATGCGCCTCTCTTTTAGAACGACGACAGCCAACACCCAATGGAATTCATCACCACAATTGATTGAGATATACACTTCATCGACCAAATGCCAAGGTAAGCCAGCTGGAATGCTAAAACCTTTGATGATGTTGCTTAAGCATTCCTCGTTTTGGGAAACTTCTGGCTGCTATTGACAATACCTATCGTAGGCATTATTGATGTAAACTTTGTACAAATAATTGCCTGTTGTGTATCTGTATTGTTCTTGTGTTTGTAACTTGGCCTGCTTTTAATGGTAGTAAAAAATGACATCAATGTGCTGCACATATTATCAAACATTTTGGATTATGTGACGAAAAAATCAATATGTAAATGTAATTAAATAAAGTATTAATTAATAGTAATATGTATTGCCTTTAAATCTCATCATTCTAGCAAGTTTGGGACTGTGACATCAAATAGAACTAATTCTTCATTTCGGAATGTGCAACAACAAAGTCGAACATATCAAAACCAAGACTCGATTCGTTCACTTTGTAGAGATCGTCATTTTGTTTTCTACATGATGATTTATATGTGTTAATGTCAGGTTCTTACAACAAGAATTGTATAAACCAATATCCATAAAATTGATTTATGTACCTACCGGCATGATGCTTTAACAGCCCATCGGCAATCCCTTCTGAATAGTCGTTGATCAACTGTATTAGTTTTTTTGGAGCCTCGTCCGAGATGTTAAACCCTTCAAATGGATAATTCTTCCGTTCTCCCAAAATGGCAGGCTCCACTTTCTCTTCATCTTTGGAAGCAGTTGATGGATTATCAACTGTCATATTATGCTCTTCGGCAGTAGCTGTGACATCCACCTGGAAAGCCAGAATTGTCAATGCTAAGTAGAGATATACAACAGATTTTTCATCTATTGCAACAGATGATTCTTATGTTGCATCAGATAGATTATCTGTTAGGATAAATTCGAACAGGTAAATCAGAGCAGTACGATAATTTTGAATTCATGACCCATTTGTTGCAACATAAGACTCATCTGTTGAAATAAATAATGAATTTGATACAACAAGTTAGAAAACAGTTGCAACAGATGTATACATCTATTTGATAATTTTCAGCAGATGTATCATCTGTTGAAACAGATATGTGTTTGTTTTTTGGAACAGATGATGTACATTCACCTTTTTCAGCTCATGCTGCTCTTCTGTGGCCCTTGCACACAGAACATCGGTGCAAGACAAAGACAGAGGTATTGCAATCTTGCTTTTTTGATGATTGATGATGCCTTGGAAGTGTCTTTCCTTCTCCTCTTAGCCGCCTTGATCTCTAGTGGAGTGTCTGGATATGAAATCCTCTTTGATGGAATGACACCCCTCTTAGATGTCATTTTTTTACAGAAGCAGTTAGTGCACTAATATCATTAATCACTCCATCGTGTTTTGCCTTGCAGGCTCGACATTTGCATGAAGAACATTCGCTAGATGCGTTAAAATCTGGAGAAAAATCTGTACAACCATTATGATCATAATCATAATGGCTTGTTGTTTCAAAAACTGTAAGAGGAGCATCATTCCCCACCCTCCAAAATTATTTTTCTTGTGATGGTTGTTGCTCCAAGCAATTTTATTTTTATTCCATCAACAACCTTAGGGTCTGATAAAGTTTGCACAGACCGTAAAGTAAGAAAAAATGGCATCTTCAACTATCGGTAGGTCGAAACAAGCCACGGATGGACAATCTAAAATAAATCGGTACATATATTAAGAATGAATATGAAATAATTTAATCATTAATTAAAATAAAAACTTGATTAGAATTGGACTTACTGCTTCCTTGGAGGGGTTGAAAATATCAAGAAATTTTGCATTTTTATCGGTTTTGGCCGACAACCATCTAAGAATTCTTGGATAGGAAACTTCTTCCTGGTAGTTCACTTGTTGTCTCAAATAAGGAATGGCTTCAAATGCCCAAGCCTATAACATAACGCCAATAAATCAAAAGCATTATTGAATAAAAAAATGATGAATCATATCATGATAAAAGAAATATTAACCATGAAGGCCCATGGAAAACCATATAAGTTGACTATTTTTGGCGTTAACGGAGTCAACAAATATTCGAAAGTCATTTTGAAGCTTTCATAACCCTAAGGATAGTTATTAAATGCCTCAAGATCCTCGGAGAGATTTATTAAATCGACGCGTATGTTGTTGTTAACGTCTCTCACCCAAAGAACATTATGTACAAACCAAACCAAGCACAATGATTGCTTGTGCTTCTTTGAAAGTCCTTTACTTTTCAATGCTTCAATCAGATTTTTGTTTTTGAAGCTTGGACCAACAATGGACACCAGGTCATCACGATCACTCGACTTGCCTTTTCCTTTTTTGGGTGTGCGGGGTGTTTTTTTTTTGTTCAGAGTAGGTATAACTTGAGAAGGAGAAGGAGGATAACATTTTAGTCCTGTAACTATGGCAAACTCCTCTCAACCAAAACAAACAGGCATGCCACAGTAATTTATCCACACCTCATCCATCTTATCTTTGTTTTCATACATAAACCTTCACTTGAGCAGATCATATACCATTTTCATCTGGAAACGAGCATTATTGTCCTCTGGCAAATCAAGATATTTCCCAAAGTAGCTTTTCCTGAAATAAGAATCCAATTTTTGTTCTCGAAGTATTTTTCTGAAGGCGTCGAAATATTTTTCCATGACCGACTTAACTATGAGATCACCCGTTAAATCTGTGGCACCATCGCACTGCATTCTCACAGGGTAACGATCAATGCTGAAGGTTTTGACCAACTCTTCGACGGAAGGGCTATTAGCATTTGGATCATCTCTTTTGAAAGATTCCTCCTCCCAGTGTTCATTATCTTCTGCTCCTGATTGAGATAACGCTTGTTAAGCAAACTCATAGAGTGGTGGATGTAGTTGAGCTGCTTCACTTGTTCCTTTACTTGGACTTGATTTGATTTCTTTTATTTTGAGAGCCATGTTATCTTAAATTAACAGGAACATAATATAGATTATAATTGATTAATGCATAACAGTAATATAACAGTTCCAACAGACAACTAATCTGTTGCACCAGGTATGTTATCTATTACAACATATAACCGACCTGTTGCAACGGATGAGTAATACGTAGGAACCATAAAAATAGCACTACCTGTTTCACCAGGTATTTTATCTGTTGCAACATATGACCGACTTATTGCAATGGATGAGTAAACCGTTGGAAATAATAAAAATGGATCACTAATCTGTTACACCAGGTGTGTTATCTGTTGCAACAGATAACCGACCTGTATGAGTAAATCGTTGGAAAGAATAAAAACAGTCCTAATCTGTTGTAAAATAAAGAGTAAACCGTTGGAAATAATAAAAATAGATCACTAATCAGTTATGTATTGGATCAATATTGTTTAGATTTCTTCCAAACAGAAGAGTCGTCTGTCGCAACAAATGAATGATCTGTTAGATTGTTCACCTATTGCATCAGATTTTCATAGTTACATCAGATTTTTAATCTGTTGCATCAGATTTTCATCTGTTGCATCATATGTTTCATCTATTACATTAGATGTTTCAACTGTTGCAATACCATTTCTACCAAGATAAACAACAAATCAACCTAGCAACACCAATATATCACACACGCACATACACACTAAGAACATCAACTGTGACCAAAAATCACCAACAAATTCGAATCAATAGTACAACAACGAGAAGAAGAAATGCAGAAATGCCAGAAATTAGGATTTTATTCAGTCCACATTTCAATACCGGAAAAGTAGTTGGCTCAAGTTCCTCTATTTCTTAATAATTTTTTACCTGTGAAAAAGGAAATGGGAGGACGAAGAACTCGAGGTTGTTGTCGTCGGAGAAGTATTCACGTCGATTGACGGTTGAAAGTCAAAAAAAAACTCGCCCGACTATTTGTCGTCGAAGGTTGAAGGGAGAAATTTTGCAGAACTGTTGGTTGGGAGAAGCTGGAGAGAGAGAGTGGTTGATTAGGATTAAAGAGGAGTGTGGGTTGGGTTGATTTGTATTTTTGAAATGATTAGAAAGTTTTGAAAATATTAATCAAGTCCACAGTTAACTTAATCAAGTTTCCAAATGATGTTTGACCCTATCTGTTGGTCAATGTCACCAATCCTTCATTCAAGACTTAAAAGACACCTTTCCTTCAATTTTCTCTAGAGACACTGGAAACTGCCAAATGCCGATTTGGCCTATGGCGCAATGCGCCATGATCGCGGACCCTCATTGGAATCTACCAAATGGAAAATTGGTTTGCTCCGCGACGTGCTAAGGGTTAAAATGATGGGGTTTTACGACTGACACTTAGGGCCTGTTTGTCCATGAAAACTTTTTCCTTTATTCTGAAAAAAAAATTCGGAGTTGAAAATTGTGGTGTTTGGCCATGAAAATTCGGAAAATAATTTTGGAAAATTTTTCTGAAAAGGGAAAATAGGTTTTTGGTGTTTTCACAATTTTTCAACTTAAATTCCAACTTTTATTATTATTACATATAACCCCACTCTTTTAAATTTTTACATAAAACTCTTCTTATAACATTACTTTTTCAATATTATGTATATAGAAGTTTTAAGGAATAAGATAATTATAATTTCAAACTTAATGCTATCCTAATTAATATATATCTCTTTTTCTCTCCCATCGTTATTTTTCTTCCTTATTTAATTTTCTCCCTTATTTAAGATATTATTTTACTGCTAATGATCCTAATAACTATAGTATAATAATAATAATAATTTTTCTGTTGTGATAAGGACGTTTAAGGAATTATAGTCGTGTAATTAATAATGGATAATCGTTTTCTATATTTATGAAATTAATAAAGTTGTAGCAGATTAGTTTACCACTGCCACAAATTATTCTCATTTTTAATTTGATTATATATATTATATTGTGTACATCTTTATTATACTATTCAAATATAAATAGTTTATACCATTATATGCTAAAAATATAAATAGGTGATACATATTTTTCATAAAAAAACATGTCCAATTTAATAAATTTATACCTTAAACTGCAACTGCTACCTTTATATACCATAATACTTGGTATCTTTATACACAAAGTATTATATTTATATCCATAAATATATAAAGTATTTTATTTATAACAGAAATATACAAAGTATGTTATACATAAAGTTTATATCATGTATATACCATATACACACATATATAAATATACAAATTATTAAGAAACATACTAAGTATATTTATAACATAAATATACAAAGTATGTTATATATGAGGTTTATATCATGTATATACCATATACACACATATATAAATATGCAAAGTATAAATAAACATACTAAGCATATTTATATATTTATGGTATATGATATAATATACCATAAATATGCAAAGCATGTTTTACATAGAAATAATTTATCCACACACAGTAAAATCTTTCATGTATAAGAAAACTAAAGGAAATAATATTTGAAAGAAAATTTAATAACAACTCATCATTTCCTATTTTTTAGGAATGAAAAATAAAGGAAATAAATTAAATAAATTTCTTTGAAAGATAATATTTGTTACCTAAAAAATAGGAAGCAGTGATCTGTTAATATAACATTCATATTTAAAATTTTCAAATATGAGAAAACGGCTATTAATGTAAATATTATGTATGTCATAATTTAAATTCATTAAATATGGTCATGTATATGTAATTATTTTTATTAAAATGGCTAATTGTGTTCTTTTTCCGTTAGTAGATAAATTTTAGTTGGGCGATTTTGATAGTTTGTAAAAGTTGGGGCATAAAATTATATTTTAAAAAGTTTTTTCAAAAGTACAAAAAAAAAATCAAAAAAGACATGGCCAAACACAACTCCAACTCCAATTTCAACTCCAACTTCAACTCCAACTCCGGAAAATTTAGTTTTCATGGCGAAACGACTACTTAAAATTGTCATAACTTCTTACCCAGTTATCGAATTTAGGCGAAGTTTATATCGTTGGAAAGCTAATTGAATTTTCTACAAAATGGAAGGCTCTAAACTAAAAATTAGTGAGTATTTCAAAAAATTTATATATGAATACTCATGCAATGGGACTTAAATCATGCTAGGAAAATACGGAGTATTACAAAAAATCTCTTGGAAAGTTTAACAACAATTTTTCATTCCCAAATTGGTTGGTTTTTCTCTCAATACAAACTTAAAAATTAGTTGGAAAATGATACAATTATGTAAGGACTTTGCCCTTTTGAGAATTGGGATCATCTGCGTGAATTGACCATTTTACCTTTGAAGGACTTCCACGCTATCGCAATCGCCATTGGCTGATCGCGATCGCAATGATTCCATCACAATTGCCAAGATTTGACCTGTCTTTGACTAGTCATAATCGTGACCCTCGGGATGCAATCATGGTAACTGAGGGTCGATTCTTGCTTTTGATTTTTAGCTGATTTTGCCCTTTTTGCTTCCTTTTTTAGCTTACTTCACTCATTTTATTCCAATTACCTATAAATATGAAAACCATGGGAATTAGTGCATTCAAATAGAGAATTATCCTCATTCACACCATTTAATCATAGTAATATTCACAAATTTGAATGTCAATGAGTGATAAATTTACCGTTCATCATCCCAAACCTTTGGCACCAGTGTACATATATTGTAATAGTCAATCGACAATAGATAGAGCAGGGAGCATGATGTATAATGGTAAATCTCATCATATAAGATGAAGACATAACGTCATTAGATAACTACTCTCTAGTGGAATTATCACTATTGACTATGTGAGGTTAAATAATAATGTGCCAAATCCTCTTATATAAGGCCTAACTAGAGAGTGAGTTGAGACATCATCGAAGAAAATGAGTTTACGGCCTAGAACAAGTCATCATGGCAGTAACTCTACCTAGAAAACTAGAGATCCCTAGAGGTAGATTCAAGGAGATCAAACAAAGTTGTTACTGATGGTTCAACATTATCAAGATACTCAACCCACTCTCATGATGAAGACAATGTTTAGGAAATAAGGATAACGATTTGATATATAGGATTAAATGTTTAGAAATTACCTATGTGAGGGTAAAGTGGAAGTCGCTTCAAGAAAAATGATAGTAAAGGTCTAATCTTTAAGCTTTCATGAAAATAGGTTGTGTTCATGGCTGTAATGAATAAAATCGTAAGAACCATAAATGGTAAAAGGATGATTGTGTAACTTGTTTTGTCTAAGTGTAATGTACATTAATGCTCGACAGTTCAAGGATATCACATCTACCAATTTATCAAGTGCATCTGATGTGAGTTAACAAAAAAAAATTTAAAGGAAAACCTACTTATCCATATGTAACTACACTTTGCTTGTAAATCACACACTCGTCCTTAAATTTTTCATAAAATAGTCATTCCTCATTCATGTAAGGGATTGTTAGATTTTTAAGAGGTGTGACTAAAATATGAATAGATGTTTTTTAGAAATGACACCAAGATAAAGGATGAAACCTGAATAGGAACCTTTCCAATGAGTTGCACCATTATGAAGAGGTGTGCCTTTCTAAACCATTTCTTCCCTTCATGAAGCAACACCTTGATGGCTATAAATACCTAAATTTTTTCACAAGTATAGACATGAAATTTGGTAATTAAATAACTCCTCTTTCTTGAGAAACTCTAGTGTTATTTGCTTTCGTTGAGTGCATTTGTAGTTCGATAGAGTTTGAAGTACCGTTATTCTGTCGAAGTGATTTATTTTATCCTCAAAGGATATATTTCATAACCTCGGGCACTTGAGAAAATAATTTTATTAAGGACACACCGTGAATTCAATGGATTTGAATCTTCTAAACTTCATCTTTTTCTAAACGTTTAATTTTGCTATTTTCAAAAAATAGTTTGAATTTTATTTTGTTGATGTCATAAGTTGGGTTAAACTTATTGTTGAAGTTCAAAGTTGTAAATACAGAGTTACAACTTCATTTGATTGTTATGATTAATTTGAACATATGTTTGAAGTTCTTGTTGTAAATTACAAATTTTACTAAACTCAAAAAACAACAAAATTTTGTTGGGTAATGATAGAAAAAAGGGATTTTTACTTAAATAATAGTTTATTAACGAAATTACTATCTTAAACGTACTACTTTTGTTTTATTACGAATTATAACCTATTTTGGTCATTAATAACTTTTCTCTTTCTCTATTGTCTTCTCCACAATCAATATCCATGTCAATGCCCCGACTCCGGCAGCCACCACAACACCCAACTACCCCGCCTTATTCTCCTCCACACAACCAATGTCATGAGAAAAAACAAAAATCAACAAAATAAAAAATGTCTATATCTGATGGAAATTGTCCAACAACGACATAACGGCGCAACCAAATCTTGTCGGATTTATTAGATTTCTCTAGAGCTACATTAACTATGGTGGTTTAGACATTTTTCGATGAACTATGATCTAGAAGAGAAAGAAAAAAATTAGGCGATGTTAGGTGAGAGAGAAGAAACATAGTTGGAAGTTAAATTGTTGGTTATTATAGCGACGTGAGTTCACTAGAGAAGGTGAGGGTATTTGATTGGTTGTTGTTTAGTGTCTAGTTTATCTACAAAAACAAAAAAGGGAAGGTGGTGGGTATGTTGGTGGTGACGGTGGAGCTATGGCCAGAGTTTGGTAGTGGTAACTCATCGACAGTGACAGTAACAAAGGAGAGAGGAAATAGGTGGTCAAAGTTATTGTTGGTTGTGGTGCTTTTTTGGTTGTTTGCTGGTGGCATGAGGTCGGAAAAGATAGTAAAGTTGTGGTTGGAGTTTGTCAGAGTTGGCAATGTTTTTCTTTGTTTGTTGGATAAAATGGGGGTTTGGTGGTGGTGACAAAATCGTTGTAATACAATTTGAATTCAATAGTATACATTGTTATATATTCGATAGTTGTTATTTCATAACAAATATAAAACATTTCTAACAATGTAAACTAATTTAAATTATAATGGAATGTTTGAAATTCACATATAATACTTATAATACATTTGTATTAAAAATATTCAAGTTATATTTAGCTATTTTTAATAAATTTCTACCGGCTGAGAAAAATTTCTAAAATTATGTCCATCCTTCCACAATCATAGTCTGTCTCAGGGAATCTAGGATGGCGGGAAATACCAGCTAACTCTATCTGATCAACTATCTCATAGTCTGAAATACTAAGTGCGTAGAACCGATGGGCTGCAAATAAAGTTGAACTCTACCGAAAGGATCCTCACTCCCGGATACAATACCAATAGCACTATACTGATGGAATGGACACTTCCTGCCACTTCAATAAGCCTCAATACCTGTACTCTCTGTGGTCCTCTCATAATCGACAACCTGAGAGACAAAAGACTCAGCTGCTATAAAGTGCTCCGGCGCCAAACAAAGTGGCAATGCTAAACCTCTAATGATTTCATACACCTTGCGTGGCTCAGAAAGATATAACATAAGAATAAGTCTGGCCCACTTGAGAGATCCAATCTCATACTCAAAAAATGATAAAGAACCCTAATGAAAATCAATAGATCCAACTCTAGTATAAGAACTACTCGATGAATTAAATTCCATCCATGGTTGTGAGGGATCAAAAACATAACTTGGATTCCCAATGCTGAACCTCAAAGGATTAAGTAGTAAAGAGCTCAACTTGAGCCCAAATTTACCCTAAATCCATTAGATAACGTTTAAGATCTTTGATATTCATTCTGACTCTCTAGTTCAAAAATATGCTAAAACTCTGAAAAATGCATGCTGCAGTTCTATCTCATCGCCCACCTTGCATCGCTCATTAGGGACAGAATAGAGCCAAAGGATGTATTCGACGTTCATAGCAATGCAGACACACAATAAGGAGTCAAGAAGTGAATTTCCTAAAATGTCCCTGTATCCTTCTGGAGATAGGCTATGGATGTCTCCGCACCAATCCGTAGGACTCTACTAACACTTAGCTTTTGTATTAATACACTGGTGAAACTTGGCTCTGATACCAATTTTTCATGACCCAATTTCGTAGATCATGATGGCGCCTACTATAACCAACCTGTAGGCAAGAAAAACCCATAGTCCTGAATAGCTAGTAATGGACTACCAAATAGAATAAGGCAAGGATTCAGAAAAAATATAATAAAAGATCAAATACATGAATAAATCCCAAAATATGGTCGTAACAGTATAGGAGCTTCTAATATAATAAGAGTACAAAAGTGGAATAGATGAAATAAATTACACTGATATAACTTATCTCCGAATACAATATAGAGAATAGTCTAACACATAAGAGAGAGAGATAAGTAATACTCCTAATGTCAAGAGCTCACTCTAAGTGTTTGTACTATGGCTGCTCCGTACGATGCACACATCAACGGCGATAACTCATACTATGATCTGCAAGCTTCAGAAGTGTAGTATGAGTACCAAACGAATGGTACTCTGTAAGCAACTGCATACTAAGCTCCAAAGATAAATCAGATATATACAACATATAAACAAAATAGAAACTACATCCAAATAGCCATCAATCATATAACAAAGCCAATGAGATAACAAGGATACCCTAGTCTATTCATGTCCAAAAGACTAACATAATAGGACTAAGTAAGTATCAAAGATGAATTATCCTAATCCAATCATACTCATAAATCTCAATGTTAAACCATATGTCCTCGACCAAAATACAAATAAAGAACAAAAAAAGGATATACTATAATATACAAGGTCAAGGAATGAATATACAATTTGAACAAATGAAGAAATGGATATACGGTAATACCATAGTCACATATAGCTAGATATATATATATATATAAGGTCATCTCGAAGCACAACCTAGATCATTATATCTTCATTTTAAAGCCTCATTATAATCCTATCAGGATTTAATGCTATCATACTTAGGATTTCTACTTCCACATAGCTAGACATGAAATAATCATGCATAATAATGCAATCATAAGATAGAAGAGGCCAAAAACATACCTCGAAGCTAGATACCGAATCAAGGACCAATCTGTCATAAACTAGTCATAATAATGATCATAACAACAATAATAACAATATCAATAACAATGCAAGTAATCGGCAATTCCAGACAACCAAATACCAAGTTGAGCCTATGCGTACCCCCACCGTCCCAGGCTTGGAAGGTTCAATCAATATACAACACAAGGTATAGTCATCACACATATCTATGCAACCGTCCCATACTGGTTGATAAACATAGGCTCATACTGGTGACAGGCGATGCTCATGCAAGAATGAATGCAAGGTACACAATCAACATCACAATCCCATCATCATAATCATCTCTATCATCATATCAACCTTTGGCCTTGTCAGGTACCAACAGATCATATAACAACACCTCCATCCTATCCAGGTATTAATATTATTATCACGGTATCCTCTTGCCTTACCGGATATTAATATCATCAATACAGTATATTCAGGCCTTATCGGGAATCAATATCATCATAACAACACCCACCGGCCTTGTCGGGTATCAATATCATCATAACAATATCCTTGGGCCTTGTCAATTATCAATATCATCATAACCATCGATACATATATATAGATATATAATAGGTGCATGGACTCAAGCCGTGTCTAAAAGAGTGTAAATCCATAATTCTTTTGCCCGAAATGATCTTTAGGACTAAATCATTGAAAAAAATGTAGAAAGGGTCGGAATATCTCACGACCGAAGTAAATAATAATGTCAAGTCATGGACTAGAATATGTCTCGATCAGATCTTTAAATAATACTTTTAACTGCTTTTATACATATAAATATTCTATTTAGTAGGCAATTATTATAGTAAAGAAATCCATTGTTATCGTGAAAAGTGGATTTTAACCCTTATTTACGAAAAATGGTGATAAGGTCATATTTCAGCTAGGATCACATCAATACCGATATCATATCATGAATGTACCGAATCTATGCCTGTCATCACCAATATTCAGTCAATGAAATCATAAGCAACATAAATTTATATGTATCCACATTCTACAATTGTATCCTTTACAAGGATAAATACTTTCTGGATATCCAACCAATATCATAATATCATAGCGATGGGTCATACATCGTGACTATAATAAACATCACCTCTCTAGGCCAATTATTATATCTAAGAGGAATACCATCTCTATAGGCCCAATAATAAAAGACAAGCCCCACAAGGGCTAAAGTAAAGTGCTAGCCTCACGAGGGATAAAGTAAATGACAAGCCCCATGAGGGATAAAGTAAAAGAGAAGCAAGGAAGAGCATACCTTCATAACCCATCATTCATCGTCAAGGACAATTTATCCATAGATATATGAATGCATATAACATGAATATTGCAATAAATTATCGAGTTCAACATGGTTAGTAGCATAACTTCTCATGGAGTCAACAAATATGCCTTCTAAATCCCTTAATATCATGACTTACAATATTAGCAACAAGAGGGTTTTATAGCATAATCACTAGTTTGGTTACTAGGCAAAAGTATAACATTAGTAATATCATTGTCCAAAGTCTGAAATAGTACTCTAGTCAATGACTTAAATGATAACATAGTCATGGGCTTAATTAATAGCATAATCCATAGCTACACATAGCATTAATGATAATGTAGTCAACAACCATATACATCACTTCAAATATTATCAATCATAAATCATTTACCACGGTTAGCCAACATGTTCCCAAGGCCACCCTCTAAGCGATTAGCAAGCGTCTAAGGTCCTTAATGGGACTGTATAAATCCAAGCTTAAGGTGGGTCTAGATCCACTTCTAATCCCCAATTTCCATAATTAGACATACTATGCCCCAAACTAGGCTAAGGTAGCTAGTTCAACTTTTAGATGTCAAGTAATCCATAACAAATCATAAGATATGAACTTCGCCTAGGAACATGGGCATTTAAGACAAAACTACTCAAATTACGATTTCAAGATCACTAGAATAACCCAACTAAGGTTAAGCATACTAGCCATAATTTCAGCATATAAACCACATCCCAAACCTAGCATACTATCATATCTATGCTACAAATTAACTTAATTAAAGAAAAAAGCAATAGGGTTCTAAAAGGGTCATAAACATTCCACCTTATAGGTCCAAACCCATCATCTAATTCCCCAAACATAAATAATCAATACTAGTTTATTTTATACATAATAAAGCCTAACATTCATATTCACATGCCGTACATAACACACATCATCTTCGAAGAAGAGCAGGTGGAAGCCTACCTTAAGGCGAAACTGCAAAAACTCACATCATGCACCACATACTCGTCTTCACTTCACAATCCCCAAAATTCCTTCATGATATCAAAAACATAATATACTCATCAATACGAGTCTAACGATATCAATATGGCACTATTGGGCTTCGGGTCCAAAAGCGACTTGGGGTCCCACATACAGAAATCGCATTTTTGAGGTCAACCCAATACTCATACATCACTAAGGAATCATAACCCTCAATTAATGGGTGCAAACAAATCAATTTTGGGGCTAAATAAAGCCTTAAGCTAAATTGGGGTTTTGGATCAAAAACTAAGAAATTCACCAATAAAGTGATGAAATCTTACCTTAATCCGAATGATAATCATGATTAAAGATGTTTACCAAGCTCCCTAGACACCCACAAGACTTAATTTTGAGTTATCATACCCATTTAGAGTTTTAGGCTCTCAAAGATGAAGGAAAAATGCCCAAATTGGCGACCTTGGGGTCAATATATAGACACCTCCCCTCACCCTCCCCCCCGGGCAAATAGATGTGGTATCCCCTCTGACAGCCAAGTCAATAACCTTTTATAAACCCTTGAAACTCATTCGAAACCCAAACAACATGATCTAATTGTGAAATTTGAGTGAAAACCACATTTTAAATCCATTGGAATCATCAAAACTTTTATTCGAGATCATTTTGGAAAAAAGTGAAACCCACACCTATAGTTTTATTTTTCATAAACTTCGCTCAATAACCTAAAATAAGCACGGGAGACTTGGGACCTGAGCCAAGGGTCCCTCTGATGTTTTGAATGTGATGGCGAAGTCATATTTTCTCCATCCGAGGTCGTTTTGACAAAATATGGATCCCACACTCGTACTCTAATTTTCCCACTTTTCAACAAATAGGTAAAAATGATCTCGGGTGTATTGTGACCTGAACCAAAGGTCTACCTAGACTAAAATGGATATTTTGGATCTGCTGGCACAGTCGAAATTTGCATTCGAGATCATTGCACTGAAGTTTTTCCCGATGGCAATTTAAAACCAGCGAAGACTTCAAAACGGGGAATTGGCTCTAAAAATCAAATAAACTACATATATATATATACAATATAATATTTTGATGAAGGGTGTTCACTTGCACATCTTTGATTGGTTGTACTCCGCCCCTGAGCTATGGAGAAGCCCTAATGGAAAAGATAAGCAAAAATATGAAAAATGAACGAAAGGATCATTACAACACCCACTATTAAAAGGACTTTCATCCTCAATAGTCAACCGATAGAAAAAATCTCAAAAGCTCGAAAGGATGAGGTACTGTTTCCGCATGCTCCAAACATGAATTTCCAAGTAACCTTCATGAGGAGAGAACACTTGCAAGGGATTTCGCCACAGGTTTTCCTTTTTCAACCAGCACACTCACTTTACTTCCCAAACAACCAAAACTCAACTTCAACCGCTAATTGGCCTCCAACTAAAATAAAAAGACTAATGCACACAAATCTGAACCATAACACACTGATACTATCTCGATACCCACACAAATCAACAAAGGCTCATCCAAGCAAAACCGACCCAAGTCATGAGTCATACCAATGAATCCCAAATCCAATATAATCTTCTTCTACCAATCCATTCCTTCTATCCACTCCAAACCAGGAGAAAATCACCTGAGTCTCACTCGTGCAATCTCATCACCGAGAACTCAAAGAACTAAATTTGATTCGTTAAGAGTCCATACGAGAAACATGAGAATAAGATCATAAAGTGCTATCTGGGCACATAAATGGAGATAATCAAGGAATGCAATCTATGTCAATATTGCAACTAGTCATATTGAAAATCAAACTGATATCCTGAAGTCCAAGGTATAACTACTCATCATTGAATATTTTACTCCAGGATGTCCCATCAATTGAGAATGAAGCCATGTTGAATCCATCTCAATTTTATTACTCCCACTGAGTATTTCATTAAAAATTCCCAAAGAAAATTGGAGACTCGAGATCAAAGCTAATAGAACCCATACCGGGTTTGTGGGCTATCATTTGAATACTTATCAACTATAATCCATCCAAAGGCGAGAAGAGCCAATAGGCAACCATGGAGTAGGCTCAACCAGCTTATAAATAAAATCTGACCTGAGACAAGTCCAAAATGAAAGATGCACTCAACCGCTACAACACCAAGCCAAAATCTCAATATCGAGGTTGAATCGCTCAATTTTAACTACCCAAACCAAACCTGAGGATGGGTAGGCATTCATACTCCAAGTTTATCACAACTTCAAATCGTCATTCCAAGGCATTAAGTCAAAACTAGACCAATAAGCCTATATCATTACTAGCCATTCAAATCGACTTTAGTATCCAAATCTGATATATCCGAGATAAATCATACCAAGCCACAGTACAAAAATCATGCCAAAGGGCAAATCGTCAGCTGAAAATATAAATAACCCACCCTATATATGCTGGAGGGAATGAGATATCAAAAAATACTCAAAACGAAGTCCCCAAGGCTGCAAACCACACCAGCAAAGGCAAAAATTCTAGAAACTCAGAGAAATGCAACTTAAGTCGTAACTAACTAGTCAAATACTCCAGCAAAGAGTAGTCATAGGCATATATTATCAAGGAAAAACACTCCACTAAGCCTCATTAGGCCAAACAAACTCTGGAATGGGATTTCCTGAATCCACCGAAGAATCACATCATCGAAGAAGAAATATACCAGTCCCAAAACCAAGGTCAAAGTCAAGACCACTACAAGAAAATCAACAACTCAAGATAAAGAATTTCCAGTTTGCCAACTTAAGAAGCGGTCACAAAAAAGGCCACCTACCTATAACTTTCCAACTCTATTTAAGACAAAACCATATCACAGCAAGAAGGGAGTATCTAATCTCCTTATTAATAATAAGGGATAACCATAACAAGGTAACGAACCCAACAAATCTAAGAGATGAATCCACGACACCTCAATATCGATATCTAAACCACTATCGGGTGATGAAATAGTCATAATCAAAGAACAAAACTCAAACTGGCCAATCTCACAAAAGGGTTGTATCGGAAGAGATAGCCAAAACAAAAGCATTCGCAACCCTAAAGGAAAGTTTAAGAATCTTGAACTCAATAACAGACAATATAACTAAATTACCAACTTAAAAACAACATAGAAGCATGGAAGGTCAACTTACCTTCGATATCATAATATATTCCCAAATTTGCCTAACATAACTAACCAAGAGGGAAAAATCAAGCTCGCCGCGTTATGATAAAAAATCATCAAATTAGGTTGTACTACTCAAGCCACCAAAGAAGATCATAAAATGAATTTCTAACTAGATAACACTAGTCTAAACAACTACCCTGAGAGGATCAATTACATCAAGCAATAATATCAACTAAAATCAATAACCTCAAGCAATGATATCAATTGCAATAATAATATCCACATCAATAAAATGAATAGGCGGTACCAAAATAAATATCAATATCATGTACCACTCAAGGGCCACAACAAGGCCAACGTGCTAAGATAAATGGGACTCGAACCTAAATGCTACACACATAATAAAAAATATTAGCACAAATCTACTTCATCCACTTCTAAAAGAAATAAACCTCCGGAGTAATCATATAATCATGAATTTAATAACAAGGCACATAATAATCAATATAAACTCATCGAGGCATATAATCATCAATAGGTATGAAAGATCCCAATACACATAATAAAATATAAATGCGCGAAATAAAATCACACCACTTGTGGTGACATCTGCAAGCACATGCCTGATGGGTAGAGGAAAAATAAATCCAAATGTATCCAACTCAGATCAACCAACTGAATCATCAATCGAGGTGCCATGCACATTATCTCTAACTGAAGATGTCACAGTATCACGGGGCTGATCTGAATGAGTTGAATGACTACAAATCCTATATTGGGGACACTTTCTAGATCAGTAGTCATAGCAACTCCTGAAGCAACAACATGGAAGGGACAGAAACTTAGCTCAAATAGCTAAACAACTGACATTGCTAAAAATATCTAGAATTATGTCCATCCTTATGCAATCATAGCCTATCTCGGGGACTCTAGGTTGGCGGGGAATACATGCTAACTCTGTCTGATCAACTATCTCATAGTCTAAAATACTAAGTGTGCAGAACCGATGGGCTACAAATAAAGTAGAACTCTACCAGAAGGATCCTCACTCCCGGATATAATACCAATGAATGGCCACTTGTGGCCACTTCCATAAGACTCAATACTTATGCTCTCTGTGGTCCTCTCATAATTGAAAACCTGATGGAAGGAAGACTCAGCTGCTATCAAGTACTCTGATACCAAATAGAGTGGTAATGCTAAACCTCTAATATTCCATACACCATGCCCGACTCAGAAGGATATAACATAGGAATTAGTTTAGCCCACTCGAGAAATCCAATCTCATACTTTAAAATTTATGAAGAACCCTAATGAACACCAATAAATCCAACTCTGGTCTAAGAATTGCTCGATGAATCGAATGTCATCCATGGTTGTGAGGGATCTACAATATAACAAGAATTCCAATGTTGAACCTCAAAGGCTGAAGTAGTCACGAGCTCAACTAGAGACTAAATTATCCCTGAATCCTTTGGCTGACGCTAATGATGTTTGATATCTATCTCTGACTCTCTAGTTCGATGTTGCTTTGAACTATGAAAACACGTATTGTAGTCTCATCCGCATCTGTCCACATCGTTGCCCATCTTGTATCATTCATTAGGGACAAAATTGAGTCAAAGGATGTGTTCAAGGTTCATAGCAATGAGGACATATGATAAGGAGTCAAGAAGTGAATTTCCTAAAATATCCTTATAGACTTCCATAGATAGGTTATAGACATCTCCGCGCAGATCCGCAGGACTACTAACACGTAGCTCTTGAATTAATACATCAATGAAACCTGGCTCGGATACCAATTTATCACGACCCAATTTATTAGGTCATGATGGTACCTACTATAACCCACATGTAAGTAAGCCAAAACCGTAATCCAGAATGGCTAGTAACAGACTACTAAATAGAATAAGGCAAGGATGAAGAATAAATATAACAAAATATCAACTATATGAATATATCCCAAAACCTGGTGGTATCAGTACAAGAGCTTCTAATATAATAAGAGTACAAAAGTGGAATAGATGAAATAAATTACATTGATATAACTTATCTCTGAATACAATACAGAGACTAGTCTAATACATAAGAGAGAAACATAAGTAATACTCCAAATTTCAGGAGCTCACTCTAATACTCTGTACTATGGCTGCTTTGTACGACGTACACATCAACGACAATAACCCGTACTATAATCTGTAGGTTGCAGAAGTATAGTATAAGTACCAAACGAATGATACTTCGTAGGCAACTGCCAATTGATCTCCAAAGATAAAGAAAATATATATAACATATAAATATATTAGATACTACACCCAAATGTCCATCAATCATATAACATAGCCAATGAGATAACAAGGATAACCTATTCTATTCATGTCCAAAAGAGTAACATAATAGGACTAAGTAAGTATCAAAGATGAACTATCATAATCCAGTCACACTCATTAATCTCAATACTATAATATATGTCCTTGGCCAATATATGAATAAAGAATTAAAAAAGGATATACTATAATATAAAAGGCCAAGGAATGAATATACAATCTGAACAAATGAAAAAAAGGGATATACAGTAATACCATAGACACATATAATTAGATATATATATATATATACATACAAGGTCATATCGAAGTAGATCCTAGATTATCATATCTTCGTTTTAAAGCCTCATTATAATCCTATCAGGATTTAATGCTATCATTCTTAGGGTTTCTAATTCCACATGGATAGACATGAAATAATCATGCATAATAATGCAATGTCTAGATAGAAAAGGAGGAAAACATACCTCAAAGCTTGATATCAAATCAAAAATCATTCTGTCATAAACTAGCCATAATAATTATCATAACAATGATAGTAACAAAATCAATAACAACGTGCATAATTGACTATTTCGGACAACCAAATACCTGATCTATTCCATGCGTACCCCACTGCCCCAGGCTCAGAAGGTTCAATTAACATACAACAGAAGGCATGGTCATCACTCATATCTATGTAGTCATCCCATACTAGCTTATAACGTAGGTGCATACTGGTGATAGGCAATACGCATGCAAGAATGAATGCAAGGTACACAATCAACATCACAATCTCATTATCATAACCATCTCCATCATTAAAATCAACCTCTGGTCTTCTCGGGTATCAATATCATCATAAAGAAATCATAACCCTCAATTAATGGGTGCAAGCAAACCAAATTTGGGAATAAATTAAGCCCTAAGCTAAATTAGGATTTTGGATTAAGAACTAATAAATTTACGAATAAAGTGAAAAAATCTCCTTGATCCGGATGATAATCATGATAAAAGATGTTTACCAAGCTCCCTAGACACCCACAAGACTGGATTTTGAGTTATCATACCTATTTAGGGTTTTAGGCTCTTAGAGATAAAGGGAAAATGCCTAAATTTATGACCTTGGGGTCTATTAATAGACCCCCCCAACAAAGAGATGCGATATTGTAACGCCCCAATTTGCTGAACCAGAATGCTACACGGTGTTCATGACCCTGAAGGACCACAAGCTAACCCATGTCTGATATTTGTACCTGTATACTGCATAATATATCATGAAAATACAAAAACATGCACGGAAAGTCCATAAGGTTCAATCTGAATATAATCTGAAATATATGACATCTGAGTAGGGTAATGGAATACCCAAAAGAAAATGAAAATATAGAAAACATAACAGTCTGTATCTAGTCTGAAAGCCTCAACTGTCTGAATAATCTGAATAAGGAGTTTATGGGACATGCCCCCAACTAACTCCAACTAATAAACTAATAAATAAAATAACGAAGAGATAATCATGACCTCGGAGGATGAGGACTCACTTCAAATCTGAATGTTGAAAATTGGAATCTACTGCTGATCTAGAGCACGTGTCTCTGGACCTATGGTGTAACATAAAAGAAAGTACCATAGCGCGAATGCGTCAGTACATATGTACCGAGTATACATGTGAGGTAGGCTATATGTAATGGTTCACATGCATGAATAATTCTAACTGACTGTCTAACATGAATGTGAGAATATATGCATAAATACGCAACTATAACTGACAACGTGATATTGTGATTTACTGAATCTGAATACTGATAACGTGAAATACTAGTAACTGATATGACTGATAACATAAAATACTATATCTGAATAAAACTGATAACATGGGTGACTTTATCTAATAGTCATGAATCTGATAGAACTATCTGAGTTTCGTATTGTATCTGAGTTGACTGTATCTGACAGTCCTAAAATCTGAAGAACTAACTAAGTTCTATTACTGATACTGATTGACTGTATCTATAAGTCCTGATTCTGTAACATGAAACTGTGGGAAGTGGTATTTAACCGACATGCCCCAACTGTGCTATAATAGCTGAGCTGGGGTCCAATCTATCCCCTAATTGGAAGGGTGTCAATACCGCACCCATTGGTAAGGACAACATGTGAGTAACCCTCATATAACAGGTAATTCTAGTGAGAATGGTGGGAACCCTCCTATAGCAGGTTAAGCCACCTCATCTACCCTCATATAGTAGGCTACGATGTCTCAACCTATGCTGGCTACATAGTACTGGAATGCAAGGATTGCTTCTAAGAATCACACCCTCGTATAACAGGCGAGTTCCCATCCTTGAGTTCACTCGGTGATAATCCCTAATCCCATATGAATAGACACTAAACATGATGTACTAAAACTAATTATGAGCTAAGTTACTGAATTCCGTTGACTGATGGAATACTACTGATATCTGAAACTGACTGAGTCATGATATCATAGAGATGTTTCATGAGTCATAAGTCTATTTGAAGTCTAGAGTTCATAGCTTGGCTAAGAGTATCATGAAAACATGACATGGCTCTAGGCACATAGCTAATATTTTGGGTAAAAGTACCCCTAGGTCTCGATAGAAGGAAACTGACATAGCATGATTTACTTGAGTACTTGACTAGCATCATAATACATACTACATTCATAGGAGCATTTCATCAAACATGTAATAGGCATGAACTTGTACATACATAGGGATTTTATAATATCATGCTAGTTAGGACATTCTCCTTCATCTAGCCATTTAATCAAGTATGTTGCAGACATGATACATGAAAACATCATTATTCAATTCTAATTTCATCATTCAAGGGTTAAAGCTTAGGGTTACATGAATCTATGACTATAGTAATTAAACCCATATAGAAATTATCAACAAACATGGAGTAGAATCCAATTTCACATTTTTATCAACATGAACATGAGCAGTCAATCATGAAAACATAGAGAAAATCCATAACTTGTAGTTGAAAAAGGGATTCTTGGACTTCATTGACGAAAGGGGTCCATGAATGAACACTATGTATACCTGAGTTATGATTTCTTAATGTTCTTGGTCTTGGAGAACTGAAAATATCTTAATTCTTGAAGAGGATCGTATTGTGTACTTGGAGGTTAAATTTAGAGAGAAAACCTAATTTTATTTGTGAAATAATGATGGATAAAGTGGCTGAAGTCGTGAATAAATGGGTATATATAGACGGGTGCTAAATGACCAAAATACCCCTATCAAAATGACCTGGAATATCTACACGTGAAATTTAATGGTGGCCTCCGATCGTACATCGGACCTGCGATGGTCCGTCGGGCCATACTGTCGGACCTGGGCAGAACCTGGTGCTACTGGACATCTTCGACGGTGGCCTCCGACGGTTCGTCGGACCTATGATGGTCCGAAGGGCCATGCCGTCGTACTGGAATAGAAAATGGGTCCGCTGCCTCTATTCGACGGTGGTCTCCGAAGACCAGTCGGGCTACCGATGGCACGTCAGATTCTACCGTCGGAACAGCGCAGTCTGACTATTTCCGTAAAATGTCCATAAAATTCCTCACCAGAAACTGGATTTTGATGAAATTGGTATCGATGAAAAGCTTAACCAATTTCCCACATGATGGAAAGTGAAAATCATAAAAATACCACATGTATAAAAATGAATTCATATTTCAAAGCAAGTTCAAACATCCTGGTGATGATTTTAAGCTAAGAAAAGGCACGGGTATTACAATATATCCCCCTTAAGAACATTCATCCTCGAATGAGACTAACTGAGAGGGGAAACAATAACTGAACATGAACTAAACATGAATAACTGGAACATGATCTCATGACTAACATGACTGACAAGCTTAGCACATAAGACTGAACATGAATAACTGATGCATACGTAACTGATTCATCAATGCATAACTGAGTGTTCTTAAAGAACCAAGTTTTTCTCATAATAAGAATGCATGTCTGATGCATAACTTCATAACTGATCTGATACATAAATGCATGACTAAATATGTAATGGTGATTGACTCCAAGTTTATTATGGGAACATGAACATGATACTGAATACTAAGTTAGTGATGCACACTAATCGTGAAACTGAGTACTCTTAAGGAGAACTGTTACCTTGATCTTGATCTGAGTTGGCTGGGAAGAGGTGAGGGTACATGGTACGCATGTCTACTTCTAATTCCCAAGTAGCTCCCTCAACGGACTGATTTCGCCAAAGAACTTTAACTAGAGGAACTTTTTTGTTCCTCAATCTACGGGTCTGATAGTCTAGGATTTCAACTGGAGTCTCTTCATAAGAGAGGATATTCTGAACATTGATGCTCTGAATAGGGACTACAACTGATGGGTCACCTATACACTTCTTGAGCAAGGAGACATGGAAGACTGGATGAACTGAGGCTAGATCTGAAGGCAGTTTGAGATCATAAGGTACCTTGCCGAATCGACTGAGAATATTGAAGGGACTGACATATCGGGGACTGAGCTTTCCCTTCTTGCCGAATCTCTTCACTCCATTCATGGGAGAGATCTTGAGGTAGACATGATCACCAACCTCAAACTTGAGATCTTTTCAACGAACATCTGCATAAGACTTCTGTCGGCTCTGAGTAGCCCGAGGTCTTTCTCTAATCATCTGGACTTTCTCTAAGGCGTCGAATACTAAGTCAGGACCTATGACTGAGGCCTCACTAACTTCAAAACAACCAATTGGATACCTACATCTCCTACCATAGAGAGTTTTGAATGGAGCCATCTGAATACTGGAATGATAGTTGTTGTTGTATCCAAATTCAATCAAAGGCAAGTGGCCATCCCAAATTTCCTTGAAATCAGTTGCACACGCTCTTAGCATATCTTCTAGAGTATTAATGGTCCTTTCTGCTTGACCATCTGTCTGAGGATGAAAGGTTGTACTAAGATGAACTTGGGTACCAAGAACCTTTTGGAATGCTTTCCAAAAGTGAGAAGTGAACTGAGTACCTCTATCTGAGATAATAGACAACGGAACACCATCCAATCTGACCAGCTCCTTAATGTAGAGCTTGGCATAATCCTCGGCTGAATAAGAGGTATGAACTAGAAGGAAATGAGCTGATTCGGTCATTCTATCTAAAATGACCCAAATTGAATCATGCTGACGACGATTTCATGGCAAACCTGTCACAAAGTCCATGTTTACAACTTTCCACTTCTAAGTAGGAATACTGAAATCCTACATAGGACTACTAGGCTTTTGATGCTCTATTTTAACCTGCTATGTAGAGCACTTAGCCACAAATTCTGCAACATCTTTCTTCATCCCACTCTACCAATAGATCTCCCATAAGTCGCGGTACATCTTTGTGGCCCCTGGATAAATAGAGTATCGTGCGCCATGCGCTTCTGCAAGAATTCGCTGCCTTAAGTCATCTACACCTGGAACACATAGACGACCCTAACAACGAAGGATGCCATCTCCCCCTTGGAAGAAAACCTCTATTTTCTGATTCTGAACTGACTCTTTCAACTTGACTAGGATGGGATCTCTTTCTTGCTTTTCTTTCACCTCGGAAACTAGAGATGATTCTGAACTACTCTGAACACATACACCACCCTCTGAAGAATCGACTAAGTGAACGCCTAGTCTAGCAAGCTGGTGTATTTCCTAATCCAACTTCTTCTTACTGTCCTCAACACGAGAAACACTACCCATGGATAGTCTACTGAGAGCGTCGGCCATTATGTTGGCCTTTCTCGGATGATAGAGGACACTAATGTCATAATCCTTCAAGATCTCTAACCACCTTCTCTGGCGAAGATTAAGATCTTTCTGAGAAAAGACATACTGAAGGATCTTATGATCTGTGAAGACATCTACATAAACACCATAGAGATAATGCCTTTAAATCTTCAAGGTATATACTACGGCTGCTAACTCAAGATCATGAGTAGGATAATTCTTCTCATGGGGCTTTAACTGTCTGGAGACGTAGGCTATGACCTTACCATGCTGCATGAGGACACAACCTAAACCTACTCTGGATGCATCACAATATACCACGAAACCATCTGAACCATCTGGAAGACCTAGAACTGGAGCAGAGGTGAGTCGAGTCTTCAACTCCTGAAAACTCTTCTCGCATGGATCTGACCACTGAAACTTGACCTTCTTCTGATTCAATCTAGACATAGGGGATGTAATAGAAGAAAATCCTTCAACAAACCACCCTTAATAGCCAACCAAACCCAAGAAACTCCTGATATCTGATGGAGAGACAGGTCTGGGCCAGTTTCTTACCGCTTTGGTCTTTTAAGGATCTACTCTAATATTATCACCGAAAATAATATGACCAAGGAATTCTACTGACCGTAGCCAAAATTCGCACTTACTAAATTTGGCGAATAGCTGATAGTCTTTGAGAATCTGAAGTACTATTCTGAGATGGTCTGCATGATCTCGCTTAGTGCAGGAATAGACCAGAATGTCATCAATGAAGACTATGACGAACATGTCCAAGTACTGCTTAAACACGTGGTTAATCAAGTCCATGAAAGTTGTTGGGGCATTGGTAAGACCAAATGACATGACTAAGAATTCGAAGTGACCATACCAAGTATGGAAGGCTATTTTTGGGATGTCACATTCTCTAACTCTGAGATGATGATATCTAGATATGAGGTCTATCTTAGAGAAATAGCTGGCACCCTGAAGTTGGTCAAATAATTTATCGATTCTTGGAAGAGGATACGTGTTCTTGACCATAACCTTATTGAGTTGACGGTAATCTATACACATTCTGAGAGAACCATCTTTCTTGTGCACGAATAATCCTGGTGCGCCCCACGGGGAAATACTGGGTCTGATGAATCCCTTATCTAAGAGATCTTTCAACTGTTCTTTTAGTTTTCTAAGCTCTGATGGTGCCATTATATATGGTGGAATAAAGATAGGTTGCGTGTCAGGGAGAATATCAATACCGAAGTCTATTTCCCTTTCGGGAGGAACTTCAGGAAGATCTTCGGGAAAGACGTCTGAATATTTATTTACAACTAGAACTGATTCAAGACTAGGAGTCTCAAAACTGGAATCTTTAACATGAACTAGATGATAGACACATCCCTTAGATATCATTTTTCATACCCGAAGGTAGGAAAAAAGATGACCTTTGAAAGCGTATACACTACCCTTCTATTCTAGGAAGGGTTTATTCAGAAACTAAAACTGAACTATTCTGTTTCTGCAGTCGACTATGGCATAGCAGGAATGAAGCCAATCCATGTCGAGAATGACATCAAAATTAGTCATCTCTAATTCGACTAAGTCTGCTGGAGTGACTTTCTGAAATATCATAATCGAGCAGTTCCTGTATATCCACCGGGCTATGATGGTTTTACCTACTGGGTAGATACTGAAAAGAGCTCTACTAGAACTTTGGGACTGATTCCGAAATCAACTGCTATATAAGGAGTAACAAAAGACAAGGAAGCTCCTGGATCTAGCAAAGCGTAAACATGCACATGAAAGATCTGTAATGTACCAGTAATGATATCAGGAGAATTTTCCTGATCTTGTCGAATCTGAAGAGCACAGAGACGATTTGGGCGTTGCCCACTGGTAGCACTGGAAGTGGAACCCTACTGATTTGGGCGACCGGACTGAGCTGGAGAGCGATTCTGTTGACCCTGAGCACCTGGTTGAGGACAGCCTCTAACTCTGTGGCCTGTCTTGACACAACCAAAACAAATGCCACTACCCGCTCTACAAATACCCTGATGGTGCTTACCGCAAATCTGGCATAGAAGATAGGTGCGGGCACTGCTAACACTGCCCTGAGACTTAGAGCCTGGCACTCTATCTTGGTTACCCTCTCTGAACTTAGGAACTGGAGCACTGGCTGTAGAGGGAGTTGGAACTGATGACTTAGGACGAAACTAAGAACGGTTTTCTCCTTCTGATTTAGGCTGACTGAAATTGAAGCTACCTGTCCTAGATTTCTTATTCTATTTTTCCCTCTGCTTAATTTTCTGCTCCTCTATCTGCTGAGCATGGGTCATAAGTCTAGCTAAGGTTATGTCATTATTCAGCATGGTAGATCTGCACTTATTAGCTATGCTGTCATTTACCCCTGAAGCAAACTTACTCATCTTGGATCTACTGTCTGCAACCACATGAGGGGCATATTTGGTTAATTGAGTAAACTTTAGAGAATACTCTTTCAATGTCATATTGCCCTGCCTGAAGTTGATGAATTCAAGCACCTTGGCTTCTCCAAGATCTTGGGGAAAGAATCTGTCTAAGAAAGCAGTGACAAACTCTTCCCACTCTACGGGACCTGCATCAACTGGCCTTTCGAACTTCCACTGTTTGAACCAGACATGAGCCACATCCTGCAACTGGTATGCATCTAGCTCTTCACTCTCAACAGTAGTCACCCCTATAGTGTCTGTCACTTTATGAACTTGATCTAGGAATTCCTGAGGGTCTTCATCTACCTTAGACCCGAGGAAAATTAGAGGATACATTCGGGTGAAGTCCCGAATCCTCGCTGCACCTGAGTTGACCACTGGGTTGACTGGAATAACTGTTGGTCGCTCATTATGAGCAGCTACTGACTGAGTAAGAGTGGTAAATGCGATCCTGAACTCCACATGAGAAATATGCTCACCCAAAGGTTCTTCGGGCTGAGAGGCTGACTGATTTCTTCTCTTAGGAGGGATATTCTGAAATAAAGAGAAGAAGTGGATTAGACTGAGAAACTGACTTGTGATTATACTCATTGGCACGACATGAATAATGAAAGAGGGGAAACTGTTCGTAAAGCATCTTATAGCCTCTCACACATAAATGTGGTGCATAACCCACCCATGTACAAGACACTACTAGATGCGGCTTTCAGACTTCCTAGGACTCTATTGAATCTTAGGCTCTGATACCAAGTTTATAATGCCCCGAATTGCTGAACCGAAATGCTACACGGTGATCATGACCCCAAAGGACCACAAGCTAACCTATGTCTGATATCTGTACCTGTATACTGCATAATATATCATGAAAATGTGGAAACATACACTGAAAGACCATAAGGTTCAATCTAAACATAATTTGAAATATATGACATCTGAGTGGGGTAATGGAATACCCAAAATAAAATGAAAATACTGAAAACATGATAGTCTGCATCTAGTCTGAAAGCCTCTACTATCTAAATAATCTGAATAAGGAGTTTATGGGACATGCCCCCAACTAACTCCAACTAATAAACTAATAAATGAAATAACGGAGAGATAATCATGCCCTCGGAGGATGAGGACTCACTTCAAATCTGACTGCTGAAAACTGGAATCTACTGTTGATCTGGAGCACGTGTCTCTGGACCTATGGTGTAACATAAAAGAAAGCACCATAGCGCGAATGCATCAGTACATATGTACCGAGTATATATGTAAGGTAGGCTATATGCAATAGTTCACATGCATGATAATGCTAACTGGTTGTCTAACATGAACGTGAGAATACATGCATAAATACGTAACTGTAACTGACAACGTGATATCGTGATTTACTGAATGTGAATACTGATAACGTGAAATACTAGTAACTGATATGACAAATAACATGAAAGACTATATCTGAATAAAACTAATAACATGGGTGATTGTATCTAACAGTCATGCATCTGATAGAACTATCTGTGGTCCGGATTGTATCTGAGTTAACTGTATCTGACAGTCCTAAAATTTGAAGAACTACCTGAGATCTATTACTGAGACTGATTGACTGTAGGTGACAGTCCTGATTATGTAACATGAAACTGTGGGAAGTAGTATTTAACCGACATGCCCCAAATGTTCTATAATAGCTGAGCTGGGGTCCAATCTATCCCCTGATTGCAAGGGTGTCAATACGCGCCACTGGTAAGGACAACATGTGAGTAACCCTCATATAACAGGTAACTCTAGTGAGAACGGTGGGAACCCTCCTATAATAGGTTAAGCCACCTCATCTACCCTCATATAGTAGGCTACGATGTCTCAACCTATGCTTTCTACATAGTTATGGAACGCAAGGATTGCTTCTAAGAATTGCACCCTCGTATAACAGGTGAGTTCTTATCCTTGAGTTCACTCGATGCTAATCCCTACTCCCATCTGAATAGACACTAAACATGATGTACTGAAACTGATCATGAGCTAAGTTACTGAATTCCGTTGTCTAACGGAATACTATTGATATCTAAAACTAACTGAGTCATGAGATCATGGAGATGTTTCCTGAGTCATAAGACTATCTGAAGTCTAGAGTTCATAGCTTGACTGGGAGTATCGTGAAAACATGACATGGCTCTAGGCATACAGCTAATATTTCGGGTACAAGTACCCCCAGGACTCGATAGAAGGAAACTGACATAGGATGATTTACTTGAGTACTTGACTAGCATCATAATACATACTACATTCATAGGAACATTTCATCAAACATGTAATAGGCATGAACTTGTACATACATAGGGATTTCATAATATCATGCTAGTTAGGCAATTCTCCTTCATCTAGGCATTTAATCAAGTATGTTGCAGGCATGATACATGTAAACATCATTATTCAATTCTAATTTCATCATTCAAGGGTTAAAGCTTAGGGTTACATGAATTTGTGACTATAGTAATTAAATCCACATAGAAATTATCAACCAAACATGGAGTAGAATCTAATTTCACATTTTTATCAACATAAACATGAGCAGACAATCATGAAAACATAGATAAAATCCATAACTTGTAGTTGAAAAAAAAGATTCTTGGACTTCATGGACGAAAGGGGTCCATGAATAAATACTATGCATACCTGAGTTATGATTTCTTGATGTTCTTGGTCTTGGAGAATTGAAAATCTCTTAATTCTTGAAGAGGATTGTATTGTGTACTTGTAGGTTAAATTTAGAGAGAAACCCTAATTTTGTTTGTGAAATAATGATGGATAAAGTGGCTGAAGTCGTGAATAAATGGGTATGTATAGACAGGTGCTAAATGACCAAAATACCCCTATTAAAACGACCTGGAACAGCTGAACGTGAAATTCAACGGTGGCCTCCGACGGTCCGTCGGACCAGCGACGGTCCGTCGGGCCATATCGTCGGACCTGGGCAGAACCTGGTGTTACTGGACTTCTCCGACGGTGGCCTCCGACAGTCCATCGGACCAGCGATGGTCCATCGGGCCATGCCGTCGGACAGGAACAAAAACTGGTTTCGCTGCCTCTGTTCGACTGCGGTCTCCGACGGCCAGTCGGGCATATAACGGCACGTCGGATTCTACCGTCTGAATGGCACAGTCTGACTAGTTCCGTAAAATGTCCATAACTTCCTCACCAGATACTGGATTTTGATGAAATTGGTATCGATGGAAAGCTTAAATAATTTTTCACGTGATGGAAAGTGAAAATCATAAAAATTCTACGTGTATAAAAATGAATTCATATTTCAAAGCAAGTTCAAACATCCTGGTGATGATTTCAAGCTAAGAAAAGGCATGGGTATTGCAGATATCCCCCCCACCCCGACAGGCAAGTCAAAAACTTATTTTTGACCCTTAAAACTTATTCGGAACCCAAATAACATGATTCAACAGTGAAATTTGAGTGTGAACCACATTTCAACTCCATTGGAATCATCAAAAACTTTATACAAAATCCTTTTGGCAAAAAGTGTGGCCCACACATATAGTTTCATTTTTCATAAAATCTGGTCAATAACCCAAAATAATTTCGGGAGCCTTAGGACCTGAACCAAGAGTCCCCTAACCTAAAATTGACGTTCCAGATGTAATGGCAAAGTCAAATTTTCTAATTGAGGTTATTTCGATTAAATGTGGGTCTCACACACGTATTTTGATTTTCTTACTTTTCGATCAATAGGTTGAAATAAATTCAAGTGCATTGGGACCCGAACAAAAGATCTACCTAGATTAAAATTGAGATTTCGGATCTGCTGGCGCAGTCAAAATTTGTACCCAAGATCATTTCTCTAAAGCTTTTGCTTGGTGGTCATTTGGAATCAGAAAAGACTTTAAAATAGAAAATTGGCTCTAAAAATCAAATGAACTGCCCAGTAATCGAACCATCGATCCCAACAAGTCATAAATGACTTGGGGCGGCTATGGAGAAGCCCTAAAGACGAAGATAAGCGGAAATATGATAAATGACTGAAAGGGTCACTACAATATATTTGGGTTGATAGTATAATAATAGGGGTATATTTGTCCAAATAGTATAAGGGGCAAGTTTAGCCAATTTATCAAAGTAGAGGGGTATTTTTTACCTTTTTCCCTCTTTTCTTTTGTTAATGATGTTAGAAACTTATTTTACCTGAATTTCAAACATTTAAATACTATTCAAATTGATTTATGTGTTAAAGTACTACATTAAAATTGTTTTAAAATGTAATATGTATTTAGCCATTTTCGTTAAGAAAAGTTAAGCTATAATCTGTAAGAGTCAAAGTTACACTATAAAGCGTCATTTGGTAGAGTGTATTAAGAAAATAATGTGATCATTAGTTTTGTGTATTACTAATACCTTGTTTGGTACACTTTCTCATCTTATGTATTACTAATGATTGCATTAGTTACACACTCTATTTGGTATTAAGGAGTGTATTACTAATGCATGGAAATTTATGGTATTAGTAATGCAATATATTATAATGCATGCATTAGTATGATTCAAGTCATAATTGTCCCTCCAAATATTTTTCACATCCTTTCCATCATTATAGAGGGTATTTTTATTAAAAAAATATTTTTAAAAAAATTATTCAGCAGGGGTAGTTTGGTAAAATGTATTGAAAAGAATAATGCATGTATTAGTCTTGTGTATTATTAGTACCTTGTTTGGTATTTTTTTAGCCTATGTATAACTAATGCAAGACATTAGTTATACACTCTATTGTGTATTGAGATGTTTATTACTAAGAATTCAAAATCATGGCATTAGTAATGCAATGGATCTAATATTGGCATGATTAAAGACACAATTATCCCTCAAAAAAAAATTGCATCTTTTCCAACATATATATGGAGGGTATTTTTGTAAAAAAAATTCAAATTATGTAATTCGTGTTATTTTTAATACATCAAATCAAACATGGCATAAGAAAAATATAAGCATAACTACTGCAAGCATAATTAGCACAAGTATTACTAATACAAGCATTACTAAGATACCATATTTTACATTATCCTTATACACTCTACCAATCGATCCCTTAATGTTATTTTCTTATACATCAAATCAAATAATACATAAGAAAAAAATACAAACATAACTAATACAAATATTAACACATTATTTTCGGCAATGTTCTTATATATTCCACCAAACAACCCCTAATTAACAAATGAGGCTATATATTATTATACCATCTATGTAAATGAGCCAAAAAAAAAAAGAGAAATCAGTTGAGTCAAGTGAATGACTATTCCCCGATATTTTACTTCGAGTAGCAACTAGCAATAGAAAGTTAGGTGAAAAAATAATTTTAGAGTGGTGTAGTTGAGTAGTTCTTTAATATACACGTACACTTAAAATAGTAAAATATATAGAACAAATTAACTTTTTTATTTTACCTTAAAATTAATTATCTTTGAAAACAAATACTTAACATAATTATATTGAAATGAATTAAAGTAAATTAGTTTACAAAAAATGCTTTCTACTCGTGATTTCTTAGAGGGTATATAAAAGAAAAATGTGACGACGGACATGAAACTGTTGAAATATTATTGTAGCTTCAAGATGACTTAGAATTAAATAGTCAATCAAGTATGAAAGCTTCCCCTTTCACTTCATTTCAATGTCTATTGTCTAGGCAAATTAATTTTATAGAACATGAGTAGGTGAAGGTCAATTAAGAATATTTTATTGAAGAAGGTATGTAGTATATAAATCAATTTGATAGTCTAGGTGTAAATTTGAATCTTTTGTTTATTTATATGGCTCTGTAATGACAAGTGTCAAAGTGAAGTAGGAGGGAAAGAGGGGGGTGGGGGTTACAAAACAAAATTAATATTATGGGACTTTTATGGACCCGAAATAAAAAAGAGTAGCAAAATAAATACAAATCGAATATATATTTCAATGTTATAAATATATTACCATATATAGTGAATGTCTACTTTACCATATATAGTGTATGTCTATTTATGAAAATGTTAAAAACCCCAAGGCTAGTTTTCCCCTATAAATAAAGGGGGTTCCTTCATTGTAATGAACTCCTCAAGAATCCTCATGAGGAATAAGAATTATTTTCTATTCTCTCTACTTTTATTCTTTAATCTTTTATATTTCATAACACGTTATCAGCACGAGTCTCTAGGTAGATAGAAGGTAAATTTTCTTTAATCCATATTAATAGTTTGTAAAGATCTCGACACTCTATCGGTCAATTAGATTCTAGTAATTCAGAACTGAATTTTGATTTTTAGTTTTATTCGGTCACTCGTAAAGGTAGGTATATTCTTTCAAATAAATTTATTAATCATACCTCGAAGCACAAATCAGTCCAGTAGCATTTATGATTAACATGGTATTTTGTATCTATTCTTTCTAATCATGATAATTTAATTACTGGACATCACAAAAGGTTATTATTTGCTTGTTGCTTGAAACTCGTCATTAAGAATCAAGATTCAATTGGTCCAGCCACATGTCATTATTTTTTGGGTAGTTTAATTTTTGTTAATACTTATAATATGTCAATATACATGGGATCGTCCATCTACATAAAATCCGTATATATTTCTTTACTGGTCTTATTGGAATTAATTTACTTATAAAATTACAAAGTGTAATATCTTAGAGGTTATTTATTGATTAAGGGTAAGACATCGGGTTGAAGTCTTGGTGTACCATGATGATAAGATTGGGTTCAAGTCTCATCGATTTATGCCTAAGACGCCTTTATATGAATAAGATATTGAGTTTGAATTGTCTCAATACACCATATTGATTATGTTATGATGGCTAAGGCAATATTTGATGAAAAATCACAATATCCCATTGATATGCTCCATGAAGTGAATATGGTAGTAATATATGATGAATCTGAAAGTTAACAACTTGCTCCATTCATGAAGTGAATGCGGTAACAGTGTATAATATGTCTTAAAGAAGACAAGTGATGATATTTTCACATACTTATTGTGATTATAATTAAAGATATGTAAGAGAAAATTTCTCTACAACCATGTGTATTCCTCGATTTGCTCTTGAATTAATAATATCTTAAAAGAGGCTATAAGCTATCATAATTTGATAGGTTTAAGGCACGATTATAATCTACTCTCGGGGAATGAGAAGGTTATTAATGCAAACTTTCACTTGATTGTGATAGTATCACAACTTACCTCCAAAAGAGGTTGAATAATTGAGAAGAGTTATTTTGAAATCTATTTCTAAAGTAGTAAATCTGAAATTTATTCATGTAATAGTAAATATGAAATTTACTAAAGTAAAAGGTACATGTCATGGTAAACTTGGAGTTTGCTAGAATAAAAGTTCATAAATTGACATGAACGATTGTGACATCCCAAAGATGTGCATACTGAGTATTGAGCATGTATTGAAGAATTAGAAAATTCTTCATTACTTTCAATGTTGTTTGTTCTCATGATAAGTTGGTTGGACCAACTAATTTTGGGATTGGATCCCTTAAAATCTGAAAAGTATTAAAGGTGAATAAGGGTCCGTTCACCTATCATGTGATATGTTGATAAGATACATAGATATGAGATGATCACATCATTTATTGTCAATCTGCAGTTTGACATTCATAAAGTTGCTTGCTCAATATAAAATGAGTTAAGAATATAATTTTCAAATTGTGTAATCAAGATAATTCATCTTGATAATGATCGTTTGGCATTGAATAAATTCGATAAATAGCTAAACCATTGTTAATGAGAATAAAAGCTTCATGTGTTGGTTTGAAATATTCTATACAAAAGTACTTGTATGCATCAAATCAATAAATTATGATTATTTCTTCCCTCTCAATTGGTTCAAAGTCGGGAATCAACTATTCTATCTAATAGTTGATGTACGGTATACGATTAATGAATATACCATGATGCACAAATATGTATTCCTCAAAGAAGGTGGAGGATGTATGTTAGTTTTCCTAACATAAGGGGGAGATTATAAGCAGTTATGAAAAATGTTAGGAATTATCATCAGATCCTTATTCAAAAGATAATTCAAGTAAAATGCCGAAAGCATCTCATATTTAACCTGCAAATGCTCCTATTTTCTATACCAAAAAGGAAAAAATCTATGCATACATAAAGCGTGGTAGACCAATCGGTTCCAAATGAAATAATCCTTGAAATGAATAAGAAGGAAATAATCATAATAAGAAGGCAATTTGCGCTTGAAGAACCTATGACATAAAACTTCATGAAACCTTATGAAAGGTTCAGGTACCTGAAAATAATGAAATGATGAGATCTCAAAATATTATGCCATACTGTGAACTGATACGAAATGATATATATATCATCAATGATATCTTTGATACAATATTAGCACAATATTATAAAATATTACGAGGATCCAAATTCTACGTTTATTTAAGCATGCTAACATAGAAAAATTTATCAAGTGACTTGAAAGGATGCATTTTGGTAAGCGTAAAACTTATTTGATTTGCAGTCCAGACACTTAAAGATGTCACACTTGACATGTTGGATATTGTCACTTGACAATAATCTATATTTATAATCTATAATATATTAAAAGTGTGAAAACCCTTAGAAAAGTGATTTGAATTTTTTGCCCTTCATTAAAACATTCCGCAATAGACAAAACTGTCTTTTCACCTAATTTCTCCAATTATTAATTAATTATTAAAGAATTAAGAAATCCTAAAATATATGATAAAAATTAAAATATATAATAAGAAATATTAGGAGAATTAACAATAAATGAGTTCTAAAATATATGGTAAAAGAATATATTTTCTTTATTAATTTTCGTTAGCTTTCCATTCCTTTTAGGTTTAAGACTATTTTATATAGAAATATAGGAAAACATACCCGTCACCAATCTACCTTTTCCTTCTTCGTTGATACTGTCTTCCTCCTTTTTTTTTAATAATAATTTCCTTATGCTTCTGCTATGAAAATGCTTTGAAAACATCTATTGTTTGATTTTGATTTGGCTTATGATGATAAATTAAATTATCTTAATGAATTTCAGTGAGATTTAATTATCAATTTTGTTAATGATACGGAGCTTTTACCTTTTCATTATTTAATTTTTTTCATACGGACATGTTTTTTTTATTTATTTAAATTATTTATTTTCTAATAACGTAATTATATTTTGATTTATAATGCAGTGCATGCATGAATCGCATTATTCATGTACTCTGATGTATAGGAAGGGACAAAGGTCCAGATTCCTTCAACTTGTTTGATAGAAGGCCACATTACAAGAATGATTATAGATGGAGCTTAGCCTTAGATCAATCTTAGTATCCTCCATCGAAACACTCTGACATTGGCGTTTAAATTGTCAATCTTTCAACGGTAATTTACCTGCACCATACATCATAATATTGTAAATTATGATGTTTGATCCATGAATTTTTTGGTTAAACAATATATAAAACATAATTATTGAAGATGGTATTTTGTTTTGAAGAATATAAATTTTAGATTTTTGTAATATAATCATATTTAAATTTAATTTACACCTATTTTACATTTTTTCTTCTTATTTTGACATATAGAGTTCTTGGGTACTGATTAGAAATTTAGTTTAATTATGTACGTACATCATGTCTTGTTAAATTTTTATATTCTTTATTAAGATTTTGACACCACTAGAAAAAGGTTATAACTAATCAATTGATATATACCGCCGTAGGTTGAAACATTAAAAATTTACACAATATTTAAATATTATAGATACTAGAAAGGTGAAGTGGATTTTGTAGTATTTTCTTTATTCAGATTCGATATCTTTTTAATTAGGTTTAGAATTATTTCATTGCTACTGCAGCTGCAACATATTTCCACGGCCCTTTAATATTAAAAAAGTAGATTATTAGTATTTTTTTTGTTATTATTAATTAACTTTCTATTCTCTAATATAAATTTTTTTAAACAGAGTCTTTTTTTGTTAGGATTTTCTTTAATTCTTATCATAATTAGATTTACTTTTATTAGTGGGAAAAAATTAAGATCTCTTTCATATTTAATTAATCTTTTCTTAAAGAAAATCTGTTGAACTTCAATAAATCGAGCATTCGTTCCTCTCATATAAATCGTATAGTAGTTAAAAGTTTTGTTTAGGAAAGATTATTCTCACTTTTTTGCATGTTAATTTAATAATAATATTTTTTAATATATAAGTCACTTGACTAGACCATATTTAATATTATGTTTCTTTTATTTAGGTTTTTTGTCGTCTAATTTATTGTTGTCGAAATTTACAATTATTAGCTTTCGCATATGTGATCAATACTTTTTGGTAACTTGCTCTCTGTCTTTGATTTCAGTTCTCTCACATGGTATATCCACTTTTCATCAACTCAACTATGGCCTTGCGAGCATGTCCGAATGAATTTTTACCATTTAAAAATAGAAAGAGAAAGATTGGGACTAAGAATATGTTAAGGTTAGATTTTGACTGGAGAAAGAATTGTGATTGACAAGAGTAAAAACATCAATATCTTTATTTGGAACTTCTAAAAGTTCAAATATATAGAATTTTTCAAGAGCTTATATATTTTTCATTGGCATATAATTTAAATATATTGTTTAATGTATTTACACCTATTCTAAAGTCGTCTACTCATTAATTTAAATACATTCAACTTTCTTCTTTAATATTGAATACACGTGCAATGCACGTACACTAAACTAGTCTATATAAAAATCCCTAAAGGATTCAAAATGTCTGAAGCATATAAAGTTTCTGGGAAACTTTTTATTATCCTTATAAGAGTTAATTTGATGAGCTGAGTATCATTGGAACTCTTGGAGAGTTTCCAAAAGCAATAGAATATTTGCTTAAATGAGAAACATGCAAAATTGAATAAGGATCCATTCTGACATCAAGAAAAGAATGAGGAACTCTTTGGTTATGAAGTACCAAATCTTAGTGCAATTGATGCACTAATGTATCTTGCAAATATTACAAGGCATGATATAGCCTTTTTTGATTAATTTGTTAGCAAGATATAGTTCTGCTCCTACTAAGAGACATCGGAATGAGATCAAACACATATACGGTACCTAAAGAGACTACCGATATGGGCTTATTTTATTCTAAAGATTGCAGTCTCGATCTTGTTGATTATATTGATGCTGGATATTTATTTAACCCGCATAAATCTCGATCTCAAACATGCAATATGTTCACATGCGGGGATACTGTCATATCTTGGGAATATACAAAGTAATCTACCTAGCCACTTCATCGAACCATGCTGAGATAATAGCTATTCATGAGGCAAATCGAGAATGGTATGGTTGAGATCCATGATACATCTCATTCGAGAAAAATGTGGTGTGAAATGTGACAATGTACCCATAATTTTATATGGAGATAATGTAGCATGCATAGCACAAATTAAGGAAGGATTCATAAAAGGAGATAGAATGAAGCACACTTCATCAAAGCTTTTCTATATACATGAGCTCTAAAAGAATGGTGACATTGCAACATATTCGTTCAAATGACAACGTGGTCGATTTATTCACCAAGTCTCCTTCAATTGCAACTTTCAAGAAGATAGTGCACAAGATCGGGATGCAAAGGCTCAAGGATGTACTCATTAGGGGGAGTTAATACACGTTGTACTCTTTTTTCCTTATGAGATTTTGTCCCACTGAATTTTCCTTGTAAGATTTTTAATGAGGCATCCTATATGTGTATTGTTAGAGATATGTACTCTCTTTCCGTCACTAGATTTTTTTTCAATGGGTTTTTTCAGTAAGGTTTTAACGAGGCACGTTATCTACCAATTAGACATTCAAGGGGGAGTGTATTACCATATATAGTGAATGTCTACTTTACCATATATAGTGTATGTCTATTTATGGAAAAGTTAAAAACCCTAAGGTTAGTTTTCCCCTATAAATAAAGGGGGTTTCCTTCATTGTAATGGACTTCTTAAGAATCCCATGAAAAATAAAGAAGAATCTTCTCACTCTATTCTTCTTGTATTTACTTTATCTTTCATAACATTCAAGATAAATTTGAATCTTTATCCTATTTCTTTTCCTCATTCTAATGTATTGTGATAACGTAAAAAGCCACCGATATTTTAAACTTCTTTTAATTAAAACGGCCTAACTATTCAAAACTACAATAGTTTTAGTTTTTTAAGATTTTGTCCAACTTGACAAGTTATATTATTCATTGGTGATTAGATGGTGTCTTATTATCCAATGCAACGAGAGGAAAAAAAGATAAAGACGATAACAGATCGTTAATGAAAAGAAGCATACATCAAATTTATATTGGGATCAGATCGTAGACGGGCGAAGACACTATAAGTCTAACCCTACACCATCTTCTTACTCATCTCGCCTAATCATTAAACCTAAAATAAGATAAAAATATTATATAAATGTGTGCTTGTTAGTAATCTATCGAAATTTATAGTTATAATAATGAAGATCTCACAATTACGAGAAATTATATTATGTCAAATTATTTGTCCTTTTGACGATTAGATTAACACACACAAAAAAAAAAAAGAAATTGACAATACCAACGATTATTTGTCCTTTCAACGATTAATTAAATTCTTTCAATAGATACGTACGGTCCACAGAGACAACACAAGTTCATCTTAAAATAATTGTCAATTTACAATGATAAAATTAATGTTGTGGGACTTTTATGAAGCCGAAATAAAAAATAGCAAAATAAAGACAAATTGAATGTATGCTTCAAGGAAAATTTGAATATTTACCTTTTTTCTTTTCCTCATTCTAATGTTTTGTGATAATGTAAAAAGTTTCCATTATTTTAAACTTTTCTTAATTAAAAGACTTAACTATTCAAAATTACAATAGTTCTAATTTTTCAAGACTTTGTCCAACTTGACAAGTCTTGAAGACAATAACATATCATTAATGAAAAATAGACGATAACATATCATTAACTATTTTTCAATATTGTTCATTAATTTGTTCATTGGTGGTTTCATGGTGCCTTATTATCCATTGAAACGAGAGGAAAAAAAAAAAAGATGAAGACGATAACATATCATTAATGAAAAATAAGCATACATCAAGTTTATATTGGGATAAGATTGTAGGCGGGCAAAGACACTATAAGCCTAATTATATGCTATCTTCAGCTTACTCATCTTGCCTAATTATTTAACCTAAAATAAGATGAAAATATTATACTCCCTCTATTAAAAAATAATTGAATTGTTGGGGTATGACACACCCCTTAAGAAAAAAAGAAAGACGTAAATTAGTCACGTTTTTTCACTTTTACCTTTTTCAAACTCCAAAACATTAATGATCATGCTAATCACTCTCTCTACTCACTTAAATTATTCTAATAAAATTTGGGAAGATAAATTTTTAACATAATCTTATTTCATCATCAATATTGGTGTCTCAAACCATTTCAATTGAGTCTTCAATGATTGAACTATTTCAACCGAATCTTCATCAACAATAGGGCCATGAACTTTTTCAATCAACTCTTCAACGATAGTGTCTTGAACTTTTTTAATCGAGTCCTCCACGATCATGTTTTGAAATATTTCAATCGAATCTTCATTCATGATAGTACCGTGAACTATTTCATCTTAATCTTCAAAATTAATATTCATAAAATATGTTAACTCTCTTTCAAATTTGATATGAAGATGCATGAGAAAAGATGGGGAGATATAAAGTATCGTAGTCACTGAAAATCTAAGTCACATTACTGTAAGAAACTTTCAAGAAAATTCAGTCTCTTGAAGTTGAAACTCAACCTAGAAAATGTAATTTATGAAGAATAAAATTGAAAAAAAATTTCAACATGTATCTTAAATAATGAATAATTCAATTATTTTGAATATAAGAAAATACCTCAATAATTCAATTATTTTGGAATAGAGGGAGTATAAACATGTCTTTTTTAGTAATCTGTTGAAATTTGTAGTTATAATAACGAAGATCTCACAATTACAAGAAATTATATTATGCCAAATTGTTTGTTTTTCAACTATTAGATTGACACACACCAAAAAGAAGAAATTAACAATACCAAGGATTATTTTTCCATTCAACAATTAGTTGAGTTCTTTAATATACACGTACGATTCAGAGAGACAACACAAGTTCATCTTAAAATAACTGTCAATTTATAATGACAGAACTAGCTATTTTTCACACTCTTTAGTATTCAATTGCATTGTCAAATCTAGAACGGTTAGTATAACTGTGAGTATAACAAGTATGATGGCAGTTGAAGCTACTGCCCAAGGACTCTGAAAATAGTTGTGCCTCAAACTTACCTGTCATTCGACTAAATGGCTTTTCACAATGTTGAAGATGGAGCACATATCATGCATTGTCAAATCTATAATCCATAAATAATACTTAAATGCAATATTATTCAGTCCACGAAGCACACAATTTACATGAATAATGGATCAGTTGTGACATAAATTCCTGCATTAGCATTTACACAAATTGTACCCTTTTTTTTTGGTGATCATGATGTGCATTATTAAACTAGTAATGCTATGAATAAATATAGGAATCAAAGGATTTAAGTCGAAAATCACAAAAAGTTATTAGCACATTTTTTAATTCAGTTATAATTCCTTAATAATAAAATAAACCATTTAAAAAACTAACACAATTAATAAACCTCAAGGTCAATAAATACTTGAAATAAACTAATAAGCATTCAACTACAAACCCAATACATACGGAAGGGGGAAATAGAATTAATGAAAAACTCCTTAGCTCATCAACACGCATACAATTTACATGCATGGAGTTGTGAAGAAACACTACAATTGAGATATTCAGACAATATTTGAGGATAATAAAAACAATTACTACCTACGTAACGCTACCTGTGAAAGCTAGAATGGTTTGGATAGTTGTGAGTATGAGGAGTATAATAGCAGCCACAGTTGAAGCTCCTACCCAAGGACTACTAAAATAGTTGTGGATCAAATTTGCCTTCATTTTGTTCCATGGTTTTTCACAATGTTGAATTATTTTTCTGTATTCTTCTTTGTCATAAAAGCCGTCTGAAGGGCAGACCCCTTTACCAATTTTGTTGAAGATTTCAGTCACTTGTTTGTCCTCTCCTATCTCGTTCAATATGATTCCATTCTGTCGAAGCAAACTCACATCTTTTTCTGAGTCGATAAGCTGATCCATGAGAGCGGCAAAATCACTGAAATATTTATGATCTATATCAGATTGTTGTTCAAAAGCAATAAGATTTCTCAGTTTGGACTCGGTACTATCAAAGAGATGAAGGCAAGGGATTTCCATCAGTCCATTCTCGAACATTATAACAAAATAACATGTATCCAAAATATCGTCTAATAAACTTGTACACGAAACACCTTCTTCGTTATCTGACCTATTAATATTATTTCCGAAATTTGTGAAGCTAACTCCAGCTCCAGAAAGCTCTGTTGCATTTGGCATGACCTTGTAATCCTTATCTTTTGCCTTTTCTTTGGACCTAAATCTTTGCAAAGGATTGCAGCATAAGCTTTTCTTTCCGGGATATGTGTTAGGATACACAATATGCCATGACATGTGTATTAAATGAAGTAAATGTTTGATATTTCCTTCATTAGCTTTATTATATATCTCTAGAAGTGCTGCAGGAGTCCTATTTGCCAAGTTAATATGAAAGCAACACTTCGCCATTATTGCGAATGGTAATTCATTATCTTTCTTTGTCATTTGATAAAGCTTGTTGAGGACAAAGAAGGGAAGTTGATTTTCTAGTAACATCAAGTCTCGAGTCACTTGATCACGTAGGCAACCAACATTAGTATTGATAATTTTATCTTCTTGGGGATACTCTTCATGTAGCTCTCGAATGAACTCAACCACAAAACAACCATCAAGCAACAACATTTGCAAGAATCGATCAGCAATGCATCGATCAGCAATGCGACTAATGTAATAATTGAGCACTCCTATATTATCAGACCCAGTAGACAAAATCTTATTCATGTCATGACCATAGTTTTCTATATCATCATAACACTTTAGTGCTTCCTCTTTCAATTCCATTAATTCACTGATGCAACTTTCCACACCAAGCCCCTTTTTCCGTTGAAGAAACCTTCGTAGGTAAAATACCTTGTACTTTTCCATTTGCCAAAGTTGAGAATCTTTCTTATGGTAAGGACCAATAGAGACCATCTTTGGTGTATAAGCATCTGGATTTGATTCACGTAGCCCCACATTTACTTTGAATATGGTAGGTGATTTTATAGAAAATTGTCTAAATGCAGAAACATTTTATCACAGATTTGATTTGCAGATTCATTTGTTTGCGACCCTGATGGATCTTGATCACTTGTTTCTTTCATCTCGATCAAATGATCCACCATTCTCCCTTTTTCTATCTGTAATTAGTATAAAAGAGTTAACGACTTTTTGCAATACACGGGGTTTCAAGTTATATTAAAGTTTAGGGGTGAAATTGGTTGAAAAAGAACGGTATAAATGAAACTAGTTGAAAACGATAGCCAACAAGCAAGTAATTACATGTTCTTTTAATACGCATTCTTCTTTACATTGTGTTGGGCTCTAAGGGAAATGTGAATGGAAAAATAGAGGGAACAAATAGAGGAAAGAGTGTGTTTTCACTTTAAGGAAGTAAGGTTCTCCTACATTGATAGGAGAAAAAGGAACTTTATTATTCTTATATTGAGAAACATTCTTTCATGTGGATAGTGAGGCAAGAACAAGACAAGCCTCGTGCACTAAAAATCGAGAAGAGAGAGAGGAGCAGTATGAATGAAATATGATAGATTATAAGGTTAAAAATGCAAATTTTTGATATTTTTAAAGCTGGAATGACATATATAAAAATGCAAATTTTCAATATTTTTAAAGTTGAAATCGGCTGGAATGACGTATATCCACATATTATGCCAGTTCATATCTATATATATACACACACACATACGTACATACATATATATATATATATATATATATGTGTATACATATATATATGTCTGTGTAGACATATATATATGTGCATACATATATATATATATGTATATATACATACATATATACACACATTATGTTCTCAAAGCTAAAATGGGCTGGAATGACATATATCCACATATTATATTCTCAAAGCTGAAATAGGTTGGAATGACATATATCCACACATTATACCAGTTAATATGGGAGAGAAAAGACCAAAAGTTGTGAAGAGAGAGAGATGAGTAGTATGAATGAAATATGATAGATTCTAAGGTTAAAAATGTAAATTTTCAATATTCATAAAGCTGAAATGGACTGGAATGACATATATCCACACATTAAATCAGTTCATTTATATAGAGAGAAAGGGAGGAAGAACTAAAATTTGAGAAGAGAGAGAAGTGTTGGGTTCAAGATTAAAAGTGGGTTTTCTCTAAGTTCAAAATTTCAAGAAAAGGGTCAAGAGTTGGGTTCCAATCTTTAAGTTAAACAACATAAGGTACGTGGGGTTTTTCTAAACTACATGGCTTATTGAAAACGTTTTGAATAAGGTTTAAAGTTATGAAATCATATATTTACAAAGGATTTTGAATTTATATTTACAATTATGCATTGTGAACCTTTTTTATGATAATGTTTTGGTCTTTATGCCTTTCCCCTTGACATTGATTGTTACTCGTATATATATGTATATGTATGCATTTGATGTTTTGAAAATTGAATTTGAGAGTATGAATATTTGCACTCCCTCTCTTGTTATGGCATCCTCTTGATTCCCATGTCACAAATTGATGAGTTGCATATTTAGAAACATGATATAAATGTTTGTACTATTGTTATGGAATTGATTTTGGTTACGAACTGAAAGAGGGGGAGTTTTCTTGTTTAGATAAATGAGAAGTAATGATTTTAAAGATTTCCATGGTTTGTCACAAAATACCTGACCACCACATGTTTGTTGAAATATGGAAAAGAGAGAATCTCTGCATAGTTGAAAATATGTTTTGAAAATATGTTTTGAAAATAAGAACTCTCTTGCATTGTTAAATATTTTTGGTGGTCAACTGAATCGATTGGATTGAAAGAACTAACGTATATTATTATATGGCTTAGATATACAACTTGAAAGTCTTGGTGTGACGATACCAAATCAGATAATGCCATAACAGACTCAGCACATAACAGAAGTCAGATTTCATTTAGATTTTCAGAACTTGAGCTTTTAAAGATGTATGTTTAGAAAAGGTTAAAATGGTCTTAAAGAGAGTTAGATGGTTACCTGAAGAAAGTACGAGTTGAAAGACTCTATGATAGAAATAGTGATTTGTTGACACGGGATTATGGTACCCTGCTTTATGATCTTGTGTACCTTGATTCATGTCGTCCCAAATTGGGACTATGGTTAGGAGTCCTGCTTTTTGATCTTGTGCACTACCATGACATGTTGATTTGATTGGGGATTTTGGCATCCTGTTGTGTGATCTTGCGTGTCCCCCTTATAGCTACTCCAATCCTTGCGGCAAACTTGGATTGGGGGCTTGGCTGCCGAGTCAAGAGCGGATTCCATATAGCCCGTGAAATTATAACTTGTAGGGTGTACCATCTAGCTCAGAAGAATAACAAAAACTAGAGTCATGATTGCAAGAACGTTTTTTGAAATTTATCAAATTATGCCCATGTGTTTTCAAATGTTTTACGCTGACATATTTTTATGAAATGCTCTCATTTATATTGTATATAAATATATTTTGCTTTTGGATTGCTCTACGTACCAGTACATTTGTATTGACCCCCTATATTTCAGGATCTGAGGCTCAGTCCCGGAGTTCTGCTAAGCCGTAGATTGATTTGTTAGAGATTTGCAGTTGGTGAGCCTCTCCTATTTTGAAATTCCTGATTTATAAGACATTGTTATTTTATTTTGATTCATGGTCCGACTGGAGGCCTCGTCCCAGTTTTCAGACAGATGTTATTCTCATTTAGTAGAGATTTTGCAGATTGGTATCGTGTGTTTTGAATGTTAAGAACTTCCTTTCGTATTGTTCAGTTGAATTATGAGATTGATCATGTTTCTGTATGTTAATATTTTGCATTTCTTTATATTGTATGAACGTTATGTATGATTGTAAGATAAAAAGGTTGTTCAGGCCTTTATGGTTTGGGATACTCGTCGTAGCCAAGGTCTCAGCTCGGGTCGTGATAGAAAAAGACAACAAAGCCGCAAAAAGAAGATTGAGAGGAAATTCTGAAATGAATGGAGCAAACATTATAGAAGACGACCACAACAACTCAAAAAAAGCAAAAGAAAAGTGGACAAGAAAGCAATCAACCTAAGAAGAAATTCAAGAGGAAATGCTTTAATTGTGGAAAGATTGGTCACAAGTCAACAAATTGTCGTGCCCCAAAGAAAGGCAAAAATAAGGACCAAGCAAATATGGTTGAATCCAAGAAAGAGATGGATGATCTGTGTGCCATGCTTTCTGAATGCAACTTGGTGGAAAATTCTCGAGAATGGTGGATAGATTTTGGTATCACCCGCCACGTTTGTACAAATAAAGAGTTGTTTTCTATGTTCGCTCCGGCTCAAGGCAAAGAGAAGATTTACATAGCAAACTCCACAACTGCAAAAGTTGAAGGAACATGAAAAGTATGCTTGAAAATGACTTCAGGCAAAGTGTTGACAATGTCCTATATGTACCAGAGTTACGGGAGAACTTAATTTTTGTATCACTTCTTGATAAAAATAAATTCAAATATGTATTTATTTTCGAAAAAATTGTACTTAGTAAAGGAGAAGTGTACGTAGGAAAAGGCTACCTCACTAAGGGTCTATTCAAAATGAATGTAATGAATGTTGAAATCAATAAAAGTTTTATTTCTTCTTACTTGCTGGAGTCTAATGATTTGTGGCATGAACGATTAGGATATGTCAATTACAAAACATTACGAAAACAGATTAACTTAGAAGTTTTTCCAAACTTTGAGTGCAATAAATCAAAATGTCAAACGTGTGTGGAATCAAAGTATGATAAGCATCCTTATAAGTCCGTTGAAAGGAATTCCAATCCCTTAGACTTAATACACACTAACATTTGTGATATGAAGTCAACACAATCTCATGGTAGAAAAAAGTATTTTAAAACTTTTATTGATGATTGCACTAGATATTGTTATGTCTATTTGCTAAACCATAAGAATAAAGTAATACATGCGTTTAGGCAATATAAAACAAAAGTTGAAAATTAGTTAGATAAAAACATCAAAACAATAAGAAGTGATAGGGGCAGAGAATATGAATCTCCCTTTACGGATATATGTGTGGAGAATAGAATTGTCAATCAAACTATGGCACCGTATTCACCTCAATCTAATGAAATTATGGAAAGGAAAAACCAAATCTTAAAGGAAATAATGAATGTCTTACTTATAAGTTCAGGTTTACCGCAAAACTTGTGGGGGAAAGTTATCCTTAAAGCTAACCAATACTTAATAGAGTGACTCATAGTAAGACACAATCAATTCCATATGAAAAATGGAAAAGAAGGAAACCCAACTAAAAATATTTTAAAGCGTGGGAGTGTCTAGCGAAGGTCCAAGCTCATATGACTAAAAGGGTAAAGATAGGACCTAAGACGGTGGACTGTGTGTTCATAGGGTATGCTAAAAGTAGTAAAGTGTGTCAGTTTTTCATAAATCCGAACATCTGGATATAAATAAAAACACGATAATTGAATCAGATAATGCTGAATTCTTTGAACATATTTATCCATAAAAAACTAGACATGAATAGTCTACAGGGCTTAAATGACCTTGAGATGAACCAAGTTAGGATTATATAATGATGAGAATCCAAGACATAGTACCCGTCAAAGAACGTCAACTTCATTTGGATCAGATTTTATAACACTTCCCTTAGAAAATGAGCCTCAAACATTTAAAGAAGCGATGGCTTCTTCAAACTCATCCTTTTGGAAAGAGGCAATCAATAGTGAGATTGATTCAATCTTAAGAAATCATAGGTGGGAGTTGGTTGATCTTCCTCTAAGAAATAAACCTTTAGGTTCTAAATGGATCTTCAAAAGGAAAATGAAAACAGATGGTATTATTGACAAATACAAGACAAGACTTGTAGTAAAAGGCTTTAAACAAAAGAAAGGCCTTGATTACTTTGATACATACTCGCCTGTAACGAGGATAACGTTAATACAGATGTTAATTGCCTTGGTAGCGGTATATGGTCTTGAAATCTATCAAATGAATGTGAAAACTGCATTCCTAAATGGAGAATTGGAGGAAGAAATTTAGATGGAATAACTTGAAGGTTTTGTGGTTTCAAGAAAAGAAAATAAGGTGTGTAAACTTGTTAAGTCACTTTATGGACTAAAACAAGCACCTAAACAGTGGCATGCGAAGTTTGACGAAATCATGTTGGCAAACGGGTTTAAGATAAATGAATGTGATAAATATGTTTACATTAAAGACACTCCAAATCACAAGGTCATTATTTTTTTGTATATGGATGATATGTTGATCATCAGTAGAGACATTTCTGACATAAATGCAACGAAATGAATGCTTGAGAGCAAGTTTGATATGAAAGACCTTAGAGTTGCGGATGTGATCTTAGGAATAAGAATTCATAGAACATTACAAGGGTTGGCATTGTCACAGTCTCATTACATCGAAAAGGTACTTGAAAAGTTCAAGTATTTGGAATTTGGAATTGTCAAGACTCTATTGGACGTGAGCTTCGCACTTCAAAAGAAGAAGGATGAAAGTGACTCACAGTTGGAATACGCAGGAATATTGGGATGTCTAATATATATCATGAATTGTACACGGCCAGACATAGCATATGCTATTAGTAAGTTGAGTCGGTACACGAGTAATCCCAATAATACTCATTGGATGGTATTGAAAAGAGTTTTTGGGTATCTTAAATACACTCAAGACTATGTTTTGCATTATAATAAATATCCTGCGGTAATTGAAGGATATAGTGATACAAATTGGATCACCGGATCAAATGAAGTAAAATCCACAAGTGGATATGTATTTGCTATAGGTGGAGGAGCAGTATCATGGGAATCGTCCAAACAGACATGTATTGCTCACTCCAAATGGAATCTAAGTTTATCGCATTGGGATAAAGTCGGTGAAGAAGCAGAATGGCTCCGACATTTCTTGGAAGATATTCCTTATTAGTCCAAACTGTTGGCACCAGTATGTATACAGTATGATAGTCAAGTGGAAATAGGTAGGGCAAGGAGCATGATGTACAAAGGTAAATCTCGTCACATAAGACGGAGACATAATACCATTAGAGAACTTCTCTCTAGTGGAATTATCATTGTTGACTATGCGAAGTCAAATGGTAATATGTCTGATCCACTTACAAAAGGCCTACCTAGAGAAGGAGTTGAGAGAACATCCAAGGGAATGGGTTTACGGCCAAGGACAAGTCAGCATCGCGATAACTCTACCTAGCAGAATGGAGATCCCAAGAGCTAGGTTCAAGGAGATCAAACAAAGTTATGTCTGACAGGTTTAACATTGTCAATATACCCAACTCATTCTCATGATGTAGATAATGTTTAGTAAACTAGGATAAGACTTATGGTGTGAAGTCTTTTAATGATTATCAAAATTTGGAAGATTTGACCAAATAGTTTAATAAATAGGATTGAACGTTTAGAAATTACCTATGTGAGGGCGAAGTGAAAGCCGCTTCAAGGAGAATGTTAATAAAGGCCTATTCTCTAAGCTCTCATAAGACCGGGACGTGTTCATGGATGAAACGAATAAAATCGTGAGAACCATAAACGATAAAAGGCTGGTTGTGTGACATGTGTTATCTAGGTGTACATGAAATCTCGAAGGTTCAAAGATATCAAATCTACTGACTGAACGAATGCATCTGATGCATGTTCACTATGAAAAGTTCAGATGCAATCAGTCTTTGCTTGATGATCACATACTTGTCCATAAAATTTTATGAAAAAGTATTCAATACCCATTCATGTAGGGAATTGTTAGGTTCAAGATTAAAAGCGTGAATAGAAAATTGAGATGACACTCAAAATAGAAAGTGTACTCAAAAATGGAAAAGTCTACTAATTCTTCCACATTGGTGGAATAATGAAACTTTCAAGTGTTTATATTAAGAAACACTTACTCCACATGCTAAGTGAGGCAAGAACCAAGAGGTGCCTCGCGCCGTCGTCATCGTCGCTCACTCGGCTTCAGATTTGGATCGATCGATAAGATTAATTTTTTAGACAATTTATTTGAAACATGGGATGAAATCCAGTCAAAAAAAATGCAACAGTTTTGTTGCAGTTTTGATCCTCCATGAGCGTGCATGCTTCTAAATGCAGAAACGATGCTCGAAAGAGACACAACTCGTAGTGTAAAAGACACACTATTTCGAAAAAATGTATGATTGTTTGAATAGTTGTGGCTATTCGTAAAAGACACATTGTTTCAAAAGGACAGACATAACTGTTTCAAAGGACACACCTTTCCGATGAACCATTGCCACCTTTCGGAAGGGGCACTAATGGCTATATAAACCTGTATTTTTCCACAAGTTTGGTAACGAAATTTTTGAATTAAAAACACTTCTTTTCTTCTGAAAATATCTGTGTGATCATCTCCCGTTGAGTGAGTTCAAAGAAAATTCGATCGTTTGAGGTACCACTACTGTCGGATTGTTAAGCCATTTTATCCTAGGAGGAAAATTCCGCAACCTCGGGTACTTGAGGAAAATTATTTTCTTAAGGACACTCCGTAAATTCGGAGGACTTCGCTTTTTATGCTTCATCTATTTTTCTTTAAGAAACTGAAAACACACTTCTTTGAAAGATCATTTTCATCTTATGTTAAAGGTGTTGAAAAATTTCATAAGGTGTTGAAAAACTTCATAAGTGTTCTTGATTTATTCTTGAACTTGTGTTGAAGTAGTGTTGTTAAAATACAGATTTTGTTGTGTGTGTGTGTGTGTGTATATATATATATATATATATATATATATATAGAGAGAGAGAGAGAGGAAGGACTAAAAATTGAGAAGAGGGAGAGAGAGGAGCAGTATGAATGAAATATGATAAATTATAACGTTAAAAATACAAATTTTCAATATTCCTAAAGCTGAAATGGGCCGGAATGGCATATATCCACACATTATGCCAATTCATACATATAGAGAGAGGGAGGAACTAAAAATTAAGAAGAGAAGAGGAGCAATATGAATGAAATATGGTAGATTATAAGGTTAAAATGCAAATTTTCAATATTCTTAAAGTTGGAATGACATATATCCACACATTGCGCCAGTTCATATATATATATATATATGTGTACATATATATATATACAAATATATATATATATACACACACGAGACATTTGTGCTAAGTTAAAATGTGAAGATTACTTGGTAAATTTAAGTATCAAACTAATAGTTACATTGGCTCAAATTTGAGTGTATATTTATTTATTTTGCCTTTTATAAAATAGCCAATTATAAGATTAATATTATCTTATGTTGAAGTTACTCTTAGGATTGTTAAAGACCAAAAATTGAGAAGAGGGAGAGAGGAGTAGTATGAATGAAATATAACAGATTCTAAGGTTAAAATGTAAACTTTCAATATTCTTAAAGCTGAAATGGATTGGAATGACATATCTCCACATATTATGCCAGTTCATTTATATATAGAGAAAGAGAGGAAGGACTAAAAATTGAGAAGAGAGAGAGGAGCAGTATGAATGAAATATGATAAATTATAAGGTTTAAAATGCAAACTTTCAATATTCTTAAAATTGAATTGGGCTGGAATGACATATCCACATAGTATACCAGATTGTATATATAGATCAATGTTGTTAAAGCTGAAATGGGTTGGAACGACATATATCCACATATTATGCCAATTCATAAATATATATATATATATATATATATATATATATATATATAGCGTTGGAATTGATAAAGTTCCGTGGAGTTCATAATTGCATAAAAGGAGTCAAAGTAGTGGCTGCAGCGCGTTGAGGTACTTCTTCGACGGTCCCTGTACGCCGGCCTACCGGCCCACTCTGAAGAATTCATGATTTATATATGTTTTAGGCCAGTGAGAGGGAGTGCGGAATAAGGATTGATTTCACTGTATCCATCTACGTCCACCCCATCTACCTATTGTCGGAGGTCAATTGTTGCTCCCTCTCTCGAGATTGCAATCCCTATCAAGTCGGTATCAAGTCGGGAAGGAATGAGTAATGGGTTGGGGAATCAGGCATCGGCCCTCTTGGATTCGATATATATATATATATGACCTGGCATAATATGTGGATATATGTATATATCTATAATCATCTATATTTACAATCTATAATATATTAAAAGTGTGAAGATCTTTATAAAAGTGATTTGAACTTTTTATCCTTCATTAAAACACTCTCTTTTAGACAAAATCGTCCTTTTACTATTTTTTAAAAAATATAATTATATATAAATACTAATAATATATATTTTTGGAAAATAAAAAATTACTATTATTAAAAGAGTCCTAATTATAGTACCTTATATTTGACAAATAAATACAATTATAGAAGTAAAACAAAATTATTTTATGAATTTAAAATGATACAACTTATTTAAAATAGAATTCACCGTATACATTAAAATAATAAATTTATCCTATTTTTGAACAGTTTCTAAAGTTAAAAGCAGTAGTAAAATAATTTAATAATTTAATTATTGACGCCTTCTATAGACGTATCAACTAAAAATGTATTTCTCCTTATCCCTTTATTTATGGAAAAAAATAACACTAAAGAAACAAGGTGAAACCATTGACAAATATCAATCTTGACTAATTGGTCCTTAAAGAAAAAGAAATCTTATCTCTTTCTTACAGCAAAATAAATAAATAGTTCAATAATGTTTTTTTAGTGTAAACTTTTATAGCTTAAACAAGTTAAGTGGTATATATAATTTTTACTTCAATTTTTAATTCTTACTATTAATTTTTTTTTTTAATTTGATATAAATATCACGGGAAACTAAGTATTTTTCTGTCTTTTCACTATTTTCTTTTATTTATTATTTAATTATTTTTAGTATATTCACTAGACTCCTAAAATATATGGAAAGAGAATCAATTAATATTTTTTTTGTACTAATCAATTAGAAAAATACTCCTAAAATATATGGAAGGAGAATCAATTAATATTTTTATTTGTACTAATCAATTAGAAAAATACTCCAAAAATAGGATAGAAAAATACTTCATAGGACTCTATTAAGAAAATGCTTCTATAAATATTGAGACACACGCTAAACTAGAGAAAAAACTGGTTTACTTATTGTGAAAATATGACTGATGCTCATCTAACTTGATTCGGTTGCATGTCTAGATTGATAGATCCTTAATTTTCTAACCCTCAACTTCTTCACTATTTTTGTCAACATAATAGAATTATTCAATGTGTGTGTATATATATATCTTCTTTGTTTTTATTTAAATTATTTTTTAGTGTCAAAATTTTCACTCAAACAAGAATTATTTTCATCAAAACTCAAGTTTTGTGACTATTATTATATTTTTTTGTTGTAGTTTACAGGTTGTAGATGAATTTGCAGCTGGTAGATGAATGTCGGTGGGTTTTGAGGAATTTTTTTAGGTAGAGGTTAGGTTTAATTGTATTATTTTTCTATCTCTGTTTTGAAAATTTTTTTTGTGTAAAGGTAAAGTTTGTTTGTATTATTTTGATATCTCTATTATTGTATTATTTTGTTATAGTTTACAGGTGGTAGATGAGTGTCGGACGACCTTGAAAAAAATTGTGTAAAAGTTAGATTTAATAATATTATTTTGATGTCTCTATCATCATATTGTTTTGTTGCAGTTTACAGGTGGTAGATGAATGTAGATCGACTTTGGAAAAAAAAATTGGTAAAGGTTACATTTAATTAAATAAATTCTCCAAAAGATGTTGAATTTAATTATTGTATTCATCTTTATTATTTAAACAAATATCTTATTTAGTGTAACGTTTGAACTCAATAGAGTAAGGTATATATATATATATTACAAGTGTGAAAGGCCTTAGAAATACCGTTTGAACTTTTTGCCCTTCATTAAAAGTCTTTGTTTTAGACAAAATCGTCTTTTTAATATTTTTTTCTAATATTTAATAGTTGAAAACTAATTAAACATATTTATGGTAAACCTTTCCTTATTAGAAGTCATCAAAATTAATGACAACTAATATTTTTTTTATTAGTTTAAAAATTGTAAATCAACTAAATTTGATTTTAAGAAGATTTAAAAAGTCTACAAATTTACATCTACATCTGTAATATATTAAATTCATTAACCATTTGAAACTTCTGATGGTAAAATATATATGTGCTTACAATAAAATATATGTTTTGAACTTTTTGCACTTCATTATAAACCTTCGTAATAGATAAAATCATATAATTTTAAATAATCTAAAGTTATACGTGCGAGGCACGTGCGCCTAAACTAGTATAAAGAGAAAGAGAGAGGAATAACTAAAAATTGAGAAGACGGAGAGAGAGAGAGAGGAGCAGTATGAATGAAATATGATAAATTATAAGGTTAAGAATGCAAATTTTCAATATTCCTAAAGCTGAAATGGGCTGAAATGACATATATCCACACATTATGCCAGTTCATATATATAGAGAGAGAGAGGGGGGGGAGGGAGGGGAAGGAGGGGAGGACTAAAAATTAAGAAGAGAGAGAGGAGTGATATGAATGAAATATGGAAGATTATAAGGTTAAAAATACAAATTTCAATATTCCTAAAGCTGGAATGATATATATCCACACACACTATATATATATATATATATACACACACAAACACGAGACATTTGTGCTAAGGTAAAATGTGAAGATCACTTGGTAAATTTAAGTATCAAACTGATGATTACATTGGCTCAAATTTGAGTGTATATCTATTTATTTTGCCTTTTATAAAATAGTTAATTATAAGACAAATATTATCTTATGTTGAAGTTACTCTTGGGATTGTTAAAGTTCAATATTTTTTATATTCATAAAAATGAATATTGTGATGATGGAAAAAATCATCGTTTTCACCTTAAATTATACACGAAAAGTCTAGGTCACCTCTAAACTATCATAGTGACCTATTACACACCTAACCTATACAAAAAATGGAACTATTACCTCCTTAAAAGGTGACGCGGCAGAGAAGGTGTATTCACCTTTCTAAGGTGCGTGAGAGGAAGGAAAAGAAAAACTTAAAATGGCAGCTTTCATACACGTGTCACTATTTCATTTGTCATTATATCATTAAGTACTCTTAATATTCTTCTTAATATATACAATTAGATTAATTATTTTTTAAATTGAAAAAATGTTAATAAAATTAAGTTTTTTTAAAAAAATTCAGCTGAAAAAATATTAATAAAATTAAATTTTCTTATTTATTCATTTTAATATGTAGGTCCCGTCTTCTTCAATTGCTTTTTTTTCACCAAAATCACAATTAAAACACCACCATTGACACCATCATCATCAAACTCAAATCTTTACCACAATAATTTTAAGAGTTCACCATAAATTTTATTATCGGAATCATAATACAACCGTCACTATTTCATTTGTCATTATATCATATTAAGTACTCCTAATATTTTTCTTAATATATACAATTAGATTAATTATTTTTTCAATTGAAAAAATGTTAATAAATTTTTATTTTATTTTTTCAACTGAAAAAACATTAATAAAATTAAATTTTCTTATTTATTTATTTTAATATGTGGGTCTCGCCTTATTCAATTGCTTCTTCTTCACCAAAATCACCATTAAAACTCTACCATTGACACCATCATCATCAAACTCAAATCTTCACCACAATAATTTGAAGAATTCACCATAAATTTTATTATCGAAATCACAATACAACCATTAGTATCACAAAAAACAAACAACCGCAATAAAATTCAACATCCACTTTGTCAATATCACCATTCTTTAACTGTATAGTTGGAGGTAGTAGTTTGTTGTTGTTACTGCTAACAGAACAACCCATTTTTTTTATCAAAGAAAAAAAATGAACAGTTACTTCATCGTGCGACGGTGGTTATGGCGGCGGCGATGGTGATGGACGACGGCGGTGACAACTTGGGAAGAAATTGAGAAATGGAGGAGACTGGGAGAGAAGTGAGTCAATGAAGTGATTCAAAGAAACAATGGTGATTTTTATTGTGATATTGTGATTTCGCTGGCAATCTTAGTAATGGATGTTGAATTTTATGGTGGTTGTTTGTGATTTTTGTGATACTATTGGTTGTATTGTGTTTCTGATAATGAAATTTATGGTGGATTCTTAAAATTATTGTGGTGAAGATTTGAGTTTGGTGACGATGGTGTTAATGGTGATTTTGGTGAAGAAGAAGCAATGGGTGACGTGAACTTTAAAAAAAAAAAAATTGACATAATATCTTATGTGGTAATGACATGGCAATGATGTGACGCGAGTGTAAATCACTCTCCATCATGTGACTGGTTCTTACGTTTTGGGGTAAAAATAGTTTCACTTTTTTATAGTTTAGGTGTGTAATAGGACATTATGATAGTTTAGGTGTGACCTACACTTTTCGTGTATAATTTGAGGTGAAAACGATGACTTTTCCTTTGTGATGATCGATGCATAAGTTAAGATTCTATGGTACTAACTTGAAATGGTTTAGTCCTGTCCTGCTCTTAAAATTATGGCTAGTAATCGATAATATCTCGCAATCTCTTAAAATTTATGGCTTTATGCCTTAGTATGAAAATTAATAGAGTACAAAAAAAATTATATAGATGATATCAATTAATTCTTCATAATTTTAATCATATATATGGTTTTGTTTAGTTTAGGTATTATGATCTTTATATTTAATTGCCAAAAGAAAAGTGGGCTGATGAAATAAAAAAATAAATTACAGAGGAAACTGTTTTGTGTGTATAGTAGAGAGAAAAACCTTTTTTTTTTTAGTTTGAGGAAGCAGTGGAATTTGGTAATCTGTTGAAGGAATGCCAATGGAGTGTGACCGTGCCATCCCTCTTTCTTCAACTCTATTTCCTACAAAAATACAAATTCCTTTTAATATCAGTACATACTATAATTAGTATTATTATTAATCCAATGCAATTCATTGCGGAATTTGATTTGAAAAGAAAAGTCAAAGCAATAAAATGGAAAAATTATGAGTATAGCATCAACTCTTCTTTTACTTTACTTTATGAAAGACTTTAGTCGATCCCTCTAAACTTGTTTCAAGATTTCACTTGAACCCTCAACGGACCTTTATACTTATTGAACACTTTCACCTTCGTGAATTTGGACCATCTGAATATTTTTTTGACAATTAACTAAAAGTACAAAACGTGTGCAATATACTCGCACTGACGTGGCAATTTGACGAATAAATTATTGACATGTGTCATGTGAGTCAAAAAATTAATTTAAAATGTACTACATAATTAAAAAAAAGAAAATTATTTTTTAAATTAAAAAAAAAAACATCTGTAACTCACCTTGTTTCTTCTTTAAACACAAAACCCATCGGAGCTTCACAAAGCTGGTCACTACCATCTCCGTTTTCCTTTTTTTCTTCTTTATACACAACAAAGATAGCAAGCTTCAGATAACCAAAAGGAGAACAGGTTAAACGTAAGGTGGGATGATGCACCAATTCAAGGTTCTCAATATTCCAACTATAGAAGCAAAATGGGTCATCGTCTTTTTTACACTCTGTTAATTCCTGCACTTTTTTTTTTTCAAAAAATAGTTCTTTTTTAATATTTTATTTCTTTTTAATTTTTTTAAAAGTAAAAGAATTTCTGAATGAATTAATTAAATTTGCAAGAAAAAAGAAGAATATTTTCGTCACTTAAATATGCTCGTCTTCATTTTCGGTCACCTCCGAACAAACATCGTTACTTAAATTGTTCATTTACCTGCGAGCAAATATCGTCACTCAAACAACAACAACAACAACAACAATAAACCCAGTATATTCCCACATAATGGGGTCTGAGGAGGGTAAAATATACGCAGTTCATACCACTACCTCCGAAGAAGTAGAGAGGTTGTTTTTGATAGACTCCCGGCTCAAGACAAAGGACCGTAGACAAACGTCGCAAGCATACACATGATAAAAATAATAGAGATACAACAACCACAAAAATAAAGTCCATTAACCAACAAAGGACACCCCCCTCCCCCCAACCCTAGCATTACCAACCAAGCTATACCAAACTCGCTTAATTACAGCCTATGACTTGACCACACCCCTTAACCCTCTATCCTAATATTCTTCCTCCAAACCTTCCTATCGAGGGTCACGTCCTCAGTGAGCCGTAACTGCTTCATGTCACGTCTAATCACTTCTCTCTACTATTTCTTCAGTCTACCCCTACCTCGCTTGAAACCATCCAAGGCCAACCTCTCACACCTACGAATGTTAAACCTCTCCAGTTTGAGCAAATATCGCTGCTCAAACTAAAATGCAAATCCATATGTTTATTAAAACTGATATTATAGAATTCGATAGGATTAATTAGAATCCTCTTGATTCTCTCGCCTGTATAAACTATGCAAGAAAAGGCAAAGGAGCAAAAAAAAGTAACGATAATGATAGAGGAGGAAAGAAGAAGGTGTACAACGGCAACGGTGGCTTACTAGTGGTATGGTGAAGGAATCTAATGGCATAGAGGCAAGAAAGAAGAAAGATTTATTTTTTCTCCACAAAATGTCTAATCACATAGGCAAGGAAGAAGGAAAAAAAATTCTCCCCAAAATGCCCTTCTCACGCTCCTCTCAGACGTGCACCACACACACTATGCCACATAAGCAGAAAGTGTTTAAATGGTTCAAATGTGAGATAGTAAAGGTATCCAATAGGTACAATGGTAAGTTGAGCGGTCCAAGTGAAATTTCGAGATAAGTTTAAGAGTTTATCGATAATTTAAGCCTTTATGAAAAGAACCTTACATATCTTGTCAAAACCAGTAGAAAAATAAACTAATTTGATCAATAAGCTCTATCATTCCCTGGCTAAATATGATGTTGTTATAAGCTCTATCATTCATCTCATAATATTTATGTATATTCTTCTTGGTAGCATTGGATGTTGTATTGCTTCATAAATTTTAAATTTTGAATCTTCTTTTAAAGTAGAGAACAAAAAAGTACCTTAAAAAAAAAAATCAACAAAATTACTTTTGACCACCAACTTCAAGTCAAATGCGTGAAAATCACGCATTTAAACATCATAAAAAATATGTTCAGTAGGCACATTTTAAAGATAATTCAAGTATTCAATAGGTAAAAACCTTAGTATAAACATTTATATTAAAAACTAGACATCAAAGGCCGGTGCTGAGCACGGGCCCAATATATATTATTTTTTATTTTAATTTATGCGACACAAATATAATTTAGATAATCAATCGTTAAAATAATTTAAATTTTTAATTATTGTGATTTATAATACTTTTTCTTATATTCCAATTTAAGTGACACTGATATAAGTTCAAAAGTCAATCGAATATTTTATATATTTTATATTTTTAAGTTGTTAAATATGTGATTTATAATGCTTTTAGCATAATTTTTCAATAAGTTATGTTTTCCTCTGTTTCATCCTAATTTTTGTGGCACTAATATAATTTCGATTGTCAAACAAATATTTTCTGTTGACATATCATTTTGTGTGTATTTTGTCTTTTTTATGAAATATTATAAATTTTTTAATCTTTAGATGACCATAAAAAATAATTAGGGTGATATAATAAAATCAGGATTGAAACAATGAAGCAAACATGTCTTAAATAACTTATAACAACTAATTAAAAGTGATAAAACAAAATTATTATAAAAAAATACATGTGATTTTTTTTTTGAATGGATCTCATATAAGACATCTAATTAATTTAAACATCGAGAGTTCATTTATCATTTTATGTTTATTTTATCTTTTGATTAACTATTATTAATTTGTTAATACTTAAATAACTTATAATAATTAATTAGAGGTGATAAAGTAAAATTATGATTAAAGCTGCTGACGAAGGTAGTACAAAACATCAAGAGTTAATTTATTATTTTATTTTAATTTTATCTTTTTTTTTCAAAATTAATGACCGGTGATATGATAAAATCACGATTGAAACAACAAGCAGACGTGTCTTAAATGACTTATAACGGTGATATAATGAAATTAATATAAAAAATGCTTGTGAAAAAATTAAATAGGTCTCATATAAGACATCAAGTAGAAATAAAACGTCAAATTAATTTATCATTTTATATTCAATTTATTATTTTTATTAAATATTATTAATTATTTTATACTTGGATGATCTATAATGATTAATTAGGAGTGATATAGTAAAATAACGATTGAAGCAGCTGAAGCAGGCAACACAAGGAGGTACGTCAAAGAGGTGTCTGCTTATTGCCCTTTATAAGTAAGTAAAATCGAACAAATTTAAAGGTTTAGCGTATGTATTTTGTCTTTCCTTTTTATATCATCCCAAATTAATGGCAGTTTGAAGGAGTATTAGGCATTTCTTTGCAAAAAAAATAAAAAAAAATACTCTTTAAGAAATCTACTATCATATGAATGTGATAAAGGGATAATTTCATATCCTGATAATTTTAATATTTTCCTCTGGAGAAACTAACAGCACAAATCATTTCTACAAAGTGAATATTGTATAAAAATCTGTAAGAAAACAACTAATCAATGATGAGTAACCAACAATAGTTGTAGTTAAGTGGAAACTACTTCTTCCTCATTATTAAAGGCTTCTAAGCTCAGCTTTTAAAGTGACATCTTTTTTCGGGAATTCGAATTAAATTAAACTCTAAAATAAACATCAAACACTGAAAGACAATAAAAAAATTAAAGATGACTATAAATTTACCTCTTTGATTGGTTGTTTCTTCTATTGTGCCTGTTCAACTTTTGCTTCTCTTTGATGACTTTTCATTACTATATATTGAGAAGAGAAGAAATACAAGCACTGAAAATAGTACTCCTTCTAATTCAAAATAACTGAATTTCGAGTTATTTTTTCCGTTCATTTTTATTTATCATTTTTTTTGACATAATACACCTATTAAAAAAGTAATAATTAATATAGTAAATTTACAATATTATCCTTATTAATTGATGTTTAGTAATATTTATTGAAAAATAATTTAAAAAATAAGTAATTAATGTTAAGAGTAAAATATGATTTTTTTTCGATTCTTGATTTGTCAAAAATGACAAGTGAAAATGAAAATTGAATTAGAAAAATAATAACAAGTAAATCCGAAGAGAGTATTTTTTTATGTCCAAAATAAGTGAATTATTCATTTTTCAAGAGACATGTTGAAAATTTCTTTCAATTTTACTCTTCACTTATACTTTTACTTTTAGGTTATGAGTTTCAAGAGATTTAATTGACTTTATTTTAATGTGGCTAAAATTTGATGAGTAAATAACATCTAAAAAGATAAAAATAAAAAGTAAAGTATAATTTATGTACTAATTTTTTTTTCTCTTTATAAGTGTGTACTGAGATTTTCCATCATTTCGAAATCGATACAATTTGGTTAATTTTTAATTTTTTTAGTTAAAACCTCATATAAGAATCATAAGTAGAAGTTATAACACGATGCTATGCATATTTGTAGAATTTTGACAAAAAATCTTTGAATAGTTTTATAGTTTAATATAAAGATAAATTTGTAGAATTTACAGTAGTGTAAATTTAACTAGAAAACAAAAAGAAGAGAAATCAGTTGACTCAAGTCAATGAGTGGATGCATATATTTTATCTTGATATTTTTTTTTATTTTTTTTTTATATATATTTTATATTGATTGCTAAAGGAAAGTTAGGTGAAAAAATTAATATTAAAGTAGTGTAGTTGAGTAGGTTCTCTATAATATTCACGTACAGTTAATATAAACATCACAACCACCAAAGTATAAATCTACTCCCTCCGACTTATTTTTTTCGTCTCATATTAATTTATCATTTTATTAAAAAATTATTATTTTATATTAATTAATCACTTTAATAAATTTAAAAAGCATTAATTAAATTTTTAATATATTATTTTTTTAATTTATTCTTTTTAAAAGTGTTCATACTTATTTGTATAATTTTTGAGAAGTTCTTTTTAAAAAGTGAATTAGTAAAATTACCTTCTTATTTATAATTTTTAATCACAGTATAAAATAAAATGTGTCGAATTAATATAGGAAGGAGAAAGTATATTAATTGTCAAGGTCATTATAAATATATGTTTCTTATCTTGAAGGTGACGACAACGTCTAGTTGACGGCAAAGAAAGACTCGACATTTAGGCGAGACACCCGATTGTGTAGTACATAGTGGGTTTAGTACGCTCTGCCCAAACAAACATTCATTTTTACTTGTCTACAACACTAAATATAAATTTCTACTTTTATTTGTTTGGTCTAAAAAAGGCTTAAGTCATCGATAAGATCCTAAATTTTTTTCAAAATTTCACTTAAACCCCTCAACTTATACTTGTACCTATCAGGCTCCTAACCCACCTGAAATTTGATCCACCTAAGCCTTTTTTTTCCACATGACACATCACGTGGTATACACTCATTATTGTGGACGCGTGAGAGGCGATTTTTTTGCCAAATTTTTGCTTTTTTTTTTATTCTTCTTCTCCATTTTATGTTTTTTAAAGATGAGAACCATCATCTGCCACCATGTTTGTCGAAAAAATGGAGACCACCACCCCATCCCCACCCACCTCATTGTTCTAAAAGATCTTCTTCCCCAACCAAGCAAAGACTGAGACATATAGAAAAAGAAGAAGGAAAACAAAGTTGAAACAAAATGAAAAAAGAAACAAATCCTTAAAAATCATTTTCTCGATTATGAGATGAAAACTATCAATTCTTTGGTTTTAATAATTTATCAATTTTTGTGTTGAAAATTAGTACTTTTGTGAGCTTGTTCAGTGAATTTTTCATTGATTTTTGTGTTGAAATTTTATGTTATTGTTGAGCGTAAAATGAAAAAGATATGCATGAAGATGGCGGCGATGTTGCCTGTGAAACTTCCTCCGTTCTTCATTGGTGTGTTTTTGACTTTGTTGGATTTTTTTTTTGTGTTCTCGCTGCAGGTGGCGATGGGGCGGGCGAGCAAGGAACCATGAATGAAGGTGGCAGCAATGGTGGGGAGTGGGATGGTGGGTGGGTGGGTGGGTGTAGGGGAGGGAGGTTGAATTATAAATATTTTTTTTGACTTATAATTTTTTTTTTCTAAATTCATATGTCACATGTTCTTCTTTAATTGGTCTTTTTTGCCACGTCATGCGAGTGTGATACACTCCCTTTATACTTGTGGCTGATTATTGAAATAGTGTCTAATTGATACACAATTTGAGTGGTTTAAGTGTTCAATAGGTATAAGTCTGAGTTGGGGGGTTTAAGTAAAATTTCGAAACAAATTTAGGGTCCTATCGATGATTTAAACCTTTACAAAGTGAAGATATAATTTACTCTTTTATTCTATTTTATTATTTAAAAAAAGTATTTATGATTTCTTAAATGACTTGTAAAGAAAAAAGTGACGACTTATATGAGATGAATCGAAGAAAATATTACTGTAGCTCCAAGATGACTTAAAATTAAGTAGCGACCAAATATTAAAGTTTTCCTTTTCAGACTTAATTTCAGTGTCGATAGTCAAGGCAAATTAATTGTAAAATACAAGTAGGTGAAGGACAATCAAAGGCATTTTAGTTATTTTGTCAAAATTCATGTAGTAGTTACTTTTTTTATGGCAAAATTTCACATATAGACAACTTAGATTTCTCCTAACTAACTTCATGGTCTAAGTATTACTAATTGCATTTTATAGACATTAGTTAGTGATCACATGTAGTTAGGCTTCATTTATACAATATAATTAATATTAATTTAAAAGAAAAGACTGAGTAATTAATATCCATTATTATCTTCAACTTCACCCAGTATTCTCCTTCTATCTATAATCTACAATCTCTATCTCTATCTCTATTATATTAAAAGTGTGATGAGCCTTATAAATCATGCTTGAACTTTTTGCCTTTTATTAAAAGTCTCTCCTTTAGACAAAATCGTCTTTTCGCATATTCTATTTAAATTACACATCCAATAAACTAATATAAATTTTGGAAAAACAAAAATCCTATACAAACCCCAACAAATCAATATGTTTACTAATCACGTGTAAAAAGGATTAAAAGAAAGGTGTCCTACTGAAAAACTAAATTATATATAACTAATCTTATTCTAACTAAATTATGACAAAAACGTTCTATAATAATAATAATAGTAATAGTAATAATAATAATAGTAATAATAATAATATTAGTAATAATAATAATAATAATAATCTATAATATATTAAAAGTGTGAAAACCATTCGAACTTTTTGCCGTTCATTAAAAATTTCTTCTTTAGACAAAATCGTCGTTTCACTATTTTCTTAAATAATTATTTAGTTATATTTATAATATTGTCTCCTAAAATATATGGGGATCAAGAGTTTAAAATATATGGAAAGATTTTTTCTTAACTTAAAAATCCTAAATTTATGATAAGAGATAATTTTAATTAATCATAATTTTACCTTATATAAAAATTGTATCTTATTAGAACTATACTCACGATAAATATTAGCACTAATTTCAGAAGTAGAAATCAACCTTTTTTTTCCTTCACAAGAGTAATAACTTTGGAGTAGTATCTTTACTATTATTATTGTATTCATATTAAAGATGAGGCCTAATTAACTTAGATTTAAAAGGAAAAAATAATAACAGAATAAGTAGAAAACTTACTATAATAGTATTTATATTAGAAAAGGTTTAAACTTTATTAATATATTTTTTTTTTTCATATAATTAATTATTCCTAATCAAGTGAGTTCTTTAAGCTATATTTATATTGTTTTATAGCATCTGATAATTTTTTCTTGGTTTAGTTTATTGTTTCTTTTGTTTGATTGAAGAGATAAATTTTCTTGTGATTTGAGATAAATTTTCTAAAATTTTAGTATATTCTTGAAATTTACAACAAATAAATTATCATGTAATTTTATAGATATATAATTGTTAATTGAGATGTGTTTTAGTAAAATCTTGATAAATCTTATGATTGAAGAGATAAATTTACTTGAGATTTGAGGTGAGTTTTTTAAATTTTTAATACATTCTTGACGATTAAAATCTTATTAGTATTTATGATTAAAGAGATGAATTTGTTTGTTATTTAAGGTAAGTTTTCTAAAATTTTAGTATATTCTTGAAGTTTACAATAATAATCTATCATGTATTCTTGATTGACAATTGCTTTCTGAGATTTTTTTTTGAAATATTGATGGTAACTATAATTGGAAAGACAAATTTGTTTGTGATTTGAGGTAAGCTCTGAAAAAAATTTGTATATTTTTTTATATTTACAAAAATATCATGTATATTTTATAGACAATTGTTAATTGAGAAGTTTTTTTTTTTGTGATTGTAATTGTAGTATGTTCTTAAAGTTTAAAATAATAAATTATCATTCATTCTTGATAGATAATTGTTAATTAATTTTTTTGTGTGTGACTTTTGTTAATGATGATGCATTTACAATTAATAATTTGAAATCGACTTATTTACAAATTTGAAAAAATTCTTTAAATCATTATATTCTGTCATAAGAAATTAGTTAGTCATTCTGAGTCTATATGAATTTCGTTTAAAATTTAATTATATGCAACTTTTTCCAATTATGAATAAACTATGAGATCTGACATGTGATCATTATTTTTAACAATAGACTCTTTTGGTTTATTGGTACAAGCTATATAGATATAACGAATTTTTTGATTAACAAGAGAGACACGTACAAAGCACGCACACCACTTTTTAAAAAGTGATTCAAACTTGTCATTCATTAAGATTTTGAAATAAACAAAATTATTTTTTTCACTTTTTTTCTTAAATAATTATTATTGCTTATTATATGAAATATTAAGTATATGAAATTAATTAAAGTTCTTGTTGATTTAGGTATACCTTGTATAGAAAAAAATTCTATAAACCAAAATAACTACAAATTTAGTCTAAAATTTGATATTTTACAAAATAAATATATTAAAATAGGGATTCTATATAAACGACTATCAAACTTTGCCTAAATTGACTATATTTTAATACAAGTTAATTTGGTTTAATAATAAACCCAATAAATTAAAGTTGCAAATTTACCGTAAATATGATTAATAATTTACACCAATTTTTTTAAGTGATTACTGAATAATATAACGTATACACATGAATTTCATATATATATATATATATATATATATTGTTAATTAACGTAATACGCTCTTATGTCTTTTATATGATTTGTATGAATATGTTAATTTTATATTTAAGTGTTTTTCATATTAAATAAATAAATTAATTTATTCTTAATTCAAGCATATTTTCTTTTACAATATCAAAGTGATTTTGTTAACTGAATTACTTGAAGTGAGGTATACACGCGAGGCACGTAAGATACGACTAGTATATTAAAAGTGTGAAGACCCTTAGAAAAGTAATTTAAACTTTTTGTCCTTCATTAAAAGAGTCTTCTTTAGACAAAATTATTTTTTTCACTTTTTTTTTTAAAATTTATTATTTAATTATATTTTATTATGTTAACTAGACTTTCAAAAATATATGGGACTCCTAAAATATATGGTAGGAGGATTAATTAATATTTTTCTTTCTACTAGACTTCCTAAAATATATTAAACTCCTAAAATATATGGTAGAAAAATTAATTAATATTTTTCTTTCTACTGTTCAATTAGAAAAACACTCCTAAAATAGAATTTTATTAAGGAAATACTTCTATAAATATTGAGATGTACGGTAAACTAGAGAACAAATCGGTTTGTCTATTGGGAGAATATACTTGATGCTCATCTAACTTGATTTGATTTGCATGTCTAGATTGGTGGATGCTAAATTTTCTAACCCTCAACTTGTTCATTGTATTTGTTAGCATAATAGAATTCAACATGTGTGTGTATATATATATATATATATATCTTCTTTGTTTTCATTCAAAATCATTTTTTAGAGTCAAAATTTTCGCTCAAACAAGAATTAGTTAGATCAAAATTAAAGTTTTGTGATCACAATTATATATTTTTTTTATAGTTTACAGGTCGTAGATGAATGTCGTTTGGCTTTGAAGAATTTCTTGTGTAAAGGTCAGGTTTAATTGTATTGTTTTGATATCTTTAGTATCTTATTTTTATTTTAATTTACAAATGCAAGATGAATGTGGGTCGGCTTTGAATGTTTTCTTTAGGTAAATGTTAGCTTTAATTGTATTATCGTAATATCTCTATTAGTTTGTTATTTTGTGGTAGTTTACAATTCGTAAATGAATCTCGTCGGCTTTGAGAAATTTGTGTGTAAAATTTAAGTTTAATTGTGTTGTTTTGATATCACTTTTATCGTATTATTTTATTACAGTTTACAGGTGATAGATAAATGTTGTTCGGCTTTGAGGATTTTTCTTATGTAAAGGTTAAGTTTAGTTGTATTATTTTGATATTTGTATAATCATATTATTTTGTTATTGTTTACAGGTGGTAGATAAGTGTGGATGACTTTGAGAAAAATTTTGTGTGTACAAATTAGATTTAATTGTATTATTTTGATGTCTTCATCATTGTGTTGTTTTGTTGCAATTTACAGATGGTAGATGAATGTCGATCGACTTTTAAAAATATTTTTGTTAAAGATTATGCCCAATAATGGTCATACACAATGACACAGTGTGAAGGTTTATTTGAAATAGAAGAAAATGATTGTTGTTTTTTTCTTAAAATATCATTGTACGTTAAAACTATGGATATATCGAACGATCTAATTCAACAAACCGAAGGCGCAATTGTTTGTGTTGGACAACAGAGTTGTAACGAAAAAAATTCAGAACGGAGAAAGATATTTTCAAAAGATTGTGTTCGTTCGATCTGGTTAAGTCCATATTTTAAAGAAGTTGAAGAAAAATGTGTGGATATAATTTGTAATGTAACGAATATCAACATAGCTATAAAATAGAATTACAAGGATAAACAACAAAACTGCACAACATACTCTCAATCCTAATTTAGTTCTGCATAAGTTGTGTTTAGTTCCAATCTTAATGAAAGCCAATTGGTGACCAACACATATAATTCAAACAACACATATAAGAAAAAAAACGCAGATGTTATTTACAACTAACATAATTAACAAGTCATGCCTTTGTGTTCTGTCTGTATGCCTTTTATAGAGATCTACTTTTTAATGTTTTCAGGGACTATGTAGTCCTTACTGATTAGCTATATGTACTCTCGCATCGGCTTCATGATATCACTCATGACTAATGAATGTTCTTTTTTGCTTCATAAATGGTGCATAGAAGTTATTGGGTATTCTTATAGCAATTAGTAACCACCACTTATAACTGAAACAACACATATATTTCAAACACAGATGTTATTAACAACCAACACAGCTTATTTTCAAACACACTGGCAAACACAGAAATTATCTCTGTTCCGATTAAATATGTTTCTAATGACATACACAGAATCATACTTTGTCCATACAAATAAACCTCAAGAAATAATTTAATACCAAAGAAAATACAGAAAAACATAGTACACAGAAAGCAATGCTAATAATCCAAACAGTCTTGGTTTAAACCTAGAAACTATGTTGCTTGGATCCTGTGAAAATCCTGGTGTCACCATACCCATATTGGATCCTAAAAAAAGAATAACTTTTCAAGGATCTGACACACTCGGTGACATATTTTAACGATCCGATAAACAGCTATAAGAATACCCCTATGACTACCTAAGCCTACGAAATTCTTTCCTTAGTTTTTGGTGTGAATCTACCTCATAGTAGCCATTGAGGTTCCTGTTTTTTCTTTTGTTTCACTCCCTCAAAATGACAGTCAAGTAACTCTCTTAAAATACCTATCCACCATTTAAGAGCTTCATTAAGTATATATCTATCGTGCCTTTCAAAGCCTTCTCGAGCCTTCTCTAGTCTCTGCAATCATGTAAGTGTGTCTAGTGCATCTGATAATATTTGGCATGATTCCTTTATAAGTTAGGCAATAAACAACTTTATAAGTTAGCGGTGACTGAATATTGGGAAACCAATAATCATACTCAAAAGAAGAAAAAATAAGTTGAAAAGAGTAAATAATAATTAGTTGAAGACTTCTATTGATAGTTGGTAAAAATTTAAAAGATTATGCGAATGAATTCAACTAAAAAGATACCATAAAACGTGAAGGTTTGTAGATAAAGTTAAAAGAAGGAAAAAAAGAAGTTAAAAAAAAGGTGAAGAGATAAGACTTCTATTGATAATTAAAGACAGTAAAACAAGAAAAAATGTAGAAGCAAGTTAATTATTCTAGTTAATAAAAAGTAAAAAATCAGTTCTTAACTTTAAAAAATATATTAACCATATATAACTCCTTAAATTATGAACAAATTTTAATATTTAATTATTAAAATAAAAAAAAAATATTGATACTTTAACTTGCCGTAATTACCCAAATCTTTAATTAAGAATGATAAATGTTAAATGCTAAATATAAGGAAATAATACAAATAATAAATATTAAAAAATTGATTTTCAAAAATTTATTTAAAATATGTTTTTCTCAGAAGTTGTTAGAGCTTGTAATTATTTCTCAAGTCTAGTAATTATTGAAAAGTTATGCTATAATTTATAATTAACAATCTAATAAGTCTATTTGAGATAATTTTCATTTAATATATCTAACAACTTGACTTAATACTAATTGGACCTTTCTTCGCTTAATAAGCTAGCTTAGTATAACCTCAGCATCTTCTTGCTTATTATTCAACACAAGACTTCATACAATAATTTATAAGTATAAGATATGAGTAACTTGACTAGTTATATTGTTTATTTCTTGATTGATAATTACACTCTATTCTTCTATCCATTGAAACTAGAGACAAAAAGGATGATTGGTGAAGAGGACAATTCCATATCGTGAATTAAAAAGAAGCATACACCACATTGTCAAATTCAAAGTTTAAGTAATAAAGGGAGGTCACACAATTGTGAGAAATTATGTTATGTAAAATTATTTGTCCTTTTAATGATTAGATTGAAAAAAAAAAATTAATTAAATTATATATTTTGTTCACTCATCCTTGTTCATATTTGACTTGAGATATCTGTTAAGGTAAAATATTTAATAAAAAGGGTAAAATATACACAAATTATCTCTTAATTTTAAACTGAACAAGTAAAATTAAATAATTAATTTTAATAAATTAAATAACTAAAAATAAATCATTATTTTTAATATACTGGACAAAGACAAAGACACTAAGCTAAATCCTACCCCATCACTTGGCCATCTCCTATTCGTATCGCCAGATCGTAACTTATGATAAAAATATTTTAAATGTAATATAATCATATATCTTTCTTTTAGTAATCTATAAAAAATATCAGCGTTTAAGTTATCAGAGAGTACTCACAATTACGACAAATTATATTATGTCAAACTAATTATCTTCCCTTTCAAAAATTAGATTGACAAAAAAAAAAAAAGTTTGATAAGCAATAGCATTATATTCCTAGATACTCCCTCCGTCCCATTTTACCCGTCTCAAATTGGGATGATACAGCTATTAAGAAAATAATAATTGGTAATATAACTTTACCATTTTGCCCCTCTTAATTGTGCCTTGTTGTTAGATCCAATATTGATGGATGACTAATATCAAAGCACTATTTATATTTTTAATGATACTCCTCTTTGCAACATTTTTCAAGAATGTTAATAATAAGGAGTAATTAATTACACTAAGGATATAATGGAAAGAAAAAAAATTATCTTATCTTAATAAGTAAAATGGGACATCAAATTAAAAAATTTGAGACTGATAAAATGGGACTCAGGAGTATTTTACTTTCAACAGTACAAATAGAAAGTTAGACTGAAAAATTGATTTTAGAAGCTGTTCACCATTATGAGTAATTTAATTCACTGCATGCTTATTTCACGAATAAATAATTACAAAATCAAACATATTTTTCTTAATGCTTACGTCTTTTTGTGTGACGTAACCTCTTGCGTCTCCGATAAATGCATCAGTGGCTGATCTAACTTTTATACTAATTCTATTAGGGGTCTGCATCGATCGGTTCGGTTCAGTTTTATATGTTATTGGTTTGGTTTATTATTTTTTGGTTTTTAAATATGTAAAATCAATAACCAACCAATAAGATATTTTCTTATCGGTTTCGGTTTATCGATATTTGGTCCTTAACGGTTCGATTTTCGGTTTAACCGATAAGAAAATACTTATAAAATAGAAATAGTAACAATTAACATAGAAAAATGAAATCTTAATTACCACCAAAACCTACACAATGCATTTTAGTTTTCAAAAATCTTCAAACTTGAACTGAATGTTAGTTAGGAAAAAAATTGAATCCTAATTGTTGGAACCTATAAATGCTTCAAGCTTTTTATTACGATAACAACCGAACTTTATATTGTGCCTTTGTTGCACTGAATAGGTTAATGCTTTGTGAATCACTGAATTATGAATTAGTAGTGCACATAATCTATATACATACGCATATCTATATGTATATATATATATATATAGATAGATAGATAGATAGAGAGAGAGAGAAAGAGAGAAAGATTTAAATATATAACATAAATAGGGATAAAACAATAACTTAGTGTATCCTTATTGGGTTATCGGTTTAACCGATAACCCAATAAGTTAAAACTGATACCAAACCGTTTACTCAATAATTTTTTTTATAAAATCAATAAAAAATCGTTAACCCAATAACCTAATACCAATAACCCAATAACATTTTTATCGATTCGGTTTATCGGTCGATTCAATTTTTGCACATCCCTAAATAGAATTGAAAAAATTAAAATATAGTGCTTAAGATTTAAACTTGAAATTTTAAGATAAATTTTAGGACCTCTAAATCACTAATTCAACATCTAGCATTCAATTGGGGGTGGGGGTTTGAATTCTCTCTATATACAATTAAAAAAAATATATCTTAAATATACCACATAATTTTTTGTTAATGGGGTCAGTGAACACTCAGGCTCCCTTCTAAATCTGTCCTTGAATGCACTGGCCAGTATTCAGATATAATGCACGGACAGTATTCAAATATAATACACAGGTCAATATTCAATATTTATATCAAATCATATATACATAATAAATCCTATTAATAAAAAAACTAAAGCGTCATATATTTAGGAATAAAATGAAAAAAATTAAAGCATCACTTATTTTAAAATAGAGAAAGTACCAGAACCAACTCCAACACATCTACACCCAGTGCCAGCTCCATGCTGAAACAAGTAAGGCACTTGCTTTAGGCCTCCAAATTTTGGGGGCCTCGTATTTTAGAAATAACAAATAGATGATTGGATATAAAAATGTGAAATTTGAAAAAAGAAAATTATTTATTTTTAAATATTAAATGATATTTGAAAATTAGAGTTTGTTTGGACATGAATAGAAATTGAATTTATTTTTTAATTTTGTGAGTGATTTGAAGTGTGAATAAATTTTTTTTTCTTGATGTTTTTTAAATTCATGAAACAGTAGCAATTTTAAGTCCAATACTTATTTGAAATTGTTAAATGATGAGAATTTATAACAATATTGTCTTATCTTTGAATTTTTCTTAAAATATAATAATGTCTCTGATATTGTTTATTTAGACTTATTTTCAAAATTAAAAGTGTTAAGAAAAAGTAGTATAAGTAAAAAAAAAAAATACTCTAATCAACATATTCAGGGAATAAAAAGACTTTGATGCTTTTTCAAATTAGCAAACTTCAGAGATAGAGATATATTTCTATAATTTGTTACTTTCTCTTCTATTATTTTTATAAAATAGTGTTAACAGTTCCTATAGCAATTGTCTCAACAAAAATACGTTTTTAAAAATTCAAATTAAAAAATCTTATCTAAGATCAATAATTCTAAAGAAAGATTAAATGAGTTTACGATAATATCATTCAAAAAAAATAATTATTAAATAAATAGAAAATAAGAAAATTATCACTAATTTTGCATGTAAAAATGCTAGAAAAATAATTTTTTTCCGAGAAAAAAATTTACTTTTTTTAAATCTTAAGACCTTCAAATAATTTTTGACTTTAGGCCACTAAAATATTTGAGCCGTCCTTGTCTACACCATACGAAATAAACTACATCTTACAAAACTTTGAAGTCAACACCTTGACAATTAGTAAACACAGAAAAAAAATTATTAAAACAAATCTTACTAATGACAGTAGAACGTAATTAAATTACTACGACCATACCCGACGATGCTTCATATCTCTATATCTTTTTAAAATGACATTATGAAAAATATTAGAATTAAATATGTTTTTTTTTTTTTTTTTTGCATAAGGCGCCCAAAGAACAACTCAAAAGTTCATCATTCATCCGATTTCACAGGTCTTTCTTAATAAATTTTATTGTTGAAAAAGCTCTTTCAAATAATTTAATGAAAAAATTGTTTTGATAAATGTAACATTGAGGAAAAAATCATTTTGATATATAAAGTATGAGAACTTAAATCATTCTTCATGTCTCACTGTTTGACATAATGAGGAGTAAGCTGAGAAGTATGACGAGTAGCAAACATGAGATTCAACAATTGAGATAAGCCATAAGTATGCCCCAAAGTATACAAAAAGTTGCATAACACATTTAAGTTTTACAGGATTTCTATTACCTCTTAAATTCATTTTTTGTTTTTTGTATTTTTGTGCTTCTATTTGATGACGTGTCTGTCAAGTAACAGAATTTTTTGTGCCGACTTGACAACCATGTAAACACAAAAGGAGTACATAAATACAGAAAAAAATAAGTTTATGGAGTAATAGGGCCCTTGTAAAGTTTAGGCATGTCACTAAAATTTCAGGTACAATTTGGGGTACTTATGTCTTGATCTCTTCAATAATATATATATATATATATATATATATATAAAAGAGAATTAAGATAACTGTGATGTGACATGTCTCAATGACCTCCATTCACATTATTTTTTTTCTCATTTTTCTTTATTTTCTACTCAAAAGGTGTAAACAATATACTACCCTATTTATTCAGTGTGATTAATAATTATTTGTCACACCCCTTTTTCGTCCGGAGGATCGAGTCGAAGGGTTTTTTCAATTAAAGTGACGGTATTGAATAAAGATTAGTTTTTTTTAAAACATTTTCAGAGTCGCCACTTGAAATTGAATTATGGTGCTCCAAGTCACCTTATTGAACCCCTAATCAAAAGGGAATGACTCTTTGTTGGTTTGCGAAAACAGAAGACCGAATAAGAAATTTTGTTGACCGAGGGGAAGGTGTGAGGCACCCCTCGAGTCCCGTGGTTCAAGCACGGCCGCTTTTATTAACTATACTTAGCTTTAATTATTTTGATAAGTTATGTTAAGGCCTAAAATTCGCTCATTTTTATTATACCGAAAATATTTGTTTACACTTCTTATATTAAACAAATAGGTGAAAATTAATTTTAGAAAAATATTTGTCAAGGTGCATTATTGCATCCTTGAATTTTTAAATGTCTCAGAAAGATGCGTACGCCGTATTTTTAATTCAAACAAATATTTTAAACATGCCAAAAATTTATCTATCGCCAAAATATTGATTTATCTTATTTGTAAAAAATCATAGCAATTTATCTTTTCAAAATGTTACTTAATCTTAAAAGTGAACTAAAATAATATTTCATTTAAAATAATTAATTAGTTTAAATAATAGAAATAATAAAACCTTATTAATATAAAACTAATAAAATAATATAATAGTAAAAGTATAGAATAAAGCAAAGTGATTTATGTTATACTAATCTTGTCCACTAATTTATAAAATAAACTACACATATCTGTAAACATACACGCTTAATACAACTAACCCATTTTCTTTCAATAATAACAGTACCAACGTATAATGACGATTTTGGCAATTTATCATCGTTTTCGACGGGATCAAATACAGAGGGATCGACGGTGCGGAGCCATTATAGCCATAGATGGTTAGTCGTCGCTATGGCGATTCTGGCCTAGTCCGGAGTTGATGTTGCCGGATCCGTGAAGGAATTGACCGGAGAAGGCGCTAACTACGGGAAAGGGGGGTATTATCGCAGGAAGAAAAAAGGGAAGGGGGTGGCGCCGATTTGGTGGTTGACGGCGACGAGAGAGGGCGACAGATTTGGGAAAGGGGAAGGGGAAGGTGGTATCCCTGTTGTCTCGCCGGTAGGATGCGCAAAAGGGTGACATTAATGATTCTGGCGAGAACTAACCAGAGTAAACTCGAAAATGGATCAGTTTTGATGATTTTTTTTTTAGTTTCTTATCTGATTTTTTAAAGCACATGCTACATTCCGGTGAGAGAACGATTCTGACAAAGATAGTTTCGCAAATAAATTTCATTTTTTTTATATTTTTTTTTATCTCTGTATATACATGTCGATCTATTATACAGTAAAAGAAAATTAAAGAATGTGTTGTTACTTACTGTGTATACGAATGTGAATCTGTGTACATATAAATTAACTGATGAATATGTATGCATATAGCAGTGTATGAAATAATAATAGTGTTCATTTTATTATTTTGTTTAGCATATCGAAATCTAACATTCATATAAACATTCCATAATTTAATATACCATACATAATAACAAACAAATTCATATTCTGATTCCTAATAAAATTTAATACAGTAAGGAATGTAGGATTATAGAAGAACCTGTTGATGACTTAAACAAATACTACAACAAGAAACATTGTCACCGGAAATTTCAGAACGAAATTACAAAACTCGAATCACAACTCTTTCTTTCCTTCTTTCTCCTTCTAAGTTTTCTTTACTGTATTTTTCTCTTTGCTTTTTTTTACTTCTTTTTTTCTGTCTCCAGATGACTGTCAATGTACGTTCCCTTTTTCTGAAAGGGGGAAAAATCCTTTTATAATGGGACTCTTGGGAGGGAACAGTTATTATTTTAGGGGGGAGTAGTTATTTTTTAGGCCGATAGAGATAGGATTTAAAATTTAAAATAATTAATTAATAATTTTTATTTTTAAAATAGAAGATAATAATAATAATAAATAAAGAAAGAAAATAAATAATAATAATAATAATAATAATAATAATAATAATAATAAATATAAATATAATTAATTTTAATATTTAACAAAACATAATGAAAAATTATAAATAACCAAAATAAATATAATAAGATAATATTTAAACTACTAATTTATTTATTAAAATTTAGAAAAAAAAATATATTTTTTTGTAAATATCTCAAAATTAATTTTATTTAATTATTTAATTTTAAACTAAAAGTTTATTAAAAATAAAAATAAGAATCAAAATAATATATGTTCAAGTATATAAATATAAAATATTTAATATCGATAAGCAAGTTAAAATTTAGGAAGGGTCAAAAATCACGTCTCTACATTATTGTAATTAAGCTAATGAAACTGAAAAGTCCCCATCAACTTTATAGTCTGTCCATCGTGCCATCTCCCCATTATCAAATTTGAAAATATTAATTTTATTACATATTCAGAAAAATTAACAGTCATATTTAATTTTCTTAAGCATACCACTTTATTCTCTTAATTACACCCTTTCTTTTTCTCTGAATCTGTTTCAGATAGAATTCTTTATATATCAGGTAAAATGAGAACAAATTGAACATAGGCCTAATTATCTAAAGTGATTTGTTGGAATTTATTAGCACATGAAAAAGATATCCCATTTTACTTATAATTTAGGTAGTTAAATGGTATTTCATGCATCGTGCATGTGTTCTTTTTATTTATTTATTTTTGTTTTTATTTCTTCTTTGTTTATTATTTTATATTAGAAATGTTTTGAACTTCGTTTGTCTGTCTTTTCTTTTTTTTGAAAGAAAATTTTATTGTGATTTTCCCTAAGTTTTTGATGAATTTGAACGTTATTACCTGCAAGTTTGAACAAGTTATCAATATTTTATCATCAATTCATGGCGTTAATAGACAATATTTATTTGTTGCGCTTATCTACACATAGCGTACAAGTTATCAATAATTTATCATCAATTCATGGCGTCAATAGACAATATTTATTTGTTGCGCTTATCTACACATAGCGTACGTGATTGGCCATCGTCTGCTAGAGGAAAATAGGTGGATGAATAAGTCTATACTGTCCTTGAGATCATGAATTAATTTTGTTACTATCAGTATTTTGTGCTTTAAATCATGCTTTGAGTGATAAATAATTCAATGATCTTGGTATAAGTGCTTCACCAAGATGATACTAAATTGAAGAAAAATGAATTAATTTTGTTACTATTCTAAATTCATTAGAATTACACATTCAGAAAAAAAATTGAATTGAATAATAAAATTTCAGTTTCAAAAACCTCTCATTTTCGGATACCAAATGGAAGAAAAATGATGATTTTGCAAATTATTGGAGAAGTGGACGAAGCAACAAATGATTGGTGTTGTGAAGGCGAAGTTGCAGGCTGGCATCGACGGACCAATAAGTGATCCACATGGAGCATCAATTATTCAGTATCACCGACGTTTTTTTTTTTTTTTCTTTTTTTTTTCATTTTGGTGAATTATTCTTTTAACATGGTGAGCACATATCTAAAAGTACTGTCTTTATTTTATAAGTCTGAAAGTGTGAATTGTGTTTGAAATGTATCATTTCTATGTGGTACCTATATTGTTTGGACCTTTTAAAAATATTAATGTATTTTTTGAAAGTGTTCTACTTTTAAAGAATTCGATACATAGGCGTTTATATTTTTAAAGAGTTCAAACAACATAGTGTTGTATTATGTAGCCTCTTTTCAGATTTGATTTGTGCAAGTAATTTTAAATATACATATCAGTGAGATGAGTGTGTGAATATTTGTGGTAGGTTAAAATTGCATTGCAACGAAAAAAGTGAATATTCACTTTGGTATGTGTAATTGAAATTTTGCCAAGTGTGCCTGTCAAGAATGTGGATATCAGTGTGTAGTGTATACGAATATGTCTTGTTTTGTGTGTTTAAGGTGGCACTATGTGATTAATTAGTTTTGTTTCGCATCTTTTATTTTGTTATTTAATTACCATTTGTGAGATTATAGAAAATATATATTTGCAGAATATGAAATTAAGTGGTAAAATTTGGTGTTCTATCATAAAATTCTTTATCAAAAGAGTATTAAATATCAGTCAATGAGATTGGTTTGTACTCCAAAAAGTTATTAAGAGAAGACTAAAAGATTAGATTACTAGTATTAGACTTCTCCCCCAAAATTGGGCCATGTCATATGGGCACCTCAAGCCCACATGAACAGTAGGTCGACCCAATAACCCATCACCATCATCACAACGATCACAAGAGTCGGGTGAATCTCGACCATAAAATGAGATAGAAGAAAACATACCACAAGCAAATAACTTAAACAATTTCTAACCATTTCATTAGGTTCATCAATTAACCAGTATACCCAAGTCCACAATCATCCACAATACCCCAATACAACCAAAGTTTAGAAATGTATACGTCGGTACAGTCCCCCGACGATAGCCAAATCAAGCCAAAGATAAACTAAGTCTAAAGATAGGTGACCAAGGACGAATGTCTTCCAAAGAAAGGAAGCTCACCACTCCAAAGTCAATGCATGAAATGCTTCGATCATCTAATCACTGCGCAGGAAGAGACGAAAATGCTCTGGACCCTATGTCGAGTGGGAACATAGCGTCCGGAGATGGTTAGCGATTTGAACGTTAGCATGTAACTCAAGGATAAGGATAAAATAACACCATCATTCAACATCAAGTCAGTATATCATATTCAATCACATTCATAACCTTATTCACGCATATAGACTTATCACATGCTAATCAAGGGGACAAGTCTTATCAGCACTTTGGAAGCACTCATTCATCCTATATGCAATGTTGGAATTCAACCTTCTACACTTATATATTCAATCATTTCTCATTAAGCAGAAGACTTTAACCATATTCACATATCACACAGGCCTCTTTCAACCGTTCATTCACTCTTCTTGTATAATGTATTTTTGTTTTATTTAATTAAGGTTGAAATATTCTTAATATTTGTTAATCTCACTAAAATTTATCTTTTATTTTATAATTTTAATATTTTTGATATTAGGCAAGATCGAGTAAATTTAATACTCTTTTATCATTGCGCAAAGCGCGGTCAAGTTCCCTAGTTAACAAGTAATAGAGTTTTTTTTCAACCTCTTTATATGCGCTAAATCGTTACCTTGCGCTAATATATATATATATATATATTAAAAGTGTGAAGCCCCTTAGAAAAGTGATTTGAACTTTTTGCCCTTCATTAAAATACTCCACTTTAGACAAAATCGTCTTTTCACCTTTTCTCTATTATTTAAGTAATATTAAATATTGACTATATTATAAAAAAAAAAAAACTCTCCTCACAAGAATATAATTCCTTCTCCGCTATCTAAAAAAACTAATCATACCCAAATCCAAAAAAAATAAAAAAACAAAAGAATTTTCCTTCCATAAAAAAAAATAGTAATAAACAACGCTCCCTCCCCTGAAATCCCGAACATGAAATGAGAAAAATAGTGGTAAGAAAAAAAACCATCCCCCAACGTGTGAAACCAAAAAAGAAATATAATGATGAAAAAAATTGTAATTAAAAAAAATCCCAATTTCCAACATGAAACCCAAAAAATAATATATTAATAAGAATTCAAAAATCCTTCCCATCTTCCATCGAATTAAAGCTGTGTTAACAATTAATTTTAGTTATAGCTTCTTTTGATTTGATTATTTAATTTAAATAAGAATTCATAGTATTTAATACTTCTAAATCAATTAGAATTTTACCTTACATAAAAAAAAAATTCTACAATTCTATTTAACTACTATTTTGGATCAAAATTTACTAGATACATACCTCTACTTTTACTTTTTCTTCTTATTTTTTATTAATTTAAATTATCTTTTTTTTGTGTGTATTCATTGTTATCATCTTCTCCATCTTTCTTTATTTCTGTTTTCATTATTATATCTTCTCCATCTTGCTTTATTTATTTTAGTTAATAACGATTATATATAAATTATAACTAAATAATTAACAAAACAATGAATTCTCCTTTCTTTTTTGATAATCTCTTGTGCTTCTTTTTCAGTTAGAAATTTTTGATCAAAAATTGAAAGAAATAAGCAAGTTGCCACCAAATGAAGTGGTCAAAAACATCAAAGGTTTGTCTCTTTCTTTTTCTCCTTCCTTTGTTTAATTTTAGCTTTGTTTTGGTTATGTTATTTAATTATTTCCTTAGTATTATAGTTGAATCTTTAATTAAACTTGTTAGTTGAGTTCTAAATATAAGGTTATAATAAGCATTGAATCTTGATATGCATAACTTTTGTTTGAAAGATGAACATATAAATTTAGGATTATAGTTGAATCTTTCAATTTTGAGCTTTCTAATTAAGTTTGAAAGTGGATCAAGTACATTATTCATTGTAAATCGAATTTAATCTATCTACCTATTATTATAAAATTCTGAATATAAATGTTAGGGTTGAACGGATTAGTTGAGGAAGCTTCTGAAGAAGCTAACAAGCCTAAATAATCCAAACAAAAGGATAATTGTGTTGATATGAAATTGGAGAAATTGAAAGAAGAGATCGAGAAGATTAAAGAAAGAAAGAAAAGGTGAAAGAGAATAGCTCAAGGAAGGACTAAAGAGAATATACTTTCTTTATAAACTTTCTTGTGTTTAAACTAATATATGTGCTTTTTGGTTGACTAATTTTTACTTTGGATAATAACTAAAAGTCGTCCTAATGTCAAGATGCTAACAAATAAAAAATACAATAAACATTCTGAAAGACCATCATGCTTTTTATATTTTAAATAATTTTATAAAATTAAACTCACAAAATTAAGGTACACGCGCGAGGTGCGTATATCTAACTACTATATATATATATATATATATATATATATATATATATATATATATATATATATGAAACCATAGAGACTATAATTAAACAAACTTTAGATAAATTCTTCAGCCAGCAGACTCAAGATAAACATGTAGATGAACAACCTAGTACCAGTGCAGATAGATTAGTTCCAGAAGAAAATGAAGAAGACATAAATGACAATAACTTCCAAGATGCTCAGGACCCTTACGAAGACGATGACTCAGGAATGAGTTTCGATTCAATTGCCCTGCACAACTTGGATACTTAGTTGAGAAGAAGACAATCCAGAAGAAGACAAGACTATACTATTAAATAAAGTTGTAGGTGGGGATGCCCACTTTGTGTCCTGTAAATAATGGAGTCTGTAAAGGTCGAGTCAATGTCAGAGGTAAAGCTTCCTTTATCACTACTTTCCGTAAAGGAAAGAAAAACTGAGAAGCACGCGTCTGACAGAAGTCAAGAAAGACACAATAATGCATGTGACGATGGGGCCCAATGTGTACCCGGCTACGCATTATCGTGATCCTTTCTTATCCTTATCTTTAAAAGTGTCGGCTTCAAAGAATTAGCAGAAGTGGAAGCAACAAGCTCCACAAGTGCTATATATATATATATATATATATATATATATATATATATAGATAGATAAATAGATAGAGAGATAGAGATAGAGAGAGAGATAAAGGGCAGCCCGGTGCACTAAAGCTGTCACTATGCGCGGTGTCTGGGGAAGGACCCCACCACAAGGGTGTATCGTACGCATCCTTACCTTGCATTTCTGCCAGAGGCTGTTTCCAAGGCTTGGACCCGTAACCTCTTAGTCACATGACAACAACTTTACCAGTTACTCCAAGGCTACCCTTCATATATATATATATATATATATATATAAAGGAGGATTAGAGGCATGCTGATGTGGCATGCCTCATAGGCCAAGAAAGGTATTTATCTTTTTTATCCTATTTTTGAACTTTTTTCTAATTTTTTCTTGTTTTCAAAATTAAAGGATTAATAATATTTTACCTTATTTATTGAATATCATTAGTAATTATTATTAATAATTATTGTAGTTAAGATAATGGGAAATTGAAAAGTCCTTTATTTGTCCATCATCCCTTCTCCATTATCAAATTTAAGGATATTTATGTCATATTTTCTACCCTATTTGTTGATTGATTAATTAATTAAAATATATTTTCTACTCTATTTGTTGATTGATTAATTAATTTTAATTATTTTGAGTTAGTGGAGAGTTGAAAAGCTCCCATTCATCGTGTCATCTGCCGTTACTAAATTTGAGACGATTTATTGCACTGTATATTGTTAGAATTTGCATTGCTTGGGCATACATTGTTTCTTCACATTTCTTTTAAAAATAAAACTAACTTTTGTACACCTTCTTGTGGTTGTGGTGATGAATTCGCCATTTAATAATTTGTTTTATTACATGCGAGGACACTTCTTATAATGTTATTTTGGCTTTTTATATCCTTTTTCATTAAAATCAACTAATTATCATGTCATTTCTTTTTGTTAATTTTTTTATATGTATTTATGGACTTAATTTGTATTTATCTTCTTTTATTACTTGTGAGACTACTTCTTGTGATGTTATTTTGGTTCTCGATACTGTCTTTCGTAAAACTAATGAACTAATCGTTATGATTTTTCTATTCTAAACGTTATGCTTCTGCTCTCCCCTTTAATTAATGCTATTAATAAAGTATTTGATAGGATATTAAAAAACAAAAATGTAACTTAAGCCTTATGTTGCCAGATATATACATAACCACCTAATTTAGCTTCAACCGTCATTACCCAAACAAAAAGAAGTCTTCAGTAGAAAGAGGTAAACTATTTTAGCACTTTTTTTACTTTGCATAATGGAAAATCATCTTGTGAATTTTATGTATTAGTAAATATTTAATACCTTGGTTGCTTATTTGTAAGTGCTAGCTTCCCATCATATTCAAAGAAATCAATTTTTTTACGGGTAAAAGGTACATGCTAATGTTTTGCTTCTTACTCAGTATTTCATGAATTCTAATAACTCATGCTATGTCATCAACATAATGAAGCCTGGACATTGTGCATCAATTTCTTAAATATATGTTATTATTTTGGTTGAAAAGTATGTGCATTTGGTGAATTTTAATAATTCGTGCATTTGATAAATTTCAATTATTCATGCTATGCAATTTGCATCGAAGATCTTAGACATTTGGTAATATCTATCTCAACGATGAATGTATTTTCTAAAAATTATTATATCCACTTTCTAAATTCATGAATTTTAAATCTAATTAGGCATATGGTTGTCCGTGGACTATAGTCTTGTGACATATATTGATGCCTATGTCGTTATTTAAAAAAAAAAGAGAGAGATTTTACAAGTTAAATGATCAACTACCCTCATTGAAACTCTAGCATATACATAAAAATTAAGGACCAAAAATATATGGTAAAACAATATTTGAAATAGTAGAAACTGGCTATCAGTATTCAGTATAAATCATTTGATAAATTTAAGTAATGCTAAAAATATATACAAAAGAAAATTATAATATTTTTATTGCTTCTTTTTGTCTCCGGATGATTTTGTTCTCCAATTAAATTGTTTGCTCTTTTACTCCCTAACTATATTGGTACTTTCGTATTCTCTAATCAAAATGTAATTAATGTGTAATAATATCTAATGCCTCTTCATATCCTAAAATTTAATATGTTTTTATGCATTATTTCTGTAATATCTTATGCTCAAATTTATGTTAAAATTGAGAATATTATATTTTTATTACTTATCTTTATTATTAGAACGTTAAAGTAACAAAAAGAAACAAAATGATTTGCATTTTTAAAAGAAAATAAGTGATTATGTAGGTAAGTAACAACGAAAAAAAGTAACAAAAATGTTAAAGACTAAAAAGTTGAAAGAAGGAAAGAGGAGGAAAAATAAAACAAAAATCATAGATGAGAGATTCATTCATTAGATATTTATATATTACTAGTTTAGATATACGCGCCTCGCGTGTGTACCTTACTTTATTGAGTTCAAACGTTACACTAAATAGGATATTTGTCTAAATACACAGATAAATACAATAATTAAATTCAACATCTTTTGGAAAATTTATTTAATTAAGCCTAACTTTTACCAAAAAAAATTATTAAAGCCGACCGACATTCATCTACCACCTATAAACTTAACCTTTACACAAAAAAAATTCTCAAAACAGAAATATAAAAACAATACAATTAAGCCTAATCTTTACCTAAAAAAAATTCTCAAAGCTGACCGATGTTCATTTACCATCTATAAATTCATCTACGACATGTAAAGTACAACAAAATAATACAATAGTTATCACAAAACTTCAATTTTGATGGAAATAATTTTTGTGTGGGCGAAAATTTTGACCCTAAAGAATGACTTGAATGAAAACAAAGAAGATATATATATATACACGTTGAATTCTATTATATTGACAAAAACAGTATAGAAGTTAAGGGCTAAAAAATTAAGCATCCACCAATCTAGACATGCAACCGAATTAAGTTAGATGAGCATCAATCATATTTTCCCAATAAGTAAATTGATTTCTTCGGTAGTTTAACGTGCATCTCAATATTGCGGAGATTTTTAATAAAATGTAAAAGTGCAAATTACTTTTCAAAAATCCTTCACACTTTAATATAATAATGTAAACATAAATATATTCACATATATATTTACCACCAGAAGTTTCAAGTGGTTAATAGATCATCATTTTTGCGTTTGTCATGCAACAATGTAAACATAAATATATACACATATACATCAATTTGGACCATATTTGTGTTACGATTATTTTTATTTTTTTTATATTCAAAATGTTTCCTTACTTTTAAAGTCAAATCTTTACAAAATCATTGATTACATTCTTATTACGTACTTAAAACTTTTAAAAGTCTGGTACTTCTTAGATTTTTCTTATTCTAACAATTTTATATTTATTTCTAGATTTTTCAAATCTTCTTAAAATCAGATTTAATTGATTAAGAATTCTTAAACTAGTAAAAAAAGTATTAGTTGTCACTAATTTTGATGACTTCTAAATATTTAATTAATTTTCATCTCTTAAATTAGAAAAAAATAGTGAAATTCTGATGACATCTAATAAGGAAAAGTTTTACCATAAATATATTTAATTAGTTTTCAACTATTAAATACTAGGAAAAAATAGTGAAAAGATAATTTTATTTAAAGTAAAGATTTTTAATGAAGGGTGAAAAGTTTAAACAACATTTCTAAGGTCCTTTACTCTTTTAATATATTATAGAAGATAAAGTATGTATATGTAAACATCAAAATAAACTTTATTAATAAATAATAAAATGCAATCAAAAAATAACTAAATAAATAAATAGAAGTGAATATTTTATAGCTTCCGGGAATTCAATGAACAGTCGAATATCTCTTGGGGGTCGTTTGGTAGAATGTATAACTTCAATGCAAAATATAGTGTATTAGTAATGCTTGCATTAGTAATGGTTGTATTAGTTATGCATGTATTATTTTTTACACATTGTTTGGTTTGATGTATAAGAAATAATACATCTTACATAATTTCTACAAAAGAAATGTTTGTTTACAAAAATACCCTTCTTTGATTTTGTACACTTTTTGCAACAATTTTTTTTTGCCATCTCAAATATAATTAGAATTGTTGAACTAGTATATAGAGGTTTCGGATTAATTGCAAGACCTTCGTCTTTGCGCATGAAATATTATGCCAACGGATTAACATAGTCGAAACAAAAATAAAATATAAGACATAAAATTAAGAAATAGTCTCAATTTTTTTTTAATCTTTTTAATGACCCTTGAAGCAAAGCAAAAATATATTACAATTATTTAAATCAATTATTCATTGTTGTAGATTAAAATGGTGAGAAAAAAATTGTGAAATGTTTTGAAAAGATTCACTATTGCAAATTAAAGTGACGGGAAAAGGAATGGTGAAATATTTTGAGAGGGAAATTGAAGGGTATTAAGGTCATTTAATAAGTTAACGCATGTATTAAAGACTTTGCATTACTAATACATAGAAAATAGGTGGTATTAGTAATACACACCTTAATACACAATAGAGTATATAACTAATGCTTGCATTAGTTATACATTGACTAAAAATTATACCAAACAAGGTATTCATAATACACATTAATTAATACATGCATTATTTTTGTCAATACACTCTACCAAACGACCCCTTAGGGACGATGGTTTACATAACTTGGAGTCGACAAAGCGTGATTAATTTAATTTTTTTATCACAGTTGCTATTTGCCAAAAAAAAAAAAAAAAAACAAAAAAAACTTCCAAGCTAGCATGAGAATAAGACGTAGTTTTAAAACTGGATTCCTACTTTTGAATTATGTCAAACAATTAAAAAAATTTATTGACATTAGAATAAATGTAATATTTTAACTAAAATCGAAAGTGCAAGTTTTTTTTTTTTATTAATCGATACATGAAAGCATATTATTATTCAGGCAATATAAAGTAAACCTGTTAAACGGGCCGGGCCCGAACCGGCCCTACATATCAAACCGGACCGGTTTGACCCGGCCCGGTAAGCCCTAGGGCTTTAGGGTTCCGGGTTCCGGTCCGTTTTTTTTTTTAAACTGGGCCCGGTTAACCCGGCCCGGACCAACCCGATCCAGGCCCGCCGGTTAACCGGCCCGGCCCGGCATTAAAAAAAAAATAAAAAAATTTAATTATTGGGCCAAACTAGCCGTTGGCCCAACGGCTATATTACCGTTTTTGGGTCCAAACGGCTAGTTTGGGCCCATTAACTTAAAAAAAAAAAATAAAAAAAAAAAATATTTTTTAATCCCCAAAATAAATCTATAAATACCCTACAACTTCAAATCATTTCTCACACAATTTTTCACTCTCTCAAATCTCATTCTCTCTCAAATCTCAATTCTCAATTCTCAAATATTCAATATATTTAATTTCTTAAAGTGTTCAATTTAAATTTTTAATTTTTCGTTTACAAAGTACGAGCGGAAGTTTCTAAAGTCGCAATCTTCGGATACTTCCAAAATTTGGTATTGTCGTTCCATCTCTTACGTTTAATTTTTATTTATTGTATTAATTGTTTAATATTTAATTTTATTATATTTGTGTATTTTGAATATTTTTAGTTTAATTTAATTTATATTATGGATAAATTAAAAAACCTCGCTGCTAAAGGTGTTAGAAATTTTTGTCCCGGAAGCGGTAGTGGTAGTAAAAAGCGAATTACTAGCGGTAGAGGTAGTTCAAGTAATAGATATACCCGTGTGACTTCGCCTCCGGTACCGCTTGGTACACCTTTTGAGGAAGAAATAGGTGTAGGTGCTCACGATATGGATTATGTAGAATTTCAGGAAAATTACGGTATAGAAGAAGAAAATGAAGTAGATGCAGTTAATGTAGACGAAGATGATGAAAATATTGCTGAAACACCCGCAGTAGGACATGCTAACGTTAGATCTGAATCAGTTAATCTCCCTTCCCGTCCTCCCAGTGCCCCAAAACCCCGTAAAAGAACTAGTATTGCATGACAATTTTTTGAACGTATATCAGATATTGAGGTGCAGTGCAATATTTGTCAACAAAAATATAAGCATAGAAGTGGCGGTAAGCAAGGGGGTACGGGTACGTTAATGAGACATATAGCTGAAGATCACACTAGAGAGTTCAATATTGCAAAAGGTGGTGGGGATGTTGGTGGGTCAACGCAAACTAGAATGGACCCAACAACCGGTCAAGTAGCGAAAAAGTATAATAAATTGAGGGACAGAGAAGAAATAGCTAAAATGGTAGCTGTGGGTTGTTTGCCTTTTAGTTTTCCTTCTTCTGATGCCTTTATTCGTTATATACAAGCAATTTATAATCCTATGTTTAATGGTATTCCTAGAACTACTTGTCGGTCTGATATTTTTAGACTCCATTCACAATATTGTTTTTATTTATCAACATTCTTAAAAAATATTCAATGTAGATTGTCCCTAACTTCCGATCTTGGTCGTGCTGTAAATAAAAATGATTATTTAACCGTTACTTGTCATTGGATGGATAGTAATTTCATAATGCAAAAACGTATTCTTGCTTTTTTATATGATGAAGATCGGAAACATACTGGACAATTTATTGCTGATTCTATTATTAAAATTGCCGGATATTATGGTATAGAAAATAAAATTTTATGTATTGCTTTTGATAATGCTTCTAACAACAAGACTGCTATAACAAAAATAAAATCTACGCTATCTCCGCCCTTTCCTGAAATTTTTCATGTTAAGTGTGCATGTCATATATATAATTTAATTGTAAAAGATGGTCTTGACTTTTTTGAGGTTTATATTGAAAAAATTCGTCTTGCTGTTGGTTTTATTCAAGGAAATAATCGTAGATCTAGAATTAAAGAATTTAAAGTTAAATGTCAAGAAAATGGACTTGCACCGATTTTGATGCCTGAGGAAATTGATATTAGATGGAATTCTACGTATGAATTTTTAAAAACTTGTTATAAATATAGAATTCCTATTACACTAGCTTTTAACCAACATTGTGGTTCATTTGCTGATTCTGCTGATTGCATGCTACATAATTCTGATTGGGTTATAATTAATGATCTTGTTAAGTTCTTAGAAAAATTTTATGTAGCTACGGTTGAATTTTTCGGTGCATACTATCCTACTGTTTGTAATATTTTGGCATATATAGCCGATATTTCTGGTTTGCTCCGACAATATAAAGATAAAGAAGGTTATAAAGAAGCTGTTGGCGCTATGTTTACGAAATTTAAAAAATATTTCTTCCCGATTCCCCCTATTTACTTGGTTGCTGCTATGTTAAATCTGTGCATGAAATATAATCATATGTGTCACTTTAGTACTCTTATTTATACTAACTTAGAAATAAATACTAACCATGATTCTGAACAAGTACAACCTGATTTGTGGACGGCTACGACTGATGCAAAGGAGTACATAGAAAAATTATATAATCACTATGCTGATTTATTTGATTTAGCCGTACCTACAAATATCACTCCAACTGTCGCTCCTCATCCTCCCGAGGAGCCATCAGCTTCTAAAAGGCCGGCACATAGTGGTTTTCCTGATTCGTTTTATGATTTAACTTGTTGGAACAGTGTGGATGAGAGAGCTTACACATCAACTTATCGGGAAGAGCTGAAATATTATCAGCGGACGCCACCAGAGGATCGCAGACGACGGATCAACACGCTGGATTGGTGGAGGAATAATGAATCACAATATCCTGTACTTTCAAGATTAGCCAGAGATATCTTGAATGTTCCTATGTCAACCGTTGCATCAGAGAGCGCCTTCAGTCAGGGACGACAGCAGCTTGGAGACAACCGACACTCATTGGGAAGCAACGCAATGAATGTTTTAGTTTGCCTCAGAGATTGGATTAGAGCAGAAAGAAGAAACCAAGGAATGGAACCAGAGCCCAACGACGACCTCAAACTTGAAGAAATTATGACTTCACGGGAGAACTCAGCAGAATCAAGTCCAATGCATGGTTTTTCCCCCGTTGACTTCGACTACCCTATGCAAGTTCCAATTAATATTAACATGAATGAGTTGGAAAAAATGATGCATAATTTATAGATTTTTCATTCATGTAAATTATAAATTTTGGATCATTTTGCAATCAATAAAATTCCACAAATTCATTCACTCCTTAGTCGTTGTTTTTTATTTTTTTTTATTTAACGATTTATAATTTTAATATCTTCTATACAAGTGTATATTTAATGTATACATGTGTATATGTTTATATATCTTATATAGAAGTGTATATTTAATGTATACACGTGTATATATCTTCTATAGAAGTGTATATTTAATGTATACATTGTGTATATAGCGTATATAGTGTATATTTGACCGGTTTTTAACCGGGTTTGACCGGGTTTGACCGGGTTTTAGTGGGTTTGACCGGGTTTGACCGGGTTTTAGTGGATTTAAAGTATTACATATACATAGAATAGAGTGTATATATGTGAATAGATCTTCTAAAGATGTGTATATTTAACGTATACATGTGTATATATTTTATAAATTAGTATATAACTATACAAATATATGTTGTAATGTATATATATTGTAGTATATCTCATGTAACGTATTACATATACATAGAATAGAGTGTATATATGTGAATAGATCTTCTATAGACGTGTATATTTAACATATACATGTGTATATGTTTTATAAATTAGTATATAACTATACAAATATATATTGTAATGTATATATATTGTAGTATATCTCATTTAAAGTATTACATATACATAGAATAGAGTGTATGAATGTTAATAGATCTTCTATAGACGTGTATATTTAACGTATATATGTGTATATATTTTATAAATTAGAATATAACTATACAAATATATATTGTAATGTATATATATTGTAGTATATCTCATTTAAAGTATTACCTATACATAGAATAGAATGTATATATGTGAATAGATCTTCTATAGACATGTATATTTAACGTATACATGTGTATATGTTTTATAAATTAGTATATAACTATACAAATATATATTGTAATGTATATATATTGTAGTATATCTCATTTAAAGTATTACATATACATAGAATAGAGTGTATGAATGTTAATAGATCTTCTATAGACGTGTATATTTAACGTATAGTCGTGTATATATTTTATAAATTAGAATATAACTATACAAATATATATTGTAATGTATATATATTGTAGTATATCTCATTTAAAGTATTACCTATACATAGAATAGAGTGTATATATGTGAATAGATCTTCTATAGACATGTATATTTAACGTATACATGTGTATATGTTTTATAAATTAGTATATAACTATACAAATATATATTGTAATGTATATATATTGTAGTATATCTCATTTAAAGTATTACATATACATAGAATAGAGTGTATGAATGTTAATAGATCTTCTATAGACGTGTATATTTAACGTATAGTCGTTGTTTTTTATTTATTTTTATTTAACGATTTATAATTTTAATATCTTCTATACAAGTGTATATTTAATGTATACACGTGTATATATCTTCTATAAAAGTGTATATTTAATGTATATATTATGTATATAGCGTATATAGTGTATATTTGACCGGTTTTTAACCGGGTTTGACCGGGTTTGACCGGGTTTTAGTGGGTTTGACCGGATTGGGTTAAGTGGGCCGGTTCCGGGTGGGTTTTAATATTTTTACTGTGCAGCCCGGCCCGGTTAAGGCCAAACCCGGCCCGGAACCGGCCCGGAACCCGGTAAGAATGAGAGGGCCGGTTCCGGGTTGAACCGGCCCGGCCCGTTAGACAGTCTTAATATAAAGGGAAAAAAATCTTGACAAACAAAATTAAGAATTACTTGCAAGATATTCCTTTGCTTCTCGTTTATATAAGTAGTGAAAAATCACAAAAGGACCCACCAAGCATATCATCCATGAGAAAACCTTCAATTAGGACAATCCAAAAGCACATAACACAACAAAAACATTAACTAATTAAATTGAACTTCCAACATTATTTTATTCAAAAACAAAACAAAAAAAAAGTCAAAACTTCCATGCTCCTAAACGGATACTCGATCCTCCATTACCTTGACTCTCACCACGCATCCATAACAATTTGAAAAAAGGTATTCAGCTAAACACATAAAGCATTGATCATTCATCTATCACCTGTATTAAGTAGAAGAATAAAAACAAAAAATATTAACAGAACAAAAATTATAATAAAATAGATATTAGAACAATAAATTAAACATAATCTTTACAAAAAATTCTCAAAGCTCGATCAAACATTCTTCTATTATACAGATTTGAAATTGATAGCTATAAAAGTAATGAATTTTACATAAGCTAAAGAAAAGAGAGAAAATTAGTGTAATTAATAATTTAACTATAATACTAACGAATAATATGCCAAAATATATATAAAATAACATAATCAAAATTTAGTTACAATTAAATTAAAAAAAAAAAAAAGAGATAAACCTTTGACATTTTGGCTATGTCATCGTCATCAACATGCTTATTTTATCCAATGTTTCGATCCAAAATTTTCAACTAAAAGAGATTGTCAAAAGAGAAGAATTCATTGTTAATTATTAATTGTGTATAATTAATGTATAATATATAAGGCTATTAACTATAAAAAATAAAGAAAAACAAAAAGGATGATGATACTGAATGATATAAGAAGATGACTTGAATCATCAAAATCAAAATATGAGAATGAAAAAGTAGAAGTAAAAGAAGCATAGGTTTCTTGTAAATTTTAGTTTGATCCAAATATTACTTAAATAAAATTGTAGAATTTTATATATATATTTCTAATTGTTTTAAAAGTGTTACATATTATGATTTCTTATCTAAATTAACAACCAAACTAAAAAGTTACAAATCAAATTAAGTGCAATTTTATTATTTACCCAAACTAAAAAGGATACGCAAGAACACTTTACCTTGAGCAAAATAAAATATAGTTATGCAAATTTTTACATGAGTTTTCTTTCAATGTTCTTTTCTTCCTTTTTTTTCAACGTGACTTTCCATCTTCCTGTTACTTTCCATGTTTTCTCTGTTTTATTCCTTTTTTCAAGTGATTATTCTATTGTTGTTTATAATTTGCCTAAAATAGTCAAATTCAAATAAGTAAATTTTAGTTCTAAATTGATCAAAATTCTACTTTATCAAAAGTAACTAACGTACTCCTATTATTGTTTATACTTTATCAAAAATAGTCAAATTAGAAGTTTTTAATTAACCAAAATTCTTCCAAATCCATTATATTTTAGGAGTCAATATTATAAAAAAACTTAAAAGAATAATTTAAGAAAAAGCGAAAAAACGATTTTGTCTAAAGATGAGTCTTTTAATAAAGGGAAAAAAGTTCAAATCACTTTTCTATGGGTCTTCACACTTTTAATATATTATAGATATAAATATAGAATATAGATTATATATGTATAAAAAATCATAGGTATTACAATATTTGTTATGCATATGGAAGGAGATCGATTTCTCTTGAAATACTTTCTTTACATTCCTTTAAGCAAAAAGAAAATATTATTTCAGTCACATAACTTTTACAAATATTTATTGATGATTAAATACTCTCACGTGATGGAAATTCATAGGCAGTATATAAATTAAGAGTTCACGATATAATGAGTTATTTAGATATTAAAATAAAATTTTTAAACAAAAATAATATTTAGATATATGCATAATTCGCGCGAAGCGCAGATAGATTCACTAGTATATATATACGCATATAATTAGAATTTGACCTTTCTTGACAATGTAATTTTCCGATGACACCCCTCAAGCAAGATAGCTCCACCGCTATTGACAATGATCATATGAACACTCAAATCAGAGGCGGAGCTATAATTCTAGTTGCGGCCTGCGGATTCTGCAGAATTTAATATTTCTAATCAAAATTCTATATTTATATCAAAAAAATTCATAAAATATATATAAATAATATATTTGAAACCTAATAAGTTGCATTTTTAAAAAATGTAGAATCTGTAAATTCAATATTCTAACCGTCTCTTACCCTAACTGACTTAACTCTAAGTGCCTTGTTTCTGCTGTCAAAGGATCGAGAATAAAGCAAATTAGCCTGTCCCCCGATGGATACATTTCTATTTAATTAATTCTGACAACTTAGTCTATTAGTTTCTCAATTTGCTCGACGGACAGTTAGAGTTGGATGCCAATCACGTTTAATGGGGGGTGTGACACGACATTTGATGACTCCAAAAGCCTACCCCATAAATCATAATGGGGGTGTGACCCTAACATTTGATGACTCCAAAAGCTTTTCACAATGTTGAAGATGGGGCACAAATCATGCATTGTCAAACTCTATAATCCATAAATAATACTTCCTTCGTTTCAAAATAAATGAATTATTGAATTTTAACACATAAATTAAGAAAAATGTATGAAAGACATAAATTTAACACAACTTTTCATTTTTACCCTAAAAAAAGAAAAACCTGACCTTGTAATACGTTTTCAAAAGTTAATTGGTTGTCAAATCATAAGTGTAAATTTGGAAAAAAATTTAACGATTTACTTATTTTGAAACACCAATAAATAGCCCAATAATTCACTTATTCCGAAACGGAGGGAGTACTACTTAAATGCAATGTATTAATTAAGCCCACGAAACACACAAGTTACATGGATGGATCAAGTGTGACAAATAAAGCCAGAGTAGAAGGATTAACAAAACTCCTCAAAAGTGCTTTTGAAAGATAAAACTCTGTGTAACTGTGAGTAAGAGGCAATGGAGATCAATTTTGGCTTATAAGCCTCTTGATTTGATTCGTTCAATCCCACAGTAACTTTGAATATGGTGGATTCCATAGACAAATTGCCCAAATTCCATTTCTTTGTTTGTGACCCTCATGGATCTTGACCATCCATTACATGATCCACTTTCCTCTTCTATCTGTGATTAATGAAAAAGAGTCATAATTATTTGTCAGGCAGGGGTTTCTATTGACCAAAAGTTGACTGCTATCGAACTTAACATTCTTAAAAGAGAAAAGATTCAAATATACCACTAAACAATCAGAAATGACTTATTTATGCTATCTATTAAAAGTTGGGCTCATTCATGTCATTGTCGTTATAAAACTGGTTCATCCATGCCATTACTTTTAACAGCCGATTTTTAGAAAACAACTTTACCACGTGACAGCATATTAGAGGTTCACGTCATTTTTTTTTTTAAAAAATTATATTTTTTTTTAAAAAAATTAAAACTTTTTTTAATATATATATATAATCGTCATAGATCAAATTAATTTTTAATGGATCAAAAAGTTGGGTAGATTCTTTTTTAATGGATAAAAAAAAATTAAATTTTTTTTTAAAAAATTAAAAAAATAATGTGAAACTCTAATATGCTGCCACGTGACAAAGCTGCTTTCTAAAAACCGGCTGTTAAAAGTAATGGCATGAATGAGTCAGTTTTGTTACGACGATGGCATGAATGAGCCCAACTTTTAACGGATGACATAAATGAGTCATTTGATAGTTCAATGGCATATTTGAGCCTTTTCCCTTAAAATTCAAGAACCAAATCAATGACTTAAATCACTTCCGGACCACATCGAAATCTGTAACACCCATCCTCACAAGTCATAAATCACGTACAAAAACTACGGGAAGGTTTAAAATGGAAAATTAAGTAAAATTCACAAAACGAATATGGGGGTCGATACATTACTTGCATCATTAAGGTTCTGAAATAACGATTAAACAAATGCAAAATTGTCCTTTTTAAGTTCTAATCTCTAGTACAGTAATCATATTGCCGCTTCTTTTCCTCGAACGATCTAAAGTTTAAAGAGAAGAACCTATTCGTTCATGCTCTCTCTGCCTCGAATTTCAGAATAGCAAGATAAAAATCAGGTTCATCTACAAATTTGACTAATTCAAATGAATGGTCCGCAGCAACATTTTGCAGCAACATCTTCTCTGGCAAATTAGAGACAACCACATCTGGATATTTTTTCTGTTGTTCTTCAACCACTTGCCTGCCTTGTGGATGACTAATCACAACTCTTGCACCTGAACATATAAAAGCAACTATCAGAGCATTTAAACCCCATTAAGCAATCCCTCTTAGATTTGTGCAACGTGGATCATTTTGCCTTTGCTGAAAACATAAGATCAAAGGTAGTACACGATACTTAGTAATCTGACTGAACTTCACCTGGTAAACAACGCTTTCTTAGTGCTTCCAAAATTTGACCAAGTTCAAATGGCAATGCAGGAAGGAAGTAGATAAAAACAACATCAAAAGGTGTCCACTTCTCTGGTACGTATATCAGTTCTCCTTGCCAGCACTTAACCATGTCATATTTTTCCTTGATGCACGCTAACATGAAAATGGAGTCATGAACGACAAGTAATTGCTCGAAATTCGATGAATCAACTACTCTATCAACAAATTCATTAGAACTAATTGCAATCAGAACCTTAGAATTCTCCGTAATCTCTCCTGCTGATATGATCTTATCAATTTTTTGCTTATGCTCTTCACTGGAATCTAGATACTCAAGAAATGACCAGTCTTTTTCCATGACATCTTCAATATTAATCATCGATATTGTTCCATCATTTGATGAAGCAATAGCACTACAGCCGGATTGCAAATTACTGTACGGATGAGGAGATGCTGATTGGACATGGATCGAAAGGGTAATGTTACCATGATTATGGAAAGCATATCGTCGGTAGCAACTATGAGTCGGCTGTAACCTAAGGCATTGTCTTGATATATGAAAAGGTGATGTAAATGCGGGGAAAAACAAGGATGATGAGATAGAGCTCATTGGGCCAACACTCTCTACGAATGTCTTATCTCAGATGACCGATATTTAGGGAGATGGAGATAAAAATCCTGCCTAAAAATATGTCATTAGTCTACAATTTGCACAGATATTCTTATGTGTGTCACCCTTTTCTTGTTTTCATCTGCACTGGGGCGAATACTTCTGGGGTTATGTACCCTGCCATTAGATTGGGAAAAAAAATGCTTAATAGAGATGAAAGAAGCCAAACAGTGTCAATATTTAAAAAGAAAGAAAAGCATAAAAGCAGTTCAATAAGGCATATAATACAGTCTTCTCAATAAGCATCAGTACTTAATTACTTTATGATGGTGTCAGCACTGTGACCAATGGGAAAGAGCTCCATAACTCATTTAAAATATGTATAGATTATCTTTTTTTACCCCTCACTAGGGGGCTAGGAGCTTCCACTCTTTTTGCTCCCTTGGTGAGTCGAACTCACAACATTAGAGTTGGAAAGGAAGGATGCTTACCATCCGAGTGTTGGGTTCAAAGTGTGAAGAAAGTGTGAATGGAAAATGGAGAGAAAAATGGTGGAGGGAAGGAGACACCGATTTGAAAAGTGTACTCCCAAAATTGAAAAGTTCACTAAGTCTCCCACATTGGTGGGAGAAAGGAACTTTGGATTGTTTATAATAATGAACACTTACTCCACATGATAAGTGAGGCAAGAAAATAGAGATGCCTCGCGCCGCCGTCGTCGCTCGCTCGGCTTCGGCTTCGGATTTAATGATCGATGAGATCTATCTTTTTGGACAAACTTTATTTGAATTCCAAAAAATACCAAAGGGAAAACGCAAACGCAGTAATTTTTTTTTCTTTTTCCTACAGTGTTTCGAACCTCCATTTATACATGCATGCAGAATTCGAAACAGTGTTTCGAACTGATGCAATACTTCATCAAACTGGTGTCACTATTTTGTGAACTGGTACACTGTTTCGTGAACTGGTATGCTTGTTCGGGAAAAGACATGTTCTTTGGATGAACCGACATGAATTTCCAGAAAAGACACCATTTAATTGAACCAATGACACCTTTTCAAAGAGGCATGTTATGGCTATATAAACCTGCTTTCATTCACAGGTTTAGATACGAAATTTTCAGAATACAAAATTCTTCCTGACTTCAAAATTACTCTGTGTGATCAATAAAAACGTTCTGTGCGTTCGAAGATATTCCAGTTGTTTGAGGTACCACTACAATTGGTTTGTTTGGCCATTTTATTCTGGGAGGAAAATTCCGTAACCTCGGGTACAGTGAGGGGAATTATTTCCTTAAGGAAAGTTCGTGAATTCGGGCGACTTGGCCATTTCTGTTTTCATCTTTATTTCTAAAATTCAAATACACCTCTTAGAAAGATCACTTTGATCTTGTGTTGAGGGTATTTACTGCACTTCATTGTGTTCTTGTTTTTAAACATAGAACTAAAGTTGAAGTTATTGTTCTACATATACAGATTTTACGTACCCGTAGAAGGAAATAACAATCTTAAGGAAATAAGCTATTATTACAGAATCTGTATTGCTTGTTTTTGGAGATTAAAATTTTAACTTTCTACTCCGCCCGAACTTAACTAGTGATTTGAAGTCATAAAAACTTCATCACAAGTTAAAGATCATTTGGTGGACGATTGAAAGTCATAAAAACTTCATTGTCAACTAGAAACAAGAAGAGAAGTTTAAAGTTTAAAGTTAAGAAAAGATAAGTAGTATTCTGAAAATACTAAGTAATTTTTGTCTTGTGGTGACAGGAAAAATGACAAGCGATAGTCAAATGCAAGATGCGGCAACGTCTGTGGGGGCAACTAATATTGTCACATCAAGTCGCACAAATGCTCCGCCTACAATGGCACCGGCGGAGAAGCCCGGAAAATTTGCGGGCATTGACTTTAAACGATGGCAGCAAAAGATGTTCTTTTACCTCACCACTTTGTGTCTGCAACGGTTCATTAGTGAAGATGCTCCTGAGGTGCCCGAGGGAACCTCGGATAAAGAGCGTTTCGTAATAGTAGAAGCTTGGAAACATTCAGACTTCCTTTTCAGGAATTATATTCTGAGTGGTCTCCAAGACGACCTCTACAATGTTTACAGTGGAACTAAGACATCGAAGGATTTGTGGGGGGCACTTGAACGAAAATATAAAACAGAGGATGCGGGAATTAAGAAATTCCTTGTTGCACGGTTCCTGGACTTTAAAATGATAGATAGCAAATCGGTTGTCTCTCAAGTGCAGGAGTTGCAAGTCATCATACATGATCTCCTAGCAGAAGGTATATCTTTGAAAAATACCTTAGTCGAACAAATTAAAAAGGTTCTTAATACTCACATAAACTATTTTGTAGGTTTGATTGTGAATGATGCATTTCAAGTAGCAGCGATAGTTGAGAAGCTACCACCTTTGTGGAAAGACTTCAAAAACAACTTGAAGCATAAACGCAAGGAGATGACTGTTGAAGATCTTATTGTCCGACTGCGTATTGAAGAGGATAATAAGGCTGCCGAGAGAAGGTCAAAAGGGAATTCTACAATTAATGGAGCACATATTGTAGAAGATGATCAAAACAATTCTAAGAAAAGGAAGAAAGTTGAACAAGGAAGCAATCAACCCAAGAAGAAATTCAAGGAAAAATGCTTCAATTGTGGCAAGATTGGCCACAAGTCCACGGATTGTCGTGCCCCTAAGAAAGGCAAGAAAAAGGACCAAGCTAATATGGTTGAGTCCAACAAAGAATGTGATGATCTGTGTGCTATGTTCTCAGAATGCAACTTGGTGGGGAATCCTCGCGAATGGTGGATGGATTTTGGTGCCACCCGCCATGTATGTGCCAACAAAGAGTTGTTTTCATCATTTGCTCCAGCTCAAGTAGAAGAAATTATCTACATGGCTAACTCCGCTACTGCTAAGGTGGAAGGAACAGGGAAAGTGTGCTTGAAAATGACTTCGGGCAAGGTCTTGACACTTAACAATGTCTTGTATGTTCCAGAATTACGTAGGAACTTAATTTCTGTTTCACTTCTAGACAAGAACGGATTCAAATGTGTAACCGTTTCTGGAAAAATTGTAATTAGTAAAGGAGAAATGTATGTAGGTAAATTGTAATTAGTAAATTTACCTCACATGGAGAGCTCGCAACAGGAGGATTTTTCAAGGACAAAGTGCACATCTGGAGAGGGTCATCACTCAGATAAAGCAGGAACTTTTAGTTAGATTAACTATACCTTGTCATTATAGGAAACTTTTTAAATGTAGTGGGCTCATGAATAGAATTTACATGTAATTAGCAACTTTCTTGAGGCCTTGCATATATTCCCTAATACAGGAATAACTGGTAGAGGTGCTCTTTAGTTTGTTCTTGGTGTTGTTCTGTTCGTCAATGGTAATATTTACAGTGTTACCCAAAAAAAAAACATTTATTTTCTTTTGACACTGAGAATGACACAACACTAACTTTTGCTACTGAAATGGTTGATGAGTTGGATATTACAGAACAAGATGTTACACAACACTAACAGAAGTTGTATGTCACTAATTCTTGATGTCCCTTTTTCCCAAACAAACACTAACTCTGTTTGCAATTCGTTATTCACTTTCACGTAGAATTATGAGGATACCAGTATTCACAAATTGAATTTTCAGGAGGAAAATATTACCTGGTAATTGAAATGTAACACAACCACGTGAGTTAGCGAATAAAAACTGCAGCCACAATAAAGAAAAAACAGAACAAAAACAATAAACCATCAACAAAAAAAATTGTTGAAGTTGGAAAATAAATCAGGTAATACAGAAAAATGTACCTGTACACCAACGTTATATACAAAACAACCTTGTGTACATACAAAAGAGAACCACTGTTGAACAATCGCAACTCAAAACAAAGTGTGTTTTAGCAGAAAGTAAGCACGACCCAGATAAGAAAATGACCAAAACAGCTCAAATAAAAACGAAATAAGAGAACTTGTTGTATAAAAAGGAAAATGAAGCAAAGCACATTGATCAATCACTGCTCAACGATAACAAAACTCGCAATCAAGTTTTCTTTTAGCAGAAAGTAAGCACGACCCAGATGAGAAAATGGCAAAAACTAGCTGCATAAAGATTCCTAACCCTCAAATTAGCAGGAAAAAAAAAAGAGAGAGAGAGAAAATCCCTCCTACTTCACATTCAAGTTGAGCTAAGGTTGAAAACAAGAAAATATAAATGAACCACCGACATGATTAAACCTATAAACTTAAATCTTGCAATTCAATCTGGGCAATTAAATTGAGTGTGTTTCCATTGAAATATCAAATTATGTGTTCCTCCATTAACCCAAAACGTTCCTCCATTAGAAATAATTATTCAAGATTAACCCAAAATAATCCAAAAAAGTACCTGTACAGACTTGTCTACTCTCTTCTTCGATACAGACACACACCGAAGAGGCAAAGAAAGAGGGAGGAGATAGATTAGCCTGAATGGGAAGGGAGGACACGTATTAGAGTTTGACCACGTTCACAAAATCCATAATGCCAAATTTTAACTATTTAAAACAGTACAAATATAACTTTTCATATGACAAAATACTATTGTACATGCAAAACTGAACGCATCAGACTAAAAATTTAAACATTTCAATGATAAAAAAAAGGTAAAATAACTATTATGCCCTTACTAATTTCTTTTTATATATTTAAATAATTTTTCACTATTATTTTTTTATTATTTTCAGCTCAAAGATAAAACTATACAACAACAACAACATATCCAGTGTATTCCCATCTAGTGGGGTCTGGAGGGTAGAGTGTACGCAGACCATACCATTACCTCGAGAGAAGTATAGAGGTTGTTTCCGATAGTCCCCCGGCTTAGGACTCAAAGATAAAACTATACTAATAATAAATAAAAAAATTATAGTTTTAATAAACATTATTAAATTAAAGTTATTAAATTAACATTATTAAATTAACGTTATTAAAATATTATTAAATTAATGTTATTAAATTAACGTTATTAAATTAATGTTACTAAAACGTTATTAATAAAACATCATTAAGGACAGTAGTAGTAGTTTATTAAATTAACGTTATTAAAACGTTATTAATAAAAGGTTGTTAAGCGCAGTAGTAGTAGTATATTAAATTAATGCTATTAAAACGTTATTATATTAACGTTATTAAGAAAACGTTATTAAGGACAGTAGTAGTAATATATTAAATTAACGTTATTAAGATGAAAATTTTATTAAAATTTTATTATTATTATTATTATTAATAATAATAATAATTAGTCGTAGTAGTAGCAGTGGTATATTGATAGAAGCAATAGTAGTACGTAATATGTAGAAATAGTAGTAGTATAATAATAATAATAATAATAATAACAACAACAACAACAATAATAATATTAATAATAATAATAATAATAAGCAAAACGACGTCGTTTTAACTTATAGAAACAAAACGACGTCGTTTTAATTTCCAGATCAAAAGTCCTCCCAGTCAGCTCTTTTAATGACATGGCACCGTATGATTGGATTACATATCCACGTAGGCGCAAGTGAAACTCACGCATGGAGGTTGCAAAATCGGAGGTCATATTTGTTCAGGTTTTGAATAGTTAAAGGTTCTATTTGTGCACAATCAAAGTTTTAGGTCAAAGTTATAATTTGGTGTCAAGTTTAGGGTCAGATTTATGTATTATACCTTCACAAAAATACCCTTATTATTATCTACGGAAAAGAGACAAATATACTCTCGAATTATAATAAACGGTATGAATGTACCCTCTGTCATACTTTAAGTACAAATATGCCCCTACCATTAATAAAATGATACAGATATGTCCCTCCCACTAACGATAGGGGCATATGTATATCTAAAGTATGACAAAGGGTATATACATATCATTTGTTATAGTTCAGGATATATTTGTTTCTTTTTTATTTTAATTATTTTATCCTAAATAATTATCTCAAACCCACTACTCGACCCAATAAACCCATTTGGAGGGAGTGAAGATTAGACCGGAGGTAGCCAAAACAGGGGTGTGGCGATGGTTCGCCGGTAGGGTGTTTTCGGTTCGACGGAGATGGTGATTATGTTGTTTTGATCGGTGGTGAGTAGTGTTTTTCTGATAGAATTTCGTTGGAAATAGAAACATGAGGGGTTTAATTTATTTGATGTTGTTTTTCGGTATTATGAGTTAATGATGTTTTTTTTTTTAAATTGGTAGTACTAGGTGTTACTATATTGTGTATATCATTATATAGGGTTGAAAAAAACACATCTATTAGATAGACGTTCCTTGAGTTTTAATTGAGACCGGATTGGATAGTGGTTTATTGGATTGGGTAATGAGTTTGGGTTAATTATTTGAAATAAAATAACTAAAATGAAAAAAGGATAAATATATCCCCGAATTATGATAAATGGTACGTATATATCCTCCGTCATACTTTGGGTATCGTTAGTGTGAGGGGCATATACGTACCATTTCATTAACGGTAGGGGCATATCTGTACCCAAAGTATGACAGAGGGTATATACGTACCATTTATCATAGTTCAAGAGCAAATTTGTGTAACACCCCAGATTATTGCCTCTGAAAAGTTTTGAGTTTTGAGATCACTGCTCAAGCTACGACTCACCTAACGAGTCGTAAGGTCTCTTTATGAGTCGTAGGGCTCGAATCGTAGGGTGACTAGTGAAGATTGTCTTTGCTTCTGCCTTGGTTATTACTTGCATCTAACGAGTCGTTAAGACTCTATACAAGTCGTGGTGTACGAGTCGTAGACAATCCAGTTTAAGTGCCAAAGTTTCTGTCCAGAATATAACTGGACATCACGAGTCGTAAGGTGACTTTACGAGTAGTAAGGTTACCCGTGACGACTGGCAACCGTTTTTCTGTAATTTTAGTAGGGTACTTTGGACATTTTCCTCTTTCACTAAACATATCCCATGGCCATAAAACATCAAAGGGGCCTTATTTTCACCCTTTATCAATCAAATACACCTCTCTCTTTTCTCAAAAACCTCCCAAGCAAGAGCATTAAGGTTTTCCAAGAGTTGGTCACCTAGGGGCTCAAGTGTGGTTTCTTCTTCAAACTTCTTGGTGATTAAGGAATGTTACTCTTTTCTTAAATTGGTTTTACTTAAAGCATGTATTTAAATAGTTATTCATGTAAATTTGAATATGAGTTTTGATTTGGGTTGAGGATTTTGGTATGGTTGATTCTTGAATTGCTTTTCCATGGTTTATATGCAATTACTTATGCTTAACTGACAATTTTTGAACAAATTGAGTGCATGGGTAGGAAAATTGAAAAATGGGTCGAGGCATTCCCGTAAATTAATGGTTTTATCTCGGACTATAGTTTTAAAAATTGTATTCCCTGAACCCACTTGCATAATTGATTTTGAAAATATGGTTAAACACATGATTTGACTTATTTGCCTAAGTTATTGCATTGTATAAATGGTTAAACGGATAAACATGAATTTTTGAAGGCCTTATTGGTCATGTTTTGATTTAATGAACAAAGGGGGGTCGTGTCATTCCCCCAATTTAATTTAATGAACAAAGAGGATCGTGACATTCCCTCAAGTTGATGGATAATTGAAATTGCATGATAATATTAGCTTGCAAGTGCAATTGGTATGGTGATACCAACAATATGTGTCTTAATGGATGGTCCTTAGTTTAATGAATGGAAATGTGTCAATGTTTTAATTGGAATTAAATGGGGTTGTGTAGCTGGTCGTGAAGGTGGAGGTCCGGAGAGACTGAAACTGAAAACCTGTGTTTGCCAGCGCGGGGAGTTGGTCTAAATGACTATGTGCATGTGTCACACTATATATATCAATATTTGTATCCTGGATTGACGTGGGGTCAGGACATTCGCTTGTCTTTCTTGATACCTCCGGTTTGTGTGGCTAACATGCATTGGGTCCCTGTAACACCCCGCATTTTTTAAGCTAGGATTCAAATCGTCATTCCTACGCGTAAATACCTGAACCCAATGATTCCTTGTTAATATATATGTGATGATAAATTCTATAGTGTGGGAATATGAATTGAGGTCACAAATATCTCTTAACTCAAAAATGAGTTGAGAATGCTTTTATCGATTAAGTTTTAGTGAACATTTCAGCTTAGGTCAACTTTCAACGACTATTACTTCTTGTACATAACGAGTTACGTGTCCTACTATATACCAAAATAAAGATCTCCGAGTCCTTTTTTCAATGCAACTGATTTCACCTTAATCCGACACCGGAGTGGAAAGTTATGCTTATTTTATCTCAGCATGTTTGTCTGTCAACAAGGTGATGACTTGAGGTGATAGGCCGTCAACTAAGTGACGACTTATCAACTAAGTCGTCAGCCTTAACTAGAATATGATCAACCTCAGTTACAAAGTGGCGATTTGAGGTGATAAGCCGTCAACTAAGTAACGACTTATCAGCCAAGTCGTCGCCCTTAAACAACAAGGGTCCAAATCAAATTATGGGTTGACGACTTAAGTTGATAATGCTATTAACTAAGTCATCAACTAAAAATTTCAGCAATTCTTATTCAGCTTTCGAGGGGTATTTTGGTATTTTCCCTCACCCTAAAACCCTACCCCACGACTTAAAACATGGTTTAAACGTCATTGTCCCATTATTATGTCAGTTTTTCATCTCCTAATCCTCTTCACTCTCAAGAACAAGAAAAATTAGGGTTTCTTTTAAGGCTAGATTTCAAGATAACTCAAATTCCTTTCTATCAAAAAGGTACGTGGGACTATCCTAAACCTCATGGGCATGAATTTGTTGTTTTTAAACTTGATTTAAAGAGTATATTGTATACATGCGGAATTGGTTCCAAGATCTTGATGAACATGTATTGAAAACCCTATGATTTGATGAAGTATTGTAGAAATTGTAAAGTGGTATCTAAAACTCAAATTATTTTCACGTGATCATATGATATTAGAAATGTGAAGTTAAATGGGAGCATGGGAAATGTAATTCCCTCTTTTACTATGAAAATCCCTTGATTTTTACATGTTGTAAATTGATTATGCGAATTGCTAAAGGCTTGAGTCTGTTGATGAAATTGATATGTATAATTGTACTGTTTTATGGGAAAATGAGACGGTGTTTTACTTGTTTTGTAAATGGTCATGTTTTTCATTGAGAATGGCTTCAAATTTGATAAGAAAGATGACCACCGTAGATAAAGTATTGAAGAGAGAATTGTTTGGTTTTCAATTGTTTTGAAATATGAACTCTTTTTATTTAGTAGATCTTTTGGGTGGTCAATAATACCTTTTGAAATGATAAAAAGGCAGTAGAGTTGTGATATGGCTTGCAAGTCAGAGTATGAAGATACCCTAGTATGATGTGCCTGGAACAAAATAAGAGATAAACAAGTATAGGACAAAAATATGTTTTAAAGAGTCTAAAACTGGGCTTAAGAGAGTTAAATGGCCCGCAGAAGGCAAGAGTCAGATAACTCATTGCCCAAAACTGTGATTTGCCGACACGAGATCATGTTTGCCCACAAGAGAATTGTACACTGGAGACGGTCCTGTGGCATAGTAGATATGCAGAGACTCCAACCCCCACGACAAACTTGGGTTGGGGGATTGGCCGCTGAGTCAAGGGAGGATTCCATATAACCCGTGAAATTATAAATTGTAGGGTGTACCATCTAGCTCAAAAGAGAAGAAAGAGAAGATTCAGGATTTGAAAAATGTGTTTTGAAAGATATCAGATTATGCCCATATGTTTTTCAAATGTTTATGATGACACGTTTTATGAACTGCTCTCACCTATATTGTAAAAGATTATATTTTGTTTTTGGATTGTTCTGCGTACCAGTAAATTTGTATTGACCTCTATATTTCAGGATCTGAGGTTCAGTCCCGGAGTCCCACTAAGCAGTAGATTGGTTTGTCAGAAGTTTGTAGTTGGTGAGCCTTTCTTATTTCGGAAGGCCTTGTTTATGAAACATTGTTATTTGATTTTTAGTTCATGGTCCGACTGGGGGCCTTGTCCCAGTTTTCAGATAGATGTCGTTCTCGTATTATTAGAGATTTCGCAGACTGGTGTTAGATGTTCTTGAAATGTTTATGAATTTATATACGTATTGTTCAGTTGAAGTAAGAGAATGACCATGTTTCTGTTTCGCTATGTTTCTGCATTTCCTTATAGTATATGAAGTGCGTATATGATTGCCAGTTAGAGAAGGGCTCTCGGGCCTTCATGGTTTGGGATGCTCGTCGCGGCCAGGGCCTCAGCTCGGATCGTAACTGGCCCTTCTGGTGGAGGAGCCGGACCATATAGGTCGTGGGTGTCAGTTTTATGATGATTGATGCTACACAATCCAGGCTAATGTTTTAAATTTCATGTTAAACCTTGTTCCCTATCGCAGTATGTTATATATATATATATATATATATATATATATATATATATATACTGTCACATCCCCTTTTCACTCGAAAGGATCGAGTCGAAGGGCTTTTCCAATTAAAGTGATGATTTTGAATAAGGATTAGTTTATCTACAGAGTCGCCATTTGGAATCGAGTTATGGTGTTCTAAGTCACCTTTTTAAATCCCTAATCAAAAGGAAATGACTCTTTGTTGGTCTGCGAAAACAGAAGATCGGGTAAGGAATTCTGTTGACCGAGGGGAAGGTGTGAGGCGCCCTTTGAGTCCCGTGGTTCTAGCACGGTCGCTTTTATTGACTTATCTTAACTTAAATTATTTTGACAGATTATGTTAGTAGGCCCTAAAATCATTCATTTTATTATATTAAAAATATTTTAAAACTCTTGTATTAAACTGGTGAAAAATAATTTTAAGACGAACTTTGCCGAAGTGCAATATTGCATCCTCGAATTATTTTTAAAGGTCTCAGAAAGATGCATACATCGCATTCTTAATCGAGACAAATATATCAAACGTTCCTAAAGCTTATCTAGCATTAAAAGGCATTTATATCATCTCTTGTAAACTCAAGACAATTTTATTTTATTAATTCTTTACTCTTTTCTTCCAAATTTTCAACGAGTTTTGGAATTAATCCGCAACTCATTTTTCTCTCTTACAAATAGATATTTTTTTTAATCTATTACGATTATTATCTATGTATTTTAATCTTCTTAAACGAAAAGGATTAATCTTTACACTTGGGGGAACAAATTATTAATTATTAATATATAAACATACAAGACTACTTAAAGCCAAATAACACAATCCGTAACAAAGATAATTAATAAAACTATTTTTAACAAAATCATCACAACAAAGTTAACAGGAAAATATGTAGTAACAACAGCAACAGCAGCAGCAGCAGCAGCAACAGCAACAGCAACATCAACAGCAACAGCAACATCAACAGCAACAACCTAACAAATGTTTGTTTGTTCGCTATTAAAAAAAAAAAAACTGTTATCCATTTTTCCTAAATTTTTCTAACCGTTCTTTATTTTATTTATTTTTCACACTTTTTCCTTACTTTCTTTCTTCTGTTTCCAAGTTTTCCGTCTATTTTTGCTTCTTATGGGTTGTCTCATGCATGTAATTTTGTATGTGTGCAGGTCTCTTCTTTTTTTTTTTTTTGAAAAATTTTGTGTGTGAAATGTAAATGTGTGCATGTGTGTGCATTTTTAAAAAAAAATTCTGCATGCATGTTTAGGTCCACATGTTAGGATTTATCATGACTACTTAATTACACATAAATTGAAAGTAACTTTACAATTTTTTAACATTATTAATTTGTAAAATTATCTCATTTACAATTCAAATCTAACCTAATCAATATTATTTCGTAAACAACTAGAGAATTACAAATAAAGACATAGAGCATGAACTACATTAAAATAACAAATTAAACATACTAAATTATATAATAAGTCATTGAAATAACTTCATTCATGATTCTATTTATATCAATATTTATAAAGGAAAAGTACACAATTTGATAGAAATTTGTATAATGAATTAAACCGAGTAAAAAAAAGCAATAATATCGTGACCGAAAACTCAAACGAAGATCCGACATACACTTTTTTTTTTCCTTTTCTTCCAATTTTTCTCCTTTTCTTTTAGTTGTCCATTTCTTCTTCTTGTTTTGTTTTTCTCTTCTTTAACTTTTTCTCTCAGTTTTGATTTTTCCTTTTTCCACTTAGTTTTTTTTTTGTTGTCCTTCCCCGTGTGTGTATTGTCTTCTGTAGAGTGGTGTAGTGTGTGTGTTATATATATATAGTGTGTATAGGGTGAGAAGTTGAGGGAGTTGAGAAAAAGTGGGGGTGGTTGGGTAGTTTAGGATAAGATTTGTAATTTTTGTTTTTAAAAAAATTAATTATAATATATTAAAATAAATAATAAAAATAAAAAGAATATTAATTTTATATTTTATGATAATACAATAAAAGTTTATAAACAATTTAAAGTAAATATAATCAAGATAACACTAAAACTAGTAGACTATTTATTTTTTAAAAATGAAATATATTTTTGAATTTTTCATATTATTTTAAAAATAAAAATAAAAATAAAATAAAATAAAATAAAATATCTCAAAATGTACTTTATTTATTTATTTATTTATTTATTTTTAAATAAAACCTATTAAAATTAAATAAGAGATAAAATAAATATTGGATAAAAATATTGTCGAAAATAGGTTAAAACTCGGAGAAGGTCAAAAATCACGTGTCTACATATATATAAAATTATGTGCATATGGTTTTGGAATGATTTTGGATTGATTGATCATGACATTATTTTATCATCTTATCCCTGAGTTATATGCTAGCGCTCGCCTCGCTAACCGTTTTCGGACGTTGTATTCCCACGTGATGCAGGGGGCGCTTTTACTTTTTCTGCGCAGTGATAGGTGATTTCAGATTTGTTCATGAGTCAGCCTGAAGTGGTGGGCCTCCTTCATCCGGAAGGCCTATTACTTCTTGGTCTAGCTTATGTCGAAGACTATTTTCTTTTAGAGTCATTTTGGCTATCATCGGGGGCATGTCCCGACTTAGGTTGATGTTAGTTTTGTTTTGGAGGCTTTGTGGTTTGGGTTGGTTGTTGTGGATTCTTTGATCCTATTCAATTGATTTATCTATCTTGTTATATGTTCGGAAGTCATCCCCTGCTAGTTGAATTGTATTCTGATTGTCTAGGCAAATGGGGGTGGTCTCTGATCCTTGGCGGACTTGAGATATCCGTCACGGACAGACTCTGATTTGGACAGTGACAATTTGTCCCTTTCTCATATTATCTATAATTTATATCTGTATCTATAATCTATAATATACATCTATATTTACATTTATAATATATTAAGAGTATTTATATCTACATCTATATTTACATTTACAAAATATTAAAAGTGTGAAGACCCTTAAAAAAGTGATTTGAACTTTTTGTCCTTCATTAAAACACTCCATAATAGACAAAATCGTCATTTAAAAAATAAAATAATTATCATTAAATTATTATTTAAATATACTTAGGATACGAAAAAAAAAAAGAATCTCACACCTAAAAGAAATTAAATGTGACGTGTGAATTTTTTTGTTGGAATTTCTATGCAATTTTTTGGAGAAAAATGATAGAAAGAAAAAAATATTAAGAACCAAATTTATATTTATTGAAAAAAGAAATACGCGTGGTATCTCTTAAGGAAAAAAATTTACTAATCAAAATATGTCTTTTAAAAAAAAATCTATGCACGAAAAGAATTTTTTTTTATTATGATTCAGGTAAGAAAGAACGAAATATCCAATTGATAAAAAAGAAAGAAAGATGATACGATCTTTTATGACTATTGCTCATTTTGAGCATAAAGCGGATCCTCATTACTAATGGAATCTAAATGATCTCTGAGTTGATTAAAAGATCCTTTCAGTTGGTTAGAATCCGTTACTTGAACGAAACTAGATCTTGTGGAATCATATGCCATATTCTAATATAGTACCTAACATTATAGAGTACTTGTATATTCAGTTATAAAGTATATTCATAGGAAATCTTTACACACACATACACACACACACGCGCGCACATATATATATATATATTCTGTTATTGTATTTACTTATATAATGATATAGAGGTTGATGAAGAAAAGACAAAGTCCATCAAGACATGGCTAACCCCAACTAATACAACTGAGGCTAGAAGTTTTCATGGGTTAGAAAGTTTTTGCCAGTGATTTATGAGGACATTAGTTTAATTGCTTCTCCTTCGACCGAATTGATCAATAAAGATGTACCTTTGTACAGAGAGAAGTGCAAGATAATTTGTAATAATGCTCTAGGTCATTTCCTCGATTTACATGCATTTTCAGAATTTCGAGCCTTCCCATAAGGCTACAAATCATTTATGACTTGCCAAAACTGTCGATTTAGTTATAGGACAATTCATTTGGGTTTTATTCATGCTCAGAGGAGAAATTGTCCTTGAATAAGTGGTGGTTGATGAGGCTATACAGTAGTTGCTGACTAGATATGACATATTATTTGCCAAACCCAATACATTACCACTTAAGAGGACACTAAATCACACTATTTCCTTGAAACATGATGCTCTACCTATTAGTTTAAGACCATACAAGTACAACTATTATCAAAAAGAAGAGTTGGAGAAGCAGGTAGCTGAAAAAATAAGCAACAATATCATACTTATCATACTACATAATGAGTCCCCATTTTCCTCACCAGACTTGTTAGTTAAGAAGAAAGATTGAACTAGTGGATTGAATTAGATCACAATCAAGGATAAATATCTCATTTCGATTGCAGATGACTTGTTGGATGAGATCCAAGGATTTGTAATTTTTCAAAGATTGATCTAAGGTCAGGCTATCACCGGACCAGAATAAAGGTTGAGGATGCCTACAAGACAAGTCTACAAGACATTATTTAGGACTCACATGGTCCATTATGAATTAAAAGTGATGCTATTTGGGCTTACTAATGCACCCACCACTTTTCAAGCTTTAATGAACTAAGTATTTCAGGCTTATTCAAAAAGGTTTGTTCTGATATTTTTTTATAATATTTTGGTTCATAGTAGGTCATTATAGGATCATCTAGGTCACTTAAAGCTAGTGTTAAAAGTCATGCATCACAACGTTTTGTATGCTAAGAAGTCTAAATGCTCTTTTGGCCATCCAAGTATGGAGTATCTTAGTATGTTATTACTATGGAAAGGATGTCTATTGATCCTAGCAAGATCAAAGCTATGAAGGTGTAGCCTAAACCTACTTTTTAAGGCTATTTGATGGTTCCTAGGCCTAATAGGTTATTACAGAAAGTATGTGTGCAATTATGAGAACATGTGCAAACCCTTGAGTGGCTTGCTGAGAAAGAATGCATTTCAGTAGAATGAGAAGGATGATCATGATTTTGAGTCTCTGAAACTAGCCATGTCAAGTACCTCATTGTTAACACTACTTTACTATAGTCAAGAGTTCATAGTGGAAACTGATGCAAGCCACTCTAGAATTAGAGTTGTTTTGATGCAATAGGAAAGACCCTTGGATTATTTCAGTAATGTTATTGCTCCTAAGTATAGATAGACACATTTATGAAAATGAGTCTATGACCTTGTTAAATTCAATTGATAAATGGGGACACTATATTTAGTAGAACCACTTCATAGTGAGAACTGACCACTATTGTCTCAAGTATCTTCTTGAGCAGAAGATCGTCACTACTATTTAGCAAAAGGGCTTGACTAAGCTTCTGGGTTTGGACAATGAGGTCCAATATAAAAAGGGACTAAGAATGGAGTAGTTGATGCTCTATCTAGACAATTTGAGGTACACAAGGAACCAACCATTATTCCTACTACTTTATTATTTCTCTGAATGATATCATTATTGTGGTTCATAACTTGATGCTAGATATCAATGAGAGTTATATTAATAACCCCCAAGTTGCTTCTTTGATTTTTGAAGTGACTACCTCTAGTTTTAAACCCTATATGTAATCAGTACTCAACTATTGTGCTTAAGAGAAAAGACTAGGTTTACATTGTTGCTTATGGCTCACTCACAAAACAACTGATGAAGAATTTTTATGATTCGCCTTTAGGTGGATATTCAGGCCAATTGGGCACCCTCAGGAGGTTGTATCAAGTATTCTACCGGCTAAACATGAAACAAATATTGGTTTATTATATTGCATCTTGTGAAGATTGCCAAAAAAACAAAGATGAGAATATATATTCCATACCATGGGTTACTACAACCTCTGCTTATTCTTGATCAATTATGGAGGCATGTTAGTATGTATTTAATAGAGGGATTGCCTAAATCACAGGTTAAGGATACAGTTTTAGTGGTGGTAGACAAGAGATCTAAGTTTTTGCACTTTATTGCATTGGCACATCCTTTTACTTCTAGTACTGTGGCTAGTAATAAGTTTCTCAAGAGAGTGTACACCTTACATGGGATGCTTGAGTTTATTATCTCTGACAAAGATAGGATCTTTTTGAGTAATTATTGGCAATCCTTGTTTAAGTTGTTGGGCACCCAACTTTACTTTAGTTATGTTTCTCACCTTCAAAGTGATGGCCAAACTAAAAGGGTAACTATTAGGTGCATTGAGAATTATTTGAGGTGCATGACTTCTCACAGACTAGTTCATTGGATACAGTAGTTGCATTTGTCTGAATGGTGGTATAACACCAACTTTCACACTAGCTTGCAGTGCACACTCTTTAAGGCTCTTTATGGATATACACCTCCTCAGTTTTCTTTGGGGCCTTCACTAGACACTTCTGTTCCAGTTACTGCTGATTTGATGATGAAGAGATAACAGATGCATCAACTACTTAATGATAACCTTTCTAAGGCTCACAAAAGAATACAGTTGTTGCTGATAGGGAAAGGATTGAGAGGGAATTACAGTGGGGGATTAGGTTTTTCTCAAGCTGCAACCCTATACGCAGTCTTCTTTATCTTTGAGGAGGGATCTCAAACTAAGTTCCAAGTTTTATGGTCCTTATAAAGTACTTAGCAGAGTGGGTTGGCAACTTATAAGATGGAGTTGTCTTCCTCTTCTAAGGTTTACCCTATCGTCCATGTCTCTCTTTTAAAGAAAAGAATTGGTAGTAAGGTTGTGGTTCAGACTACTTTTCCAGCTACTGGTGTTGATGGTCAGCTTATTGTCAAGCTGTTGCAGATACTTCAAAGACAATTGGTTCATTCGTATGCTAGTTTAGTGGTCTAATCTTCATCCTGAAGATGCTACATAGCCTTTCTCAAGTTTAAGTTTTCTTAACTTTGATACACAACCTTGAGGACATGACTATTTTTCTTGTGAGGGGGTATGTAATCACCCTTAGGCTCAATTAGTTACGGGTCATAACTAATTCAAATGAAGGGTCCATATCAAATGTTAGCTAATAAAGAGGAAGGACCTAGATCATTCAAGCTGTCTATAAAAGCTACGGAGGAGATAGAATCGACTAACGAAAACTCAGAACCTAACTACTTTTCCCTCTTCACGTTTCTCTCATTTCTGTTCTCTCTTTTCTCTTTAACTCTTATGGATCTTCTTTTCTCTCTTCTTCCTTTCAGATGGAGTTCAACAATGGCATCAAAGTAGTTATTTCAATTCAATTAGTTATTTGCTTGTAGTTTCCATTTTGGCAATTCAAATTAATACAAAAAATTATCCCAAAATTCCTAATTCTGTTACATTTTGAATAATTTTGAATTTTTGGAAAGCTAGATCATAACAGAGAAGTGGTCATGATCCCTCGTTTCCTTTGTTGTTTGAAAAGGTTTCCATTAACAAAGTACTAGCAAGTTCCGTCATGTATTCTCCACACATATTCATAACAATAAACACAAATTAAGGATAAGTGACGATAGCACATTCTCCTATCCAAATACATACATATATTGTTAGGGTTTTTGCCCTAATTTTCTTACTATATTTAAGTTTTATTTTTTATTAGAAGAAAAATAAAAGTTACCATAATTACTTTTACTTTTCCTGAAAGAAAAAAATATAATTCTTTTTCATATTTGGCTAACCTCTTTCTTGGAGGAAAGGTTTTGGAACTCTATAAATAGAAGACCTCTTCTCATACCATAACACAATAGCATCCACAATGTAGTCTTTAAAGAGTCTTTGTTTAGGGGGAGATTTCTCCCACTAAGTTTTAGGATTTTCAATTTTATTTTTAATATGTAGGCCGTTTGGCCAAACCATATCCAATAATATATTTTTAGTTTAATTTTTTATGTGTCGTCTGATTTATCGTCTTATGATTTGCAAACTTAACGTTTTCACATGACGCCCTCTCAATTTGGAACCCAACAAGTGGTATCAGAGCTTACGGTTCAATGGTCCAATGTTGTGGTAAGACGAGATTAAACAGGTTCAAAGCGGTTTCAAATCAAGCTGCAACCAATTTGAGGATAATGAAGATATATGTCCAAAAGCTAAATGTGGAGATAATTGTCTATCATATTTTCAACAATCCTGCTGTCACATATTTGAAAATAAAGCTCACTTTTAACCCTGCAAAAGGGCTCCAATATTTTTAACCCGAAAAGGGCTAATATATTTTTTACCCCCAAAAGCTCCATTTTTAAACATGTCAAACAACAGTGATATATGAAGAACGGAGATCATGGAAGGAGGATCAAGAATATTTTGAAGAAAATCAAGCCAAAAAAGGGAGATTTGTTAGGGTTTTTGCCCTGATTTTCTTACTATATTTAAGTTTTATTTTTTCTTAGAAGGAAAATAAAAGTTACCATAATTACTTTTACTTTTCCTGAAAGAAAAAAATATAATTCTTTTCCATATTTGGCTAACCTCTTTCTTGGAGGAAAGGTTTTGAAACTCTATAAATAGAAGACCCCTTCTTATACCATAACACAATAGCATCCACAATGTAGTCTTTAAAGAGTCTTTGTTTAGGGGGATATTTCTCCAATAAGTTTTAGGATTTTCAATTTTATTTTTAATATGTAGGCCGTTTGGCCAAACCATATCCAATAATATATTTTTAGTTTAGTTTTTCACGTGTCGTCTGATTTATCGTCTTATGGTTTGCAAACTAAAAGCTTCTGCATGATGCCCTCTCGATTTCGAACCCAACATATATTACTGCATCTCTTTTCTTGTAAGCATAGAAGAGAAAGCCAAACTAACCTTGCTACATGCTATAGTGATATAACTTTCTTTAAAACACCATAAACCTCAAATATAAAAAAAATAGAAGACAAAACATTATTATTTTTGGTTCTTAATTATTTCACCAAGCTATGTGGCAGAGGGGCCAAGAATGTAGCAAACGCCTCCGTAGGCCTTGATAAGGGCTTTCATAAATTTGCTATTAGTAATGGCATTACTTATGTAATCGAGTGAGTCATCATTGTATATATCTGTCCAGTTCTTTACCAGCATCTTGATGTCTTCTCTGTCCGTGTTTTCTTCCTCTTCAGTGTATCTCCATGGTTTTGATCCTGCTGTACAGTAATGAACAACTTTCACCTTGTCAGCTTGTACATTCTCTGGGTGGCGCCATAGTATGGCCAAAACTAAGTTGTACTTATTTGGAATTGGCTTGTAAATGTATTTGAAGAACATGTTCAATAAATCCTGCAAAAATTTAACCAAAACAAACCCACTTTAGTCATTTTAACAAGATTTTAAGCGTTAAAATTCACGACAAACTTTTTAACTCTTATAATTGAAGATAACAACTGTCATGAGATATTACAATAAATAGGTGAAACTCTAGCACAAATTATTTTTTAAATAAAGGATCGAAAAGTGGCCAACGGATAATATTTCTACCATCTTTAAGCACTATGTAGCAATACAATCAAGTCACTAAATGTTGAAAGCATGCAACTCTACTTATAAAGTAGTACTCATTATTAATAACATATATAACTAATACATTATAAATAACCTTTCAAACATATTAAGTAATGATGATCCCTTAAAAGACATTTACGCCATTAAATCGTTTCTTAATCTAGTCAAGAATCGTTAACTGTTCAGCAAATGAGGCTGAAGGGGTTACACGAAGTGTTCTCAAAAGGTCATTGTAAGTGGGGAAACTGGGCTTAAATACGAACATGCCAGAGTTGAAATAGAGACTTGGTTTTGTTCCTAACTTTTCTTCAGGCCACTGAACCTTATCTGGGCACTGTTGACAGTATCTAATATTGTGCTGTGGGCTGTGGCTCCAAGTCTTCTCACAGAAACAGTCCATCACAGCATAGAAATAGCCATCTGGCATGTCAAACAAGTGGTCTATGTTCTCAAACACCTGGATATCTCCATCTAAGTATATCATCTTTCTATACTCCATAAACTACATTTACTCACCATAAAAAATAAAAAAAGAAAATTAGTAGCAAGCACCAATTTAATTCTCTCTCTCTCTTCATTGGTCATAAAATTAAAAGGTAGGTTCGGTACAAAGAAAAATATTATTTTTTGGAAAAAATGAGTGAACTTCTTAATTAAAATCTAGACAAATATATAAGAAGTGGGACTGAGGCGTGAAGATGAGCTGTTTTGAAGGGTGGGAGAAAATATTACTTGTGGAACTTTCACCACGAAAATCATTTTCCTTATATTTCCAAAGAAAATATTTTCTAAAAATTTTGATCAACTGAATATGAAAAAATTAAAATTTTCTCCACTTTAACATTATATTACATTTAACATGCAAATTTTGTGTTTGGTCGATGTATATAGCTTAAATTCAAAAGATTAAGAGTGAATAACATTTAGTGCACAAAAATTTAAGCTAAAACTCAAATCCACAACTTAAAAAGGAAATTGGTGTACATCCCAGATGCGAAATTTAGAGTAGTTGATGACATAGTAAGCCATAGAAAACTGAGTCTGATTCTCGGGAGGATAAACGGGCTCGATCTCCCTGACTATACAACCTTGTTTGATCAATATGTGACGGTGTTCCACTGGGACGTCAGGAAACACCGCCACGGCACCACCACAAGAGGGTAAGCATATTTCACCTTTCTCAACCCTTTAGTCAAACCAACAATACCTATTACATAGTCACCGTTACCTGCCAGGAATGTCACATAGGCACGGCTAGGCAAACTTGCTGCCCTGGCCAAACCGATGGCAGCAACCTTGTTTGCAAGACCAAAGTCATTTGGAGTCATCGTAAAATTAACCTGTTTGAAAAAATAAAGATCTTTGTGAGTTTAGAGGGAAAAAACTGAGGTAAGACGAGAAAATTTCGTGTGTTTGTTGATGAGTTGTGTATGTATCCTGGATGTTGCCTTGAGGTACCTTTATATAGGCGTTAGGCAGTATAAATATTTCAAATCAAAAACTAAATAATTGCATGCGAAATGAAATCCAGCTATGTGCACTAGCCGACGATGTCGTAGCAATGCATTTGGCCTCGTCGGTCACTTTTTATCTCGAGAGAAAATTATGGATATTCATTATTTTGAAGCTTTTTCTTAATCAATAGTTTAACCAAATTTGTAAACACTAGAGTAGGGGTGTACATGATCAAGTTGGTTTCAATTTTTTAAATATCAAATCAAATTATTTGTACTGAGTTTTTAAATTTATAAATCAAACAAAATTAATAAAATTTGAATTTTTCAACCTCGGGTATGTTTGAATTTTTTTATTTTCTCGAACTTTTCAATTTTTTTTTTTATAAAGTCTTTATACAAAAATATAAGTAGTTTGCGTCTCAAATATTTCTTAGTCTTTGTAAGATACAACTATCTTAGGTGTTTCTCAAAAATAACACAAAATATGAAATGAATGATGACAATAAAATATTCAACAACAATAATAACAAAGTCGTATAAAATAAGTATTTCATATTAATAAGTTATAATAAAAATAATTATAATTTAAAAATATTAAGTCACGCTAAAATAAGTCTATTAAGTATTAATTACATGACTAAATATTAAATAGAAAAATAAATTAGGTTTATGTATTTATGCAAAATTAAAAAATAGATATTCGGTATTAGTGTCACTCCTAGTGTTTAACTGAATATTTATGTTAGCATTAGTATTGATTAGCGCTTTATTTAAGTTACTAATATCTATGAGATATGAAACTTATTGGATCATTCAAAATTCAAAGTTTAAACTTGAAATAATATATTGAAAGTTAAAAACAATGAAAAGTTTAAGAAAAATTTATAAATTACATCACATTAAATATTTTATGTATTAAATATTTTAAAACTGGTATAAACGTAATATCTGGTTGGTTCAGTTGGATTCAATTTTTTTAGTTAAAACCAAATCAAACCAAAGTATAGTCGTTTTTTTTTTTCAACTCCAAATCAAGTCAAAACAAATTATTAATCTGTTTTTTCTTTAATTGACTCAATTTATGATTTGATCTGATTTGCGATTTGATTTGTCACTCCTACATCAGAGTAAATCAATTTTTGCTCACGCAACATTATCTCATTCCTAAATTGCACGGAGAATTAACACTTTGATTTCTCTCTCGCTCGTAAATTGCACGGAGAATTAACACTTTGATTTCTCTCTCGCTCGCTTAAAGTTTGTTTCTTAAAAACAAAAGTTTAATTCCTTTTTTTTTTTGCAACTCTCTTTCACATAATATCTTTAAGATCATGTAAAAGAAAAATTATGTTGAAACATTCTACATAGCTTTAGATTAAAATTTTAGAATTTAAAATTTTATTTACTTTCTTAAATTTCTCCCTCAAATTAAACACAGAAAATGATTGGGGGAATGGGGAGTACCATTTGCTCCTTGATGTCATACATTCCACATTTCCTTCAGAAATACCTAAAATTTATTAGAATGATAAAGTGAAGGATCGAATTTACCAAATACATATTCTATTTATTGTTTTGCTTATTTTAGCTTACATAAAATAAATAAAATAAAAGGTCATATACTCACAAAATGCAGTTATTTGGCTGTGGCTCTTTTTCACCTAATAAATTCACTCCTTCATTATGTCGTTTGGGATACCTGATATTTAATAATGTAACCATTACTGATCAAATGCATTGCTGATTCAACATCAATTAAAGTAACTGACATTGTTAATCAAATGCATTGCTGATGCAATATCAGTCAAAGTAACCGATCAAACTGTTGATTCAAGTTTCAGTTAAAGTAATCGATGTTGCCGATTAAATGCAATGCAACATTGTTTTTCAGTCAAAGTAATTATCATCGACCAAACACATTGCTTATATAACATTTCAGCTAAGGATTCAACCACGTTTCCTAAAATTTCTGTATGTTCATCTCAATTTTCACTATTGAATTTGAGCAATATATAGTTAGTAATTTTCTTAATAGCAATTTCATATATTTTATAATAAAATGTGAAATATTTTCACACAACCAAGCGAAGTCAAGAAGGGACCAAAATCACTTCTAATTCCTCAATTTTAGAAAAAAAATTTGTAGTACTCATAATATTTGATTAAGCACATTAAATATTTGTATAATTATAAAGTTGTGTAAAGAAGAGTATACTTTTGTGTTTTGTTGATGTGTTTCTTAAATGGTGCCTCGAGGCTCCTTCATATAGGCGTTAGGCAAGATAATAATAACATATATTAAGAAAACATTAAATTATAATTGATTGATGAATTTCACTTTACCGTTTAATATTTAAGATTTGAAAAATAATTTCTCCTCCACACATTGAATGAGAATGATAATCCTTTTATGCAACATTTTTTGGTGAGATTTTTCTCTTTTTGAATAAATTTTTTTTTTCTTTTTCTTTCGAGAATTAAGATATGAAAATGTATACTATAATTTTTGTTGTTGTCCCATTTGTTTTTCGATTCAAAGTAATGTTTTTCATTTAGAATATAATAGTTATTAGAATAATTGATTAGTAAATTTCAAGCTTTGTTGATAGACTCACGACAAATTAAAAATTTGAGTTCTGGCTCAATAACAGTGAGTGAGTTTGGCACGACTTGTCCAACTCCATAAACAAGAAACTGCAAAAAAAATTCAACTAATAACCATATTTTAAATTAAAGAGATAATTAAAATGAGTTTCTAAGAATTCTAGAGATCCTACACAGGATCGACCCTTAGATAAAGCTGGTACACTTTGGACTCTTAATTTTTGAAGGCCTCATTTTCTACCAAAATAATTATTCTACATATTTTTATTAAGAAAATTACTACATTTATTTACTTAAAAGGAAAGATAAATTTTGGACTTTGATTTAACAAAAAATAATAAGCCTTCAAAGAAGCATGATATAAAAAGTAATTATTATACATACTTTTATCTTTTCAATCAAAATAAGAATTTCATTTCCTTCCACCTGATATTCAAGGGATACTGTTACTACGTAAAATTAATTGGCGGAAAAGTAAATTAGAATTATCATGTTATCAAAAAAGCTACAATCGCAAACAATTAATTTTGATAGGTAAATTAGTATTGCTGCAGGTGAATTTAATTTCCTTGTCTTTTCTTTATATCAAAAGAGATACTCATTTTATCTTGAAAAAACTGAAATAAAAAAAAATCATTGACGACTAAAAAAAAAAAAAATCGTTATATGCTTAATTTAATTTGTTTTATATTATAAAATTTACGTAGTTGATCTTTTCTCCTAAAGCTCAAAATATTAACTCAAATCGTTTTCCTAAGGCTCAAAATATTAATTCAAATTTTTTTCCTAAGGCTCAAAATAGTAATTCAAAAATACACCACAAAGAACATCTTTTCTAGTGGCCAAGTAATATAGCTTTTGAGATACATTTTCGATCAAATTTAATATAAAACATTAATATAAATATAAAAATTCACGATTCAATTCTGAATAAAATTATCGTAGGTTACTAAAAGTAGAAAACTTAATAGAAAATCCTTATTTTAAAAGAAGTCAAATCATGGCTTAGGTTCAAAAGGAAAAAACAATTACAATTGAATTTATAATATTCCTTTTAACTTTTAAGAATCAATATTACTTTACTATTATATATAAGAGAGAATAGGATTTTTTGGTAGCCCTCACATGATTTTTTTTTTGTTTTCTTTTACCCTTAATTGAAGTTTTTATTACTTTGTAAGTTAACACACATTTTAGTAAATTTTAAAAACTTTAAGGTTTTTTGCATGCCACTAAAAATGAAAAAGGCGATAGTGGGCTCCACAAAGCATACTCATACATATTTGAGTCTTTATTTTTTAAAAAAATGTTATTGAACTTGTTTCAAATTATATAATTTGATCTTAACAATTAATTATAAACACATAAATAGTTATACAATTGTTCAATTTCTCTCTTGATATACGCTTAATTATTGAATTAAAATATTTTCTTATAATATTATTTGTTGATGTTATTTATAATATTTAATTTGCAATTTCAATTTTTAGTTATCGACTAATAAGTATAGTTTGTTTTATTTTAATTTTACCTGTAATTTTATATTGTACATGACGACAGACATAAGTAATCAACAAAGATTTCATTTATATAAAATTATATTTTATACTAAAGAATAACCGTAATTAAATTTATCATTGTTAAATACTTTTAAAATGTGTCAAAAATGTTAGTCATAATCCTTTCATTTCAGTCAAAAAATAAATTTCATAATATGATAGTTAGTTAATCTAATTTTATGTGCGCACATTTTTAATATAAAATTTACCTGATAAATGACCATATTAAAAAGAAATAATAAATATTATTTTTGTATATATTCTGAAAATGCTGAGAGAAAAAGATAGTTAAAGAAATTATAATTTGATCTCCTAATAATTTATGATAAAAACTCAATTTGAATAATTAAAGATTAGAAACTCAAAAGATTTCAGTAAAATAGAAATTAGAACTTTAATACACGCATTTGTTTTGATTTTTTTTTTTTTTGAAAATCTAATACTTATATTAAGAAAAATGTTATCCTTTAACTTTTCAATACCATTTTGTACTGTACTATTTTAAAACTCTTTAAAAACTATCACACTAATGTCACAAAAGAATAAAAAAAATAAGAACGAAAAAATTTTAAAAATATCTATAAATTTATTTTTTTAATGTTAGTTTGGGCCCGAACTTAGCTCGAACTTTTATTTGAAGAGGTGATGTGGCACCTTTCTATGATCTCCATTGCTATTTATGTTTTTTGTGGTTTTTTTTGGCCATTTTCTAATTCTAAAAGACTAAAAATTAAAAGGTGTAAAGGAATAAACTTTGTTGCCTTTTTATCTTTCCCATAATTAATAGTACATTGGGCTTATTATTATACGGTTATGAATATGAATTTGTCAATGCTTTTGTCCAACCTTTTCATATTACAACCTTTTCATATTACACAATTAATAGAATAATGCCATCTTTCATATCCCATTTTAATGGACGATATGAATATTTCAGGATATATCTTATTCTAGATCTCTTGCAAATTAATCAAGATTGTTATAAGAGTACATGAAATTTGTATTATAACATTCAATATAAAGAGACTGTAAATTAAATTCAAATTATTTACTATTTTCTGTGTCATTGCAAACGATATTTTCTTGCACCTCCTTTCTATTGTATTATATAAGTTGTGAATTATGTGTTTTATCTTTGGCATAATATTGACACTCCAACTAAAATTTTCATCACAATCTGGTGATTTACGATAAGATTTGATTTTTACAGAATACTTTGATGTTTAATGGTCATTTACCTAATTTTCTTTGATTGAGGATAATATAACTAGTGATATTGTTTTTCATGTACTTGAAACTTCTCGTCCACTTCTTAATTTCTCAGGTACGTCATATTGGCACGACTATTAAATATTTTCCTACTTTTGTGATTTACAATAAAAGTTAGTTTTTACAGAATACTTGAATTAGTTGAGGATTATGTGATTTCTGTAGCATCATATTGTTACTGCTACTGAAATTTTCATCCTATTGATTAGGTAATTTACAGTGAGAGTTAGTTTTTATATAATACTTTGGTGCTTAATGGTCATAATCTAATTTTCTTTGATTGAAAATAATGTAAGTATTGATATTGTTTCTTATGCACTTGAAAATTCTCATCTACTTATAAATTCCACATGTAAATCATATTGGCACGATTACTGAAATTTTACGATAAAAATAAGTTTTTACGGAATATTTTGATGTTTAATAATCATTACCTGATTTTCTTTCATTGAAGAAGATGTAATTATTGTATTATTTTTCATGTACTTAAAAATTCTCATCTACTTTTGAATTTATTGATGAAACCAAGTGAATTTTGATATCAGGTTTATAACTCGATATGATATGATACATTTCTTCCTTATTAGGATCGAGACATTAAACTGAATTTATTTTTTTAAAAAAAAATAATCAAAATGTGACAACATAAGGAAAGTTAATTGAGAAGACATTACATTAGTTTAGAAACATTTTACCCCTTTCGTTATATGATAGAATTTTGCTTGACTTGTATATACTAGTTTAATATTCGAATAAAAGAAAAAGAACAAGAAATCAAGAAGGATCTCCCTTATTTATGAGAGAGTAAAAGCAAAAGAAAAAGAATAAGAAAATAATGAAGAACAGAGAGAAAGTAACAATTTTGTTAAAAATAAAGTTATTTAATTAGGATATGAAATATTAAAGAGGAGGGAAAGCGAAAACAATGATGATGAAAAGAAATTTTTCACAAATAAAAGATAATTAGGAAAAATAATTAAATACATAATTCATTTTTATTTCTTTTTGTTTTTACCTTCTTTATATTTCAATTCATGTTCTATTTTATACTATTAGTTATTAGAAGAAAATTTAAGAAAAAACAGACTTTTTTTTACTTCTATGATGTATATCGATATTAGTTTAAGAGGATAATATGTAGTTGAAAGTGATCAACTCTCTTAACATTTTCTCATTTAGTTTAAAGGAATCAAAAATTGAAGAATGAAAATCATCTAAGTCATAATTCTAAATTTTAAAAAATATATTTTCCTACTATTTGAGCAATATATATTTGTTTTGTATGTGCATGAAAAACAAAGGAGGTGATGTGACACTACTCTATGATCTCCATTGCTATTTGTCTTTTTTGTGTTTTTTTTTTTGCTATTTTTCACTTTTAAAAGATTAAAAATTTACCTTAACATTATACCCAACATTAAAGAAAGTCATATTAAATTTTAAATCAATATATATATATATATATATATATATATATATATATATATATATATATAAAGGAGAAACATAGAGGAGGTGATGTGGCACCCCTCTATGACCTCCATTGGCATTTATCCTTTTTCTCCTTTTTTTGGAGCTTTTATTATTTTAAATTCATATATTATGTATTAAAAAATACAAAAGCTACCTCACAAAAGACACCTCTTAAATTCTCTTAAACATATTTTAATGTATTTATTGAATTTCATAAATGTTATAATTTCATATGAGTTACAATCTTTTCACCTCCCACACTTTTTTTATTCTCATAAATTCACATTGAATCTTTTTTTATAGATAATGGATGAATGCTAAATTGTGTTTTCAATCTCTAAATATTTTTTTTAGTTGTATAATGTGTCTAATTTGTTTAATTTTGTGTTCGTAATTCCTATTTTCATTTTTATTGTATGAAAATAAATTCACATTAAATCTTTACTTATAGATAATGGATAATGCTAAATTGTGTTTTCAATCTCTAAATATTTTTTTTAGTTGTATAATGTGTCTAATTTGTTTAATTTGTGTTCGTAATTCCTATTTTCATTTTTATTGTATGAAATTTGCAGGAAGTTTGTTAATGCAACAAATATTGATAATATGGACATAACATCATCGTCCATTTCTTCAATAAGATACAAGGTATCCTACTTTTACTTTACTTTGCATTCTAAGCTCTAATTAATCGTCTTAGAATTCTAATAAAGTTCATATTTTCATGAGGAGATTGATGAAGTTTTTAGTATTCTTTTCAATGTTTATATTTTAAGTTCTAAAAAACAATGTATCCTACTTTTTATTTTAAACTTTACATTTTAAGCTCTAACTATCGTCTTAGAATTCTGATGAAGTTCATATTTCATGAGGAGATAGATGAATTTTTTAGTATTCTTTATATGTAATATTTATGTATATACGAGTATCGTGAACTATTTATACAGAAATTAAAAGATGTATTCAACCATTTTTTCAAGTAGAATATCACATAGTACCATTTATATCGTTTTCCAAATTGAACATGCAATTGATTAAAAGTTATTTTTCAAAACATAAAATTAAATGAACAACCTTTAGATTTATTAGTTTAATCAGTTGAGTGGACGATATTTTAAATTAAGTTCATATTTTCATGAGGAGATCGATGAAGTTTTTAGTATTCTTTACAATGTTTATATTTTAAGTTTAAAAAAACAAGGTATTTTATTTTTTTATTTTTAAACTTTACATTTTAAGTTTTTTTTGACTTTTTCTCTAATTTTTTTATTAATCACTTTATTTCTTAAAAAGGTTAAAAGTGTCATAAATACATTATCAATTTAAGACAAAAGCATTCGATAAAATGAAAGGTGAAAAGACATGCACATTATCAACTAAGCAAGCTAACATTTTCATATACTTATAGCGTATGTGAACATTCATTTTTAATAACAACAAGAGTAGACAATGATTCATGAATACAGGAAGGATATTATTCATATAATTTTTTATTTATTGTTATTATTAATGACATGTTATATAAAATATTATTTTAATATATATATATATATATATATATATATATATATATATATATATATATATATATAATAACAACAAGAGTAGACACAGATTCATGCATACAGGAAGGATATTATTCATATAACTTTTTATTTATTATTATTATTATTAATGACATGGTATCTAAAATATTATTTTAATATATATATATATATATATATATGTATGTATGTATGTATATATATGTATGTATGTATGTATATATATGTATGTATGTATGTATGTATGTATGTATGTATGTATGTATGTATGTATGTATAAAGAGAATGTAGAATAGGTGATACGACATCTCTCAATAGCCTCCATTCTTATATAAGTATCTTTTTTCTTCTTTTTCACCGTTCATTGTATGTATCGATCAATTTGTTTAGTAAATAAATAAAAAAATTATTATATCTAATAATATATCATGAGTTACAAATAAAACCTTCTTCCATTTATATTCTCTATTTAGGTAACACGTCTCTTCAACTTTCTTTTATTAAATTCTTATGACTTGAATAATCTATATATGTATGCAATGATTTACTAAGAGGACAACATTGAACTTTGTAGTCATGGCTGGACGCAAAAGAAAAAAATTAAAATTCGTAAGTTTTCAATATATGTGGTTTTGAGCATTGGACATTTTACTTTGTATGATTTATAATTGTTTGAATTTTATTAAATATCTTAAATTTACCATCATTTGCTAATCTTAAGAAATTTTTAGGTGACTTTTCATAAATTTATGATGGTATGACCATTTCTTTCTTTTCATGTATTAATATTATTTTGTTGTACATGCTTTAACATAGCATAATAACAACAGCTAAAAAAATTTCATTCTTATTATAGAGTGTTAACAGTGTCAACATTATGCTATATATACATTATTATTTTTTATACCAAATATTTATCATCAACAACAATATAAGCAATCGTGAAATTGCGAGTTCAAATCATCAAAAAATCAAAAAGGTGGGAGTTCTAATTAACCTTTTGCCAAAAGCCTTCATTGGTGTCGTCTCTCTCTTGGCTTCAAGGAGGTTTCCACCTCTAAACTCTATTCATGTAAAGCCATTATATTGTCAAAATGCAAAATGACGAGGAACAAAATATGAACCTTTACATCCCGAGAAAGTGCACTGCCACAAACAAACTGATCATTTTCAAAGATCATGCATCAATCCAGCTCAACACGTTGGGCATCTGGATGAGTTTTCCGATACACTAGCCAATTCACCACTTATGAACATTTGGATGAGTTTGCCACATGATATTTTATGGCAAAAAAAAAAAGTCGAAGTTGGACAACGATGAAATTTTCTATTTGTTTTTGTTAGCGATATTCGTTTGAAATGTGAACGTGATTTTTAGTCGTTGTATATATAAATCAAATAAGACAACAAGCATCAAAAGTTGGAACTACCACTTTAGCAATTCTTACATAGTTCATTTGAATATTTTTTTTTCTTTGTCTCTGTTCCTCACATAGTATAGCTAACTTCTTTTTGTCTTTTTTCTTTTTCAAAAAAGAAAAAAATGTTCTTATAGTATATCATTCTTTTCCTTGAGCATTAACTGGTTTATTTCTTCTTTGATGATTTGAATTTGATAATTTAATAATTAGGTTGGTGAATGAAAAAGAACGAAAATGTAAAAAGGGACGAAGTCGAAAAAAAGAAGAAGAGGATGATGGTGTGATAAAGTACAATCAAAGCAATTGGATTAATGAGAAGGAATACATTGTGAAAATGACATAAAACTAAAAATAAAATTATAAAGACATTGTGAAAAGGACATAAAACTAAAAACAAAATTATAAAGAGTTAAAAAATCATTTCTCACAAAGTGATACCTCTAAATCTAACATTAAATTTTATGAAAACGGTATCACTTACCCCTTATAATTTAAATAAAAGTAAAGGTCTTTTTTAAATTACTTACGTGTAAAAATAAAAAATTCTTATGCATAAGAATGAGATCTCTTGTAAGAACAACATAAAACTAAAAAGATTTTGTAATAGTTTAGAAAACAATAACCAAAATAGATTCATGTTTGTTAAAATATTGCATTCAAATGTATAGTTAACAATTTAGATGTAACTCTTCTTAACAAAAAATTAATAAATGACATTTTAAAGAGCTTACTATAACAACTTATGAAAAAGATAATGATTCAATTGTATTTTGTCGATGATATAAGATAAAAGAACGAATGTATCATCATTTTAATTTTTTTGTATAAATTTGAAAAAAAAAATATAAATTGGATGCATCTGATTTTAATATTTCTGTGCTAATTCGTTAGGGTTGCTCTTTTTATTGTCGATACTATTGATATATTCTAATTCATTATAGGACAACTGTAGAGATATTAAAATATCAAAAAAAAAATTATGTGATCAAAAGTAATATTAGTTACTGCACGTAACTATAGTAACAAAGAATATTCACCAATTTTTTTTTGGTCAATATTGTCTTATATTTTCTTACTCTAGCTAGCTAGACTTTTAATTATTAATTATTTACAATTAATACACTTAATTGATGCCATTATAGTTTGTTAAGGTACTTTACTCAAATTTTTACAACTACTCCATGTTTATCGCCCTTTTAAATTAATAATAATAATACAAAATTTTAATCACTTTATAGATAAGTAATATTACATACTATCAATTAAAGCCTCAACACAAAATGCTTTCTTCCTCTTTAAACAAATTATTTCACATAAAATTTTTTGATACTTGCCATCTTAAAGTAGTTTAAATTTAATTTGTTTGATTGGCTCCACAAATTATATGTACCTAATTTTTAACATAAAAAAAATGTTAAAGTAAATAGTTGCTCTTTTCGTTACAAAGATTTTCCTTCATACCAAACACACTCTTGATATCTCCTTAAAGCCCCTCAAATAAAATTATTTTGTTTTTATTCCTGATGTCATTTAGTCCTTATCATTTTTTTCTCTTATAATTTTAAAATTAGTGTTACTGAAGATCTTAGCTTTTGTGATATTAGTGATGAATTAGTGGATTATCAAAGAAATTAGGTCATTAGCGTTATGAATTAATTTTCTCGCTAATTCAATATTTTTATAGTGACGGAAGAGACAGATTGGTAGAATTTAGAAGTTGTACAAAAAAAATAGTGAAGCAATAAAGCACTAGACATATAATATATCTCCCTTCCTCGTCATCAACTAGACATAGCCTCTTAACTAAATTTAGATCCTTCCCGAAAAGGTGAAAAAAATCGAGTAGAAATTTTGAAAAGTTATGATTCAATTTAGGTTCCTTCTGTATTTATATAAATTCATTTCTTTCTCATATGTGTGTTATCCAATGAAACACTTCTTTTCTCGAGTATTCATGAGATTGTTATTAAGATATGTATTAATTTATTCATTAGATAACCCCAAGATTTTCTTAGTTTAATAAAATTTGATATTTTAGAAGTGTGTTTTGAATTTTCATTTATTTGAGTTTAATGTGATTAATTTCCTATGATCACAAAAATTCTAATTTAGTAATTTCGAGTAATTTTTAACGACCTCGCGAAGTGCAGTTGAGTTACCTAGTAACTAAATAAATCGAAAGAAGTAGAAAAGTGACCGGTAGTCATGAAGTCCTAAAGTCATAATATGAGTAAATGGAAGAACTGTTTCCAAAATTAAACATGATGACCTTAAGTCTTCCCCCATTTTATCCACTAATATTGTAACAGTATAATAGTTATTTATATGATGAAAGTATTTGTCAAACTTATTTCGTCAAATAAATTAATTTGATGGAGCAATTAAGTTATCGGCCTCAAGCATGATTAACAAGAGAGGTGTATTTTTTTTTCTTTTTAAAGATATTGAAGCAGTTTCAATTTCATTTTGTTTATTGTAGTTTTGGGAGCAATTAAAGATATTGTTACAATTTCATTCTGTTTATTGGAGTTTGGATTATCTCTATATATATCAAAGGCGATGGAGTGACGAAGAAATGGAGATAATGTTGTTATCTTTATCTTCTTGGACAAGGTAAATTCCAAAAACCATTCTTTCTACTATTATTCTTTACAATTCAATTGTTTGAGTTCATTTTAATGTACTTGTCAGTTGCTACACATATCTAATCATCCTTTTAACTGACTATCTTTTTGTTATTTAAGCATCAAAACTTAGATTCATGTTGTAGATTTTTTTTTGAAAATCTTGTCTAGACACTACTAAAAAAAACAGGAAAACCGACCACATGTGGTCGATTTTCCTGCATTTGTGATCAAAAAATTGATCAAAATGCGTGGTCGAAAAAAGCGTGGTAGCTTTTTTAAAACCGACCACGTGTGGTCGTTTTTTTTAAATATATATATATATATATATTTAAAATTTAATATTATTTTTTTCTAATTTTTTTTTTTAAAACAAAAATAAATTTTTAAAAGAAACCGACCACAAGTGGTCGATTTTTTATTTAAAATAATTGATTTTAATAAAAGCGACCACATGTGGTCGGTAATGTTTAAATTAATTAATTAATTTATAAAAAAAAATCGACCACAAGTGGTCGATTTTGAATTTAAATTAATTAATTAATTTTAACAAAAGCAACCACATGTGGTTGGTTTTGTATATAAATTAATTAATTAATTAATTTAAACAATAGCAACCTAGATAAAATTAATTAATTAATTTAAATTTAAAACCAACCACTTGTGGTCGATTTTTTTATTTAATAAAATAATTTTTAATTAATTATAGTAAATCGACCACGTGTGGTTGATTTTCTGGATTTTTTTTTAAAAATCGACCACATGTCTGGAAATCTTTTTTAAAACCGACCACATGTGGTCAGTTTTTCAGGTAATTTTTTTTTTTAAAATAACAGTATGTAGCTATGCTACATTCTATCAACCAGCATAACGATACAAACAACCAACATAACAATATAAATATTTAAAATTAATTTATTTACAAAATTTATCAAGGTTCCAAATCCAAACTACAAAAAATACAAAAGTCTAAAAACTACAACTCATCATCCTCATCGTCATCCGCATCCTCAACCTCACCCGCAGGATCTGATTCTTCCTTTGTGGTGTAATAATCATCCAGTAGGCCTAGATCTTTTGCAGCCCAAACTGGATCACCAGGACAAGGAGGAAGAATCCTTGCAGATCGAATAAAAGAGTTGATCTGCTCCTGCATCATTCTGATTCGTGATGCTATTTGCTCCTCTTTCTGCTTAGCCCTCTTAGTCTGTGCAGCAAGCTTTTTAGTAAGTTGAGAAACCGTTTAGTAAATCAACGGTTTCTCTATCAACTGATGAGGGATGGGATGTATCGCCGGACGAAGACCTAATATTCTGATTAAAGCATTTTCTGTGGTATCCGTAGTATTGACCTCTAACTAGAGAACCCACAGTTTATTTCCAGAACTCCTCCTCTACATCTTCAGGTATTGTTTTACCCTGATTTTTAGGAAGCTGAGTCTACAATACTCATTAATGAACTGCATATATTTGTCCTATATTCAAAGTAAAGTTAAAATTAATAGTAAAAAAATATTAAACTACTCGTACTTGAATAATATCAACTTTGAGAAAAAGATTCATAAATACAAAATTTGATTCTTACATGGGTAGCTTTTGCACAAGGCTCAATCCAGACATCTTCATCATTTGGGTTCTTTTTCTTCCTTACATGGGTCGCCTCGAATACCTCATGTTGTTGTATCTTCCCACCCATTTTTTTCTACATATGATAAAATTATTAATCTTCAAATAATTAAAAATTTAAATAGAAGCAAACAATTAAACCTGTAAAAGTTACATATCATTTTTTGCTCCACAGTAATCTGACGAACTGCTCCCACAGTATGTAGAGAGCCACCCTTGGATGATGCCCTGCTTTCTTTCCTTTGCCACTCAACACTTGGTATTCTTCGCTACTCCAATAGCGAAGATAATCTTGGCACATGGGTTTGAGTATAAAACTTGGTCGTACCCTGTTCGTTCTGGCATAATCCAACATACCGTTCATTCTGAGTCTTGCTCTTCTATAAGAATTCTTCCGTATAGCAAAGTCATTTGTTGGATCCCACCAGAAATATTTCTACAACAAAAATAAAAATTTAATATTTAGTTTTTTGTTCTAACAATGTGTTAAGTAGCCGATAAGTTAAATCCTTACCTGAACTTCTTTAAACATTTCACTTTTATCAAATTCTGAAACCTTTTGCCAACTGGTCCAATAGCCGTTGAAGTGCCGACAAATGTATTTATTCATAATTTTTGCAATTCATCATCGGGCAAAAACCTACAACACAATATCAACCATTAATTTCTTAGAGCATAATAATATAGTAAATGAAAAATGAATAATGTTGTTATATTTAGAAATCTTACCCTACTCCATATGGAATAATATACCGCCTCCGATGAGCATCTCTGTCTCCGGTCTACAGAACAAGTGTTGGTTGATGCACTGACGTGGGTGGATCTGAAGCACCGACCACTTGTGGTCACTTTTATAAAATATTTCAAATTTTATTATGAAAATAAAATGACCACTTGTAGTCGGTTTTTAAAAATAGTTTTTAATTATATTTTTTTTAAATAAAATCGACTACAAGTGATCGGTGTTTTAAAATTATTTTCAAGCACAATTTTTAAAAATCCACAAACGATCACAAGTGGTCGCTTTTAAAAAAAATAAAATAAAATAATAATTAATATAAAAATTATTGGAACAATTATTTTGAAATTTTAAAATATAAAAGCGACCATGGTCGCTTTTTATAAAAAGAATATTGTTTTTAAAAAAATAAAAACCTGACCACATGTGGTCGATTTTTTTGCGACCACAAGCCGTGGTCGATTTTTTGTGGTCGAAAAAACTATTTTTTTTTAGTAGTGAGAATTTAGTTTATCAATGCGGGGTAATTGTATATTGAGAATATAAGAGGTATTTCGTGAAGGCCGTAGACAACGGTGAAGCTGAAAATTTTCAGATTCTCAGCTTTCTAAGTTTTAGGTGTTTCTTTCTTCTTTTTTGTGTTTATAATTGTTTCTCAATATTGAGTTTAGATTTGTTGCTTTTTGTGGGCTGGTCAATGTGTGAATTTGTTGAATTTGAGTAATTTTGTTTTGAAGATATTCTTAATTGTATATATGCAACATTGTAACAACACTCAAAAGTAATAGCACCGAATGAATCATTTTTGTGGAAGATTATTTGATAGAGAGATGGAGTCGCTTTTTAAGTTTCGATTTTTCATTTCCACAGAAGGCTTTATTTTTTGGCATATCAAAGGTTACAACATGGTCACTTTACATACAAGCGAGGAAGGAGATGAAATATCTTTTAATGGGAACGACATGATGAGTAATGAAATTAATTGAATTTGGTTTCTCTTTTTGACATTTATATTTGTTGTCAATTTTTTTTGAAAAAATTACATATTATAGACAAAATACTATATTAATTACATGATATGGTTAATGTTATAAAAAATTACAATTCATAGTCATTTGGTAGTTAAAAGTCAGTTTTTTTTGTGGGCCCTATATACAAATATATTAAGATTTGTATATATCAATTTTCTCTCTCATGTATTTATTTTTGGTATTTTCTTTCTATTTTCTCTCTATCCTATTGGCTCAAAAAAAGGCAACAATAGAATATCAAAACACAAGATTTTTGATGATATCTTCTTCAACTGTTTTTTCCTTAATTTTCTCTCAAAATCACTCTAATATCCTTGATTTTAAATTAAAGAAACGACAACATTGACAATATCATAATACATGATTATTCAAGAGATTTTCTTCAACTTTCTTCTCCTTATTTTTCTCCTAAAGTTATCCTAATATCACAAAATATAATCCTTGATTTTTCTATGATAAATCGTTTTTGCGAATTTTCACCACAGAAAATCAGTTTAGGATATTTATTGACATTAGATTTTTTTTTTTAAATTTTTATATATTATGTCGGTTAGTCGTCAAATTTCTTCGTTGTTCATCTATTTTACAAAAAAAATAGAAAAGGGGGAGTACTCCCCCATTTTTATAATTTCTTCATTTTTGCGATTTTTTATTTTATAATATAGATTTTTATATATTATGTAAGTCACTCCCCCATTTTTTTTGATGGATGATTTATCAAAAGAAAAAAAGGAAAGAATTTTGCATCTTCTAGCAAGGCGGAACGGAAAAAATATTTTATGGTATCTAAATCTAAAAGGGGGAGCAATGAAGTTGACAATGGTTACGAGATTTTTTTGTATATATTCTCGTGAAACAGAATTGTTGGTCAATATACATTTTTGTTTCAATATATGTAGATACATATACTTTTTTTTTGTAGAATAATACATGCATATATATATATATATACAGAGTTAGAGTGTATATATGTATATACAGTTTGTATTTTTGATATATGTAAATACAATTTACATATATGTATATACAGTTAACTTTCACATATACATTTTGAAGAATAATGCATATGCAGATATATACAGTTTTAGAGTGCATATATGTATATACATTCAAATCTTTTATTATGTAAAACATTCAAATTTGTATATACAGATATACAAACAACAGATATGCAAATAATAAACATATATGTATATGTTTATTTTGTTTGCATATATGTATATACAGATATACAAACAACAGATAAACAAATATGTATATTTCGTTTTCATGTATATTTCGTTTACAAACAACATTCAAATTTGTATATACAGATATACAAATAACAGACATATAAATAATAAACAACAATTTTGATTTGAATATATGTATATTTCGTTTACAATATCGTTTACAAACAACATTCAAATTTGTATATACATATATACAAACAACAGATATACAAATAATAAACAACAGTTTTGATTTGAATATATGTATACTTCATTTGCATCTATGTATATATAGCTATACAAACAATAGATATACAAATATCAAATTTATGTAAACTAATATACAGATATACAAACAACAAATATACAAATAATAAAAACAATCTTTGTAACCTTTAAACAGATATACAAATATAATTATACACTTATGTTAACAGATATACAGAAATTCAAATATACTATTACTAGATATACATAAAAAAATATTAATAGACTGTCAATATGTATATTATGAAATATGCAGTAGAATAATGAATGAATATATCACACAGATTCCAATTACAAATGGGATTTAGAAAAAAAAAAAACTAACACAAACAAGGATTATAACCTTTTAATAACTTCTGTGAAAAAAATTCAAAATAACAAAAATAAAATTTGAATACGAAAATTGAAACACAAAATTACAATTGAAGTTATTATACACAAAAATAATAGTAATTACAAAATTGACAATTTGAAAGTGTTTGAAGTTTATATTGTGCATTCAATTTCGAAAATCTAATTCAAACCAATAATAAAATTAATTTTTATTATGTTGAGACTGAATCAATTTTTATTGCGTATTGGATTCAAAAAAGGATTTCAGTAAATAAATTCAAGTAAAAAATAATTTGCGTAAATCGTATATACCAGAATTTTGTATGCACGAATTACCAACTTTCTCCTGTAGATCACATTTTTTTTTAAATTATCAACTTTTGAGGGAGTAATTAACGCATAAATTCATATTTATTGATATGTTATATGAGAGAAATAAATGGAAAGTTGGAGAAGATTAAAGACATTTATTACATTAAAATTTCCTTTTTTTTTTTTATCTCTTTTTGCTGTTATGGATTTTTCCTTCTTTTTTTGTATATATATACATAAAACTGTCATTTATTTTGTCTATGAATTGTAAATCTTAAAATTTAGACTAGGAAGTTAGTTATTGATACTCTAATGAGACTATATATGAATTTTTGCCCTTTTTTTTAATGTAATTCAATTGACTTACAAACATAGACACTTTCATTATGCTAGGAATACACGGGCTCAACTACTAAGTATGAATCTTTTTGAGTCTTTATTTGCACAATCTTCTCTTTTTCTCAATATTCTTTACCACTTTAATTTGTTTGTCTATAGAAATGGAAAAGTCGAAAGATTAGATATAACTTTGGTCTTCTTTATCAAAAATTAAAATAATCTTCTTTATCAAAAATTAAAATAACTTTACTATTTGTATTTTTAATTGTAAGGAAGTTTATGTTTGCGATGACTTTTTGAAAAGCAATATGAAAAAAATAATTATATATATATATAGAGAGAGAGAGAGAGAGTTCACAAATTGTATTATTCTCGATTAGATTGTTTAATTGACTATCAATCAACTTTTATCATGAAGAGAAAAAAGTTTGTGATACTCACCATTCTATGTAATAGAAAGTCAAGTAAGATTTTTTTTTTTTAAATTTACTCCATTAGATAAATTATAGTATTGTTTAATAACTTAAACTTTTTAACCCCGCAAAGCGCTGATACATTCACTAGTGTTAATATATAATAAAGATCAATTACTTTTTCGTTACTCATGAATTTTACGTGGAGGACTTATGTTAGGTTTAAGAATCTTTATTATTTGTTATATTATTATTGTTAGGAAATTTTTGTGAGTTCATACTCCATTAAGTGAGTTCGAGTTAGTAAGAAATAAAACTCTAGCATATATAAATAATTTATTTAGTAATTAAAAATTAAATATATAAATAATTTTTACCTTTCACAAGAGGAAAATAAGTCTTTCTTAGCTAGGTAATTCTTTCTTGGATGAAAAAGTCTTGTACTTCTATAAATTGAGCATCCTTTTTCTCTACAATAATATAATAACATTCACAATGTAAAATTTGGTGGCACAAATATTCTTATAACTACTTTTTTGATAAGATCCGAAGGTGTTGTCTATGATCACAAAAAGTTAGATTTAATCTCATTATTTAAATATCTTGATTATCATATTATTTTGTTATAATTTCTATTTTGTTCAAGTCTATGTTGTAGATGTGTGTTCGACTGGATTATGAGGAATTTTTTGTATTAAGGTTAAATTTAATGATTTGTAGTAATATTCTCGATTATTGTAGTTTTTTTCAGGTGGTAGATGAACGTTTGATCGGGTTTTGAGGAATTTGTTGGTAAAGGTTAGGGTTTGGTCGTATTGTTATAATATTTTGATTAACGTATTATTTATTGTACTTTACATATGGTAGATGAATGTTCGATCGGGTTTTGAGAAATTTTTGTGTAAAGATTAGGTTTAATTAAGTTGTTTTGTTGTAGTTTTTGATCTATTACTATCTGTTATTTTTGTTATTATTCGTGGTGTGATAATTCACAGCGCAGGAGACAATCAAGATATCGATAATGATGACACAATAAGGTCTTCAACTATTCACACTTCAAAAATCCTACCCTACCCACTCCTCTTCCTATTTCTCTAGGAAACCATGAAAAACTAGGGCAGTCACCACCGTCTCTCCTCAACCTTTGGCTGCGGGAGAGCTTCTCCAAAAGCCTACAAACAACACTACAATCACCAACACAAACTCTAATTATGTTGATAAGTTTAATCAAACACAATCAACCATTAATCTTTCACAAACTAGTTTAGCACCTATTGAAGTTATTCATGGAATTTCAACGTTAAAATTTATGTTGGATGAATGACAAGATTTCGTCAAGTAAGAGAGACTTCATCAATCCATAGTGGTTAAATTATCCATGGGATCACCCGATTTGGCAATTTTAAGATCAATTTTGCCTAAGTTTCTTAACATTAAGGGATATTATCTTGTCAGGTTGCTTGCTCAAAGGAAACTTCTTATTCATATGGATCAATATGATGATATCATGACCGCATTATCAAGAGGTATGAATTATTTTATGCACAATGAAAAAAATCATCAGATTAGAATTTTTTCGTGGACTATTGGATTCAACCCTAAGGAGGAGACTTCACGTGCGGCAGTACAAATTTTGTTTCCAAATTTGTCGATGGATTTGTTTGCTAAGAGGTCTTTGCTTTCCATTTATTTAGTAGTTTAAAAACCTATTGCTTGGATAAGTCCGCACAAGTGAGATCAATACTGAGCACGACTAGTGTTAGGAGTCATCCTTGACTTAATGGACAAGCATCCGAATCGTATTAGACTTCAAAGTGTGGATAAAGTTAAGAGCAAAGTTATTGAGAGTTTCAGGAGGTGGTGTATGATAATTTACCTCAATATTGCACCCATTTTAAGCACCAAGGTCATGATCAAAAGAAGTGTCGATTGTTAATTGAAAAATAAGTAGTGCTTCAAAGAGAAGATGGTGCGATAATGGATATTGAGGGAGCTTCAGTTGAGAAATTGCAAGGAGATGCAAATGATTATATGAATACTAAGAAGAAACAAAAAAATAGAGCTTAGAAGGGGGATATTCCAGTAGGTCAAGCTTTGTCTAGGGTGTCCAAAAACTTAGCTGAAAATTCACGAGATGAAAAGAAAGCTCTGTAAAATCCGCCTAGTATTGTGGATACAAATTCTGCGACTGAGAGTTTGATTATTTCTAAGTAGGATATGGAGTGAAACAACGCTAGAGATGATGTTATGAGTGACGTATGGACAGTGGTTTCACACAAATAATTTGTTAGTCCTCAAACTAGCAAAGAAATTAATGTGGCAAAGAAACAATGTTTTACAACAAAGGATGTTGTGGATCCTAACACATTTGAGGCTCTTTTAGATAAAAATGGAGCACCAATCAGATTCAAACAGTCCTAAGTATCAAATTGCACCTCCAAAATTGACAAATGTGCTAATACAACAACAAATTGCAAGCTTGGTTTGTCCCTTACCCGTCTTGAAACTGTTGATGGCCACTTGGATACTACGGCGTTTGAGATCTCTTCTCTATCTATAGAGTCATTTGGTGAGCAACGCGATGACTTTGGACAAAAACTTTTGTTCAAGAGGAATGAACAAGATATGGATGAGGTAGTGTCACGCCTCTTTTTCAACCAAAAGGTAGATTTTAAAGTTTGAAAGGATTTTTATTATTAAAGTGACAAAAGATGAAAATGACAAAAAAAATTATTTTGAAAAGGATTCATTTTATAATCCCCAGTAGAGTCACCAGAGCTGTCACACCTCTTTTTTAACCAATTTTTTTTTTTAAGTTTGAAAGGGTTTTTATTATTAAGTGACAAAAGATTAAAAATTTATTTCGAAAAATGATTATTTACATTTTTTATTTAGAGTCGCCACTTGACATAATCCGATGTTCCAAGTCACCTTTGAAAATTCCTTTTCAAAACGGTTTGACTCTAAAACTGATCTGCGAACAGAGATTCCGTCTAAGGAATTTTGTTGACCGAGGGGAAGGTGTTAGGCACCCCCTGATCCCTAGTTCGACCACGGTCGCTTGATGAAGCATATCGGTTAATTTGACACTATGAATATATAAACCACACAAAGATAATTAAAACAAACAACAAAACAAAACAAGTTCAGAAATATAGTGTCCAGTCCAATTTATTACAAACTCCAAATAAAAAGGTACTGAAATGTAAACTTACACTAACCTACACTAATCCTAAACTACGCTCCACTGCTTTACCCGATGCTTCGGGCCTTGATCACGAACCTCCTTTAAAGACATAATACGTTGGGGCATTCCCCGATGAATATGTACATAAAGCCTCAGGTCATTTCTCGCCCAAATGAATACACTTGAGTTAAGTACGACAAACTAGGAACATTCAACACACACATATTCAAACATTCAACAAAACGCAATTCCTAAATTTGCCTACTCGAACCTACTTTTGCCTATCTATTTCAACATATCATAATTCTATATCGTTTCACATCAATAATAAATTAAAATTAATCCAAATCTACCCTTTTCATCAATTTTTCAATTCCCACCCCTAACTTTTTTTTATCAATCACACCATTAAAATTAATCAAATTTGTTCCTCGTACCACCGAAGTCACATCATCAAGTACAAAATCATAACATCAACAACATCAAACAATCGTAATCACCCAACACATAATCATAGTCATTTCAACAAATTAAGATAAAAAAGAGAGAACAGGTTAAAGAAATGGAACTTTCGATAATCGACTTTCGTTGATAATAATGAGTTAAAGAAGCCCGAATCCGAAATCCCGAATAGGAAACCTCGACAGCGATGAAATCCCAACTCGATATCGATAAATTTGACACTCGAAACTGACAGCGATGGACCGATTGAGATGAACAAAATTCAAAGCCACGAATACTGACCACTTAACCACGAAGACCCTTTCTTCTACACGATACACACCAACATACTCTCGATTTTAGATCAACTCTGATAGGACACGCATAAAGTTGAGACACCTTTTTTTTCTTCATTTCATCTTCTTTATGACACACACAGATAACTTTACGTATACAGACGGCACACACATAGAATCGATAGAGAGAGAGAGATTTAAAGTCGAGAGAGAGAGTGTTAAAAAATAGAATGAAGATTGTTTGAGAGATTCAGTCATTTTTTTAGATGTCCGATGAAATTTCATGCCGGCGACTAGTTACTGTTCACTGGCCAGTTACAGCTCGCCGTCTGGTTACTGTTTGTGCATCTGGTTACTGTTTCGGCAATTACTTCGCCGGAATCTCTTTATTTTTCTTTAATTTCTGGACATCTTAGCCAAAAAATGTTAGAATCACTGGAATCAGTGGTTATTCACCGAGATTTGGTTGAATTCGGAGAGATCCCGGATATGGTTTTCTCAGTTTTTCATAACTTTAGTCGCGGGTTACTGGCTATTTCTTCTTTCTTGGGATTTAAATCTCTCCGAATCTTTATTTCTTTATATTGAGTTAGAGTTTGGTTTATTGTCGAGGTATTCCATTCAGAATTCCAAGTCCAGTCTTTCTTAAACATTATTATCAATGAAATCAGTTCTTCAAAGGTCCAATTCTATCTTCTCTACCTCTAATTTTATGTAATTATGAATGATTTGTGTGTTTGGCATGTTTGAATCTTCGTTTTATATGTTAATGTTGGATTTGGATGTGAAAACTTGATTGGTGGATTGCGTATTGAATTGATTTAATCATGTTGAGAGTCGACTTAGGGGGGGGTTGAGAACTGAGAAGGGATAAAAAATGAATGTGATTGGTTTGTATTGATTAATTGATGTTTGTTTGATGCAAAATAGGCGTCGAATTTGCTAAGTTTGATAATATCACGTTTTAGATCAAAATTAGTAGGCAAATGCTAAGTTGGGTACGCAAATTTTAGGAATGGTGTTTTTTTGAAAGTTTGAATGTGCGGGTGAACGTTTCTTTCTACTTTATTGTAGAAGATTTGATGATGTATTCATTCATCGAGGAATGTACCGATATTATATTGTACTTATTCACCGGAGAATGCCCCAAAGTATTTTGTACTCGGAGGAGGTCCGTGACGAAGGCCCGAAGCATCGAGTAAAACATTGGAGCGTAGTTTAGGATTAGTGTATGTTAGCGTAGGTTTACATTTTTTGCATTTTTCTATTTTAGGACTGTATAATTGGACTGGACATTATATTTTTTGGTATTCATTTTGTTTGTTTAATTATTGTGTGTTTACATGGTTTATACATCCTTAGTGTCAAATTAGCCTATATGCTCCACCAAGCAACCGTGGTTGAACAACGGGATCGAGGGGTGCCTAATACCTTTCCTTCGATCAACGAAATTCCTTAACTAAAATCTCTGTTCGTGGATCAGTTTTAAAGAGTCAAAATCAGTTTGAAAAAGGATATCCAAGGGTGACTTGGCATACCCGATTTATGCCAAGTGGTGAATCTGAATAAAAAATATAAATAATCCATTTCAATATAATTTTTCATCTTTTGTCACTTTACTAATAAAAACCCTTTCAAACTTATATTAATATCATTTTTGGTTAAAAAAGGGGTGTGACAGCTCTGGCGACGTTGTTGGAGATTTTTCAGAATTCGAGCTTATTTTTTGGAGTTGTATCGGCTTAATTTGACATTGTGGGTGTATAAACATTATTTGTGTTAGTGTTTGTGTTATTATTTTATCACTATTGAGTGCCTACGTGCTACATGTTTATAGTTTTCTTTTATGTGTTACCGCTTTATATCTGACATCATTTGCATAACCTGAGTCAATTTTTTCTGCAACAAGTCCCGGAATATACATCGTGTACATGAACTCTAGTTGAGTCACTCTTATTTTAGGAGGGGGAGGCGTCGGATGTATGGAGTAGGTGGAAAGCAAAGCAGCCACTATAGACCATATGCTCCCCCGAACGACCTTGTTAGTGGACCCCAACATAGGTCAGTCTTTAGGTCATGTTTATCTGCATCATATTGAGACCTAGCGGGACCCACTTGGTCCTTTGTAGGAGACTCACCCCTAAAGTATCCCTACATGGTAATTGTTTTTTTTTTTTTTTTTTTATGGTAACGGGGTCATTTGACGGACTGATTTGGGGAAAAACGTGTGTTTAGGCAAGAACAATTCAAAAAAAAAAAAGAAATAAAAAAAAAAATAAGAAAAGGTGAATCAAAAAAAGAGTTTCGTAATTTATTTTTAAAGTTCTTTATGGCTTTTGTTCTTCACAACCCAAAAATTCAAAAAAAAAAGATTTTTTACCTTTTGCATTTATTTTTTCAAAATAACAAAAATTCAAAAAGATTTTTTTTTACCTTTTGCACTTATTTGTCAAAAATAAAAAACATCAAAAAAAATTTCTTTTGGTTTCTTTAGTAAGCATTCATAATTCAAAAAATTAAAAAAAAGATTTTTCCTTAATAGGAGCTTTTTATAAAAGAAAATCAAAAGATGGTAGGAGTTTTGTACATTTCTTTTAACAAAAATACCAAAAAGATTTTTCTTTCATAGTTGGTGGTGTCAGTTTTATGTGAAGTGTCAAATTGAAAACCCCAAAAAATTTTATTTTCATCGTTGTAGTCGTGTCTCTCAAGTCAAGGTTTAGTTTGTTCTTTAATCCTTATTTATCCAATCTGGATGAACTACACACCCCTAATTCTCCTCTCTCGGGAGTGAGATACGTAGGTAGCCTATTGTGGGTTCGGGAATCTTATTTAAAAAATTTAATAAAAAAGAAAAAAAAGATTTTCTTCACTCTTTATTCAAAGTAGGTGTCATATACATCTCTAAAAGAAAACCACAAAAAGATTTTCCTTTAATAATTTCAAGTTTCATTTTCGTATGAAATGCAAAAGTGAAAACCCAAAAAGATTTTCTTTGGTAATCATAGATTTCATTTTGTATAGGGATGTTAAAGCTGAAAAATTCAAAAAGTTTTTTGTCAATTCTTTTGACAAATTGTTATTTCTTTTCTTCTTAAAGTTTCAAGAAAAAGAGTTTAATTGACCATTTTTGGCAAGACTTCACGAACTAAGCATACCTGATTCTCCTCTCTTGAGAGTGAGATACGTAGGCACCCTTCTTGGGTTCAGTGATCTTTTTCAAAAAATAAAAATAAGAAAAAAGAAAAAGGTTTTGCGAAAGTGTTGAACTCTAACATGTTTGTTATCTCTTGTTCTGTTAGTTTAAGATGGTTGGTTTGTGACATTGTGGCATTGTAGTTAATTCTTCATATAACACCTAATCCAAAGGGTTAGTTGTGTTCAACAAGGATATAGAGAGTGACATCGTGGATCGAACAATGAGTTAGGAAAATGAGAGTTTAAAGCAAGAGATTAAGAGACTAAGGCAACAAATGACGGAAATGGGCCGGTGGGTTGCCTCCTCCTCCATTCCCCACTATTGATCCTACAAATACCTTGAGTTTTTCACCAAAATTGCAAAGTCAACTTCCTACTGTTGTTGATGCACCATAATATGTCTCAGAATTCATTCCAAGCCAACAACATCACAATATTTCCACCACTCTTTCTCTAGCTTCTCAGTATAAGCCTGCTACATTCACAACACTACACACAATCTGTGATTTTGTTGCTTAACCTTTTACTGAGGCTTCCACTTTGGCTATCAATCTAACGGTTGTGCTGGCCCAATATGCTAGTGAATCCATGTTCAATACTCTTGATGATCATTGCTATAATACAGATCCCACATCAATGTTAATTGGACCACCAAAATTTCTCAATAAGAAGTTTAGCGTACCAGGAAAGCCAGAGAAAATGGTTGGAAAAATGAAGAGCCAGAAGATGCTATGAAAAGTTTTCTAGGACCTGTGGGTAAAGAAAATGTTTTATACAAAGACTGGGGCATGTCTTTAAGTGGTAACCTTCCTCCAACCCTTGAGATGTCAAAATTAGAGGAGCAAGATGGACATGAGGAATCTGTGAAACATTTGGGACAATAATGCAATCAATTAGAGAAAACTGGAGGAAAGAAGAATGAGGAAGATGCAGTTGTTATTGTAGTTGGAAAATGGTCATGTCCAAGAAAGACACGTCGTTGTTATCCTCAGTCTCAAGCCCAAGTTCATTTCCAAGCTCCATATAATCACTCCCAAAATCCATTATACTCTATTTTCCCACCTTCATATCTAGTATATTATGCATAACCATACGTTCAACTCTCTTCTTACTCACAATGGCGCGCACCAACTCCTCAGAGTCATCCTCTAACTCCACAAACATACCAAAGCCCTTCTAGGCTTCGATCTAAGCCAAACAATGAAATAAGGCAGAAATTGAGAGATAGCTTCTGTAATACCCCAAACTTTTTCTAGCTTAAGTTCATTCCTAAAATGTTAAGAGATGTCTTCGAAAATGATTAATATTTGTTTCGCATAGAATTTTCTAGATTTCAACTTTTTATTGTTTGGGAAACTTAATAAGCTTTCAATCGATACCAAATTCGCCCAAATCTGATACTCGGTGAAGAAGTTAGAGCATTTTTAAGTTGATAGTATGCCAACTGGGCAGTCACCGCATCGCGGTGAAGGATAATTTCATAATTTTCACTTTCCAGTGGACAACCACGATGTTGGCGCATCGTGGTGAGGTCCAATTTACCATTTGTCAATTTCTAGTGGACCTCTGCGATATTGGCGTATCGCGGAGAGGTTTATTTTCCCTATTATCGAATTCCAGTTGCCCAATGCGATAGTGGCGCATCGTGCCAAAGGCCAAAATGGCATTTCTATAGGGAACTGCGATGTGGCGTGTCACGTTGAAGTTTCAGGTCCCAAGTGTCAAAATTTACTGGGACAATGTGATAGCTCCGCGTTGCAGAGGACCCCAATTTCCCATTCTTCAGTTTCCAGTGAGCCACCACGATAGTGGCGCGTCACGGTGGCCTATTAAATCGGGACCCTGGTTTATTTTTTTTAGTTTCGTTTAGAAGTTAAAAGGGGTATTTTATACTTTTCCCAGCCCCCAATTCCGTCCAAACACAAGATTTAGGGCTATTACAAGCATCTTATGAGATATTTCTCAAGATTTCTCTCAACCAAAAACCCTAAGCTTCAACTATCAACCTCAAGAATCCCAAGATTCCACTATTCTTTTTCCAAATTAATTCAAGATTCAAGATTTCCAACACAAGAATTCCAAGAACCATCATTCAAGAGCACGAATAGAGTCTCAAAAGCAAGGTTGTTCATTTAGTTCATCATCCAAGGTATGTGGGGTTTGAACAAGGATAAATCTTTCGTTCTTATGCCCAAAAACTTAAATTTTATTAAAGATTACATGATTTACAAGTTGGGGTTTATACCTAAAGCATCTTGTTTTAAGTTTATGGAGATATAAGTGATTTAAGCCTTGAATTGCATGTTTATCCCACCTATTTATGCTTTAAATTGAGGATTTATATCATGAATTGTACCTCCCTATTGTGAATTGATATTTTCAAGTGTTTCCAAGATAACTATTGAGAATTAGGCTTCATTATGAAATTGTGATCATTTATATACATATGCTTTAAATCCAAGTATGAATTTTGATATTTCATGAAGAGTATATTATTAGCATGCTTTAACAAACAAGCATTTAGATTTTAAAAAAATATTGATCTTCCAAACCTAAGCTAAGATATGAATCCACATTATTTATGATTTAAAGCAAAGAGAAGTATTTTTGGTTTTCATTATAAACCCTTATGCTGTTTTAAGGTGGATTTCCTAAAAGTTCTGAGCAATAATTATGGGAGTAGTATTTAATACCGAGTTGGGTATGATTCCAAGGTCTCATGTCTCAGAACTACGTGCCACCATAGGTTTTTGATTTGCCCATAGTGGGCTAAGATAGTGATCACTCATGTTAAAGTTCTATTCCGATGGCAAGGGTAGAATAGCTCTCCCCAACGTGGGCAAGACATTGGACTCCATGTCAGCTCACATGGTTTATGTCGGTTAGAATAAACTCCCTGAGTCCCAAAGTCCCTAAGTCCCAAAGTTTCAAGATTTTCAACGCTCCCAAAGCTTCTAAGTTTCAAAAGAAAAGAATGATAAAAAAGCTTTTATAAGACTAAGTGCTATGACTCACTAGATTTACAAGTATGATTTGTTATACATGATTTTATATTTTAATATTTTAGATCATCAAACTTATGTGAGTCATCTACATCCAGCATGCATTTACTTTCTAATTATGATGATGTCTTACTTATGAATTACATCCCCATATACTTAGTATATTCTCAAAGTGATGATCCACATATATGTTTATGTGATACATTATTTTATAATGTAGGTTCAGGTGCTCAGTATCAGCAGCGTGAGTAGTTCAAGAATCTCTATCTACTCTCCCACAGTTGGTGAATCCTCATGATTCGAGGGCCTACTTCTTCAAATTTCCAGCTTTCGTAGTGATTGAGTTATCATTTTCAGTTTATCCCGAGTCAGTTGGGGGTCTGTCCCAATGGATCTCTAATTCTTTACTAGTAGAGTCTTGTCAGGCAATGAGTTTATTTACAATCTTTCAATATTTGCTATTCAGACAGTATCTTCAGTTTATTTAGTTCAGTTTTGGTATGATACAACATTATTTCTTGACTAGTTTATCTTAATGTAAGGTTCTGAACTAGTAGTAGGCTCAAAGGGTTATCTTGGGGATACTCATAGCCTTGAGCATCGTGTGACGTCTTAGAATCAAATTTTGGGACGTTAAAAACTTGGTATCTGAGTCTAAGGTTTAAAAAGTCCTAGGGAGTCAGACAAGCTGCGTTACGTAGAGTCTTGATCATGGGTGTGAAGCGCACCACATCTATGAGCAAGAGGCTATGGAGCGTTTTAGGAAAATCCTCTCTTTCTTTCATAATCCATCGTGATTATAGCTATCTCTATCTGCTATTAACTCATGTTTTTTAATGACAGAATATGCCTCCTCGTAGAGCAAATATCCGTAGAAATGATGACCAACCACCCCATCCTGTTGATCCCCTGAATGAGAATGCATCGTATGCCATATTTTGGGCTACCTTTTAGGCGTTAGCCTAAGATATGCCCGCTAATGTTCAAGCCAATAATCAGGCTATAGTTCTGCATCAATAAGGGGGTGATTTAGTTGCAGCCAGACTTCATGACTTTCTGAGAATGAATGCGCCTGAATTCTTTGGGTTACAAGTAGGTGAGGACCCCCAATTGTATCTTGATGAGGTGAAAAAGATTACCCAAGTTATGCATGTCACTGAAGAAGAAAATGTAGATATAGATTCGTATAGGTTGAAAGATGTTGCTTATGATTGGGTTGTCATGTGGAAGAAAGGTAGGGGTAAAATGCAGCTTTCATGAGTTGACAGGTATTCCAAGATGCTTTTATATACAGTTTTCTTTCACGTGAGTTGCGGGAAGCCATAGTTGAGGAGTTCATAAACCTGAGGAAAGGCTCAATGACTGTAAAAGAGTACTGCCTTAAGTTCAACCAGTTATCTAAGTATGCTCTCGAGTTGATTACTGACACCAGATCTAGTATGAGTAAGTTCATTACGGGAGTGTCGGGATTGGTAGTCAAGGAGTATAAGACTGCCATACTTATCGGAGATATGGATCTTTCTAGGTTGATGACTCATGCCTAGTAGATCGAGGTAGAGAATTTGAAGGGAAGGGAGAGAGAAAATAAGAAGGCTAGAGTAGGACAGTTTGAGTACGGTCAGCCAAGGTCTGCAGGGGGAAAACGCTCGCAGTTTTAGAGTCATCCTCCATTGCCAACACCGTCTTCAGCTAGTGCTCCCGCTCCCAGAAGTAGAAAGAAGCAGTGGGGTAAGTCTTTTATGTCTAGGTCCTAAAATAGTGTGAGCGGTAAGCCCAATTTTCCTTCATGTGCTAAGTGTGGTAGAACTCATCCTGGTGAGTGCTTAGCTGGACAAAAAGGTTGTTTTGGTTATGGAAAGTTAGGTCATGGAATTATAGAGTACCCATATGCTAAGTAGGGAAATAGAGGTGTTTGTCCTCAGACAGGGGCTACCAGTGCACCAGCTCCTGCACCTTGCCCAGCCCCTCCCTAGGGCGCATCATCCAGTACCAGTGGCGGTCAGTGCTAGAATCGGTTCTATGCTTTACCATCCCACCAGGAGCAGGAGAGCTCCCTAGATGTTGTTACTGGTATGCTTTATGTTTTCCATTTTGATGTTTATGTGTTGTTAGATCCTAGGTCGAGTTTCTCTTATGTGACCCCGTTGGTTGCTGTGAATTTTGAGATAAGTTTTGAAAAGATCCCTGAGACTTTCTTGGTTTCTTTACCAGTAGAGGAATCATTTGTTGCCAAAAGGATTTATAAAAAGTGTCCTATTATTGTCCTTCATAAGATTATGTTAGCAGATTTGATAGAATTAAACATGGTTGACTTCGACCTTTTTATTGGTATAGATTGACTCCATTCTTGTTATGCATCCATAGATTGTCGCACCCGAGTGGTAAAGTTTTAGTTTCCCGATGAGCCAGCCTTTGAGTGGTCAGGTAATTCAGTATCTCCCAAGAGTCATTTCATATCCTATCTTAAAGCCAGAAAGCTGATCTCTAAAGGGTGCGTCTATCATCTAATTAGATTCGAAGACATTAAGTCTGAGACTCCAGCAGTTCAGTCAGTCAATATAGTTAATGAGTTTCCTAATGTCTTTCCTAAATATTTTCCAGGGGTACCTCCCAATAGGGAAATAGAATTTGAAATTGATCTTTTTCCTGATACTTAGCCTATTTCCATTCCTCCATATCGTATGGCTCTTACCGAACTTAAGAAGTTGAAAGAGAAACTCAAAGATCTTCTAGACAAAGGCTTCATAAAACCTAGTGTTTCTCTTTGGGGCGCTCCCATCCTATTCATCTGAAAGAAAGATGATTCTTTACGTATGTGCATTGACTATCATCAGTAGAATAAAGTCAAGTCAAGAACAAATATCCTCTTCCTAGAATTGATTACTTATTTGACCAACTCCAAGGTGCAAGTTATTTCTCAAAGATAGACCTTAGATCCGGCTATCATCAACTCAAAGTAAGGGAATGCGATATTCCAAAGACAGCCTTCAGGACCCACTATGGTCATTTTGAGTTTCTAGTCATGTCCTTCGGGCTAACCAATGCCCTAGCTGCTTTCATGGACTTGATGAACCGAGTGTTCAAACAGTATCTGGACATGTTTGTCATAGTCTTTATCGATGATATTCTTTTCTACTCTCGTAGTGAGGATGATCATGTAGACCACCTCCGAATTGTGTTGCAAACTCTTAGAGATCACTAGTTGTTCGCCAAATTTAGCAAATGTGAATTTTGGCAAAAGTTAGTTGCTTTCCCCGGTCATGTTATTTCCATGGAGGGTATTAGAGTTGATCCCCAAAAAACAGAAGCCGTAAGAAATTGGCCAAGACCTATCTTTCCATCAGATATTAGAAGTTTCTTGGGTTTAGCTGGCTATTACAGACATTTTGTTTGAGGGGTTTTTATCCATTGCATCTCTTATGACCCGATTGACTCAGAAGAAGGTTAAGTTTCAGTGGTCAGATTCCTGCGAGAAGAGTTTTCAGAAGTTGAAGACTCGACTCACTTCAGCCCTAGTCTTAGCATTACCTGATGGTACAGATGGTTTTGTGGTGTATTATGATGCCTCTAGAGTTGGTTTGGGTTGTGTTTTGATGCAGAGAGGTAAGGTCATAGCATATGCCTCTAGGCAGCTTAAGCCTCATGAAAAGAATTACCCAACCCATGATCTTGAATTAGCTGCTGTGGTGTTTGCTTTGAAAATTTGGATACACTACCTGTACGGTGTGCATGTTGATGTGTTCACGGACCACAAAAGCTTGCAATATGTGTTTACGCAGAGGGAGTTAAATCTCCGCCAGAGAAGGTGGTTAGAAATATTAAAAGATTATGACATGAGTGTGCTGTATCATCCGAGCAAGGCCAATGTAGTGGCAGATGCACTTAGTCAATTGTCTATGGGAAGTGTTGCTCATGTGGAGAGTGATAAGAAAGAGTTAGCTCGGGAAGTGCACCATTTGGCTAGGTTGGGTGTTAGACTGGTTGATTTGGCTGAGGGTAGCGTTTGGGTGCAGAGTAGTGTAGAATCTTTCTTAGTTTCTGAGGTGAAGGAGAAGCAATATCAGGATTTAATTTTGGTTAAGTTGAAGGGGTCGGTTAAAGACCAAAAAGTAGAGGTTTTTTCCCAAGGGGGAGATGGTGTGCTGAGATACTAGATTAGACTGTGTGTACCATGTGTAGATGAGTTGAGATAGAGGATTATGGCTGAGGCGCATGTTGCGCGTTACTTCATTCATCCTGGTGCTACTAAAATGTATTGAGATTTGTGAGAAATCTATTGGTGGAGTGGTATGAAGAGAGATATAGTGGAGTTTGTAGCCAAGTGTGCAACTTGTCAACTGGTTAAGGTAGAGCACCAAAGGCTTTGTGATGTTTTGCAAGAGTTTAATATTCTTACTTGGAGGTGGGAAGAGATGAATATGGATTTTGTAATAGGGTTACCCCATTCACGTTGTCATCATGATTCGATTTGGGTTATTGTGGATTGACTAAGTCAGCGCATTTCTTGCCATTTCATATGTCCTATACAACTGAGGATTATGCTAAGTTGTATATCGGAGAGTTAGTCAAATTACATGGAGTGCCCTTGTCCATTATCTCAGATAGAGGTACTTTGTTCACCTCTCAGTTTTGGAAAGCTTTTCAGAAGGGTCTTGGTACCCAAGTTCATCTTAGTTCTGCTTTTCATCCCCAAACCAATGGTTAAGAAGAAAGGATCATTCAGACCCTAGAAGATATGTTGAGAGCGTGTGTGCTTGATTGCAAGAGTAGTTAGGATGAGCATTTGCCGTTGATTGAGTTTGCCTATAATAACAGTTATCATGCTAGTATTCAGATGGCCACATTTAAGACACTTTATGGGAGGAGATGTAGATCACCTATTAGATAGTTTGAAGTGGGTGAGACTGCGTTGTTAGGGCCAGATATGGTGTTAGAAACTATGGAGAAAGTACAGTTGATTCAATAATGGTTAAAAATAGCTCAAATTCGTCAGAAGTCATATAAGGATGTAATAAGAAGAGATCTTGAGTTTGAAGTTGATGACTTAGTCTATTTAAAAGTTTCACCAATGAAGAGGGTAAAAAAATTTGGCAAGAAAGGGAAACTTAGTCCCCGTTATATAGGCCCTTTTCGAATTTTGAGCCATGTTGGGAAGGTGGCATATGAGCTTGAGTTGCCTACAGATTTATCGTCCATACATCCTATGTTCCATGTGTCTTTGTTGAAGAAGTGTATTAGTGATCCAACGGTTGTAGTACCCATAAAAAGTATAGAGGTTCATGATAGCCTCTCTTATGAAAAAATTCCAGTTGAGATCCTTGACCATCAGACTCGTAGACTAACGAACAAAGAAGTCCCCTTAGTGAAGGTTCTTTGGAGAAATCAATCTGTTGAGGGAGCCACTTGGGAAACAGAAGAAGATATGCAGACCAAGTACCCTCATCTTTTTGCTGCTGATTCAGATTCAGTTTAAGGTAAAAAGTTTCCTCAGATCATCTCTTTTCAATTTAAGTTACAACTTTATATAGCCATTCATTCGACAGTTCATGCATTTGCAATCAATTGAGTCATTCTTTAAGTTGTATATGCCAGTTATGGCCTTAGTTTTCAGCATCTCAACTTCGCTAGCCACATTCGAGGACGAATATTCCCAAATGGGAAATATTGTAATACCCCAAACTTTTTCTAGCTTAAGTTTGTTCCTAGAATGTTAAGAGATGTCTTCCAAAATGATTAATATAGATTTAAAATTTTCATTATGTGGGAAATTAAATAAACTTTCCATCGATACCAAATTCACCCAAATTCGATACTCGGTGAAGAAGTTAGAGTATTTTTAATTTGACAGAATGCCAACTGGGCAGTCACCACATCATGGTGAAGGACAATTTCATAATTGTCATTTTCCAGTGGACCACTGTGATGTTGGCGCGACGCGGCGAGGTCCAATTTCGTATTTGTCAATTTTCAGTGGACCTCAAAAGCAAGGTTGTTCATATAGTTCATCATCCAAGGTATGCGGGGTTTGTACAAGGACAAATATTTCATTCTTGTGCCCCAAAACTTAAATTTTATTAAAGATTACATGATTTACAAGTTGGGGTTTATACCCAAAGTATCTTATTTTAAGTTTATGAAGATATAAGTGATTTAAGCCTTGAATTGCATGTTTATCCTACCTATTTATGCTTTGAATTGAGAATTTATATCATGAATTGTACATCCCTATTGTGAATTGATATTTTCAAGTGTTTCTAAGATAATTGTTGAGAATTAAGCTTCATTATGAAATTGTGATCATTTAAGTACATATGCTTTAAACCCAAGTATGAATTTTGATATTTCATGAAGAGTATATTATTAGCATGTTTTAACAAGCAAGCATTCGGATTTTAAAGAAAGATTGATCTTACGAACCTAAGCTAAGATAGGAATCCACATTATTTATGATTTAAAGAAAAAAGAAGTATAATTGGTTTTCATTATAAACCCTTGTGCTGTTTTAAGTTGGATTTCCTAAAAGTTCTGAGCAATAAGTATGGGAGTAGTATTTAGCACCGAGTTGGGTATGATTCCAAGGTCTCATGCCCCAGAACTACGTGCCACCGTAGGTTTCTAATTTGCCCATAGTGGGCTAAGATAGTGATTACTGAAGTTAAGGTTCTATTCCGATGGCAAGGGTAGAACAACTTTCCCCAACTGGGCCAGACGTTGGACTCTATGTCAGCCACATGGTTTATGTCGGTTAGAAGAAACTCCCTGAGTCCCAATGTCCCTAAGTCCTAAAGTTTCAAGAATTCCAAAGCTCCCAAAGCTTCTAAGTTTCAAAAGAAAAGAATGATAGAAAAGTTTTTATAAGACTAAGTTTTATGACTCACTAGATTTACAAGTACGATTTGTTATACATGATTTTATATTTTGATATTTTAGATCATCAAGCTTATGTGAGTCATATACATCCAGCATGCATTTACTTTCTAATTATGATGATGTCTTACTTATGCATTACACCCCCATATACTCAGTACATTCTCAAAGTGCTGATCCACATATATTTCTATGTGCTACATTATTTTATAATGTAGGTTCAGGTGCTCAGTATCAACATCATGAGTAGTTCGAGCATCTCTATCTACGCTCCCATAGTTGGAGAGTCCTCATGATTCGAGGGCTTACTTCTTCAGATTTCCAACTTTCACAGTAATTGAGTTATCATTTTCCGTTTAGCCCGAGTCAGTTGGGGGTCTGTCCCAATGGCTCTCTATTTCTGTAGTAGTAGAGTCTTTTCGGACTACGAGTTTATTTATAGACTTTCAGTATTTGCTATTTAGACAATATCTTCAGTTTATTTAGTTTAGTTTTGGTATGATACAACATTATTTCTTGTCTAGTTTATCTTAAAGTAAGGTTCCGGCCTTGTAGTAGGCTCAAAGGGTTATCTTGGGGCTATTCGTAGCCTTGAGCATCGTGTGATGTCTCAGGATCAGATTTTGGGGCATTACAGCTTCACAACAATTGGAGAGTCGTATGCCAGTTTATTCTAGAGATTGGTACAGCGGGGCATAATCACTCCTCGCCTTGGGTATACTCCTTACCCACATTCAGGAAGTCTAGATCCTAATGTACGATGTACATATCATTCTAATGTTCAGGGTTATAGTATTGAGGATTGTTGTTTTTTGAAAAGAGAAACAGAAAAGATGATTCAAGATAAATCGATTATGGTGCAGAACATTGACAGTGAGGAAAGCTCTAGTCATGTTGATATGCAAACCAGTGGCTAAGATGTCAAGCTCAACAATTGGGATATCACTCCTCTCCCTGCTAGGATGGATGTTTGGTAGTTTGTTTTAATATTTTTTCTGTTATTTGAATTATTTCTGGGTTGTAGTTGGGATATCTTGTTTTGTCCTTTTGTCGTTTATGTTCAAACCTTTTTATCTTTCATTTTAACGAAATGAAGTGTCCCTTTTCCCTTTGTGTTTTAAATATGTGTTGTTTGTTTGTTTTCTTTACATAGTACATTTTATGTTGGTTCTAGTGATATGACATGCTGACGGAATTTTCAGCTGGATCTTAAAATCCAGATTAAGCATGAACATTGAATCAAAGGGCTAAAGTTAGAAAAAATATATGAGAAATAGGTAGTGTGTTGAGATATTTGGTGACTATGTTGAAGACTTCTTTCAAAATTAATGCAATTATTTTGAGAATTACAAGAATAATTTGGTCATCAATTGAAGGACATATCTCAATAAGGTCAAACAGTAGATGCGCGATCCTATATCAAGAGGGCCAGAAAGAAAATCAGCTCCACGAAAGCATGAGTCATTCGATGTGAGGAATGTACAGCGAAGGTGGAGTAGTATGTTTGACAATTGTAGAAGAAGATGTGACAAACATGCTCAGTTAAAGTTAGTGTTGTTAAATGTCACAAATGATCTTCATTTTTCATTTCATTTCATTTCATATTGCATGATATGTACTTACATTTTCAAGGATTGATATGATGAAGGCATTTTATTCTACTATCCAAACATTGTGTCATCCTTTGTTTACCCCATTTGAGCCTTACTTTTATTTTCTTTCATATCCCACTTTTGAAATCAAGATACAGTCAACAAAGTTTCAAAAAAAAAAGTGTCGAGTAAAAGATAGAGTCAGAAAAGTTTCAAAAAAAAAGAAAAAATTATGTCAAAAAGAGAGAAAAAAAAATTGTGTCAAGAAAAATAGAGTCAGAAAAGGTCTCAAAAAGAAAGAGTCAACAAAAGAAAAAAAATCAGAACCAAGCAAAATAAGTTGTCGGAACTACGTGTGACCTGATTCTCCTCTCTCAGGAGTGAGATACGTAGGCTGCTCTACTCGGGGCTCGGTCCAACCAAATAAACAATTTAGAGTTACCAGCCCAAAAAAACTGGGGCATGAGTTAATCCTCATTGTTTGAGTTGATTTCAAAAGTTATAAGACCTACCCCACTTCAAGTGTCGTTTGGGCCTCATGTCAACCTTTCTTTCTAACCTTATCCAAAAACCAAGTTACAACCAAAGAAAGACCTTCAGATCAATCTTTGAGAGTGATAAAGCTAAGAATGCAATGCATATGATAATGCATTTGAGGAACTACTTGTCTTCCTCAACATAAAGAACCAGGAGAGAAATAAAAATGAGAGTCTTATTGGTGAAAAACTTCACGGGCACCGTAAGATGATGGTAAGTTAAGAGAAATAAAAATGAGAGTCTTATCGGTGAAAACCCTCACGGGCACTGTAAAACGGCTGTGAGTTGAGAGAAATAAAAATAAAAGAGTCTCATTGGTAAAAAACCCTCACGAACACCATAAGACAATGGTGAGCTGAGAAAAAGAAAATGAGAGAAGCTTGTTGGCGAAAATCCTTCAAGGCGTCACTAGCCGAATAAGGTCTCTAAATGTAATTGGACCAAGAAAGTAACTCAGTTTCAAGGCCATTAACTCAAGAACAATTGGTAGAAAGTTTGGATGGAAGATCAGACAATTTAATCCAAAATGCATGGCATAATCATTAGAATCGACTATCATTTTTAGATAATTTTTCGTTTTTTTATTTCAAATGGGGACATTCATTGTCTTTTCTTTCTTCTCTTTATTTTATTTTCTCGAGTCGTTATCCAAATAAAAATCATTGTCATTTTTCTCCTGTCTTTGAGTCATTCTATGTCAAAACAAGTGAGAAAAGATTTCAAAACTGGCTACTAGCTTCTTCAATTGCACAAAGCAAGACAAAGGGCCAACACATGAAAAAGACATAATTGTGAGCTGAAATAAGGCATGCAGAAGGTTTTGTCAACAAATGAGTCTGGAAATTCATGGAAATACCAGCGTTTAAAGGGGATTGTCTAAGAAACATAGTAAAGTAGAGTCACTCTTAATATTCTGAGTTTGGACCAATAGTGCAACAAGGCAAGGGCAAATGCTAATGATTGGAAGTGAGATCTAAATGAGACAAGTTCAAGAGAAATCATCTCAAATGCCAAAGCCGCAAGCCAACCACCCTATTCTAAACTCACAAGTTTTCTTTGTATAAAACAGGAACAGTTGCTACTTTCAAATCAAAGGCTTCAAAGCGCAAATGTCCAGAGGTGTATTTCCTCATTTTTGCAAATGCAAGAGCAGTGTTGTTGTGCAGGTTTGGTAATCAAAATTATGGCAAAACTCATCATCTTGTACCCCTAAAAGACACTCCCTAATTTGGGTATTTCATTTCTCATGAATAGGAGGTGCACATCCTAATTTGAGTCTTTAATTCTGAAAGATGCATTTTAGTAAGAATTTTCACTTTCACTCTTAAGAGAGGAACTTGTTGGTCTCATTCATTCAATTTTACCCTCAAAAAGTGCATTTGTTGATTAGAATCTTGATTCATCTTTACATTATGCGCTGTTACAAGTAGTTATGATTGAGTTTAACACCCGCAAAAGTTTTGGATGATAAACTAGGGCAAAAAGAAAATTTAATTCCTATTATTTGGAATTTACTTTATGTTCAGGGCCCTTCTGAAAAATGGAAATTTACTTTATGTTCAGGACCCTCCTGGAAAATGGGACATTACTTTATGTTCAGGACCCTATTGAAAAATGAGAATTTACTTTATATTCAGGACCCTCCTGAAAAATGGGAATTTACTTTATGTTCAGGACCCTCCTGAAAAATGGGAATTTACTTTATGTTCAGGACCCTCCTAAAAAATAGGAATTTACTTTATGTTCAGGACCCTCCAGAAAAATGAGAATTTACTTTATGTTCAGGACCCTCCTGGAAAAGAGAATATACTTTATGTTCAGGGTCCTCTTGAAAAATGAGAATTTACTTTATGTTCAAGACCCTCCTGAAAAATGAGAATTTACTTTATGTTCAGGACCCTCCTGGAAAATGAGAATTTACTTTATATTCAGAACCCTTCTGAAAAATGGAAATTTACTTTATGTTCAGGACCCTCCTGAAAAATAGAAATTTACTTTATGTTCAGGACCCTCTTGAAAAATGAGAATTTACTTTATATTCAGGACCCTCCTGAAAAATGAGAATTTACTTTATATTTAGGACCCTCCTGAAAAATGGGAATTTACCTTATGTTCAGGACCCTCTCGAAAAATGAAACATTACTTTCAAAAAATGAAACCTTTCTTTATCATAATCATTGTTTGGGATAATTTCGTTCTAGTTTTGATTTTGGTTTTAAGAGCCCGCCTGAAGAACAGGGTGATGAAGTTGAGAGTCAGGAGCCCGCCTGAAGAACAGAGTGATGAAATTGAAAGTTGGGAGCTCGCTCGGAGAACAGAGTGATGAAATTACAAGTCAGGAGTCCGCCTGAAGAATAGGGTGATAAAATTAAAAGTCGGGAGCTCGCCCGGAGAACAGAGTGATGAAATTACAAGTCAGGATCCCACCTGAAGAACAGGGTGATGAAATTGAAAGTCGGGAGTTCTCCTGAAAAATAGAGTGAGGAAATTGTAAGTCAGGAGCCCGCCTGAAGATTAGAGTGATAAAATTGAAAGTCAGGAGCCCGCCTGAAGAATAGGGTGATGATATGACAAGTCAGGAGCCCACCTGGAGAACAGGGTGAGGAGATTGAAAGCCAAGCAACAAGTTGAAGAAATTGCAAGTCAGGAGCCCACCTAAAGAATAGAGTGATGAAATAGCAAGTCAAGAGTCAAAAGAGAGCTGCATAGATAGGACTTCTATAATTTTATTTATGTTTTTAACTTGTAATTTTTATTTTTGATGTAATGACAGAGCCGCAATCGAAACCTCGTCAGGGCCTCACTTCAACTCTCCAACTCGGTATAGTCCTTCTTTGTCAATCCTAGAACCACCTATGACTTGAATCCCACATAACTTGGGTTAGGTAGGATGCTCAAAATCAAAACTCGATTGTCCTCCCTCCTCCTGTTTCCTTCTTTTGAATAATAGTCGGGACAAAATTCTATCTTGTTGTATACTTCTTTGTCTGAAAACACTTGTGTTTACATCCAAAGGGGGAATGATGTAGACACGTAATTTTATCCTTTCACAAATTATTTTTATCGTTTACTCTGTCTTACCACGCACCCCAACCCCGTTCCATAATTTCTCCACAAAATGACAAAAAAAATCAACTTTAAACAAATTTTATTCCCAAATTCCCATATAATCCTAATTAATAACCAATTAACAACCTTTCCTATCATATTAGGACACCTCACTACCCTACTCCACCCCCACCCACGTGTCCCCCCTACCCTACCCCACTACCCCACCCAAACCTCATGGTTATACACCACCAGAAAACAATACGCACAAGACACTTTCCATGGTCACTCTCACTATACACCATAACACGCACACAAATCTGAATTGGAAAAAAGGGGAAAAAACTCCATTTTCTTTTTGGGGTTTCTTCTGCACAATGCACACCCACATACTCTCAATTTTGGATCAACTCTCATAGTTCACACACAAAGCCGAGACACCATTTATTTTCTTTGTTTTATTTTTTTCACGACACATATAAACAACTATACGTATACAGACGCAAAGACATATAGAATCGATAGAGAGAGAGATTCAAAGTCGAGAGAGAGTTAAAAACTAGAATGAACATGGTTTGAGAGATCCGGTCTTTTTTTTAGACTTTCGGTGAAATTTCGCGCCGGCGACTGGTTACTGTTCGCTGGTCGGTTACTGCTCGCCATCTGGTTACTGTTTGTGCGTCTGGCTACTGTTCCAGCGATTGCTTCATCGGAATCTCTTCATTTTCCTTTGATTTCTGGACATCTTAGCTGGAAAATGTTAGAATCACCGGAATCAGCGGTTATTCGGCGAGATTTGGTTGAATTTGGAGAGATCCAGGATACGGTTTTCTTATTTTTTCATAACTTCAGTCGCGGGTTACTGGCTATTTCTTCTTTCGTGGAATTTAAATCTGTCCGGATCATTATTTCTTGATATCGAGTTGGAGTTTGGTTTATTGTCGAGGTATCCTATTCACAATTCCAACTTCGGATTTTCTTAAACATTATTATCAACGAAATTGGTTCTTCAAAGGTCCAATTCTATCTTCTCTTCCTCTAACTTTATGTAATTATGAATGATTTGTGTGTTTGACATGTTTGAATCTTCATTTTGTTGGTTAATGTTGAATTTGGATGTGAAAACATGATTGGTGGATTGCGTATTGAATTGGTTTAATCATGTTGTGAATGGATTTAGGGGGTGAGAATTGAAAACGGATAAAAAATGAATGTGATTGGTTCGTATTGATTAATTGTTGTTTGTTTGATGCAAAATAGGCGTCAGATTTACAAAGTTTGATAATATCACGTTTTAGATAGAAACTAGTAGGCAAATACTAAATCGGGTAGGCAAATTTTAGGAATGGTGTTTTGTTGAAAGTTTGAATGTGCGCGTGAACGTTTCTTTCTACTTTATTGCATAAGATTTGATATGTATTTATTCGTCGGGGAATGTCCCGAGATTATATTGTATTTATTCACCGGAGAATGCCCCGAAGTATTTTGTACTCGAAGGACATCCGTGACGAAGGCCCGAGGCATCGGGTAAAGTATTGGAGAGTGTATGTTAGTGTATGTTTACATTTTTTGCATTTTTCTATTTTGGGATTGTATAATTGGACTGGACATTTTATTTTTTTGGATTCGTTTTGTTTGTGTTTGTTTGTTTAATTGTTGTGTGTTTATGTGGTTTATACATCTCTAGTGTCAAATTAGCCGATATGCCCCACCAAGAGACCGTGGTCGAACCACGGGATCGAGGGGTACCTAACACCTTTCCCTCGGTCAACAGAATTCCTTAACCGGAATCTCTGTTCTTGGATCAGTTTTAAAGAGTCAAAATCGTTTTGAAAAAGGATATCCAAGGGTGACTTGGCACACCCGATTTATGCCAAGTGGCGACTCTGAATAAAAAATGTAAATAATCCTTTTCGAAACAAATTTTCATCTTTTGTCACTTTACAATAAAAATCCTTTCAAACTTAAATCAATATCTTTTTTTGGTTAAAAAAGGGGTGTGACAAGATCAATCTCCAGCAAAATTTTATATTCATCATCAAATAACAAGTTTTACCTACAGTCAACCAACTTGAATTCTTCCTTATGACTCAGAATTGACAATGTAAGCAATCTCATATCCACAACAACGAAGTGAGGGCAAGATAGAAACGTACATCCTACCAAATATTTCAATAATGAAAGCATAATAAAAAGTGGATCATAAGAAAGTATTGTAGACACGTGATTTTTGACCCTTCCTAAATTTTAACTTGTTTATCGATACTAAATATTTATATTTATATTTAGTCATATATTATTTTGACTATTATCTTATTTTAATATAATATAAATAATTAAATGAATTTAATTTTAGGATATTATTTTGTTTTAAAAATAAAAAATAAAAAATATATATATATAGTTTTGTACTATCTTAATTATATAATTTATTTTTTGACTATTTTTAGATTGTTATTGTATTTTTTTTTTAAATATAAAAATCAATTAATTATTATTTTTATTATTATTATTTTATTTGTTACTATTATCTATTTATTTATTTACTTATTAATTATTTTTCGTTATTAAAAAAAAAAAAATGAAAAATGAAAAAATCTTAAAACCTACCCTAACCCCCCACATTCCCCACACTTCCCTCAACCTCCCCCCACTATTCCACAACTACACCCACAACAACACAACACTACACATGCACACAACACAATATGTATTACAAACACACACACACAGACAGAAAAAAAAGGACACAGAGGAAGAGCACAACATTGCACAACATTTTTTTGGTGAAGAACAAAAAAAAAAGAAAGAAAGAAAAAAACAAGAAAACAAAAACTGAAAAGAGGAGAAAGAGAAAAAAAAAACGGAGAGAAAAATCAGAGAAAAAAAAAAGAGTTAAAAAATACAGTGAGGGAAATATTCAAAAACATCAGACAATAAAAGGAGAAAAGAAGAAAGTTGAATTCGAAGTTTTCGTTCGAGTTTTCGGTGACGACGTTCGATTTTCTGCCCTAGTTCACCAACAGGTTCTTGTTCGGTTTTGTATTATTTATAGTATGATTGTTGTAGTGAATCGAATCGTGTTCAAAGTTATGTAAATGATTCCATAGTTTAATATGTGATGTTATTTATTTACTGTGTTAAGTAAAAATGTATGCTTAATCAGTTTAACAATGATTTTTAATTATTATGTTGTGAATTGTCTTCTTATCTCCTTGGTGATTTTTTTTTATTTTTTTTTTCTTTTCTTTTTTTTTGGTTAATTATAGATATTAAAATTTATAGATGAAAACAAAAATAAAAAAAATTACGTTTTCTTTAAAAAATATCCATTTGTTGTTTTATCTTTGTTTAATTTTGAGTTTTGTTTTTTAGTGAATTATATAAAAGCTTATATTTAAAAAAAAAAAAAAAAAGAAGGGGGTGAACAGTTTCAAAAAAAAAAAAAAAAAAAAAAAGAAGAAGAAAAAAAAAACAGAAAGTAAGAGATGAATCAGGCTTATCAATATGGCTAGTTAGTGTGAGACAGAAAAATGAGTAGATTTAAATATTTATTATCTTTCAATTTGAAACTTGAAATTTGTATGTGCCTTAAAAGTTACTAGAAATTTAGTTTAAAAAGTTGGCCATACATTACATCCTATATTTTGACTTTCGGACATTTTTGTGTTAAAAAAAAAAAAAAAAAAGCAATAATATAATTAAAAAAAAAAAAAAACTTGCATGATTATATATATATATATATATTTCATGTTAGTTTAGTTATGAAAATTTTGTTAAATGTAACGCGTGATTATTTTTTTTTATTTTTTTTATTTTTTTTTCTTCTTTGTTGTTGTTAATTTCGTTATGATAATTTTGTTAAATATAACTTGGTTAATTAACTTTATCATGTGATTATGTTATTTTGCTTTTCATTAGTTTTGTTTAGCCAATATATGATTTTGTTCACCAATCATAAGATTAATCTGTTTAGGAAGATTTATTTATATAGATATATAATATCCATAATTGATAAAGGAAAAGAAAAGAGAGGAAAAACCCATTTAGCAAGGGAGAAAGACGAGTTGCGGATTAATTTCAAAACTCGTTGCAAAATAAAGAGTGAAAAAGGATCAAATGAATAAGATGAAATTGTCTCAAGTTTACGAGAGACGGAATAAATTTCTTTTAACGTTAGATAAGCTTTAGGCATGTTTAATATTTTTGTCTCAATTAAGAATGTGGTGTACGCATCTTTCAGAGACATTTAAAATTTTAGGATGTAAAAAAATACACCTTGGTAAATACTTTTCTAAAATTAACTTGACAAATATTTTTAAACTTTCACAGATTTTTTTTAATATGAAATAATAGACAAATTTTAGTATATTAAAATGAGCGATTCTAGGGCCTACTAACGATTTATCCAAAATAGTTTAAGTCAAGATAAGTCAATGAAGCGACCGTGCTATAACCACGGGACTCAAGGGGTGCCTCACACCTTCCCCTTGGTCAACAGAATTCCTTACCCGATCTTTTGTTTTCGCAGACCAACAAAGAGTCTTTTCCTTTTGATTAGGGATTGAATAAGGTGACTTGGAACACCATAACTCAATTCCAAGTGGCGACTCTAAAAGTGATAAAAATTAATCCCTATTCAATACCGTCACTTTAATTGGAAAAATCCTTCGACTCAGCTCTCGAGCGAAAAAAAGGGGTGTGACATCTCTGGCGACTCTGCTGGGGACCTAAATAGAATTCGAGCTTTAGATATTGACTTTTACTTGCTTTAATTATTTTAATATTGTGTTTGTTTGTTGGCCTTATGTGTTACTTGTTGCTCATTTACTGCTTTGATATTATTTGAATTGTATTATATATTGTCTTCTCTCACGTACCCCCTCTGAGTCTCTGAAATAGGATAGAGGGAATGCAGCATATGCATCCCACCTTCTTTTTAAGATAACCGGAGTGTCAAGGCACCTGGTGAAGGATATAGTCACACATGTTAGGCGGGGTTCGGATCGACAACGAAGGCGGTGTTGCCCTGCTACCGACCAAGTTGTCCCTCCCCGGCTCGAGTGTCCGCTCGAGTAAGCCAGTCTAGACACTTATCCCTATTAGGTTTTAACTTAGAAGAACTGAAAACTCAGAATCTGGTTATCCCTATTAGGTACCGCTTTATTTGCATCATATGCATTCGACTTAGCGGGACTCGGCACAGGGGCCGGGTCTGCCTAGGACAGGTCACCTACTTAATAATGACCAACATGTGCATCCTATGTGCTCTCTGATATTTGTTTGGAAGGCTATTTGTGTGTTGACCGGCTTTAGGCAATTTTAAAATACGAGAGATTAATTTATTTTCAAATTTAGTTGATCATTTTGAAAGAAAAAATTTATTTTTAAAATAAAGAATTTTTTTTAAATATACATCAACACAATTTTACAATCTTTATGAACTACGAGGGTCTGATTCTCACATCTTAGTGAGATACGTAGGAAGTCCTTTCCAGGATACGACCTTATCTTTTAAAGAAAAATTTTGTTCATAGATCTATTGGAAAATATTTTGAAAATATGATTATTTTTCATAATTATTTTTCTAATTTTCAAGTCCAAATTTTTGTATATATTTTGACAGCCCTGAATCTTTAGGGATCATGAGGCTAAGATAAAAAAAAAATATAATAATAATTAATAATAATAATAATAATAACAATAAAATAAAAATATATTTCAAAAGCCCAGAATCTTTAGGGATCTTGAGGCTAAGTTTTTACAATATATATATATATATATATATATTAATTTTAACAAGTCCTAAACCTTTAGGGTCATGAGACTGAAAATTCTATACAACTTCATACATAAAACGGTCATTCTATTCTTCTTTATTTCTGAGTCCTTTTATTTTTACTTAGGGAATATTGTCTTCAAACATATAGATAAAATTGTCTAGAAGTCTGTTTTTGATAGGGTCAATTTAAATAAAAAATTACCAATCTTGTTTCTCTCGCTTCAATTTTTGATAAAATTGTTCTTTGAAACTAAGTTTAAATAATGGTCGCACTAAGTTTTACAAGTTAAGTTATAAATTCTTTTCAAAATAAATAAATTAAGTTTTGTCTAAATCTAGATATTTATTAATCTTATGTCCCTGTCAATAGGTATAAAATGTCTCCCCCTGTTCGTGGAAAGCGTTCAAAGAGAAAGAGAGATGGGAGTGTACCACTTCAGGTTGTGGATTGTACCCCTCTGCAACTTTGGTTATGGTGGAATGCAATGGATACCTTCGATTATGACGAGATACATAAGTATTTGGGTTTTTTGACGAGTATCATGAGAATCAACCCTAATAGGGAGGTGATTGATGCATTACTGAATTTCTGGGACCCGAAGAATAATGTATTCCGTTTTTCAGATTTTGAGTTGACACCTACTTTAGAAGAGATAGCAGGCTATGTCGGATATGGTGATATGCATCGGAAGAAACTTATAGCCCCGAGACTTATTTCAATAAATAAATTTTGCAAGCTCATGAACCTAAGGAACACAAAAGAAGAATCAATGAAAAAAGGTTGGGTTTCCTTGCAGTTTTTGTATGACAGATACGGAAGGCATGAGGGGTTTCAGAAGTACGGTAAAGAACTTTGTAATAAGGGAAGTTTTGAGACTTGGAAAGTTCACAGACGATTTGCGTTCATGGTAGCCTTTTTGGGCACTATGGTCTTCCCAAGAAGAGAAGAAAAAATTAATATTCGTTTAGCGGGAGTGGTACAGATACTGATTAAGAAAGATTACACCATGATACCAATGATCTTAGCTGATATTTACCGTGCTCTGACTGTTTGTCAGAAAGGAAAAAGTTTTTTCGAGGGATGTAATATCTTGTTACAGATGTGGATTGTAGAGCATCTTTATCAACGTCCTACATTGACAAGGTTCAATCCCGAGCGATTTAATCGAATCAACGATTACGAGGAAAGGATGGAGAAATATAAATGTCCAAAAGAAATTGGAGATTGGGTTAAACTTTTTCGTTCTTTGACAACATATAAAATCACTTGGAATCTCCATTGGTTCCCTTGGAGGCAAGTCATATATAGTTCTGTCATCCGTCCGTTCTTGTTATTAATGGGTATTAGAGGTGTTCAACTGTATGTTCCATTGAGAGTTCTACGTCAGCTAGGCAGGCGTCAAATAATTCCCGTAACGGAAGACATGGCTGAGTTCGTATTTGAGGTCAGACCAGAGATTTCACTTCCAGAAGATTTGGCCCAGCAGATTTGGGAGGGTCGCCGTATTATGGGAGTCGAAACGATGGTCATAGAGCGTGAGAAAAGAGAAGTGCACCCAGATTATCGGGAATGGTTTGAAGAACAGTCGAGTCCTCCAGTCAGACCAGAAAAATCGGTTAAAGGACCTATAGATCAGGAAGCTGCAATCAGGATAGGAATTGAAAGAGCCATCCGAGAACATCATGAAGCCAACCAAATTTTGAGAGAAGAATTAGAGCATGCTAGGGCAAAAATAGACGAACAACAAAGGGAATTCTCTGAAGAGAAAGCTAAATCAGCAGCTATTGAGGTTGCACTTCGGGGACAAATCAAGTTTGCTACCACTAGAGGGTCACACGTTGCAGAACTTGCCGCATCTCGCCGACAACAACTTCAAGAAGTTGAAAAGAATATGCAAGAAGAATTTGATCGAGAGAGATCTCAATGGATTCGTGAAAGAGGAATATTGCGAGAACAGTTGGAGGTTGTTTCCACTCGTGAACAACGTGCAAGAGAGATGGTTGATTTCTGAGATCGACAGGCTCAAGAATGGGATCAGGCTTTCAGTTCTCTTCGAGAGAAGGTCCACCGTGTAGCACAGGATACTGCCAGAATGGGCTTAGATTATCAGCAGCTGGATTGTGAGGATTTTTTGGCACAAGTACCTGCTTTCGCACAGCGACTCACTACTTCATTGGAGGACATATATCTGAGTTTGGGAGGACATATTAAATCGAAATCTCCTTGAAAGGATCGTTGTTTTCTTTGTCATAGTTTTTTTTCATTTTCAGTTTTAAATTTTTTTTTTTTTTTCTTGTTTAGATATTATGTCTTTTAGTTTTCAGATGTCAGTTAGTAGGTTTTATTTTAGGAGTTGGGTCAGTTATTTTATCGTAGAATGTAATGAAGTTGAACGTTTATTTCTATATATATTACATATGTTTTACTTCACTTTATTTATTTTCTTCAATAATAATATTAAAAAAAAACAATTTTGTTAAATTACACCCGAACTACGCAAGATCTGATTCATGTTCTAACATGATACGTAGGCAACCCTCCAAAGGGTTCGATCATAACTTTTGAAAATATGCCTAGAAAAGCCGGGATGAAACACAAAGCTTCCATGATAGGTTGGGAAATGCATATAGAAACATGACATATAATGTGGCATTATAATGTGTTAAATATATAACACTCACCTGTTTGCTACTTGATCGCAGAAAGATAAAATAATTGGTGGTTGGTTTGTGGTTTAAACTGGCATCACATCCGTATAATACCAGATACAAGGGTAAAAGAAGAATGACTCGTAGAGAAGATATAGAGTCTGATAGTGAAGAAGAGCAGAATCAGTTGACTTCGCAGGAAGTAACATCAATGGAAGAAATAAAGTCATTAAAACAACAGATGGCGGAGATGTACAAAGCTTGGTTGAATGGACAAGCCCCGCCTTCTTCAATCCCTGGACTTTCAACTTCAAATGATCCAAATTCTGACCCAGCTCAAACTAGTGATCCATTTTACCCACCAGGATTTGGCCCATTCGCTACTATGTCTGGAGTTGCTGGTACTTCTACCGTGCACCCACCAAATCCATCGGTTGCAAATAACCCACTCTTTACTTCTGTAGCGCCAGCTACTGCGGGTGTTCAATCGACAATACCAAAAGATATGGGAAAACCAAATCATGATATGTTATATCCTCCTGAAATGACTTTTAAGTCACAAAATCCACATTATCATGTTCATCCACGCGATACTCCTATCGTGATTGAGAAGACTGCTAAGAATGAGGAACAAGAAGAGATGGCTAGAAAAGTTAGAAGCCTGGAACAAAGTATGAGAAATATGCAAGGAGTAGGTGGACCAAAAAGTGTTTCGTACAAGGATTTATGTATGTTTCCTGATGTCCATTTACCGATAGGGTTCAAAATGCCAAAATTTGACAAATATGAAGGACACGGCGATCCTGTAGCTCATTTGAAAAAGTTCTGCAATCAATTAAGGGGAGCAGGAGGAAAAGAAGAATTATTGATGGCGTACTTTGGAGAAAGCCTTACAGGGATAGCTTCTGAATGGTTCATTGACCAAGAAATTTCCCGTTGGCATGTGTGGGATGACATGGCTCGAGATTTCATTCAACAATTTCAGTATAACATTGAGATAGTTCCAGATCGCACTACGCTTGCCAACATGCGAAAAAAGATGACTGAAAATTTTCGAGAATATGCCGTCAGATGGAGAGAGCAGGCTTCAAGAGTTAGACCATCGATAAAAGAACCTGAAATGATTGAAATTTTTCTGCAAGCACAAGAACCTGATTATTTTCATCATTTCTTTCTACTATCGGAAGCACATTTGCAGAAGTTATCAAAGTTGGAGAGATGGTAGAAAACGGAATCAAATCAGGAAAGATCATCAGCCAGGCCGCTTTGAAAGCAACAACACAGGCAATTCAAAGTGGTACAGGAAGTTTTGGGGGAAAGAAAAGAAAAGAGGATGTAGCAACTGTCATGGCAGGTCCACGACAAAATTGGAGAGGTGCGCGTCAACCATACGAGCAGAATCCATTATATTTTGTTCCATCTCCCCAATATCCTATTTACAATACACAATCATATGTTCGAGGTCCTTCTTACCCGCAGTGGCGTACACCAGCAATCCAAAATCATCCAATGGCCCCGCAAGTTCAAAGAGGTCCTTCGAGGTCTAATTTTCGGCCTAGAGCAGAATTCAAAAGGGATAACATGGTAAAAGATAATTTCACTCCTATTGGAATATCTTACACCAGTTTATTTCATAGACTGAGAAAAATGAATGTTCTAAACCCAATTGAGAGAAGGATCCCGAATCCTCCTCCGAAGAATTTGGACTATTCTAGAAGATGTGAATACTGTTCTGATGCCCCAGGGCACGACACAGAGAAATGTTGGTATCTGAAAAGAGCCATTCAAGAGTTGATTAATACCCAACAGATTATGGTAGAAAGTCCAGGCGCTCCAAATGTCAATCAAAATCCACTGCCAGATCATAATGAAACAAACATGCTCGATGTGATACTCAGTGGTGAAGACACTACGATTCCCTTTAAACCGATCATTCAAATTAAAACTGATTCGGAAAAAGCAGCAAATGCTGTAGATTTAACGAAAGAAAAACCTGCAGAAGCAGATGTGGTGATAGCAAAACCCGAATCATCGAATGATCCCTTGGCGATGGGGAAAGAGATTTCAGAAAATATTGGGTCAAGTCAAATAAAGCCGAAACTCATTATTCCTGGAAGATCCAATAAGCCTCTTTTAATCATAAAAGGAGCTCCTGTAATTCCTATTGTTATTAAACCAGTGTCACAGCTGCCTATGGTTGATACCAAGGCAGTCCCTTGGAATTATAATCACGTTGTGGTGATGCACAAGGGGAAAGAAGTAATTGAAGATGTAGATGAAGTAGGAGGATTAACTCGATCTGGAAGATGTTATGTTCCCGTAGAGTTAAGAAAGAATAAACAAGGCGGTGAAGAACGAATGACAGTCAAGAAGCCTGTCACTGATGAAGAAGCTGAAGAATTCTTAAAGAAAATGAAATTGCCAGAATATTCTGTTATAGAACAGTTGAAGAAGACACCAGCACAGATTTCTTTGTTGTCTTTATTGATACATTCAGAGGAACACCGCAAGGCTGTAATGAAGATTCTTAATGAAGCATGTGTTCCTAGTGAGATTAGAGTAAATCAGCTGGAAAAAGTTGTTGGAAGGATCGTTGAAGCAAATAAAATTGCTTTTTCAGATGATGAACTACCTATAGAAGGTACGGAGCATAACAAAGGTCTGTACATTTCTGTGAAATGCGAACATTCCATCATCACTCGAGTGTTAATTGATGGAGGATCAGGCGCTAACATTTGTCCTATGTCAACTTTACAAAAGTTGAATGTTAATGTGGAAAGAATCCGACCTAACAACGTGTGCGTCAAAGGTTTTGACGGATCAAAAACTGATGCCATTGGTGAAATAGAACTTATATTGATAATTGGGCCTGTGGATTTTGCTATGGACTTTCAAGTACTGAACCTTGATGCTTCATATAATATGTTATTGGGAAGACCATGGATTCATAGGGCTAAAGCAGTCGCATCAACGTTGCATCAAATGGTCAAATTCGAATATGACAGGCAAGAGATAGTGGTTCATGGTGAAAGAGACTTATCAATGTATAAAGACTACTCTGTTTCTTCCATCGAAACAAATACTGCCAATGTGTTAATTCATCAAGCTTCTGAGGTAGTGGCTGTTGAGCATATCCTCGAGGAGAATCTCATCGCAAGACCACAATTGTCCTCTGCATCTGTTATGGTAGTGAATGAAATGTTGAAACATGGTTTTGAACCAGGAAAAGGTCTAGGGATGTTTTTGCAAGGCATAGTTCATCCGGTAAACCTCTATGAGAACTTTGGTACTTTTGGTCTGGGATACGAGCCTACTGCTGAAGATATAAAGAAGGCTAAAAAGCATAAGAAAGAGTCGTGGTCACTTGCCAAGCCTATACCGCCACTTTATGAGTCTTTCATCAAATTCAGTGTTGTTGGATCCTCCAAGTTACCTGATGCAAAATCAATGAATGATGATGATACAGAGTTGATTGACCTTTTTCAGAATATGTTCATTGAAGCAGATATGGTTGAAATTGGGGAAGGTACCAGTAATGCAGATGTGCAATTTGTCGGCCCTGATGTCCAGCTTAACAATTGGGAGGCCACTCCTCTCCCTATTATAAAAGAGTCTTGGTAGTTTGTTTGTTTTCTTACAGTCTTAGTAGTTTGTTTGTTTTCTTACAGTCTTAGTAGTTTGCTTGTTTTACTTCTGTAATTTAAATTATTTTAGGATTATAATTCAGAACTTTAAATCTGGTATGTTAGGTTAAAACTCTTTCTATCTATGTTTCTAATTAAGTGCAGTTTCCCTTTGTTTTATTTTAAGTCTAATTTTTATTTATTTATTTTTTATCATACAGTTCTTTCTATGCCGATTCTAATGATATGACATGCATGAAGAATTGTTCACCAGAGTTAAAAAACCAATCTAATTTTGAAATAATGAATAAGGAGGTTGAATACGATGAAGAAGAAGCATTTGAGGATATAAACAAAGATTTCAAACAGTTTGAGAATAAGACAAATCCTAATTTGGAAAAAACTGAGGCGATCAATCTGGGAGATCATGAAAATATTAGGGAGACTAAGATAAGTGTACATGTTCAACCACAACAAAAGAAAGCTATAATTAAAGCGTTGCATGAGTATAAAGATATCTTTGCGTGGTCTTATGATGATATGCCCGGTTTAAGCACTGATTTGGTAGTTCACAAGTTGCCAATTGATCCTGCTATTCCTCCTGTCAAGCAGAAGCTAAGAAAGTTCAAAACTGACATGAGTGTAAAAATTAAAGAGGAAATCACGAAGCAACTTGAAGCTAAAGTCATTCGAGTGGCCCAGTATCCTACTTGGTTGGCAAATATTGTCCCTGTTCTAAAGAAGGACGGTAAAGTTCGGATGTGTGTTGATTATCGCGATTTAAACAAAGCAAGTCCGAAAGATAATTTTCCACTTCCCAATATTCATATTTTCTTGGACAATTGTGCCAAACATGATCTTGCTTCTTTTGTGGATTGCTATGCGGGGTATCACCAGATCATTATGGATCCAGAAGATGCGGAAAAGACATCATTTATTACTCCATGGGGAACATATTGTTATAGAGTTATGCCTTTTGGATTAAAGAATGCTGGGGCAACTTACATGAGGGCAATGACCACAATGTTTCATGACATGATGCACAAAGAAATTGAAGTTTATGTGGATGATGTGATCATTAAGTCGAGAGAGCAATCTGATCATATCAAAGATTTGATAAAATTCTTTGAAAGGCTTCGGAGGTATGATCTCAAACTTAATCCAACAAAATGTGTATTTGGAGTTCCGTCAGGGAAACTTTTGGGTTTTATAGACAGTCGACGTGGCATTGAGTTAGATCCTTCAAAAATAAAAGCTATCCAAGATTTACCTCCACTGAAAAATAAAACGGAGGTGATGAGTTTACTTGGAAGGTTGAATTATATCAGTAGATTCATTGCTCAGCTTACGACAACTTGCGAGCCAATATTCAAGTTGTTGAAAAAGAATGTTAAAGTTGAATGGACTGAAGAATGTCAAGAGGCATTTGACAGAATTAAGAGACACTTGTCGAATCCGCCTATTTTGGTTCCTCCAGAGCCAGGCCGACCCTTGATATTGTACATGTCTGTTTTAGATAATTCTTTTGGATGTGTATTGGGTCAACATGATGTCACAGGAAGAAAAGAACAAGCCATCTACTACCTCAGCAAAAATTTTACCACTTATGAGGCTAAGTACACTCTTCTTGAGAAAACGTGCTGCGCCTTAACTTGGGTAGCCCAAAAGCTGAAACATTACTTGTCATCTTATACTACTTACCTCATCTCTCGTATGGATCCTTTAAAGTACATCTTTCAGAAGCCTATGCCCACAGGCAGACTCGCGAAATGGCAGATGTTGCTCACAGAGTTTGATATTGTTTATGTGACACGAACTGCAATGAAAGCTCAAGCCTTGGCGGATCATTTGGCTGAAAATCCTATTGATGAGGAGTATGAGCCATTGAAGACTTATTTTCCAGATGAAGAGGTATTGTATGCTGATGAGTTTGTTTCAGAAGATTGTCATTCAGGCTGGAAGTTGTTCTTTGATGGAGCTGCTAATATAAAAGGAGTGGGGATAGGAGCGGTTCTTATTTCTGAATCAGGACAATATTATCCCATAACAGCCCAACTTCGATTCTACTGTACCAATAATATGGCAGAATACGAAGCTTGCATTCTAGGTTTAAGATTAGCCATTGACATGGGGGTCCAAGAATTATTGGTATTAAGAGATTCAGATTTATTAGTCCACCAAATCCAAGGAGATTGGGAGACTCGTGATTCGAAACTCCTACCATATAGAAGTTGTTTGCAAGATCTTTGTCAACGATTTGTATTAGTAAAGTTCAAACACATTCCCAGAGCTCATAATGAGATTGCTGATGCTTTGGCGACTTTATCTTCGATGCTTCAACATCCCGATAAAACTTATATTGACCCTTTGCATATACAGATTCATGATCAACATGCATATTGTAATGTGGTTGAAGAAGAATTTGATGGGGAGCCTTGGTTCTATGATATCAAAGAATATATTCAGACTGGGAAGTATCCCGTACATGCTGATGGTAATCAAAAGAGAACCATTTGACGTTTGTCTAGTGGATTTTTCTTAAGTGGAGGAATCTTGTATAAGAGGACTCCTAATTTGGGACTTCTGAGGTGTGTAAATGCTAAAGAAGCATAAAAAATCATGACTGAAGTACATTCTGGGATCTGTGGACCACACATGAGTGGGTATGTTTTGGCAAAGAAAATACTTCGAGCAGGTTATTATTGGCTCACCATGGAGCGAGATTCCATCAATTTCGTTCGTAAATGTCATGAATGTCAGGTACATGGAGACTTGATACATTCCCCTCCATCTGAGTTGCATACAATGACTGCTCCATGGCCTTTTATGGCTTGGGGAATGGACGTAATTGGACCAATTGAACCAAAGGCCTCAAATGGACATAGGTTCATCTTGGTAGCCATTGATTATTTCACGAAATGGGTAGAAGCAGTGACTTTCAAGTCAGTTACCAAGAAAGTTGTGGTTGATTTTATTCACTCCAACATCATTTGTCGTTTCGGCATTCCAAAGATAATCGTCACGGATAATGCCGCGAATCTCAATAGCCATCTGATGCAAGAAGTGCGCCAACAATTTAAGATTATGCATCGAAATTCAACTCCTTATCGTCCAAAGGCGAATGGAGCTGTAGAAGCTGCCAACAAGAACTTAAAGAAAATACTCCGTAAGATGGTACAAGGTTCCCGACAATGGCATGAAAAGTTACCGTTTGCTTTATTGGGTTATCGTACTACAGTTCGGACTTCAATTGGTGCAACTCCTTACTTGTTAGTGTATGGAACTGAAGCAGTTATACCTGCAGAAATTGAGATTCCATCTCTTCGAGTAGTTGTGGAAGCTGAAATTGATGAAGACCAATGGGTCAAGACTCGTTTGGAGCAATTAAGCTTGATTGATGAAAAAAGATTGGCGTCAGTATGTCACGGACAACTATATCAGAAGAGAATGGCACGAGCATATAATAAAAAGGTGCGCCACAGACATTTTGAAGTTGGTCAGTTAGTACTAAGACGTATCCTTCCTCATCAGATTGAGGCCAAAGGCAAATTTTCTCCTAATTGACATGGGCCATTCATAGTAAAGAAAGTGTTACCTAATGGCGCGTTATATCTGACTGATGTAGAAGGAAAAATGGAAGGAATGCCGGTCAATGCTGATGCAGTTAAAAGATATTATGTATGATATTCCTATACAATTATGTTATGTATGTTTTGTACTTATATTTTTAAAGATTGAAATGATGAGGGCATTTTGTTCTGCTATCTGAATAATATATAAACCTTTGCTTACCCCTTTGAGCCTTTATTTTTCTTCGAACCCCTCTTTTTGGAATCAAAATAAAAGGTGTGTTAAAAAAAAAAAAAGAGAATGATGTTTCATGAACTACGTTTGACCTGATTCTTGCTATGACAAGATACGTAGGCAGCCCTACCCCGGGGTTCGGTCTAACCAGAAGAAAATTTAAATTACCCAGAATGAAATGAAACTGGGGCAAAATTTATTTTCTTAAAAGGATAGATTCCAAAAGTTGTATGTTTCACCCAATGTTATAAATTTTTTGAGACTCATGCCTACCTTTCTTTCTAACCCTATCCAAAAGCCAAGTTACAACCAAAGAAAGACCTTCGGATTAATCTTTGAGAATGTCAAGGCTAAACATATTATGAGTGCATGATATTTCATATTTTGGATGTTTATTAAATAAAAAAAAAAGTGATGAAAAATAAAAATGAGAGAGTCTTATTGGTGAAAACCCTTTCGGGCACCGTAAGACGACTGTGAGCTAAGGCAGGAACAAAAGGAGATAGACTCGTTGGCAAAATCCATTGAGGTGCCACTAGTTTAAGAAAGAGTGTTATCAAGAAGGAACAAATTCAAGATTGGCTTAATTTAAAGCTCAATATGTGGACAAAAGTTGTAATGATTGGTGTGGGTAGATCTGGTTGTTTTATTCAAAATGCATGTCATAATCACCAGAATCGACTTCCACATTCAGATAAGTTTTCTCTTTGTTTTGGAAAAGAGATATCTATTGTCTTTTTATTTTGTTTTATTTTTATTTTTGATTGTTGTGTCTTTGTCATTAAACAAAAATCTTTGTTGTCTTTTGAGTCAAATTCACATCAGGTCGAGTCAGAAAAGATTTCAAACTCGCTACCAACTCCTTTAAGGGTACAAAGTAAGACAAAGGGTCGATCTACAGAGACAACATTTCAAAGTAAAAGTAAGAAATATGATTTGAGTCGAGGATCTCAGTAGTCAGAATTCTGATTCAGAAATATGACAATTCAAAGAAGATTATCATGGATTGGAAAGGAGTCGAGCATGGCAAGTGCGAGAGCGGCCACTTCAAAAGCCAAATGCCACAAACTAACCACCACATGTTTTAAAACTCATAATTTTTCTTTGTTTGGAACAGAGATGAAATAATGTTTTCAGCTAAAGGATGCAATTTTGACACTTCATTCAATGCAAGAAGCATGATTACAACGTCCGATACTGGATCTCGGTCATGATAAACTTTATTCTTTGCGAGATATATTAAGATCCAGTAACACATAAAATTTTTCAGTACAAACTGGGGCAAAATTTTATGTGTGTTATATGGAATCTGTTTTATGCTCAGGACCCTCCTGAATAATGGGAATTTATTTTATGCTCAGGACCCTCCTGAAGAATGGGAATTTATTTTATGCTCAGGACCCTCCTGAAGAATGGGAATTTATTTTATGCTCAGGACTCTCCTGAAGAATGGGAATTTATTTTATGCTCAGGACCCTCCTGAAGAATGGGAATTTATTTTATGCTCAGGACCCTCCTGAATAATGGGAATTTATTTTATGCTCAGGACTCTCCTGAAGAATGGGAATTTATTTTTATGCTCAAGACCTCCCTAAAGAATGGAAATTTATTTTATATACAGAACCCTCTTGAAGAATAGGACGTTATTTTTCTGTTTCCCTATTTGCTTTGAGTTCAGGAGCCCGCCTGAAGAACAGGGTGAAGAATTGTAAGTCCAGGATCCCGCTTGAAGAACAGGGTAAAAAGTTGCAATTCAGGAGCCCGCCTGAAGAGCAGGGTGAAAAAGTTGCAAGTCAGGAGCCCACCTGAAGAACAGGGTGAAGAATTGTAAGTCCAGGAGCCCGCTTGAAGAACAGGGTAAAAAAGCTGCAAGTCAGGAGCCCGCCTGAAGAACAGGGTGAAAAGTTGCAAGTCAGGAGCCCGCCTGAAGAACAGGGTGAAGAATTGTAAGTCCAGGAGCCCACCTGAAGAACAGGGTGAAGAAAAAGAAAGTTCAGGAGCCCGCCTGAAGAACAGGGTGAAGAATTGTAAGTCCAGGAGCCCGCCTGAAGAACAGGGTGAAGAATTGTAAGTCCAGGAGCCCGCCTGAAGAACAGGGTGAAGAAAAAGAAAGTTCAGGAGCCCGCCTGAAAGAGTAGGGTAAATTTTCAAGTTCAAGTCATGAAGATTTGAATCAAGAGATTACAATTTTTAATTGTATTTTTCCATTTTTGATTTTTATTAGTCAGTTGAATGTAAAGGCAGAAGTTGTCAACCGAAAACTCAACGGAATGTCACTCGACTTTCACTTTTTCTCTCACCAAAATACCTTTTGAACTACTCATGACCTGATTCCCTTGTAACCCGGGATAGATAGGAAGTACAAAAACAGGACTCGGTCATATTTGTCTTTTTATTTTTATTTTTATTTTTATTCTTACCTTTCAAATAATTGGAGAGTCAAAAATCATATCTTGTCTACTTCTTTGTATGAAAACTCTTCGAGATTTCACACAAAGAGGGGCAAAAATGTAGACACGTGATTTTTGACCCTCCCTAAATTTTAACTTGTTTATCGATACTAAATATTTATATTTATATTTAGTCATATATTATTTTGACTATTATCTTATTTTAATATAATATAAATAATTAAATGAATTTAATTTTAGGATATTATTTTGTTTTAAAAATAAAAAATAAAAAAAATATATATATAGTTTTGTACTATCTTAATTATATAATTTATTTTTTGACTATTTTTAGATTGTTATTGTATTTTTTTTTAAATATAAAAATCAATTAATTATTATTTTTATTATTATTATTTTATTTATTACTATTATCTATTTATTTATTTACTTATTAATTATTTTTCGTTATTAAAAAAAAAAAATGAAAAATGAAAAAATCTTAAAACCTACCCTAACCCCCCACATTCCCCACACTTCCCTCAACCTCCCCCCACTATTCCACAACTACACCCACAACAACACAACACTACACATGCACACAACACAATATATATTACAAACACACACACACGGACAGAAAAAAAAGGACACAGAGGAAGAGCACAACATTGCACAACATTTTTTTGGTGAAGAACAAAAAAAAAAGAAAGAAAGAAAAAAACAAGAAAACAAAAACTGAAAAGAGGAGAAAGAGAAAAAAAACGGAGAGAAAAATCAGAGAAAAAAAAAGAGTTAAAAAATACAGTGAGGGAAATATTCAAAAACATCAGACAATAAAAGGAGAAAAGAAGAAAGTTGAATTCGAAGTTTTCGTTCGAGTTTTCGGTGACGACGTTCGATTTTCTGCCCTAGTTCACCAACAGGTTCTTGTTCGGTTTTGTACTATTTATAGTATGATTGTTGTAGTGAATCGAATCGTGTTCAAAGTTATGTAAATGATTCCATAGTTTAATATGTGATGTTATTTATTTACTGTGTTAAGTAAAAATGTATGCTTAATCAGTTTAACAATGATTTTTAATTATTATGTTGTGAATTGTCTTCTTATCTCCTTGGTGATTTTTTTTTATTTTTTTTTCTTTTCTTTTTTTTTGGTTAATTATAGATATTAAAATTTATAGATGAAAACAAAAATAAAAAAAATTACGTTTTCTTTAAAAAATATCCATTTGTTGTTTTATCTTTGTTTAATTTTGAGTTTTGTTTTTTAGTGAATTATATAAAAGCTTATATTTAAAACAAAAAAAAAAAAAGGGGGCGAACAGTTTCAAAAAAAAAAAAAAAAAAGAAAAAAAAAAAAGAAGAAAAAAAAAAACAGAAAGTAAGAGATGAATCAGGCTTATCAATATGGCTAGTTAGTGTGAGATAGAAAAATGAGTAGATTTAAATATTTATTATCTTTCAATTTGAAACTTGAAATTTGTATGTGCCTTAAAAGTTACTAGAAATTTAGTTTAAAAAGTTGGCCATACATTACATCCTATATTTTGACTTTCGGACATTTTTGTGTTAAAAAAAAAAAAAACTTGCATGATTATATATATATATATATATATATATATATATATATATATATATTTCATGTTAGTTTAGTTATGAAAATTTTGTTAAATGTAACGCGTGATTATTTTTTTTATTTTTTTTTTATTCTTTGTTGTTGTTAATTTCGTTATGATAATTTTGTTAAATATAACTTGGTTAATTAACTTTATCATGTGATTATGTTATTTTGCTTTTCATTAGTTTTGTTTAGCCAATATATGATTTTGTTCACCAATCATAAGATTAATCTGTTTAGGAAGATTTATTTATATAGATATATAATATCCATAATTCATAAAGGAAAAGAAAAGAGAGGAAAAACCCATTTAGCAAGGGAGAAAGACGAGTTGCGGATTAATTTCAAAACTCGTTGCAAAATAAAGAGTGAAAAAGGATCAAATGAATAAGATGAAATTGTCTCAAGTTTACGAGAGACGGAATAAATTTCTTTTAACGTTAGATAAGCTTTAGGCATGTTTAATATTTTTGTCTCAATTAAGAATGTGGTGTACGCATCTTTCAGAGACATTTAAAATTTTAGGATGTAAAAAAATATACCTTGGCAAATACTTTTCTAAAATTAACTTGACAAATATTTTTAAACTTTCACAGATTTTTTTTAATATGAAATAATAGACAAATTTTAGTATATTAAAATGAGCGATTCTAGGGCCTACTAACGATTTATCCAAAATAGTTTAAGTCAAGATAAGTCAATGAAGCGACCGTGCTATAACCACGGGACTCAAGGGGTGCCTCACACCTTCCCCTTGGTCAACAGAATTCCTTACCCGATCTTTTGTTTTCGCAGACCAACAAAGAGTCTTTTCCTTTTGATTAGGGATTGAATAAGGTGACTTGGAACACCATAACTCAATTCCAAGTGGCGACTCTAAAAGTGATAAAAATTAATCCCTATTCAATACCGTCACTTTAATTGGAAAAATCCTTCGACTCAGCTCTCGAGCGAAAAAAAGGGGTGTGACAAGTATTATAAGGAGGCATTTACTCTTATTATGTCCCTATGTGAGTTGAAATCAAAGTGATGAGAGAATATATAATAGTTATTTTAAAGTATAGACTTTTTAGGATCAATCTCTTAACTAAGTTATTTTATACTTGTACTCGGGAAAAAAGGATCAATCCCATAACGTGCTACTGCCTTGATCTAGAATCAATTATCATAGTAAAACGAGACAAAAATTATCAGTTGCTTTTTAAGTCTTAAATATTGGTAGTTCATAAATAGTAATCTCGATTTAAATAAATCATAATTAAAGGTGATTAAGTTATGACTACTATGTTTATTTTTGGGATAATTCATAAATTGACCTTGTAATCCTGTTTCAGCTAGATTATTGCCGATGTATATCAGCTAAACTATCTCTATGTAATTATCTTAATTTATCAATATAATCATAATAAACTAATGTGATTTCTTATAAACATAGGCAAGCAAAATATTGCCACGGTTAAATTTTGGGTTTAATTTAATGTAAACATTGAATAAGAAATAAGTATTTATTACTATATATTGACATTGACAATTGTATATGTGGTCCAATTCAAATATATTTTCCCATCTTAGGCTCCATTTGTTTTTTTTTTTAAGATTCAGACGTCTGAATCTTAATGCACATCTGAATGATTAAGATGTTGTCTCTAGATCTAAAAACTGAATGATTAAGACTGTTTGTTTTTCAACATCTGAATGTGTAAAATTTTTTATTTATATACATAATAAAATAAAAAGTACAATTCAAATAAAAAAATAATTATATATTAAGAAATTATGTAATTTAATACAACAAAATTATTAGTATTTGATTGAGAAAAAACATTTATGTTTGTTAGTAATAGTGGAGATGACTAATAATGGTGGTTGCGGTGATAATGATTGATGTTAGTGATTAATAATGTTGGTGGTGATAATTGTGATGGTTGTTATTGTAGTGATTGTTATGATGGTGGCGATTGATGGTGGTGATGGTGGTTGTGATGTGACGTTGCTTGATGTTAGTAGTTTAAGGTGTTGATTGTGTTGGCTGAAACATGAATGCATGATGATTGATGATGTGTTCGTGCTAGTTGGAGATGGTTGTTAGTAGAGATAAATTGTAGCGATGGTACTGGTTGACGTGATGGTAGAGGTGGCATTACTAGTGACAATGGTGGTGGCGGCCAAAGAATGTGTAGAGGTTGTGATGTATTAGTCATAATTAGTGGTGGTGCTAGTTGTGATAGATGAGTTGGTTGGTAGTAGAGTTTGACCGGTAATGGTTGCTGATTGTGGTGATGTTGACGGTAGTGGTGGCGGTGAATATAATTAGAATAAAAGAGGTAGTAGGTGTGGTAGCGGTTGACAATTATAGTTGGTAGCATTATTTTTTGTCAATGGTGGTTGTACTGGTAGAGGTGGTTGGTGGTGGTGGGTGGTGGTTGACAATGGTGATGGTGGCAGAGGTGGTGACTGCTCATTATGAATAGAGTGGTGAATATTATCCAACACCAGAATATCCCTTCAGACCTATTAAGACTTGGTTCTAGATCTGAATGATTAAGACTTATTCAGACCTATTAAGAGTTAAAACCTTAATAAAAAATAAATGCACTTAATAGTCTGAAGTCTGAATTATTCAGATAGATCTTCATTAAGTGCAAACAAATGAGTCCTTAGTGTCATAATTAAATAACAAGTTGTTATTAAGGTGTGACCTTTCTTTAAAGGTCATTTTATCACACTTTTACTTTATATAATTTCTTTTAGGAAAAAATACATAAAGTAGCATACTTAAATATTAAATTATAAAAAATAACAACACTTTTATCAAATTACATTTTGTAGCATATGTATTTGTATTTTTGTAGCTACAGTTTGCAATACAAAATACATATCGATCATAAGGACAGTAAATCATATGTATTTGTATTTTTGTAGCAACAGTTTGCAAAACTACAACTTGTTATATTATGTAATTATGAAACTGTTGCTATGAAACTCAAAATTAAGGGGATAAATATGTTATTTATGAATTTTGCCCCTTTCTTTTATCAGTGTTGTTAAAGTCAGTTTTATATTGTAGCTAAATTCATTGGGCAGTTTGTTCTAGTGAAATTTTTGACGATTAGCCTTTTATGTGACAATTGTTTAGTAAGTGATCCTCATTTTCTTTCTTGTAATTTATGGACCTTTTAACCCACGGTCTAAAGGTTTTCTTTTGTTTTGAGAAAATTGAAAATCTTATTCGAAAATGTTAGATCATTGTTTAGTATTTCTAAGTTATTACAAACATTAGATGTCAATCTAATATTTTGTCTGTAAGGTTATATATTATTAAGCGTCCGCTAACTTTGTGCCAGCAACAAAGCTAATACAGAGGATACAAGTGCTATCTTTAGACTGGGATCTAAAATTATCCGAAAAAAATATTTTTTAAGAGTTATGTTTCAGAATGTTTAAAATAAGGACAAAATTTAAATGGTGACCTAAAAGAGTACAATTTTTGTTACCAACCCTTTTGAAAATAATTGTACTTTCTCCCACTTTTTTAATTACTTCACTCTCTCTCCCTATTAATAGACATAACATATGTGACATATACATAAGTGACATATACATAACATAAGTGACATATACATAGCATTCTGTGTATATGTTGGGATTTTTGTAATATGTCTAGGGAGTTGGGATTTTTTGTAATATTGAAAATATAAGTTGTGTATGTGTAATTTTTAGATTTTTTTTGTAATGAAAAAAATACATATGATGGCATACCTAAGTATTAAATTACAAAAAATAGCAACACTTTTTTCTAATTATATTGTGTAGCATCTGTAGCATTATTTTAAGTGGTCCCTACTATTTTGCCGCCTAAGTAATTTTTGCTAAAATTCCCCTTTTCACTCCTTCTTCTTTCTCCTTTCTTAGTTTTAAATTTTTATTCCTATTTTTTCGCCGTTAACCATCACTTTCGCGTCAATTTTATTGCTTGTTGCACGATTCTTGCACGATCTGTGATAAGGATTTGCTTCCTCTATTTCAGGTAACTATTAATCTCATATTGCATGTTAGCAGTTTATTTTTTTTCTACTTTAATTCATCTGAAATTCAGATTTTAAGGATTTTGTGTTTTAATGGATGAACACACAACAAAAACACCTACAAACAGTGGTATAAGGAATATGAATTTAGTGTTTGATGCACCATCTTTTAGTCTTGGGTTAACTCAAGAAGATTTAGTTAAAGTTATTTCAAATCCTTTACAATTGAAGAAATCTGAGAGATCGAAAGAGATTAGGTTGAAGTTTCGCAATGATGAAGTGAAGATGACTGAAATTTTGAAAAAAAAAGGGTTGAAGAAAACTTCTTCTCCAAAGGAGCAAAAAACTAAGAAACGTTACGAGACGAAAAGGAAATCTAAAGAAATTGAAGACGATGTTGACAAATCTTATGCTAATGAATCTGAAGAAGAAAGTGAGAAAAAGGTATTTTTTTATTTGTAAATGTATTTTTTTATTTGTAAATGTATTTTTTTGATTGTTAAGTATTTTGTTCAAGTAGTTAATATGTATTTTATGTTATGATGATATTTAGGGATTATAGAAAGTTGATTTGTGAAGATGATAGTATAATTGTGAAAATATGTTGTTGAATTAACTACTCATGAATAGTATTTGGCTATATATATTTTTAGTATAGTTGATATGTATTTTTCAGTATTGATTGCAGTTTTGATATGATCAAAATACATATTCATGTTATATGTATTTTTTGACTGTTTTAATATCTTTTATAGTTTAATTACTCATGAACAGTATATTGGCTATATGTATTTTTAGCATAATTAATTTGTATTTTTCAGTGTTGGTTGTAGTTTTGATATGGTCAAAATACATATGCATGTTAATTTTAGTTTAACTACCATAACAATATATTGGCTATATGTATTTTTATTATATTTGATATATGTTTTTCAGTATTGGTTGCAGTTATGTTATGATCAAAATACATATGCATTTTAATCATATGAAACACATATGCATGTTATATGTTTTTTTGTCTGCTTGAATTTTTTTTACAGATTAAGAAGTGGTAGTTTTACTTTGTATAGGTGATGCGGGACGACATATTCATTGTCAGAAAACTTCTAAGATTTGCACCACACATGTGCTCGTACAGTGACAATGATATTTATGGAAGCTTACACACAATTTTAAACAAGGAACAGTTTAAAAACTTTTGCGGCAATAACATTTTTGGTTATTTTATGAAGAAGAAGCAATGTGTAGTGCAAGCACAGTTGTGCAGATGCGTTATGACGCTTGAGGTGAAGGGTAGTTCTTCTTCTGGGATTTTGATTTGTGCTAATGGTACCTCTCTTAGTTTTACTCCCAGAGAATTTGCTATCATAACTGAATTGAATTGTGTGACTAATAGGTATGACTTTTATTTTTATGAGGGTGTACCAAATAGGATGATTGAGAAGTGTTTCAATGGGGCAAAAATTATACAGAAAATACAACTATTTCTAGAATTCACGAAGAAAGTATGGAGGGAGAACAATGATGAGGATGCTGAAAAATTTGCAATTCTGTATTTCCTGCATTCATTTGTGTTATCTAATGTTGAAATTGTGGTTATACCCCGTCTTCATTTCGATTTGGTAGATAGTGGAATATATAAGAATTTTTCATGGGGTTCTTTATCTTTTGAAGATCTGGCGAGAAGTTTGAACAACCGGTTGAAAGCTGGTGGTAAATTTTATCTGATTCAGGGAATGCCACTGGCAATTCAAGTGTAGCTTTATGAGTGTTGTTCAAATGTCCCACTAAAGATTGCATCAAAGGTTGATAATCGAATTCCCTAATTATTAAATTGGAAGATGATTGCACCTCGTCCACGTTTTGTTTTTGATGAATGCTATGTTCAAGGACAATTGCAAGGTTTGTTGTGAATAAATATATATGTATTGATATGTATTGTAAAGTCTACATATATTATTTTTCATTTATAATTGTTTAACATATTCTTTAACATATTTGTAGGTTGTATTTAAGAACATAGAGCCAACTCAAATGGAATTGGCAAAGCTTGAAATATCACAACAAAATGTAACTGAAGATGAATGTTCAGTTGATTCTGATGATGACTTCCAAGATTCATCACAAAAAAAAATCAACGAACATTCGAAGAAGAAACAAAAGGTTGATTCATCAACCTCAGTAGTGAAGAAACCTTCATGGAAAAAGCAAGTCAATATTGTTGACGAGCATACCAAAACGAGGACACCAGCTCCTCGTGCTGTAAAGCCTACTGGAATGAAGACACCAGTTTTCAAGCCAATTACAACACGACAGGTTGCTTCTTCAAAAATAAAGAAAGGGAAGCAAACAGCTAGGGCTATTTTTCCTCAGGTACAGTCAAAGCCAGATAGTCATGTAGAGGAAGTAGCCGTGTCAAAGCCTGAGAGTTATGTTGAGAAAGAAGCCTTTATTTCTAAGAAAGTTTTTATGCATTCCATGACAAGGTAATTTTTTTGTCAAATATTTATTTTATATTAAAAAAATTTGTGTTTACTGATTTTGTTTGAATACAGGTTCGTCAAGAGTTTAAAGGAATTCGTCAATTAGTGAAGAAAAAGTTCAAAAAAATCCTCAACGCAATTGAACAAAGCAAGGTACAACTTTTATTATTATACATTCAGAGTATTAAAAAATATTCATATGCAGAGTATTCAAAAAATACATATGCAGTATATTGCTAAAAATACATATGCAGAGTATTCAAAAAATACGTTTGCAGTGTATTCAAAAATACATATGATATGTAGTACAAAATACATATGCAGTGTGTTCATAAATGTATTTTTAGCAATATGTATTTTTAGTGCGTTGGTATATACATATTCAGTGAACTCAAGTACTAATAGTTTATTGAACTTATACTTATAGCAACAACATGAAGATAAAGATCTTGAAGCCCAACAGATGGATTATGCTGGTGTCGAAACATCATCACAATAATTTAGTCCTACTGTTGATCAGAATTTGGGTGAAAATCAGGATGCTACAAAGGTAAATAATAACTAACATATGATTATTCATTTGAATGCACATATGTAATTGGATTTTTTTAGCAGTTATATGTTATTTTATATATAGACCTGTATAAACATATACAATTGAATTTTTGTTTGATGTTATTTTAATGTTTTTTTTACTTGTTTGCAAGGGGTGCACTGATTTGCATCCAGATAAAACAAATATTGAAATTGATTCTCAACATTTAATCCCTGATGAGATTTTCCAAAGTATAAATTTGGATTATAATATTTCTGAGAAGATTGTTCATCATGATGTTCGAGTATGTATAATGAATTGAACTTTAGTTTATGTGATTTAAAAAACCTAACAATCCAAAGGACAATTATATATTTTCTTACATTTCTATTGCAGAATACTGATGAAAAAATGGATCAAACAAATTTGTCTGATTCATAGTTTACAATCCTAGATGAGTTGTTACCAAGTCTTATTGCATACTAGAGAGAAAGCATCACGACACATCCATCGGCAACCCTTGAAGAAGAATCCAGCGATGAACATTTCAATGATAAGAAGCTGAGTTTGTTATTCAAGATCATTGTCAGGTATGTATTATGAACATATTTGAGGTTATGTGTGTTATTTTGGACATAACAAAATAAACTTGTTTTCAATTTTTAAAGGAAAATAAAGAGAACGTTGGATCAAGCTCTAAACCAGACATGCACCGAGAGGTTGATCTTGATACGGAGGAGCAAATTATGACATCTCCTAAAATACAAGAATTAACCACAGATAAACAAAAGGATGAACCAGTTTGGCATGATTTACAAAACACAATCCCTGATGAGCTGCTTCCTAGTTTGAATGTCTACAGTAGTAAAAGCATCATTGATCATCCCTCTCATGAACTTCAAACCCCTGTTCAAAAATTATGGATTAGGCAACCATCCAAATTCAAGGAGTCATCTTATACAATGAAATTTGGTTCAACTGCTCGTAAGTACAATTAGTTATATATTTAGTTTATAATATAGCATGTTATGCAAATACTTTTTAATAATCACATTTTTGTATTATGTAAATATATAGAGAGATCAGCAGGGCACATACGTATATTCCCTAAAAAATATTCATTTGTTTATCACCCAATTGATGGGATAGTGGATACGAAGATTGTCAACAAGTTTATGAATTGGATTTCTGAAGACCTTCTCAAAGTTCATGCTAAAAGGTATTTTTATTGAACTGTTTTAACTTTTTTTTTTTAATTCTATTATGTTCTCATGAATTAACATATACCGATTAACAAAAAAAACAGGAAGGGAAATGTGGATCATTACAAAAGGGGAAAATCAACCATGTCAATGATGAATTTCGGAGTTGAGATTGTTGAAGATAAAAACTGATTCTACACAATGGGGTTCCCTGATAAGTCATGGATAGACTCGATTAGTATATTATTTTGACAATATTTCCTTTATAGTTGTAGCACTACTTAAAATACATATTATGTTACTTGTAAATACATATGCAGGTGCACATATGTATTTTTACTATATTTTTTTATATTATTTTAATAATATTTCCTTTACAGTTGTAGCACTACTTAAAATACATATTATGTTACTTGTAAATACATATGCATGTGCACATATGTATTTTTACTATATTTTTGTATATTATTTTGACAATGTTTCCTTTACAGTTATAACACTACTTAAAATAAATATTATGTTACTTGTAAATACATATGCAGGTGCACATATGTATTTTTACTATATTTTATTTATTTAACGAAGGATGTGTTAAACTTTAAATTGCAAATGTATTTTATAATACATACACATGCTAAATTTAGTATACAAATAGTTTGAATGATCTAAAATTTGTGTTGTTAATTACTGCAGCAAATTGATGTTTGCTTCTATTACTTGAGGAAGAAGTCGAAGTATGACCCCAATAGGTCTTACAAATTTAGCACAGTAGATTACAACTTTATGAACATAATTAGGTTCGTTCATGATGTTTATTCTGTGGATGATGCAAACCTTACAGCGGGAGGACAAGCGACCTATCTTAATGAATACATAAATGGGTTCCGTATGCATGATGCTGTGCCATGGCATACGGTGGAAGAGATTTATATTCCAGTCAATACAAAGGAAAAACATCATTGGGTGCTATCAGTTTTATCCTTCTCAGAGAGGTGCATATTCTTATATGATTCATATGAATCATCTAGTCATTATCCAACTGTTTTTGCTGAGATCGAGAAATTAGCTGCGATTATCCCATTGTGTCTCCAATAGTTTGATTTCTACGTTAAGAAAGGAATTGATGTTGAAAACCATCCAAGATACAAAGATAAAGACTCGTCAGATATGTTTGATGTATTATTTCAAGAAAATTTGCCTCAACAATCGAGTGAAAACTTGTAAGTTATTTAATTGATATATAAAAAAATTATATGTTTGTAAAAAATACATTTTAGTTATTAATAATTTTTTTTTTGTAGGAATTGTGGTCTCTATATAGTTACATATGCAGAGTGCCTTTCTTATGGTCACAAAGTTCTTGCGAATGAGTTCGACTCCAATGCACTCCGTATAAGATATGCTGCACTTTTGTGGGACTATGGGACCCGAAAATAAGACGCAAATGCTCATAGTGATGTCGAAGCACCTTTGAGGCCTGCAAGGCAAAGTAGAATAACTAGTGTCACTAAAATTTTTGATGTATGATGTATTCATTGTTTTGTATAGTTTAGAAGTTAATTTATGAATGTAGGTTCTGAACTAATTTTGATGTTTTGAAGTAGTTCTAATTGTAGGTTATAATAGTACTTATTTTTAACTGAATGAAATTAATTCAGTTTCGAAGTTTAATTTGAATATTTTATGCAGTTCTACCTTTTACTGTGTGATTTACCTAAAAAATACATATGTCGTGTTTATATTATGCTTAAAATACATATGCAGTATAAATCAAGTGTTTTTAGATTAAAAATACATATACAATGTTACGATTAAGCATTCCAAAAATACATCTGGACCATAGCTAAAATGTATTTTCAAATGTTTTCATTTTTTATCAATATAAATGCGAATTTGAATTAAATATAAACTTGTGTTTTTTAAGCAGTTCTCTTTTTTATTGTGAGATTTTAGTTATAAAATACAGTTGCAGTGTTCGCATTTTGCTAAAATATACATATGAATTATAAATCAAATTTATATAACCTAAAAAAATACATATGCAATGTTAAGATTTTGCATTTCAAAAAGATACTCCTTGATCATACCTATTATATTTTTGATAATTATCATTATAAATGAGGATTTGAATTAAAGATATACTTGAGTTTATTATGAAGTTATTCATTTTATTGTGAGTGTTTAGTTACAAAATACATATGCAGTGTTGATAGTTTTTCTAAAAAATACATATGGATTATTTATCCAAAAAATACATATGCAGTGTTAAGTTTAAGCATTTCCAAAATACATATTGACCATACCTAATATGTATTTTGATATGTGTTCATTTAATATCACTATAAATTAGAATTCGAATTAAAGATAAGTTTGAGGTTTTAATGCAGATACATAATTTATTGAGAGATATTAGTTACAAAATACATATGCAGTGTTGATTTTTTTCTTAAAAATACATATTGATTATACATCAAATGTATTTTTAGCATATAAATACATATGCAATGCTAACATATATTTGCAGAATATGTCATATGTATTTAAATTATTGAACAATTAGGAACCAAATAAGTGTTTGGTTAATCACAATTACCAACTTTAACCTAAAATATAAATATACAATGTTCAAAATACATATGAACTGTAGCTTCAAAATACATATGCAATATTCAGATTTTGCAACATATACATATGCAGTATTCAGATATTACTGTGTTCAATTGTCAAATATGATGCATAAATGTATTAACTAAAAAAAAGTTCATTATTATAAAAATTAAAAATAAATTTTTAAGCAATAATATTGAAGAAGAAATGTATCATTTGCGATATTTCCTACAAGAACGCCTATTGTGATCCTTAGACCCACAACCACCGCATGAGTTGATATTCTTCTTTTCAAATATATCCTGGCCTGATTTTTCACGATCTTTTTTTGCAGGTCTTTCTGGAGGTCTTTTGAATTTTGGAGGCAGTACTATTTCACCAAGTACGCTCTCTGGAATTATCCAATCATCTTTGTATGGAAACGGGTAGATGAGAACATCATATGTCTTCAAAACAGTTTTTGGTTAAAAAAAATCACAACAGTATGACCCCTTCTCAAAATTCTTTCTCTCTAACACCGCACAAGCATGTGCACATGGTATCTCATCTAGTTGAAATACATTAAATGAGCATTTTTTTTCCTTGAGGCAAACAATGAAGTGTTTTTCTTTGTCGTGTACCATATACACATATTCTGTGGCTGGTACAACCTGATATAAAAATAAAAAGTTAAATGCAATGCTACAAATCAATGAAAGTGAGAAAGCGGGCATGCCAAAATTTCTGGCTTGCACAACCTCATCGAATTAAAATGCTCCCATCTCCCTTTAAGTTCTGGTCAACTGCAGCGCAATCGTGTGGAAAAGAGGCTGCATGGGAAAAGATGAATTCTATATTCTATGATATGTTGTAAACACACCAGCATTTTGCAGGAAAAATAATTATGCAATAAAAATACATATGCAAAGTACATCATTTTTCTGAGCATCCAAATACCTATGCAGTGTTAATAATTTTCAATACAAAAAAAACACATGCAGAATACATATTATGTTTTTTATATGTTCATATTGTTTATGTTGTATATCTTTTCATCAATTTAAAAATGAATGGAAGGTATTTTTATACTTATATTTTCATAATTATAAATCATAAATCTAAAAGGTCATTTCGTCATACGAGTACACAAAACCTCATTCTCTTTGAGTATGTCATTAAACTTTTCAATGAGTGTTGTGAAGATATATGAAGCTTGTTGCCAATTTTCGCAATTCCATTTTGCAAACAGTAAACAACTTCCTCAAGAAATTCATAAATTGACAGGTCTCTAGCTGATACAAGTACTCCATTTATTGACTCCACAATGTTTGAAGTCAAAGTCCATCCTCGGTGAACTGTTGCATAGGACCTAGCCCACTTTTCATAACTAGCTAATTCCAAATATTTATTCACCTTAATATCAACTGCCTCAACTTTTTCCATTAATATGTGGAATTCTAACTTTGAATATGATTTGGCCATTGTATAAAAGATTTTCAACAATGCATCGTGTGAATTTCTGTAATGTTTTTTTCACATTTTTCCATAGATGCCACATACATGTGTAATGTGGTACATCTTTGAACACATCACCAACAACCTTTATGATGCTTGGATTTCGATCAAACACAACACACATGTTTTGTCTTTCCCCATACGCTTTCTTTAGATTCTCAAAGAACCACGTCCAAGATGCATCATTTTCAGAATCAATCACACCATATGCCAAAGGAAATAAATGACCTGTATATGTAAAACAATTTTATGCAGTCAAATATAAATACATATAGGAACTGCATATGTATTTTTTAAAAATACAGGTAAATAAAACTGTATATTTAATCAAAGAAATGGTATCAAATACATATAATAAAATGTAAACTCACATCACTATCAAACATAATCAATTTTACATGTTTCATTCACGAAACTTTAAAAATATATGTAATTTTATACAGATATGTATATATCTAGTGCAGATATGCATTTTCAAGTGATACGCATAAATACAAAAAAATATAACTAGTTATACAATGCAATTATTATAAAATGATACTAACCTTCTCTATCCATTGTACATGTAGTTACAAATGCCCCAGTATACATTTCTCTCAGATGACCAGCATCAACAACTACGACCGGTCTACAATGATCGAATCTGTTAATGAATGCATGTATAGCGATAAATACATACAAGAACTCATTCTCAGCTGTCTTCTTCATTCTTATATATGACTCCGGATAGGTAGTATTCAGTACATATAAGTATGATGACAGTTTACTATAAGATGCTGATGGCTTACCCCTCAACTCTTCTAATGCTCTTTCCTTGGCCCTCCAACATAAAGTATATGTCAATTCCATACCAAAATCTTCCCTCATGTCATTTTTTATTTTCGTCGCACTGTATTTTCGTTTGTGGTTTTTGAATTTCTGTTTAACCATACCACCTATCAACATACTAGTAGCATGCACCTTTGGATAGATATTGTCCTTCACCAGGAAACTATGTTGAGGTCTGAATTCTCTTATTCTAAACATTCCAGTTTCTCCCATGCCTGATGCACGCATTAAAAACTCGCAGTTTCTTGATTTGCAAAACAATGTATAACTGCATCCAACATAATTTTATACATTCAAAATACATATCCAAACTAATATTAAACAAGAACAGAGTGATATAGAATGTACGTATGTTTTCTTACTTGACCTTTTACTTCGCGTTTGAAACTTCTCCCTAATTGAATAGTCCTTCATGACTGACTTTAAATTTTTTTTTGTCAAGTAAACCTGGTCTTCCTCAACATGCTTGTGATGTGGGTCTGAGATAATCACCTCAACAGTAGCCATTTCAAATACATCTAATACTTGTGTATCTTCAGAAACCACCAAAGCTCCTTCATTTGTAGTATTTATCACTATTTGCAAGTTGTCACAGTTGGTTATTCTTTCAGCAACACGTATAGATAAATTTGACACGTTGCTTCCTACAAATTTTTTCAAAATACTTACATATAAAGGAAGAAAATTCATGTCTTGTATCTGCTTTTACTGAAAAATAAACACCTTTAAACCCATATCATTATGTATTTCTATCTGCCCTGCATTTGCCGTGATTTGATATTCCACTAGAATACATTTTCTGGGTAAATCCACACTTAAGTGAGATGCCAAAATATTGCAGCTCAACGAATGTTGCTGATGTGCTCAACAGTATAGCATCAGTGATATATTCTTCGAAATTTTTTTCGTACGTCCATCGACCAGAGTGCTTCACAAGGACCGGTATGCTTCCCATTTCTACTTCATTTAACCAAAAAAATAAACAAATATACATATTTGTTAATATTTAACTTGTTAAAACACACACTTTTCAGCTTTAAGCGCAATCAAATTTACAAAGAAACATCTCCATTCAAAATATACATTTAAACAAAATTAGTTTAAAGTAAAATACAAACACATCAAAATTTTTCAACCAAATACAGAAACTACTGAATCGAACGAAAGTTAAACATTTATAAAATATATTTTCACATATACAGTTATACTCTCAAATTCCGACAAGCAAAATAAAAATACATATGCAGTGTTAACATTAAATATAAAAAAAATACATCTGGAACATACCTAATTTGTATTTTGATATGTGTCAATACAATTTCACAAACTACTGAATCAAATAAAAGTAAAACATCTATAAAATATATTTTCACATATACAGTTACACTCTCAAATTCCTACAAGCAAAACAAAAATACATATGCAGTGTTAACATTAAGAATATCAAAAATACATATGCAGTGTTAACATTAAACATAACACAAAAATACATCTGGAGCATACCTAATTTGTATTTTGATATGTTCAATAGAATTTCATCACATTCAACAGCTGGATTTGATCATTCATTGATCTAGGATTTCAGAAAATAATTAAATAAAATTCAAATCAAAATTTGTTTAAATTATGTTCATAATCGGTTATACATTAAAGTGAAAATATTCTACAAAGCTTCACAATTTTTTCAATTGTTAAACATATCAAAATAACAATAAATGATCCTCAAATAAATAGTTGAATACTGGAATTTTAATACCTGAAACAACTTTTAAACTGAAATTTTACAACAAATAGTTGAATTCCGAAGGTTTTTGTTATGTATGTTGAATGTACTCCTAAATTGCTTATAACTCGAATTTCATTTACAATTTTTTCATAAAACATTTAACGGCGACAACAAAAAAATAGATAGGAGCATCAGTAATGGTAGAAATAAAAAATCGAACCGAAAAATATTAATGATTACCTACCTTAGGCTACAGTAATGGTTGAATTTGCAACTGCTAATTGAATTCGAACAAATTAAACTGAAGAATTTGCAATTGAATTTGATTCATACAAATTAATGCTTCGTTTTGAAATTGTTGTTGATTTCAAAGAAGATATTGTCGAATTAGAAAAAATTGCTCAGAAAAACAAACAATAGATTTTGATTTTGCTTTTTTTTCCTGATGAACTCGTTAATGGAGAAAACTGAAATTTGTTTACTGCTGTTAAGTTATAACGGAAATCACGTGATTGAAGTTGTTTTAATGGAAAAGAAATCTATAAATTTAATTAATTGGTAATTATACCATATCTATCTCAACCAATTTCAGTTATTTAAGGGAAGTAAAAATAGTTGTATATGTATTTTTACAACAACATATTTTAAAAATATAAAATACAAGTTGTTACAAAATGTAATTATGAAACTGTTGCTATAAAACTAATAATTTGGGCCTTAAGTATGTTATTTCTGAATTTTGCCCTTTTGTAATCAACCCTTGTTTGATCCATAAGACCAAGTGCAAAGTAACCATGTCTTTGCATATTGGGCTGGATAGGCCCTCTTAAGCCAACCAACTCTAACCACAAGTTTAGGCCCATGAGCTATCCATAAGTTATTGTGGGATGGTCCATTGTATTTGGTATGAACAAAATGAGGAAATTATGCGTAGTGTCCCCCAAAGTGTCCGATCTTGAATTTTTATCTTCAAAACAATAGATGGTAGCAAAAGTCGAAGAACAAGAAACTACATGAGTAGTACTACGACTTATTTTCTTTTTCAAATATTGACATCATTTACAAAACATATTGCGTACTACACTACTTGTTACCTCCCGTTAACACACTTACCGATTGTCTCTATCCCCCAAAACTTAGGGGAGGTTTGGGCATGAGAATTTTTTTTTTCGAAAAATTATTTTATTTTAGTGAAAATTATTGTGTTTGACCACAAGAATTTCAAATACAATTCAGAATTGTTTTTGAAAAAGTAAAAACAAGTTTAACTTGTTTTCACTTTTTCCATTTTTACTTCTCTCACAAAGAGTCAAAAACAACTTCAATTAATATTTATGGTCAAACACAACTCCAAATTCCAACTTCAACTTCAACTCCAATTCCATCTCCAAAAAAATTTGATTTTCATGACCAAACACCTACTTAGCTAATAGATATTTTTTTGCAAAAAGGTTGGTACGTATAATGAATAGATTGTTACCTTCCATGATCGACAAATTTGTGATTGACAAATTTGTCATATTTGCACATGTTGCAACTTGCATGAATATGTATGGTTTGGTAAAATGTCTTTTAATTGGTGGTTATATTCCATTATGAGTAGATCTTTTTTTTTTGTCCATCATTCAAAATACAACACATTTCATAAAAGTACTTCTGAAATTGTGTATCACAAGAGATCTTTACCCTAACATAGCCCAATGGCTGAGAATTTAACCTCAAGAAGTACACATGGAAAAAATATTATGCAAGAAGCAACTAGGGATAGAGCTACAACCAACAAAGGGTGGTCAGTTATCCAAAATGGTCCACAAGACGTCAGGGGAGCTATAGTTGTCGGAGGCTTGCAAGTTGATCAAAATGGTTCGAAAGATGTTACGGGAGTTATATTTGGTGAACGGTTGCCAATTGGCCAAAATGGTCCAAAAGATGTCAAGGGAGGAGATTCAACCGATGAAGGGAGGGCAGCTGGTCAAAATGGTCCAAAATATATCAGGGGAACGATAGCCATTGAAGAGTTGTCAGTTGGCCATAATGATCCAAAAGATGTCAAAGGAGGAGCTACAACTGATGAAGGGTGGTCAGTTGGCCAAAATGGTGCACGAGACATCAGGGTAAGTGCTATAGCCGGCCAAAGGTGTTCAGGTGGCCTAAATATTGCGCAACATGTGGGGGGTGGAGCTGCAGCCGATGGAAAAGGAGGGTCAGCTGAACACCCTTCACTAGGAAATCAGACAATAGTAAAATTTCTGACTCCGCCACTGCAAGGCGACGCCCGGGTGGCTGTGGTCATGGTGCCACTTCCAACACAAGGCCATCTCAACTAAATCATCCATCTCTCTAGGTTCATTTGCATGTACAATATACAAGTTCATTATATTGGATCCACTACTCACATTTGACAAGTAAAAATTAGAGCTCATGGCTTTGATCCACTCACCATAACAAAAATTCATTTCCATGAATTTGATCTAACACCTTTTGAAACTCCCCATCCTAATCCTAATGCTTTTCACAAGTTTCCAAACCAACTAATGCCTTCATTTTACGCCACATACCATCTCCGTAAGACACTTTGCTCTCTAGTATGTGAACTTTTAAGGAAAAATATAAGCGAAGTCAATGTCATTTATGATGCTTTGATTAAATGGGTAGTTCAAGATTTTCCATAAATGCCAAGCATAGAGTGCTACTCTTTCACTTGTTCTTCAGCTTTCACGTCATATTCATACTTGTGGGAACTCAACGGGAAGCCTTTCCATCCTGGAAGTGAAAATTATGAGGATATTCCAACAGTTGGATATTGTTTTCCTCCAGAGTTGTGGGAATTTTTGAAGATACAAGAACAATTTATTGGGAAGATCAATTGTGGTGAACTTTACGATTCATCTAGAGTGATTGAAAGTTTGTACCTTGATTTAATGGCTAAAGAATGTGATGAATTGAAGCAATGGGATATAGGTCCATTCAACCCCATGGAGCCACAAGAGAAGAACAAATAACTTGAAAATTGGATTAATTGTTAAGCTATGGGCGCGTCGTGGTGAACTTGTTACATCAGAGATAGTTGAAAATACTGTGAAAACATTGATGGCTTTAATAGAGGGAGATCTGATGAGGAAAAGAGAAGAAGAGTTGAGAAATGCTATCAAAAAATTAGTAATGGACGGGGGCATAAACCGCGCTGAGATGGATTCTTTCATTGCCCACATTACTCGTTGAAATGGTTATATGGCATGTAACACCTTGGAGGGTGATGGAACTTTGAAGTAGATAGATGTAAGTTATCCAAATAAATTAGCAGCCTTCACTATCATATGTGCTTAAAATTAGCGCCTGAAGTATTGCTAGCCTTCACTATCAAAACTTGACGCATGCAAAAAAAAAACCCATATTTTTCATCATGATTATTACCTTTTACATTTGTCATATAAACTCTACATCAGGTTCTTTGCTGCAATGGAAGTGGGATGAATCACGGATACCATCATCTGGATCGCAACAACTAATGAAAAGTGATGCACAAAAACCAAAAAAGTTGCTGGTTAACTGTGTGCGCAATAACTGCTAGTTACGTCTTTGTCCTTGTGTCCAAATTACATTACTTGAACAAGCAACACCTCTAACACTTTTTGCAGTTTTCCAAAATCAAAAGTAACACACACTCACATCAAATTCACATGCTGATTCTCTCAAATTAGAGTGCTTGGTTGTCGCTTTGTATGCTGTTTTGGAACATACACGATTACCTGTTCCACTGATGTGTAATACTGATAGGAATAGGCATTCAACTAGTTAGTAGCATATTGCTGAGTTGGCTATATAAGTTGTTAGAGGTTGTTAGATAACGATTAGTGAGTGACAATGAGCTGTCAAATAGAGTGTTCTAGAAGAAAGGTAGTTATTAGATATTTTGTTGCCTATATAAGGCACAACAATCTGATTGTAACACATAAGTTTTTGAAGAAGTTATAATTTTGATCTCTCTCCTCTTCATAAGCTCCATCAATGGAGTCTTAGCAAGTATTTTCACATGGTATCAGAGACATGAGTTCCACACTAAGTGTGTGTTTTCGATCATATTTCACTAAATTTTCTGTGCACTTTGGATCTCTGTCGTCAGTTTTTTTTTCATAATTTTGATCTATATTACAGCTTCATTCTATCAATCATGGCACCTAAAATCGATCAAAGTGATTCACTTTTCGTTGGTGCATCTGAGAGCTCCAGTGTTGTACTTGTTTCAATCAAGTTAACTGGTTCAGAAAATTATAGAATATGGAGTCAATCGATGCGTATTGCTCTCTTAGGAAAGAGGAAGTTTGGATTTGTCACTGGTGCCTACAACAAGGAATCATATAGAGAGGAGCTTCATGAGCAGTGGGAAACATGTAATGCAATTGTGCTTTCCTGGATTATGAACACTGTAAGTGAGAGTCTGTTATCTGGTATTGTTTATGCCACAAATGCTTGTGCAGTTTGGGAGGATTTGAAGAAGAGGTATGACAAGGTGAATCGTATGCGTATATACCAGTTGCATCGTGAAACTAATATGCACTCTCAAGGTACAGATTCAATCTCAACCTATTTTACCAAATTGAAGTGTTTATGGAGTGAGTATGATTACTAGTGCCAAATCCTAGTTGTGATTGTCCTACATCTAGAGAGTACTCAGATCATATGTGTCAGCTTAGACTTTTACAGTTTTTAAGTGGCCTGAATGAGTCCTATGACCAAGCTAGAAGACATATATTGCTCAAAGGAGTGACTCCTACTCTCAATCAAGCCTATTCTATGCTCATAGAGGATGAAATCCAACATTCAACATGTATGAAGACTGTGAATGAAGACTGTCATACCAAGGAAGCTTGCTATAAGTTGGTAGGGTATCCAAATGATTGGAAGAACATAAAGAAACAAGGCTACAACTCAAATTTCAGATCATAGTATACTGGCAGTAACAACTTTGTAAACACTGGGCACAGGTCTATTTCTCAGGCTTCAACTATGGTAGCTGGTCAAGTTGATGCTGATAGTTTTAGTCATGAAGTGACTCACACACCAATGGCCAAGCCTCACACATTCACTGAGGAAGAGTACACTCAAATTATAACTATGTTGAACAAAGACACAACAGATATGAAATAAGTCAATACAACAGGTATTACTACTTGTTTCTTGTCCAAAACATGTTTTGACAGTTGGATTGTAGACTCAGGTGCTACACATCATGTGTATGTACATAGACTCTTGTTCAAAGGAGGTACCAGATTAGACTCCATGCATGTTGATAAGTTGCACCTTCCAACAGGTGATGAAGTGATAATGTCACACACAGAAGAAGCTCACATTTTTGCAGATGATGTGATCAAAGATGTTCTACATGTTCTAAACTTCAAACTTAATTTGTTGTCTGTTGCCAAGATAACCAAGGAACTTTCATGTTTTGTATCCTTTTATCTTGATTTTTGTATCTTTCAGGACCTCTTCAATGGAAAGGTGAAGGGGATTGGTAGACAAGAGGGTGGACTATATGTTCTTAAAGGTGCTAATCAGATTTATTGCAGAAGTTTTCACTTCCAGTTGCATCTTATGGCACAAAAGACTTGGACACCCTTCTGCTTAGGTTCTCAAGTGTTTAGACATTATGAAGAATCCTAGTGATGCAAACATGTTGATTAAATGTTCTGTGTGTCCACTAGCTAAACAGACAAGATTGTCATTCCCTTTAAGTACTACTAGATGCTCTACATGTTTTGTACTTGTACACATGGATTTGTGGGGTGCATATAAAACTTCTGCTTTTGACAACAAGTATTACTTCTTGACTATGGTAGATGGCCATAGTAGATACACTTGGGAGCACCTATTGCAGTTAAAGTCTGAGGCCATAGTGTCTATTAAGACATTTGTTTCCATGATTAAAACTCAGTTTGGCATAATGGTAAAAACTATTAGATCTAGTAATGGTACTGAATTCAACAACTCTCAATGTAAGACATTGTTCCAGTCCCTGGGCATACTACATCAGACCAACAGTCTTCATACTCCTCAACAGAATAGAGTTATGGAGAGGAAGCACAGACACATATTAAACATAGATAGAGCCCTCAAGTTTCAGTCTCACTTGCCCATTATGTATTGGGGACTATGTGTAAAGGCTGCAGTATATCTAATGAACAGGTTACCATTTTCTATTCTAAGTGGTAAGAGCCCATTTCATTTGATATTTTCCAAGGATCCCAAGTTGTCATATCTCAGGGTATTTGGATGCTTGTGCTATGTCACTATCCTCTCAAGAGGTGATAAGTTCATAGAAAGGGCCAAACCTGTAGTCTTGGTGGAATATTCAGAATCTCAGAAGGGGTATTTATTGCTGGATATCACCTCAAAGAAACTATTAGTCAGTAGAGATATTGTGTTTCATGAAGATACATTTCCTTTTGCTTCCTCACCAGCATAAAATACACAAGCTTCCTCATTTGGAGAAAATATTACTGATTTCTTGATTCCCACAGATGAAGAAACATTTCATGAAATAAATACTGAGAGTGTTATTGAAGGAGCTCCATTTGAGGAGGATGACATTTCTAATGCTGAAGTTCCTGGTGCAGCTTCACCTGGTACCACTCATGAAGAAACATGACAAGATAACTATTCCCTGCCTCAACCCTCTTTCAGTAGACCTGTGAGAACAAGAAGACCACCAGTGTGGATGCATGATTATGTTGATACTTCTAGAAATCAGAGATGCAAACATCCATTAGCCAACAACTTGTCTTATAAAAATCTAAGTCCTACTTATCAGTGCTATTTATCCAAATTCTCCACTTTGACTGAGCCTCAGCATTATAAACAGGCTGTAAAAGATGAAAGGTGGGTGGAAGCTATGAAATCAGAAGTTCAATCCTTGGAAGCTAACAACATATGGGTCATTGTTGATCTACCTAAAGGGAAGAATACTGTTGGTTCCAAGTGGATAAACAAAATCAAATACCTTGCCAATGGTGAAGTGGAGAGGTTCAAAGCAAGGTTAGTGGCCAAAGGATATAGCCAACAAGAAGGGTTGGACTATCATGAAACCTTCTCACTAGTGGCTAAGATGGTTATAGTCTGATGTGTGATTGCACTATCTGCATCTAAAGGTTGGAATCTTTATCAAATGGATGTGCATAATGCATTCCTCCAAGGGGATCTTGAGGAGGAAGTTTACATGGAAATACCTGAAGGATTAAGGAGACAGGGGGAGAACAAGGTGTGTAAGTTAATCAAATCCTTGTATGGTCTTAAGCAAGCCTCCAGGCAGTGGAATGTTAAGCTTACTCATGCCTTACTTGATGCTGGTTTTACTGAAAGTGCACATGATTATTCCCTATTCACCCTGCATCAAGGTAATGATACTGTTATAGTTCTTGTTTATATTGATGATTTACTAATCACTGGAAGTAGTGCCTCCTTAATCAATGCTACCAAAATCAAGTTGCATCAGCAGTTTAAGATGAAAGACTTGGGGGATCTCATGTATTTTTTGGGTATTGAAGTTTTAATATCAACATCAGGGATCATTCTGAACCAAAGGAAGTATATTCTAGAGTTGATTGCTAAAATAAGTCTTAGTGGTGCTAAGCCTGCTATTTTTCCCTTAGAATATAATGCAGGGCTCACCTCTATTGAGTATGATCAAGCAACAGGTGCGCAAGGTGATGAACTGTTGTCTGACATTTCCTCTTACCAAAGACTTATTGGGAAGCTTATGTATGACACTATTACAAGGCCATACATTAACTTTGCTGTCCAGAATCTCAACCAATTCATACAACATCCCAACAGGTTTCACTGGGAAACAACTACTAGGGTAGTCAGGTACCTAAAAAATTCTATTGGCCAAGGTGTCTGGTTAAAGACTGAACCTGCTAATAATTTGACTTGCTGGTGTGACTCTAATTGGGCTACTTGTCCAAACACCAGAAGATCAGTTACTGGTTATGCTATTCACTTTGGTGAATCACTCATATCATGGAAGTCCAAGAAGCAACACACTGTTTCCAGGAGTTCTGCTGAAGCTGAGTACAGAAGCATGGCTTCAGCAGTTGCAGAACTTACTTGGATGGTTGGTATGTTTTGGGAACTTAAGGTCCCAATCAACCTCCCATTTTAGTTTATAGTGACAGTAATTCAGCCATTCAACTGGCCAACAACCCTGTGTTCCATGAGAGAACCAAACACATTGAGATTGACTGTCATTTCATTAAGGAAAAAATCAAAGATGGATTGATTACGGCTCTATATGTTCAGTCTACTGATCAACTTGCTGATTTGATTATCAAGGGCCTAAGTATTGCTCAACATGCCCACTTACTTAGAAAGCTTGGTGTGCTAAATGTTCTACACCCTGCAGCTTGAGGGGGAGTGTTTTGGAACATACACGATTACCTGTTCCACTGATGTGTAATACTGATAGGAGTAGGCATTCAACTAGTTAGTAGCATATTGCTGAGTCAGCTATATAAGTTGTTAGAGGTTGTTAGACAATGATTAGTGAGTGGCAATGAGATGTTAAATAGAGTGTTCTAAAAGAAAAGTAGTTATTAGATATTTTGTTACCTATATAAGGCACAACAACCTGATTGTAACACATAAGTTTTTGAAGCAGTTATAATTTTGATCTCTCTGATCTTCTTAAGCTCCATCAATGGAGTCTTAGCAAATGTTTTCATATATGCTTATGTGGGGTGGCCGGTCAACTTGAACTGAGGCCAAGAAAAAACACATATAAAGTGTATATATGAGAATGCATTGAAATGATCGTGCACACCAATAGTAACAACATTATTTAAGCCAGAAGCTTAACAAGTTATCACACTCTTCTTTGACTTAACCTAACTATACTTGATCTTGGAATCAAATTAAGATCAAAGAAACTTAAGGGAGTACAAACTAGTTTGAGCCAAGAAACAGATTAGTGAAAGTTTAATTTGAAGGAAAATGAGAAGTAACCATGATACTTGAAAAGTTCTGGTAAAAAGCCATTCTATCTTGTGATATGCGCGATAAAAGAATCTAACTCCATTCGAGAAGCACCCCCTTTTTCTGTGGACCGCCTCACGGCTTCTTCTAATTCTTATGCTCTTTTCCTAATTGCATCGCCTTCTTCTGATGCCATCAACCTCCAAACAACATTCTCAATGGTAGATGCACTCACTAGCTTCTAATGTTTTCCCCACTCTCTTACAATCAGGCCTATTTTTAATATTTCTGTAACCAAGAAACCATTTTTTGGTTGGTCATAATGCATAGGCCAAGCAGCTATTGGCACTCCCATAGTAATTCTCTCTATACAAGAATTCCATCCGTAATGACTCATAAACCCGCCTGTGGATGAATGAGCCAAGATTTCTGGTTGTGGGGCCTATTCTCTGACCACTAATCTAATCCCTTCTACTCTCTCCACAAATCCTTCCGGTAACTCAATATTTCTGGTTTCTCTAGTAAAGATATCACCTCTATCGGCATCTCTCAACACCCATAAAAACCTCTGCTTGCTCTGCTCTAATCCCATAGTGAGCTCCTTGATTTCTCTATCAGAAAATAAAGTTGTTGTTCCAAAAGATACATAAAGAACTGATCTTGGAGGTTGTTTATTCAGCCACTCCAGACATATATTGTTCCTATTCGAGATACAATCTAGTTTAGTAGGCAAGATTGGTCCAATTTCCCATTGTTTCTTCTCCGGTTTACTTGATACCTGCGCAAGCAAATCAAGAAACTTGCCTTCGATTACTTTGCTTGTATTATGGATATCACCTGATATAACATCCATATATGGTGTCTGAGAAGCTCCAAGATTTTTGATTTTATCTGTTGTAATTCCTTCAAGGGAAGGTAACTTTTTAAGCAATTCCTTGTCAAGTTGAACAAATATTCCCATTGACAAAGACATCAAACAGTACAAAGTGAACACTGAAATGCAGTTAAATATATATGTGTTAGCATGATGATGTAAATATTATATTTATTAATGTAATCATATATTGTTGTATATTAGTGTACTTACATAGATTTGATTTAGTAATTAAATAGAATAATAGTGACTTTAGTAGGCAGATTTGGTGGGATAGAATAGCGGATTTAGATGGATAGAAAAAATGATCTTTAGGGATAGGAAGACGCATTTTTAGGGATGTAATCATTGAATATTTTCTATTTAATGGAAAGACTCTCAATATTGAGGGGCATTTAGCAGAAAATTAACATGGTATCGGAGCCTTCTCTTGGCTGTCTTATTTCATAGAGTTCATTTATGGTTCCTTTCAGTCTTTTTGGAAAATTTCATTTTTTGTTGATTGTTCCTCAACAATTAACACCTTGGACTTTGATCTTGGTCATTTTGGTTATTCTTTTTGAGTCAGTGTTTCTAGTTTTCATAAATATGACTTCATATCAGCTTGAATCATTCAGTGTTCATTTCACCAGAAAGAATTTTTTGTCATGGGAGTTTCAGTTTCAGATATTTGTCACTGGAAAAGAACTATGGGACCATATAGATGGAGCCGATCCTGTTCCTAATGATCCTACAAAGTTAGGTGAATGGAAGATTAAAGATGCTCGGGTGATGACATGGATATTAGGGTCAATTGACCCTCTTATTGTTCTTAATCTCAGGACTTACAAGACAACTAAATCCATGTGGAATTATTTACAAAAGGTTTACAACCAAAATAATAGTGCCCGACGCTTTCACTTACAGTATGAAATTGCTAATTATTCTCAAGGAGGTCTTTCTGTTCAGGATTATTTTTTTGGATTTCAGAATTTATGGACTGAATTTACAGATATAGTTTATGCCAAATACCTTCCGAATCTCTCTCTGTAGCAAAGCAAGCGAGATCAATTTTTAATGAAGTTACGCTCTGAGTTTGGGAGTGTTCGCTCCCATTTTATGAATCGTGACCCGTCTCCCTCCTTGGATGTTTGTTTTAGGGAATTACTTCATGAAGAGTAGCATTTTGTCACACAAAATGCTTTCAAGCAAGTTGATGATATTGTTGTTGCAATTGCTACCCAAGGTAAAGGAAAGGGTACGGATATGAATAAAACTCAATGCTACAGTTGCAAGGGATATGGTCATATTGCTAGCAATTGTGACAAGAAGTTTTGTAATTATTGCAAACAACAAAGACACATTATCATACAGTGTCTCACACACTCTCAAAGCCGTAAGGTTAATGCTTTTCAATCTGGGACAAATGGTTTCACTACAGAGAACTCATCTTCGGGACAAGTTCTTACTCCTGAAATCTTAAGACAAATGATTATGTCGGTTTTTTCAGCTTTAGGGCTATAAGGTAATGATCTGGCATCTAATTTTTGGATAGTTGATTCTGGAGCTTCCAATCATATGACCAACTCATCTAGTATGCTAAAAAATGTTCGTAAGTATCATGGTCTATCAATGGTAGTAATTTACCCATTACCAAGGTTGGGGATATTACTAAAACTTTCAACAATGTTTTTGTATCACCGAAGCTCTCCACTAGTCTTATTTCAGTTGGACAATTGGTAGATAACAATTGTGATGTCAATTTTTCTCGAAATGGTTGTCTTGTGCAGGATCTGGTGTCGGGGACGATAATTGTGAAGGGGCCTAAAGTTGGACGACTGTTTCCTATACACTTTTCCAGTCCTTGTGTTCTATCATTTGCTTGTACTTCTACACCTGTTAAGATTGAGGTATGTCATAAGCTCTTAGGATATACAAATTCTATTACGTTATCTTATTTATCAAATTCGGGTTTATTGGGGAACAAAAATTAATTTTCCACTGCTTTCTTTAATTGTTCTACTTGTAAATTAGGCAAGAGTAAAATTCTTCCTTTTCCTAATTTTAGTAGTCATGCTACAAAGTATTTTGATGTCATTCATAGTGATGTTTGGGGTATATCACCAATTGTTTCTCATGCTCATTTCAAGTACTTTATAATATTTATAGATGATTATAGTCGATTTACGTGGGTATATTTTCTTCATTCCAAATCTGAGGTATTTTTCATATTCAAGATATTTTTGGCCTATATTGAGACTCAATTTTCTACTTGCATCAAATTATAAAGATTTGATTCTGGTGGAGAATATATGTCTTATGAGTTCAAATTTTTTTTGCTTGAAAAAAGAATTGTCTCACAACGCTCCGTCCATATACACCACAAAAAAATGGGGTTGCTAAACATAAAAATCGTCATCCTTAAGATGTCACTCGTACTTTATTGCTTGAGTCCTCCATTCCATCTACGTATTGGGTGGAAGCTTTGTCTACTGCTGTTTTTTTAATTAATAGACTACCATCTAAAGTCTTAAATCTTGAATTTTCATATTTTCGTCTTTATCACAAAAATCCAAGCTATGATAATTTTCATACATTTGGTTGTATTTGTTTTGTGCATTTTCCTCCTTCTCAGCATAATAAACTTTCTGCTCATTCTACTAAATGTGTTTTTATGGGTTATTATACTTCACAGAAAGGTTTTCTCTGTTATGATCCATGTTTTAATAAATTTCATGTTTCTAGAAATGTTGTTTTCTTTGAGAATCAGTATTTTTTTCAATGTTCTAATAAATTTCATGTTTCTAGAAATGTTGTTTTCTTTGAGAATCAGTATTTTTTTCCGACTCATGTTGAGTCATCTCCTACTTCTCTTCTTCTGCTCAGTCTACTTTTGAGGATTTTTCATCTTTTTTAAGAGGTTCAAACCTGGATTTGTGTATGAATATCGACAGCTAACTTTACCCCCTCCTGATATTGATCCGCCACTTGAAACTGCTCCACAATTAGAATCTGAGAATTCTTCAAGGCTTGCTCCTCTTGAGCCCACTCGGCGATCTACGAGAGTATCTCGTACTCCTAATTGGTATGACTTTTCATCTACTTTATCCACCATTTCTGTTCCAACTTGTTACTCATAAGCTTCTAAGCATGAATGTTGGTAGAAGGCAATGGAGGAAGAACTTTTGGCTCTTAAAGAAAATGACACATGAGATATTGTTTCATGTCCTTCAAATATCCATCCAATTGGATGTAAATGGGTTTATTCAATTAAACTTTATTCTGATGGAACTCGTGATCGGTACAAAGCTCGGTTGGTTGTTCTTGGTAAAAAGCAGGAGTATGGTGTGAACTATGAAGAGACTTTTGCACCGGTAGCAAAAATGACGATGGTGTGAACTATTATTGCCATTGCTGCTTCACAAAACTGGACTCCTCATCAAATGGATGTCAAAAATGTTTTTCTTCATGGTGATCTCAAAGAGGATATTTATATGAAACCTCCACCAGGTTTGTTCTCATTGCCTACATCAGATGTATGCAAGTTGAAACGGTCTTTGTATGGATTAAAACAAGCTCCCAGATCTTGGTTTGACAAATTTTGGTCTACTTTGCTATAATTTTCTTTTGAGAAAAGTAAATATGACTCATCTTTGTTTCTTCGGAAAACATCCACAGGTTGTGTTCTTCTTTTGGTATATGTAGATGACATTATTATTACAGGAACTGATTCTTCACTAATCACTAGCCTGCAACAACAACTTAAGGATTCTTTTTATATGAAAGATCTTGGTACTCTTACATATTTCTTGGGTTTGAAAGTTCATCGTGATTCAACCGAAGTGTTTCTAAATCAACACAAATATACCCAAGATTTGATTTATTTGCCAGGTCTTAAGGATTTGTCCTCTGTAGATACTCCATTAGAATTGAATGTAAAGTATCACCAGGAGGAAGACGATTTTCTTCCTGATCCAACTATATTTCGGCAATTAGTTGGGAGCTTAAATTACCTTACTATTACCAGAACTTATATCTCTTTTGCAGTTCAACAAGTTAGACAGTTCATGCAAGCTCCCCGTCATCTTCATTTGGTGGATGTCCATCGCATTATTCGATATCTCCTAGGAACATCTACTCGTAGATTATTCTTTCCTAGTGGTTCACCTATTCGTCTTAATATTTTTAGTGATTATGATTGGGTAGGATGATCTGACACTCGTCGTTCAGTTACTAGTTGGTGCATCTTTCTTGGAGTGTCTTTAATATCTTGGAAGAGTAAAAAGCAAGACCGCGTATCAAAATCTTCAACAGAGGCTGAATATCGAGCAATGTCTACTGCTTTCTCTGAGATTGTGTGGCTTCGTGGATTACTTTCTGAGATTGGATTTCCTCAATCTAATCCTACTCCTCTCCATGCTGACAATAAAAGTGCTATTCAGATTGCTACTAATCCGATTTATCATGAGCGGACCAAACACATAGAAGTAGACTATCATTATATACGAGAAGCTATAGATAATGGTGTCATTACTCTTCTACACGTGTCCAGTGATCTTCAAATAGCTGATGCATTTACAAAATCAATGGCACGACGACGACATCAGTTTATAGTCAGCAAATTGATGCTTCTTGATCTACCAGCATCAATTTGAGTGGGGACGTTAGCATGATGATGTAAATATTGTATATATTAATGTAACCATATATTGTTGTATATTAGTGTAATTACATAGATTTGATTTAGTAATTAAAGAGAATAATAGTGGCTTTAGTAGGCAGATTTGGTTGGATAGATTAACAGATTTAGAGGGATAGAAAAGCTCATCTTTAGGGATAGGAAGACGGATCTTTAGGGATGTAATCATTGAATATTTTCTATTTAATGGCAAGACTCTCAATATTGTGGGGCATTCAGCAGAAAATTGACAATATGATTCCGCATTGTGTAAGGACGAAACATCCTGAACATTATATGACATTAAAGTATCATGAACAACAACGATACGTCTTGCTTTTGAGGAAATATCGCGTAAGAAAGAAGCAATGGACTCGCAAAGAAGCATCCCATAATGGCTGAATTTGTGATGAGAATTTGCTCAAGGCATTATAGTCAGGTGGTGGTGAGTCAAATTCAGGAGTTGGAATGTCATGAAAATGGATTTTGGCTATGTCTGATAGAGCTATGGCGTTGGCTCGAACCTGAGCTTGACGATTATGAGTAGCTGAGCCAACATAGTAGACAGGAAGATCATGTGATGAGGAGATTAAACAGGCAAGTTGAAGAAATTAATTGAGATGGCCTTGTGCAGGAAATGGAACCAGGACTATTGCTACTTCATCTTTTTTTAATTTTCTACGCATAAAATCGGAGTTTCTTACTTCTGTTGGATCCTCCCTATCTCCTGACTGACCTTGAGTCATGAAAGTTAAAATATTGGTATTTAATACTTCAGTCGGATCCTCCCGATCTTCTGAAAAATTGGAATTTCACTCGTGTCTGATCTTCCATGTCCTCCTGATTATGCTAGAATTAAGAGTTTGAAATTTTGGTTATTTTCCAAAAAGTTGTTCTTGAAGGTTTTTATAAATATACACAAGTTAAAAAAACAGTAGTCTGTCAGTTCCTTCATCTTTCAAGGTGACAATGACTAATAATAATTACAAACAAAATGTGGTATGCCTTTTTGTCATACAACTTGTTTTATCTTGGAAGAATAATATAATACCCACTATTTTTCGAGTGGCGCATTAATAGTCACTATTATTATTTTATTTATTTTTTAAACGTTAATTGATAATAGCAGAGATAACTGTCCATTAAAAAACTTATCTTTATTATAATTCATGAAACTTTATGGTTAGTGACTCCATCATGATTTTCAATAAAGGTAGAGATGAAGCCATGATGGGAATACGGGTACGAAAGAATCCAACAATTTTAATTTAAATCATATATTTGTTGAGAAATTCACTAATTATGTAATTAAATATGATAAACTTAGGACCCATAATATGTAAGTATTATAACTAAAATGAGATTTAATTACACCACGCATAAACAAAAGACAATGACAGAAATTAACTTATATGCATGTCTTAATCCATCCGTTTCACTTGTCTTTATCATCAATGCTCAATAAAAAGCATGAATAACAAAAATAATTTCGTTTTCTACTACTTTAAAGTCAGATTTTTGGCCACACATGTTTACGCCTTTCCTTAAAAAGAAAAATAGGGATCATTTATCCTTTCGTGAGTATCATCGTTGCAAGAGTCATGCTAACCTTATCTGTATCCTTCCAATTTTACTATTCGCACGTGCTTCACTCAAAAGCACTTGTGGAACGTGATTCGAAACTCGATGGATTATATGGACCTGCTCCATCATCCTTTTCCATTTAAATAACAGTCTTTTATCCACGACAAAGTTTGATCAACCTGTAACGTGTGCCTAATCTATACAAATTGCGCTCTTACCGTTAAACCAAAGGGCTTCAGCTTTGGCAAGTAGTTTGTAGTTTTGCAAAATTGCAAGAAAGTTCACATCAAATCATGACTTGTATTTCAGTCCAAAAGTAAAGAGACAAGCACAAAAGCTAAGAAGAAAGAAGCAACATGTGTATGAATATAAAAAAGGAAATAACAACTATATTTGCAATAGATTTAAAGTTATTAACTTTATATATTCAAAGGGTAAAATGATTCTTTTCACAATAAGTGCAATTTACCCTGTTATATCAATTGGGAGAAACTGTTAATATAGACTTGCTTTTTACATGAAATTAATTTCTAAGTATTTTAGTTACTTCTTATTTTCGTTTAAGTTTATCTGTCACTTGTTTGCTTCTTGTATGAGAAAAAGCATAGGTATATACAGTTGAAGCCAACTCTTATAATGTGAACTTTTAAGAAAGACTATCAAACATACTATGGTCACAATATTTACCGTACCACATACTTTTCTTCACAAACCATCAATTTTTTTTTTTTGGATATAATTGGTCCTTTTATTTTTGTACTCGAAGTTTTTGAGTGTTTTGAGTGATTTTAAGTAGATTGTTGGTGGTATTAATTGATGATAATTTTGTTTCCGCTATTATCTGTTGTTTTATCATTGCCACTAGCTGCTCGGCTTATGCATTAGAAACAACTAATTAATGATTACTTTGTGACGGAAATCTTGAAAATAGGTCTGCTTGTTAGGGAGTGGGAGAAACGCGAAGAGCCAGAAACAGACTTGAACATAACAGGGTTCTAGAAATTGTGAACTAACAATTTATATTTATATCATTTTTATATTATATTATATTATATTATATATTTTTTATATTATATTATATTATATTATATTATATTATATTATATTATATTATATTATATTATATTATATTATATTATATTATATTATATTATATTATATTATATTATATATAAAAGAGTGAGTTGGAGGACGAAGTAAAATTGTCATTTCATAAATACTCTAGAATATTTGTTTGTACTAGTTTAGGTGTACGCGCGTATCTTACTTTATTGAGTTCAAACGTTATACTAAATAGGATATTTATTTAAATAATAAAGATGAATACAATAATTAAATTCAATATCTTTTGGAGAATTTATTTAGTTAAATCTAACCTTTACCCAAAAAATTTGTCAAAGTCGATCGATATTCATCTACCACCTGTAAACTGCAACAAAACAATAGGATGATAAAAACATCAAAATAATATATTTAAGTCCAACCTTTACACATTTTTTTTTTTCAAAGCCGTCTAACACTCATCTACCATCTGTAAACTATAACAAAATAATACGATAATAGAGATATCAAAATAATATAACTAAACTTAACCTTTACGCAAACAAAATTTCTCAAAATAGAGATATAAAAACAATACAATTAAACGTAACCTTTACCTAAAAAAATTCCTCAAAGCTGACCTAAATTTATCTACCACCTGTAAATTACTTGAATGAAAATAAAGAAGATATATACACACAAGTTGAATTCTATTATTAAGCATCTACCAATCTAGATATACAATCGAATCAAGTTAAATGAGTATCGATCATATTTTCTCAATAAGTAAATCGATTTCTTCTCTAGTTTAACGTTCATATCAATATTTATAGAAATATTTCTTTAATACAGTCCTATTTTAGGAGTATTTCTCTATCCTATTTTAGGAGTATTTTTCTAATTTATCATTAAAAAAAATATTAATTGATTCTCCTTCCATATATTTTAGGAGTCTGGTTAATCTAATATAAAAAAGAAAGTCAAACTATTTGTACCCATTAGAAATATAGATATACTTTTTATACGAAAGTCAAACTTTCGTACTTGTTTTCCTTTTATAATGGAATACTTTTAAATTGAATTGCTTAAAATTAATATTTTACCAAACTATATTATTTTAAAATTTTATTTTTAGATTGAACATAAAAGGTGCGTTTGTATACGTATAGAAAGTTTTCAAAAGTTACCTTCAATAAACAAAGATGTAAAAGAACCCTTTTCCATATATTTTAGGAGTCCTTAATTCAAATATATTTCTTTTTATATATTTTAGGAGTTCAGTTAATATTATAAATATAATTAAATAATAATTAAAAAAATAGTGAAAAAATAATTTTATCAAAAACGGAGATTTTTAATGAAGGGTAAAAAGTTCAAATCACTTTTCAAAGAGTCTTCACAGTTTTAATAATAATTAAAAAAAATAGTGAAAAAATGATTTTTTCAAAAACGGAGATTTTTAATGAAGGGTAAAAAGTTCAAATCACTTTTCAAAGAGTCTTCACAGTTTTAATATGTTATAGATATAGATATAGATTATAGTCTTAAAAGTTGGTCATAAATTTCAAAATGACAAAATAGCCAAACATCTTTCCCTAAGTGCCAAGTTTGCTCTAATGATGTGACATTTAAGGTGGATCTCACATTTTTTCAAGCATAATTTTTCAAAACATATGTTTTGTATATTAATAATTAATCTATTTTAATGAGATATTATCTAAATTTTAATTCTTTTTTAGGATGTAAAATTTTCACTTTTAATTTATTAGAATAGAAATGTCTAGAAAAAAAATGTATCTATGTTATCATATACTTATAAAACTCCCATAAGAAATTTAATTCTAAACAAAAACATATAAAATATTCGTATGATTTGAGATCAAGTTTGAGTACAAATCAATTCAACTTGATTTTTTGAACTGATTCAAATCAATTTATATAGATACTATAATTTAGATGATTAAAAATTCAATTTGATTTACAAATTCAATTTTAAATATTATGATACATCGATTTGGATATGCTTGAATGTTTTTACAATCCGAACAAACTTGAAAAAGTGAAATATATTTACGTGATGATAATAATTCTTTTGTTATCAATTATACATCCTATGTCTCAAGTCAAATAATATATTTTTCTTTTTAATCAGTTCTAAAAAAGAATTGACATTTTTTCTTTTGGTCAGTATTTTATAATATCATTAATATTTTAGTCATGTTGAATTTTATTTATTTGTCAAAAAGTCCACAAAGGTATACTCTTCTATTTAAGGTTTATTTATTTTAAAGATAATTTGAAACATTGTGAAGTTTTTTCATATATCTTAAATTCGATGTCTAATCAAAATGTTATAAATTGAAATAAAGGGAGATGTAGTTTATAGGAGGATGTGCAAATACTCACATATGTTTCATAAAAGATAAAAATGTGAAATTAATTTTGGATGCACATTTAATTGCATGAAGTGACTATTACTATATTATAGTAACATAATAAAAAATACTCATAAATGTTGAATAGATGTTTATCTATCAAACACAACAAGCGATTTCTCCATAATTTCAAAAATTTACATGATACATATCTTTACAAAGATTTGCACTACATATAATTTATGAATATATAATTATTTACTCAACACCTATTAAAATTATTATAAACAACTTATTTAAAATGTAATATTAACTATATCATGTCAAATTGCTAAAATATATATCATGTTAAATCTTGTTCATTCTTTTGCTTCTCTTTATTTGAGGTAGTAAATTTTCTCATCATGTAGACAACTCACTTAAAAAGAAATTTCTTACTTATTATATTAAATTGGTCTCATATTTTTAACGTATATAAGACAAGACATAAAAACAATCATTTAACATTATGATTTATTAAAATATTCATCCAGCAGATCCTTATTTTCGTTTGTTAAACACCCATAAAATGAATCTAAATATATTTAAAATCAATTTGTGTATGAATTAGTATCCTTTGTTGCTTCATATGATTCTATATAAAATGTTAATAAATAGGTATATATAATTTTAATCTATTCTCTTGTATAATTTTTAAATAAAGTAGAAAAAGAAAAATATTACAAGTAGTTATTTAATCTAAGAGAATATGTTTGACCTGATGTTAAAATAAGTATTAGAGTACATGACATTTTAATGTTAATTATGAAACCTTAAATAATTTGTAAGATAGTATTTAATTTTGTAAAAATAAAAATTTATATTTTATTATATAGTGTGATTTCTACTTACATTTTTTATTTTATTTATTCAAAAATATTAATAATTATTTTTTTAAAGAATTAATTAAATAACTATAAATATATTTATAACTGTAATATTGGGCCTGTAAACGGGTCGTTCATTATCTAGTAATACTTTAATGTGCAAAATTCAGAAATAACATACTTATCCCCTTAATTATGAGTTTCATAGCAACAGTTTTATAATTACATAATATAGCAAGTTGTATTTTGTATTTTTGCAAATTGTTGCTACAACAATATAAATACATATGATTTTTACTGTCCTTATGATCGATATGTATTTTGTATTTTTGCAAACTGTTGCTACAAAAATACAAATACATACAAATACATATGCTACAAAATATAATTTGATAAAAGTGTTGTTATTTTTTGTAATTTAATACTTAAGTATGCTACTTTAGAGAAAAGAAATTGACTATGGTCACAATACTTCTCCACCACATTACCTTTCTTGTCATACCTCCAAAGTTGTCATATTTGTGGTCCTTTTGTTTTGTAAAAAGGTGGAAGGTATCTCGTCTTACCTTCACATATTTGTTATCCTATCCTCTTACACTCTGTTTGGATGGTGGTTTGTCATGGTTTCATGATTGTATAGTATAGTACAATGTTATGACAGACTGTATCATTCACTGCTGTTTAATAACAATTTTTTTCGTTTGGTTTGATGGTATGGTACTGTATCGTAATAGGCTAATTTACTAAAATACCCCTAATTATTATAAATTTTAAATTTATCAATAATTATTAATAAATTCAGCAAATGCATACTCCCCTAAAAGTATAGTTTCAACTATGCTCAACAAAAGAACAAATGATCGTTAATAGATTTATCCAAAACTAGTTTGCAGAAATTGTACATATTACATACTAAAAAGAAAAGAAAAAGATTCATCCAAAATGCTTTTGTGAAAGACATCCTGTCACCTGCTGTCTTAAGAATAAGATTAAGATGTCATTTTGCCGGCACGAATAGTGGACATAAGTAGTTCATGAAATATTCTTCAAAGCTGCCAAGAATTGAATTCAACACAATGATGGTAGTATGCTAATTAACATGTTGTTCTAACATACATTTTTGTAATTTGAAGAATGCAAAGGAGAACAATGCAGAGGATAAACGTAAAACTAAAAACACGGGGTTGAAAATAATATAGGATAAATGGTAAAATAGAATTAGAAAATATTAAGGGCATAATCGAAAAAAGAAATAAGAAAATAATGGGATACCACCAAATCGGCGGTTCTAAAAATTGAGGAATTTCATGATTACTAAACCATGAAAAGATACCATACCATACCATATCTTTTAGAAAACAATCAAATAAACATGGTTCCCTTGATAACCATGCCATACCATACCATGGAAACCACCATCCAAACAGGCACTTACATACATATATACATACACACTTGCACGCTCACACATGATTCAAGTAACTCAAATGCAGTAGCGAGTTGGACTGAATTTGCTATAACTTGGACAAAGGTAACTTATTTTTGTTTAAACAACTTTTTATATATGGATGGAATTAAAAGTCTTACCTATGGTTACTTTTTCAATTCTCGCAGACTTCAAAGTCGTTACCCTGAAGAAATAAAAAAAGGAGGCATGGAGGATTTGACAGAAATACGAAGTTCTGATCTTTCTACTTCCATGTTTAGATATGATAATTTGCCAAACCATGAACTTGACAACTTGAAACAAGATCATGTAGTTGTAGTCATGATTCCATTTCCAATTTAAGGCCATCTCAATCAACTTCTTCAACTTGCCGGTTTAATATCCTCGTCATATGAGCTACCTGTCTATTATGTTGGCTCATCCACACTTATCCGTCAAGCTCGGGTTCGAGCCAATGCCTTAAATCCTTCAGACATAGCCAAAATCCATTTCCAGGAAATTCCAACTCCTGAATTTGCCTCACCTCCACCTGACTTTAATGCCTTGAGCAAATTCCCATTACATTATCAGCCATTATGAGATGCATCTTTGCTTCTACGTGAGCCCATTGCTTCCTTTTTACGCGATATCTGATAACGCTCAATCTACAGCTCTCGTAGGAGTGTAAAGCGGTCGTTAGCAAATATAGAACCCAACAGGGTTGGGTGTCGATCCCACAGGGAATAGCTTGGCCAACAAGTAAGAAAAATTACTAAACTTTTGGTGCAAGTCTCGTAAAAAGGGGGGATTTGTAATGTGTCACCAAAATAATTAAATAAAAGCTGAAAATAGCAAAGTAAAAGAGAAAGATTGTTACGTAAGTTGTAAACAATGAGAATTGAGGCGTTGGGGTTATGTCCACCTTCTGAGGTATACGTCTCTATTGGCTATGAGTGTGTAGAATTCTGACATGCAACTGCTTATAGAGAATTGTATTCGATGGTAAATCCAGGCGTCTTTCGACCTATTCGAGGATTATTTCACTTTAACTCTTTTGAGCTTAAAGCGTGTCTAACGGTACGAATTCTCCAAGAGGTTAGTCCAGTTACAGCACTAGCTTTTTAGTAGGGAATTTTAGGGGGTGACCCTACTACCTTGACATTATCTCTTTTCCAGACAGATAACCTTTCTTTCGAACAAGTTAAATGTTATACTGGCGTATTCTTGCGTTTGCAACCACAAAGAATGTAGAGTAAGATGAAGAGAATAATGATATAAGCAGTATACGTGTCGCGAACTCACAAACTCACAACAATAGATAGTATCTCCTACGGCTTCCATAACCCCGACAGAGAAGTTTAGTTACCCATGAATGCGAAGAAGATCACGATTGACATTGTTGTTATACCACAAGATTGAGTAATTTCATGTAGCTTAGGTGGCAGGCATGAGGCGTGAATTCCTAGGCAAAGTAACGATTCTCTTGTTGTGGAATTTAAGAATAGAAGAGTAGAAGAAGAAAAATAGAATTAATGGAAAGATTAGAAGAGTTGTAGAATTGTTTGTAGTGGAAGATGAGAGGGATGGAAGGAAGTGTTGTGGTCTCCCCCCAGATTCTTCAAAATCTCTAGCATGATAGGGTATTTATAATACCCATATCCTAATCCTACTAGATAAATAAAATATCTAACCAAATCCTACTAGGCTAATGTAATACTTAACCCAATTGTACTAGGTTAATGTAACATTATCATAATCCAAATAAACTAATGAAATACATAACCCAATTGTACTAGGTTAATGTATCATTGTCCAAATCCAACTAAGTTACTGCAAATCCCCAAAGTCTTCAGAAATGCTGTTTTAGCCCGGGACAAATTTTCCATGCAGCAGTTTTGGTCCTTAGGCGTGTAAACTCCCTTCCCTTCCTTCGTGAGCTTTCTTTTGCGTCAAGTAAGCCATAAAATGCTGAATTCTGCATCATTTATACCTGAAACTTTACTAATCATGTTCGTTAGCTCATTTACAGGAAAAAGGACTAAAAGTGCATGAAATATATACTTTGTTCTCAAAACTAGGCTAAAATATGGGCAAAATATATTGATATAGGCGTGTAAATTCGCCTATCATCAACACCCCACACTTGAAGCTTTGTTCGTCCTCGAATGAAATACCATGTCCTTCTAAACATCAACTTAGGGTTTCACAGCAACAACACAAAATCTTTGTCAAGACAAGCACAACAATTATCGACAAAGAGTAGCTTTTCGATTATAGGTAGAAACAATTTAACCTCTAGCATAGACTCGTGATGGTGATCAACTCGCATGCAAACGTTAAGGTACAAGGAATCATATATAACTACCCAAAACTCATCAACCATGTGTGTCTCACACTATAGTACCCATAATCACTCACAAGTATAGCATATTTTTCAAACATGGGTATCAAAATGTCCTTGCTCTCACTCTCACAAAGAATTCATATGTAGCAACTGATGACCATAGGCTTGCCCTTAATGTAATACTCTACTAAATGTCAGAATGCTAAGCTTAGGATCAAGTAGGTCTTTTGATGGTTGTAATGTAGGCTAAGGGACGGGTAGGACTATTTTGGCCAGGAATAGTGACTAAGTTCCTAAGCGCTTTAATACATCACTTTGTATCATTGACACTTTTTTTTTCAACCTTTCTTTCTTTTATTCTACCACCCTTGTTCTCCTCTTTTGTTTTTCAATTTTAAGCACAACTCGTTTTTCAGCTTTCTTTTCCTTTTTCTTTTCACAACATACTTCTTATGATAGCACTTTCTTTTTCATAACACATTCAAGCACCATTACAATTTATAGCATCATACTCACCCAATTTCCTCTTAGGTTGTCACATGACTTTTTCACTTTAAAGCACTTAGGAATTTGGATCAAATTACGGTCTTGAAAAAAAATGGATTAGGCTTACATACAAGGTTGTCAAACAAAATAGGCTAAAGGCTCAAAAGGGTTTAACTAGGATGATGTCCATGGGTAGGTAAAACTGAAGGTAAACAAATATAGGTTGCCAAAGAAATGCCTAAATCATATTCTAAACTTACACTCCTTATTTTCGCTTTGCATACATACCAGGCAAGTTCTAGCATCAGCCACACACATAGAATATACGATTATCTCACACACACAAGGCACATGGTCGACTTGCTTGGAAGTAATATAGACTCTCGACCCAAAAAGTGAAGGAATTGAACAAAACAATATCACATAATGAGTCACAACTAGAGCCTAAACGTCTCAATAGTCACAATTGTAACACATACTCTTGTTATAATCTTATGCTGCCTATCAAAATAATTTCATGCGAAGCTAGAAAAAACAACAAAAAAAAAACTAAAGCACGAAAAAAGACAACAAAAAAACAACAAAATAAACAAACATAGATGCGATAGAAAAGTATAGCATACGATACCGCCACCCCACACTTAAATGGGACACTGCCCTCAGTGGAAAATAAATACGAGGAACCTGGTTAGTCGGACTCTTCCTTAATGTCGGGGGTCATACCCCCTTCGTCGGAATCATCATAAGAGTCGTCGTCAGAGTTCTCCTCCTCGTCAGAGTCTGGCAAGCGTCGATCGTCATCAGTCGGCACATCATCATCTAGAGGTTCCTCAAAGTATACGCCCACTCCACACATCTCCCGTGCATGTATGTTCATGGGATAGTTGTGGTCCAGCTGTTGGAGCTCTGCAGCAGTTGGAACACGTCCACCACTCATCATAGTAAATCGTGTCATGCCATAAAGATGACTGAAGAAACTCTCATCACGAGCATGTCTTTCCGCAGTAGTAAGGTTGACACCATGAGTTGTTTCAGCATCTTTGACCTTAGTAAGGTCAACCTTCTTTGGGTTATGTGGGAGTTTGTGGTCAGCTGGTTCCTCTTCGATATCCTTCTTCCGCAAGATTGCTGTCAACAGATTTCCAAACGTGAAGTGGGACCTTTTGTGGAGTCTGGCCTTCCTTATGGTAGAGCGAATGATTGCCCTAAAGTTGATAGGGTCATTCGTCATCAAAGCATAGATCAAACACACTCTATCTCTTGATATCTTGGTGTATTGAGTCCCAGGAATAAGGCATGAGTTGACAATACGCATCCAGATTCTTGCTTCCCTATTCAGTGAAGCATAGGGGAAGGTGTTGTGTCGTCCTGTGTCTTTATGTCTGCCCCACCTTGCCATCGATCTACTTCCACAAAGTGTGTGTCTAATTGCTCTTTAAGGAGGCCTGCTGTACAGCTCTTTGAATGGTGCTGGGTCGACCGAAGGTAAGCCAAGAAAAGAGTTGATCCAGTCCGCGTTGAGCTGTAACACTTGGCCCCGAATTTTGACTTCGTTGCCTGTTGTTTTCGGCGACCAGTTGGCGTAAAACTCTCTTGTCAAATCAAGATTACATTCTCCCATATCGCGGAAGATGAAATCCAACTTCAATGCCATGATTTTCGCCAACATATGCGGCTCCTTCTTCGCTAAGGTGTCCTTGTTGATCAGGTCGACGTGAACATATATTCTTTCTTTGTTGTTCCTGTACCATTCTTTGGCTTCCTCCTCAAGAACCCATTTTATTCCAAACATTCTGCGGGGTAGTTGTGTTGAGGATGATTCTCCTTGGTCCTTTCTACCTCTCTTCTTGCCCTTTTGGGAAGTGGTAGCCTTCTCCTTGCCTTGCCTCGCTTTAGGTGCCATTGTACCTGAGACTAGAAATAGTGTTAATGGCAGCACAATCTCAGTCGATACAATCTATAAACAAGCAGTAGGGGTACCACCCCACACTTAGTTTTGTTGACACAAATCAGTGAAGTGAAAGTAGTCGATTACTCATATTTCGTCGACATACGCTTTAGGATTATATTTCGACAAGAAAATCAGTAATGTATTACTACTTGCAGCCATTGCACTACTTTCATGTTAGATATAACAACACTACTACATAGGGGTTGTAACATGGTATGGATGTTTTCAACAATCGCAACCTCCTAAGTCGGTAGGCAACTATAAGGCTTATCCCGATGAACGAGATAGTCTAGCATGTAAGTATCCAAGTAACAAGATCATAACATGATAGCATGATAGTATAGTTCTGACCTTTCATATGCATGGAGAAGGAGTTCATCTAGTTCGTTCAGCTTCTCCAACCTCAGATTCTTCACATCATCCCAATTCAAATTTAATTGCTTCAATGCTCACAATGCCTTGTGTTCGAGCTCGATGGGTAGATGACAAGCCTTCCCATAGACTAGTTGATAAGGAGACATGCCAATGGGTGTCTTGAATGCAGTCCTATACGCCCATAGTGCCTCATCTAGCTTTCGAGACCAATCCTTCCTATTCGCATTAACCGTCTTTGCAAGGATTTTCTTGATCTCGCGATTGGAAACTTCTACTTGTCCACTAGTTTGGGGATGATAAGGCGTAGCTACCTTATGTTGCTTGACACCATACTTGGCCAAAACTGATTTGAATAGCTTGTTGCAGATGTGAGATCCTCCATCACTTATGATAGTACGTGGTACTCCAAAGCGAGAGAAGATATTCTTCTTTAAGAATACTACAACACGCTTTCCTTCGTTGTCAGCCAATGCTACAGCTTCTACCCATTTCGAAACATAATCCATAGTAACCAAGATGTACTTCATTCCAAACGAATTCACGAATGGACCCATGAAATCAATACCCCACACATCAAAGAGTTCTACCTCAAGAATTTTGGTCATGGGCATTTCATGGTGTTTTGAAATCGCACCTTGACGCTGGCATTGGTCACACCTTCTAACATAGTCATAGGCATCTCTGAATATCGAAGGCCAATAATAACCACTTTGCAATACTTTTCTGGCCGTCCGATTGCCTGCGTGATGTCCTCCAACTTGCGAAGTGTGGCATGCTTCCAAGATAGTAGGCACCTCTTTATGGGATATACATCGTCGAATGATACCATCCGCACATCGTCGAAACAAATAAGGCTCATCCCAATAGTAGTGCTGTACGTCATGCATAAACTTATTCCTTTGGTGGTAAGATAAATTGGCAGGTATCACATTACTCACCACGAAATTTGCAAAGTCGGCATACCATGGTAATTTCTCCATTGTTGTCGCTAATATCTTTTCATTCGGGAATGCATCATCAATCTGAATTTCAGGTTGCGCCACATGCTCATTCTCAAGTCGAGATAGGTGATCAGCTACTTGGTTCTCGCAACCTCGTCTATCTTTGACTTTGAAATCAAACTTTTGCAGCAGCAATACCCATCTAATCAACCTTGGTTTTGCATCCTTCTTTGTCATTAGATACCTAAGAGCTTTATGGTCTGTATGAACGATCACCTTAGTACCCAATAGATAGGCACGAAACTTCTCAAATGCATACACAACCGCTAGGAGCTCTTGTTCAGTAACAGTGTAGTTCCTTTGGGCTTCATTTAGGACCTTACTCGCATAGTAGATAGGATGAAATAATTTCTTCTTTCTCTGACCAAGAACAGCACCAACGGCTACACCACTAGCATCACACATGACTTCAAACGGGAGAGTCCAATCTGGTGCTACCATAATAGGGGCTTCAATGAGTTTTCCTTTAAGGCATTCGAATGCCTTTAAGCAATCATCATTGAAGTCAAACTTTGCATCTTTCTCCAATAGTTTGCACAATGGACTCACAATTTTGGAGAAGTCTTTGATGAACCTACGATAGAAACCAGCATGGCCAAGAAAACTACGAACTCCCTTCACCGAAATTGGAGGCGGTAGCTTCTCAATAACCTGAATTTTTGCTCGGTCAACCTCTATTCCTCTTTCAGAGATCTTGTGCCCAAGAATGATTCCTTCTTTTACCATGAAGTGGCACTTCTCCCAATTCAGCACAAGGTTGAACTCTACACATCTTTGTAATGCCATGCTCAAGTTTGCCAGGCATGCTTCAAAAGACTCACCAACAACTGAAAAGTCGTCCATAAATACCTCCAAAGTGTCTTCAACCATATCAGAGAAAATAGACATCATACAACGTTGAAAGGTGGCTAGTGCGTTACATAACCCGAATGGCATACGTTTGAAGGTAAACGTACCATATGGGCATGTAAACGTTGTCTTCTCTTGGTCTTCGGGTGCAATACAAATCTGATTATAGCCTGAATAACCATCCAAGAAGAAAAACCATCCTTTCCCCGCTAATCGATCTAGCATTTGGTCCATAAATGGCATTGGGAAGTGATCCTTGAGTGTCCAAGAATTCAGCTTGCGGTAGTCCATGCATACTCTCCATCCAGTGACGGGCCTGAGTGGAATAAGTTTATTCTTTGCATTTGCGACCACCGTCATACCTCCTTTCTTGGGAACACATTGTACAGGGCTTACCCATGTACTATCAGAAATAGGATACACAACTCCTGCGTCTAACCACTTGATGATCTATTTCTTCACCACTTCTTGCATAGGTGGGTTTAGACGCCTTTGATGCTCAATGGTGGGTGTGCAATTTTCTTGAAGCTGAATTTTATGTGTACAAATCCCAGGTGGAATACCAATAATATCCGCAATGGTCCATCCAATAGCTCTAATATACTTGCGTAGAATAGCAATAAGAGCTGCAACTTGTCGCTCACCCAAATCGGCTGCCATAATGACTGGAAGAGTGTTTCCGCTTCCTAAGAATGTGTACTTCAAATGACTTGGCAGCTCCTTCAATTCTAACGTGGGTGGCTCTTCAATAGATGGATTAGCTGGTGGTGTAGGCCAATTCTTGAGATCATGATCCAGCTTCTTGGGAGTATAGCGATATGTTCCTAATCCCGATAGAGCACAAATGGCTTCTTCAGAAGTTTCAGCATCTTCACTCTCTCCATTCATGAGCACAACCTCCAAGGGATCATCAATAATTTGCTCTTCTTCAAGTAGTTCTTTCTCATAATCAAAGAAAACATCAACCACTGAAAATACACTAAGATCTTTGGGTTGCTTCATTGATTTGCAAACATCAAAATGAACCACTTCGTCATTTATTCGGAATGAAAGTTCATTAGCTCTCAAATCAATGAGCACACTTCCTGTAGCAAGGAAAGGGAGCCCCAAGATTATGGGAACCTCAGAATCTGCTTCACAATCCACGATGACAAAGTCTGCTGGAAAGATAAATGAAGAAACTTTTACCAAGATATCGCATAGAATACCAACAGGTCGTTTTACCGACCTATCTGCCATGACGAGCCTCATATTGGTTGGAGTAGGATCTCCTAACCCCAACTTCTTGTAGATCGATAATGGCATCAAATTGATGCTGGCTCCTAAGTCACATAATGCTTTGGAAAAGTTCAAAGATCCGACGGTGCAAGGAATAGTGAAAGCTCCAGGGTCGGCCTTCTTCTGAACTATCGATCGGGTAGCAATTGCACTACAATGATGCACATCGTCTTTCAGCTCATAACTTGCTGTCCTCTTCTTTGTCAAAAGATCCTTCATAAACTTCGCATACCCAGGCATTTGTTCAAGTTCCTCCACCAATGGAACATTAATGGTCAGCTGCTTTAACATAGTCATGAATTTGCTGAACTTAGTGTCATCCACCACCTTCTTCAGTCTTTGGGGAAAAGGTGGTGGTGGGTATGGAAGTGTTCTCTCCACGGTTTTCTTCTTCTCTTGCTTCCATTTTTCCATTTTTTCAGGCTGCACGTCACTGGGCGTGACGTCCTTGATGTCAGGACTGGTTGTTGCGGCATCTTCTCCTTTTGCGTTATCATCCATGTCCGCAACTTCGTCAACCACTTTCTTGCCTTTTGCTGAAGGTTCCAGCACCTTACCACTTCTGGTAGTGATGGCCATGCATGACCCATCATTCCTTGGGTTTTACACAGTATCGCTAGGTAAAGTGCCAGCCTTTCTTTGATTGAGTGCTGCTGAAAGTTGGCTCAATTGCTGCTCTATTTGCTTGATTGAAGTGGAATGAGAATCAACTAGTTGTTTCATGGAGGACAAATCATTAATTACCTCAGTAACTCCCGCGCTCGTTGCTTCCAATCCTTTCAATAATTTAGCCATCATGTCTTCCATACTTCCAGAATTAGATGTGGTGGTATCACGTCTTCCAGGGGGAACGTACAAACCACTCTTTTCATTGTTTTTCTTCCAACTACCTTGGTCTTTGCTCCCAGATTTATCATAATAGTTCCGACCTTGGTTTCCTTGGGTATTCCCACGGAAACCCCCCTGATTGTTCAAGTAGTTGGCCTCCTCTTCCGAATCAGATTCGTCTCTTCCTTTTAGCGCCACAACTTTCACTTTTTCGGTCTTCCCTGACAATAAATGCTTTGTCAGAAGATCCACTTGCGTTTTCATGTGCGCTAAATCTTGATCACGTTCTTCTTGTCTTCTTCTTTGGTCTGCAGTCATGCCTATAGATAAAGTGGGGCTTGCTACCTCGGAATCCCTGGTATGCCAAGCTCTACTTTGTTTCGTCATGCGATCTAACATATTGCTTGCTTGACCAAAGGTGAGGTCCATAAAAGATCCTCCAGCTGCGTTATCCACCACTGGCTTAGTTATTGAATTCAAGGCTCTATACAATATCTCCATGAGGTGAACATTAGTCATGTGATGGTTTGGGCATCTCGCTAGGTTTGTCTTGAACCTCTCCCATGTTTCATGAAGAGCTTCAGTGGGAAGCTGACGAAAGTTGCTGATTTCATCTCTCAATTGTGCCCTTTTGGAAGGCGGAAAGAATCTTTCTAGGAAAGCGTCTCTCAATTGCCTCCAATTTGTAATTGAATCAGGAGTCAGCCCATTCAACCATAGTGTTGCCTCCCCAGACAGAGACAATGGAAATAGACGTAATCGAATTGCATTCTGACCAACACCAGGATTGCCAAAAGACTTGCATGTAGAAATAAAGTTGATGAGATGCATATTCGGATCATCGCCTGCTAGTCCACCAAACAATCCCTTGAGTTGCAATAACTGAATCATAGTGCTTGTGATGTTAAACTTGTCTCCGGGCGCTAATGGTGGTGGAATTATAGCTCCAGTGGCTCCGGCATAATCAAGATCATCATCATCATCGTCGAAAGCTGGCTGCATAGGTTGGCGATCATGTCTATACCCAGCTTGTCGACCTCTTCTGTTGACAGGTGTTGTGATTTCAGCATCATGCCTTGGGTTTAGTAATTCGTAATCACCTAAATCCTCATCGTCAGGATTTGTTGCTCGTGCAGGGTTATCAATGTTCTGCTGTTGAACCTGGGCTGCGGCAAGGGCAGCCAATCTTGCTTGTTCCTGTTGAGCAGCCATCCTTGCGATTTCAGCTTGTGCTTCCATTCTATCAATGCGTTGTGGTTCAGGATTGATTGGTAATAACGGTTGACCAGAACTTCGAGTATGGGGCATGCACTAAAATAAAAACCTGCAGTAGACAAAAACAAAAACTAAACGTAAAAGTATGAGAATCTTTCACCAAAGGGTCTAGTAATTATCACGAACTTGATTGACACTTGTATTCCCCGGCAACGGCGCCAATTTTTGATAACGCTCAATCTACAGCTCTCGTAGGAGTGTAAAGCGGTCGTTAGCAAATATAGAACCCAACAGGGTTGGGTGTCGATCCCACAGGGAATAGCTTGGCCAACTAGTAAGCAAAATTACTAAACTTTTGGTGCAAGTCTCGTAAAAAGGGGGGATTTGTAATGTGTCACCAAAATAATTAAATAAAAGCTGAAAATAGCAAAGTAAAAGAGAAAGATTGTTACGTAAGTTGTAAACAATGAGAATTGAGTCGTTGGGGTTATGTCCACCTTCTGAGGTATACGTCTCTATTGGCTATGGGTGTGTAGAATTCTGACATGCAACTGCTTATAGAGAATTGTATTCGATGGTAAATCCAGGCGTCTTTCGACCTATTCGAGGATTATTTCACTTTAACTCTTTCGAGCTTAAAGCGTGTCTAACGGTACGAATTCTCCAAGAGGTTAGTCCAGTTACGACACTAGCTTTTTAGTAGGGAATTTTAGGGGGTGACCCTACTACCTTGACATTATCTCTTTTCCAGACAGATAACCTTTCTTTCGAACAAGTTAAATGTTATACTGGCGTATTCTTGCGTTTGCAACCACAAAGAATGTAGAGTAAGATGAAGAGAATAATGATATAAGCAGTATACGTGTCGCGAACTCACAAACTCACAGCAATAGATAGTATCTCATACGGCTTCTATAACCCCAACAGAGAAGTTTAGTTACCCATGAATGCGAAGGAGATCACGATTGACATTGTTGTTATACCACAAGATTGAGTAATTTCGTGTAGCTTAGGTGGTAGGCGTGAGGCGTGAATTCCTAGGCAAAGTAACGATTCTCTTGTTGTGGAATTTAAGAATAGAAGAGTAGAAGAAGAAAAATAGAATTAATGGAAAGATTAGAAGAGTTGTAGAATTGTTTGTAGTGGAAGATGAGAGGGATGGAAGGAAGTGTTGTGGTCTCCCCCCAGATTCTTCAAAATCTCTAGCATGATAGGGTATTTATAATACCCATATCCTAATCCTACTAGATAAATAAAATATCTAACCAAATCCTACTAGGCTAATGTAATACTTAACCCAATTGTACTAGGTTAATGTAACATTATCATAATTCAAATAAACTAATGAAATACATAACCCAATTGTACTAGGTTAATGTATCATTGTCCAAATCCAACTAAGTTACTGCAAATCCCCAAAGTCTTCAGAAATGCTGTTTTAGCCCGGGACAGATTTTCCATGCAGCAGTTTTGGTCCTTAGGCGTGTAAACTCCCTTCCCCTTCCTTCGTGAGCTTTCTTTTGCGTCAAGTAAGCCATAAAATGCTGAATTCTGCATCATTTATACCTGAAACTTTACTAATCATGTTCGTTAGCTCATTTACAGGAAAAAGGACTAAAAGTGCATGAAATATATACTTTGTTCTCAAAACTAGGCTAAAATATGGGCAAAATATATTGATATAGGCGTGTAAATTCGCCTATCATCAATATCTCCTCAAAATCAAGATGAATTATTGTTGTTCATGATTATTTTATGTCCTTTAATGTTCAGGATGTTTCTTCCTTGCCCAATGTTGAATCCTACATATTTACTTGGATTTCATCTTTCAATTGGTACTGTTTTTCATGCTTATTGAATGGAATGTCTGTCCAACTTCAAGAAGAACTGCTTAAAAAGCTACCCTCCCTTGAAGGAGAGATGCCTAATGAAGTCAGGAAATTTATGGCTCTTCAGGGCCCATATATGGATATTAGATCAGGTGATATTCATAATACAAGCAAATTAATTGAAGGCGAGTTTCTTGATTTGCTGGCACAAGTAGAAAATAAACAACAATGGGAAATTGGACCAATTCTTCCTACAAAACTCGATCATACCTCTAATAGCAACAATATATGTTTGGAGTGGCTGAACAAACAACCTCTGAGATTAGTTCTTTACGTATCTTTTGGAATATCAACTACATTTTCCGATAGAGAAGTCATGGAGCTCGCGATGGGATTAGAACAAAGCAAACATAAGTTCATATGGGTGTTGAGAGAAGCCAATAGAGGAGATATCTTCATTGGAGGAGCTAGAAGACTTGAGTTGTCGGAAGAATTTGAGGAAAGAGTAAAAGGGGTCAGTTTAGTAGTGAGAGAATGGGCGCCACAACCAGAAATCTCGGCTCATTCGTCTACTTCATGATTCATTGTGGATGAAATTCTTGTATAGAGAGTAGTACTATAGGAGTGCCAATAGCTGCTTGGCCTATGCATTCCGACCAACCAAAAAATGGTTTCTTGGTTGCGGAAATGCTGAAAATAGGCTTGATTGTGAGGGAGTGGGAGAAAGGTGAGGAGTTGGTAAGTGCATTCACCATTGAGAATGTTGTTAGGAAGTTGATGGGATCAGAAGAAGGTGATGTGATTAGGAAAAGAGAAGAAGAATTGGGAGAAGCCATCAGGTATTTCACAGAGAAAGAGGGTTCTTCTCGAATAGAGTTGGATTCTTTTATAGAGCATATCACAAGATAGACTAGATTATCATCAGAACTTTCAAGTATTTTGGTTACTTCTAATTTTTATAATCTAACTGGTCACTTGTCTGCTTCTTGGCTCAGACTAGTTTATATTTCTTTATCTTGGAATGTTCAGTAACTGAAGCTTTTTATGGCTTCAATGAGTATTGCTTTGTAGTTCTCCCTTTATGATCTTGTATATATTTCCGAGTTGCTTTCATAAGCTAAATTGGTTGTAACCATATGTCCTATATTTTATTATTTTATGGCAATAGACATTCTTCCAAGATTCCTATGTCCATCGAAAGGTTTATTATGAAGTAGTTTTGATGCCTATCTTTATAGATCTTCTTAGGAATGAACATGATAAAATATTTTGATGAAATAAGGTAGTCCATAAGACGAACAATGTATGTTTTCTGTTATTTGGTAGTAGAGCAGCATTAAAAGACTATTTAGGAAATTTTAGGCATGAACTTCTCTGAACTAAAATCAAAAATTTTGAACAAGTAAATATAGAACTTGACATAGAAAAAAATACTGAAAAAAAGAAAAGCAAGAACCATTGTGATATGATTCAAGCCATGAAAACTCGAATCTAAACGCGGAAAAGTAATGATAGAAGGATAGAATAACCAAGGTAGGAAGATAGATATAAAATTGATTACGAAAAGGCAATCGAAGGGCGTTTCAAACCCTAAAACCTCCTTAATGACTATCAATAAGATCCTAACTCTTATGTGACGGCAAAGGGGATTAGATCGCCCTTACAACCAACGTTTCTAAGAAAGGTTCAACATCAGCTTTTCCAAGCCCTCACCACTCCCATGGAGTTCTCATGAATACATCATGTAATTTAATCAACAAAAACATCCTAATAAAATCTCTAAGACACCTATTTATAGTAGTTGTCTTTGTACAACTAGCCTATTACAAAAATAGCCCAAAAGTGGCTATTTCGTAAATTACCCACAAGGGCTCTCTTTATTCTTATACCATGGCATTCATCGGCTGCAATCTATCATCCAAACACGACATTGCTTTATTAGGAGTTCGAAGTAGGGAATCCAAGCATATTCTTGGATCCTTAGGGTGACCAAGTCTTGGACCTCCTCATGTTGGCCTCGAGTTGTGTGATCAAAGCATTGACACCCATTTGACTTGTATCATCCTCCCCTTCTTGAAAAGGATTTGACCTCAAATTCAAACCTTGCAAAATCAAATGAAGGACAAACAAACACAAATTCCTCATGGCATGAGGGTTAGGGTTATCATAAGTATTCATTTCCTCATGCCAAGGTTGTACATACTTAAGATATAACCAAGGATCTTTCGTGTTAGTCACTAAAAACTTATTGAAAAACACATAAAGAAGTTTGCTAAGGGAATCACCAAGAGGTAAGAAAACCACAAGTGTCATAATGGCATTACTAAATCCAAAAGGTAAGGTTACCTTCACCTTAGGATCCATAAGAAACAATTACTTCAACACCTCTTTAAGAGACCACATCAACAGTGGTGCCTCAATTGGTATTAAAGTCCACAAGGCCCATATAGCATTATCATTCAAACAAGTAGAACACCCAACAAGTCTCCTACCTCTACATAAAACAAATCCAAGAATAACATGGATATCATCATAAACAAAGCGGTATTATATGAAGGAATCAAGTGTAAAAGCATCATCCAAGGTGCTATTATCTATAAGAAGTCCATTTGGCTAAAAATACATAGCACATAATGCACACAAGGATGGAATCAAAGAATTAAAGTTCATATGAATCTTTCCTTTCAAACAACTTCCCAAAGAAAATAAATTCATTAATGGGTTCAATCCCTTAGTAGTTTGTTTATATCTATTACCAAAGGTAAGAATGCTCCCTAGAGCCCCACAAGATACTTCAAATTGTTCAACCCTATGAAGGTGACAAGAAGTCCTTTACATACATGTGCTCTTCCACAAACAATTAATCAACTTAGCATCCACAAGTTAGGATTCATACAATTTAAGCACAAGTGTGTCAATCAAGGATGAAAATTTATAAGCAATACCTAAAGGAGATAATGCCACATTTGCCCCCAAGTTCCCAAAAATGATACCACCTTGGTGAAGGAGGTCATCAATTCTACTAAAGTATTAAGGGAGGGTATCACATAAATGGAATTCATCTTTAGTAGTTTCAAGAGATGACTCTCTTCTTGACCTACAAGTAGTAAAACCTTGGTCAAGAGTGGTAACACACAATGGTGAACTCTCTTGGAGCTTTTCATGGATCCCCTTCTTTAAAATCCCTTCATCTTTGTTGAAGGTCTTTACCTTACACAATATTGGTCCCTCAAGTGGAATATGAATCCCTAAGAAAGACTTTCAATCATAGAGAAGGATACCAACACCGCCATTCAAACTTTTCTTGTCATTTAGACCAAATACTAAGTTGGGTGTGCCCATATCACTATATCCAGATTTGGTACCGGGGTAAAATGGAAATAGTAGAAATAGACATGGGTCTAGACAACACTCTTTTTCCCCATAGTCTTCACCCAAACTAAAAGATATACTGTTCACATTAGCATAAACATCATCAAAAACAAGGGGAAAGAAAAGAAAGGTATCACTTAAGCCATCTTCAACTAAGGTGACCTCATGCATGTACTCACTATTAGATCCAATATCATCACCATGAGTTCCTCAACAATAGGACCACACAAAGTAGAAGAAGAAGCTATGTCCAAACAATGGATACTTTCTCTTTCCATGGAAGAACCCTCAAGTAGACACATACCACCACTAATATCAAAGGAATTATTACTTAGGCCTTCATAAGAAGCAAGCAATTCATCCTCATAGGTGTCAAACAAGGGTGGGGTATCTAACAAAGGATTACCCCCACAATCATTTTCAAAGGAACAATCACTTGTTGGGTTTCTTAAATATTCAAGTAAATCTAAGTTATCATTACCCAATTGATTATTCCTTTCTAAGACTTCACATTTATTTCCCTTAAGAGTAATCTCATCTTCCAAGAAGAGATGTCATCTTTAGGAGGAATATTGTCACACCATAGTGAGTTGTAATATAGAATATAGCCCTCAAGATGAACTATATCAACAATGCTATCCACACCACTAGGTATCACTAGGAGTGAGCTTATTATCTTCAAATAAGATATTATTCTTAGAGAGAGAAGGATCTATCCATGAAGAAAATGTAGAGCATGCAAGTCCATTCTCTAAAAGATTATTATCTAGTATCAAAGATGTTTCAAGAACATGATTATCCCTATGAGCCAAGCAAGCATTAGGATCTTCACTAAAAGACAAGCTCAAAGGGCCACTCCTATTTTCTAGACCAACATTCTCAATTTCATCACTCACTTGAGGTTCTCTAATAACATTACACACATCATCAAGTGGTGGACTAGTTTTGCATACAAGTTGATCAATATAATTTACAAGTTATGATTGTCACGCCCCAACCCGAGGCCGTGGACATGACACGTAACCGATACTATTTCTATAACGAGTGAACGTTCTATCATAACACATGACAATACAACCAAAATGAAAGAATATAACTGAAACAACATGAGGTTGAAATAATATTTCTTAAAGAAAAAATATTTTCATCAAGGTTTAATAACACAACTTAATTATACATTACTAATAGTCATGATATAGACTAGAAATTAAAAAGTTTTTTTGACAACTACACCAGTCTGTGAAGACTCTAATAAGTACCAATACTGAAAGAAAAGGAAAGAAAATATAATAAAGTCATCATATCTCGTCCAGCCTCCTAGTAGGAAAGAGGCTCACTAATGGCAGAAGATAGAGATCCTAATGAGGCGCTTGACCGTATACTTTAGATACAAAACCTACACCATGAAATAATATAGCACCAAAGACAGTCAATACTTGGAATGTATTCGTATGTAAAACCATTTTAGGAGGGTAGTACATTAAGAGATTAGAAATGACAATAAAATTCAAATGCAAGTGAAGATAACTGGAAAAGAACAGGATTATAAAATAAATTTATAATTGACCATATAAGATAGTGTAACACCCCGAGCTTGGTGCCCGAAATGCTACATGATGCTCATGACCCCGAAGGACCACGAACAAACCCATGACTGATATCTGTACCTGTACACTGCATAATATAACATAATAATACGGAAACATGCATTAAAAGTCCATAAGGTTCAAACTGAACTTAAGATGAATAATATGACATCTGTGTGGGGTAATAGAATACTCAAAACAAAAATGGAAGTACTGAAGTCTGAAACGTAATAGTCTAGAAAGCCTTTAAACATGACTAAAACTATTTGAGTAATCTGAATAGGGAGTTGATGGGATATGTCCCTAACTAACTCCATCTAATAATCTAAATAATGAGATAATAATGAAATAATCATCATGTCCTCGAAGGATGAGGACTCATTTTTACTCTGACTTCCGAAACTGGAATCTATTGCTGGTGTGGAGCTCGTGTCTCTCAACCTATGGTATAAGACACCATAGCATGAATGCGTCAGTACTTTGAATATATTGGTATGCATGTGAGGTAGGCTAAATGCATAGGGTTCATATGCATGAACAATAATAAATATAGCTGACTAACTATCATAAACGTGAGAATACATGCATGAGACGTAATAACTAACACTAATACCGTGAATACATGGCAACTGATATAATTGATAACATGATTAATTGTAGCTGACAGTCCTAAATCTTATGGAACTATCTGAGTTTCTCACTAAACTAAGTTGACTGTATCTGACAACCCTGAAGTCTAAAAAACTATCTGAGTTCTTTTACTGAGACTGATACTGAAACTGTGGGAAGTAGTTATTTAACTAACATGCCCCTGATACGCCATTATAGCTGTGTTGGGGTCCAATCTGTAACCTTAATTGGAAGGGTATCAATACCGCGCCACTGGTAAAGACAAGCTGTGAGGACCCTATACTAGGAGGTACTTAAAATGAGAATGGTGGGAACCTAAACTGACAGGTTAAGCCACCTCATCAACCCTAGACTGACAGGTTAGATGTCTCAACCTACGCTGGCTACGTAGTTTTGGAACACAAGGATTGCTTCTAAGAATCACACCCTAAACTAGCAGGTGAGTTCCCATCCTTGGGTTCTCTTGGTGCTAATTTCTACTCCTATCTAAATAGACACTGAACATGATTTGTTGAACTAAACAGAACATGGACTGAATTACTGAATTCTATTGACTGACAGAACACTACTGATATCTGACAATAGATTGAGTACATGAGATCATGGAGATTTCCTGAGTCATAAGACTGTCTGAAGTCTAAGAATTCATAGATTGAATGAGAGTATCATGAAAACATGACATGGCTCTAGGCACATAACTAATGTTTAGGGTACAAGTACCCCCAGGACTCGATGGAAGGAAACTGACTTAGCATAACTTACTTGAACATATGACTAATATCATAATCCATAATACTTTTATTGAAGCATTTCATCGAACATGTAATAGGCATAAACTTGTACATACATAGGAATTTCATGATATCATGCTAGTTAGGCATTTTCCTTCATCTAGGTATTTGGTCAAACATATTGTAAGCATGAGACATGTAAACCACTTTGTACAACAATTAAACATCATGGTTCAATCTAATTTCATCATTCAAGGGTTTAGTCATAGGGTTGCATGGATCTATTTCTAAAATAGTTAAACCAATATAGAAATTATCACCCAACATAGAGTAGAAGTCAATTTCTCATTTATCAACATGAAAGAGAACATACAAAGCATGAAAACATGAAGAAAACCAATAACTTGTAGTTAAAAAGGGATTCTTGGGCTTCATGGACGGAAGGAGTCCATGAATGAACACTATTCATACCTTAGTTTGTGATTTCGTGAAGATTGATGGTGAAACCTTCTTGAATTTGAATCCCCAATAGAAACCTGAGAGAAACTAGTGAGAGAAACTAGTATATTTTGGGTAAAAAGAGGCTGAATCACGTGTTAAAGGGCTTAAATAGGGGTAGGAAATTGACCCTTTTAACCCTGGATGTGTCATTCAATTTCAGTAAAATTTTCCCAAATTGTACCCTTAGTGCGACACGGCATTATCACGCGGTGTTACTGGATTTTGACAATTGGGAATTGAGGGATGGCGCGATGCAGTGCCATCACGGTTCCCCTTCCTTTGTGACCTGGAACTTTGGCGCGATGCGGAGGTAATCACGCTGAGACAATGGAAAAGGACAATTGCCATTTTAACTTGTGGCGTGGCGCGCCACTGACCAATATGACACTGTTTTACGATAGAAACTTGAAATAGTCATAACTTCTTACCCGGTTATCGGATTTGGACGAGTCTTATATCGATGGAAAACTTATTGAATTGAACACTATTTAACTCAATCAGTTCAACCAACATGACTCTATGAAGAACAGTAACATGAAACTTTTTATGCACTTTTTGGGAAACAATCGAATCACCCACTAGGGTAGAAACTAAGATAGGCTCAGGAATAATTTCAGGGCTCATTTCAAAGTTCACAACAATCAAAGGTGTAACATATGAGAAACTGGATCTAGGATCCAACAAGGCATATACATTAAACTGAAATATACGAAGCATACCAGTAACAACATTGGGAGAGTCCTCTTGTTCCTGGCGATATGGTAAAGCATAAAATCTATTCTGGCGCTGACTGCTAGCATTGCTAGAAGAGGCGCCCTGAGCTGGGGCTGGACGAGTTGCTGGAACTGGAGCACTGACAGTCTGAGTCTGAGTCTGAGGGTGATAATCATGACGCCCTTGTCCATCCTATGGACAATTTCTAACTTTGTGACCCATGTCACCACACCAGAAATAACTCCTTTTCTCACCCCAACACTCACCCGAATGAGCCCTACCACACTTAGGACACAGGGGATGATTTGGCTTACTGCCAACACTGTACTGGGACCTGGATGCATATGACCTGTTACCTTGCTCCTGCATACCTCTAGGCACGGGAGCACTAGCAGATGATGGTGCTGGCATAGATGAACGATCCTGATACTAAGGGCGACTCCTTCCCTGCGATCTAGTCTGACCCTGTCCGTGCTGCTTGGACCTAGCTCTATTATTCCCTCTCATTCTACCTCTCTCCTTAATATTGTCTACCTCAATCTGCTGGGTATGAGTCATCAGCCTAGAAAGGTTCATCTTACTATTCAGCATAGCAGACTTATACTCCTTAACCACATAACTAGACAGTCCAGTCACAAACTTACTCATACTAGCCCGATTATCAGCCACTAAGTCAGGAGCATACTTGTACAACTGATTAAACTTTAGAAAGTACTCCCTAACAGTCATAGAGCCCTGTCGCAGGTTCATAAACTCTTCCACCTTTGCCTCCCTTATCTCGAAAGGGAAAAACTTATCCAGGAATGAATCCTAGAACTCTTGCCAAGTCATAGGGACAACTCCCTCACCTCTACCTTTCCTCCAAGAAACAACCCAGTCATAAGAAAGATCTTTCAACCTATACGCATCCAACTCCACACTATGTTCATCAGATACATGCATCACCTGAGTAATCTTCCGCACCTCCTCTAAAACCAATCGTGGATCCTCATCAGACTTGGACCCATAGAATTCCGGTGGATTCATCCACATGATGTCACGGATCCTGGCAGCTGCTGAATCACCTCCCTTCTGCTGTGGAGCCGGGGCTGGGTTGGCCTGAACATTTGCAGTAACAGCTTGGGCTAGCGCCTGAAAGGCCGCCCGAAATTCAGCATGAGACACATTTTCATTCAATGGGTCAGCGGGTTGAGGTTGCTGACCATCATTATTTCTTCTAGCTCGACGTGGAGGAATATTTCTGAAAGAAGAGAGCACGAATTAATAACAGAGAGAGACACTTTAAACACGATAGACTTCTGAAAGAAAAAATCACACTCTTCCTAAAACGTCTCGTAGCCTCTTTCTCATAGATGTGGCGCGCTACACACCGATGATCAAGACTCTACTTAACACAGCTTGTCAGACTCCCTGGGACTCCTTAAACCTGGCTCTGATACCAAGTTTGTAACGCCCCAAAAATGGGTCTAGGAACGTCACACGGTGCTTAAGGCTACAAGTAGCCCCAAGCTAACCCTTTGAGCCTATTTCATTCAGTGCAACACTTATCAATGGGGTTTCCATAAATAACCCTCAACATATCATTAGAGTAATCAGAATCCATGAATAAAAAGGAAATGCAAAAAATAACAAAATACTACTCATCTCAGCAACTCCCAACATCTAGTCTAGTCTGACAAACCTCTAAGAAATCAACAAAAACCAACGAGCAATTGGGACATGCCCCAACTGACTCATACTCAGTATCAAAATATAGCCAACTCAATGAAACCATCAACAGAACATCACGTCCTCGGATCATGAGGACTCACCACAACAGAGGATGTAGAACAACGTGCCCGAAGAATTACTATCGAACCTGAGACTGAGCACCTGAACCTACATTCTGAGAAAATGCATCCCACATTCGAAGATGTGGGTCAGTACCATGGAAATGGACAGAGTATATGGGGGTGTATACAATTTTATAATGTCATCATCATAAGCATTTATAAGAAAGATGCATGATATATGAAAGACTCACATAGCTCGAAGAAAATCATCATAATCATGAGAAAATGAAATAAGTATAATAAAACGTGTGAATCATCATATAATTTCTCAATCACTTTCAGTTCATCAAGATAAGCAATTCTCATAATAACATTATCATTTAAATCTTTCGAAATGATAACTTCTATAATTCACTTTCAAATCACTTCACCATTTCACCATAAACATAAGGAAACACACACACACTGGGAGATCTTACAACCGACATAAATCGTGTGAACCACACGGAGTCCAACATGCAACTTACGTTGGGGAGAGCCGCCCCATCCTTGCCATCGGAGTGGGACTATCAATATCAAATCCAAAAACACTAGTGATCACTATATATAAATCAGCCTCAGGCTCACATCCTACGGGGGCACGTAGTTCTAGGAAAGTAAGGTCACTTTATACCTCCCACTCGGTGCTAAAGGTTTCTCCTGGACTTAGCTCAGATCATTTTGAAAGAAAATCCACCACCACACATTTCAACAACTCATAACGGGAGCCATAATGCTACCCCTTTATCATAATCAATAAAAACGTGGATTTCTTTCACAGTCGAGTTCAAAATAACTCATTCACGACCAAAAGGTCAAATCATTCTTTATCATCTCAAAACATTCAATATCAACATGCGTATAGCATATATTTTCTCAAAATACGATTTCAAATGGGGTTCGAAGACCCATTTATCAATATCATGGAAACATCTTTCAAGATTTATGCTTTATATCATAAACACATTTAAATTCAACTTTCAAATATTGTAAACATCATAATCTCATGAAAATCAACATATGATATGGGTTTATGTTTCAAAATCATATTAAACATACAAAATCCGTATCTTTATAAAGAAAAACACTTTTGGGCACAAGAACGAAAGAATGTTCTTGTTGAAAAACCCCACATACCTCAAGATTGAACCTCAAAAATGACTTCTCGAGAAAAGGAATAATCTTCGCGAACTTTTTGGTTTCCCACGTAGCCCTCACGATAAGGATTCCGAATATATAAAAATCTTGAAGAGGAGATGAACGATTCACAAACTACCTTGGTTTTTCTATGAAAACCCTAACCTTTGTTCTTGGTGTTCTTGAGGGAAAATATGGATATTTTGGAGTTCATGTGGTTTAATCCCGTGATATGGAATAAAACAATACATATAATCCTCAGCTGAAACGGATTGGACTTACAAGAATTGGCCAGGCGCGATAAGGCAGGCGACGCCTGGATTTTAGCGCTGCAATCCAAACACGACCTAGGCTCGTCTAGAAATTCCGAAACTCACCCGGAACATCCTACGACCTTGCCCCATCGCAACGCAATAAAAATCTCGGAAAATAAATATCGGGAAGGTCACGAAATAATTCATCGAAGATTCAAGGATGAAAATAAAACTAAGTGTAGAAACAAGGCTAAACACTTAGTCAAATTTTGATGTTTTTATCACACTTAGCTCATTCCAAAGGCTTTAAAGATGCGGAAAATTTCTGGGGTCTTACAGATTATTTATCCAAAAAATACATATGCAGTGTTAAGTTTAAGCATTTACAAAATACACATTGATCATACCTAATATGTATTTTGATATGTATTCATTTAATATCATTATAAATTAGATTTCGAATTAAAGATAAGTTTGAGGTTTTAATGCAGATACATAATTTATTGTGAGATATTAGTTACAAAATACATATGCAGTGTTGATTTTTTTCTTAAAAATACATATTGATTATACATCAAATGTATTTTTACCATTTAAATACCTATGCAATGCTAACATATATTTGCAGAATATGTCATATGTATTTAAATTATTGAATAATTAGGAACCAAATAAGTGTTTGTTTAATCACAATTACCAACATTAACCTAAAATATATATATACAATGTTAAAAATACATATGAACTGTAGCTTCAAAATACATATACAATGTTCAGATTTTGAAACATATACATATGCAGTATTCAGATATTACTGTGTTCAATTGTCAAATATGATGCATAAATGTATTAACTAAAAAAAAGTTCATGATTATAAAAAATTGAAAATAAAGTTTTAAGCAATAATACTAAAGAAGAAATGTATCATTTGCGATATTTCCTACAAGAATGCCTATTGTGATCCTTAGCCCCACAACCACCGTATGAGTTGATGTTCTTCTTTTCAAATATATCCTGGCCTGATTTTTCACGATCCTTCTTTGCAGGTCTTCCTGGAGGTCTTTTGAATTTTGGAGGCAATACCATTTCACCAAGTACGCTCTCTGGAATTATCCAGTCATCTTTGTGTGGAAACGGGTAGATGGGAACATCATATGTCTTCAAAACAGTTTTTGGTTAAAGCAAATCACAACAGTATGTCCCCTTCTCAAAATTCTTTCTCTCTAACACCACACAAGCATATGCACATGGTATCTCATCTAGTTGAAATACATTACATGAGCATTTTTTTTCCTTGAGTCAAACAATGAAGTGCTTTTCTTTATCATGTACCATATACACATATTCTGTGGCTGGTACAACCTGATATAAAAATAAAAAGTTAAATGCAATGCTACAAAAAGATGAATTCTATATTCTATGATATGTTTAAACACACCAGCATTTTGCAGGAAAAATAAATATGCAATAAAAATACATATGCAGAGTACATCATTTTTCTGAGCATCCAAATACATATGCAGTGTTAATAATTTTCAATACAAAAAAAATATATGCAGAATACATATTATGTTTTTATATGTTCATATTGTTTATGTTGTATATCTTTTCATTAATTTAAAACTAAATGGAAGGTATTTTCAAACTTATATTTTCATAATTATAAATTTCATAAATCTAAAAGGTCATACCATCATACGAGTACACAAAGCCTCATTCTCTTTGAGTATGTCATTAAACTTTTCAATGAGTGTTGTGAAGATATATGAAGCTTGTTGCCTATTTTCGTAATTCTATTTTGCAAACAGTAAATGAACTTCCTCAAGAAATTCATAAATTGGCAGGTCTCTAGATGATACAAGTACTCCATTTATTGACTCCGCAATGTTTGAAGTCAAAGTCCATCCTCGGTGAACTGTTGCATAGGACCTAGCCCGCTTTTCATAACTAGCTAATTCCAAATATTTCTTCACCTTAATATCAATTGCCTCAACTTTTTCCATTAACATGTGGAATTCTAACTTTGAATATAATTTGACCATTGTATAAAAGATTTTCGACAATGCATCGTGTGAATTTCTGTAAAGTTTTTTCACATTTTTCCATAGATGCCACATACATGCGTAATGTGGTACATCTTTGAACACAACACCAACAACTTTTATGATGCTTGGATTTCGATCAAACACAACACACATGTTTTGTCTTTCCCCATACACTTTCTTTAGTTTCTCTAAGAACCACGTCCAAGATGCATCATTTTCAGAATCAATCACATCATATGCCAAAGGAAATATATGACCTGTATATATAAAATAATTTTATGCAGTCAAATATAAATACATATAGGAACTGCATATGTATTTTTTAAAAATACAGGTAAATAAAACTGTATATTTAATTAAAGAAATGGTATCAAATACATATAATAAAATGTAGACTCACATCACTATCAAACATAATCAATTTTACATGTTTCATTCAAAAAACTTTGAAAATATATGTAATTTATACAGATATGTATATATCTAGTGCAGATATGCATTTTCAAGTGATACGCATAAATAGAAAAAAATATAACCAGTTATACAATATAATTATTATAAAATGATACTAACCTTGTCTATCCATTGTACATGCAGTTACAAATGCCCCAGTATACATTCCTCTCAGATGACCAACATCAACAACTACGACTGGTGTACAATGATCGAATCCGTTAATGAATGCATGTATAGCGATAAATACATATAAGAACTCATTCTCAGCTGTCTTCTTCATTCTTATATGTGACTCCGGATAGGTAGTATTCATTACATATAAGTATGATGGCAGTTTACCCTAAAATGCTGATGGCTTACCCCTTAAATCTTCTAATGCTCTTTCCTTGGCCCTCCAACATAAAGTATATGTCAATTCCATACCAAAATCTTTCCTCATGTCAGTTTTTATTTTCGTCACACTGTATATTCGTTTGTGATTTTTGAATTTCTGTTTAACCATACCACCTATCAACATACTAGTAGCATGCACCTTTGGATAGATATTGTCTTTCACTGGGCAACTATGTTGAGGTCTGAATTCTCTTATTCTAAACATTCCAGTTTCTCCCATGCCTGATGCACACATTAAAAACTCACAGTTTCTTGATTTGCAAAACAATGTATAACTGCATCCAACATAATTTTATACATTCAAAATACATATCCAAACTAATATTAAACAAGAACAGAGTGATATAGAATGTACGTACGTTTTCTTACTTGAACTTTTACTTCGCGTTTGAAACTTCTCCCTAATTGAATAGTCCTTCATGACTGACTTTAAAATTTTTTTTGTCAAGTAAACCTGGTCTTCCTCAACATGCTTGTGATGTGGGTCTGAGATAATCACCTCAACAATATCCATTTCAAATACATCTAATGCTTGTGTATCTTTAGAAATCACCAAAGCTCCTTCATTTGTTGTATTTATCACTGTTTGCAAGTTGTCACAGTTGGTTATTCTTTCAGCAACACGTATAGATAAATTTGACACATTGCTTCCTACAACTTTCTCCAAAATGCTTACATATAAAGGAAGACAATTCATGTCTTGTATCTGCTTTTTTTGAAAAATAAACACCTTTAAACCCATATCATTATGTATTTCTATCTGCCCTGCATTTGCCGTGATTTGATATTCCACTAGAATACGTTTGCTGGTTAAATCCACACTTAAGTGAGATGCCAAAATATTGCAGCTCAATGAATGTTGCTGATGTGCTCAACAGTATAGCATCAGTGATATATTCTTCGAAGTTTTTTTCGTACGTCCATCGACCAGAGTGCTTCACAAGGACTGGTATGCTTCCCATTTCTATTTCATTTGACCAAACAATAAACAAATATACATATTTGTCAAAATTTAACTTGTTAAAACACACACTTTTCAGCTTTAAGTGCAATCAAATTTACAAAGCCAACATCTCCATTCAAAATATACATTTAAACAAAATTAGTTTAAAGTAAAATACAAACACATCAAAAATTTTCAACCAAATACAGAAACTAATGAATCGAACGAAAGTTAAACATTTATAAAATATATTTTCACATATACAGTTATACTCTCAAATTCCGACAAGCAAAACAAAAATACATATGCAGTGTTAACATTAAATATAAAAAAAATACATCTAGAACGTACCTAATTTGTATTTTGATATGTGTCAATACAATTTCACAAACTACTGAATCAAACAAAAGTAAAACATGTATAAAATATATTTTCACATATACAGTTACACTCTCAAATTCCTACAAGCAAAACAAAAATACATATGCAGTGTTAACATTAAGAATATCAAAAATACATATGCAGTGTTAACATTAAACATAACACAAAAATACATCTGGAGCATACCTAATTTGTATTTTGATATGTTCAATAGAATTTCATCACATTCAACTGCTGAATTCGATCATTAATTGATCTAGGATTTCAGAAAATAATTGAATAAAATTCAAATCAAAATTTGTTTAAATTATGTTCATAATCGATTATACAGTAAAGTGAAAATATTCTACGAAGCTTCACAATTTGTTCAATAGTTAAACATATCAAAATAACAACAAACGATCCTAAAATAAATAGTTGAATACTGAAATTTTAATACCTGAAACAACTTTTAAACTGAAATTTTGCAACAAATAGTTGAATTCCGAAGGTTTTTGTTATGTATGTTGAATGTACTCCAAAATTGCTTATAACTCGAATTTCATTTACAATTTTTTCATAAAACATTTAACGGCGACAACAAAAAAATAGATAGGAGCATCAGTAATGGTAGAAACAAAAAATCGAACCAAAAAATATTAATGATTACATACCTTAGGTTACAGTAATGATTGAATTTGCAACTGATAATTGAATTCGAACAAATTAAACTGAAGAATCTGCAATTGAATTTGATTCATATAAATTAATTCTTCGTTTTGAAATTGTTGTTGATTTCGAAGAAGATACTGTCGAATTAGAAAAAATTGCTCAGAAAAACAAACAACAGATTTTGCTTTTGCTTTGTTTTTTCCTGATGAACTCGTTCATGGAGAAAACTGAAAATTATTTACTGCTGTTAAGTTATAATGGAAATCACGTGATTGAAGTTGTTTTAATGGAAAAGGAATCTATAAATTTAATTAATTGGTAATTATACCATATTTATCTCAACCAATTTCAGTTATTTAAGTGAAGTAAAAATAGTTGTATATGTATTTTTAAAACAACATATTTTAAAAATATAAAATACAAATTGTTACAAAATGTAATTATGAAACTGTTGCTATAAAACTAATAATTAGGGCCTTAAGTATGTCATTTCTGAATTTTGCCCTTTTGTAATCAACCCTTGTTTGATCCATAAGCCCAAGTGCAAAGTAACCATGTCTTTGCATATTGGGCTGGATAGGCCCTCTTAAGCCAACCAACTCTAACCACAAGTTTAGGCCCATGAGCTATCCACAAGTTATTGTGGGATGACCCATTGTATTTGGCATGAACAAAATGAGGAAATTACGCGTAGTGTCCCCCAAAGTGTCCGATCTTGAATTTTTATCTTCAAAACAATAGATGGTAGCAGAAGTCGAAGAACAAGAAACTACATGAGTAGTACTACGACTTATTTTCTTTTTCAAATATTGACATCGTTTACAAAACATATTGCGTACTCCACTACTTGTTACCTCCCGTTAACACACTTACCGATTGTCTCTATCCCCCAAAACTTAGGGGAGGTTTGGGCATGAGAATTTTTTTTTTGGAAAATTATTTTATTTTAGTGAAAATTATTGTGTTTGACCACAAGAATTTCAAATACAATCCAGAATTGTATTTGAAAAAGTAAAAACAAGTTTAACTTGTTTTCACTTTTTCCATTTTTACTTCTCTCACAAAGAGTCAAAAACAACTTCAATTAATATTTATGGTCAAACACAACTCCAAATTCCAACTTCAACTTCAACTCCAATTTCATCTCCAAAAAAATTTGATTTTCATGACCAAACACCTACTTAGCTAATAGATATTTTTTTGCAAAAAGGTTGGTACGTATAATGAATAGATTGTTACCTTCCATGATCGACAAATTTGTGATTGACAAATTTGTCTGATTGAATTTGTCATATTTGCACATGTTGCAACTTGCATAAATATGTATGGTTTGGTAAAATGTCTTTTCATTGGTGGTTATATTCCATTATGAGTAGATTTTTTTTTGTCCATCATTCAAAATACAACACATTTCATAAAAGTACTTCTGAAATTGTGTATCACAAGAGATCTTTATCCTAACATAGCTCAATGGCTGAAAATTTAACCTCAAGAAGTACACATGGACAAAATATTGTGCAAGATGCAACTAGGGATGAAGATAAAACCGACAAAGGGTGGTCAGTTATCCAAAATGGTCCACAAGACGTCAGAAGAGGTATAGTTGCCGGAGGCTTTCCAGTTGATCAAAATGGTCCAAAAGATGTTACGGGAGTTATAGTTAGTGAAGGGTTGCCAATTGGCCAAAATGGTCCAAAAGATGTCAAGGGAGGAGATACAACCGATGAAGGAAGGTCAACTGGTCAAAATGGTCCGAAAGATATCAGGGGAACGATAAACATTGAAGAGTTGTCAGTTGGACATAATGATCCAAAAGATGTCAAAGGAGGAGCTACAACTGATGAAGGGTGGTCAGTTGGCCAAAATGGTGCACGAGACATCAGGGTAAGTGTTATAGCCATCCAAGGGTGGTCAGGTGGCCTAAATATTGTGCAACATGTGGGGGTGGGGGTGGGGGGTGGAGCTGCAGTCGATGGCAAAGGAGGGTCAGCTGAACACCCTTCACTAGAAAATCAGACAATAGTGAAATTTCTGACTCCGCCACAGCAAGGCGACACCCGGGTGGCTGTGGTTATGGTGCCACTTCCAACACAAGGCCATCTCAACCAACTCCTCTATCTCTCTAGGCTCATTTGCATGTACAGTATACAAGTTCATTACATTGGATCCACTACTCACATTCGACAAGCAAAAATTAGAGCTCATGGCTTTGATCCACTCACCATAACAAAAATTCATTTCCATGAATTTGATCTAACACCTTTTAAAACTCCCCAACCTAATCCTAATGCTTTTCACAAGTTTCCAAACCAACTAATGCCTTCATTTTACGACACATACCATCTTCGTAAGCCACTTTGCTCTCTAGTATGTGAATTTTTAAGGACAAATATAAGCAAAGTCGTTGTCATTTATGATGCTTTGATTAAATGGGTAATTCAAGATTTGCCATAAATGCCAAGCATAGAGTGCTACTCTTTCACTTGTTCTTCAGCTTTCACGTCATATTCATACTTGTGGGAACTCAAGGGGAAGCCTTTCCATCCTGGAAGTGAAAATTATGAGGATATTCCAACAATTGGAGATTTTTTTCCTCCAGAGTTTTAGGAATTTTTGAAGATACAAGAACAATTTATTGGGAAGATCAATCGTGGTGAACTTTACGATTCATCTAGAGTGATTAAAAGTTTGTACCTTGATTTAATGGCTAAGAATGTGATGAATTGAAGCAATGGGTTATAGGTCCATTCAACCCCATAGAGCCACAAGAGAAGAACAAAGACTTGGATAAACGCCATGAGTCCCTCAACTGGCTTGACAATCAAGAACTCGATTCAGTTATTTTCATGTCATTTGACACGACTACTTCATTGTGTGATGAAGAAATCAATGCGCTCGCAGTTGGATTAGAAAAGAGTCATCAAAAGTTCATTTGGGTGCTCAGAGATACTGACAAAGGAGATGTTTTTACAGGTGAAGTTAGCAAAGTACAATTCCCTGAAGGCTATGAAGAGAGAATTAAAGAAAAAGGGATTACAGTAAGAGATTGGGCACCACAATTGAAAATTTTAGCTCATCATTCAACGGGCGGTTTTATGAGTCATTGCGGATGGAATTCGTGTATAGAGAGTATGTCCTTTGGAGTTCCTATAGCAGCATGGCCTATGCATTAAGATCAGCCAAGGAATTCTCAACTTGTAACAAAGTACTTGAAAATTGGACTAATTGTTAGGCTATGGGCACGTCGTGGTGAACTTGTTACATCAGAGATAGTTGAAAATGCTGTGAAAACATTGATGGCTTAAATAGAGGGATATGTGATGAGGAAAAGAGCAGCAGAGTTGAGCAATGCTATCAAAAAATCAGTAATGGACAGGGGGCATAAACCGCGTTGAGATGGATTCTTTCATTGCCCACATTACTCGTTGAAATGGTTATATGACATATAACACCTTGGAGGGTGATGGAACTTTAAAGTAGATAGATGCAAGTTATCCAAATGAATTAGAAGCCTTCACTATCATATATGCTTAAAATTAGCGCCTGAAGTATTGCTATCCTTCACTATCAAAACTTGAGGCATGCCAAAAAAAACCCATATTTTTCATCATGATTATTACCTTTTACATTTGTCATATAAACTCTACATCAGGTTCTTTGCTTGAATGACAGTGGGATGAATCACGGATACCATCATCTGGATCGCAACAACTAATGAAAAGTGATGCACAAAAACCAAAAAAGTTGTTGGTTAACTGTGGGCGCAATCACTGCTAGTTACGTCTTTGTCCTTGTGTCCAAATTACATAACTTGAACAAGCAGCACCTTCAACACTTTTTGCAGTTTTCCAAAATCAAAAGTAACACACACTCACATCAAATTCACATGCTGATTCTCTCAAATTAGAGTGCTTGGTTGTCGCGTTGTATGCTGTTTTGAAACATACACGATTACCTGTTCCACTGATGTGTAATACTGATAGGAGTAGGCATTCAACTAGTTAGTAGCATATTGCTAAGTTAGCTATATAAGTTGTTAGAGGTTGTTAGACAACGATTAGTGAGTGGCAATGAGCTGTCAAATAGAGTGTTCTAGAAGAAAGGTAGTTATCAGATATTTTGTTGCCTATATAAGGCACAACAATATGATTGTAACACATAAGTTTTTGAAGCAGTTATAATTTTGATCTCTCTCCACTTCTTAAGCTCCATCAATGGAGTCTTAGCAAGTGTTTTCACATGGTATCAGAGACATGAGTTCCACACTAAGTGTGTGTTTTTTATCACGTTCCACTAAATTTTCTGCGCACTTTGGATCTCTGTCGTCAGTTTTTTTTCGCAACTTTGATCTATATTATAGCTACATTCTATCAATCATGGCACCTAAAATCAATCAAAGTGATCCACTTTTCATTGGTTCATCTGAGAGCTCCAGTGTTGTACTTGTTTCAATCAAGTTAACTGGTTCAGAAAATTATAGAATATGGAGTCAATCGATGCGTATTTCTCTCTTAGGAAAGAGGAAGTTTGAATTTGTCACTGGTTTCTACAACAAGGAATCATATAGAGAGGAGTTTCATGAGCAGTGGGAAACATGTAATGCAATTATGCTTTCCTGGATTATGAACACTGTGAGTGAGAGTCTGTTATCTGGTATTGTTTATGCCACGAATGCTTGTGCAGTTTGGGAGGATTTGAAGGAGAGGTATGACAAGGTGAATCATATGCGTATATACCAGTTTCATCGCGAAATTAATATGCACTCTCAAGGTACAGATTCAATCTCAGCCTATTTTCCAAATTGAAGAGTTTATGGAGTGAGTATGATGTACTAGTGCCAAATCCTAGTTGTGCTTGTCCTACATCTAGAGAGTACTCAGATCATATGTGTCAACTTAGACTTTTACAGTTTTTAAGTGGCCTGAATGAGTCCTATGACCAAGCTAGAAAACAGATATTGCTCAAAGGAGTGACTCCTACTCTCAATCAAGCCTATGCTATGCTTATAGAGGATAAAATACAACATTCAGCATGTATAAAGACTGTGAAGGATAGATCAGAACCACTTGCTATGCAAGTGAATCGAAATTATGTTTTTGGACAAAGCAACTCTAACTATAGAGGCAGAAAATGTGATTATTGCCATCTATTGGGTCATACCAAGGAAACTTGCTATAAGTTGGTAGGGTATCCAAATGACTGGAAGAACAGGAAGAAACAAGGCTACAACTCTAGTTTTAGATCACAGTATACTGGCAGTAACAACTTTGTAAACACTGGAAATAGGTCTATTTCTCAGGCTTCAACTGTGGTAGCTGGTCAAGTTGATGCTGATAGTTCTAGTCATGAAGTGACTCACATACGAAAGGACAAGACTCACACATTCACTGAGGAAGAGTACACTCAAATTATAACTATGTTGAACAAAGAAACAATAAATATAAAACAAGTCAATACAACAGGTATTACTACTTATTTCTTGTCCAAAGCATGTTCTGACAGTTGGATTGTAGACTCAGGTGCTACACATCATGTGTCTGCACATAGACACTTGTTCAAAAGAGGTACCAGATTAGACTCCATGCATGTTGATAAGTTGCAACTTGTAACAGGTGATAAAGTGACAATATTACGCACAGGAGAAGCTCACATTTTTGCAGATGATGTGATCAAAGATGTTCTATATGTTCCAGACTTCAAACTCAATTTTTTGTCTATTGCCAAGATAACCAAGGAACTTTTATGTTTTGTATCCTTTTATCCTGATTTTTGTATCTTTCAGGACCTCTTCAATGGCAAGGTGAAGGGGATTGGTAGACAAGAGGGTGGACTATATGTTCTTAAAGGTGATAATCAGTCAAGATCAGAAGCCAACAGATTTATTGCAGAAGTCTTCACTTCCAGTTGCATCTTATGGCACCAAAGACTTGGATACCCTGCTGCTTAGGTTCTCAAGTGTTTAGACATTATGAAGAATCCTAGTGATGCAAACATGTTGAATAAATGTTCTGTGTGTCCACTAGCTAAACAAACAAGATTGTCATTCCTTTTAAGTACTACTAAATGCTCTACATATTTTGTACTTGTACACATGGATTTGTGGGGTACATATAAAACTTCTAATTTTGACAACAAGTATTACTTCTTGACTATGGTAGATGACCATAGTAGATACACTTGGGTGAACCTATTGAAGTTAACGTCTGAGGCCATAGTGGCCATTAAGACATTTGTTTCCACGATTAAAACTCAGTTTGGCATAATGGTAAAAACCATTAGATCTAGTAATGGCACTGAATTCATCAACTCTCAATGTAAGACGTTGTTCCAGTCCCTGGGCATACTACATCAGACCAGCTGTCCTCATACTCCTCAACAGAATGGAGTTGTGGAGAGAAAGCACAGACACATATTAAACATAGCTAGAGCCCTCAAGTTCCAGTCTCACTTGCCCATTAAGTATTGGGGACTATGTGTAAAGGCTATAGTATATCTAATGAACAGGTTACCATCTTCTATTCTAAGTGGTAAAAGCCCATTTCAGTTGATGTTTTCCAAGGATCCCAAGTTGTCACATCTCAGGGTATTTGGATGCTTGTGCTATGTCACTATCCTCTCAAGAGGTGATAAGTTCACAGAAAGGGCCAAACCAGTAGTCTTGGTGGAATATTCAAAATCTCAGAAGGGGTATTTACTGCTGGATATCACCTCAAAGAAACTATTAGTCAGTAGAGATATTGTGTTTCATGAAGATACATTTCCTTTTGCTTCCTCACCAGCATAAAATACACAAGCTTCCTTATCTGGAGAAAATATTACTGACTTCTTGATTCCCACAGATGAAGAAACATTTCATGAAACAAATACAGAGAGTGTTACTGAAGGAGCTCCATTTGAGGAGGATGACATTTCTGATGCTGAAATTCTTGGTGCAGCTTTACCTGGCACCACTCATGAAGAAATATGTCAAGATAATTATTCCCTACCTCAACCCTCTTACAGTAGACCTGCGAGAACAAGAAGACCACCAGTGTAGATGCATGATTATGTTGATACTTCTGGAAATCTGAGATGCAAACATCCATTAGCCAACAGATTGTCTTATAAAAATCTGAGTCCTACTTATCAATGCTATTTATCCAAATTCTCCACTTTGACTAAGCCTCAGCATTATAAATAGGCTGTAAAAGATGAAAAGTGGGTGAAAGCTATGAAATCAGAGGTTCAAGCCTTGGAAACTAACAACATATGGGTCATTGTTGATCTACCTAAAGGGAAGAATACTGTTGGTTCCAAGTGGATAAAAAAAATCAAATACCTTGCCAATGGTGAAGTGGAGAGGTTCAAAGCAAGGTTAGTGGCCAAAGAATATAGCCAACAAGAAGGGTTGGACTATCATGAAACCTTCTCACTAGTGGATAAGATGGTTACAGTCAGATGTGTGATTGCACTAGCTGCATCTAAAGGTTGGAATCTTCATCAAATGGATGTGCATAATGCATTTCTCCAAGGGGATCTTGAGGAGAAAGTTTTCATGGAAATGCCTGAAGGATTTAAGAGACAGGGGGAGCACAAGGTGTGTAAGTTGATCAAATCCTTGTATGGTCTTAAGAAAGCCTCCAGTCAGTGGAATATTAAGCTTACTCATACCTTACTTAATGCTGGTTTTACTGAAAGTGCACATAATTATTCCCTATTCACCCTGCATCAAGGTAATGATACTGTTATAGTTCTTGTTTATGTTGATGATTTACTAATCACGGGAAGTAGTGCCTCCTTAATCAATGCTACCAAAATCAAGTTGCATCAGCAGTTTAAGATGAAAGACTTGGGGGATCTCAAGTATTTTTTGGATATTGAAGTTTTAATATCAACATTAGGGATCATTCTGAACCAAAGAAAGTATATTCTAGAGTTGATTGCTGAAACAGGTCTTAGTGGTGCTAAGCCTGCTATTTCTTTCTTAGAATCTAATGCCAGGCTCACCTCTATTGAGTATGATCAAGCAACAGGTGCGCAAGGTGATGAACTGTTGTCTGACATTTCCTCTTACCAAAGACTTATTCGGAAGATTATGTATGCCACTATTACAAGGCCAGACATTAACTTTGTTGTCTAGAATCTCAGCCAATTCATGCAACATCCCAAGAAGTCTCACTGGGGAAAAACTACTAGTGTAGTCAGGTACCTAAAAAATTTTGTTGGCCAAGGTGTCTGGTTAAAGGCTAAACCTGCTAATACTTTGACTTGCTGGTGTGACTCTGATTGGGCTGCTTGTCCAAACACCAGAAGATCAGTTACTGGTTATGCTATTCACTTTGGTGAATCACTCATATCATGGAAGTCCAAGAAGCAACACACTGTTTCCAGAAGTTCTGCTGAAGCTGAGTACAGAAGCATGGCTTCAGCAGTTGCAGAACTCACTTGGCTGGTTGGATTGTTTTAGGAACTTAAGGTCCCTATCAACCTTCCCATTTCAATTTATAGTGATAGTAATTCATCCATTCAACTGGACAACAACCCTGTGTTCCATGAGAGAACCAAACACATTGAGATTGACTGTCATTTCATTAGGGAACAAATCAAAGATGGATTGATTAAGGCTCTACATGTTCAGTCTACTGATCAACTTGTTGATTTGCTTATAAAGGGCCTAAGTCTTGCTCAACATGCCCACTTACTTAGAAATCTTGGTGTGCTAAATGTTCTATACCCTGCAGCTTGAGGGGGAGTATTTTGGAATATACACGATTACCTGTTCCACTGATGTGTAATACTGATAGGAGTAGGCATTCAACTAGTTAGTAGCATATTGTTGAGTCAGCTATATAAGTTGTTAGAGGTTGTTAGACAATGATTAGTGAGTGGCAATGATCTGTCAAATAGAGTGTTCTAGAAGAAAAGTAGTTATTAGATATTTTGTTGCCTCTATAAGGCACAACAATCTGATTGTAACACATATGTTTTTGAAGTAGTTATAATTTTGATCTCTCTCCTCTTCTTAAGCTCCATCAATGGAGTCTTAGAAAGTGTTTTCACATATGCTTATGTGGGGTGGACGGTCAACTTGAACTGAGGCCAAGAAAAACACATATAAAGTGTATATATGAGAATGTGTTGAAATGATCGTGCACACAAACAGTAACAACATTATTTAAGCCAGAAGCTTAACAAGTTATCACACTATTCTTTGACTTAACCTAATTGTGCTTGATCTTGGAATCAAATTAAGATCAAAGAAACTTAAGGGAGTACAAACTAGTTTGAGCCAAGAAACAGACTAGTGAAAGTTTAATTTGAAGGAAAATGAGAAGTAACCATGATACTTGTAAAGTTCTGGTAAAAATCCAGTCTATCTTGTGATATGCGCGATAAAAGAATCTAACTCCATTCGAGAAGCACCCCATTTTTTTGTGGACCGCCTCACGACTTCTCCTAATTCTTCTTCTCTTTTCCTAATTGCATCGCCTTCTTCTGTTTCCATCAACCTTCAAATAATATTCTCAATGGTAGATGCACTCACTAGCTCCTAACGTTTCTCCCACTCTCTTACAACCAGGCCTATTTTCAATATATCTGTAACCAAGAAACCATTTTTTGGTTGGTCATAATGAATAGGCCAATAAGCTATTGGCCCTCCCATAGTAATGCCCTCTATACAAGAATTCCATCCGCAATGACTCATGAACCCGCCTGTGGATGAATGAGCCAAGATTTCTGGCTGTGAGGCCCATTCTCTGACCACTAATCCAATCCCTTCTACTCTCTCCACAAATCCTTCCGGCAACTCAATTTTTTTGGCTTCTCCAGTAAAGATATCACCTCTGATTTCTCTATCAGAAAATAAAGTTGTTTTTCCAAAAGATACATAAAGAACTGATCTTGGAGGTTGTTTATTCAGCCACTCCAGACATATATTGTTCCTATTAGAGACACAATCTAGTTTAGTAGTCAAGATTGGTCCAATTGCCCATTGTTTCTTCTCCGGTTTACTTGCTACCTGTGCAAGCAAATCAAGAAACTTACCTTCGATTACTTTGCTTGTATTATGGATATCACCTGATATAACATCCATATATTGTGTCTGAGAAGCTCCAAGATTTTTGATTTTATCTGTCGTAATTCCTTGTCAAGTTGAACAGATATTCCCATTGACAAAGACATCAAACAATACAAAGTGAACACTAAAATGTAGTTAAATATATATGTGTTAGCATGATGATGTAAATATTGTATATATTAATGTGATCATATATTGTTGTATATTAGTGTACTTACATAGATTTGATTTAGTAATTAAAGAGAATAATAGTGGCTTTAGTAGGCAGATTTGGTGGGATAGAATAGCGGATTTAGAGGGATAGAAAAGCTGATCTTTAGGGATAGGAAGACGCATCTTTAGGGATGTAATAATTGAATATTTTCTATTTAATGGAAAGACTCTCAATATTGAGGGGCATTCAGCAGAAAATTAACATGGTATCAGAGCCTTCTCTTGGATGTCTTATTTCATAGAGTTCATTTATGGTTCCTTTCAGTCTTTTTGGAAAATTTCATTTTTTGTTGATTGTTCCTCGACAATTAACACCTTGGACTTTGATCTTGGTCAATTTGGTTATTCTTTTTGAGTCAGTGTTTCTAGTTTTCATAAATATGACTTCATATCAGTTTGAATCATTCAGTGTTCATTTCACCAGAAAGAATTTTTTGTCATGGGAGTTTCAGTTTCAGATATTTGTCACTGGAAAAGAACTATGGGACCATATAGATGGAGCCGATCCTGTTCCTACTGATCCTACAAAGTTAGGTGAATGGAAGATTAAAGATGTTCGGGTGATGACATGGATTTTAGGGTCAATTGACCCTCTTATTGTTCTTAATCTCATGCCTTACAAGACAGCTAAAGCCATGTGGGATTATTTACAAAAGGTTTACAACCAAAATAATAGTGCCCGGCGCTTTCACTTATAGTATGAAATTACTAATTACTCTCAAGGAGGTCTTTCTGTTCAGGATTATTTTTTTGGATTTTAGAATTTATGGGCTGAATTTAAAGATATAGTTTATGCCAAATACCTTCCGAATCTCTCTCTGTAATTCAACAAGTTCATGAGCAAAGCAAGCGAGATCAATTTTTGATGAAGTTACGCTCTGAGTTTGAGAGTGTTCGCTCCCATTTTATGAATCGTGACCCATCTCCCTCCTTGGATGTTTGTTTAGGGAATTACTTCATGAAGAGCAGTATTTTATCACACAAAATGCTTTCAAGCAAGTTGACGATATTGTTGTTTCATTTGCTACCCAAGGTAAAGGAAAGGGTAGGGATATGAATAAAACTCAATGCTACAGTTGCAAGGGATATGGTCATATTGCTAGCAATTGTGGCAAGAAGTTTTGTAATTATTGCAAACAATAAGGACACATTATCATAGAGTGTCTCACCCACTCTCAAATCCGTAAGGTTAATGCTTTTCAAGCTGGGACAAATGGTTTCACTACCGAGAACTCATCTTCGGGACATGTTCTTACTCCTGAAATGGTAAGACAAATGATCATGTCGGCTTTTTTAGCTTTAGGGCTATAAGGTAATGATCTAACATCTAATTTTTGGATAGTTGATTCTAGAGCTTCCAATCATATGACCAACTCATCTAGTATGCTAAAAAATGTTCGTAAGTATCATGGTACATCAATGGTAGTAATTTACCCATTACCAAGGTTGGAGATATTACTAAAACTTTCAACAATATTTTTGTGTCACCAAAGCTCTCCACTAGTCTTATTTCAGTTGGACAATTGGTAGATAACAATTATGATGTCAATTTTTCTCGCAATGGTTGTCTTGTGCAGGATCAGGTGTCGGGGACGATAATTGTGAAGGGGCCTAAAACTGGACGACTGTTTCCTATACACTTTTCCATTCCTTGTGTTCTATCATTTGCTTGTACTTCTACACCTGTTAAGACTGAGGTATGACATAAGCGCTTAGGACATCCAAATTCTATTACGTTATCTTATTTATCAAATTCAGGTTTATTGGGGAACAAAAATCAATTTTTCACTGCTTTCTTTGATTGTTCTACTTGTTAATTAGGCAAGAGTAAAATTCTTCCTTTTCCTAATTTTAGTAGTCATGCTACAAAGTGTTTTGATATCATTCATAGTGATGTTTGGGGTATATCACCAATTGTTTCTCATGCTCATTTCAATTACTTTATGACATTTATAGATGATTATAGTCGATTTACGTTAGTATATTTTCTTCATTCCAAATCTGAGGTATTTTTCATATTCAAGACATTTTTGGCCTATATTGAGATTCAATTTTCTACTTGCATCAAATTATTAAGATCTGATTCTGGTGGAGAATATATGTCTTATGAGTTCAAATTTTTTTTGCTTGAAAAAGGAATTGTCTCACAACGCTCCAGCCATATACACCACAAAAAAATGGGGTTGTTGAACGTAAAAATCATCATTTTTTAGATGTCACTCGTACTTTATTGCTTGTGTCCTCCATTTCATCTAAGTATTGGGTGGAAGCTTTGTCTACTGTTTTTTTTTTTAATTAATAGACTACCATCTAAAGTCTTAAATCTTGAATCTCCATATTTTCGTCTTTATCACAAAAATCCAAGCTGTGATAATTTTCATACATTTGGTTGTATTTGTTTTGTGCATCTTCCTCCTTCTCAGCATAATAAACTTTCTGCTCAGTCTACTAAATGTGTTTTTATGGGTTATTGTACTTCACAGAAAGGTTTTCTCTGTTATGATCCATGTTCTAATAAATTTCATGTTTCTAGAAATATTGTTTTCTTTGAGAATCAGTAATTTTTTCCAATGTTCTAATAAATTTCATGTTTCTAGAAATGTTGTTTTCTTTGAGAATCAGTATTTTTTTCCGACTCATGTTGAGTCATCTCCTACTTCTCTTCTTCTGCTCAGTCTACTTTTGAGGATTTTTCATCTTTTTCTAAGAGGTTCAAACCTGGATTTGTGTATGAATATCGACAGCTAACTTTACCCCCTCTTGATATTGATCCGCCACTTGAAACTGCTCCACAATTAGAATCTGAGAATTCTTCAAGGCTTGCTCCTCTTGAGCCCACTCGGCGATCTACGAGAGTATCTCGTACTCCTAATTGGTATGACTTTTCATCTACTTTATCCACCATTTCTGTTCCAACTTGTTACTCACAAGCTTCTAAGAATGAATGTTGGCAAAAGACAATGGAGGAAGAACTTTTGGCTTTTAAAGAAAATGACACATGAGATATTGTTTCATGTCCTTCAAATATCTATCCAATTGGATATAAATGGGTTTATTCAATTAAAATTTATTCTAATGGAACTCTTGATCGGTACAAAGCTCGGTTGGTTGTTCTTGGTAACAAGCAGGAGTATGAAGTGAACTATGAAGAGACTTTTGCACCGGTAGCAAAAATGACGACGGTGTGAACTATTATTGCCATTGTTGCTTCACAAAACTGGACTCCTCATCAAATGGATGTCAAAAATATTTTTCTTCATGGTGATCTCAAAGAGGATATTTATATGAAACCTCCACCAGGTTTGTTCTCATTGCCTACATCAGATGTATGCAAGTTGAAACGGTCTTTGTATGGATTAAAACAAACTTCCAGAGCTTGGTTTGACAAATTTCGGTCTACTTTGCTATAATTCTCTTTTGAGCAAAGTAAATATGACTCATCTTTGTTTCTTCGGAAAACATCCACAGGTTGTGTTCTTCTTTTGGTATATGTAGATAACATTATTATTACAGGAACTGATTCTTCACTAATCACTAGCCTGCAACAACTTAAGGATTCTTTTTATATGAAAAATCTTGGTACTCTTACATATTTCTTGGGTTCGAAAGTTCATCGTGATTCATCCGGAGTGTTTCTAAATCAACACAAATATAGCCAAGATTTGATTTATTTTCCAGGTCTTCAGGATTCCTCCTCTGTAGATACTCCATTAGAATTGAATGTAAAGTATCACCGGGAGGAAGACAATTTTCTTCCTGATCCAACTATATTTCGGCAATTAGTTGGGAGCTTAAATTACCTTACTATTACCAGGACTGATATCTCTTTTGCAGTTCAACAAGTTAGCCAGTTCATGCAAGCTCCCCGTCATCTTCATTTGGTGGCTGTCCGTCGCATCATTCGATATCTCCTAGGAACATCTACTCGTGGATTATTCTTTCCTAGTGGTTCGCCTATTCGTCTTAATATTTTTAGTGATTATGATTGGGCAGGATGCTCTGACACTCATCGTTCAGTTACTAGTTGGTGCATCTTTCTTGGAGAGTCTATAATATCTTGGAAGAGTAAAAAGCAAGACCGCGTATCAAAATCTTCAACAGAGGCTGAATATCGAGCAATGTATACTGCTTGCTTTGAGATTGTGTGGTTTCGTGGATTACTTGATGAGATTGGATTTCCTCAACCTAATCCTACTCCTCTCCATGCTGACAATACAAGTGCTATTCAGATTGCTACTAATCCGATTTATCATGAGCGGACCAAACATATAGAAGTAGACTGTCATTATATACGAGAAGCTGTAGATAATGGTGTCATTACTCTTCCGCATGTGTCCAGTGATCTTCAAATAGCTGATGCATTTACAAAATCAATGGATCGACGACGACATTAGTTTATAGTCGGAAAATTAATGCTTCTTGATCTACCAGCATCAATTTGAGGGGGTATGTTAGCATGATGATGTAAATATTGTATATATTAATGTAACCATATATTGTTGTATATTAGTGTAATTACATAGATTTGATTTAGTAATTAAAGAGAATAATAGTGTCTTTAGTAGGCAAATTTGGTTGGATAGATTAGCGAATTTAGAGGGATAGAAAAGATGATCTTTAGGGATAGGAAGATGGATCTTTAGGGATGTAATCATTGAATATTTTCTATTTAATGGCAAGACTCTCAATATTGTGGGGCATTCAGCAGAAAACTGACAATATGATTCCGCATTGTGCAAGGAAGAAACATCCTGAACATTATATGACATTAAAGTATCATGAACAACAACGATACGTCTTGCTTTTGAGGAAATATCGCGTAAGAAAGAAGCAATGGACTCGCGAAGAAGCATAGAAACATCCCATAATGGCTGAATTTGTGATGAGAATTTGCTTAAGGCATTATAGTCAGGTGGTGGTGAGTCAAATTCAGGAGTTGGAATGTCATGAAAATGGATTTTGGCTATGTCTGATAGAGCTAAGGCGTTGGCTCTAACTTGAGCTTGACGATTATGAGTAGCTGAGCCAACATAGTAGACAGGAAGATCATATGATGAGGAGATTAAACAGGCAAGTTGAAGAAGTTGATTGAGATGGCCTTGTGCTGGAAATGGAACTAGGACTATTGCTACTTCATCTTTTTTTAATTTGCTACGCATAAAATCGGAGTTTCTTACATCTGTTGGATCCTCCCTATCTCCTGACTGACCTTGAGTCATGAAAGTTAAAATGTCGCTATTTAATACTTCTGTCGGATTCTCCCGATCTCCTAAAAAATTGGAATTTCACTCGTGTCTTATCTTCCATGTCTCCTGATTATGCTAGAATTAAGAGTTTGAAATTTTGGTTATTTTCCAAAAAGTTGTTCTTGAAGGTTTTTATAAATATACACAAGTTAAAAAAACAGTAGTCTGTCAGTTCCTTCATCTTTCAAGGTGACAATGACAAATAATAATTACAAACAAAATGTGGTATGCCTTTTTGTCATACAACTTGTTTTATCTTGTAAGAATAATATAATACCCACTATTATTCGAGTGGCGCATTAATAGTCACTATTATTATTTTATTTATTTTTTAAACGTTAATTGATAATAACAGAGATAACTGTCCATTAAAAAACTTATCTTTATTATAATTCATGAAACTTTATGGTTAGTGACTCAATCATGATTTTGAATAAAGGTAGAGATGAAGCCAGGATGGGAATACGGGTACGAAAGAATCCAACAACTTTAATTTAAACTATATATTTGTTGAGAAATTCACTAATTATGTAATTAAATATGATAAACTTAGGACCCATAACATGTAAGTATTATAACTAAAATGAGATTTAATTACACCATGCATAAACAAAAGACAATGACAGAAATTAACTTATATGCATGTCTTAATCCATCCGTTTCATTTGTCTTTATCATCAACGCTCAATAAAAAGCATGAATAACAAAAATTTACGCCTTTCCTTTAAAAAAAAAAATACGGATCATTTATCATTTCGTGAGTATCATCGTTGCAAGAGTCATGCTAATTTTATCTGTATCATTCCAATTTTACTATTCACACGTGCTTCACTCAAAAGCACTTGTGGAACGTGATTCGAAACTCGATGGATTATATGGACCTGCTCCATCATCCTTTTCCACTTAAATAACAGTCTTTTATCCACGAAAATGTTTGATCAATCTGTAGCGCGTGCCTAATCTATACAAATTGCGCTCTTACCGTTAAACCAAAGGGCTTCAGCTTTGGCAAGTAGTTTGTAGTTTTGCAAAATTGCAAGAAAGTTCACATCAAATCATGACTTGTATTTCAGTCCAAAAGTAAAGAGACAAGCACAAAAGCTAAGAAGAAAGAAGCAACATGTGTATGAATATAAAAAAGGAAATAACAACTATATTTGCAATAGATTTAAAGTTATTAACTTTATTTATTCAAAGGGTAAAATGATTCTTTTCACAATAAGTGCAATTTACCCTGTTATATCAATTGGGAGAAACTGTTAATATAGACTTGCTTTTTACATGAAATTAATTTCAAGTCTTTTAGTTACTTCTTATTTTCGTTCAAGTTTATCTGTCTCTTGTTTGCATTTTGTATGAGAAAAAGCATAGGTTTATACAGTTGAAGCATAGGTCACAATATTTAACGTACCACATACTTTTCTTCACAAACCATCAATTTTTTTTTTTGGATATAATTGGTCCTTTTGTTTTTGTACTCGAAGTTTTTGAGTGTTAGTGGTTTTAAGTAGATTATTGATGGTATTAATTGATGATAATTTTGTTTCCGCTATTATCTGTTGTTTTGTCATTGCCACTAGCTGCTCGGCTTATGCATTAGGAACAACTAATTAATGATTACTTTGTGATGGAAATCTTGAAAATAGGTCTGCTTGTTAGGGAGTGGGAGAAACGCGAAGAGCCAGAAACAGACATGAACGTAACAGGGTTCTAGAAATTGTGAACTAACAATTTATATTTATATTGTTATTTATTATAATTTATATTTATATTATTTTTATATTATATTATATTATATTATATTATATTATATTATATTATATTATATTATATTATATTATATTATATTATATTATATTATATTATATATTTTTGTATATAAAAGAGTGAGTTGGAGGACGAAGTAAAATTGTCATTTCATAAATACTCTAGAGTATTTGTTTGTACTAGTTTAGGTGTACGCGCGTATCTTACTTTATTGAGTTCAAACGTTATACTAAATAGGATATTTATTGAAATAATAAAGATGAATACAATAATTAAATTTAATATCTTTTGGAGAATTTATTTAGTTAAATCTAACCTTTACCCAAAAGATTTGTCAAAGTCGATCGATATTCATCTACCACCTGTAAACTGCAACAAAACAATAGGATGATAAAAACATCAAAATAATATATTTAAGTCCAACCTTTACACAATTTTTTTTTTCAAAGCCGTCTAACACTCATCTACCATCTGTAAACTATAACAAAATAATACGATAATAGAGATATCAAAATAATATAACTAAATTTAAACTTTACGCAAACAAAATTTCTCAAAATAGAGATATAAAAACAATACAATTAAACGTAGCCTTTACCTAAAAAAATTCCTCAAAGCTGACCGACATTTATCTACCACCTGTAAATTACTTGAATGAAAATAAAGAAGATTTATACACACAAGTTGAATTCTATTATTAAGCATCTACCAATCTAGATATACAATCGAATCAAGTTAAATGAGTATCGATAATATTTTCTCAATAAGTAAATCGATTTCTTCTCTAGTTTAACGTGTATCTCAATATTTATAGAAATATTTCTTTAATACAGTCCTATTTTAGGAGTATTTCTCTATCCTATTTTAGGAGTATTTTTCTAATTTATCATTAAAAAAAATATTAATTGATTCTCCTTCCATATATTTTAGGAGTCTGGTTAATCTAATATAAAAAAGAAAGTCAAACTATTTGTACCCATTAGAAATATAGATATACTTTTTATACGAAAGTCAAACTTTCGTACTTGTTTTCCTTTTATAATGGAATACTTTTAAATTGAATTGCTTAAAATCAATATTTTACCAAACTATATTATTTTAAAATTTTATTTTTAGATTGAACATAAAAGGTGCGTTTGTATACATATAGAAAGTTTTCAAAAGTTACCTTCAATAAACAAAGATCTAAAAGAACCCTTTTCCATATATTTTAGGAGTCCTTAATTCAAATATATTTCTTTTTATATATTTTAGGAGTTCAGTTAATATTATAAATATAATTAAATAATAATTAAAAAAAACAGTGAAAAAATGGTTTTGTCAAAAACGGAGATTTTTAATGAAGGGTAAAAAGTTCAAATCACTTTTCAAAGAGTCTTCACACTTTTAATATATTATAGATATAGATATAGATTATAGTCTTAAAAGTTGGTCATAAATTTTAAAATGACAAAATAACCAAACATCTTTCCCTAAGTGCCAAGTTTGCTCTAATGATGTGACATTTAAGGTGGATCTCACATTTTTTCAAGCATAATTTTTCAAAACATATGTTTTGTATATTAATAATTAATCTATTTTAATGAGATATTATCTAAATTTTAATTCTTTTTTAGGATGTAAAATTTTCAATTTTAATTTATTAGAATAGAAATGTCTAGAAAAAAATGTAACTATGTTATCATATACTTATAAAACTCCCATAAGAAATTTAATTCTAAACAAAAACATATAAAATATTCGTATGATTTGAGATCAAGTTTGAGTACAAATCAATTCAACTTGATTTTTTGAACTGATTCGAATCAATTTATATAGATACTATAATTTAGATGATTAAAAATTTAATTTGATTTACAAATTCAATTTTAAAATATTACGATACATCGATTTGGACATGCTTGAATGTTTTTACAATCCGAACAAACTTGAAAAAGTGAAATATATTTACGTGATGATAATAATTCTTTTGTTATCAATTATACATCCTATGTCTCAAGTCAAATAATATATTTTTCTTTCTAATCAGTTCTAAAAAAGAATTGAAATTTTTTCTTTTGGTCAGTATTTTATAATATCATTAATATTTTAGTCATGTTGAATTTTATTTATTTGTCAAAAATTCCACAAAGGTATACTCTTCTATTTAAGGTTTATTTATTTTAAAGATAATTTGAAACATTGTGAAGTTTTTTCATATATCTTAAATTCGATGTCTAATCAAAATGTTATAAATTGAAATAAAGGGAGATGTAGTTTATAGGAGGATGTGCAAATACTCACATATGTTTCATAAAAGATAAAAATGTGAAATTAATTTTGGATGCACATTTAATTGCATAAAGTGACTATTACTATATTATAGTAACATAATAAAAAATACTCATAAATGTTGAATAGATGTTTATCTATCAAACACAATATGCGATTTCTCCATAATTTCAAAAATTCACATGATACATATCATTACAAAGATTTGCACTACATATAATTTATGAATATATAATTATTTACTCAACACCTATTAAAATTATTATAAACAACTTATTTAAAATGTAATATTAACTATATCATGTCAAATTGCTAAAATATATATCATGTTAAATCTTGTTCATTCTTTTGCTTCTCTTTATTTGAGGTAGTAAATTTTCTCATCATGTAGACAACTCACTTAAAAAGAAATTTCTTACTTATTAGATTAAATTGGTCTCATATTTTTAACATATATAAGACAATACATAAAAACAATCATTTAACATTATGATTTATTAAAATATTCATCCAGTAGATCCTTATTTTCGTTTGTTAAACACCTATAAAATGAATCTAAATATATTTAAAATCAATTTGTGTATGAATTAGTATCCTTTGTTGCTTCATATGATTCTATATAAAATGTTAATAAATAGGTATTTATAATTTTAATCTATTCTCTTGTATAATTTTTAAATAAAGTAGAAAAAGAAAAATATTACAAGTAGTTATTTAATCTAAGAGAATATGTTTGACCTGATGTTAAAATAAGTATTAGAGTACATGACATTTTAATGTTAATTATGAAACCTTAAATAATTTGTAAGATAGTATTTAATTTTGTAAAAATAAAAATTTATATTTTATTATATAGTGTAATTTCTACTTACATTTTTTATTTTATTTATTCAAAAATATTAATAATTATTTTTTTAAAGAATTAATTAAATAACTATAAATATATTTATAACTATAATATTGGGCCTGTAAACAGGTCGTTCATTATCTAGTAATACTTTAAAGGGCAAAATTCAGAAATAGCATACTTATCCTCTTAATTATGAGTTTTATAGCAACAGTTTTATAATTACATAATATAGCAAGTTTTATTTTGTATTTTTGCAAACTGTTGCTACAACAATATAAATACATATGATTTTTACTGTCCTTATGATCGATATGTATTTTGTATTTTTGCAAACTGTTGCTACAAAAATACAAATACATACAAATACATATGCTACAAAATATAATTTGATAAAAGTGTTGTTATTTTTTGTAATTTAATACTTAAGTATGCTACTTTAGAGAAAAGAAATTGACTATGGTCACAATACTTCTCCACCACATTACCTTTCTTGTCATACCTCCAAAGTTGTCATATTTGTGGTCCTTTTGTTTTGTAAAAAGGTGGAAGGTATCTCGTCTTACCTTCACATATTTGTTATCCTATCCTCTTACACTCTGTTTGGATGGTAGTTTGTCATGGTTTCATAATTGTATAGTATAGTACAATGTTATGATAGACTGTATCATTCACTGCTGTTTAATAACAATTTTTTCGTTTGGTTTGATGGTATGGTACTGTATCGTAATAGGCTAATTTACTAAAATACCTCTAATTATTATAAATTTTAAATTTATCAATAATTATTAATAAATTCAGCAAATGCATACTCCCCTGAAAGTATAGTTTCAACTATGCTCAACAAAAGAACAAATGATTGTTAATAGATTTATCCAAAACTAGTTTGCAGAAATTGTACATATTACATACTAAAAAGAAAAGAAAAAGATTCATCCAAAATGCTTTTGTGAAATACATCATGTCACCTGCCGTCTTAAGAATAAGATTAAGATGTCATTTTGCCGGCACGAATAGTGGACATAAGTAGTTCATGAAATATTCTTCAAAGCTGCCAAGAATTGAATGCAACACAATGATGGTAGTATGCTAATTAACATGTTGTTCTAACATACATTTTTGTAATTTGAAGAATGCAAAGGAGAACAATGCAGAGGATAAACGTAAAACTAAAAACACGGGGTTGAAAATAATATAGGATAAAGGGTAAAATAGAATTAGAAAATATTAAGGGCATAATCGAAAAAAGAAATAAGAAAATAATGGGATACCACCAAATCGGCGGTTCTAAAAATTGAGGAATTTCATGATTACTAAACCATGAAAAGATACCATACCATACCATATCTTTTAGAAAACAATCAAATAAACATGGTTCCCTTGATAACCATGCCATACCATACCATGGAAAACACCATCCAAACAGGCACTTATATACATATATACATACACACTTGCACGCTCACACATGATTCAAGTAACTCAAATGCAGTAGCGAGTTAGACTGAATTTGCTATAACTTGGACAAAGGTAACTTATTTTTATTTAAACAACTTTTTATATATGGATGGAATTAAAAGTCTTACCTATGGTTACTTTTTCAATTCTCGCAGACTTCAAAGTCGTTACCCTGAAGAAATAAAAAAAGGAGACATGGAGGATTTGATAGAAATACGAAGTTCTGATCTTTCTACTTCCATGTTTAGATATGATAATTTGCCAAACCATGAACTTGACAACTTGAAACAAGATCATGTAGTTGTAGTCATGATTCCATTTCCAATTCAAGGCCATCTCAATCAACTTCTTCAACTTGCCGGTTTAATCTCCTCGTCATATGAGCTACCTGTCTATTATGTTGGCTCATCCACACTTATCCGTCAAGCTCGGGTTCGAGCCAATGCCTTAAATCCTTCAGACATAGCCAAAATCCATTTCCAGGAAATTTCAACTCCTGAATGTGCCTCACCTCTACCTGACTTTAATGCCTCGAGCGAATTCCCATTACATTATCAGCCATTATGAGATACATCTTTGCTTCTACGTGAGCCCATTGCTTCCTTTTTACGCGATATCTCCTCAAAATCAAGATGAATCATTGTTGTTTATGATTATTTTATGTCCTTTAATGTTCAAGATGTTTCTTCCTTTCCCAATGTTGAATCCTACATATTTACTTGCATTTCAGCTTTCAATTGGTACTGTTTTTCATGCTTATTGAATGGAATGTCTGTCCAACTTCAAGAAGAACTGCTTAAAAAACTACCCTCCCTTGAAGGAGAGATGCCTAATGAAGTCAGGAAATTTATGGCTCTTCAGGGCCCATATATGGATATTAGATCAGGTGATATTCATAATACAAGCAAATTAATTAAAGGCGAGTTTGTTGATTTGCTGGCACAAGTAGAAAATAAACAACAATGGGAAATTGGACCAATTCTGCCTACAAAACTCGATCATACCTCTAATAGCAACAATATATGTTTAGAGTGGCTGAACAAACAACCTCTGAGATTAGTTCTTTATGTATCTTTTGGAATATTAACTACATTTTACAATAGAGAAGTCATGGAGCTCGCGATGGGATTAGAACAAAGCAAACATAAGTTCATATGGGTGTTGAGAGAAGCCGATAGAGGAGATATCTTCATTGGAGGAGCTAGAAGACTTGAGTTGCCGGAAGAATTTGAGGAAAGAGTAAAAGGGGTCGGTTTAGTAGTGAGAGAATGGGCACCACAACCAGAAATCTCGGCTCATTCGTCTACTTCATGAGTCATTGTGGATGAAATTCTTGTATAGAGAGTAGTACTATAGGAGTGCCAATAGCTGCTTGGCCTATGCATTTCGACCAACCAAAAAATGGTTTCTTGGTTGCGGAAATGCTGAAAATAGGCTTGATTGTGAGGGAGTGGGAGAAAGGTGAGGAGTTGGTAAGTGCATCCACCATTGAGAATGTTGTAAGGAAGTTGATGGGATCAGAAGAAGGTGATGTGATTAGGAAAAGAGCAGAAGAATTGGGAGAAGCCATCAGGTGTTTCACAGAGAAAGGGGGTTCTTCTCGAATAGAGTTGGATTCTTTTATAGAGCATATCACAAGATAGACTAGATTATCATCAGAACTTTCAAGTATTTTGGTTACTTCTAATTTTTATAAGCTAACTGGTCACTTTTCTTCTTCTTGGCTCAGACTAGTTTATATTTCTTTATCTTGGAATGCTCAGTAACTGAAACTTTTTATGGCTTCAATGAGTATTGCTTTGTAGTTCTCCCTTTATGATCTTGTATATATTTCCGAGTTGCTTTCATAAGCTAAATTGGTTGTAACCATATGTCCTATATTTTACTATTTTATGGCAATAGACCTTCTTCCAAGATTCCTTTGTCCATCGAAAGGTTTATTATGAAGTAGTTTTGATGCCTGTCCTTTTTAGATCTTCTTAGGACTGAACATGATAAAATATTTTGATGAAATAAGGTACTCCATAAGACGAACAATGTATGTTTTCTATTATTCGGTTGTAGAGCAGCATTAAAAGACTATTTAGGAAATTTTAGGCATGAACTTGTCTGAACTAAAAACAAAAGTTTTGAACAAGTAAATATAGAACTTGACATGGAAAAAAATACTGAAAGAGAAAAGCAAGAACCATTGTGATATGATTCAAGCCATGAAAACTCGAATCTAAACACGGAAAAGTAAAGATACAAGGATAGAATAACCAAGGTAGGAAGATAGATACAAAATTGATTACGAAAAGGCAATCGAAGGGCGTTTCAAACCCTAAAACCCCCTTAATGACTATCAATAAGAAGACAACAAAGGGGATTGGATCGCCCTTACAACCAACGTTTCTAAGAAAGGTTCAACATCAGCTTTTCCAAGCCCTCACCACTCCCATGGAGTTCTCATGAATACATCATGTAATTTAATCAACAAAAATATCCTAATAAAATCTCTAAGACACCTATTTATAGTAGTTGTCTTTGCACAACTAGCCTGTTACAAAAATAGCCCAAAAGTGGCTATTTCGTAAATTACCCACAAGGGCTCTCTTTATTCTTGTACCATGGATTTCCTCAGCTCCAAGCTATCATCCAAACACGACATTGCTTTATTAGGAGTTCGAAGAAGGGAATCCACGCATATTCTTGGATCCTTAGGGCGACCAAGGCTTGGACCTCCTCATGTTGGCCTCGAGTTGTGTGATCAAAGCATTGACACCCATTTGACTTGTATCATTCTCCCCTTTTTGAAAAGAAATTTGATCTCGAATTCAAACCTTGCAAAATCAAATGAAGGACAAACAAACACAAATTCCTCATGGCATGAGGGTTAGGGTTATCATAAGTATTCATTTCCTCATGCCAAGGTTGTACAAACTTAAGATATAACCAAGGATCTTTCGTGTTAGTCACTAAAAACTTATTGAAAAACACATAAAGAAGTTTGCTAAGGGAATCACCAAGAGGTAAGAAAACCACAAAGGTCATAATGGCATTACTAAATCCAAAAGGTAAGGTTACATTCACCTTAGGATCCATAAGTAACAATTACTTCATCACCTCTTTAAGAGACCACATCAATAGTGGTGCCTCAATTGGTATTAAAGTACACAAGGCCCATATAGCATTATCATTCAAACAAGTGGACCAACCAACAAGTCTCCTACCTCTACATAAAATAAATCCAAGAATAACATAGATATCATCATAAGCAAAGCGGTATTATATGAAGGAATCAAGTGTAAAAGCATCATCCAAGGTGCTATTATCTATAAGAAGGCCATTTGGCTCAAAATACATAGCACATAATGCACACAAGGATGGAATCAAAGCATTTAAGTTTATATGAATCTTTCCTTTCAAACAACTTCCCAAATAAAATAAATTCATTAATGGGTTCAATCCCTTAGTAGTTTGTTTATATCTATTAACAAAGGTAAGCATGCTCCCTAGAGCCCCACAAGATACTTCAAATTGTTCAACCCTATGAAGGTGACAAGAAGTCCTTAACATACATGTGCTCTTCCACAAATTATTAATCAACTTAGCATCCACAAGTTGGGATTCATACAATTTAAGCACAAGTGTGTCAATCAAGGATGCAAATTTATAAGCAATACCTAAAGGAGATAATGCCACATTTGCCCCCAAGTTCCCAAAAATGATACCACCTTTGTGAAGGAGGTCATTAATTCTACTAAAGTATTGAGGAAGGGTATCACATGAATGGAATTCATCTTTAGTAGTTTCAAGAGATGACTCTCTTCTTGACCTACAAGTAGTAAAACCTTGGTCAAGAGTGGTAACACACAATGGTGAACTCTCTTGGAGCTTTTCATGGATCCCCTTCTTTAAAATCCCTGCATCTTTGTTGAAGGTCTTTACCTTACACAATATTGGTCCCTCAAGTGGAATATGAATCCATAAGAAAGACTTTCAATCATAGAGAAGGATACCAACACCGCCATTCAAACTTTTCTTGTCATGTAGACCAAAAAATAAGTTGGGTGTGCCCACATCACTATATCCAGATTTGGTACCGGGGTCAAATAAAAATAGTGGTCATAGACATGGGTCTAGACAACACTCTTTTTCCCTATAGTCTTCACCCAAACTAAAAGATATACTCTTCACATTAGCATAAACATCATCAAAAGCAAGGGGAAAGCAAAGAAAGGTATCACTCAAGTCATCTTCAACTAAGGTGACCTCATGTATGTACTCACTATTAGATCCAAGATCATTACCATGAGTTCCTCAACAATAGGACCACACAAAGTAGAAGAAGAAGCTATGTCCAAACAATGGATACTTTCTCTTTCCATGGAAGAACCCTCAAGTAGACACATATCACTACTAATATCAAAGGAATTATTACTTAGGCCTTCATACGAAGCAAGCAATTCATTCTCATAGGTGTCAAACAAGGGCGGGGTATCAAACAAAGGATTACAGCCACAATCATTTTCAAAGGAAAAATCACTTGTTGGGTTTCTTAAATATTCAAGTAAATCAAAATTATCATCACCCAATTGATTATTCCTATCTAAGACTTCACATTTATTTCCCTTAAGAGTAATATCATCTTCCAAGAAGAGATTTCCATCTTTAGGAGGAATGTTGTCACACCATAGTGAGTTGTCATATAGAATATAGCCCTCAAGATGAACTATATCAACAATGCTACCCACACCACTAGGTATCACTAGGAGTGAGCTTATCATCTTCAAATAAGATATTATTCTTAGAGAAAGAAGGATCTATCCATGAAGAAAATGTAGAGCATGCAAGTCCATTCTCTAAAAGATCATTATCCAGTATCAAAGATGTTTCAAGAACATGATTATCCCTATGAGCCAAGCAAGCATTAGGATCTTCACTAAAAGACAAGCTCAAAGGGCCACTCCTATTTTCTAGACCAACATTCTCAATTTCATCACTCACTTGAGGTTCTCTAATAACATTACACACATCCTCAAGTGGTGGACTAGTTTCGCATACAAGTTGATCAATATAATTTCCAAGATATGATTGTCACGCCCCAACCCAAGGCCGTGGACATGACACGTAACCGATACTATTTCTACAATGAGCACATGACAATACAACCCACATGAAAGAATATAACTGAAATAACATGAGGTTGAAATAATATTTCTTAAAGAGAAAATATTTTCATCAAGGTTTAATAACACAACTTAATTATACAATACTAATAGTCATAATATAGACTAGAAATTAAAAAGTTTTTTTGACAACTACACCAGTCTGTGAACACTCTAATAAGTACCAATACTGAAAGGAAAGGAAAGAAAATATAATAAAGTCATCATATCTCGTCCAGCCTCCTGGTAGGAAAGAGGCTCACTAATGGCAGAAGATAGAGATCCTAATGAGGCGCTTGACCGCATACTTTAGATACAAAACCTACACCATGAAATAATGTAGCGCCAAAGACAGTCAATACATGAAATGTATTAGTATGCAAAACCATTTTAGGAGGGTAGTACATTAAGAGATTAGAAATGACAATAAAATTCAAATGCAAGTGAAGATAACTGGAAAGGAACAGGAGTATAAAATAAATTTATAATTGACCATATAAGATAGTGTAATGCCCCGAGCTTGGTGCCCGAAATGCTACACGGTGCTCATGACCCCGAAGGACCACAAACAAATCCATGACTGATATCTGTACCTGTACATTGCATAATATAACATAATAATACGGAAACATGCATTGAAAGGCCATAAGGTTCAAAATGAATATAAACTAAATAATATGACATCTGTGTGGGGTAATAGAATACTCAACAAAAATGGAAGTACTGAAGTCTGAAACGTAATAGTCTAGAAAGCCTCTAAACATGACTAAAACTATTTGAGTAATCTGAATAGGGAGTTGATGGGACATGTCCCCAACTAAATCCATCTAATAATCTAAATAATGAGATAATAATGAAATAATCATCATGTCCTCAAAGGATGAGCACTCACTTTTACTCTGACTTCCGAAACTGGAATCTATTGCTGATCTGGAGCTCGTGTCTCTCAACCTATGGTATAAGACACCATAGCGTGAATGCGTCAGTACTTTGAATATACTGGTATGCATGTGAGGTAGGCTAAATGCATAGGGTTCATATGCATGAACACTAATAAATATAGCTGACTAACTATCATAAACGTAAGAATACATGCATGAGACGTAATAACTAACACTAATATCGTGAATACATGGTAACTAATATAACTGATAACATGAGTAATTATAGCTGACAGTCCTGAATCTGATGGAACTGTCTGAGTTTCTCACTAAACTAAGTTGACTGTATCTGACAACACTGAAATCTGAAAAACTATCTGAGTTCTTTTACTGAGACTGATACTGAAACTGTGGAAAGTAGTTATTTAACTAACATTCCCCTGATGCGCCATTATAGCTGCGTTGGGGTCCAATCTGTAATCTTAATTGGAAGGGTGTCAATACCGCGCCACTGATAAGGACAAGCTGTGAGGACCCTATACTAGAAGGTACTTAAAATGAGAATGGTGGGAACCTAAACTGACAGGTTAAGATACCTCAACAACCCTAGACTGACAGGTTAGATGTCTCAACCTACGCTGGCTACATAGTTTTGGAACACAAGGATTTCTTATAAGAATCACACCCTAAACTAGCAGGTGAGTTCCCATCCTTGGGTTCGCTTGGTGCTAATTTCTACTCCCATCTGAATAGACACTGAACATGATTTATTGAACTAAACAGAACATGGACTGAATTACTGAATTCCATTGACTGATGGAACACTACTGATATCTGACAACAGATTGAGTACATGAGATCATGGAGATTTCCTGAGTCATAAGACTATCTGAAGTCTAAGAATTCATAGCTTGAATGAGAGTATCATGAAAACATGACATGGCTCTAGGCACACAGCTAATGTTTAGGGTACAAGTACCCCCAGGACTCGATGGAAGGAAACTGACTTAGCATAACTTACTTGAATATATGACTAACATCATAATTCATAATACTTTTATTGAAGCATTTCATTGAACATGTCATAGGCCTAAACTTGTACATACATAGGAATTTCATGATATCATGCTAGTTAGGAATTTTCCTTCATCTAGGCATTTGGTCAAACATATTGTAAGCATGAGACATGTAAACCACATTGTACAACAATTAAACATCATGGTTCAATCTAATTTCATCATTCAAGGGTTTAGTCATAGGGTTGCATGAATCTATTTCTAAAATAGTTAAACCAATATAGAAATTATCACCCAACATAGAGTAGAAGTCAATTTCTCATTTATCAACATGAAAAAGAACATACAAAGCATGAAAACATGAAGAAAATCAATAACTTGTAGTTAAAAAGGGATTCTTGGGCTTCATGGACGGAAGGAGTCCATGAATGAACACTATTCATACCTTAGTTCATGATTTCGTGAAGATTGATGGTGAAACCTTCTTGAATTTGAATCCCCAATAGAAACTTGAGAGAAACTAGTATATTTTGGGTAAAAAGGGGCTGAATCACGTGTTAAAGGGCTTAAATAGGGGTAGGAAATTGACCCTTTTAACCCTGAATCTGTCATTCAATTTCACTAAAATTTTCCCAAATTGGACCCTTAGTGCGACGCGGCGCTATCGCGCGGTGTTACTGGATTTTGACAATTGGGAATTGAGGGATGGCGCGATGCAGTGCCATCGCGTTGCCCCTTCCTTTGTGACCTGGAACTTTGACGCGATGCGGAGGTAATCACGCTAAGACAATGGAAAAGGACAATTGCCATTTTAACTTGTGGCGTGGCGTGCCACTGACCAATATGACACTGTTTTACGATAGAAACTTGAAATAGTCATAAATTCTTACCCGGTTATCGGATTTGGGCGAATCTTATATCGATGGAAAACTTATTGAATTTCCCACATGAAAAAAGTGAAAATCTTAAAATTCCTCATGGAATGATCATCATTCAATTTAGAATCTAATACTAGGCATTCTTGAGATTAAATTAGCTAGGAAAAATATGGGGTATTACAGATAGATTTAATTCCTTTGATTATTTATGGGAGAAAGTAGTGAACCATCATAAACCACCATATGAGCGCATGGAGTCTGATCTTTTCCCGATAAGCTAATCCATCCTACACCTTGTCGGGCATAGGACGTGACATGACATAATTTGCTAGAAAGTATCCATGGTTTCCCCTTTTTGGGACACATAAAAAAAGAGTCATTCGACTTGTGGAATAATCTCTATCCTATGTCGGCAAACATAGTTTTGGCCATTTGTCATTTCAATCTATGCCTTCACGGTCAGCTAACTAACTCCCTTATGCTCATGATGTTATCTTATTTATCTGATTAGTTCTTGATCAAAATATTTTCCTTGTTAGGATCATATTCATAGTTTAGCCAATTTAGGCTCATGTTCATATGTTTGCCATTATGGGTTACTGATCATAAATTTGTCCTCTACGACTCATGCTTGGAAAATCAACCTCTTTGGGATCATACCTCATGAATGATTATAGTTATTAAGCATTTTTTTGGAGTGTCATGAATAGTAAAGTGATGTTACATTATAACAGTATATCATGTCACAGCTTCCACTGCACTTAATGAAACTAATGAACAAATTGAAGTGTTGTAGTTGAGGTTCGGAGTTCATATCTAAAAGTTAGAGTTCCCATTTACGATGTCATATCCAAATTAATTAAAATTTTGTATCTTTCAAATTAAGAAGATCTCCAAGAGGTTTATGTTAATGATTACAAAACAAATGTACCACTTGATTTTTTGGTTGCCAACATGGAAGAGATTAGGTACAATGGAGAAACTTCTGGGATTTTGGATAAATGTACCATTTGATTGTATATTCTGTGGCATAGGTATTGAATCTTTTGATCATTGGTTCTTTCTTTCTTTTTTTCTTTCTTTTTTTCTCTGTTATGTTACAAAGGATATCTGGAGAAGAATATTGACCAGGTTGGTGTACATGTAAATGTGGGAAGCTGGAAAGACAAACTCTAATGGACATGCTTCTGGTCTAAGAATAAATATGACAAAGGTGCAATCAATATTCAGTCTGGTCATTTCCATTATGAAAAAGTCTGCCGAGAAATTGAAGTTCATGTTTATAGAGACAGGAAAGGGGAAAAATGGTAGGCTGCCTTGCACAACTTAGATGGAGTACCTTGAAGAGGATGCTGCTCTTACTTACTGTGTAATGTATTTATTTAATAATAAAGTAGGATAGATTGGAATTAGAGATGTAACTGTATGAGTTTTGTTTTTAATTATGCATTGGGAAAAGTAAAGAAGCATATTTCAACTACAAGTGTAAGACTCCACAAAATTCCCTCATAGTTTGAGCCTTAGAGCATATAGAGTGAGGCATGATTCTGGCCCTAAAAGATTGAGAAGTGACTTCCTAAGTGATTATCGTGTTAGACATATAGAATTTCCCTAATTCTGACTTTTTATCATGTGGAAAATCTGATAAGCTTTCCGTCGATATAAGATTCACCCAAATCCAATACCCGGGTAAGGAGTTATGGCTAATTTAAGTCTTAGTCATAAATCAACACCATTTTAGTGCTTGGCGCATCGCGTAGAGGGTCTATTTGACAATTGTCAAATCTCAGTGGAACTCCGAGATAGTGGCGCATCGAGGAGAACCCCAATTTCCCAATAGTCAAAATCCAGTGGCCTAGCGCGATTGTGACGCGTCTCACTAAAGTTCCAGGTCCTAATCAGTGGGACAACATGATGGCTCAGCATCGCGGTGACTCCCAGATTACCATTTGTCAATTTCCAGTGAGCCACCGCGATAAGTGGCGTGTCGCGGTGACCCATGAAATTGGGTTCCCAGTTCAATTTATCCAGCTTCGTACAGATATTTAAAAGGGCACTTTGGACTTTTCCAAGCTTCTAAAACCATGCAAACACCAAATCAAGGTCATTTACAAGCATCCTATGAGTTTTTTCTCAAGTTTTCTCTCAAAAAAAAAATCCTAAGTATCTAAAACCCCTTTCAAGAATCTCAAGAATCCACCATGAATTTTCTAAATTGAGTTAAGATTCAAGGTAGGAGATTTTAGTTAAGGTGGATTGTTGTTTGCTTGAGGTAAGAAAAGAGTTATTGATGGAATTTGTTATGCTAGGAAAGTATAGGTTTTGATGGAAGTACTTAGTGGTTGAGTATTGTTAATTTAGGCTTTCCTGAGATTGGAAGAGGAAGTTTAGTTGAAATTTCTAGAGCTATGAAAGTAATTTATGCGTGAAGATGGGTAAATAGTAATGATGTGAAGAAGGAGGATGTGTTAACGGATTATGAATAAGATAGGCCATATGATTATGATCGATTGTCATTGTGTACTAGTTTTTCTTAATGCTGTGTTCTACAGTTTTGAAGTGAGAATGGTGTGTGAGATTGGGTTGTAAATTATGTTTAGCTCTAGACATTAAGTTTAAACAGTTGATGGTTCGGTTGTTGATGCTAGTTATATGGAGGTGATCTAGTAGTCCTGAACAGTGTATGCAAGAGTGTAAGATCATGTATTCATAATTAAGTATGACGTAGAGGTGTGCCCAAGGTGCTATGAGGCTGCATTATTTTTTGAGGATTGTTGCATATTGTGTGGTTAGTAGTAACATTGAGTTGCTAGGTGGATAAAGGCTAGTTATATATTTTATGATGTTCTTGATAGCTAAGTTAAGGAGTTATGATTGAAGATGTTGAACCTTTTAAGTATGATTATTATTCTCATGATTGGAGGAAAATATAAGTATAGAAGTATGATCTTGGTAGGCTATGATTATGTTATTAGAGATGTAGGTATGGTTGCAAATGAGAGTGTAAGTCTTTGATGATGATTATTGAAGCTAGAAAGTTAAGGATGACATATGGATGGGTTGTTCAAGAATGAAGTCGGTAAGTTCAAAATTAGTTTATTCTTGTGAGTTTAGCATTTATGTGTAGATATTAGAATGATGAAATTATGGCTTAATCTCGAGGATATGGAGTATACCATCATGCTTATAATACCATCTTTGACCTAAGGGGGAGATGGTTAGTGAAGAACCAAACCAAGTTATGAGAATTAGATTGTGGTACATGTCAATAATGAGTTATGATGAGATAGTGATCCCTTCTTACTCTATAGTATTCCTTGGATTTCAGTTATTACAATACCAAATCCATTACTTGCGTGATAAATCCATGCCACAGGCCTATGCTTATACCCATCATGCATACTCAAGCCTATTCTCAGCTTCTAGCAAGTATGTAACAACTTTACTCTGTGATTTGAGTTCTCTCATGAATCTATGAACTCCAGTCTTATGTTGAATAGCTCATGATAAGTATGAAGTCTTGTTTCAGAGTATGACCAGTTTTTAAACTCATGATACTAGTGAATTTCACATTACATCACGAATGTCCTCAGCTTAGATTTCTTTAATGAATCCATGCCTTTGTTATTTTATTCCTCAGGCCTAAGATAAGTGTTAATATTATGTATTGTAGTTTCCGTGCTTCAGGTTCTTATGTGTTTGCCCTTCGGTGACCTCTTCCTATGTTAAGATAGTGGTGATGATAGTGGATAAGCAATGGTTTAGATGTGAGAGAGTTGATGACCCTCATTAAGAAAGATTATTTATGCTTTTCTATCTAAGGCTAAAGTATGAAGTAAGATTGAGGCCAAGTCTTTGATACATGTCATGGTTAGTTAGAAATTGTGTGTATGTTCTTAAGAATAGTGCAAGAAAATTGTCGTTGATAAAGGTTTAGAAAATATGAAAAGTATGCCTTTATGGGTATTTGCCTTAAAGTTATATGTGATTTTTAATGATAGACTTGAATGTCATGTTGGGTGTAAGATGATGAATGCAATATACGCTAGTGAATCCATATCAAGAGTTTTGAATTAGTCATTGAAGTGGTAAGGCATGTTATGCTTAGGGTGTGAACTCTAAAAAGATAGAGAATATTGAACCTTGTGGTTTAGACTAGTATTGTGGTTTGGCATGATGTATCTTGTGATTTAGAGTTAGGCTTGATTATGGTGAGAGAACTTAGTTTAGTTTAGACCTTACTAGAAAGATTTCATAGTGCCAATATGAGAATTATAAGTTGAATCAAATGAATATGGTATTTAAGGGGAATAGTATAGTTGAGAGAGCATTTGAGAAGTGATGCTAAGCTTGAAAGTAAGAAGTTGCGTTGCCTTCGGCCTAGCAATCCTATCCTAGTTTGTGAGTTATATAATTATATTCCATGCTATAGAGTTATATCAATGTTGTAATTCCTTAGTCAAATGTCTTGTTCAGAGCATGCCCAAATTTCTTTGCTCCCTAATGTCAATAGAATTTCATAGAAAAGTGCTGAAGAAATACTCCATTTGAGTATGGGTAGTCAGTATGATCCAGTCCATATAGCCTGCAATCTAGTTTAGCAAGCAAGGAGATAAGCTCCTATAGATTCTTAATTTTTGATCTAGTCTTACTATTCACAGTCTTATACGTATGTACATTCCAAGAGGTAATGTGTTTGCATCCAAGTAAATTATAAATTGAGCTCAGCTCATGCATCAGTTTTAGTTTCAGATATTAAGTCATGATTCAGTTCGTAAGTATCCTGTGTAGTATCACAGTCTCTTCCTAGTATTTTCATCAAATTATTATCATTCGGGTATGAACGATCCTAAGAGGGGGGATGTTGTAATACCCCAAATTTTCATGCCATAAACCTATCATTTTTTTCTCATGAGATCAGATCCAGCGCAAAGTAATGGTTACTCATAAGTTGACACTCTCGTTTCTATCTTAGCCATATAGTTATTTTTATGAAGATTCATGCACTTGCAGATCAGTTCAGTAGCTCATTATTCTTGAGATCCAGTGATTCAGTTTCTATCAGTTGCACATAATAGCTTAAAGACAAAGATTCATCTGTGTTTCAGGTTAATTATCCACATTCGAGGACGAATGTTCCCAAGGGGGAGATAATGTAATACCTCATATTTTCGTGCTAAAATTCTAACCGTCATTCCTATGCATCTAAGCTCTAATCCAAGTGATTCCCATGTGAATATATATTCCATGATCTTTATCCTAGTATGTGAAGTACTCTTGAGGTCAACAATATTCATATAAATCATTTAGAGCCAAGTTGAGCTAAGATCATTTGATTTGTCTAACATTTGATATTCGATTCTATAAGGGTCTACTTCAAATGTGTATATCTATTAATATACATGGAATTTTTCATCCCAAGACCTATCAAATTGTATGTAATTGAATTAGCTTTCCAACGATACCAATTTCGCCTTAACCCAATACCCGAGCGAAAAGTTATGCCCATTTTTGTGAGAGGCAGTAAGGGTGTACGATTGGGAGTGCGAGGCACACTTACAGGTCTGCCATAAGGTGTGCGACGCACACCTTAAGGTCTACCATGGGTTGTGAGCCACATACCTCACTTCCAAGTGCCAAAAATCACCCCTATATATGTCTATAACACGGGATTTAACCCTAATTATTCAAAATCCTTTCACTTTCATAAAAAATTGGTCAAGAACACTCTTAAGGGTTTCAACCTAAAAATCAAGATTCTCAAGATTTAACTGTAGTTGTTCAATAATTCTTTAAGATTTGAATTCTCCATTCCGAGGGCTACAAGAAGCACCTATTATTTTTACGTATAGAGTCCCAAGGTTAATAGTTCATCCAAAGCTTCAACTTCGAGGTATGTGGGGTTTTAAACAAGGACACCCTTTCGTTCTTGTGCCCAAAAATATTTTTCTTTTATGAAGTTATGGATTTTATATGTTTTATTATGAATTTGAAGCATGAATTTACATCCTATATTGATTCTCATGAGATTATGATATTTTCGACATTTTAGAAGTGGAATTATATGAGAACAATGATATTTTGTGCTTAAAGCTAAAATTTCCAGATTTTGAAGAAATTTATATGTGTTTATGATGTAAAGCTTGAATCTTGATAAATTTTAATGTGATATTGAGACATGGGTTTTGAACTCTATTTGAGATTGTTATTTTTGAGAAAATATGTGTTATAAACACCTTGAATTTGAATGATTTGAAAAGATAAAGAAGCTTTGACCTTTTGGTCGTAAAAAAGGGTTAATTTTGAACCCAAGATGAGAAAAGAAATCCACTTTTACAGATTCATTATGAAAGGGGTAGCATGATGGCTCCTGTTGTGAATTGTTGAACTATTTTATGGTGGATTTTCCTTTGAAAAGATCTGAGCTAAGTTCGGGAGTAGTCTTTAGCACTGGGCGAGAGGTATAACGGGGTTGGTACTTCTTTAGAACTACATGCCCCTATAGGGCTGGAATTGAGGCTGATTTTTATAGTGATCACTAGTGTTTGGATTGATAATTTAAGGTCCTACTCAGATGACAAGGAATAGGGCGACTCTCCTCAACGTGGGTAGAACGTTGGACTCAATGTAGCTCACATGGTTTATGTCGGTTATGAGATACTCGCAATGTATGTGTGTGTACCATTCTACCTAAGAGGAATATATTGTTTTGAAGAATTGGTTATGAGAAAGTTATTGTTTTCCGAAAGATTGAAATACTATATTCTAAAGAGAATTGTTATGAGATTTGATTTCTTTGATGGTTTGAAAATCGAGATGAAAGTGAATTGAGAACTTATTGTAATGACTCACTTGTCTTACTTTATATGTATTATTCATCCATGACTTTGATGATTTAATTCGAGCTAAGTGAGTCATTTATATCAGCATGCATAATTTTCTAAACTGTGAAGATATTAAGATATTATTTTATATATGCATTGTACCCCCATATGCTGGTGCATTTCCATGGTACTGACCCACCACACCCCGTGTGTTGGGCTACATTTTCTCGTAATGTAGGTACAAGGTATAGTGTACATCTTCAGATCCAGTCAGTTCGCGGTATCCAGTCAGCAGGTGATGAGTCCTTTTAATTCAAGGGCTTGAGTTAGTTATACAGTTCGAGAAGTGTTGTATTTTCTTTATTCATCCATATTGAGTTGGGATAGTCGGGAGTCATGACCCGGCTACCTATAGTCAGTAATAGTAGAGTCTTCATAGACAGTTAGTAGAAGTTTATGTATTCCGTTTTAGTTTTGGTTGTAAAAGTAGAGTTGTAATCTTATAAATTCATTTTGTATCTATCATATTCAGAAAAGAGTTATTTTCCATAAATTTGTATAGATTTATACGTTTAATTCAGTTGCTTATGAGTTATGCCAGTAGAAGGGTTAGCTTGGGGTCACTTGTGACCCTAAGCACCGTGTGACGTCTTGGGACCCAATTTCGGGGTGTTACAAGGTGACTCGGTTATTGCTAAGAGAGTCTATTGGGGATGTGTGGTAGCTGTTGGTGGCAAGCAGACTTTGGTGGATCTATTTGAGTTGGATATGGTATATTTTGATATAATCTTAGGTATAGATTGTTGCATTCTTGTTATTCATCTTTGGTTTGTTGGACCTTTTAGGGTTATCTTTAAGTTTCCTGGTAATCCGGTTATAGAACGAGAAGGTAGTTCCTTAGCTCCTAGGGAGAGGTTTATTTCTTATCTTAGAGCACGGAGGTTAATCTCTAAGGATTGTCTTTATCACTTGGTTTGGGTTAAAGATTCTAACTTGGAAGGTCCTTCTTTATTTTTGGTTCCTGTGGTTAATAAGTTTCTGGAGTTCTTTCTGGATGATCTTCCTGGTGTTCCTCCGGATAGGGAAATAGAGTTTGATATTGATTTTCTTTCCGAAACTCATCCAATTTCTATTCCTCTGTATAGAATAGCTCCGGTTGAGTTGAGGGAACTCAAAGAGAAACTTACGAATCTTGGATAAGGGGTTTATTCATCCTAGTGTTTCTTCGTAGGGTACGCCAGTGTTTTTTGTGCACAAGAAGGATGGTTCCTTTCGGATGTGCATTGACTATAGGCAGTTGAATAAGGTGATAGTTAAGAACAAGTATCATCTTCCTCGGATAGATGACTTGTTTGATCAGTTACAGGGTGGGCCTTAAGAACCTTCATTCAAGAGTATGAATAGAGTTCCAAAAGCGAGAGTTCATCCAAATCTTCTAATTCAAGGTATGTGGAGTTTTGAACAAGGGTAACCCTTTCACCCTTGTGCCCAAAAAGCTTTTCTGCATCATGAATTTTCTGAAATCTATGAGGTTTTTACATGAATTTGAATTGGATTTTTTTCACCCATTATTATTTAATTTATTATCTTGATATTTCCCATGAATTGAGAGTCAAATGGCATGATTTTTGCATGTTTTCTTGAGAAATTACAGCTGGGTATGAACCCCATGATTTTAGTCATTGAGAAACTAATCTTTGTGACGTTTGAGATATTGAAGTATATGACTATATTGAGATTTTGAGATAAATTGCTGAAATTCTCAGATTTTCATATGATTTATGAATCTATATGCTATATAGTATGCTTTTGATGGGCTTTAACTTGAGATTGAATTATGGGTTAGTAAGCCCTATTTGAGTCTTGTGAAATTATGAACTCTTGTGCTATAAGTACCCATGATTTGAGCATTTTGAGATGATTGAGAAATCAATTGACCTAATGGTTCGAAAGCTTTGAAATCCACTTCATCATATGAGATTCTTGATCTGATTATTGGGTTCGTGGTGAACCATGAGATTATTCTAAAAAGTGGATTTTTATGAGATGAGCGCAGATAATCTAAAGGGAGTAGTATTAAGCACCGAGCGGGTAAGTCACTACGGTTTCTTACCCCAAAACTACGTGCCACTGTAGGTTGGGTCTGAGGTCGAGTTTATGATGATTATGATTGGGCCCGAGGACGAGTTTCATTTAGTGATCACTAGACCTAGGTTATACTCCCTGGAAAGAGTACGACGCTCCTCCCCAACGTGGGGTCTCCTCCTTAGGAGGACAAAACGTTGGACTCAATGTAGCTCACATGGTTTATGTCGGTTACGAGAACCTCCCTTGCCCTTTTTAAAACTTTGAGATTAGATACTTATTTTCCCTTCCTATGAGTTATTTTTTCCTAAATGGTAGATTGCAAAGCTATTCCCTAATTAAAGTATTTCCTTGATGTGAGTTATTTCCCTAAATGAAAGTATCTTCCTTTGATATAGTACTTTTCATAAAGCATTAAGATAAGTTATTTCCTTGAACTAGAATACTTTTTTTTTCCATTTGAGATAGAATGATTTCCCTAAAGTTTGAAATGAGATATTTTCCTAAAATGAATGAAATGTCTTTAAGTATGTTTCCAAGTCATATGATTCTGAATTCCAAGTATATGAGTTCTAAATAGTTATGAAATATTGAGCGTTGAAGAGATTTTACTCTCCATGAGACATATGCATGAGTTAAAAGTATGGTATAAAGTCCCTCAGCCTTTGGGTATTGAAAATAAGAGAAGATTTCTGATTTTTCAAGGATAAAGAACGATGACTCACGAGATTTGTGTTGCATGCTCCATTTTACATGATTTATAAACCTTATATTTTATACTTGTTCAAGTCATGTGAGTCTTCTCATATTGCATACATGATTTGATTGAAGAAGATTGATACTGTTTTATATACATGCATTCACCCCAGCATACTCCGTACATTCTAAGTACTAATTCACATATATGTCTATGTACTACATTGTGTCATAATGTAGGTTCAGGTGCTCAGTCCCAGCCTCACCCGTGATTCTCCGAGAACCTTGCCTATATTTCCTACAGTGGTGAGTCCTCATGGTTTGAGGACCGATCCTTAGATGTTTCAGTGTTTGAAAGACTATGTTCTATCTTCAGTCCATTTCGAGTCAGTTGGGGACCTGTCCCAATGGCTCCCTAGATTTTGATTTGTGGAGGCTTTGTCAGACTTGTATCATACTTGTGATGTGTAGAGGGTTCAGTATTGTGGTTTTGTTAAGATTTCTCTGTATTGTGGTCGTATGGAATGAGTATCTTTCCCGTATTTCCTTTCATGTGATATGATTATGCGAGTGGTTGAGTCTATTTTATCTTGAATTGAGTGTAGTTGGTAGAAACCAGCTCTAAGGGTTAGCTTCGGGCTACTTGTAGCCTTAAGCACCGTGTGATGTCCCGGGAGGTAATTTCGGGTCGTTACAACAAGGCTAGGGGAACTGGTGTATCAAATATGACTACTAGAAATTGGATAGTGTAACCGAAACCACGTTATAGACGGAGAAGCAATCTTGAACCAAATATAAAATAAAGTCAAAGAAAGAGTAGATATGCTTAGAAGTTTAAAAAGGACTTGGAGATGCCGTCTTTCATCAACAAATTATGTAATTAGTTCTCTTTGTTGAGGACTCACTTCTTTTAAGGAATGGGGTGCTCCTATGTATAATCACTTTGCGTTGTAATTGAAATCTTTCACAGTTATTGACAAAAATATTTATTATTCTCAAATCCAATCACAAGAGACATTAGAATTCACAAAATTCCAATAAGAACATGAAATGAAGAGTTATCTGTACATATCCTAACAGCTCACCTAAACCATTTAATTTCATTGATAAGATTGTATAAATTCTTTTAAATCTAAATAGTTGAAAGTAATTTGAATTGGAGAACAGTAAAACATCCAAAAATATGAGCAAGAAATGGTTCTACATACCTTTAAACATTGAAAGAACTTGAGATCGGAAGAAAGGATTTAGACTTACTTTCTTGAATCAATTCTCTAGAGATTGTTGAGATCAACATTTTAGAAGTGGAAGAAGAAATTTAGTCGTGTAAAAACTAAAGGAGAACAAGGAGTTTTTAATATGTGAAACTAAGAAACAAAAGGACATTTTTTGTCTCCCTTTTTCACGTATGTGAAACTGATAGAGGAAGGGGAGCTTTTAATATGTGAAAGTGAGGAAGACAGAGAGATTTGTAACTGATTAAAACTAAGGAACTTTTATCTGCTGAAATAACATCTGGCTGAGGAAAAAAATGTTTGGATACTGATGAATAGAAAAGGTTCAAGTCACTCAGGGTTAAGGTAAAAATGAAAGGACAAAATTGCCCTTGGATTTACCTGGAAAGTTACTTAGTGCGAGATGTTACAATATCTCCCCCTTGGAATCATTCATCCTTGAATGAAGGTTATAAACTCATAAAAAAAATCCGACGCACGAGAATTAGGGAATGGGACTTTAATGAGACTTTACATAGACATGACGTAGGACATGGGTTTCAGGGACATGAACATAACAACTTATGACATGAATTCATGGAAATCATAGGCATGAACGATAGGGGTATCTTAGTTATCTGAATTGGGTTCATAGGGTATGAATGACATGATGAAGACTTGGACATATTCCCATCCAATATGAAGTTATATGACATGAAATAGTGGTGCATTAGACTTAAGAATAGGAGTGTTTTCACATCTAATACTAGTAGCCTCAGATCCTAGAAACACCTTTTGTAGCTACCCCCTTTTTCCTCTAAATACCATGCTTCATTATTTTCAACTTACATATAGATACTAAAATTTGGCTGTAATTGCACATTCTTACCAAATTCAAGCCTAACTCGGAGGTACAACGTACCACACCTAAAACAATCATACTAGTCTTAATTTTAAGATCCTATATTCTATTTATCTTTAGGAACCTTTATCTTGATTGTTAACTTACTCTTAGGTTTGTTCTAAAACTCAGGAAGGTCTCTCTTGCATCTACAGTTATCTCTAAGAATACTATTTTTTCTCATTGCAAAAACTACCATCCTCGTGCTCTAATTAAGAACTCACAAATTTCATCATGCATTTAACCATATGGGTATCAACTTGATATCCAAGTATATCACCATAACCACTTCATGGTATCTTTAAAGTCAACACTATATCAAAAAAGAAAAATCTTCCCCGTCTACCCTAGAACCTCTTGACCCACAATTTCATGAACTCCTATAGGGAGGCACACCAATGACCTCATCTTAATATTACATATAGCTAATCCTGATCTCGCACTTCATCCATACATATGATCTTAGATGGAACTCTACACTACAATCGTCGCAACAAGGGCCATCTATTCACCTTCTTACAAACAATTACTCAACTAATATCAAACAATTGTCATGTCATAAGGAATATCACTGAAGCACTAGAGTATGAGCATAAGAAATAAAAAGGATACTATTCAATCACTACTAATACTTATTGTGACCTTGCAACTCCAGACTAGGCTGGGAATAAATCATAATAGGAACGAATACCTCATATTACAAACACCTAAGCCGTGAATGAAGAGTCATTCTAGGCATAGGGATAACATTAGACTAGATAAGAAAATGATTTCTCAGGACTGAACCTAATGTAAAGCATGAGTTTTTGGCTCAGGAACAATGTAGCATAAAACCTAGACTTCTAGAACCTTACAGTAATATTAGAATCGTGGTGTGAAGTTATTATTTACTATTCAGGGGTTAGAACATGGACATAAGTTTGCAAATAAAATTTTGGTCGTAGACGTAGGAATGACATGAATGCATAAGACATGGGTAGAGTGTCATCTTGGCTGAAGTCATGAAATATGGTAGAATAAGATTGAATCATAATGAAACTCGTCATCTCTCTTTTCTTAAAACCCTTGCTATCTTCATCTCAAGACCCAATTTTGTTCTTTACCCTATCATCTCCCCCTTAGGTCAAAGTTGACATTTAAAGTATGTGGACCTATTCTCAAATCTGAGCTATCATCACCTTACTCCCCCAATAGACTATAACTTTAGGTACACAATCCATGCTAGGAACTCCTCTTGAGATACTTCTCTTAACTTTCTCTAAGCTTCGCAATCATCGTTGTATAATTTATGCTTTCATTGATATGCATCACCACTTCTTCTATGACCTACCTTTCCTTTTTACTCTGCTAGCATTACACCTCTAAATTCATATCCACCCACTCTAATGGAAATTAAAATTGTACTAAGAGGCTCAACATCGTCCATTCATAATAGCCTCAATCATCTCTTAAGAGCACCATATAAGACATACTTAGGCTTCTCCACACTTAGAAACTCAAGGGTATTAACTAGGCACATATAACACTAAATAACTTGGAATCTCGTATAATAACATACTACCTTGGTTACCCCTTTATTTTTATAAAACTTATGGCTCTTCTTCATCTGAGGACCTCAACTACAACTCACCATTTCACTTCTAATCCACATATGTAATATTTTTGCACATTCACACTATCCCTAAATTATCAAACATAAGCTCTTCCACACACAAAAAATCAAGCTTGCTAGATTTATTTTTCCAAAACTAGTGTGATCACCCTTATACTTCCATTCATTCATCGTTGTGGTCATCTAAAGTTAAAGCTTATTGTTTAGTGCTAAACATAGATAGCAACACTATCCGATAATACTAATTCAAACTGTATCTTATAAAAATCAAGAACCATTTGTCCATTTAAATTTCATGACAACTTAGTAGATCTAAATCACACTATCTATCTTATTGAATCCTATAAGCACATTCTCCTTTACAACATTACTATCACTTCATACTAACACAAACTTAAGCCATAATAAACTTCTTTCGTAAAAAAGTATACTCCAAGTCATCTTATCCAACCACTCTTCCTCTATTAACTACAGCAAAATTTTGTAAGTCTTGATACACCCTAGCCAACACCGAAGGACATTCCATCACATTTCTTGCTTAATGAATACATGACTCTTGCTACATACTCCAATCAATTGTTATCCCCACTTTTAAGACACTATACTTTTGAATTCATATTTCTATCTCTAGAATACATTCTTCTACTTATGACATACAACCCCTAAACCACAATATCTCTCAGGTGACAATACTATCCAAGCATTGAAACACATACCTTCTTGCTAAAGGTGTTATTTTTAACAAGGTTTTTATAAAAAGAAAAGAGAAAAGAAAGTGTGAGAGTACATCTTATTTGTAACGCCCCAAAAACGGGTCCCGGAGCGTCACACGGTGCTTAAGGCTACAAGTAGCCCCAAGCTAACCCTTTGAGCCTATTTCATTCAGTTCAACACTTATCAACGGGGTTTCCAAAAATAACCCTCAACATATCATCAGAGTAATCAGAATCCACAAATAAAAAGGAAATGCAGAAAATAACAAAATACAACTCGTCTCAACAACTCCCAACATCTAGTCTAGTCTGACAAACCTCTGAGAAATTAATAAAAACCAACGAGCCATTGGGACATGTCCCAACTGACTCAAACTCAGTATCAAAATATAGCCAACTCAATGAAACCATCAACAAAACATCACGTCCTCGGATCATAAGGACTCACCACAACAGAGGATGTAGAAAAACGTGCCCGAAGAATTACTGTCGAACCTGGGACTGAGCACCTGAACCGACATTCCGAGAAAATGTAGCCCACATTCAGTACCATGGAAATGGACCGAGTATATGGGGGTGTATGCAGTTTTATAATGTCATCATCATAATTATTTATAAGAAACATGCATGATATATGAAAGACTCACATAGCTCGAAAAAAATCATCATAATCATGAGAGAATGAAATAAGTATAATAAAATATGTGAATCATGATATAATTTCTCAATCACTTTCAGTTCATCAAGATAAGCAATTCTCATAATAACATTATCATTTAAATCTTTCGAAAGGATAACTTTCACAATTCACTTTCAAATCACTTCACCTTTTCACCATAAACACAAGAAAACACACACATACTGGGAGATCTTACAACCGACATAAACCGTGTGAGCCACATAGAGTCCAACGTGCAACCCACGTTGGGGAGAGCCACCCCATCCTTGCCATCGGAGTGGGACTATCAATATCAAATCCAAAAATACTAGTGACCACTATATATAAATCAGCCTCAGCTCACATCCTACGGGGTCACATAGTTCTAGGGAAGTAAGGTCACTTTATACCTCCCACTCGGTGCTAAAGGTTTCTCCCGAACTTAGCTCAGATCATTTCGAAAGAAAATCCACCACCACACATTTCAACAACTCATAACGGGAGCCATAATGCTACCCCTTTATCATAATCAATAAAAAACGTGGATTTCTTTCACAGTCGAGTTCAAAATAAGTCATTCACGACCAAAAGGTCAAATCATTCTTTATCATCTCAAAACATTCAATATCAACATGCGTATAGCACATATTTTCTCAAAATATGATTTCAAATGGGGTTCGAAGACCCATATATCAAAATCATGAAAACATCTTTCAAGATTCATGCTTTATATCATAAACACATTTAAATTCAACTTTTAAATATTGTAAACATCATAATCTCATGAAAATCAACATATGATATGGGTTTATGCTTCAAAATCGTATTAAACATACAAAATCCATATCTTTATAAAGAAAAACACTTTTGGGCACAAGAACGAAAGAGTGTACATGTTGAAAAACCCCACATACCTCAAGATTGAACCTAAAAAATGACTTCCCGAGAAAAGGAATGATCTTCGCGAACTTTTTGGTTTCCCACGTAGCCCTCGCGATAAGGATTCCGAATATATAAAAATCTTAAAGAGGAGATGAACGATTCACGAACTACCTTGGTTTTTCTATGAAAACTCTAACCTTTGTTCTTGGTGTTCTTGAGGGAAAATATGGATATTTTGGAGTTAATGTGGTTTAATCCCGTGATATGGAATAAAACAATACATATAATCCTCAGCTGAAACGGATTGGGTTCAAAAGAATTGGCCAGGCGCGATAAGGCAGGCGGCGCCTAGCTTTTAGCGTTGCAATCCAAACATGACCTAGGCTCGTCTAGAAATTCCGAAACTCACCTGGAACATCCTACGAACTTTCCCCATCGCAACGCAATAAAAATCGTGGAAAATGAATGTCAGGAAGGTCATGAAATAATTCATCGAAGGTTCAAGGTTGAAAATAAAACTAAGTGTAGAAACAAGGCTAAACACTTAGTCAAATTTTGATGTTTTTATCACACTTAGCTCATTCCAAAGGCTTTAAAGATGCAGAAAATTTTTGGGGTCTTACATTATCTCCCCCTTGGGAACATTCATCCCCGAATGACGCTAGACATGTCAAGATTAGTTATGGAATAGAGCATACAGCTGAAACCATTCGTTAGACTCATCACCACATCGTTTCTCACTCCGAATGCAACGTAGAATGCATAAATTCAAGAAACTACAGCTGAACACACAAGAAATAACAGCTGAACTGCTGCAACTTTTATCAAAAGTGCATGATTTAGGAAAGAACGGTACCTTCGGCTTAATCGGAGTTCGCAGAAAATAGGTGCGGGTACTTGGATCGCATATCCTCCTCAGCTTCCCAAGTTGCACCCTCAACAGATTGGTTTCGCCACAACACCTTGACCAAGGGAACTTCTTTGTTCCTTAGTCTTCGGACACTGAAATCAAGAATCTCAACAAGAATCTCATCAAAAGAAAGATTTTCTTGAATGTCAACACTCACAGAGGAATCCACTACCATAGCATTGCTAATATGCTTTCTAAGCATGGAGACATGTATTATTGGATGAACAGAGGACAACTCGGAAGGAAACTTGACCTCATCAGCTACCTTACCAACACGGCTAAGAATTCTGTAAGGACCAACATAACGGGGACTAAGCTTCCCCTTCTTTCCAAATCTCTTCACCCCCCTCATGGGTGAAATTTTCAGATACACAATGTCACCAACTTCAAACTCAAGGTCTCTCCTTCTAACATCCGTATATGACTTCTGAAGACTCTGAGAAGTTTTCAACCTTTCTCTAATCAACTTAACTTTTTCCATAGCCTCGAATATCGAATCAGGACTACTCACAGCCGCTTCACCCACCTCGAACCAACCTATGGGTGATCTACACATCCTTTCATACAAGGCCTCAAACGGAGCCATGCCATACTAGAGTGAAATCTGTTATTATAAGCAAATTCTATCAACGGTAAGTGATCATCCCAACTTCCCTTAATGTCAAGTGCACACGCTCTCAATATATCTTCTAAGGTCTGGATGGTTCGCTCAGCCTGACCATCGGTCTGCAGATGAAAAGCAGAACTCAAAAGAACTTGGGTACCAAGACCCTTCTGAAAAGCTTTCCAAAATTCTGAAGAGAACTGAGTACCCCTATCCAAAATGATAGACAAGGGAACTCCATGCAGTCTGACTAACTCTTGGATATACAATCTAGCGTAATCCTCAGTAGTATATGAAGTATGAACAGGCAAAAAATGAGCAGACTTAGTCAATCTATCAACCACAACCCAAATGGAATCATATGGTGTCAGAAAAGAGGTAAACCAGTCACGAAATCCATATTTATCCCTTCCCACTTCCAGATGGGAATGCTAAACTCTTGGATCATACCACCAGGTCTTTGGTGTTCAACCTTAACCTGTTGGCACGTTGCACACTTAGCCACAAACACTGCTATATCTTTCTTCATGCCACTCCACCAATAGATTTCCCGCAAGTCGCGGTACATCTTGGTGGCACCAGGATGAATAGAATATCGCGCCCCGTGAGCTTCAACCATAATCCTCTGTCTCAGATCATCAACATTTGGGACACACAATCTACCCTGCAATCTCAATACACCATCTCCCCCTTGGGAGAAAACCTCTACTTTTTGGTCCTTGACTGACTCCTTCAGTCTGACCAAACTAACATCTAAGTCTTGCTTCTCTTTCACTTCCGAAACCAAGGAGGATTCGGAAGTACTCTGAACCCCTATACTACCTTCAGCAGAATCAACCAACCTAACTCCCAGTCTAGCCAAACGATGCACATAACGAGACAAATCTTTCTTACCTTCTACCACATGCGAAATACTACCCATAGACACTCTACTTAGGGCATCTGCCACAACATTAGCCTTGCCCAGGTGGTACAACACACTCATATCATAGTCCTTTAACAATTCTAACCATCGTTTACGCCTAAGATTCAATTCTCTATGGGTAAACACATACTGCAGACTCTTATGATCAGTGAAAACTTCAACATGGACACCATACAAATAGTGTCTCCAAATTTTCAAAGCAAACACAACAGAAGCCAACTCAAGGTCATGGGTGGGGTAATTTTTCTCATGGGGTTTTAACTATCTAGAAGCATAAGCTATCACCTTACCCTTCTGCATCAACAAACAACCCAAACCAACTCTAGAAGCATCACAGTACACCACAAAACCATCAACACCATCAGGCAAAGTCAAAATAGGGGCTGTAGTGAGTCGAGTCTTCAACTCTTGAAAACTCTTCTCACAAGATTCGGACCATAAAAACTTCACTTTATTTTGGGTCAACCGAGTCATAAGAGACGCTATAGAGGAGAAAACCTCAACAAAACGGTGGTAATATCCAGCTAAACCCAAGAAACTTTGGATATCAGTCGGAGAAATAGGTCTAGGCCAATTTCTAACAGCTTCAGTCTTTTGGGGATCAACTCTAATACCTTCGAAAGAAATGATATGACCCAGAAAAGCAACAGACCTTAGCCAAAACTCACACTTACTAAATTTGGCAAACAACTTGTGATCTCTAAGGGTTTGCAAGACAGTTCGGAGATGATCATAATGTTCACCCTCACTATGGGAGTACACCAGTATATCATCTATAAACACAATGACAAACATATCCAGATATGGTCTGAACACTCGATTCATGAGGTCCATGAAGCTGCTGAGGCATTAGTTAACCCGAAAGACATTACAAGAAACTCAAAATGACCATAACGAGTTTGGAAAGCGTTTTTCGGGATGTCACACTCCCTAACTTTGAGTTGATGATAGCCGGAACGAAGGTCTATCTTTGAGAAGTAACTTGCACTTTGCAATTGGTCAAATAAATCATCTATTCTCGGAAGTGGGTACTTATTTTTGACGGTGACTTTATTCAATTGGTGGTAATCAATGCACATACGCAAAGAGCCATCTTTATTTCTCACAAACAACACAGGAGCACCCTAAGGAGAAATACTGGGCCTTATGAAACCCTTATCTAGTAGATCTTTGAGTTGCTCTTTCAACTCCTTAAGTTCTACAGGGGCCATACGGTAAAGAGGAATAGAAATGGGCTGAGTATCGGGAAGAAAATCAATCCCGAACTCTGTCTCTCTATCAGGAGGTATCCCTGGGAGATCATCTGGAAAGACATCAGAAAACTCATTGACGACGTTAACTGACTGGAGAGTTGGAGTCTCAGACTTAGTGTATTTGACTCTAACCAAATGGTAAATACACCCCTTGGAAATAAGCCTTCTAGCTTTGAGGTAAGAGTTAAAATGACTCTTGGGTGACACAAAATTCCCAGACCACTCAAACACGGATGCACCCGAAAACTGAAACTTGACCACTCGGGTACGACAATCAATAGAGGCATAAGAAGAATACAACCAGTCCATACCCAGAATCACATCAAAATCCACCATATTTAAATCAATCAGATCAACCAACATGACTCTATGAAGAACAGTAACAGGACACTTTTTATACATTTTCTGGGCAACAATTGAATCACCCACTAGGGTAGAAACTAAGATAGGCTCAGGAATAATTTCAGGGCTCATTTCAAAGTTCACAACAATCAAAGGTGTAACATATGAGAAATTGGATCCAGGATCCAACAAGGCATATACATCAAACTGAAATATACGAAGCATACTAGTAACAACATCAGGAGAGTCCTCCTATTCCTGGCGAGATGGTAAAGCATAGAATCAATTCTGGCACTGACCGCCAGCATTGCTAGAAGGGGAGCCCTGAGCTGGGGTTGGACGAGTCACTGGAACTGGAGCACTGACAGTCTGAGTCTGAGTCTGAGTCTGAGGGCGATAATCACGATGACCTTATCCATCCTGTGGACAATCTCTAACTTTGTGACCCATGTCACCACACCGGAAATAACCCCTCTTCTCACCCCAACACTCACCCTAATGAGCCCTACCACACTTAGGACACAGGGAATGATTTGGCTTACTGCCAACACTGTACTAGGACCTGGATGCATATGACCTGTTACTTTGTTCCTGCCTACCTCTCGGCATGGGAGCACTAGCAGATGACGATGCTGGCATAGATAAACAATCCTGATACTGAGGGCGACTCCCTTCCAGCGATCTAGTCTGACCCTGTCCGTGCTGCTCGGACCTAGCTCTCTTATTCCCTCTCATTCTATCTCTCTCCTTAATCTTGTCTGCCTCAATCTGTTGGGCATGATTCATCAACCTATAAAGGTTTATCTCACTATTCAGTATAATAGACCTACACTTCTTAACCACATAACTAGACACTCCAGTCACAAACTTACTCATACTAGCCCGATTATCAGCCACTAAGTCAGGAGCATACTTGGACAACTGATTGAACTTTAGACAGTACTCCCTAACAGTCATAGAACCCTGTCACAGGTTCATAAAATCTTCCACCTTTGCCTCCCTCATCTCCAAAGGGAAAAACTTATCCAGGAATGAATCCTGGAACTCTTGCCAAGTCGTAGGGATAGCTCTCTCACCTCTACCTTTTCTCTAAGCAACAACCCAGTCATAAGCAAGGTCTTCCAACCTATATGCAACCAACTCCACACTATGTTCTTCAGATACATGCATCACCTAAGTAATCTTCCACACCTCCTCTAAAAACAACCGTGGATCCTCATCAGACTTGGACCCATAAAATTCCGGCGGATTCATCCGCATGAAGTCACGGATCCTGGAAGCAGCTGAATCACCTCTCTGCTGATTTGAAGCCGGGGTCGGGCTGGCCTAAACATTTGCAGTAACAGCTTGGGCTAGCACCTGAAAGGCTGCCCGAAATTCAGCATGAGACACATTTTCATTCAATGGGTCAGCGGGTTGAGGTTGCTGACCATCATTATTTCTTCTAGCTTGACGTGGAGGAATATTTTTGAAAGAGGAAAGCACGAATTAATAGCAGAGAGAGACACTTTAAGCACGACAGACTTCTGAAAGAAAGAATCACACTCTTCCTAAAACATCTGGTAGCCCCTTACTCATAGATGTGGTGCGCTACACACCGATGATCAAGACTCTACTTAACGCGGCTTGTCAGACTCCCTAGGACTCCTTAAACCTAGCTCTGATACCAAGTTTATAACGCCCCGAAAATGGGTCCCGGAGTGTCACACGGTACTTAAGGCTACAAGTAGACCCAAGCTAACCCTTTGAGCCTATTTTATTCAGTTCAACACTTATCAATGGGGTTTCTATAAATAACCCTTAACATATCATCAGAGTAATCAGAATCCACGAATAAAAAGAAAATGCAGAAAATAACAAAATACAACTCATCTCAACAACTCCCAACATCTAGTCTAGTTTGACAAACCTGTAAGAAATTAATAAAAACCAACGAGCCATTGGGACATGCCCCAATTGACTCATACTCAGTATCGAAATATAGCCAACTCAATGAAACCATCAACAAAACATCACGTCCTCGGATCATGAGGACTCACCACAACAAAGGATGCCGAACAACATGCCCGACGAATTACTGTCGAACTTGGGACTGTGCACCTGAACCTACATTCCGAGAAAATGCAGCCCACATCCGAAGATGTGGGTCAGTACCATGGAAATGGACCGAGTATATGGGGGTGTATGCAGTTTTATAATGTCATCATCATAAGTATTTATAAGAAACATGCATGATATATGAAAGACTCACATAGCTCGAAAAAAATCATCATAATCATGAGAGAATGAAATAAGTATAATAAAATATGTGAATCATGATATAATTTCTCAATCACTTTCAGTTCATCAAGATAAGCAATTCTCATAATAACATTATCATTTAAATCTTTCGAAAGGATAACTTTCATAATTCACTTTCAAATCACTTCACCTTTTCACCATAAACACAAGAAAACACACACATACTGGGAGATCTTACAACCGACATAAACCGTGTGAGCCACATAGAGTCCAACGTGCAACCCACGTTGGGGAGAGCCACCCCATCCTTGCCATCGGAGTGGGACTATCAATATCAAATCCAAAAATACTAGTGACCACTATATATAAATCAGCCTCAAGCTCACATCCTACGGGGTCACATAGTTCTAGGGAAGTAAGGTCACTTTATACCTCCCACTCGGTGCTAAAGGTTTCTCCCGAACTTAGCTCAGATCATTTCGAAAGAAAATCCACCACCACACATTTCAACAACTCATAACGGGAGCCATAATGCTACCCCTTTATCATAATCAATAAAAAACGTGGATTTCTTTCACAGTCGAGTTCAAAATAAGTCATTCACGACCAAAAGGTCAAATCATTCTTTATCATCTCAAAACATTCAATATCAACATGCGTATAGCACATATTTTCTCAAAATATGATTTCAAATGGGGTTCGAAGACCCATATATCAAAATCATGAAAACATCTTTCAAGATTCATGCTTTATATCATAAACACATTTAAATTCAACTTTTAAATATTGTAAACATCATAATCTCATGAAAATCAACATATGATATGGGTTTATGTTTCAAAATCGTATTAAACATACAAAATCTGTATCTTTATAAAGAAAAACACTTTTGGGCACGAGAACGAAAGAGTGTTCTTGTTGAAAAACCCTACATACCTCAAGATTGAACCTCAAAAATGACTTACTGAGAAAAGGAATGATCTTCGCGAACTTTTTGGGTTCCCACGTAGCCCTCGCGATAAGGATTCCAAATATATAAAAATCTTGAAGAGGAGATGAACGATTCACGAACTACCTTGTTTTTCTATGAAAATCCTAACCTTTGTTCTTGGTGTTCTTGAGGGAAAATATGGATATTTTGGAGTTAATGTGGTTTAATCCCTTGATATGGAATAAAAAAAATACATATAATCGTCATCTGAAACGGATTGGGCTTAAAAGAATTGTCCAGGCACGATAAGGCAGGTGGCGCCTGGCTTTTAGCGCTGCAATCCAAACATGACCTAGGCTCGTCTAGAAATTCCGAAACTCACCCGGAACATCCTACGACCTTGCCCCATCGCAACGCAATAAAAATCTCAGAAAATGAATGTCGGGAAGGTCACGAAATAATTCATCGAAGATTCAAGGATGAAAATAAAACTAAGTGTAGAAACAAGGCTAAACACTTAGTCAAATTTTGATGTTTTTATCACACTTAGCTCATTCCAAAGGCTTTAAAGATGCGGAAAATTTCCGGGGTCTTACATTATTAGTTTGTCACAAATGCATGATTTATATGAAGAAGTATGCATTCTTCTGAATCAACAGGATAAAATGAACTAACGGTCTCTTCATAATCCCCCATGCAGTCTTTTAACTTTTTGTTAGCTCTATGTTAGAGAACGACATCGATATGAATGTGAACTTTAATACTTCTACCACCTCAAAGTTGAGGCATAGTAAGAGGAATTGGAACAATGCACAAATTCTCATAAGTTTGTTAGTGCAGCTCTATTGCACGATCTAGAGTATGAAAATGGAAACATCTCCCAAATGTCTTGTTGTTTTCCAATTATAAGTGTGGCGTGCTTCACACTTCTAAAAAGAACTCTACTAGACACAACTTCATAGACACCCTAGGATACTTGAACTCTGTGCTCTGATACCAAGTTTTTCATGACCCAAGCTAAGGCCATGGACATGACACGCACCCTATACTATTTCTAGCACGAGCGAACTTTCTATCATAACACATGACAATACAACCAACATGAAAGAATATAACTGAAACAATATGAGGTTGAAATAATATTTCTTAAAGAAAAAATATTTTTATCAAGGTTTATTAACCCCACTTAATATTATACATTACTAATAGTCATTATAAAGACTAGAAATTAAAAAGTTTGTTTGACAACTACACCAGTTTGGCCTCTAATAAGTACCAATACTAAAACAAAAGGAAAGAAAATATAAGAAAGTCATCATATCTCATTCAGCCTCCTGGTAGGAAAGAGGCTCACTAATGATAGAAGATAGAGAACCTAATGAGGCACCTGACCGTATACTTCGATACAAAACCTACACCATGAAATGATGTAGCGCCAAAGATGGTCAATACATGGAATTTATTTGTAATGCCCCGATTACCTAAACCGGAATGCTACACGGTGCTCATGACCTCAAAGGACCACAAGATAACCCATGACTGATATTTGTACCTGTATACTGCATAATAAGACATAATAATGCGGAAACATGCACTGAGAGGCTGTAAGGTTCAATTCTGAACATAACTGACTAATAAGGATAACATCTGAATAAAGTGGTGTCACAATACCAAAAAAAAACTGAAGTCTGAAAAATAACATGAAAATACTATAGTCGTCTAAAAGCCTCTAACTGTCAAAATAAATTGAATAAGGAGCTGATGGAACATGTCCCCAACTAACTCCAACTAATAACTAATAAAAGGATAACGAATAAATAATCATGTCCTCAAAAGATGAGGACTCACAGCTAAACTACTGCTGCTGCTCTGGAAGACGTGTCTCTAAACCTATGGTGTAACATAAAAAGAAAGCACCATAACTCAAATACGTCAGTACGTGGGAATGTACTGAGTATGAGAGTGAGGTAGGATGAATACATGGGGTTTATATGCATGCATGACAATAACTGATGGACTAATATGAACGTGAGAGTACATGCATGAAAACGTAGTAATTGAGATCATGAAATCATGATAACTGAGTCCATATACATATGAAATGAATTTACTGATATCTAACCTGATTGATACTAAGTTCTGATAATCTGATAACATGAGTGACTATCTCTGACAGTCCTGAATCTGAAGGAACTATCTGAGTTCTTTTACTGAGACTGATACTGAAATTGTGGGAAATAGTTATTTAACTGACATTCCCCATGTGTGCTATAATAACTGAGCTGGGGTTCAATATCTTCCCTGACTGGATGGGTTTCAACACTGCACCATTGGTAAGGACAAGCTATGGGTAACCTTCATCTGACAGTGTTTCGAAGAGAGAACAGTGGGGCCTTCATCTGACAGTGCTAAGCCACCTCATCAACCCTCATCTTATAGTGTTGATGTATCAACCTATGCTGGCTACATAGTTCTGGAACACAAGGATGACTGCTAAGAATCACACCCTCATCTGACAGTGTGTGTTCCCATCCTTGGGTTCACCCGGTGTTAATTTCTATTCCCACCTAAAGAGACTGAACATGATTAACTGACTGTACATGGACTGAGTTACTGACTTTCATTGACTGACTGAATATTACTTCTATCTAAAAATTAACTGAGATCATGAGATTTACTGAGTCACATGACTGACTGAATTCTATGGAACATGGCTTGACTGAGGATAACATGAAAACATGACATGGATCTAGGCACACAACTATATTTTTTGGGTACAAGTACCCCCAGGACTCGATGGAAAGAAACTGACACAACATGACTTTCTTGAATACATAACCATCAATAATAATCCATAATATATGAGTGAGGGATTTCATGAAGTCCATGGCCATTATAATATCTAGCATAAATAGGGATTCTTGTAATCAAGTCATAAACCTCATGTTCTAATATCATGGACAACCCAACAATATGTACTTTTCATAATGATAGCATGAAAACCATCTAAGCATAAGGAAACGGCAAACATGCAACATTTAGTTCACATTATAATAATTGGGGAATAACTCATGTGGTATTTCATAGTCTTGATCTTGTACATAGCATGGAATGCATATGGGCACACTATAAATCCATTGTTCAATCATCATGTGCATTCCATTAATACACATATTGCACAACAATAACATGTGAGCCTTTTGAACGTAATAGACTAGAATGAATTTATCATATAGTTCATTCCCAAGCTATAATACATGATTTCTACCATTCGAGGCATTTTATCAAACACCTTACATGCACAACTTTGAGAATAGGTGCCTTTATCAATTTGCACTCTAAAACTACCCAAATTCATAGGTTTGCAATCAACCACTTACATATTTCATAAAAAGTCATCAAGACACTATCCATAAACATGAATAAAAACTATCAACATGAACATGAGCAAATCATAACACACCAATCACAATATATTATTTAAAACATGATACTTAGAATCCATAAATGAAAGGAATCCGTGGATGAAAACTACCCATACCTTAGATTGATGATTCGTGAAAGTTAACGGTAAAATTTACTTGAATCCTAAATTTCCCAATTGAACCCTAGGTTTGTTCTTGATGATCTTGGGGAGGATTTCAACAATAGGAGTATATTTTGGTCCAGTTAAGGCTTAATTCCGTGTTATAGAGATTATATATGGGTGGTAAATGGACCAAAATACCCTTAGAAACACGGAGGTGGAATGCTAAAAAATTGGGCACCCACCGGAGTTGCAGGGCGTCGCCTGGAAAGTCCCCCGCTATAGCCAGGGCGGCTCCTTGCATTGAGCGGTGCTTAAGCTAGGGTGGTGCGGGACTATCGCCCTGAGCTACTAGTTTGGGCCACCAAATGTGCCCTTACTCTATTTGAAAATTTTTTAAACTCACCCAGGATGTACTAGGACCTTGCCCCATCGCAACACAACTTGAAAATTAGAAAACGGAGGTCGGGAAGGTTATCAAATAAATCCCCAAAGTTTGGAGGTCTAAATGAGACTAATTGTTGAACACTTAGCTAAAATTTTCTAATTGTTGGACCTTATATTGAGATTTAAAGAGACAAACGAGATGAATACAAACGCAATGATTTTGTAGGGTCTTACAATATCTCCCTATCGAGAATATACGTCCTCAAATGAGACTAACTGTGAGGGGAAAAAACAAGCTGAACATGACCTAGACATGAATGACTAAAACATGATCTCATGAGTGGCATGACTAATAAACTGAATATATCCTACCTAATATGCATATCTAATGTATGAGTAATTGATTCATGAATACATGACTAAGGTTTCTGATAAATGAAGTTCTCATAATGAGAATGCATATCTGATACATGATTATACACTGGACTGATACATGAATGCATGACTGAATATGCAATGGTATTTGATACCAGATTTGTGATAAAACATGAGCATGAATTGAATACCCAGTTGTATAGAATACTGAACGTGAAACTGAATAAGCTTAAGAAAAACTGTTACCTTGAGCTTGATCTGGATTGGTGGAGAAGAGGTGAGAATAATTAGTACGCATGTATTCTTCTGCTTCCCAAGTAGCTCCCTCAATGGACTGATTTCACCAAAGAACCTTGACTAGAGGGACTTCTTTGTTCCTCAGTCTACAAGTCTGATAGTCTAAGATCTCGATCAAAATTTCCTCATAGGAGAGACTGTCCTGAACATCAATGCTCTAAATAGGGACTACGACTGATAGGTCACCTATGCACTTCTTGAGCAAGGAAACATGAAAGACTGGGTGAAATGAGGCTAGATCTGAAGGCAACTCGAGATCATAAGCCACCTTGCCTAAACGACTGAGAATCTTGAAGGGATTGACATATCAGAGACTGAGCTTACCCTTCTTTTTGAACCGCTTCACTCTTTTCATGGGAGAGATCTTTAGATAGATATAATCATTAATCTCAAAATCGAGATCCTTTCTATGAACATTTGCATAAGACTTCTGTCGGCTCTGAGAAGCCTAAAGTTTTTCTCTGATCAACTGGACTTTCTCTAAGGCGTCAAATACTAAGTCAGGACCTATGACTGAGGCCTTACTAACTTTGAACCAATCGATTGGAGATCTAAATCTCCTACCATAGAGAGCTTCGAATGGAGCCATCTGAATACTGGAATGATAGCTATTATTGTATCCAAATTCAATCAAAGGCAAGTGGTCATCCTAGCTACCCTTGAAGTTAATTGCACACGCCCTTAGCATATCTTCTAGAGTTGAATGGTCCTTTCTGCTTGACCATCTGTTTGAGGATGAAAAGCTATACTAAGATGAACTTGGGTACCAAGATCCTTTTGGAACACTTTCCAGAAGTGAGAGGTGAACTGGGTACCTTTTTCTGCGATGATAGATAAAGGAACACCGTGTAATCTGACCAACTCCCTGATATAGAGTTTGGCGTAATCCTTGGCTGAATAAGAGGTATGATCTGGAAGGAAATGAGCTGACTTGGTCATTCTATATACAATGACCCAAACTGAATCATGTTGATGACGAGTTCGAGGCAAACCCATCATGAAATCGATGTTCACTTCTTCCCACTTCCAAGTAGGAATGATGAACTCCTGCATGGAACCACTAGGCTTCTGATGCTCTATCTTAACTTACTGACATGTGGAGCACTTAGTTACAAACTCTGCAACATCTCTCTTCATCCCACTCCACTAATAGATCTCCCATAAATCACGGTACATCTTAGTATCTCCTAGATGAATAGAGTAGTGCACACCATGCACTTCTGCAAGAATTCGCTGCCTTAAGTCATATACACTTGGAATACACAGACGACCCTGACAACGAAGAACACCATCTCCCCCTTGAGTGAAAACCTCTACTTCTTGATTCTTAACTGACTCTTTTGGATTGACAAGGCTAGGATCTCTATCTTGCTTTTTTTCACCTTGAAAACTAGAGATGATTCTGAACTACTCTGAACACATACACCACCATCTGAAGAGTGGACTAAGAGAATGCCTAGTCTGGCAAGCTGATGGATTTCCTGAGCTATCTTCCTCGTGCTATCTTCAACATGAGCAACACTACCTATGGATAGTCTACTGAGAGTGTTGGCCACAACGTTGGCCTTGCCCGAATGGTAAAGGACACTCATGTCATAATCTTTCAAGAGCTTTAACCACCTTATTTGACAAAGATTGAGCTGTTTCTGGGAAAATACATACTGGAGGCTCTTATGATCTGTGAACACATCTACATGAACTTTGTAGAGATAATGCCTCCAAATCTTTAAGGAAAATACTATGGCTGCTAACTTAAGATCAGGAGTATGATAATTCTTCTTATGGGGATTTAACTGTCTGTAGGTGAAGGCTACGAACTTACTATGCTGCATGAGAACACAACCTAGACCCACTCTGGATGCATCATAATAGACTATGAAACTGTCTGAACCATTTGGAAGATCTAGAACTGGAGCTGAGGTGAGTCGAGTCTTTAACTCCTGAAAACTCTTCTCGCAAGAATCTGACCACTGAAACTTGACTTTCTTTTGAGTTAATCTAAACATAGGGGATAAAATAGAAGATTATCCCTCAACAAACCGTCTGTAATATCCAGCCAAACCTAAAAAACTTCTGATATCTGATGGAGATACGGGGCGAGGCCAGTTTCTTACCGCTTTGGTCTTCTGAGGATCTACTATAATGCTATAACCGGAAATAATATGGCCAAGAAATGCTATTGATCTTAGCCAAAATTTGCACTTAATGAATTTGGCGAAAAACTGATGATCCCTGAGAGTCTGAAGAACAATTCTGAGATGGTCTGAATAATCGCGCTCAGTGCGGGAATAAAACGGAATATCATCTATGAAGACTATAACAAACATGTCCAATTACTGCTTGAACACATTGTTCATCAAGTCCATAAAAGTGGCTGGGGCATTGGTAAGACCAAATGACATGACTAAAAATTCAAAGTGACCATACCGAGTACGGAAAGCTGTCTTTGGGATGTCATATTCTCTAACTCTTAGTTGATGATAGCTTGATCTGAGGTCTATCTTAGAGAAATAACTGGCACCCTGAAGTTTGTCAAACAAGTCATCTATTCTAGGAAGTGGATACCTATTCTTGACTGTGACTTCATTGAGCTGACGGTAATCTATGCACATCATGAGAGAACCATCTTTCTTGCGCACGAATAAGATTAGTGCACCCTACGGGGAAACACTGGGTCTAATGAATCTCTTATCTAGGAGATCCTTTAACTGTTATTTTAGTTCCTTGACTTCTGCTGGTGCCATTCTGTATGGTGGAATAGAGATAGGCTGAGTATCTAGAAGAAGATAAATACTGAAGTCTATTTCCCTTTCGGGAGGAATGCCTGGAAGATCTTTGGGAAAGACATCTGAATATTCATTAACGACTGGGACTGATTTGAGACTGGGAGATTTGAAACCAGAGTCCTTGACATGAACGAGATGATAAACACATCCCTTAGATATCATTTTCCTTGCACGAAGGTAGGAAATAAGATGACCCCTGAAAGATGAAGTACTACTCTTCCACTCTAGGAATTATTTGAAAACTGAAACTGAACTATTCTATTTATTGACTGTGGAATAGAAGGAATAAAGCCAATCCATGCCGAGAATGACATCAAAATTAGTCATCTCTAACTCGACTTAATCTACTGACGTGACTTTCTAAAATATCATAATCGGGTAGTTCCTATATACCCACCAGCTATGATGGTTTTACTCACTAGGGTAGAGACTGAAAAATGCTCTGCTAGAATTTTGGGACTGACTCCAAAATCGCTTGCTATATAAGGAGTAACAAAACACAATGATGCACCTACATCTAGCAAAGCGTAAACATGAACATGAAAGATCTGCAACATACCAAAAATGATATCAGGAGAATTATCCTTATCTGTTGGGTCTGAAGAGCATAGAGTCAATTTGGGTGTTTCCCACTAGTAGCACTGGAAGTGGTACCCTGCTTCTTCGAGCGACCGGACTGTGCTGCGGAATGGTTTTGCTGACCCTGATAACCGGACTGAGGACAATCTCTGACTTTTTGTCCTGGCTTTCCACAATTGAAACAAACATCGCTACCAGCTCTGCAAGCACCCTTATGGGTCTTACCACAAGTATGACATAGGGGATTAGTTCAGGCATTGCTGACACTTCACTGAGACTTAGAGCCTGGCACTCTATCTCTATTACCCTCTCTGAACTTAGGAACTAGAGCACTGGATGTAGAAGAAGCTATAACTAAAGACTTAGGATGAAACTGGGAACGACTTCCTCCTTCTGATTTAGGCTGTCTAAAATTGAAGCTACCTTTCCTAGCTTTCTTATTATGCTTCTCCCTCATCTTAATTTTCTGCTCCTCTATCTGCTGAGAATAAGTCATAAGTTTGGCTAAGGTCATGTCACTATTTAGTATGGCGTATTTGCACTCATTAACCACGCTGTCATTCACCTCTAAAGCAAACTTTCTCATCTTTGCCCTACTGTCTGCAACCACATGAGGGGCATATCTGGCTAACTAAGAAAACCTGAGAGAATACTCTTTCACCATCATATTACCCTGCCTAAGGTTGATGAACTCTAGAACCTTTACCTTCCTCAGTTCTTGGGGAAAGAATCTGTCTAAGAAAGCCGTGACAAACTCTTCCCGCTCTATAGGACCTGCACCATCTACCCTTTTGGACTTCCATTGCTTTTACCAAGTATGAGACATATCTTGCAACTCATATGCGCCTAACTCAGCACTCTCAACAGTAGTCACCCCCATAATATTTGTCACTTTCTGAATCTGATCAATGAATTCCTGAGGGTCTTCATCTACCTTAGACTCGAGGAACGTTGGAGGATTCATTTGGGTGAAATCCCAAATCCTAGCTACAACTGAGTTGGACACTGGTTTAAACGAAATGAATATTTTCCATTCATTATGAGCAACGACTGATTAAGCAAGGGTAGTAAATGCGGTTCTAAATTCTGTATGAGAAACATAATCCCTCAAAGGATCTTCGGGGCGAGGATCTGGCTGGTTTCTTCTCTTTGGAGGCATGTTCTGAAAACAAGAGGAGAAACAGATTAGACTAAGAGATTAACTTGTGATTATGCTCACAGGCACGATATAAATACTGAAGAAGGGGAAATTGTTTCTTAAAACATCTCATAGCCTTTTGCACATAAATATGGCGTACAACACACCCATGTACAAGACTTTACTAGATGCGGCTTTCAGACTTCCTAGGACTCTATTGAACCTTAGGCTCTGATACCAAGTTTGTAATGCCTCGATTATCTGAACCGGAATGCTACACGGTGCTCATAACCCCGAAGAACCACAAGTTAACCCATGAATGATATCTGTACCTGTATACTACATAATAAGACATAATAATGCAGAAACATGCACTGAGAGGCCATAAGGTTAAATTATGAATATAACTGAATAATAATGATAACATCTGAATAAAGTGGTATCACAATACCAAAACAAAACTAAAGTCTGAAAAATAACATAAAAATACTGTAGTCATCTGAAATCCTCTAACTGTCTGAACAAACTGAATAAGAAGCTGATGGGACATGTCCCCAACTAACTCCAACTAATAACTAATCAATGGATAACAAATAAATAATCATGTCCTCAAAAGATGAGAACTCACTTCTAAACTCTGAGTACTGGAATGCTACTGCTGCTGGTGGTCTGGAAGACGTGTCTATGAACCTATGGTGTAACATAAAAAGAAAGCACCATAGCGCAAATGCGTCAGTACGTGGAAATGTACTGAGTATGAAAGTGAGGTAGGCTGAATACATGGGGTTTATATGTATGGATGCCAATAACTGATAGAATAATATGAACGTGAGAGTACATGTATGAAAACATAGTAACTGAGATCGTGGAATCATGATAACTGAGTCTATATACTAATGACAAGAATTTAATGATATCTAACATGACTGATACTGAGTTCTGATAATCTGATAACATGAGTGACTGCATCTGATAGTTCTGAATCTGAAGGAACTATCTGAGTTCTTTTACTGAGATTGATACTGAAACTGTGGGAAATAGTTATTTAACCATCATGCCCCGTGTGTGCTATAATAGCTGAGATGGGGTCCAATCTCTGCCCTGATTAGAAGGGTGTCAATACCGTGCCACTGGTAAGGACAAGCAGTGGGTAACCCTCATCTAACAGTGCTCCCAAAAGAGAATGGTGGGCCCCTTATCTGACAGTGCTAAGACACCTCATCAACCCTCATCTGACAGTGTTGATGTATCAATCTATGCTGGCTACATAGTTCTGGAATAAAAGGATGACTGCTAAGAATTACACCCTCATCTGACAGTGTGTGTTCCCATCCTTGGGTTCACCCGGTGTTAATTTCTATTCCCATCTGAAGAGACTGAACAAGATTAACTGACTGTACATGGACTGAGTTACTGAATTCCGTTGACTAACGGAATATTATTGCTATCTAAAAATTAACTGAGATAATGAGATTTTTGAGATTTCCTGAGTCACATGACTGATTGAATTCTATGGAACATGGCTTGACTGAGGATAACGTGAAAACATGACATGGCTCTAGGCATACAACTATACCTTGCCGGGCATAGGACGTGACATGACATAATTTGATATCAAGTGTCCATGGTTATCCCCTTTTTGGGACACATAAAAAAAGTCATTTGACTTGCGGAATAATCTCTATCCTATGTCGGCAAACATAGTTTTAGGCATTTGTCATTTCAACCTATGCCTTCACGGTCAGCTAACTAACTCCCTTATGCTCATGATGTTATCTTATTTATCTGATTAGATCTTGATCAAAATTTTTTCCTTGTTAGGCCCATATTCATAGTTTAGCCAATTTAGGCTCATGTTCATATATTTGCCATTTTAGGTTATTGATCATGAATTTGTCCTTTAGGACTCATGCTTGGAAAATCAACCTCTTTGGGATCATACCTCATGAATGATTATAGTTACTAAGCATTTTTTTGGAGTGTCATGAATAGTAAAGTGATGTTATATTATAACAGTATATCATGTCACAGCTTCCACCTCACTTAATGAAACTAATGAACAAATTGAAGTGTTATAGTTGAGGTTCAGAGTTCATATCTAAAAGTAAGAGTTCCCATTTACGATGTCTTATCAAAATTAATTAAAATTTTGTATCTTATAGATTAAGAAGAGCTCCAAGAGGTTTATGTTAAAGATTACAAAACAAATGTAACACTTGATTGTTAGATTGCCAACATGGAAGAGACTAGCTACAATGGAGAGACTTTAGGGATTTTGGATAAATGTACCACTTGATTTTATATTCTGTGGAATAGGTATTGAATCTTTTGATCATTAGTTCTTTCTTTCTTTCTTTCTTTCTTTTTGCTCTATTATGTTACAAAGGATATGTGGAGAAGAATATTGACCAGGTTGGGGTACATGTAAATGTGGGAAGCTGGAAAGAAAAACTCTAATGGTCATGCTTCTAGGCTTAGAAAAAATACGGCAAAGGTGCAATCAATATTCAGTGTGGTCATTTCCCTTATGACAAAGTCTGCCGAGAAATTGAAGTTCATGTTTATGGAGACAGGGAAGGGGCAAAATGGTAGGCTGCCTTGCATAACTTAGATGGAGTAACTTGAAGAGGATGTTTCTCTTAGTTACCATGTAATGTATTTATTTAATAATAAAGTAGGATAGATTAGAATTAGCAATGTAACAGTATGATTTTTGTTGACCGAACATCGCAGCGATAGAACAAGTAGTCTGCGCAGGTTCATGTTTTGTAATTATGCGCCGGGAAAAGTAAGGAAGCATATTTCAACTACAAGGCTGGGGACACTAGTGTATCAAATACGACTACTAGAAATTGGACAGTGTAACTGAAACCACGTTATAAACGGAGATCCAATCTCAAAACAAATACAAAATAAAGTCAAAGAAAAAGTAGATATGCTTAGAAGTACAAAAAGGACTTGGAGATATCATCTTTGATCAACAAATTATGTAATTAGTTCTCTTTGTTGAGGACTCACTTCTTTTAAAGAATGGGGTCCTCCTATGTATAATCACTTTGCATTACAATTGAAATCTTTCACAGTTATTGACAAAAATATTTATTATTCTCAAATCCAATCACAAGAGACATTAAAATTCACGAAATTTCGATAAGAACATAAAATAGAGAGTCATCTGTACATATCCCAAAAACTCAGCTAAACCATTTAATTTCATTGATAAGATTTTAGTAATTCCTTTAAACCAAAATAGTTGAAAGTAATTTGAATTGGAGAATGATAAAACATCCATAAATATGAGCAAGAAATGGTTCTACATACCGTTAAACGTTGAAAGAACTTGAGATCGAAAGAAAGGATTTAGACTTGCTTTCTTGAATCAATTCTCTCTAGTTTATTGAGATCAACATTTTAGAAGTGGAAGAAGAAATTTAGTCATGTAAAAACTAAAGGAGATCAAGGAGTTTTTAACTTGTGAAACTGAGAAACAGAAAGACTTTTTTTTTTTTTTTTTCACGTATGTGAAACTGATAGTGGAAGGGGAGCTTTTAATGTGTGAAATTAAGGAAGACAGAGAGATTTGTAACTGATGGAAACTAAGTAACTTCTATCTACTAAAATAACATCTGGCTAAGGACAAAAAACAAATGTTTGGATACTGATGAATAGAAAAGGTTCAAGTCACTCGGGGTTATGGTAAAAATGAAAGGACTAAATTGCCATTGGAGTTACTTGGCAAGTTACTTAGTGTGAGATGTTACAATGATGTACTATCATCCAACACAATGGCTTTAACACTAGGTGGACACAAATTGATCTTACAAGAAGAGTCAATTCGGTCATCAATAGGATCAACTAGTGTATCACACTCACAATATATATATCATCATAAAGAAGCAAAAAATAAATAGACTCAGATGTAGGTAAGCTACTACTCACATTCAATGGGCTACTAGCCACACAATCATTATTCATATGCCCAAAAGTGTAAGAGTTAGCTATGTTACTATCACGAACCGAGGATACTCCTAGTCGCAACAATGGTGCTTATGGCCACAAGTGACCACAAGCTAACCCATAAGCTAGTACCTACAGTAAGAACTGAATATCATAAAAATAAAGGACATGTGTGGAAAATAACTGATAAAGCCATGAGGTCAGAATACTGATAGTAAAATAAATTCACAAGTCTAATATTTGATAAAATATCAAAACACAATTAATAACACTGATAAACTGACCAACTATTTAACTAACTGTCTAAAGGTCAGAAAGCCTCTAAACTGACTGAGGAGTTGATAGGACAGGACCTAACTGAGTCCAACTAAATAAATGAATAGAAATGCAGAAATAAAAGAATAAACATAACATGTCATCAATAGATGAAGACTCACTACTGCTGCTATTGCTAAAGCACTGGAATGTATAAGTACGACTGGGAAATCAAGCGTCCGAACTGATGACATAAGACATCAAGCGCAAAGAAGAGTATGAGGTTAGTACTTTAAATATACTCGTATATGCGATGAGGACAGGATGAAATGAATAGGGTACTGTACATGCGAAATAAGGACTAACTGTATAACATGAGATAGCTGAACATGAATGCATGGAAACTGAAATGTCTTAGAATGCATGACCAAGAATTTATATATATACATTTTTAAAATAATCAGTATACTGAAATACTAAAAATCTGATAACAGAATGACTGGTAATCTATATGCTTTAGTAAAGAAAAAATGAACTGAATTTCAAATTGAATACTGGTCTAAGACTGTGGAAGGTATAATCTAACCGACATGCCCCAATCTGAGCTAATCGGGGTCCAACCTGTAACACTAGTTAGAAGGGTAAATGTACCGTGCCACGGGTACTAACACTGACTGTATGGATCTACTAAACTGGTGTACCGAAGGACTAAAGAGTCACCCTATACTATCAAGAAACTCATATGATATGTGTCAACCCTAAACTGGCAAGAAGACATCTCAAACCTACGCTGGCTACATAGTTCTATAACTCAGGGATTGCTACTAAGGGTCGAACTCTAAACTGGAAGAATGCCCTGTAATATCCCATACTTTTTCCTAGCTTGAAATCATCTCAAGAATTTTAAAAGCTTTTTTTGAAAAATGAATCACTTTTGTACACGTGGTATTTTAAAGATTTTTACTTTTTATCATGTGGAAAATTGAATTAGCTTTTCCAACGATACCAATTTTATCAAAATTCTACATCGGATGAGGAAGTTATGGCCATTTTACAAAGAGTAGTCTGAATCGCCCAGGTGCGACGGAGTGGGACGATGGACCATCGAGTTAGCAACGGACCGTCGCACCCCACCGTCACATTGAGGCAGTGAGTCCACTCTCTAGCTGAGTGCAATGGAGAGGTCCAACGGACCATCTAGCTAGCGACAGACCGTCGTACCCCACCATTACATCAAGGCAGTAAGTTCCAGTTCTGGTCCTAGCGCGATGGTCAGTCTGACGGACCATCGACCTAGTGATGGACCGTCGCATCCACCGTCGCATGTTCCATTCAGTTATTTTAAAGCCATTTTTAAAAGGGTATTTGAGTTTTTTTCCACCTGATTTAATCCCTAATTACACCTGACCATAACTCATTAGTTCATTTTTCTTCTACAATAACAAATTAGGGTTTCTCTAAGAAATCAATCCCCAAGAACAAGAAACCCTAGGTGTTTGATTCCAAGCAAAAAATTGAAGTTTTTCTCCACAAATTTACAAAAAACTCACATCCCAGGTATGCATAGTGTTCACTCATGGACTCTTTTTGTCAATGAAGCCCAAGAATCTCTTTTCAAAGTTCAAGTATATGGATTTTATGAATTTCATGTTGGGTTTGATTTTGTTCATGTTGATAATGACTAATTGAGTTCTAATCCATGTTTGGTGATAAATTTTATGTGGAATTGATTAGTATGGGTGTAGATTCATGTGAACCTATGATTAAACCCTTGAATGATAAATTAGAGTTGAATCATGATTCTTACTTGTTGTCCAATGTTGCCTACATATACTATGCTCACCATGTGTTTGATTAATTGCCTATGTAAATGAAAAGTGCCAAACTAGTATGATATTATGAAGTCCCCATTTATGCGCAAGCCTATGCATGACAAGTGATTGATGAAATGTCTTAGTCAATGAATTATGGAATTATGATGTTAATTATGTATTCAAGATAGTCATGCTTTGTCAGTTTCTTTCCATTGAGTCCTAGGGGTACTTGTACCCGACAATTTAGATGTATGCCTAGAGCCAATGTCATGTTTTCAAGATAATCTTAGTCAAGCCATGATCAATAAAATTCAGTCAGTCTCATGACTCAGTAAAACTCAATAATCTTAGTAATGTTCCGTCAGTCAACTGAACTCAGTAAACGCAGTCTAGTCAGTTTAGTTAGCCATGTTCAGTGTCCATTCAGATGGGAGTAGGAATTAGCACCGAGCAAACCCAAGGATGGGAACTCACCTGCTAGTTGAGGGTGTGATTCTTAGGAGCAATTCTTGCATTCTAAAACTATGTAGCCAGCGTAGGTTGAGACATCTTGCCTTCTAGTTGAGGGTAGATGGGGTGTCTTAACCTGCTGGTTGAGGGTTCCCACCATTCTCATTAGAGTAACCTTCTAGTTGAGTGTCACTTAGATGTTGTCCTTACTAGTGGTGTGATATCGACACCATTCTAGTCAGGGCATAGATTGGACCCCAGTTCAGCTATAATGCATCATTTGGGGTATGTCGGTTAGATAACTACCTCCCATAGTTTCAATATCAGAATCAGTACAAAAACTCAGATAGTTCTTCAGATGTCAGGACTGTCAGATACTGTTAACTCAGCTTCGTACGTAACTCAGATAGTTCCATTAGAATTAGGACTGTCAGATACAATCACTGATGTTATCAGTATTCAGCTTTAGTAATCATGTTATTACAGTATTAGTGTTAGTTATTAAAAATTCATACATGCATTCTCACATTCATATTAGTTAGTTAGCTACTATTGTTCATACATAAGAACCCCATGCGTTCAGCCTACCTCACATGCATACCAGTATATTCGATTGTACGGACGCATTTGCGCTATGGCATTTTATACCATAGGTTCAGAGACACGAGCTCCAGAGCATCAGTAGCATTCCAGTATCAGCAGTCAGAGTTAGAAGTGAGTCCTCATCGTTCAAGGACATAATCATTCCTTTATTATGTCATTAATTAATTTATTAGTTGGAGTTAGTTGGGGACATGTCCCATCAACTCCTTATTCAGACAGTTATATTTTTTTAGAGGCTTTCTAGGCTACAGTATGTTCAAATAGTTTATTTCAGTTTTTTTTAGGTATTTCATACCCCACCCTGATGTTATATTTTTTATCAGATGTTATTTCATAGTTTTGAACCTTATGGCCTTTTAGTTCATGTTTTTGCATTATACAGTATATAGGTACAAATATCAGTCATGGGTTAGATATTGGTCCTTCGGGGTCATGAGCATTGTGTAGAATTTAGGGTACCAGATTTTGGGCGTTATAGACTTGGTATCAGAGCCTAAGGTTCAATAGTGTCCTAGGAAGTCTGAAAGCCGCATCTAGTAGAGTTTTGTACATGGGTGTGTTGCGCGCCACATTTATGTGCAGGAGGCTATAAGATATTTTAGAAATAGTTTCCTTTCTTTCAGTATTTATGTCATTCCAACGAGCATAATCTCAAGTCAATTTCTCAATCTAATCCCTTTCTCCTTTTAATTTTAGAACATGTCTCCCAAGAGAAAAAACCAGCCTGCCCAAGAAGATCCCTTGGATGAACCCATTTCTTATTCAGAGTTTAGAGCTGCATTCACTACTCTTTCTCAGTCAGTTGCTGCTCAAAATGAACGATCAGCTGTCATTTCGGCCAACCCAGTGGCCAATTCAGCTGCAGCCAAAATTCGAGACTTCACCCAAATGAATCCTCCATCTTTTTTATGGTCTAAGGAAAATGATGATCCTCAGGAATTCATTGATCAGGTTTAGAAGGTTACTGACATTATGGGGGTGTTAACTATTGAGAGTGCTGAGCTAGCTGCATATCAGTTGTAGGATATTGCTCACACTTGTTAAAAGAAGTGGAAGTCAGAAAGGTTAGTTGATACAGGACCTATAAAGTGGGAGGAGTTTCTTACCACATTCTTAGAGAGGTTCTTTTCCCTAGAGCTGAGGGAAGATAAGGTGTAACATGAAGGTGAAAAAGCATTCTCTTAAGTTTACTCAATTAGCCAGATATTCCCCTCATGTGGTTGCAGAAAGCAGGGCCAAGATGAGTAAGTTTGTTTCTTTGGTGAATGATAGTGTGGTCAACGAGTGTAGGTCTACGATGTTGACTAGTGAAATGACTTTAGCCAGTCTTATGACTCATGCTCACTAGATAGAGAAGCAAAATATTAAGATGAAGTAGAAGCAGAATAAGAGAGCAAGGATAGGTAGTTTCAACTTTGCTCAACCCAAATCAGAAGGAGAAAACTGTTCTCAGTTTCATCCTAAGTCATCAGTTCCAGCTCTTTCTTTGGATAGCACTCTAGCTCCTAAGTTTAGGGATAGCAACAAAGATAGAGCACCATTCTCTAAGTCTTAGGGCAGTGTTAGCAGTGCCCACACCTATCCTCTTTGCCAGACTTATGGCAAGCACCACCATGGTACTTGCAGAGCTGGCAGTGATACTTGTTTTGGGTGTGGCAAGCTAGGTCACAGAGTTAGATATTATCTGCAGTCAGGTCCACAGGGTCAACCAACCCGTTCCTCAGCTCTGTCAAGTCGCCCAAATCAACAGGGCGACACCTTCAGTTCTACTAGTGGGCAACGCCCAAATAGACTTTATGCTCTCAGTCCTGGAAAGATCAGGAAAATTATCCTGATGTGGTTACTGGTACTTTACAGATCTTTCATGTGCATGTTTATGCTTTGCTAGATCCAGGTGCTTCCTTGTCTTTTATTACTCTCTATATAGCAGGCAATTTCGGAGTCCTTCACAAAATTCTAGCAGAGCCCTTTTTAGTCTCTACCCAAGTGGGTAAAACTATCATAGTCCGGTGGGAATAAAGGAACTGCTCGGTTATGATATTTTAGAAAATCACTTCAGCAGACTTAGTTGAATTAGATATGACTGATTTTGATGTCATTGTCTGTATAGACTGGCTTCATTCCTGCTATGCTATAATCGACTGCAGAAATAGAATAGTTTAGTTTCAGTTCCCGAACCATCCTTAAATGGAAGGGTAGTGTATCTGCTATCAGAGGTCAGCTTATTTCCTACCTTCGCACACGAAAAATGATATCTAAGGTATGTGTCTATCATCTTGTTCATGTTAAGGATTCTAGTTCCAAGACTCCCAGTCTTGAATTATTCCCAGTCGTGAATAAATATTCAGATGTCTTTCCTGAAGATCTTCTAGGAATTTCTCTCGAAAGGGAAATAAACTTCAACATTGATTTTCTTCCAGATACTCAGCCTATATCTATTCCGCCATATAAAATGACAACAACAAAACTCAGAGAATTGAAAGAGAAGTTGAAGAATCTCTTAGATAAGGGATTCATCAGACCTAGTGTGTCCCCATAGGGTGCATCAGTCTTATTCGTGCGCAAAAAAGATAGTTCTTTCAGAATGTGTATAGACTACCATCAAATTAACAAAGTCACTGTCAAGAACAAGTATCCTCTTCCCAGAATCAATGATTTGTTGGACCAACTTTAGTGTGCTAGCTATTTCTCTAAGATAGACCTCAGATCCAACTATCATCAGCAGAGAGTCAGAGAATGTGACATTCGAAAAATAGCTTTCCGTACTCGGTATGGTCACTTCGAGTTTAGTCATATCCTTTGATCTTAGCAATGCCCCAACAGCTTTCATGGACTTGATGAACCGTGTGTTCAAGCAGTACTTGGACATATTTATCATAGTTTTCATAGATGATATTCTGGTCTATTCCCGCAGTGAGCGTAATCACGTAGACCACCTCAGAATAGTACTTTAGACTCTCAGAGATCATCAACTTTTTTGCCAAATTTAGTAAGTGTGAATTTTGGTAAAGGTCAGTAGCCTTCCTTGGTCATATCGTTATCGGTGATGGCATTAGAGTAGATCCTCACAAGATCAAAACAGTAAGAAACTGGCTTCGCGCTGTCTCTTCATCATATATTAGGAGTTTCTTGGGTTTGGCTGGCTATTACAAATGGTTTTTTGAGGGATTTTCATCTATTACATCCCTTATGTCTATATTGACTCAGAAGAAAGTCAAGTTTCAGTGGTCAGATCCTTACAAAAAGAGTTTTCAAAAGTTGAAGACTCGACTCACCTCAGCTCCAGTCATAGCTCTTCCAGATAGTTTAGATAGGTTCGTAGTGTATTGTGATGCATTCAAAGTAGGTTTGGGTTGTGTACTTATGCAATATGGTAAGGTCATAGCCTATGCCTCTAGACATCTTAAACCCCATGAGAAGAATTACCCTACTCATGATCTTGAGCTAGCAGCCATAGTTTTTGCCTTAAAGATTTGGAGGCATTATCTATATGGAGTTCATGTAGATGTGTTCACAGATCATAAGAGCCTTCAGTATATATTTTCTTAGAAATACCTCAATCTTCTTCAGAGAAGGTGGTTAGAGATCTTGAAAGATTATGACATGAGTGTCCTTTATCATCCAAGAAAGGCCAACGTAGTGGCCGACACTCTCAGTAGACTGTCTATGGGTAGTGTTACTCATGTTGAGGATAGTATGAAGAAGCTAGCTCAAGAAATCCATCATATTGCCAGACTAGGCATTCACTTAGTTGATTCAGAGGAGGGTGACATATGGGTTCAGAGTAGTTCAGAATAATCTCTAGTTTCTGAGGTGAAAGAAAAGCAAGATAGAGATCCCAGTTTAGTCAAGTTGAAATAGTCAGTCAAGAATTAGAAAGTAGAGGTTTTCTCCCAAGGGAGAGATGGTGTTCTGCGTTGTTAGGGTCGTCTGTATGTTCCTGGTGTAGATAACTTAACGCAACAAATTTTTTTAGAAGTGCATGGTGCGCTCTACTCTATTCATCCAGGGTCCATAAAGATGTACCACGACTTGAGGGAGATCTATTAGTGGAGTGGGATGAAGAGAGATGTTGTAGAGTTTGTGGATAAATGCTTTATATATCAGCAGGTTAAGATAGAGCATCAGAAGCCTAGTAGGTCCATGCAGGAGTTCAGTATTCCTACTTGGAAGTGGGAAGAAGTGAATATGGACTTCATGACAGGTTTGCCTCGTACCTGTCATCACTATGATTCAGTTTGGGTCATTATAGACAGGATGACCAAACAACTCATTTTCTTCCAGTTCATACCTCTTATTTAGCCGAGGATTATGGCAAACTCTACATCAAAGAGTTGGTCAGATTATACGGTGTTCCGTTATTATTATCTCAGACAGAGATAACCAGTTCACCTCTCATTTATGAAAAGTGTTCCAAAAGGGTCTAGGTACCCAAGTTCATATCAGTACAACCTTTCATCCTTAGAAATATGGTCAAGAAGAAAGGACCATTCAGACTCTAGAAGATATGATGTGAGCGTGCGCAATTGATTTCAAGGGTAGTTGGGATGATCACCTGCCTTTGATTGAGTTTGCATACAACAAAAACTATCATTCCAATATTCGAATGGATCTATTTGAAGCTCTTTATGGTAGGAGATAAAGATCTCCAATTAGTTGGTTCAAAGTTAGTGAAGCCTCAGTTATAGGGCCTGACTTAGTATTCGATGCCTTAGAGAAAGTTCAGTTGATTTGAGAAAGACTTCAGGCTACTCAGAGCCGACAAAAGTCTTATGCAGATGTTCGTAGAAAGGATTTCAAGTTTTAGATTTGTGACTATGTCTATCTAAATATATCTTCGATGAAAGGAGTGAAGAGGTTCAGAAAGAAGGGAAAACTCAGTCCCCGATATGTCGGTCCCTTTAAAATTCTCAGTCATTTTGGCAAGGTAGCTTATGAGCTCGAGTTTTCCTCAGATCTAGCCTCAGTTCATCCAGTCTTCCATGTCTCTTTGCTCAAGAAATACAAAGGTGATGCAACAGTTGTAGTCCCTATTCAAAGCATAGATGTTCAAAACAACCTTTCTTATAAAGAGAGTCCAGTCAAAATCCTAGACTATCAGACGCTTAGACTGAGGAACAAAGAAGTCCCTCTAGTCAAAGTCCTTTGGCGAAATCAGTCCGTTGAGGGAGCTACTTAGAAAGCAGAAGAAAACATGCATACCAAGTATCCTCACCTCTTTTCCGCCAACTCAGATCAAGCTCAAGGTAACAGTTCTCCTTAAGCTTACTCAGTTTCATGTCCAGTGTCATCAAACATGGTATTAAATACCATTGCATATTCAGCCTTCACTCTCAGCCTCATTCGAGGATGAGTGTTCTCAAGGAGGAGATATTGCAATACCCCATACTTTTTTCTAGCTTGAAATCGTCTCAAGAATGTTAGAAGCTTTCTTTGAAAGATGAATCCACTTTTTTACACGTGGTATTTTTAATATTTTCACTTTTTATCAAATGGGAAATTTAATGAGCTTTCCCAACGATACCAATTTCTTCAAAATTTGACATCGGATGAGGAAGTTATGGCTATTTTATAGAGAGTAGTCTGAATCACCGAGGTGCGACGGAGCGGGCTGACGGCCCGTCGAGCTACCGATAGACCGTCTCACCCTACCGTCTTATTGAGGAAGCGAGTCCACTCTCTGGCTGAGTGCGATGGAGAGATCTGACGGATCTTCGAGCTAGCAACGGACCATCGCATCAAGGTAGTAAGTTCCAATTCTGGTCCAAGTGCGATGGTCAGTCCGACGGACCGTCGACCCAGTGATGGACCATCGCATGTTCCATTCAGTTATTTTAAACCCATTTTTAAAAGAGTATTTGGGTTTTTTTCCACCTGATTTAATCCCTAATTACACCCGACCATAGCTCATTAGTTCATTATTCTTATACAACAACAAATTAGGGTTTCTCTAAGAAATCAATCCCCAAGAACAAGAAAACCTAGGTGCTTGATTCCAATAAAAAAATTCAAGTTTTCCTCCACAAATCTTCAAGAAATTCATAGCCCAGGTGTGCATAGTGTTCTTTCATGGACTCCTTTTCTCCATGAAGCCCAAGACAGCTCTTTTCAAAGTTCAAGTATATGGATTTTATGAATTTCATGTTGAGTTTGCTTTTGTTCATGTTGATAATGACTAATTGAGTTCTAATCCATGTTTGGTGATAAATTTTATATGGAATTGATTAGTATGGGTGTAGATTCATGTGAACCTATGATTAAACCCTTGAATGATGAAATTAGAGTTGAATCATGATGCTTACTTGTTGTCTAATGTTGCCTACATATACTATGCTCATCATGTGTTTGATTAATTGCCTATGTAAAGGAAAGTACCAAACTAGTATGATATTAAGAAATCCCCATTTATATACAAGACTATGCATGAAAAGTGTTTGATGAAATGTCTTAGTCAATGAATTATGGAATTATGATGTTAATTATGTATTCAAGATAGTCATGCTTTGTCAATTTCTTTCTATCGAGTCTTGGGGGTACTTGTACCCGACAATTTAACTGTATGCCTAGAGCCAATGTCATGTTTTCAAGATATTCTCAGTCAAGCCATGATCAGTAGAATTCAGTTAGTCTCTTGACTCAGGAAAACTCAATAACCTCAGTAAAATTCCGTCATTCAACAAAACTTAGTAAACTCAGTCCAATCAGTTTAGTTAGCCATGTTTAGTATCCATTCAGATTGGAGTAGGAATTAGTACCGAGCGAACCCAAGGATGGGCACTCACCTGCTAGTTGAGGGTGTAATTCTTAGGAGCAATCCTTGCATTCCAGAACTATGTAGCCAGCATAGGTTAAGACATCTTATCTACTAGTTAAGGGTAGATGAGGTGGCTTAACCTGCTAGTTGAGGGTTCCCTCCATTCTCATTAGAGTAACCTGCTAGTTAAGGGTCACTCACATATTATCCTTACCAGTGGCGCGGTATCGACACCCTTCCAATCAGGGAACAGATTGGACCCTAGTTCAGCTATAATACGTCATTTGGGGCATGTCAGTTAGATAACTACCTCCCACAGTTTCAGTATTAGTATCAATAAAAGAACTCAGATAGTTTTTCAGATGTCAGGACTGTTAGATACAGTCAACTCAGCTTAGTACAAAACTCATATAGTTCCATCAGAATTAGGACCGTCAGATACAGTCACTCATGTTATCAGTATTCATCTTCAGTAATCATGTTATTATGGTATCAGTGTCAGTTATTATGTATTTATGCATGCACTCTCACATTCATATTAGTTAGTTATCCAGTATTGTTCATGCATAAGAACCCCATGCATTCAGCCTTCCTCACATGCATAACAGTACATTCAATCATACTAACGCATTCACGCTATGAGTTAGTTGGGGAATGTCCTATCAACTCCTTATTCAGACAATCATGTTTTTTTAGAGGCTTTCTAGACTACAGTATGTTTAAATAATTTATTTCAGTTTTGTTTTGGGTATTTCATACCCCACCCAGATGTTATATTTTTATCAGATGTTATGTCATAGTTTTGAACCTTATGGACTTTCAATTCATGTTTTCGCATTATACAGTCTATTATACAATATATAGGTACAAATATCAATTATGGGTTAGCTTGTGGTCCTTCGAGGTCATGAGCACCGTGTAGCGTTCTGGGTACCAGATTTGGGGCATTACATGCCCCCATCCCTAGGTTCGCTCGGTGTTGAGTCCTATTTCTAACTAAATGCTACTATTTACTGGACTAAACTAAGCTTAACTGAGAAAAAAAATGATCATAACAACTAACTAAATGAAAGTGCTCATGGTTTATCTAAAATCATTCTAAAAATATGAAAAATATGTAAACAACTAGGTATCGGGTGTTAATAACACACCGGCACTGAATGGAAATAACAATGATGAAATATAAAGCTTTAAAATCAATGGTCGGGGATTATTTCTAAACACCTCACATTTAGGCATTTCATCAAACACATAAGAGTCATGAATTTAAGCATGGTAATAGGTAAAGCATGAAAAGATAACATGATTACAATACTGAAACAATGAATTAGGGATTTCAATATGAAAATTTAAATATTCAAACATGTAATGGCTCATCCCCTCGAAAACACTTGTAAACATAACTCAAAATCAGAATCAATAATATTTTTCATGGAGATAATTCAACTTGAACATGTAACAACTCATAATTTAAAACTAAAAAGGAATTCTTGGACTGCATGGGTGAAAAAGGCCCATCGATGAACATCACACATACCTCAACTATCGAATCCGTGATGATTTTATGGATTAGAAACTTGAATTCCTCGATAGCTTGAGAATGGATTAAGGTTTGTTCTTAAGAAACGAGAAGGATTTATTGAGAGAATTTGTGATTGAAAGAGAAAATAATGCTCTTTAGGGAACTAAATTTCATGTCATGGACTGATTGGGTGAAGGGAAAAGACCCAAATGCCCTTAAAATGCCGAAAAATAGAAGCTAGCCATGATGGAAGGCACAAAACAGGTTTTGGAGCGCCGGAATGGAGGTTGCGATGCATGCTAATCCTAATTCAGTCATTATTTTGGGCTTCCAAACATGCCCTTACGTTCGTCCAAAAATTCCAAAACTCACTCGAGATGTACTTTTAACATTCTCAATCATAAATCAACTCAAAAATCAAACTTCTAAGGAGGGAAGACCAAGAATAAGATCATGGAAGTTCAGGGGTCTTTGAAATGACTAAGCCCCCAACACTTAGCCAAATTTTCAAGTTTTGGACACCTTAACATGCAATTGAGAGATGAAATGAGATAAGAATGTTATGGGGTATTGCAATATCTATCCTTTGGGAACATTCATCCTCAAATAAGACAAATTAAGTTGAGAATACTTGGGAAACTAAAATTATATATTGAACATACACAACCGAAAACATGATTACATGGCTGATTCTAAAACATGGCACATGAACTGAATTGAATGTATGCAATGACATGAAATAAATTCCAAAGCTGAAACTAAGAATGAAAGAGAGTCAATTATAAGGAAAATTGTTACCTTGACATGAATCTGAGTTTGTGAAGAAAAGATGAGGGTACTTGGTTCGCATATTTGCTTCTGCTTCCCAAGTGGCTCCCTCAACAGACTAATTCCGCCAAAGGACTTTGACCAAGGGAACTTCTTTGTTACTTAGTCTATGAATCTGACGATCAAGAATCTCAACTGGGAGTTGTTCATAAGAAAGGCTATCCTAAACATCCATTCTTTCTAATGGAACAACAACAACTGAATCACCAATATATTTCTTCATTAGGAAAACATGAAACACTGGATGCATTGAGGCTAAATTTGTAGGCAATTCAAGTTCATAAGCCACTTTTCCAAAATGACTTAATATTCTAAGTAGGCCAACATATTGGGGACTGAGCTTTCCTTACTTGACAAATCTCTTCACTCCCTTCATGGTCGAGATTTTTAAATAGACTAACTCACCGATATCAAATTCAAGATCTCTCATTCTTACATCTGTGTAGGATTTCTAATGACATTGGGCTGTCTTTAGCCTCTCTCCCTAATCAACTAAACTTTTTCCATTTCATCAAACACAGAATATGGTCCTATTACTGTAGCCTCACCTTCTTCGAACTAACCGATAAAAGATTTACATCTTCTTCCATAAAGAGCATCAAATGGTGACATCTGAATGATGGAGTGGTAACTATTGTTATAGGCAAACTCGATCAAAGATAAGTGTTTATCCAAACTTTCTTTAAAGTCTGTAACACATGATATCAATATGTCCACTAGGTTTTGAATGGTTCTCTCTGCCTTACCATCTATTTGAGGATAAAAAGTTGTACTAAGATGAACTTAGGTACCAAAACCCTTCTGAAAAGCCTTCTAAAAGTGAGAGGTAAACTGAGTAAATCTATCTAAAATGATAGATAAGGGGACTCCATGCAACTTGACCAAATCTCTAAGGTAAATCTTGGCATAATCCTCCGTTGAATAAGAAGTGTGAACTGACAAGAAATGAGCTAATTTGGTCATTCTATCTACAATGACCCATGTAGAATCATGCTGACGATACGTACGAGGCAACCCTGTCACAAAATCCATGTTTACTACTTCCCACTTCCAAGTGGGAATGCTGAACTCCTGCAATGTACCACTAGTCTTCTGGTTCTTAACTTTATCCTGCTGATAAATAGAATACTTAGCCACAAACTCTGTAATTTCTTTCTTCATACTACTCCACCAATAGACTTCTTGCAGATCGCGATACATATTAGTGGCTCCTGGGTGAGTGGAATACTGTGCACTATGTGCTTTTGCTAAGATTCGCTGCCTCAAACCATCGACACATGGAATACACATCCTACCTTGACAACGCAACATACCATATTCCCCTTTTACCAACCTCTATCTTCTGATCTCTAACTAATTTCTTCAACTTAACCAAACTGGGATCCCTATCTTGCTTTTCTTTCACTTTGGCAACCAAAGAGGATTTCAAACCATTCTGGACCCATATACTACTTTTAGCCGAATCAACCAACCGAACACCTAATCTAGCCAACTGATGAACCTCTCTGACTAGCTGCTTGTTATCCTCCTCAACATGGGAAACACTACCCATAGACAATCTACTAGGGGAATCTGCCACTGCATTGGCCTTTCCCAGATGATTCAATATACTTATATCCTAATCTTTTAACAACTCAAGCCACTTTCTCTGACAAAGATTTAAATCTTTCTGTGAGAACACATATTGCAAAATTTAGTGATCCATGAATACATCCACATGAACCCCATAAAGATAATGTCTCCAAATTTTCAAACAAAAAACAACTGTTGCTAACTCAAGATGATGGGTAGGGTAGTTCTTCTCATAGGGTTTAAGCTATCTAGAGGTATAGGCTATGACCTTACCTCTCTGCATCAATACACAACCAAGATTGATTCTCAAGGCCTCACAATAAACTACAAACCTATCTGAACCATTTGGAAAAGTCAAAACTGGGGTTGAAGTGAGTCAACTCTTCAACTCCTGAAAACTTTACTCGTAAGAATCTAACCACTAAAAATTGACTTTATTCTGAGTTAATCAAGACATGGGGGACGCAATAAATGAAAACCCTTTAACAAATGATCTGTAATAGCTAGCCAAACCCAAGAAACTCCTAATATCTATTGAGAGATGGACTAGGTCAGTTTCTTACTGCTTCGGTATTTTGAGGGTTAACTCAAATGCCATTGATGGAAACAATATGACTAGGGAAAGCTACTGATCTTATCCAAAACTCGCACTTACTGAATTTGGCAAATAATTTATGGGATCTGAGAATCTATAATACAATTTTGAGATAGTCTGTATGATCATTTTCACTATGAGAATTGACAAGGATATCATTAATAAAGACTATGACGAACGTGTGCAAATACTACTTAAACACCCTGTTCATCAAGTCCATGAAAGTGACTGGGGCATTTGTTAGTACAAAAAACATAACTAGAAATTTGAAGTGACCATATCGAGTTCTTAAAGTTGTCTTTGGAATATCACATTCTCTGACTCTAAGCTGATGCTAGTCGAATATGAGGTATAACTTAGAGAAATAACTAGCACCCTGAAGTTGGTAGAAAAAGTCATCAATTTTGGGGAGTGGACACCTGTTCTTGATTGTAACTTTGTTCAACTGATGGTAATCGATGAATATTTTGACAGAACCATCTTTCTTATGCATTAACAGGACTGGAGCACCCTATGAGGAAACACTAGGTCTGATAAATCCCTTATCTAAAAGATCCTTCAACTATTCTTTCAACTTTTTGAGCTTAGATAGAGATATTCTATAGGTCATAATAGAGATAGGCTGGGTATCTGGAGGAAGATCTATTCCAAAGTCAATTTCTCTTTCAGGAGGAACTACGGGAAGATCTTTTTGGAAAACATATGGAAATTCCCTTATTACTCAGACTGGCTCAAGACTTGGAGTCTCAGAACTAGATTGTTTGACTCGAACAAGATGGTAAACACACCCGTTAGATATCATTTTTCTTTCCTTAAGATATGAAATAATCTGACCCCTAAGAACTGAAGTACTACCTCTCCATTCAATAATTGGTTCTTTGGGAAACTGAAACTAAAAGACTCTATTTCTATAACCAACTGCAGCATAACATGAGTGTAGCCAATCAATGCTGAGAATGACATCATAATTAGTCATCTCTAACTCCATAAAATTGAATAAGGTAACTCTCTGAGACACTTTAACCGGGAAGTTCCTATATACCCGCCTGGCTATAATGGAGCTGCCTACTAGAGTAGATACTGAGAAAGTTTCTGTTAAAGATTCGAGACTGTCACTGAAATTGACTGCTATATAGGGGGTTACAAAAAAAAGTAAATCTCCAGAATCTAACAAAAGATACACATGAAGATGAATGACCTATAATTTACCCATAACCACATCAGGAGAACTTTCCTAATCATATCGGGACTAGAGTCCATAAAGCCTATTCTGGCGCTGTCCACTGGTTGCAATGGAAGTTGGACCCTACTGAGTAGGGCGATCAATTAGAACTTAAGAACAACTATGCTGACTATGCTTACCCACCTGTGGTCATTCTCTGGCTCTATGGACTGGCTTGCCACATCCAAAACATTCATCACTGCCAACCTTACACACACCTTGATAGTTCCTAACACACTTCCCTCAGAGAGGATTAGTACGACCACTTTTCATACTACCCTGGGACTTGGAGTCTGGTGCCTTATCCTATATGTTATTCCAGAACTTTGGCACTGGCATACCATCTAAAGATAGAGCTGAGGCTGAAAATTTTGGATGGAACTGAGAACGGTTACCGCCTTCTGACCTCAGCTGAAAAAAATTAAAACTACCTATTCCGTCTATCTTATTCTCTCTTTCTTTCTCCTTAGTTCTGTTCCTCAATCTGTTGATCATGAACAATAAACCTAGATAGGTCCATCTCCTTAATAAACATAGTAGTCCTACAATCCTTGACCATACTATCAGCTACACTAGAAACAATTTTACTTATTCTAGACCTATTATCAGCCACCATCGAAGGAGCATACTGTAAGACCCCGCAAAGTTCCCCCGTAGTCTAAGCCTTAGAGAATGTCAAGTGAATTGTAATTCCAGCCCTAAGAGATTGAGAAGTGAATTCCCAAGTGATTAGTGTTTTAACCTTGTTGAATTTTACTAAAAACAACTTTCTATCGTATGGGAAATTAAATTATCTTTCCAACGATATCTATTTTACTAAAATTTGATATCGGAGTGAGAAGATATAGAATTTTCTAGAAAGTAGTGGAATTTCCCAGGTACGATGGAGAGGGCCGATAGATTGTCGAACTAGCGATGGATCATCTCCAAGACCGTCGCACTGAGGCAGAAGGCCAACTCACTAGCCAAGTGCGATAGAGAGGTCCGTTGGACAATCGAACTAGTGACAGACCATCGCACCCCACCATCGCAATCAAGACAGAAAGTGAGATTCTATCCCAGGTACGACGGCCAGGACCAACGAACCGTCGGGCCTCAGATGGACCATCGCATATTTCTTTAGGTATTTTTAAGTCATTTTAAAAAGGGTTTTTTGGTCTTTCCCACCCTTTTAACACCTTGATATGTTCAAAATGAAGCAGATGGCTTTATTCATCGTCCAATATAAGAGAGCTAGGGTTTCTCCCTCAAGAACAAATCCAAAACCCTTCTCCAAGAAATTCAAGAACTCACCATAAATTCTACAAATTGAGTTGAGAATAAAGTTCCCCAAGTCAAGGGTTGCAAGAACCCTCTCTCAAGAGTAAGAAGAAGAGTCTTATGTAAGTTTGTTCATCTAAGTTACAATCTAAGGTATGTGGGGTTTTGAACAAGGGTAATTCTTTCACCTTTGTGCCCAAATGCTTATTTTAAACCACAAGTTTTCTGCAATTTATGAGATTTTACATGAAATTGAATGAGGGTTTTTCACCAATTGTTATTGGTTGCAAGCTTTTGATGTTTCCCATGAATTGGAAGTCAAATAGCATGATTTTGCATATTTTCTTAAGAAATTAAAGCTGGGTTTATACCCTATGTTGTTACTCCTTGAGATTTAATAGTTTTAATGCTCTAGAAATTGAAGTACATGAGTATGTTGAGATTTTAAGACATAACTGCTGAGAATTCTAGATTTTTATATGCTGTATGAATCCATATGATATCTTGTATGCATTTTGATGAGTCTTAACTTGAGATTGAATTATGGGTCATTAAGCCCTACTTGAGATTTTAGTTTTTATGAACGTTTATGCCATAAGCACCCATTATATGAGTATTTTGAGATCATTGAGAAAGTTTTGACCTAATGGTCATAGTAGCTTTGAAATTCTCTTTACTAAATGAGATTACAAATTTTACAATTGGGTTCTTACTGAACCATGAGATTATTTTAAAAGTGGATTTCCAATAAGATAAGTGAGATAAACTAAAGGAAGTAGTATTTAGCACCAAATTGGGTAAGTCACTACGGTTTCTTACCCCAGAACTATGTACCACAGTAGGATTGAGATTTTGGGCTTGAGGCCGAGGTGAGTGGTATCGAGGCTAAGATAAGTGATAACTGAGTTGAGGTTATACTCCCTGGCAAGAGTATAACGCCTCTACCCAACGTGAGGCTTCTTCCTTAGGAGGACAATACATTGGACTCCATGCAGCTCACATGGTTTATGTCGGTTAAGAGAACCTCCCTTGAGATGAGATATTCCTAAAATAAATAAACAACTTTTGAGTATTTTCCAAAGAAGAAAGTAGTTTTCTCTACTAGTAAGAGTTGATCATCAGTTTTTGAACCAAAGTTATATAATTCCGAGTTCCAAGTGTTTTAAGAGTCTAAAAGAGTTCTAAGTTCTTGAGCATTAAAGAAGTTTTACTCTCCATGAGATATATGCATGAGTTGAAAGTATTGTTTAAAGTTTCCTTCATCCTATGAGTAATGAGAATAAGAGGAGAGTACAAATTTTAAAGCTAAAGTATAATGACTCATGAGATTTGTGTTACACACTTTATTCTACATGATTTATGAGCTTTACATTTTAAACTTATTCAAGCTATGTGAGTCATTCCTAATTGCATGCATGATTTAATTAATAAGTATTGACATTGTTTTATGTAAATACATACACCCCCATATACTCAGTACATTCCCAAGTGCTGATCTACATATACGTCTATATGCTGCACTGTCTTATAATATAGGTTCAGGTGCACAGTCCCAGCCTCGTCAGTGATTTTTGAGTACCTTTATCTACATCTCTATAGTGGTGACTCCTCATGGTTCAAGGACCTATCTTCAGATATCTCAGTACTTTAGTAGACATGTTATTGCTTTCAGTTCAGTCTGAGTTAGTTGGTGTAACAGCCCGAATCTGGTACTTGGAACGCTACACGATGCTCATGACCTCGAAGGACCTCTAACAAACCCATGACTGATATTTGTACCTGTTCACTACATAATATAACATAATAATACGTAAACATACACTGAAAGGTGATGATAGGCGAATTTACACGCCTATAGCACTATATTTTGCCCATATTTTAGCCTAGTTTTGAGAACAAATTATATATTTTATGCACTTTTAGTCCTTTTTCCTGTAAGTGAGCTAACGAACATGATTAGCAAAGTTTCAGGTATAAATGATGCAGAATTCAACATTTTATGGATAACTTGACGCCAAAGAAAGCTTCACGAAAGGAGAAAAGCCAATCTTGGACGCCAAGGACTAAAAATGGCGCATGGAAAATCTGTCCCGGGCTAAAACAACATTTCTGAAGACATTGGGGACTAGCAGTAATTTAGTAGGATTAGTATAATGATACATTAACCTAGTACAATTGGGTTAAGTATTTTATTAGCTTATTAGGATTAGGATAATGATACATTAACCTAGTATAATTGGGTTAAGTATTTTATTAGCTTAGTAGAATTAGGATATGGGTATTATAAATACCCTATCTTGCTAGAGATTTTGAAGAGGGAGGGGGAATGAATTCTATTACTCTACAACTCTTCTTCTAATTCTCCCATTAATTCTATTTTTCTTCTACTCATCTATTCAATTCTTAAATTCTGCAACAAGAGAAACGTTACCTTGCTAAGGAATTCATGCCTAAACGTCTACCACACCATTATAAACGTGAAATCTTAATTGTGGTATAACAACAATGTCAATTGTGATTTCCTTTGCACTCATGGATAACTAAACTTCTCTTTTGGGGTTATGGAAGCCAAATGAGATACTATCTATTGCTATGAGTTTGTGAGTTCGTGACACGTATGCTGCTTATATCATTATTCTCTTCATCTTAATCTAAATTCTTTGTGGTTGCAAACGTAAGAATACACCAGTATAACATTTAACTTGTTCAAAAGAAAGGTTATCTATCTGGAAAAGAGATAATGTCAAGGTAGTAGGGTCCCATCCCCTATTAAAAAGTTAGTGCCGTAACTGGATTAACCTCTTGGAGAATTCGTACCATTACACACGCTTTAAGCTCGAAAGAGTTAAAGTGAAATAATCCTCGAATAGGTCGAAAGACGCCTGGATTTTCCATTGAATACAATTCTCTATAAGCACATGCATGTCTGAATTCCGCACACTCATAGCCAATAGAGACGTATAACTCAGAAGGTGGACATAACCCCAACTCCTCAATTCTCATTGTTTACATATTACAAAACATTCATTTTTTTACTTTGCTATTTTCTGCTTTACTCTCTTATTTTGGTTACATTACTTTCACAATACAATTCCCCCCTTTTTACGAGACTTGCACTAAAAGTCTAGTAATCGTTGCTTACTTGTTAACCAAGCTATTCCCTGAGGGATCAATACCCAACCCAGGTTGGGTTCTATATTTGACAACCGACCGCTTTACACTCCTACGAGAGCTGTAGATTGAGCGTTATCAAAAGGCCATAAGGTTCAATACTGAACATAAACTGAATAATATGACATCTGTGTGGGGTAATAGAACTCCCAAAACAAAATAGAAAATACTGAATTCTTAACCATAATAGTCTAGAAAGCCTATAAACATGACTAAAACTATCTGAGTGAATAAGGAGTTGATGGGACATGTCCCCAACTAACTTCAACTAATAAAGTAATTAATGAGATAATAGCTAAATAATTATGTCCCTAAAGGATGAGGACTCACTTCTAACTCTGACTGCTGAGACTGAAATCTACTACTGCTCTGGAGGTCGTGTTTCTAAACCTATGGTATGAAAACACTATAGCATGAATGTGTCAGGATGATTGAATATACTGGTATGCATGTGAGGTAGGCTAAATACATGGGTTTCGTATGCATGAACAATAATAAATATAGCTGACTAACTATCATGAATATGAGAATACATGTATGAAACATAATAACTGACACTAATACCGTGAATACATAATAACTGATATAACTGATAACATGAGTGACTGTAGCTGGCAGTCCTGAATTTGAAGGAACTATCTGAGTTTCGTACTAAACTGAGTTGACTGTATCTGACAGTCCTGAAATCTGAAGAACTATCTGATTTCTTTTACTAAGACTGATATTGAAACTATGGGAAGTAGTTAGTTAACCGATATGCCCCTAATGTGCTATTATGGCTGTATTGGGGTCTAATATGTAACCCTAATTGGAAGGGTTTCAATACCACTCCACTGGTAAGGACAAGCTGTGAGGACCCTATACTGGCAGGTACTCAAAATGAGAATGGTGGGAACCCTAAAGTGACAGGTTAAGCCACCTCATTAGCCCTAGACTGATAGGTTAGATGTCTTAACCTACGCTAGCTACGTAGTTCTAAAACATAAGGATTGCTTATAAGAATCACACCTTAAGCTAGCAGGTGAGTTCCCATCCTTGGGTTTGCTCGGTGCTAATTTCTACTCCCACCTGAATAAACACTGAACATGATTTATTGAGCTAAACATGGACCGAATTACTGAATTCCGTTGACTGACGAAACACTACTATATCTGACAACTGACTAAGTACATGAGCTCATGGAGATTTCTTGAGTCATAAGACTTCTGAAGTCTAAGAATTCATAGCTTGAATGAGAGTATTGTAAAAACATGACATGGCTGTAGACACACAACTAATGTTTCGGGTACAAGTACCCCTAGGACTCTATAAAAGGAAACTGACCAAGCATATCTTACATGAACATATAACAAACATCATAATCTAGAATACATTTATAAAAGCATTTCATCAAACATGTGATAGGCATAAATTTGTACATACATGGGGATTTCATGATATAATGCTAATTAGGCACTTTTCCTTCTTCTAGGCATTTAATCAAACATATTGTAGGCATTGTCTATGTAAAAAACATTGTACAACAATTAAACATCATGATTCAATTCTAATTTCATCATTCAAGGGTTTAGTAATAAGGTTGCATGAATCTATGTTTATAATAATTAAACCCACATAGAAATTATCACTCAACCTGGAGTAGAATTCAATTTCTCATTTATCAAAATGAACAAGAATAGAAAAATCATGAAATCATAAAGAAAATCCATAACCTGAATTTAGAAAAGGGATTCTTGGGCTCCATGGACAAAAAGAGTCCATGAATGAACACTATGCATACCTTAGTTCGTGATTTAGTGAAGATTGATGGTGAAACCTTCTTGAATTTGAATCCCCAATAGAAACCCTAGCTTGTTCTGGAGAGAAACTAGTATATTTTGGGTGAAAAGTGCCTGAATCACGTGTTAAAGGGATTAAATAGGGGTAGGAAATTGACCCTTTTAACCCTGGATGTGTCATTCAATCTCAGTAGAATTTTTCTGAATTGGACCCCTAGCGCGATGCGGTGCTATCGCGCCGTGTTACTGGATTTTAACAAATGGGAAATTGAGGAATGGCGCGATGTGGTACCATCATGTTGCCCCTTCCTTTATGACCTAGAACTTTGGGGCGTCGCGGGGGAAATCGCACTGAGACAATGGAAAAGGAAAATTTCCATTTTAGCTCGTGGCGCGGTGCGCCACTGACCAATATGGTGTTGTTTTATGATGGGAACTTGAAATAGTCATAACTTCTTACCCGGTTATCAGATTTGGGCGAATATTATATCGATGGAAAGCTTATTGAATTTCCCATATAAAAATAGTGAAAATCTTGAACATTCCTCATGGAATAATCATCATTCAATTTAGAAGCTAATACTAGGCATTCTTGAGATAAAATTAGCTAGGAAACAAATATGGGGTATTATTGTTGGGGACCTGTTCCAACGACTCTCTAGTTCATGGATTAGTAGAGGCTTTGTTAGACTAGTTATCATATTGTTGTTATGTTGAGATTTCCAGTATAGTGGTCATTTGGGCCGAGTATTATCTTTGTATTTCCTTTCATTTGATATGACAATGCCAGTGTTTTGTTTATTCCATCTTGAAATGAGTCATTATATGTAGTGATAGGCTCAAATGTTAGCTTGGGGCTACTTGTAGCCTTAAACACCGTGTGACATCTCAGGAGGTAATTTTGGGTCATTACAAACTTGATATCAGAGCCTAAGATTTAAGGAGTCCTAGGGAGTTTGACAAGCTTTGTTGAGTAGAGTCTTGATGATCATCGGTGTGTAGAACACCACATCTATGAGCAAGAGCCTATAAGATATTTTAGGAAAAAATTGTTTCTTTCTTTCAGATTCTATCATGCCTACAGTTGTCCCTCTCATCTAATAATGCATGCTCTTCTATTTCATAAAATGCCTCCCCGAAGAGCAAACACCCGTAGAAATGATAATGAGCAACCCTAGCCTGTTGATCCCTTGAATGAGACTATGTATCATGCTGAGTTTTGGGCGACCTTTTAGGCATTAGCCCAAGCAGTCACCACTAATGTTTAGGAAAATAACCAGGCCGTAGTTGCAAATCAACAAGGAGGTAATTTAACTGCTGTTAGGATTCGTGATTTCATGTGGATGAATCCGCCAGAGTTTTATGGGTCTAAGACTAGCGAGGACCCATAGTTATACCTTGAGGAGCTGAGAAAGATCACACAGGTGATGCATATTTCTGAGGAAGAAAGTGTTGAGCTGGCATCTTACAGGTTGAAAGACATTGCTTATGACTGGGATGTAGCATGGAAGAAGGGTAGAGGTGAGGGTGTTGCTTCTGTGACTTGGCAAATATTCCAAGATCCATTCTTGGACAAGTTCTTTTCGCTTGAGATGAGGGAATTGAAGATTGAGGAGTTTATGAACTTAAGGAAGGGCTCCATGACTGTTAAGGAGTACTACTTGAAGTTCAACCAGTTACCCAAGTATGCTTCTGATTTGATTTCTGACACCCAAGATAGCATGAGTAAGTTCGTGATAGGTGTTTCTGGTTTAGTACTGAAAGAGTGTAGGACTGCAATTCTGAATAGGGATATGGATTTGTCTAGGTTAATGAATCATGCACAATAGATAGAGGAGAATAAGATAAGGGAGAGAGATAAAGTAAGGGGTAACAAGAAGGCTAGATCTGAGCAGCATAAGTATAGTCAGGCTAGGTCCCATGGAGGGAACCTCCCACAGTTCCAGAGTTATTCATCTATGACAGTGCCTTCATCAGCTAGTTCTTCCACTCTTAGAGGCAGGTGGGAGCAACGGAACAGGTCTTTTATGTCTAGATCGTAGAATAGTGTAAGTAATAGACCCTTCTATCCTCCTTGTGCTAAGTATGGTTGGGATTATCCCGGTGAGTATTTAGAAGATCTGAGGAGTTATTTTGGTTGTGGAAATCTAGGCCATAGACTTAGAGATTATTCGCATTCTAGGTAGAGAAACAAAGATGCCCGACCTCAGGAACAGACTACTAGTGCACCAGCTCCTGTAGCCCATTTTACCCCTACTAAAGGCATTTTATCTAGCATTGCTGGCGGTCAGCGCCAGGATAGATTCTATGCCTTACTCTTCTATCAAGAGCAGGAGGATTCTCCCAATATTGTTACTGGTATGCTTCGTGTCTTTTGCTTTGATGTTTATATGTTTTTGGACCCCGGGTTAAGTTTTTCTTATGTGACCCCATTAGTCGCTGTGAATTTTTAAATGAGTCCCGAAAGGATTCCTGATCCTTTCCTAGTTTCTACTCCAGTAGGGGAGTCAGTTGTTGCTAAGCAAGTGTATAGAAATTGTCTTGTTACTATTCTTCATAGGTTTATATTTACTGATTTGATAGAGTTAAACATGGTGGATTTTGACCTTATTGTGGGTATGAATTGGCTTCATTCTTGTTATGCATCTATAGACTATCGTACCCGTGTAGTCAAGTTTTAGTTCCCTAATGAACTAGTTTTTGAGTGGTCTGAGAGGTCGGTATCTCCCAAGAGTTATTTTATCACCTATCTCAAAGCTAAAAAGCTAATATCCAAAGGTTGTATCTACACCTAGTTAGAGTCAAAGACACTAAGTCCGAGGCTCTAACTATTTAGTTAGTTGACATTGTTAATGAGTTTCCTGATATTTTTCCAAAAGATCTCCTAGGGGTACCTCCCGATAGAAAGATAGAATTCAGGATTGACCTTCTTTCCGATACTCAGTCTATTTTTATTCTGCCATACCGTATGGAACCTGCAGATCTTAAGGAGTTAAAAGATTAACTCAAAGATCTTTTATATAAAGATTTTATAAGGCCCAGTGTCTCTTCTTGGGGTGCACCTGTTCTATTCATGCAAAAGAAAGATGGTTCATTGCGTATGTACATTGACTATCGTCAGCTTAATAAGGTCATAGTTAAAAATAAGTATCCTCTTCCGAGAATTAATGAACTGTTTAATCAGTTGCAAGGTGCGAGTTATTTCTCCAAGATAGACCTTAGATCCGGCTATCATCAACTTAAAGTGAGGGAATGTGATATTCCAAAGACAACCTTCTGAACCCGTTATGGTCACTTTGAGTTTCTAGTCATGTCTTTCGGGCTAACCAATGCCCCAACAACCTTTATGGACCTCATGAATTGAGTGTTCAAGCTATATCTTGATATGTTTGTCATAGTGTTCATAGATAATATTCTTGTTTACTCCTGTACTAAGAATGACCATGCAAATCATCTTAGAATTATCTGCAAACTCTTAGAGATCACCAGTTGTTCTCCAAATTCAATAAGTGTGAATTTTGGCTAAGGTCAGTAGCCTTTCTGGGTCATATTGCTTCAGCCGAAGGCATTAGAGTTGATCCCAAAAAGACAGAATCTGTAAGAAATTATCCTAGACCTATTTCTCCATCTGACATTAGGAGTTTCTTGGGTCTAGATGGCTATTACCCTATTTTGTTAAAGGTTTCTCTTCTATTGCGTCTCCCATGACCCGGTTGACCAAAAAGAAAGTTAAGTTCCAGTGGTCAGATTCCTGTGAGAAGAGTTTTCAGGAGTTGAAGACTTGACTTACTTCAGCCCCTGTGTTGACTTTGCCTGATGGTACAGATGGTTTTGTGGTGTATTGTGATGCCTCTAGAGTTTGTTTGGGTTATGTATTGATTTACAGAGGTAAGGTTATAGCTTATGCCTCTAGATTGTTGAAGTCACATGAAAAGAACTACCCAACCCATGATCTTGAATTAGCTGTCGTGGTCTTTGCTTTGAAAATCTACAGACATTATCTTTATAGTGTTCATGTTGATGTGTTTACTTATCATAAAAGTCTGCAATATGTGTTTACCCAGAAGGAGTTGAATCTTAGGCAGAGAAGGTGGTTAGAGTTGTTAAAAGACTACGATATGAGTGTGTTTTATCACCCAGACAAGGCCAATGTAGTGGAAGATGCCCTTAGCAGATTGTCTATGGGTAGTGTTTCTCATGTAGAGGAAGGTAAGAAAAAGTTAGCTCGTGATGTGTATCGACTGGATAGATTGGGTGTTAGGTTGCTTGATTCAGCCGAGGGGAGTACTTTGGTGCAAATTAGTTCCAAATCCTCTTTAGTTTCATAAGTAAAGGAGATGCAAGACAAAGATCCTAGTTTGGTCAGACTAAAGCAGTCAGTTAAGGACCAAAAGGTAGAGGATTTCTCCTAAGGGGAAGATGGCGTGTTGATATTTCAGGGTAGATTGTGTGTTCCGTGTGTTGATGATCTGAGGCAGAGGATTATGGATGAAGCGCATGGCGCATGGTATTCTATTCATCTCGGCACTACCAAGATGTACCGCGACTTGCGGGAAATCTATTGGTGGAATGGTATGTATAAGGATATAGCTGAGTTTGTAGCAAAGTGTGCAACATGCCAATAGGTTAAGGTAGAGCACCGAAGACCTGGTAGTGTGATGCAAGAGTTTGGTATACCCACTTGGAAGTGGTGAATATGGACTTCGTGGTTGGTTTACCTCTTTTGTGTCATCATCATGATTCTATTTGGGTTGTTGTAGATAGGCTGACTAAGTCCGCGTATTTCTTGTCCGTGCATTCATCTTATACAGCTGAGGATTATGCTAGGTTGTATATTCGGGAGTTAGTCAAGTTGCATGGAGTCCCCATGTCTATTATTTTGGATAGGGGTACATAATTTGCTTCTCAGTTTTAGAGGGTGTTTAAGCAGGGTCTTGGTACCCAAATTCATTTGAGCTCCGCTTTTCACCCAAAGACAAATGGTCTGGTAGAGAGGACCATTCAGACTCTAGAAGATATGTTCAGGGCATGTGCTCTTGATTTCAAAGGTAGTTGGGATGAGCATTTGCCATTGATAGAGTTTGCTTATAACAATAGTTTCCATGCTAGCATTGAGATGGTACCGTTTGAGGCTTTGTATGGTAGAAGATGTAGATCACCCATAAGTTGGTTTGAAGTAGGTGAAGCTACTTAGGTTGGACTAGATTCAGTATTTGAGGCTATGGATAAGGTGAAGCTGATAGAGAAAGGTTAAAGACAGCTCAGAGTCGTCAAAAGTCATATGCCAATGTGAGGAAAGATCTTGAGTTTGAGGTGGGTGATTTGGTGTACTTGAAGGTTTCACCCACAAAAGAGGTGAAAAGGTTTGGTAAAAAGGGGAAGCTTAGTCTCCGTCATATTGGCCCGTATAGAGTCTTGAACCATATTGGAAAAGTATCCTATGAAGTTGAGTTTCCCGCAGAGTTGCCAGCTGTTCACCCTATTTTTCATGTCTCCATGCTTAAAAAACATATTAGTGATTTCGTTGTAATAGATCCTTCAGAGAGTGCTGATATTCATAATAGTTTTTCGTTCGATGAGATTCCTATTGAGATTCTAGACTTTCAGATCCGTAGACTGAGGAACAAAGAGGTTCCCTTGGTCAAAGTTTTTCGGCGGAACCAGTCATTTGAGGGCGCTACTTGGGAGGCAGAAGTTGACATGCGAGCCAAGTACCCGCACCTCTTCTCCGCGAGTTTAGATCAAGCCGAAGGTATTATTCTTCCTTAATTCATCCCTTCTAATCTAAATTTTATGTATGTATCTATTCTTGCATGAGTTTTTGCAATTTCCGAAGTATTCAAGAGTTTAGAAAGATTTTGAGCCCGTTTAGCAAATTGCTTTAGTTATATGTACTTAGTGTTTCCTGTATTCCTAGTCTAACTAGCGATATTCGAGGATGAATGTTCCCAAGGGGGAGATATTGTAAGACCCGCAAAGTTCCCCCATAGTCTGAACCTTAGAGAGTGTCAAGTGAAGTGTAATTCCGACCCTAAAAGATTAATAAGTGACTTCCCAAGTGATTAGTGTTTTAAACATGTTGAATTTTCCTAAAAATTACTTTTTATCATGTTGGAAATTGAATTATATTTCAAATGATATCCATTTTTCTAAAATCTGATATCAGAGTGAGAAGATATAGCCTTTTTCCATAAAGCAGTGGAATCGTCTAGGTGCGACGGTGAGGGCCGACGGACCGTCGCCAGACTATCACACTGATGCAAAAGGTTGACTCATTGGCCAAGTACGATGGAGAGATCTGACAAACCATCAGACAAGTGATAGACCGTCGCTCCCCACCATCGCAATCAAGAGAAAAAGTGAGATTCTGGCCCAGGTACGACGGCCAGGACCGATGGACCCTCGGACCTCTGACGGACCATCGCACCCCGCGTCGCATATGCCATTTGGTATTTTTAAGTCATTTTAAAAAGGGTTTTTTGGTCTTTCCCACCCTTTTAACACCTTGATATGTTCAAAATGAAGCAGATGGCTTTATTCATAGTCCAATATAAGAGAGCTAGGGTTTCTCCCTCAAGAACAAATCCAAAACCCTTCTCCAAGAAATTCAAGAACTCACCATAAATTCTACAAATTGAGTTGAGAATAAAGTTCCCCAAGTCAAGGGTTGCAAGAACCCTCTCTCAAGACTAAGAAAAAGAGTCTTATGTAAGTTTGTTCATCTAAGTTACAATCTAAGGTATGTGGGGTTTTGAACAAGGGTAATCCTTTCACCCTTGTGCCCAAATGCTTATTTTAAACTACAAGTTTTCTGCAATTTATGAGATTTTACATGAAATTGAATGAGGGGTTTTCACCCATTGTTATTGGTTACAAACTTTTGATGTTTCCCATGAATTAAAAGTCAAATAGCATGATTTTGCATATTTTCTTAAGAAATTAAAGCTGGGTTTATACCCTATGTTGTTACTCCTTGAGATTTTAATAGTTTCAATGCTCTAGAAATTAAAGTACATGAGTATGTTGAGATTTTAAGACATAACTGCTGAGAATTCCAGATTTTTATATGTTTTATGAATCCATATGATATCTTGTATGCATTTTGATGAGTCTTAACTTGAGATTGAATTATGGGTCATTAAGCCCTACTTGAGATTTCTGTTTTTATGAACTTTTGTGCTATAAGCACCCATGATATGAGTATTTTCAGATCATTGAGAAAGTTTTGACCTAATGGTCATAGTAGCTTTGAAATTCTCTTTACTAAATGAGATTACAAATTTTACAATTGGGTTCTTACTGAACCATGAGATTATTTTAAAAGTGGATTTCCAATAAGATAAGTGAGATAAACTAAAGGAAGTAGTATTTAGCACCAAATTGGGTATGTCACTACGGTTTCTTACCCCAGAACTATGTACCACAGTAGGATTGAGATTTTGGGCTTGAGGCCGAGGTGAGTGGTATCGAGGCTAAGATAAGTGATAACTGAGTTGAGGTTATACTCTCTGGCAAGAGTATAACGCCTCTACCCAACGTGAGGCTTCTTCCATAGGAGGACAAGACGTTGGACTCTATGTAGCTCATATGGTTTATGTTGGTTAAGAGAACCTCCCTTGATATAAGATATTTCCTAAAGTAAATAAACAACTTTTGAGTATTTTCCAAAGAAGAAAGTATTTTTTTCTACTAGTAAGAGTTGATCATAAGTTTTTGAACCAAAGTTATATAATTTCGAGTTCCAAGTGTTTTGAGTCTAAATGAGTTCTAAGTTCTTGAGCATTAAAGAAGTTTTACTCTCCATGAGATATACACATGAGTTGAAAGTATTGTTTAAAGTTTCCTTCAGCCTATGAGTAATGAGAATAAGAGGAGAGTACAAATTTTAAAGATAAAGTATAATGACTCACGAGATTTGTGCTACACACTTTATTCTACATGATTTATGAGATTAACATTTTAAACTTATTCAAGCTATGCGAGTCATTCCTAATTACATGCATGGTTTGATTAAATAGTATTGGCATTGTTTTATGTAAATGCATACACCCCCATATACTCAGTACATTCCTATGTTCTGATCTATATATATGTCTATGTGCTCCATTGTCTTATAATGCAGGTTCAGGTGCTCAGTCCTAGCCACTTCAGTAATTTCCGATTACCATTGTTTACATCTCTAAAGTGGTGAGTCCTCATGGTACGATGACCTATCTTCAGACATATCAGGACTTTAGTAGATAAGTTATTTCTTTTAGTTCAGTGTGAGTCAGTTAGGGACCTGTACCAATGGCTCTCTCGTTCATGGAGTAGTAGAGGCTTTGTCAGACTAGTTATCAGATTGTTGTTCTGTTTAGATTTCCAGTATTGTGGTCGTTTGGGCCGAGTATTATCTTCGTATTTCCTTTTATTTGATATGACAGTATCAGTGTTTTGTTTATTCCATCTTGAAATGAGTCATAATATGTAGTGACAGGCTCAAAGGGTTAGCTTGGCGCTACTTGTACCCTTAAGCACCGTGTGACGTCCCGGGAGGTGATTTCGGGTTGTTACACATACCTCAACAACTGAGTAAATTTAAGTGAGTATTCCTTCACACTCATATTACCCTGCTTCAAATTAATGAACTCCACCACCTTAGCTTCCCTCAACTCTAACAGAAATAATCTGTCTAAGAAGGCCGTAGCAAACTCCTCCTACCTAACAGGCCCTACCTCAATACCCCTATCCTCCTTCCTCTACTTATACCAAGTATGAGCTATATCCTGCAACTGATATGAATCCAAGTCTGCACCCTCACTCAAAATGACACCCATAATATCCGTCAATTTCTAAACCCTATCAAGAAACTCCTGTAGATCCTCCTTAGACATGGATCCCCCAAACAAGGAAGGGTTCATTGAGGTGAAGTCCCGGATCCTAGCTGCAGCTATACTGGCAATTATTAGCTGGGGAAACAATATGTTGGTTATTTTGAGCAGCTACTGAGTGAGATAAATTAGTGAAAGTAGCTATGAATTTGGAATAAAAGACATGCTCTTTCAGGGGATATACTTTAACAAGAGGAGGTGTGAGTTGATTTACGTTCCTTCTTCCATTGTTTCTTTAGGGAGGCATTGTCTGAAAATGGGATGAAGTATAAGTTATAAAGAGATTTTAAATAGATATCATGCTTATTCGCATGACATGAATACTAAAAAAAGGAAATCTTTTCGTAAAATGTCTTGTAGCCTCTTGTCCATAAGTGAGGTGTGCTTCACGCCAATGCACAAGACTCTACTCAACGCAGCTTTCAGACTCCCTAGGACACTTCAAAACATTAGGCTCTGATACCAAGTTTTGTCACAACCCGAGGCTACCCCTAGTCACAAAAACAGTGCTTATGGTCACTAGTGACCACAAGCTAAACCATGAGCTAGTACCTACTTTGAGCACTGAATATCGTAGTAATAAAGTATATTTGCGAAAAATAACTGATAATTCCTTGAGATCAGAATACTAAAAAAATGATAAATTCAAAAGTCTATAACATCTAATAAAACACTAAAACATAACTGATAAGACTGATAAACTGATCAACTGTCTAACTAACTATCTAAATATCTAAAAGCCTCTAAACTGACTGAAGAGTTGATGGGACAAGCCCCAACTGAATCCAACTAACTAACTGAATGGAAATACAAAAATAACTAAATAAATATAATAGGTCCTTGATAGATGAGGACTCACTACTGCTGCTTCTGAAGTGATAGACAGTCTAAATACGATCGGGAAACTAAGCGTCCGAACCTATGATATAAAACATCATATCACAAAGAAGAGTATGCAGTTAGTACTTTGAATGTACTGGTATATACGATGAGGATAGGTTGAAATAAATTAGGTACTATATATGAAAAATAAGGACTAACTATATAGAATGAGATAACTAAACATGAATACATGAAAACTGAAATGTCTGAGAATGCAAGACCAAGAATATATCTATGTACATTTCTGAAATAATCTGTATACTGAAATACTGAAAATCTAATAACTAAATGACGGATCATCTGTATGCTTTGGTCAAGCAAACTTGAACTGAATTCTGGACTGAATACTTCACTGAGACTATGGGTGGTATCAACTAACTGACATTCCCCAATCTGAGCTAATCGGGGCCCAACTTGTAACCCCAGTTGGAAGGGTGTTAATATCGTTCCATGGGTACTAACACTGCTGTGTGGATCCACTAAACTGGTGTCTCAAAGGACTAAAGAGTCACCCTATACTGGCAAGAAACTCATGTGATATGTGTCAACCCTAAACTGGAAAGAAGATATCTCAAACCTACATTGGCTATGTAGTTTTGTAACTCAGGGATTGCTACTAAGGGTCGAACCCTAAATTGGCAGAAATGCCCCTATCCTTGGGTTCACTTGGTACTAAATCCTACTCCCAACTAAATTACACTATTTACTGGATTAAACTAAGCTTAACTGTGCAAATAACTATTCATAACCCACCAACACTGAATGGAAATAACAATGATGACATATAAATCCTTAAAATCCATGGTTTGGGATTATTACTCAAAATCCAACATTTAGGCATTTTATTAAACACATGAGAGTCATGAATTTAATCTTGGTAATGGGTAAAGCATGCAAGTATAACATGATTACAATACTGAAACCATGAATTAAGGATTTCAATATGAAGATTTCAATATTCAAACATGTAATGGTCCATCCCACTGAAAAAACTTTTAAACATAACTCAAAATCAAAATCAATAATAGCTTCATGGAGATAATTCAACTTGAACATGTAACAACTCATAATTCAAAACTAAAAAGGGATTCTTAGACTCAATGGGTGAAAAGGTCCCATTGATGAACATCACACATACCTCAACTATCGAATTCGTGATGATTCTGCGGATTAGAAACTTGGATTCCTTGATATCTTTTGAATGGGTTAGGGTTTGTTCTTGATAAAGGTGGAGGATTTCTTTAGAGTATTTGTGATTAAAATAGCAAATGATGCTATTTTCAGACCTAAATTTCATGTTATGGACTGATTGGGTGAAGGGAAAAGACCCAAATGCCCTTAAAATGCTGAAAAATAGAAGTTAGTTGTGATGAAAGGCGCGGTGCGGGATCCAAAGAGATGGAATGGAGGGCGCAATGCAGGCTCTGATGTGTGATCTAGAGGGATGCACTGGAGCACGCGGCGTGGGCTAATCCCAGTGATTCCACTATTTTGGGCTTCCAAACATGCCCTTACACTCATCCAAAAATGTTGAAACTCATCCGAGATGTACATTTAACATACCATATTATGAATTCACTCAGAAATCAAAGTTTTGAGGTCGGGAAGACCAAGAATAAAATCATCAAAGTTCAGGGGTATTGGAAATGACTAATCTCCCCACACTTAGCCTTATTTTCAAGTTTTTGGACCCTTTAACATGCAACTAAAGTTGAAATGATCTATAAATTTTACGGGGTATTACACTTGAGCACATTCTTATTTACCTTGGTGTGAAGGTCCTCCACAAGCCTTGGAAGCATCTAATATTTCCCTCGTCAACTCTTCAAAGGGAACCTTCTCCTTTGGTACTTGTTCTCCTCGGCTTTCCATGTTGGTACCTACACACATGTCCTTATTAATAGAAGGACAAACAATGTTAGCTATGGTTGGTGGTAACCCTATAACTTCACTCCTTACAACTTCTTATTTTTCCTCTCTTAGGTTTCCACCTTTCACACCCTTACTCTTCTCAATCCTTTGTCTCTTATTTTCATAAGCCTTGGAGTAAGTGGTCATTTTTCTTGAGATTTGGAAAGGGTAGGTGGAAATAGATCATTTACCCATTGGTCATTTGTAAAATTAGGACAATTTTCCACATTTGGAATATTGTATTGTGAAAACCAATCGGCACTAAAACATATGTGTCCACATTCCAATGGGAATAGGTCACACTGCACCTCCTTATAGTACCCATCTCGGGTGAAGAAACCTTCACACTCTCGAAGACTCTATAGCCATCCAAGAAGTATGGGAAACATTTATACACTCAAGGTATCCTTATATAATCAACCACAAGAAGAGTTGTCTAGTTTGGGTGAAACTAATCATCAAGTATAAGAACGTATCTCGGAACTTCACAAATCTCTACCCATCTTGAACAAGGTTTTCTTCTTGAATCACTATTATAAAGCTTCGTATAACCCATCGGCATATTGATTGGCCTAAAAAATACTGTCAAGGCATCCCAAGTTTAAGTAGGATTCCTTGAAAGTTTACACAATTCTAAGGTCAGACTTTGAATGTACTTAAGGGCATATGTAGCTTGTTTATCTTTTCTCATAGTATATTCCTCAAAGACTCTTTCATATTGCCATTCCCAATCTAGATAAACTTTGGGATCCCATTCTCCTCTGAAGATAGTGAGAGTAGGAAGACATTGATTCCTACTATACCCTCTATTCATACCTTGGTTCCTGCTTCCACACATTTGATCATGGCTATATTCATAGTCCCCATAATACCCACCTTCTTTGTAGCCATAACATTTTTCACCACAATCATAGTCTCTTATGTCGTAGTCACAATTATCCAAGTCTATCAAAGATATGTTCCCCTTATAACACCTTTTAAACAAAAAATATTAGTAGTAAATCACCTCACAACCATTCGTATGAACTCATCTTTGTGATCTTCACAATTGGAGCGACGAATGTTGAAAGTTGCTTATACCCTGATGGATAATAAGGAGTCAGTCTCTACTTTGTGGCTGGAGTGGATTCTTGTTTGATCGACTCAAAGAAATAAAAAATCTAATTATGGATGTGAAACAAAGAAGTTACAATAAACTAAAACTAGAAAAGCACACAAAGAAAAAGACGATGAAAGAATTCAGACTCAATAACTAATCAATCAACTTAGTAGAAGAATTACTAGTTGATGGTTGGTATAAGAATCAAAAGAAGAGACTATGAATCAAGAAAATTAAACTAAATAATCAAACATTGGCCAATGGAGTAATTCAAGTGTTAAAATGCACTTTGGAAACTTGAATTTGATGTATGTTTTGGAATTTAATTTGTGTTAGAGGGGTAAATTTGCATAGAGGAAGGCTGATTTGCACTTGGGATGTATTTGGACCTTCTCCTGTAGGTGTGGAGAACCTTGGATGTAGGTTAGGGCATTTCATACTGCTTTGGGATGTGCTAGGGATGCTGAATCATCTCAGTCGCAGATGGAGGGCAGGTTGGTCGCAGATGGTCCTTGTCTCACTGTTTTGAGCTGCGCTAGGGATGCTGCAGCAGGTCAACCGTAGATGGAGGGAAGGCTGGACATCTGGTTGATATCTCACTATTTTGAGCTATATTATACCTGCTTTAGCAGGTCAAGCACATCTCCAAGTCACCTCCGGCACAAGTCAGCCAAACCAGCCTCTTGAATAGGCGAAAATGCCCTCCCAATGGTCACTCTTTGTACTCTCTTGTGGAATATCCTTAGGATATTCAAAAAAATGTCTTGTACAAACACTTTTGTACACCTTTTTATTCAATTTTGAGGATCAAACAACCATCTTTTTCCAACAATTCCTCTTGAAGATTTGAATTTCTCCAAGAATACTCAAAAACACCAAAACTTCAAAAATCTCTCTCTCTTAAACTGTTGGTCAAAATGCGACAAAATTTTGAACCAAGGCTCTTTTAAACCTTCTAAACCAAACATCATTTTTCTCAAATTCACAACCACAAATCTCAGATTTTTAATTCACATCAAACTTTTTCAACCCAAGCTTCCAACAAGGATAGAACACTCAAATAAGCTTCGATTTGACTCAAATTTTGTCTATAGACTCGTATAGTGTTAGAGAATACAAATCTAACACTAGAAACACAAGAAAAATACAAAATCAAAAATCAAAATTTGAAACACCCTAAAATACGTTTTGGGACTCTTTTTCTATCTTGTTTTTTTTTAGTATTTTTGTGATTTTCAAGATAACAAATCCAAGACTAGAATCGTGGGAACGATCCTAAGCTCGGATCTGATACCAAATGATATGATTCAACCCATAAGAACTCGAATCTAAACATGGAAAAGAACAGATAGAAGGATAGAATAACCAAGATAGGAAGATAGACACAAAGTTGATAACGAAACGGCAATCAAAGGGCATGTCAAATCCTAAAACCTCCCTTAATGACTATCAATAAACACTTAACTCTTACGTGACCTCAAAGGGGATTAGATCGCCCTTACAACCAACGTTTCTAAATAAGGTTCAACATCAACTTTTATAAGCCCTCATCACTCCCATGGAGTTCTCATGAATACATCATGTAATTTAATCAGCAAAAACTTCCTAATGAAATATCAAAGGAACCTATTTATAGTATTTGCCTTTGCGTAACTAGCCTACTACAAAAATAGAACAAAAGTGGTTATTTCAAAAATAATCCACAATGGCTCTCTTTATTCTTGCGCCATGGCTTTCCTCGGCTCTAAGCAATCTTCCAAACACGACATTGCTTTATTAAGAGCTCGAAGAAAGGCCTCCAAGAACATTCTTGGATCCTTATGGTGATCAAGGCTTGGACCTCCTCATGTTGGCCTTGAGTTGTGTGTTCAAAAGCGTTGGCTATATTATGGTGAAAAATAAGTCTTTTTTTGTTTTTTTCCTAATCTCATTTCCTTCTTATGATGTCATTAACTTCCTCATGACATTCTCAATAGTGGATGCACTGAAAAGCTCCTCACGTTTTCCCACTCCGCAATGAGTAGGCCTATTTTCAAGATATCAATTGCAAAGAAACCATTAAGTAGTTGCTCAGAGTGCATAGGCCAACAAACTATTGGTACTCCCATAGTAATATTCTCTATGCAAGAATTCCATCCACAATGAATCATGAACCCCTCTATCGATGAATGAGCAAAGATTTCAAATTATGGCACCCAACCTCTGACCACTAACTTGACCCTTTTAACTCGTTCTTCATACCCTGGCAACTCGAATATTCTAGATTCCCCACTAAAGATATCACCTCTATCAGCATCTATCAACACCCATACAAACTGCTATTTTCTTATCTCAAATCCCATTACAAGCTCCATGACTTCTTTATCAGAAAAGTTGATTATCCAAATGTACATAAAGAACTGATTTTGAAAGTAAGTTGAAGAAGTTGATTGAGATTGATTTATGTTGGAAAAGGAACCATGACTATAGCTACTTCATTTCTTGATCTTTTCTCATGCTTTTGAGGTTCTCTTCGATGTTATCCATCAAGAAGAAAAAAGATTGGAGAATTGAACTATTTAGGGGTTGTTTGTTATAAGGGATAAAGGATAACGAATCTCAGAATTAATTTTAGGATGAGCTTATCCCTTATTTGCATGGGATTAAATGCATGGGATAACTCATCTAGATATTATCCCGAAATTGTAGTGTTATTTTTATCCCATCTTGAGGGTAGGATAAACAATACCGGGATAGATAATCCAGGGATAAATTGTTTTAAACTAAACGACCCCTAAGTAAATTGATGAAGTTTTTGTTGTTTATCTTCTATAAAGTTATATATATATATACAAAATATAGACAACTTATTATAATGCAGATTCGCATGTACAAAGTATTGAGCTATGATGTGAATTGGCGTGCAAGACTCCAAAACTATTGTCACAACAATTCTGCACCACATACTGTTATTTCCTGATCATCAAACATCACGACTCGAGCTGAGGCTCTGGCCACGATGGTCATCCCAAACCATGAGCGCTTGAGAGACCCCTTAGCATGTAATCATAAGCATAATCCATACGTAAATCAAAGTGCGGAAGATATAATAGTGTTCATTGGAATCTTATAATCTGAAGTGTGTCAAAAAGATATGAGAATACAACACTTCAACAACCATCTACAAAGCCTCTACTGAATACTAACTGTCTAGGCCGGGACATAGCTCCTGGCTGGACCATATACTAAAAGAATCAACATATAAATGAATGCCTTCCAAAAGATGGATGGCTCACCAATTCTGTCAATCCCAAGGGTGCTACTGATGTAATGGACCATGGGACTATGCCGCATAACCTGAAATATAGGGTGTCAATACATAAAGGTACTGGTACTAGAACAATCCAAAATCAAAATATATTTTTATACAACATAAGTGAAAGCATTTCATTAAAGCATGTTAGCATAAAACAATTGAAAATACATGGGCATAGTTTGATGAGCTTCAAAACATTTTCTTATAATCATGACTCACTCTTTATCTTACTTATGATCTAGATGGTACACCCTACATTTGTATGATCCCACCGGCTATATGGAATTCTCCCTTGACTCAGCGGCCAAGTCCCCAATACAAGTTTGCCATAAGGATTAGAGTCTCTGTTTTCTACTACACCATGAGGCCCTCGCTAGCGTACAATCCATATTATGGGACATCATAAAGCTGTATCGGCATAACACAGTTTCGGTCTATGAGTTATCTAAACTCGATCCTTCTTTGGATAACCGTCTAATTCTCTTTAAGCCCAATTTTAGTCCTTTATAGCCATGCTTCATGTTTTTCAATAATTCAATGCTTATTTTGTTAAGGGCATATCATCACCGAATATCGTCATACCCATACTTGAAAGTCATTCATATCTCATCTAATACATAGTCCTTCTTTATCATAAACATGCAAATGACCACCAAAAGATTCATCAAATTACATGAGAGTTGTAATTTTAAAAACATTTGGAAACGTATACAACATACTCTCCTTTCAAGTCTTTAACACATGGTGGATAACTCTTATATTCAACAGAAGCATTTTTTCCAGTTAATACACAAGAGGCTTTAGTAGAAGAAATACCCCTTTTGAAATCGTTCAAAACAATAATGTATAATAGTTAAAGAGGCATTTAAAAATCATGAATTATCATCATTCATAAATCAGTCCCAACATTAGTTATACATAAACCTCATAATCAAAAGGGCTTATAACTCATGATCTCAAAACAATTAACAATTCATGCTATTCATTGAACATAAATGTCATCACGGGGAAGGGAATTTCACAAGTCACATTCATAAATTTCTTTTTGAACTTAATATCAAATATGAACGAGATTATAAATCAAACTTATGGAAAAACCCCATGACAAATACATACTTTCATCAAATTTGGTTCATGATGCATGCTCTTGAAGCAATTTCTTGAAATACATTATATATATACATATATAACTTTAAAGCTTGTTAAAATCATAAAACCTATGACCATGAGATTTAGGAGAGACCCACATACCTTAAGCTTCTTGATTGGTTAAGCAAACTTGAATTCCTTGTTTTCTTGAGGAAGAGTTTGAGTTAGGGTTTGTTCTTGGGGAAAGAGAGAGATTTTTCTTGAGAAAGTTTAAGAATAAAAGACAAATAATTCTCTTTGGAATCCCTGATTTCATGTTATGGACTAATTGGGTGAAGGGAAATAACCCAAATTCCCTTAAAATACCAAGAAACAAAAGCTGGACAAAATAGGAGAGGGGCGACTTGGGCCTTGGAGCAAGGGACTACCCCGGGCTGTGCCTGCTTTAGAGCGGTGGACTACCCCGGGAAGCGCCCGCCTTAGAGAGGAGGAATCACTCGGGCATTGCTCGCCTTCCTTGGTGGTGCTACTGGTTTGGTTTTCTAAACACGCCCCTACGCTCATCTAAAAATTCTGAAACTCACACGACATGTACTTTTGACCTCCATAAAAATGAATCAACTTAAAAATTAATGTTTCGAGGTCGGAAAGATCGATTTAAAAATTAGTAAAGTCTAGAGGTCTTGAAAATGACTAAGTCCTAGACACTTCGTAAAGTTTTCAAGTGTTGGACCCCTTAAACATGAAACTGAGAGCTAAATTGAGCTAAGACTCTTGCGGGGTGTTACATTATCTACCCCTTGGGATCATTCATCCCCGAATGATGGGTAGGAACTCTTTGAAGCTCTAAAAGTATGAAATAAAGAATGTAACCTCGCATTGAACATTTTTCCTCAAAATATATTCAAGGGCATCAAAAGAGCTTCATGATAACTCCTAGTGAAATGTATAAGCACGAAGGATGAGAGAATAAGAATTTACATAGATATGATCTTGCACATGAGTTCTAGTGATCATAATCATCACAACATAAGGCATAAGTTTATTTGTTGATAATAGCCCTGATTTACATCGATACAATTATGAAATGAGATTTTACGGGAGATAGGAATAGAAGCTTTCTCCACCTTGCAAGATACAACTAATAGACTTAAACTTAGAGATAATACTCGTCTATGTCCCAAACAATAAATAACATACTTCATCATTTCCAACTTATAATTCCTCCACAACGCACCTAGTCGCAAGAATTTGAGTCCCACTACATAGTATGTCCAATTTGAAGCCTAACCCGGAGTTGAAAGGTGCTAACTTAAGCTATGGAACCCCATACCCAACATGCCTTTAAGAATATCACTTCATCTTATCAGTATAATACAAAAATCTCAGTCTTAATTTAAGGAGTACTAACCACATAGCACATTGGTTTGTGTTTTCATCAATCACAACATTCAAGCCTATGATTACTACACCCATCTTATGGATCTCCCCACTAATACCAGGAAATTCAATCATTCTCACAAAGATTTTTGTCACATATCTCCTTCCTAACTGTTTTACATAGCAAAGGTTTATCTCCTTCTTCCTCCATCTCCTATAACCTTAGCTCAAGAAACCATATAAAAATTTTCACCTTTAAGAACACCTACTCCCCTACCTAAAACATTACTACGCTTCTACAACCACCATCATACTAACATACAGAGGGTCATTGAGCGAATCGAGCATAAACTTCATGAATGGGAATAAAACTATCAGACTATAACTTATACTTATTACTCTACTCAAGGAGGTACATAAGGTGAAGATACGATACAATAGACATGAAGTTCTTCATATATCAAGTGTTTGTATCATAAGTAGAGAGTCGTTCAGGCATAAACATAACACAGCATGAGTCCTTAGGATAGACCACAGTGAGAAACATGACCACATACATCTTGAGTTGTATAACACAGGTCCAAAATTCATGAATTCAATGATTGAGACAAGGATTTCTACTTGGAGCTATTGTCCCTCATTTCTACTTGGGCTAGACCCAACATAGCATGAATTGGTAACATGTAGCAAGCATATTTTCTTAGAACCTAGCTTGATATAAGACATAGATTTACTGAGACATCATTGCTTCTAGTTTGGAGGTTGGAACATGGACATAAGTTTCATAGAGAACTCAAACCTTAGGCATAGGCATGCCTTTGAATACATAAGACATTGGTAAATGTCCATTTAAATTGAAGTAGAAGGAGTTCTCTTGAATAGGAATTGATTTATCATGATTCTTACATGAAACTTAACACCACAAGGAAATTCGGGAACTACATAAATTAACCATCTCCCCTTTAGATCAAAGTCATAATCCTAGACTTGAGGACATATCCTCTCATCAAATCTAGCCACAACTTCCAACACAAAAGAGGGGTATCACTATACACTTAAATGCTAATCTCCCCCTGATAAACTTTATTTTGAAGGTCTTTCTTTTTGGAAACACTACTTTTAACTTTTGCTAACCTCTATAGCCATCACCCTACAACTCTCATTCTCATGAGCATACATATCCACACTCCTTATCACATAACAATTCATTCTCCATTACTTAGTGTACTAGCATTAAACCTCTAATCACATACCTTTACAACTTAACAAAGTTTTTAAACTAGAACGAGGGATCACATCATCTATCTATATTTCCACTAATTCATCTATAAAGAACACCATATATTATCTCTTTAGGATTCTCCATACGATGAAATTCAACAATATGAACTAGGTACACATGACACTTTACCCATAAAACCTTAGCTAACAACATGCTATTTGGGGTTCAACTTATTCTTATATACCTAACACTCTAATCCACTTAATGACTCAACCATAATTCAACGTTCTACACGAGTCCTTTTTCCCCACAACTATCTACTCTTTTTTCCACAAGTTTCCAACCTAGGATATCTCACACCTTACATCAATCCTACTAATTCATCCTTACAAAACATGCATCATTAGTCTTAAGCTACTATTATTATCACCACAATCCCCATCTAAAGTTCAAGCCTATAGTCTAGCATCCACTATATATAGTTGATAAAGAATGCCACATACAATACTAGTCCATCAAATTGGCAAATCAACCCAACTATGCCATTTAACTTACTACCGCCCACAAGTTGATTGTCTCCACGACATTACTACCACACCTTAGAATCTACCACACACCTTCTCACGTGTAGTACTAGTTTACAACTACTAAGAAAAGAAAGTAAATGGGGTAAGGTAACATAATAGAGATAGTTGATCTTAACCTTGTAATATAATACATTATGATCTTATCAATATGTTCCACATTCTCACATCATAATTACTTACCCATGCATACATTTAGACTATCTTCAAATTTCATTTACACCAATAAGTCTCTACCCATTTTATTCAAAACCTATAAATGGTTTCTACAACTGCCATAATTATCCATTCTTAGATCCATCCCTATTTTTAATAAATAGTAATCATAGCCAGTCACTTCCTCCACAGACTACCATATAATCTACAAATATTGCTACTACATTAGTCTATCACTATAAAATGGAAATCCATCCCTCAATTAACAGTTATACAACTAAAACTAACTTATTAACGCAAAAGTCATCCTTACTCTAACTTCTAAAATTAAGACTCCACATCACTAATTTCTGGACCATTTTACTACTAATAGATCATGACACTTTAACATTTACTACTACTTGGGTGGAAATACTATTCCAATATTCTACTATATATCTTTACCCTTTAGCATGACATCTGCAACAAAATTTTTTGAAAAGGACTAAATACACTTCATACCTCAGGCTGAAAAGCATAATTTCATCAAGACAAAGGTATACATTACAATCAATACACCTTGAAGCACTAATGGACTCCTCTCAAGTCCTTGTGCTATTTCATAATATTTTGTGAATCAATTAAAAAGGACCACGTCATTTAGACTCTGAGCTTCTCCACTTGAATCGACTCAACAATGAGACAAAGCTAATAAAATTAAAGTAAAGAAGGAATTTGTATAACTTTCATATGAATAACACAATGGCATGATCTAGAGTATGAAAGAAAGGGGAAACATCTCCTAAATGCCTCGTAGCTTCCTCCTTATAAGTGTGGCACACTACAACCCATAAAAAAGACTCTACTTAACAAGGATTCGTAGACATCCTAGGACCATAAATTATTATCTAATACCAAGTTTGTCACACCTCGAGCTAAGGCCCTGGCCACGACAGATATTCCAAACCATGATGGCTCAAGAGTCCCCTTAGTATGCAATTATAAGCATAATCCATACATAAATCAAATTTCGGAAGATATAACAGTGTTCATTAGAAACTTATAATCTAAACTGTGTCAACACAATATGACAATACAACCATTCAACTACCTTCTACAAAGACTCTACTGAATACTAACTGTCTAAGCCATGACAAAGCCCTCGTTTGAACCATATACTGAAAGACTCAATAAATAAGATGGATGGCTCACCAATTTTGTCAATCCAAAGTATTCTATTGATGTGATGTACCATGGGACTATACTGCAAACCCTGAAAATTAGGGGGTCAATACACAAAGGTACTGGTATGTAAAACAATCCAAAAACAAAATATATTTTTATACAACATAGGTGAGAGAATTTCATAAAAGAATGTCAGCATAAGAAAATTGAAAATACATGGGCATAATTTGATGAGCTTTAAAACATCTTCTTGTAATCATGACTCAACTCTTTATCTTACTTCTGATCTAGATGGTACACCCTAAATTTCTATGATCCTATGAGCTATATGGAATCTGCCCTTGACTTGGTGGTGTAATGCCCCGAGTTTGTACCTCAGATGTCATACATCGCTCTTAATCTTGAGGGACCACAATCTAACCCATGACTGGTACCTGCTGCAATCACTGAATAATAATATTATATAATTCAGAAATTAGGCAAAAAAATTTCATAAGGTTCAAAACTAAAATTAAATGTTGAATACTGACAATCAATACTGTAAACTGAACATCTTTCTGAAATACTCTAGTCTGAAGAGCCTCTAACTAAACTGTCTGAATGTGGAGTTGATGGGACAAGCCCCTAATTAACTCCTACCACTGAGATACTGATAAACTAAAATAAAACTCTTCCCTTGAACTATGAGGACTCACCACTAAGCCTGCTACTTATAGATTGGGATGCTAAGTACAGTCAGGAGCCCGTGCATCTGAATCTATGATGTCTGCATTAGTACTTTGAATATACTGGTATGCTCAGTGAGGTAGTCTGATATGCATGGGTTCAGTTGTATGAACAATAGCTGACTGAGTAACATGAATATAACTGAATGAGATTACATGTATATCTAAAACTTCTGTAAATATTAATTATGTAATGATATACACCTAACTATGCATATTGTAACTGAGGTCATGTTAACATAGTGTACTAATTTTTGATAACTGAATGACTGATATCTGAGCTTACTGATACTATATTACTATTAACTGAGTGATTATTTATGATAGTTTGGATTTTGTAGAAATGAACTGAGTTTTATACTGAGCTGGGTAACTGTATTTGATAGTCCTGATTCTAAAACTGAACTGAGATTTTATAATAAGTTTGAAACTAAAATTGAAACTATGGGAGTGCTCATCTAACCAACATACCCTGATTATGAACTTAGTTGGGGTCCAACTTGTGAACCCAGTTAGAAGGGTGCTAGCACCTTTCCAAGGGATACTAACAATGGCAATGAGTTAACCCTCTCTGACAGGAAGCTCTTTCGTCAACCCTTGTTGGCAAAAAAACTCGTATGAAATGTATCAACACTTATCTGGTAGGAAGATATCTCAACCTACGCTGGCTATGCTGATAAGTAATGCAGGGAGTGCTGCTAAGGGTCAAACACTATACTGACAGGAATACCCCCATCCCTGGGATCGCTCGGTGCTGATTCCTACTCCCAACTAAATAAATACTGAACTGAACTAATTTTTATATAGTTCTAGTCTTGATTAAACTGTTACTGATCATGTTAACTGACTGAATTGGACTGAGTTCACTGAATTCTATTAACCGAATGAGTACACTGAATTCTGTTAACTGACTGAATACACTGAGTTCTGTAACTGACTAAGTACTATTGTACATGACATCACTGAGACTATTTTGAAAATACTATAAATCTAGGTAAACAACTAGATTGTCGGGTATTAGATAACCCAGGACTCGATAGCATAAATAGTAATAACATAGTAAAATCTTGAAAACATGATAACTAGTCACTTTGTCATAATTCATTCATTGAGGCATTTTAGCAAAAACTTGCATGGCATGAACTCGTATACATGCTAACAATGATATGATTTCATTACTCAACTCACATGAACAATTCATCAAACACTTGGGGATCACAATCTATGCACATAATAATGAACAAATCAATCTCAACTAACAAATTCATGGGGGTTTTGACATGAATCCACATACCATTACATACGTTAATTAATTTACATGAAACTTGAATTAAATTATGAATTAGAAACCCCAAAGAACATTATAATCATGAATAAAATCAAATTCAACATAAAATTCATGAAAGCAATCAACAATTTTAAAGAGGTTCTTGAACTACAAGGGTGGAAGGAAACCCTTGGATGGACACCTAACATACCTTGATGCTTGAATTCGTAAAGATTGATGGTGTGTTATTAAAGTTTAAATTTGAAAGAAAAATCCCTAGGGTTTGTTCTTGAGAGAAATTTGAGAGAAAGTGAGTGTTTTTGCCCAAGGAATGACTTAATCTCATGTTTTGGGGGCTGAATACGGGTGGAAAATGACCCAATTACCCCTCTAGATGCTAGCTTTTAATGATTGAAAACGTGTCCAGTGATGCGCAGACCGACGCGCCGCATTGATGTCATAGAAACAATGACCAACCCATCGTGTCGAGTTTGCATTGGTTTACTGGAATTGCATTGAAAGCAAGGGAAAAATTATCTGTCGACGTGATGTATTGAGATCGCGTCGACCCACTATTTTGGTCACCAAAACGTGGTTCAAACGAGGTTAAAAAAATCCAAACTAACCCAAAGTGATCTATTGACAGACCTGATCGCGATTTAATTCAAATATCGACATTTTAAGGTCATAAGGATCATGAAATAAGATCGACAACTTACGAAGGCTAAAATAACTCTAAGTATAAATACTTAGCAAAAATTTCTAAGTATGAGACCCCTTATCAAGTTTTAAAGGACGAAGTTAGGCTTAGAATTTTGCGGAGTCTTACAATATCTCCCCTTTGGGAATATCCGTCCTCGAATAAGACTGACTAAGCTGATAATACTAAATTTACATACTAATCATGCACAACTGAAGTGTGATTTCATGAATGAAACTAATGATATATTGAATTATCATACTGAACATGCATAACTGAAGCATGACTGAGTTCTGAAGACATGACACATGACTGAGCTACTTCATGAAGGTATGCATGATATGAGAATGCTATGCAACTGAATTGATACAGAGTTGTAAAGGTAATTTGAGCACGGAACTGAGTAAATTCAAGGAAAACCGTTACCTTGAGATGAGTTTGAGTTTGCGGGGAAGAGGTGAGGGTACTTGGTCCACATATCTACTTCAGCTTCCCAAGTAGCTCTCTCAACAAACTAATTCCACCAAAGAACTTTGACTAAAGGAACTTCTTTGTTTCTCAGCCTGCGAACCTGAAAATTAAGAATTTCGACTGGGATTTCCTCATAGGAGAGGCTATTCTGGACATCAATTCCCTCTATCGTGAATACAATTGCTGGGTCACCTATGCACTTTTTTAGCAAGGATACATGAAACATTGGGTGTACTGAAGCTAAATCTAAAGGCAACTCAAGGTCGTAAGCTACCTTTCCAAAACGACGGAGACTTTGGTAAGGACCGATATATCAAGGACTGAGCTTCCCTTTCTTTCCATATCTCTTCACTACTTTCATAGAAGATATTTTCAAATAAACATAGTCGCTAATATCAAACTTGAGAAACTTTCTTCGCACATCTGCATATGATTTCTGTAAGCTCTGAGTTGTCTTAAGTCTCTCCCTGATCAACTGAACTTTTTTAAGGCGTAAAATACCAAGTCAGGCCCTTCCACTGCGGCCTCGCCCACTTCAAACCAACCAATGGAAGATCTACTTCTCCTCCTATAAAGTACCTGAAATGGAGCCATCTGAATACTGGAATGATAATTTTTATTATATACAAACTCAATGAAGGGAAAGTGGTCATCCCAACTACCCTTAAAGTCAATGACACATGCTCTTAACATATCTTCTAAAGTCTAGATGGTCCTTTCTGCTTGACCATCTATCTGAGGGTGAAAGATTGTATTGAGGTAAACTTGGGTACGAAGACTCTTTTGGAAGGCTCTCCATAAATAAGAGGTGAACTGCGTACCTCTATCTGAAATGATGGACAACGAAACTTTATGCAATCTGTCCAACTCTCTAACATAGATCTTGGCATAATCCTCGACTAAATAAAAGGTATGAATTGGTAAGAAATGAGCTGATTTGGTCATCCTATCCATGATGACCCAAATTGAATTATGCTGACAACGAGTACGGGGCAAACCCATCACAAAATCTATGTTCACTTCCTCTCACTTCCACATGGGAATACTAAACTCTTGCATAGACTTGCTAGGCTTCTGATGCTCAATCTTGACTTGCTGACATATTAAGCACCTAGCTACAAACTCTGTAATGTCTCTCTTCATCCCACTCCACAAATAGACTTCCCACAAGTTGCGGTATATCTTGGTGGCCCCTGAATGAATAAAGTAGTGAGCACCATGTGCTTCTACAAGTATTCACTATCTCACACCATCCACACACATCATACATAGTCTACCCTAGTAGCGTAAACACTATCTCCCCCTTGAGAGAAAACCTCTACTTTCTGATCTTTGACTAAACCCTTCAGTTTAACTAAATTGGGATCCCTGTCTTGCTTTTCTTTTACTTCAGAAACTAGACATGATTTTGAACTGTTTTGCACCCATACGCTACCCTCTACTGAAATAACAAAATGGACACCTAGTCGAGCAAGCTGATGAACTTCCTGAATTAACTTCTTCTTACCATCCTTCATGTAAGAAACACTACCCATAAACATCCTACTGAGAGAATGATACACTACACTGGCCTTGCCTGAATGATACAGAACACTTATGTCGTAGTCTTTCAATAACTCTAACCACCTTCTTTGATGAAGGTTTAGATTTTTCTGAGAAAACACATATTGCAGGCTCTTGTGGTCTATGAATACTTCAACATATACCCCATATAGATAGGTCCTCTAAATCTTTAAGGCAAAAACAACATCTGCTAACTCAAGATCATGAGTGGGGTAATAATTTTCATGGGGCTTAAGATGTCTAGAGGCATAGGATGTGACCTTACCTCTCTACATCAAAACACACCCCACAACAACTCAGGAAGCATCACAATATACCACAAACCCATCTAAACCATTTAGTAAGGTCAAAATAGAAGCTTTAGTGAGTCGAGTCTTCAACTGGTGAAAACTCTTCTCACAAGAATCTAACTACTAGAATTTGACTTTCTTCTGATTCAATCTAGACATGAGGGATGAAATGGAAGAAAAACCTTCAACAAAACATTGGTAATCGCTAGCCAAACCCAAGAAACTCCTAAAATCTGATGGAGAGACGAGTTTGGGCCAGTTTTCCATTACTTTAGTCTTATAAGGATCAATTCTAACGCCATCACCAGAAAATATATGACCAAGAAAATCTACTGACCTTAGTCAAAATTCGTACTTATTGAATTTAGCGAACAACTGATGGGCTCTGAGAGTTTATAACACTATTCTGAGATGGTCTGCATGATCATATTCTCTACGGGAGTAGACAAGAATGTCATCAATAAAGACTATATCGAACATGTCCAAGTACTGCTTGAACACGTGGTTCATCAAGTCCATGAAGGATGCTAAAGCATTGGTTAGACCAAATGACATGACTAAGAATTCAAAGTGACCATAACGAGTTTTGAAAGTTGTCTTCGAAATGTCATATTCTCTGACTCTGAGATGATGATAGCCTAATCTAAGGTCTATCTTAGAAAAGTAACTGGCACCTTGAAGTTGGTCAAATAAGTCATCGATTCTGGAAAGCGGATACTTTTTCTTAACCATGACTTTATTCAGCTTACGGTAGTCTATACATATTCTGAGAGAACCATCTTTCTTATGCACAAATAAAACTGGTGCATCCTAAGGAGATACGCTGGTCCTGATGAATCCCTTATCTAGGAGATCCTTCAACTGTTCTTTTAACTTTTTGAGTTTTGCTAGGGCCATTCTATATGGAGGAATAGAGATAGGCTGAGTATCTGGAAAAAGGTCTATTTTGAAGTTAATTTCTTGCTCGGGAGGGACTCCAGGAAGATCTTCAGGAAATACGTCTGGGAATTTACATGCTACTGGAACTGACTTAATATTAAGGGTCTCTGAACTAGATTATTTAACTAGAATGAGATGATAGACACACACCTTAGATATCATTTTCCTTTCTCTAATGTAGGAGATAAGCTGAACCCTAATTTCTAAAGTATTACCTCTCCACTCAAGGATAGGTTCATTCGGAAACTCAAAATGGATAACTCTATTTCTGCAATCAACTGAAGCATAGCATGAATGAATCCAATCCATGCCAAAAATGACATCAAAACCTGTTATCTCTAATTCTACTAAGTCTGCTGAAGTGAATTTCTGAGATACCATAACTGGACTGTTCCTGTATACCCGTCGGTCTATGATAGATTTACCCACTGGGGTAGAGACTGAGAAAAGAACTTCTAGGATTTTGATACTGACTCCAAAGTCAATAGCTATACAGGGAGTTACAAAGGACAAAAAATCTCCTGGATCTAGCAAAGAATAAACATGTAAATGATAAACTTATAATGTACCAGTGACAACATTAGGAGAAATTTCCTGATCCTTTTAGGACTGAAGTGTATAGAGCCTATTTGGGAGTTTTCCACTGGTGGTACTAAAAGTGGCACCCTACTGATTCAGGCGATCGGAATGAGATGAAGGATGATTATGTTGGATCTTTGAACCCTTAGGGACACTCTCTGACCCTATGGCCTAGCTTGCCACATATGAAACATACATCACTGCTAGATCTGCAGACACCTTGATGGTTTTTGCCATACTTCTAGCAAAGAGGATTTATTCGGGCACTTCTAACACTACCCTGAGGTTTAGGGACTGGTGCCCTACATTTATTACCACCTTTAAATTTTCAAACTGGATTACTGGCTAAGGACGGCGCTGGAACTGAAGATTTTGGAAAAATTGAGAATGATTTCCACCCTCTGACTTAGGATGGGTAAAGTTGAAGCTACCTGTTCTAGCTCTCTTATTCTTCCTCTTATTCTCCTTATTCTTAGCCTCTTCATGGACCATAAGCCTGGATATGTCCATCTCCTTAATCAGCATTGCAGTCTTGCACTCCTTAACTACACTGTTAGACACACCTGACATAAAACTTACACATCTTAGATCTACTATTTGCTACCACATGAGGAGTGTATCTGGCTAATTGAGTAAACTTAAGAGAATACTCCTTTATTTTTATGTTGCCCTACTTCAGATTAATAAATTCCAAAACCTTTAGCTTTCCTCAACTCTAATGGGAAGAACCTATCCAGAAAAGCAGTGGAAAACTCCTCCCATTCTATGGGCCCTGCATCTACGACCCTTTCTTCCTTCCACTGCTTGAACTATGAGTTATCCACATCCTGCAACTGATATGCGGCCAACTGAACACTCTCTCTAGAAGTCACCCCCATAATATTTGTGACTTTCTGCACCCGATCAAGGAATTTTGGTTCTCCTCTAACTTAGACCCGGTACATGCTGGAGGGTTTATTCGGGTGAAGTCCTGAATTCTAGCTGCAGTAGAATTGGACACTAGGTTGGCCAGAATGGCAGCTGAAGGTTCATTCTGGGCTTCCATAGAATGAGCAAGATTTGTGAAAGAAGCTCTAAATTCTGCGTAGGAGACATTCTCGTCTAGAGGATCTTCCTGAATGGGCTGAGGTGCTGGCTGATTTCCTGTTCTTCTTCCATTGTTCTTTTTGGGAGGCATGTTCTATAAATGAAAGGAAAAAAGAATTAGACTGAGACTATAACTTGAGATCATGATCACTCGTACAATATGAATACTGAAAGAAGGGAAACTTTTCCAAAAATGCCTTATAGCCTCTTGTTCATAAGTGTGGCGCGCTGCACAACCATGCATAAGACTCTACTAGATGGATCTTTTAGACTTCCTAGGACTCTGTTGAACCTTAGGCTCTGATACAAAGTTTGTAACGCCCCGAGTCTATACCCCGAACATCACATGGTGCTCATAATCCCAAAGGACGACAAGCTATCCCATGACTGGCACCTGCTGCAATCACTGAATAATAATAATATATAATGCAGAAATTAGGCAAAAATTTGCCATAAGGTTCAAAACTAAAATCATATGCTGAATACTGAAAATTAATACTGTAAATTAAACATCTGTCTAAAATACTCTAGTCTGAAGAACCTCTAACTGAACTGTCTAAATATGGAGTTAATAGGACAAGCCCCCAACTAACTCCAACTACTGAGGTACTGATAAACTGAAATAAAACTCTACCCTCAAACTATAAGGACTCACCACTAAGTCTGCTGCTAATAGATTGGAATTCTAAGTACGGTCAGGATCCCGTGCATCTGAACTGATTTTATAAGAAATCATAGTGCAATAGAAATGTATGCATCAGTACTTTGAATTTACTTGTATGCTCAGTGAGGTAGGATGATATGCATGGATTCATATACATGAACAATAACTGACTGAGTAACATGAATATAACTGAATGAGAGTACATGTATATTTGAAACTTCTATAAATACTGATTATGCAATAATATGCACCTAACTATGCATATTGTAACTGAGGTTATATTAACACTAGGTACTGAGTTCTGATAACTGAATGACCGATATATGAGTTTACTGATACTGTATTATTATTAACTGAGTGACTATTTTTGATAGTCTTGATTCTGTAGAACTGAACTGAGTTTTATACTGATCTAGGTGACTGTATCTGACAGTTCTGATTCTAAAATTGAACTGAGATTTTATATTGAGTCTGAAACTAAAACTAAAATTGTGTGAGTGTTCATCTAACCGACATACACCAATTATGAACTGAGTTGGGGTCTAACCTATAATCCCATTTGGAAGGTTGTTGGCACCTTGCCAAGGGATACAAATAATGGCTATGAGTTAACCTTCTTTGTCAAGAAGCCCTTTCATCAACCCTCGCTGGTAGGAAAAATTGTATAAGATGTATCAACCCTTATATGGAAGGAAGATATCTCAACCTACGCTGGCTATGTAGTTCTGCAATGCAGGGATTGCTGCTAAGGTTCAAACCCTGTACTGTCAGGAATGCCCCCATCCTTGGGTTCGCTCGATGCCGATTCATACACCTAACTTAATAGACACTGAAATGAACTAATTTCTAGACTGTTCTAGTCTTGACTAAATTATTGCTGATCGTGTTAACTGACTGAACTGGACCGAGTTCAATGAATTCTATTAACTAACTTAGTACACTGAATTCTATTAACTGACTGAATACACTGAGTTCTATAACTGACTGAGTACTACTGTATGTGACATCACTGAGACTATTTTGAAACTACTGTAAATCTAGGTAAACAACTAGATTGTCGGGTATTAGATACCCCTAGGACTCGATAGCATAAATAGTAATAACATAGTAAAATCTTGAAAACATGATAACTAGTCACTTTGTCACAATTGATTCATTGAGGCATTTTAGCAAATACTTCCATGGTATGAAATTGTATACATGCTAACAATGATAAGATTTCATTACTCAACTCACATAAACAATTCATCAAACACTTGGGGAGCACAATCTATGCACATAATAATGAACAACATATAGGCATCATGATTACTGATCTCAACTTAGAAATTCTTGGGGGTTTTGACATGAATCCACGTACCATTACTTGCATTAATTAATTTACATGAAACTTGAATTAAATCATGAATTATAAACCCCAAAGAACATTATAATCATGAATATAGTCAAATTCAACATGAAATTCATGAAAGCAAGCAACTTGTAGTTTTAAAGAAGTTCTTGAACTCCAAGGATGAAAAAAATCCTTGGATGAACACCTAACATCCCTTGATGCTTGAATTCGTGAAGATTGATGGTGTTTTCTTGAAGTTTAAATTTTAAATCAAAAGCCCTAGAGTTTTTTCTTGAGAGAAATTTAAGAGAAAGTGAGTGTTTTTACCCTAGGAATGACTTAATCTCGTGTTTTTGGGGCTGAATATAGGAGGAAAATAACCTAATTACCCCTCTAGACACGGGTTTTTAATGATTGAAAATGTGTCCAATGATGCATAGACTGATGCACCGCGTCGATGGCATCAAAGCGATGACCAACGTGCCGCATCGAGTTTGCGTTGGTTCACTGGAATTGCACTGAAAGTTGGGGAAAAATTATCTGTCGACGCGATGGGTGATGCAACGCATCGAGATCTCATTGACACACTATTTTGGTCACCCAAATATGGTTCAAACGATATTTGAAAAAGTTGAAACTCACCAATAGTGACCTATTGACACACCTGATCGTGATTCAATTCAAAGATCAACATTTTAAGATCATAAGGGCCATAAAATGGGATTGCCAACTTACGAAGGCTAAAATAACTCTAAGTATAAATACTTAGCTAAAATTTCTAAGTCTGGGACCCCTTATCTATTTTTAAAAGATAGAGTTAGGCTTAGGATTTTGCGGGGTCTTACAGGTGGCCAAGTTCCCAATCTAAGTTTTCCACAAGGATTGGAGTCTCTGTTTTATACTATGCCAGAAGGCCCTCGCCAGTGTACAATCTATATATAGTACATCATAAACCCGTATTGGTAAAGTACGATTTCGATCTATGAGTTATCTGAACTCGAGTCTTTTTGGGTAACCATATAACTCTTCTTAAGCCTAATTTTTAGTCCTTTAAAACCATGCTTTATGTTTTTCAATCATTCAATACTTATTCTGTTAAGGTCATATTATCACCAGGTATCGTTATACCAAGACTTACAAGTGAATCTCATCAAATTCATAGCCCTTCTCTTTCATAAATATGCAAATGACCACCAAAGGATTCATCAAATCACATGAGAGTTCTTATTTTAAAAACATATGAAAAATTATGAAGCATACTCTCATTTCAAGTCTTTAACACATGGTGGCTAACTCTTTTGTTCAACACATGTATTTCTTTTAGTTAATACTCAAGAGCCTTTAGTATGATAAATACCTCTTTTGAAATCGTGCAAAACAATAATGCATTATGGTTAAAGAGACATTTAAAATTTATGAATTATCATCATTCATAAACCAACACCAACATTAATTATACGTAAACCTCATGATAAAAAGAGCTTATAACTCATGCTATCAAAATAATTCACAATTCATGCTACACCTTGACCATAAATTTGATCATGGGGAAAGGAATTTCACAAGTCACATTCATAAATCACTTTTCGAACTCAATATCACATATGCACTAGATTATAAATCAAACTTATAAAAAAACCCATGTAAAATACATACTTTCATCAAATTGGGTTCATGATGCATGCTCTTGAAGCAATTTCTTGAAACACATTACATATACATACATGTATAACTTTAAAGCTTGTTAAAATCGTAAAACCCATGCCCATGAGATTTAGGATAGCTCCATGTACCTTAATCTTCTTGATTGGTGAATAAAGCTTGAATTCTTTGTTTTCTTGAGGATGAGTTTGAGTTAGGGTTTGTTCTTGGGGAAAGAGTGGGTTTTTTATTGTGAGAGTTTATGATTAAAATACAAATAATTCTCTTTGGAATCCACAATTTTGTGTTATGGACTAATTGGGTGAAGGAAAACAACCAAAATGCCCTTAAATGCCAAGAAACAAAAGCTGGACGAAATAGGAAAGAGGCGACATGGGTCTTAGAGTGGGGGACTACCCGGGGATGTGCTCGCCTTAAAGTGGGGGACTAACCTAGGAGGCGCCCTCCTTAGAGCGAGGGACTAACCCGAGCGGCGCCCACCTTCCCCGGTGGTGCTAGTAGTTTGATTTTCCATACATGCCCCTACGCTCGTCCAAAAATTTTGAAACTCACCCGACATGTATTTTTTACCTCCCTAAATATGAATCTACTTAAAAATTAACATTTCGAGGTCGAGAAGATCGATTTAAAAATTCTTAAAGTCTAGAGGTCTTGAAAATGATAAGTCCTAGACACTTGGTAAAGTTTTCAAGTCTTGGACCCCTTCAACTTGCAACTAAGAGCTAAATTAAGCTAAGGCTCTTACGGGGTGTTACATTAAATTATTGTGATATAATTAGCCCTATTATCTTGTAGCAAGGTGGAATAGATGGATCTTGAGGTGTTTAATTAAATTGTTTGGACTTTCTATCGTATCTTCATTGTGAGTAAAGAGAAGAATTTTGAAAATAGTTTTTTACGAATGGCTTCACCCATTTTTTAATGATGAAAATTATCAATTATGGGCTATGAGAATGAAAACTTACTTGGAGGCTCTTGGTCTTTGAAAAGTTGTGGAAGAGGATTATGAAATTAATCATTTGCCAAATAATCTCTCCATATCCCAAATCAAGAGTCACAAAGAAAAAGAAAATAAAATCTATTTTCTACAAAAAATAACAACTAATCAGTATTCTACCAAAAATAGGAATCCCATTTTTCTTTTAGTGAAGCGAGAGACATAGTTCTTGTAAAAATAGCTGTTGAAACAGAAGCAGATACAGTTTCCTTCGCGTTAGACTTCGTGGTTTTCTTCTTCTTTATTGACTACATGTGCATCTGCTTCATGGTTCTCAAATTTGTTATTGCAAATCACTGCTTCTTGGCCAAACTGATTTCACTTGCTACACTTAACGTCTGGCCTTTTTCAACATTTGTATGGTGGATAACCCATTTTCCATTACGTCTACATAACCCTCCATGACCAAAACGTTCATCACTAATTTATTCATATCTTTTTTTTTTAATTATTACATTAGGAAGACATGCTAAAAGTATTTAATAGTCAAGGGTTGCATTCAAGATGAGAAGTGAATTTAGTTCACTACAAGTCAAAAGATGAATTTGCAGATTTATTCACAAGGTTACTTTCGGTTATCAAGTATGGATATCCTAAGACAGAAGACCAAAATTTTGCAGTTCCTAAAGAAAGGAGGAGTGTTAAAAGTTTCTTTAAGAGTAATGCACATGATATGTTTTTTGTTTTTCTTCAGCTTTTTTACATGCAACTTCTAGTCAAATTAGGATTCCTATTTTTTATAGGATACTGATTAGTTGTTATTTTTGGTAGTATAGGTTTTATTTTATGGTAAGTTCAATATATTTTTAGTCGTAATATCACTATTTAAGTTAGAGTTGATAATAAAAATCATATGCTATTTTTTGTGTTATTTCCCTTTAATGGTATTAAAACCAACACTCATAGATATACATAACCACTCACACTCACACAAGATTGAAGTAACTCAAAAGCGGTAATTTGTTATAGCTTGGACAAAGGTAACTTGGTTTTGTTTACTTTTGTTCAATTCTCGCGTACTTCAAAGTCGTTACCTTACAGAAAAGGCTGAACCCTCAATAAGGAGACATGGAGGATTTGACAGAAGTACAAAGTTCTGATCAAGCTACTTCAATGTTTAGCTATGAGAATTTTCCAAACCATGAAGTAGTTATAGTCGTGGTTCCATTTCTAGTTCAAGGTCATCTCAATCAAATTTTTCAACTTCCAACTAATTAATTTATGGACCCTGAAGATCCATAAATACATAAAAAGGAAGCAATGTGCTCGCACAGAAACAAAGATGCATCCCATAATGGCTGATAATGTAATGGGAATTTGATCAAGGCATTATAATCAGGTGGTGGTGAGGCAAATTTAGGAGTTAGTATCTCATGGAAGTTGATTTTGGCTATGTATGATAGGTTTAAGGTGCTGACTCAAACCTGGGCTTTTTGTAGAAAGGTTATGGCTACACATGGAAGTAGAAAGATTAGACCTTCGTACTTGTGTCAAATCCTTCATTTCTCCTGATTGAGGGTTTAACCTTTTTGTATTTCGTCAAGGTGATGACTTTGAAGTGTGTGAGAATTGAGAAAAAGTAAACACAGGTAAGACTTGGAAATTTCGACTACCATCCATATATAAAAAGTTGTTTAACCAAATGTTAAGTTACCTTTGCCCAAGTTATTGCAAATTCAATCCAACTTGATACTGTGTTTGAGTTACTTGAATCATGCGTGAGGTTGAGAGTGTGTATACATATATTTAAGAGGATAGGATAACAAATGTGTGAAGGTAAGAGGAGGTACCGTACACCTTGTTACAAAACAAAAAGACCTTAATACAAACATATGTATGTATGTTTATGCCTTGTGACCACAGTTTGGATGATAGGATAACAAATATGACAACTTTGGAGGTATGTCAAGAGAAGTATTTAAAGTATTGTGAACATAGTTTAGGATAAGAAACATAGAAGTAACATGATTAAAAAATTTGTGAAGTAACTAAAATACCTGAAATTGGGGAGAAAATGTCGAGAAGGCTTAGGCCCAGAGTGAATAATATCACTAGCTGGTTGGGCCGTTACAAAAAGTTTGATGGTATGGAAAGAAAGGCATGTGGCGCAGAAGTATTGTAGCCAGATCTTGTGGAGTCTTGTCCCTTGTATGATAGTGGACATCATAGCTTTTTCTCATAAAAAATTATCCATGTGTTAAATTTTGTGGTTTCTTTATGTCCTACAAGAGATTGTTTTATGATAAAAGATTTTGTTTGAAGATCCTGTTCACCTTTTTGTTTTTTTTAATAATTTTATAAATGTCAAATGAATATATGATTTTGATGTACCATTTACATGGAAAGGTTGGATAACATTTCTTTAGTTCTCTAGATTTACATAAGATGAACATGGTTAAAATCATTATGTGCTTTGAACTTTTTAATATAACCACTTGGAAGTTTTACTATTATATTTGAATTATGGTATCTTGGTTATGTACCTTGCTCGGACTCTCCAATCGAGGGATATATATCATATACTCCAAAATATTTTTGGAGAATCTGACATAGGTATGAAAACCTTTTTGGAGAGTCCGAGCAATATAGGTATCTCCCGTCTTTTTACAAGACAGAAGGACCAAATTATATGACAAAACTTTGAGTTATGTCAAGAGAAGTAAGCATTACAGAAGTATTTTGACCAAGTGTGCTACACAACAAAAGTTGAGTTTGTTGGAAATAAAAGGTGAACACACGTGATAATATCATATATGACACAAAGACGACGGAAGAGGGTGATAAGCATTAAGTTCACTTCAAATAAAGGAAACAACTAAGAAATACATAGCCATAATCTCACTGAAAGCCATAAAGAGTTTCAAACCCTGAATATTCCAAGATCAAAGAAATATAAAGTACATAATATAAACTAGTCTGAACCAAGAAGTAGATATGTGATAGATGAACTTAAATGAAAAAACAAAGAAGAAACAAAAAATACTTCAAAATTCAGGTGAAAAGCAATTCTATCTTGTGATATGAACGATAAAAGAATCATACTCAATTCGAGAAGAACCCTTATTCTCTATGGAGCATCTAATGACTTCTCCAAATTCTTCTGCTCTTTCCTAATTGCATCACCTTCTTTGATGCCATCAATTTCCTCACGACATTCTCATTTCTCAATAGTGGATGCACTTACTAGCTCCTTGCATTTCTCCCACTCCCTCACAATCAAGCCTATTTTCAACACTTCCATCACCAAGAAACCATTTCTGGGTTGGTCACTATGCACAGGCCAAGCAACTATTGGTACCCCCATGATAATACTTGTTGGGAAAGGCAAGGTGGCACTATTAAAATACCCGACAGGGTAGCAGCAAAAAAAATACCCAAGTCTAAACTTTTCCTTTCAATTTTAATCAAGAGGAGATAAGAAAATTCAAACAAAACAAAGAATATGGAATCAAATAAATCAATCACTCAAATACGATAAGACAGGAATAACAAGACACCAATTTACGTGAAAAATCCTTTGGTGTGAAGAGTAAAAAACCACGGGACCAAACCTCGAATATATCACCAAGATTTTAAATATTTTTCCCCAAAATGTACACCAAACAAGTGCCAAAGAATGAGCAATAACACAACAAGATAACACCAAAACTAGAGAATAAAAAGGAGCAAAAAGACCAAAAACTTAGCTGCTTTTCGGGAATAAAAATAGGATCTATAGGCCACCAAATCCATCTCCATCATTTTCTAATCAAATATTGAGATGAGAGGAACAAGCTTTCTAAAAATCAGTTCAATCGGACCAGAAAAAAAGTGGGAATCACAATTTGAAATGAATAGTTGTGGCTGAAATTTTAGGTGTGAAAATTTGCTCTTGTTTTCTCTCTATGGCTGTTGAAACTCTCTTTTGTCGATAATGAATAAGACCATAAAAAAATATATATATATTCTCCGTAGTAATGGGCCTATGAGAAAAAAGTGGGTTGGTCCGAATCGTACTTTATTTATCCATATAGGAAGGGAAAAAGACCCATGACCCAACAATTCTCCCCTTACCGACTATGTGGAGGAGACCACCATCCCGATGATCACAGAACAATATTGAAACTTCCCTCTCGGAAAAGTTTTAGTAATAATGTCAGAACAATTATCATCTATGTGAATATTCTCAAGTTCAAGCAACTTAGAATCCAACACATCTTGAATCCAATGGTATCTTAGATCAATGCGTTTAGACCGACCATGAAATTAGAATTCTTGTCAAGATGGATGGTAGTTTGACTATCGCAATAAAACACAAACCTCTCTTGAGCAAAACCAAGTTCCCCCAAGAATCTCTTCATCTAAAGCAATTCTTTACAAGCTTCAATAACAACAATAAGCTCAACTTCAGTTGTAGATAGAGTAATTATGTGCTTTGAACTTTTTAATATAACTACTTGGAAGTTTTACTATTATCTTTGAATTATTGTATCTTGGTTATGTACCTTGCTCGGGCTCTCCAATCGACGGATGTGTATCATATACTCCAAAATTAGTGCATTATTGGAGAATTCGACATAAGTGTGGCAACCTTTTTGAAGAGTCCGAGCAACATAGGTATCTCCCGCCTTTTTACAAGACAAAAGGACCAAATTATATGACAAAACTTTGAGGTATGTCAAGAGAAGTAAGCATTAAAGAAGTATTTTGACCAAGTGTGCTACACAACAGAAGTTGAGTTTGTTGGGAAAAAAAGGTGGACACACGTGATAATATCATATATGAAAGACGATGGAAGAGGGAGATAAACATTAAGTTCACTTTAAATAAAGGGAACAACAGAGAAATATAAAGCCATAATCTCACTGAAAGACAAAGAGTTTCAAACACGGAATATTCCAAGATCAAAGAAATATAAAGTACATTATAAAAATTATTCTGAGCCAAGAAGAGTGACAGATGAACTTAAATGAAAAAAACAAGTAACAAAAGATACTTCAAAATTTAGGTGAAAAGCAATTATATCTTGTGATATCACAATAAAAGAATCCAACTCAATTAGAGAAGAACCCCCATTCTCTATGGAGAATCTAACGACTTCTCCAAATTCTTCTGCTCTTTCCTAATTGCATCACCTTCTTCTGATTCCATCAACTTCCTCATGATATTCTCATTTCTCAATAGTGGATGCACTTATTAGATCCTCGCATTTCACCCACTCCGTCACAATCAAGCTTATTTTCAACACTTCCCTCATAAAGAAACCATTTTTGGGTGGTCACTATGCATAGGCCAAGCAACTATTGGTGTCACCATCAAAATACTCGATAGGGTAGCAGCAACAAAAACCCAAGTCTAAACTTTTTATTTGAATTTGAATCAAGAGAAGATAAGCAAATACAAGCAAAACAAAGAATATGGAAGCAAATAAATCAATCACACAAATACGATAAGATAGGAAAAACAAGACACCCAGTTTACGTGAAAAACCCTTTGGTGTGAAGAGTAAAAAACTACGGGATCAAACCTCGAATATATCACCAAGATTTACAATATTTTTCTCCAAAATAGCCACCAAACAAGTACCAAACAATGAGCAACAACACAACAAGATAGCCAAAACTAGAGAATAAAAGAAGCAAAAACACCAAAAATGTAGCTGCTGTTTGAGAATAAAAATAAGAGCTATAGGCCACCAAATCCATCTCAATCAGTTTCTAATAAAAAATTGAGATGAGAGGAACAAGATTTTCAAAAATCAACTCAATTAGACAAGAAACGAAGTGGGAATCACAATTTTAAATCGACAACTATGACTGGAATTTTAGGTGTGAAAATCTGCTCTTTTTTTCTCTCTATGGTTCTTGAAACTCTCTTTAGTGGACAATGAATAAAACCAAAAAAGATCGATATTGATCCATAGTAATGGGCCTACGAAAAAAGTGGGTTGGTCCAAATTGAGCTTTATTTATCCATATAGAAAGGAAAAAAGACTCATGACCCAACAATGCTCCCCCTCCCGACTATGTGGAGGAGACCACCATCCCGGTGATCAAGCAACAATCTTCAAACTTTCCTCTTGGAAAATTTTTAGTTATCATGTAGGAACCATTATTATCCGTGTGAATCTTCTCAAGTTCAAGCAACTTAGAATCCAATACATCTCGAATTCAATGGTATCTCACATCAATGTGTTTAGACCGACCATGAAATGTAAAATTCTTACAAAGATGTATGAAACTTTAACTATTGAAATAAAGAACATACCTCTCTTGAGCAACACTGTAATACCCCGTACTTTTCCTAGCTAAATTTAGCTCCTAGAATGTTAAAGATTATCTTTAAAATGAATAAGTCTTGGTACATATATAATTTTCAAGATATAGACCCATTAATATGTAGATAATTGATTCAGCTTTTCAACAATACCAATTTCACCTAAATCTGATACTCGATTGAGAAGTTATGGCATTTTTAGTGGAGACATTGTCTCAAAAGGGGCAACACCACGTCCGCGTGACATGCCAAATGACATTTTTCAAATTCCAATGGACCTTTGCGATTGGCCCACATCGCGGTGATTTCCCATTTCCCAATTGTCAAAATTCAGTGGCTCACCGCGATGGTGGCGCATTGCGGTGATGGTCTAAATGACATTTTAGTAGCTTACCGCGATAGCTCTGCGTCTCATTAATTTTTCAGTTCCCAGATGTCAATTTCCAGTGAGCCACTACGATAGTGGCACGTTGCGGTGGGTAGCCAAATCGGGATTTTCGTTTTCAAAATTATTTTTAAAAGGGTAGTTTGGTCTTTTCTCAAGCCCCCAACTCGTATAAAACACAAGATTAATCCTATTCTAAGAATTCTATGCTCACTTTTCATCAAATTACTCTCCAAGAAATAGAGCTCAAAACTTATTCTCCAAGACATCCAATTTCCTCTATTATTCTTCCAAGATAACTCAAAATTAAAGATTCCCAATTCATGAACTTTAAGAGGTCATCTTCAAAGGAACAATTAAGAGTTCAAGATCAAGTTTTTTCTTTAATTTCATCAACTAAGGTATGTGGGATTTTGAACCAGGATAAATCTTTCATCCTTGTGCCCAAAAATAGTTTTTAATTATAAATTCGCATGGTTTTACCTGAATTTTAATTTAGGGTTCATACCCATTTATTGTTAATTAAAGATTTTGAGATTTCAAGTAAATTGGGTGTTGAATTACATGTCTACATTCGTAAATTCATGCATGTGACCATATATTCCAGATTTGGAGTTGAATTAAGAATATTTTCATTATAAAGCATGAACTTTATGATGATTTAACATGAAATTGATGCATGGGTTATCAATCCCTAGCTAAATGTTGTAATTTCAAAAATGATTATGCTTTTAAGCATCTTATGATATGTTTATAGAGAGCTTTGAATAAAGATTTGATCTTTTGATCTTTAGCTAAGATATGAAATCCACTTTACAGCTTAAATTTAGTTTTAAATGAACAAATACATAGTTAGCTTTCAGTATGAAATATTATGACTTTTAAAAGTGGTTTCCTAATGCAGATTAAAGGGAGTAGTATTTAGCATCGAGCGAAAAGTATGGGTTTAGCAAATCGTACTTTCCTAGAACTACGAGCCAACATAGGTACAGATTTAGTATTCCCATTTCTAAATGGATGACAGTTATAGATGTGATCACTTAGCTCAGTTTATACTCCCTAGAAAGAGTATGACACCTCTCCCCAACGTGAGATTTTTGGACTCCATGATAGCTCACATGGTTTATGTCGGTTAGAAGAACCTCCCTTACAGATAAGCTTTTGAAAAGAAACCTCCCTGCTAGTAAAAGTAAAAAAACATCTCTTGAATAAATTTCCCTACTAGTAATAGTAATACAACAACTTTAGAAAGAATTTCCCTATAGTTTAACAGAAAAGAATGACAGATAACAACTCAGCTTTTAGATTTTAAATGTGATGGCTCACTAGATCTACACAGTATGTTTTATTATTCATGGTTAATGATTTTCAGTTTTCAGTTATTCCAACCATGTGAGTCATTACATATAGCATGCATATTTTATGAATTTTTATAACATTGAGATATTACTTTTACTTATGCATTCACCCCCACATGCTCAGTACATCCTCAAAGTACTGATCCACAGATACGTCTATGTGCTACATTGTCTCATAATGTAGGTTCAGGTGCTCAGTCTAAGCAACATGAGTGATTTTAGGCATCTCTATCTATATCCCGATAGTTGGTCAGTCCTCATGGTTCAAGATACCATTTATCCAGATTTCCAGCTTTCATAGTATTTGAGTAGTCTCTTTTAGTTTAGTCCAAGTCAGTTAGGGGTTTGTCCCAATGACTCTCTAGTTTCTTAGTAATAGAGGATTGTCGGACTACTAGCTAGTATATTCAGATTTTCAGTATTAGTTATCCAGATAATATATTCAGTTGATCTCAAAAAGTTTTGATAATATTCAGTATTTTAGCATTTCGATCTGATTAAATTGCTTTAATATGAGTTATAGACTTAGTAGCAGGCGTACAGGGTCATCTTGAGACTACTCGTAGTCTTGATCACCCTGTGACATCTCGATACTAGGTTTAGGGGCATTACAAACACCAAGTTCCCCCAAGAATCTCTTCATTCAAAGCAATTCTTTACAAGCTTCAACAACAATAATAAGTTTAGCTTCAGTTGTAGATAGAGTAACATATTTTGCAACCTAGATTTCCTAGACACAACTCCCCCTCAAACTTAACTAAATACCCTAAAGTAGTGACATGACCCGACCCTGAGTCTTGTCATAATGTACATCCCAAGTCCAACTAGGAGCGGGGACCGCCTCTGTTACCCAACCAAACCATTTATATCTAGCTGTAGATGAGATGAATTTCGAACATATAATAAGATAGCGCTATTGTTCTCATTAAGACTCTGAGATAGGGTCACAACCGTGATGGACCCAACCGAGTCTAACTGTACCACAACAACCGCCCAACCATACCAAACAAAACCATAGACCATAAACCAAAAGGGATTACCAAAACATAATATGAAAATCAATCCCAAAATGTAATATGATGGAACAGTGATAAATTATGTCCGATGATGCCAGCCTCAATATTAGTACCAATGCTAAGGTTGAAATCTCTACCGATCCTACCCATACCAACCCCTAGAAGTACCAAAAAGACTCTATCTGAAAGAATAAACAAATTCGATTGGGACATGCCCCTAACCATGGAAAAAAACAATATTCAAAATAAGAGATAAGTGTCTAAATAAATCCATATCATGAAATGATTCCTTCCAAAAGAATGGAAGCTCATCACTTTAGTCATAAGGATGATACCGAATCTTTATGCTAAACAGGAGAAGTAGAATGGCCAATTCCTGCAAAGCATGGGTATACAGCCTCCAGTAGATGGGGGTTAGCGAATGGCCGCTAGCATGAATCTCAGAAGAAGGATAAAATAATGCCAATCATAAAATCAAGTGAAACCATCCATAATGCATACAACCATACATATATAAGTGCCGATAAATGGAACCAGGTTTAGCATGCATTTAAAACCTTTACCTTGGTTGTGTAGCTTTATTGTCCTAACTACCCACGGGCCATATGGGTTCAGCTCACCCTGCTGAAAGGGCCCCAGTACGTGTAGCCACATGATTAGGGAATATCCTATGGGATGAATATTTCATCCCCCAATTTAAAATAAGACACATGCACATGGTCATCATGACTCTCATATTGATAACTATAAGTTTCTGGTTTTGGTCCCCCTGGGACCACCACCTTCCTCGACTTTGCTACACACCCCTTCATTAATGCCCAATCAAAACCATGTCCAAACAATCCATTTACCATTTATTAACCAAGGCCAATATTAGTGGTATCGTCATACCACCCCATTATTACTTGAAAGTAATATCCATAGCCAAACCATTTAGGTTAAGGGGACCTTAGGCGATCTTCCAATTTCCATAGTAAATCTACTTAGGAGACTTTTATGTTCTCCACAAGCTTAACCATTTAGACTTTAGACTTTTCAAACCATTTAAACCATGCATAAATCATTTATCCAGCTTAAAACATGAAAGAGTTCCATTAAAAAAGTAAATGAAATGAACATATCTTTATAAGCATTTTGTCAAACTCCTTGGAGGCATAATATAACCAAAACCAATTCCAACTACCATTAAACCATTACCATGTAATACAATTGTCCAAATCCACCATTAATGCACATAAAAAGCATAATTAAAATTATAGGAAACCATAACCAAACATTTAATATCCAAACCCCCAAATAATAGTTAAATACCATAATCATGAAATAGTAAAACCATGAAACCAATCATATAAACCATGCCTTTAGTTGAAATTATAATGAGTGAAGAGAATCATGCCTTATATTGAATAATTGATGGAAAGAAATTACTAAAGAAAGCCCCAAAGCAATCCGTAAGATAAAACCCTAGTCTTCTTGCCCCAAAAGCTCTTGAGAGACTTATGAGATATTTTGAAATAGTTTCTAAGTGTTAATGAATAGAATAATAGGGTAAATAACCTCCTAAGTTTATTAGAAGTCATGGGTCCTAGTTAGGGTTAGTAGGGAAATGTCCCGAATACCCTTACTTAAATCCCTTAAAAACTCATCACAGGGATACGACTGACCCATATGAGTCGTACCCTCCTATATAATTGGTATCCACTACTCGTATCCAAGCCTCAACCCTTGGATCAAACACTGTCCAATATACGACTCATCCAACCAAGTCATAACTACAACATACGATCCATACCCATGACCCGTATCTCTGGCAGAATGAAATACTAGGAGGATTAAACACTTCCCACCATACGAGTCCTTTATACGACTTGTACCAAGCCCTACGATTTATACCCTTAACTCATACCCATTCTAGTGACCAAAACCATCCCACCAACTAACACCGGTCAGTATACGATAGGACCATACCACTCGTACCCCAATATACGGCTTGTACCTGTAAGTTGTATTGGGTCCGCAGAACAAATTTCTAGGAAATTTTCTAAGGGTCAAAACCCAAGATGTTTCAAGTAGACTTATGAGTATCAACATCACCAGCCATGTCTGAATCAGTATAATTACAAAGCATAGGCTTCTTTGTACCAAAATACAAACTCAGACTAGAAATGCCACAAAGATATCTCATAATTCACTTTACAATATCCCAGTGTTCTCTTCCTGAATTAGAAAGAAAATGGATAACAATACCAATATCATGAGCAATATTCGATCTTGTACAAATCATTGCATACAACAAACTACCAACAACTGAAGCATAAGGAACTTTCTTCATATCTTCCTTCTCATCATCACTGGAAGGACACTTCTTCGTGCTTAATTTGAAGTGCATAGCTAAAGGTGTACTGGAAATCTTAGCCTTATCTATGTTGAACCTTCGAAGTACTTTCTGAATGTACTTCTATTGTGCTAACCACAACTTCTTGGCCTTTCTGTCATAGACACTCTGCATGACAAAAATCTTCCTTGCTGGTCCTAAGTCTCTTATAGAAAAAGACTTATTCAACTCTTTCTTCAACTTTTGAATCTTGCAAGCGTTATGGCCAACAACAAGCATGTCATCAATATAAAGGAACACAATAATAAAGTCACCATCAGAGAATTTATGCACAAAAACACAATGGTTTGAATTAGTTTTCTTCAACCACTGTTGACTCATAAAGGAACCAAACTTCCCATACAAGCTTTTTTCAATTTGAAAACATAATTTTCTTTTCTCTTGACTTCAAAACCTTCAGACTGCTCCATATGAATTTCTTCATCTATGTCACCATGGAGAAAAGCAGTTTTAACATCCATTTGCTCAACCTCTAAATCAAGACTTGCAGCAAAGCCTAGAATCACATGAATGGATGACATCTTCTCAACTGGAGAGAATATCTCATCAAAATCAACTTTTTTTGGTTAAATATCTTCAAAACCAATATAGCCTTGGAATGTGGAACTCGGTTACCATCTTCATGTTTCACCCAAAAAATCCACCCGTTTATCAAAAATTTTCAATCTTTAGGTAGCTTAACCAAATCAAAGGTATGATTATCATGCAAAGATTTAATCTTATCTTCCATAGTATCAAACCACTTTTCTTTTTCTTCACTTTCCTTGGCCTCATTAAGATTATTAGTGTCACGACCCGATTTCTGAAGTCGTGCTGGCGCCTACTTTAACCCACCAGTAGGCAAGCCAAGCCATAGTATAGAATGATAGGTAATGGGATAACAGGCAGAGACCCAATAAAAAATCACGTATCATGATAGCATCAACAATAGTAAGTGAAATCTAAGAAGGGAGCATATATATTTTATCAAACTGAGAGGATGAAAAAGGACAAACTATACAAATGAATCCCTCCCAAGACCTGATAAGGTCAGTACTGGAGCCACTACTAACAGGTGCCCAGAGTACTAGGCAAAAATCTAAAATATACACAACATACACAAGTAGTCTCGAGTGCAAAAGAATAACAATAGTAGATAGAGGAAGATCAACCTCGGACGACAGCAAGCTCACCCTACTATGAATCAATACTGGAAGGTAGAAATCACGTCAACGTTGACTGCTAGTACCCCAATCTGCATCAGGAAAAAGATGCAGAAGTGTAGTATGAGTACAAAAATAATGGGTACTCAGTAGGCATCATCGTCCGACTGAGCTCAATACAGAAAAGGTATAACTATAATGCGAGGGAGTAATCTGAGTCATCAACAATTAAGGATAGAAAGGTAAACAACTACCAAGCTACATAATGACTGTAAAGGAATAAACTTAAGCGATACAGAAAAATAAATAGTACAGTAATAACAAAAAAATCAAACATAACCTAACTGGCCCCTCCATAAGCCCGCTAGGCACACTAAAGAAGACAATTAACCCAACCGTACCCCCATAAGCAGATGAGACACACAGGTAATGAAAATAAACATAAATAATCTATAACTATGCTGATCCCAATAAATCATGATAGTCATCCAGATGTACACTTAACTCGAACTGGTACCACTTGGTAGTAACGAGAGGCCAAACATCAGACTAGAACAAGTAGTAATGGATAATAACAAAAGGACACGTGCCAGATTCGAGCCAGACATAGTGGGTAATAACGAGAGTCCACATATATAATATACAACAATTCTCATAATCAGATGTCAGACTCAAATCGGAACTCAATGGAACCACAACCATAATCGAATGCTAGACTCAAACCGGAACTCATAGTAACAATAATAATCAAATGCCAGTCTCAAACCGGAACTCATAGTAGCAATAATAATCAAATGTCAGACTCAAACCTGAACTCATAGTAATCATTCCCGACGGTAGTATTAAAATCCATACCCTACCATAACAATGTCAACGTTGTACCAAAATTTACAATTAATGACAGAAATAAAGTATATACTCAACCCATACAACAACGAAAATACATCGTACGAATGTCTTAGTTTAAAGGGGCGATTTCAAGGTTTGCAATTTAGTCCCACGTCCTAAAGTGATAGATGCTATAATATATCAAAAGAAAAAAAATACTAAAATCTACTACAATGGGGTCCAATTCTGGATAAATAAGACAGGTTATATATATCAAATAATACGCGACTATAAGCACTTATCCAAAGCTAGCATAATAGTTTATAATTTCAGTATATAAGCTCAATCTAAAGGCAGGATAAACCTAGCCTACCTGAACGCCAAAGATATAATATCTTTTCGCAAAGCCTCCAAATAGTATCTCGCTATTAGAATTCAAGCTTGCGTATTAAATATGCCCAGTAACAGCAACAAGACCGATAAAATAAGTACCAAATTTGCTCAGAAGAAAGAAAGAAAGGAAACTATATGAATGTTAAAAGTCATCAGCAGAGGAATACATATATTCGCCTATAAGCTTTTCTCTTACCATTTTAATATATTGAAAAGTAGTCCCTCATTTATCTTACTAATAATAATTCCAAAAGCTATGGCTGCCAGCTAACAATATGTGTTGTCCACATTTCTTCCCCCACTGGTGTGGTGGTATTGCCACAACTAATAATTTTTTTACACTGTATATATATTTCGGTATTATATAAATTCGTGATAAAATAATTACAATATTTTGAATATATCATAATTAATAGAAAATTATTTCTAACAAAACCTCTATTATATAATAATAATATTTTGACATTTCTAGAATTACTATCTCCGCTTAAGATATTAATAAATCATAAAAGTCTATTATAAAGTGATATAAATATATCATTACTTAAAGAATTTTACCAATATTGAAAATATTCTAGAAGGGTACTAAATTATATTTCTACCAAATGCCAAATTAAATTAAATAATCCATGATACATTTAGATAGTACTAAAATTATATGAAAATATAGGAAAATGGTCGTAAGGTTCATTACAACATCCACTACTAAAAGGACTTTCGTTCGCCAAAGTAAAAGATAAGGCCATACCTGAAGGCTCAAACAAGTAGAGATACTGGGCGCACATATCACGCTCGATCTGCCAGGTAGCCTCCTCAACTGAACGGTGATGCCACTGAACCTTAACTACCGAAATGTCCCGGGAGCGTAACCGCCTGACATCCCTCGCCAAAATAGACGATGGCTCCTCTACAAACACCAATCCCTCATCCAACGGAACCGAGTCGCATTGAAGTACGTGTGACTCATCTGGAATATACTGCCGCAACATAGATAAATGAAACACCGGGTGAATGGCTGAGAAGGCAGGTGGTAATATAGACACATAAGCTACCTCCCCAACACTCTGTAGGATCTTGAAAGGTCCAATATATTTAGGGCTAAGTTTGTCCCTCATCCCGAATCCCATCACGCCCTTCATGGGAGATACTCGCAGAAAGACCCTATCACCAACTCTGAAACTCAATGGACGACGTCTGCAATCAACATAACTCCTCTGTCTGCTCTGAGCTGCTTGTAGCCTGTCCTGAATTACTCGAACCAAGTCCAACGAATCACGAAGAAAATATGTGCCGCGAGGCCGAGCCTCAGAAATCTTAAACCAACCAACAAGAGATCAACATCTCCTACCATACAATACTCGAGTGAAAGTTGTTATTATATGCAAACTCTGCCAAAGGTAGAAACTGGTCCCACTGACCTCCAAAATCCAACACACAAGTGCGGAGTATATCCTCTAAAACCTGGATAGTTCGCTCTGACTACCCATCAGTCTGGGGATGGAAGGTTGTGCTAAGGTCAACTTGGGTTCCCAACTCTTCCTAAAATGCCCTCCAAATGCTAGAAGTGAACTGAGAGCCTCGGTCAGAAATAATGGACACAGGGACCCCATGTAGGTGAACCACCTCCTAAATGTAAACACGAGCTAACCTCTCAGCATTGTAGGAAACTCAAACGGGGATAAAATGTGCAGACTTGGTCAATCGATCCTTGACGACCCAAATTCTATCAAAACCATGCGAAGTATGAGTCAATCCACCTACAAAATCCATAGTAACTCACTCTTATTTCCACTCGAGAATGCGTAACTGCTGAAGCAATCCACCAGGTCTCTGATGCTTGGCATTTACCTGCTGACAACAAATACATTGAGCCATAAATCTTGCTATATCTCTCTAAATACCACTCCACCAGTAATGTTGCCTCAAATCCCTATACATCTTAGTTGGCCCAGGATGAACAGAGTATCTGGAGCTATGAGCAATCAACTAGATTAAATCTCCAACCCTTGGAACATAAATATGACCGTCAAACCTCAATACACCTTAGAATCTAGGGTAGCCCATTGAGACTAACCCCTCAACACCTGCTCTCGAATGCTATGAAGCCTGCTATCCTTGAACCGTCAACTCTGAATCTGCTTCATCAAGATAGATCTGGCCTCAACACTAGCAATGACTCTTCGAGGGTCAAAAATATCCAAACTAACCATCAAGTTAGCTAAGGACTGAATGTCCAAGGCCAACGGCTGCTGAGAAACTGAAATGAAAGCTAAGCTATCCATACTCACTGACTTCTGACTCAAGGCATCTGCTACCATATTTTCCTTGCCCGGATGATAGAGAATAGAGATATCATAGTCCTTCAGCAACTCAATCCACCAGTGTTGCCTCAAATTAAGCCCCTTTTGGGTCATAATATACTGAAGACTTGGTGATTAGTAAATATCTCACAACAAACCCCATACAAATAATGTTTCCAAATCCTAAGCACAAATATTATCACTGCCAACTCTAAATCATTAGTGGGGTAGTTGTGCTCATGTACCTTCAAATGTCTCGATGCATATGCAATAACATGCCCACGCTGCATCAGAACACACCCCAAACCAACATCAGACGTATTGTAATAGACAGTAAAATCCTCAGAATAGGAGCTGAAGTAAGAAAATTATATGAAAATGCCAAATTAAATTAAATATTCCACGATACATTTAGATAGTACTAAAATTATATGAAAATACAACAAAATGGATGTAAGGTTCATTACAATCAGGTTCTCCCTCGTTAGTCAAGAGTACATGTTCATTAGGATAATAATGAGATGAAGGTATTCTCTATCTGGCAGATCATCTGAGAGAATTCTCTAGAGCATCAACAACTGGCTGTTGATCAACCATATCAACTTGCACTGGAGCTTCAACAACATCTTGCTGATTATTCTGGACATGATCATTATCTTCATTATCAACTTGATGTTCATCATCATGAAGATTTTCTTCAGGAGCAATAGTCAAAGAAATTGGATCAACATCAACTAAACTCTCACTACTCTGAGAATCAAACTTCTTAGATTTATCAAAATCTTTAATTTTTTGGTGTTCAAAGAGCACAACATCATGGCTTCTAACAAGTTTCTTCTCAACTGGATCATAGAAACGATAGCCAAATTCATCTTGACCATAACCAATGAAAATATATTGTATAGTTTTAACATCCAACTTTGATCTTTCATCCTTAGGAACATGCACGAAAGCTTTACAACCAAAGACTCTAAGATGATCATAACAAACATTTTTACCAGACCAAACTCTGTCAGGGACATCACCATTCAAAGAAATAGTAGGAGATAAATTGATAACATAAGCAACAGTATTAAATGCTTCTTTCCAAAAGAAATCTGGCAGCTTAGTATCTAAGAGCATACATATAACCCTCTCAACTAGAGTTCTATTCATTATCTCTGCTAAACTATTCAACTGAGGAGTCCTTGGAGGAGTTTTCTAATGCCGAATACCCTACTCTCTGCAATATTTATCAAACGGATCAATATACTCACCACCATTATCTGAGCGGGTGTATTTTAATTTCTTTACTGTCTGTCTCTCAACTATGTCTTGAAAACCCTTGAACACATCAAGTACTTGATCCATGGACTTTAAAGAAAATACCCATAGTTTGAGAGAACGATCATCAATAAAAGTCACGAGTAAAGTGCATAACTATGAGAACTTACTTTAAAAGGAACATACAAATAAGAATGTACCAATTCCATCAAATTAAGATTGCTTGAAGGAAGATGACTCTGAAAAGAAACTATTTTCTATTTACCGGCTATGCAATGAAAACACTTCTTCAACTTTGCTTGTTTTACTCCAGAAAGAATTTTTTTCTTAGCCAAACTATCAATACCCTTCTCACTCATCTGACTCAACCTTCCATGCTATAATTCTGATGATATATCATTCTCCACCAAGTTTATCAAGCCTTTAGAAGTAGAGACATAAAATACGTACAAGTTAGACAACTTGTCACCTCAAGCCATAATCATTGAACCTCTAGTAAGCTTCCATTAGCCATCACCAAGGGTGTTAACATAACCCTCATCATCAAGGTTTCCTACAAAAGTCAAATTCAAGAAAATATCTAGAGCATGCTTGACATTATTGAGAACTAGTTTGGAACCATTGTTACTTTCCAAACAAGCAATACCAATTCCAAGTACTTTAACTTCATCATTATTGCCCATTTTCAACAGCCTAAAATTACCTAGAGTATAAGAAAAAAATAATTCCTTCTTTGGCGTAACATGAGAAGTAGCACTAAAATCCACAAACCAGCTAGACTCATCACAAACTAGATTAATAGCATTCTCACGACAAGCAACAAGAAGATCATCATTAGTAATAACAACAACACGATTTTTTTTATTGGCTTCTTTCTTTTTCTGTCTCATATCTCTCTTATGCTTGTAGAAAATTTTCATGACATACCTCTTTTTATTGTAATAGTCACATGTAACATTCTTGAATTTGGACCTCAACTTGCTTCTAATTTTATCTCTAGCATTCTTACCTCTAGACTTGTTTCTCCCCCTCTCTTCAGTAACTAAAAAATCAAAGTGTAAAGATGAAGAAGATGAGGCCCAAGATCTTCTTCTCGTCTCTTCATTCAAGACATCACTCTTAACATATTCTATAGTTACAACACCACCGAGAGAAAAATTAGTCAAAGAAGTTTGAAGAGTTTCCCAAGAGTTAGGCAGAGTATTAAGAAGCCAAAGTCCCTGAATTTCTTCATCGAACTTTACACCTATTCCGGACAGTTGGTCAAGGACACACTGAAATCATTTATATGATCAGAAATAGGACTTCCCTCTTTTTACCAAATATTTATAAATTTCTAAAGTAGGAACAACTTCTTATTGCCAGTCTTCGAAGCATAAAATGACTTGAGTTTTTCCACAAACTTCTGGCATGTGTCTCATTCACAATATGATTTCTAACATTATCTTCAACCCATTGTCTGGTATAGCCACAAACCTGTAGATACTCAAATTCCCAATCCTCATCTGTCAAGGATTGAGGTTTAGTAGATGCAAACATAGGTAGATGCATTTTCTTGACAAATAGAATATATGATAATTACTACCATTCAAACACACTATTTTGCTTATATTTTCCACCATTATTTAAATCGACAATCAACAATAACCTATACTTTGATACCACTTTGTTGGAAAAGAAAAGGTTGCACGATCAAAATGCTCGACAAAGTAGCAATGGAAAAATATCTAAGTCTAAACTTTCCCTTTCAATTTGAATAAAGAAAAGATAAGAAAATCCAAGGAAAACAAAAAATATGAACGAAAATAAATCAATCACACAAATACGCTAAGACAGGAATAACAAGACAACAAATTTAATTGGAAAACCCTTCGGTGCGAAGAGTAAAAAACTATGGGACCCAACCTCCACTATAATCATCAAGAGTTACAATATTATTCTCCAAAATGGCCATCAAACAAGTGTCAAACAACGAGCAACAAAACAACAAGATAGCACTAAAATTAGAGAATAAAATAGAGCAAAAACACTAAAAATATAGTTGTTGGTCGAGAATGAAAAATAGGAGCTACAGGACACCAAATCCACCTTTATCAGTTTCTAATCAAAGATTGAGATGAGAGAAAAAATCTGACCAAAAATTATCTCAATCGGACAAGAAACGAAACAAAAATTACAATTTAAAGTTGACAGCTGTGGCCAAAATTTTAGGTGCGAAAATCTGATCTTGTTTTCTCTCCATGGCTGTTGAAACTCGCTTTTGTGGATAATAAATAAGATAAAAAAATATCTATATATATGATCCATAGTAATGAGCCTATCGGTAAAAGTGGGTTGGTCCAAATTGGTCTTTATTTATCCACATAAAAAGAGAAAAAGACCCATGACCCAACAATACTCACTATGCAAGAATTTCAATCATAATGACTCATGAATCTTCTTGTGGAAGAATGAGCAAAGATTTCTGGTTATGGCGCCCATTCTCTCACCACTAACCCAAACCCTTTTACTCTTTCCTCAAAACCTTTTGGCAACTTAAGTCTTCTAGCTCCTCCAATAAAGATATCTCCTCTATTGGGCCCTCTCAACACACATATGAACTTTTTTTTCTTTGTTCTAATCCCATCTCGAGCTCCATGATTTCTCCATCGAAAAATATAGTTGTTGTTCCAAAATATATATACAGAACTGATCTTGGAGGTTGTTAGTTCAACCATTCCAAACATATGTTGTCCCTATTCAAGAAATGATCGAGTTTAGTAGGTACTAGGCAGGACTGGTCCAATTGCCCTTGTTTTCTACTTTCAACTTGTGTCAGTAAATCAAGAAACTTTCCTTCAATTACTTTGCTCATGTTATGGATCTCACCTAATATGATATACATATATGAACCTTGAAGATCTATTAAGTTCCTGAGTCCATCAGGCATCGCTCCTTCAAGGGAGGGTAACTTTTTAAGCAATCCTTCTCCGAGTTAGGTAGACATCCCACTTAGCATGCATATAAAACAATAAAAAATTAAAATTGAAATGCAATTAAATATATAGGTGTCAGCATTGCGCAAGGTAGAAACATCCTGAACATTATAAGACATAGCAAAATCATGAACAACTATGACTCGTCTAGATTTCGAGGAGATATCGCATAAAAAAAGAAGCAATGGGCTCGCGCAGAAGCAAAGAGGCATCCCATAATGGCTTATGATGCAATGGGAATTTGTTCAAGCCATCAAAGACAGTTGTAAGTGAGGAAAATTCAGGAGTTGGAATGTCATGGAAGTGGGTTTTGGCTATGTCCGAAGGATTTAAGGCTTTTTCTAGAACTTGAGATTGTTGGTTATGTGAGGCTGAACCAACATAGTGTTATGCCTCACCCTTTAAGTTTAAGTCATAGGTATAGGTTGAGATTTATGACAGTATCAATGAACTCATTGGCTTGCAAAGTCCTTCAAGAGAAATTTTTTCCTTTTTCTTTTACCATACCCCAATTAATTAAAACTCTTTTTATTTTACAGTCTCTTACAAGTTTTTTTTTTTTTTGGATAATTACATTACTTAGCAAACATAGACTCCTAATTACCTTGTTTAGCTTAATTTTTAATTAATTATCATTCATAGCCTATCTTGGTTGATTAAATGTAATTTATAACATCTCTCTTTCTCTACCTTTATTTTTCTTTTAACTTCATTTTTTCTTTTTCAGTTTTTCTTCTTCTTTTTTTCATTTTCTCTTGATTTTTTGTTTTTCCATTTTTTCTTTTCATTTCTTTTTCATTTTTTCTTATTTAGTTTTTTACCTTTTCATCTTTTCTGTTTTTTTACATATTTTCTTTCTATTTTTTCATTGTTTTCATTTTTTAAATTTATTTTTTCTTTGCAATCTTCTTTTATATTTTCTTGATTCTTTTTCATTTTGCGAGTCCTTTTTTTCTTTTCTTTTTTATATTTTTTTCTTATATCTTTGTTGTTGTATTTTATATTTATATATTTTTTTATATTTTATATGTATTGTATCATACTATATATTTTAAATAAATGTATTATTTTTTGTCCAATAGTTTAGTGGTGAATATGTACATTTTAGCATGTGTATTTGTATACAAATAAGTATATTGATTAATTATATTTACTTGAGTCTAATATATATAAATTTATAATGTGTCATTCAATGCGAATTTATCATTGGTATTTATATTTCAAATTTTCATTTATATTTATATATTAACAAGTATCCTTTTGTATGCGTATGGTTCAAGTTATATAAACATGTATTATTTATACAAATGTAACATTTGAATTTGTATAATTTATTATTTTTATTTTTATTATTCAATTTGCATCAATAAACTATAAATTATATCAATGTATATAAATACAAGTGTTCATAGAAAGAAAAATAGCAATTCTTTTTTAATTATTTAAAAATACAAATGATGTTGTTAACTACAAATTCAGATACAAACAAATGAAAGTACAAATACAAATACACTATGCGGTCAACTTACAAATATACATACAAATACAAGTGAGTACTATAAAATACAAATACAAATGTGAACTATAAAATACAAATACAAACGCAAACTTTAAAATACAAATACAAATATAACTATACCAACGAATACAAAAATATAAATGATAGTGTGAATACCAATACGATAAGCAATTGTGGCATTTACGTTATCATCTATGACTTGTGCTCGAGTAACCATAATTTTTGAAAATAAAAAAGATATAAAAAAAACAAAAAATGAGAAAGAAAATAAGTACAACAAGAAAACAAAAAAAAAAAGAGAAATAGAAGCTAGAGATAGAAGAGAGAAAAAAAAACTAAAAGGAAGAAATGAAAAAAAAAATGTAAAATGAAGAGAAAAACAAAATCAACTATTCTATTTTTGTTTTTGTTTTTATTTCTTTTAACGGTCTTTTTATTTTCCTTTTTCTGTTTTCATTGTTGTTTCGTTTTTTCTTTTTAGTCATTTTGTCTCCTTTTTTCTCATTTTTTATTTTCTCTCTTTTTTTTTTTGGTGTTGTCGTATTTTATGTTTTACTTATTTTTTATATTTTATATTATTCATATCATACTATATATTTTAAATAAATTTATTATTTATTTTTGAATAGTTCAGCCGTAAATACAATTTATCATTTGTATTTATATACAAATAACCATATGGATTAATTGTATTTACTCGAGTCTAAAATATATAAATATGAAATGTGTCATCATATGAAAATGTATCGTTAGTATTTGTATGCCAAGTTTATCATCAGTATTTGTGTATAAATGATTATCATTTGATTGCATGTGATTCAAGTTGTATAAACATGTATCATTTGATACAAATGTAACATTTGTATTTATATAATTTAACATTTGTATTTTTATAATTTATCATTTATATTTGTATTGTTCAATTTGTATTAATAAAATAAAATTCACATCCATGAATAAATACAAGTGTTCTTTGAAAGAAAAAATTATAATTCTTTTTTAATTAATTAAAAATAAAAATGATGTTGTCAACCACAAATTCAAATACAAACAAATGAAACAAGTGAAATTATAAATACAAATGCAATATGTGATCAATTTACAAATACAAAAATAGTTCTTTTAAAAAAGACAAGTGCATCAACGAAAATAGAATACAAATACAAATAAAATGAAACCACAAAACACAAACATAATATACAGTCACCTATAAAATACAAGTGCAAATTTTATAAAATATACATAATGGGGAGAACTATAAAATATAAATAAAAGTGTGAACTATAAAATACAAATACGAACTATAAAATATAAATACAAATACATGCGCAAATGATAATACAAATATAATTGTATCAATGAATACAAAAATATAAATGATGGCGTGAACTATAAAGTATAACTACAAGTACAAATTAGAAAATACAAATGCAAACTATAAAATATAAATACAAATAAAAGAGTGAACCATAAAATACAAAAATAATTTTATCAATGACTATAAACATATAAATAATAATGCGGATACAAATACAATAAGCAATTATTGTATTTTTGTTATCACCGATGACTTGTACTTGACATAGCCAGATTTAACAAAAATACAAAAAATATAAAAGAAAATTAAAAGAAAATATAAATAAGAAAATACAAAAAAAAAAAAAAAAGAAAGAGAAATAGAATCTGCAGACAGAAAATAGAAAATAAAAAGAAAGAAATGAAAAATAAATTATTTTTTTTATAAAAAAAAAAGAAAAAGAAAAAAAGAACCAAAAAAGGAAAAATGCGAAAAAGAAAAAAATGAGAAAGCAAACAAAAAAACTGAAAACAGATAAGCTAAAAAAATATAAAAAATGAAAAACAAAAAGATAAAAGATAAAAGATAAAAAAGGAAAAAAAGAAGAAAGAGAAATAGAAGTTATAGATAGAAGAGTGATACAAAAACGAAAAAAAAAAAAAGAACAAAAAAAGAAATAGAAAATGAAAATAGAAAAAAATTAAAAAGTAAAAAATGATGGTGAATACATACAAAATGAGCGATTATGACATTTCCGTCATCATCCATGATTTATACTCGACATAATCATATTTTTTGAAGTATAAAAAAATATAAATATAAATATAAATTAAAATACAACAAAAGAAGAAAAATGAGAAAGAAAAAAAGGAAAAAGAGAACTCGAGGCAAAAGATAAAAGAGGAAAAAAAACAGAAGAAGGAAATGGAAAAGAAAAGAAAAGAAGAAAAATTAAAGGATATACATTGTAATTTTGAAAAATTAGGGTAACAATATTCCTATTTTGCTGAAACCTAGGTAATTTTTGAAGTCACCCCCCCCCCCTCCCCCTCCCGATTTTTCTCTTTCCAGTAGAACGGTTCTTTATTTACCTTCCAAAAGATAACATTGTTTTTCTTCTCAACACAAAATTTTAAGAATACAAGATAATTGCTTCAAGAATCAAGCCTAGCCCTCCTTTTTTGGTCATTAGTGTGTCAATTGTATTAAGGTATGTAAGATTACTACTACTTTGTAATTCTTTGGATTTTGTGTCCTCCAATTCAAGTTGTTACAAGATATATTAGTAATGAATTGTGAGCAACGAGATTTTATTAAAGTAAAATCCGTATAAAATTAGGATTATATTAAATTCAAAATATATTAGTCCCAAATAAATATTGCGGATTAATATAATTGGATTAATTATTTAAGTCCAAACATATATAGATTTAATTAATGTTCAATTTTTATTGGGCTAGACTGTTAATTTGGGATACAAATGATGATTGTCACGACCCCAAAAAATGAAGATCATGATGGCACTTGTCGTGGCATAACTTGACAAGTAAGCCTATCACCCAAATCGATACAAAAAGAGAAAAACATAGAAATATCCCAAGAAAAGCCTTCTAGAACAAAGCTGAACCATATAAGTAATCATAACAATGTAGAAAGAACTTATTCAAAATACCAATCTTACCCAAAACCTGGTGTCAATAGTGTAAGAACTACTAATACAATTCAGGAATCAAATACATCAAAAAAATAACCACAAAGAAAAAATATGTCTCCGAATACTAATAAATACATAACTACTATAGAAAGATAGAGGTGAAATTCGGACGCATGAATGTTCAATTGCTACCTTGAAAACTCCAACAATCTCGCGAGTCAAGCAAGCTGAGGCACTCTCAAGCCAGAACCTGCACCGAAAGGGCACAGTGGGCATGAGTGTGGTCCACTTGTACTCAGTAGGTATCATAGGACGACTAAACAAAGTAGTAAATAAAGTATACAAACTATACACTAAGGGAATGTCACCTGCAATAAAAAATATCCCACAACGGTAGCCCACACCACTTGCATTAACAGTTCTAATATATCTCACATATAATGCAACCTCATACCAATATAGAACAAAAGTACATATTATATCACATATAAAGAGAACAAGGGGGGCATGCTTATACAAGATCATCAAATACAAGTAAAAGAAGATACGATAAATACATAGACGATAAGTCAATATGCCAATACAACACAACATAACACAATAACGTGAGTGCAATGTCTATGATGATGATGATGCATGAGGTCTTCACACAACCTCCGGGATCATCGTACAATCCTCTTATACACCTACAGAGGCAAGCCTCTCAATGCAAGACCCATGGGGGGTTCGTAAACCCATATACAATACACTTATCTCATATATCGTTTCTGGGACATTCCTCTAAAAGGATTTTATAAGGTGTTACAATATCTTTTTAAAAGGTATTGCCAGTATTTCTCAGATGTTGTCACGGTGGTACTAATGTTTCATGAATGAGTATGATATGAAGATGTAATTCTCACAACCAATCACAATGAGTATTTTCACAAACAACCACATGATATATTTCCATAAAAAAACAAAATAAAATATTTTCATAACCGCATGAGCCAATATCCACTCATTATTTTTGTATCATCCATGAAGTTTTACATGTCTCATTTGCCAATAAAGTATGGATACAATCACAATACACCAATGATACCACATTAAGCATTTTAACAACACAATACAATTATTCATATGTATTCCAGTCTATCAATATCACATAATACCCCACATGGTCATACATATCACATAATATCTCAATTTTTACAATGACATTTGTTAATACCCCGTATTTTGCACTATTTTGACAATGACATTTGTTAAGACCCCATATTTTGTGCTAGAATTCTAACTGTTCTTCTTACGCGTATAATCCCTAATACAAATGATTCCCATGTGAATATAAGTTTCATGATAATTATCCTAGTGTGTGAAGTGTCTAGTAGGTGAAGAATGTTCATAGAAATCACTTAGAGCTAAGTTGAGCTAAGAACCTTAGATTCATCCAAAGTTTGGTATTCGATTCTACAAGGATCAACTTTGAAAGTGTATAACTTTTGATGTATGTATAATTTTTCATCCCAAGACCCACCAAATCGTATATAATTGAATTATCTTTCCAATAATACCAATTTTCCATTAATCCTATATCCCATCAAAAAGTTATGCCTATTTTCACGAGAGGCAGTAAGGGTGTGCGATGGGCAATTCGCCGCCCAACCCAACTTGGGCGATGGGCAATGCGACGCAAAGCCTATCTTGGGATATTAACTGGGCATCGCCTAAGTCATTTCCAAGTTCCCGAAACACTCTTTTTTTACTTATATCAAGGGAGCTGAAGTCATTTCACACCCCTAAACTATCCCTAATCACTCCAAATCATTATAAAGAATATTTAAATACATTATTTGCAATCCCTAAGCCCCAAATCAGACAAGTTACTATCCAAAACACTTCCCCTCTTCCCAAGAACAAAATTTAAGTGTCATCTTTCAAGAATCAAGAGGTTAAGATCCAAATTCAAAGTTCTCTATAAGGATTCTTTCAATCAAGCTTAAAGGTCCAATTTTTTCACAATTTCATTGTCACTAAGGTATGTGCGGTTATGAACAAGGATAATCCTTTCATCCTTGTTCCTCAAACTAGTTTTTAAATATGAATTTATGTGAATTGCAATTAGGGTTCATACCCAAAGTATATTGATTTTAAAAACTCTCTTTTATTATTTGAATACCATGAGTATGATTTGAGTTATTGATTACGGATTTTCCATTTGAGTTTAAGAATGATATTGTAATGTTGATCTCATTATATTGATATTGTGAAGTATTTCATGAATCATATTGAGAATGATGTTTTGCTAGGAATTCACATGAGTTTAAAACATGGGTTTTTAAGCCCCTAGTTTGAGTATTGATATTCCAAAAAGATTATGCTTTTATGCATCTTATGACTAGTTTACATTCAAATTTGAATAAAATTTGATCTATTGATCCACAACTAATATATGAAATCCACTTTACAGTTTTGATTACAGATTCTATTACAGTTTAAAGTAAGCAGATGCATAACTGGTTTTCATTATAAACACTTATGATATTTTAAAGTGAATTTCCAATAGAATAAGCATATAAGTAAGGGAGTAGTATTTAGGAACGAGTAGGAAGTGTGGGTTTAGTGCATCCTATTTTTCCAGAACTATGAGCCAATGTAAGTACAAATTATTCCCATTTATATGGATAAAAGATACAGATTGTGATCACTTTGCTTAGGTTATACTCCTTGGCAAGAGTATGAAACCTCTCCCTAACGTGAGATTCTCCTTAGGGGAATAATACGTTGGACTCCATGATAGCTCACATGGTTTATGTAGGTTAGAAGAACCTCCTTAACAGAAAAAGAATAACAAAACAGTTATTAGAAACTAAGTTTAATGACTCACAAATTTACTCAGATATTATCTTACATAAGACTTCAGTTTTCATATTTCAGCTTTTAGTTTTCATATGATAAAGTTGAGTCATTTTTACACTTAGCCAGCATGATCTTAAAACAAAATAATACTACAACTTTTTATAACTAAGTGGATGGCTTACAGAATTACCTTTACGCTTTACTACTCATGATTTATGATTTTACAGTTTTGATCACTCAAGCCTAGGTGAGTCACTTACACTTAGCATGTGGTTTTTGATAGTTTGTATGAATAGTGCATTATTGTTTTACTTATGTATTCACCCTTACTTGATCAGTACATTCCAAAAGTACTGATTCACATATACATCTAAGTGCTACATTGTTTAATAATGTAGGTACATGTTATAGCAGGCACATCATAATCAGACAGTTGTAGATTCCATCCAGCAGGGGATAAGTCCTCCTACTTTTGGGACTCCAATTAGATGTTATTTATGTACTTTACTTTCTTACTCATATGTAGTGATTAGTGATAGTTAGAGTCACGTACCAACTATCTGTAGTCAGTATAGTAAAGGTTTCATAGATTTCAGTCAGAGTCAGTCATGTAATTTCAGTTTCTCTCTTCAGTTTTATCAGAATGTAAAATTGTACCAGTATTGTAGTTTTCCCAAATTTTATCGTGTCTATGTTTCCGTACAGTAAACTCAGTTATTTTATACATATTTAAACCATTTGCTTAACAGTATGCTAGTTCATGGTTTAGCTTGGGATCACTTGTGGTCCTAAGCACCATATGACGTCCAGGGGGTATTCTTGGGGCATTACAAACTTGGTATTAGAGCACAGAGTTCAAATGTCCTAGGGTGTTTATGAAGTTGTGTCTAGTAGAGTCTTGCAAAATAGTACAGAGACATCTGTACTTTTCTTTGAGAGTCTACAGGGCATTTAAGAAAAGTTTCATTTCTTTCATACTCTAGGTCGTGCTGTAAAGTTGTCCTCTTAGAAACCTATGTCAATTTATATGTTACTCTATAATTTTCCATCTATGTCATATTCTTGAGATAACATGATTAGCAAGTTACAATTCCTCCCAAGATGATGCTCTCAGATTTACTATTAGTAACTTCACAAGTCATATAAGGGGCTTTAGAGGAGCTCTCTAGTGATTTATAAGTTTCTCAGGTTGAAAGTTATTTTTTCATCCCCATGAGTCCTTTAGTTAAGACAGATTAAGATATGTATCCAGATTCCTTACTAACCCTTCAATATAGATAGAGCTCATAGGAGATAGTAGTATGAACCTATATTGTTAAATAGAGTTTGCGTTCAAGGGATATTGAACTCCTAGAGTGTTATGATTTATAAGTAGTAGAACCTTCTTATAGTTAGAAGTATGGGTTCAGAAGTTTATTGACAAAAAAAGTGGTGAGGGCGATTGATTGAATGTATATAGCTGAACTTTTACATACGATAGAGTTAGTAGTGAAGTGATATGTCTTTGTGTGTTAGTATAGTGGAAGGTAGATAAGGAGTTATTAGTTAAGGTAAATTATTGTTTGATTGAAGTATCAAAGGAGTTATTGATGGTATTTATTTTGTTAGAAAAGTATAGTTTATTAATGAAAGTATTTGTTGGTTGAGTATTGTTAATTTAGGCTTCCCCTAAGGTTGCAAAAAGAAGTTTAGTTGAAAATTATAGAGCTATGAAAGTAATTTAGTTATATAGATAGGTAAATAGTCATAATGTGTATAAGGAGGATGTGCTAATATATTTTAATAAGGTATATTACATGATTATGACCGATTATTATAGTCATGAAGTTCTAGTGGACTAGTGTTTCTTGATATTTTATTTTATAACTTTCGAGCAAGAATAGTATGTGAGGTTGTGTTGTTCATCATGCCTATCACTAGACATTAAGTTTGAACAGTGGATGGTCATCAATATGGATGTAATAATTGCTTGGTTAGTGATGCAAGTTATATGGAGGTGAACTAATAGGCTTGAAATAGTGAATGCAAGAATTTAAGTTTATTGATTTAAGATTATGTATGATGTTGTAGGTGTGATGTAGAGGTGTACCCATGGTGCTATGGGGTTACATTATTTTCTAAGGTTATTAAGTGTTGTGTGTGGTTAGTAGTACCCTTGAGTTTCTAAGTGGAAGAAGGATATTATATAGTACATGGTGTTCTTAATAGCTAAGTTAAGGAGTTTTGGATAGATGGTGTTGAGTCATTTAAGTATGAATTTTATTCTTATGGTCTGGGGAGAATGTAAGTATAGAAGTGTGATATTGTTAGGCTATGATTATCTGTTTAGTGAGGCAGGTATGTTTTTCGAGTTACTAGAGCGTAAGTCTATGATGATGACTATTGAAGCTAGAAATTTAAGGATTGTATCTAAAAGGGTTGTTCAAGAATGAAGTCAGTAAGTTCAAAATATAATTTATTCATGTGAGTTTAGCATTTATGTGTAAACCATTAGAGTAAAGAAATTTGGCTCAGTATCGAGGATATAAAGTAGACCCATAAGCTTATAAAGTCAGCTTTGATCTTCGGGGGAGATAGTAGAGTGAAGAACCAAATTTTTTTTTAAGGATTAGATTGTGATACATGTCAATAAGAGTTATGATGAGATAGTGATACCTTGTTACTCTAGAGTATTCTTTGGATTGCAGTCATTATCATACCAAATCCATGTCTTGCGTGATAAATCCATGGCAAAGGCCAATGATTATACACTTCATGCATACTCAAGTCCATTCTCATCTTCTAGAAAGCAAGTAACATCTTCACTCTGTGATTCAAGTTATCCCTCATGAATATGTGAACTCCATTCTTATGGTTAATAGCTTATGTTAATTATAAACTCATATTTCAGAGTATGATCAGTTCTCTGAAACTCATGATCCTAGTGAAATCTAGTTTATATCATGTATTTCCTCAGTTTAGATCTCTTTAATGAATCCATGCCTTTGATATTTTATTCTTCAGGCCTCAGTTAACTGTCAGAGTTATGTATAGTATTCTTTCATGCATCGGGTCCTTATGTGTTAGCCCTTCAGTGACCTCTTCCTACGTTAAGATAGTGGTGATGATAATTGATAAGCAACAGTTTAGATGAGAGAGAGTTGATGACCCTCATTAAGAAATATTATTTATGATTTTATATCTAAGGCTAAAGAATGAAGGAATATTGAGGTAAATCTTTGGTATATGTCATGGTTAGTTGAGAATTTTGGGTATGTCTTCTTAAGAATAGTACATGAAAGTTGTTATTTATGAAGGTATTAGATAATATGAGAAAAAGTTCCTAAGTAAATTAGGTGCCTCAAAGCTCTTATGTGGTTATAATGATAGGCTTGAATGTCAGGATGGTATGTAAGTGGATGGATGCTATATGTGCAAGTGAATCCATAGTAAGAGTTCCGAGTTAGTCATTGATGTGGTAAGGCATGTTATGCTTAGGGAGTGAGCTCTAAAAAGATTGAATCATGTGGTTTAGACTAGTATTAGGGTATGGCGTGTTGTACCTTGTGATTTCGAGTTAGGCTTGATCATGGTAAGAGGATTTAGTTCAGTTTAGACTTTAGTAGATGGATTTTTCAATCCCCATGTGATAATTATAAGTTGAATCAAATGAGTATGGTATTTAAGGGGAATAGTATAGTTGAGGAAGTATTTGAGAAGTGTTGTTGAGCTTGAAAGTAAGAAGTTGTTTTGCATAAGGCCTAGTAATTCTACCCTAGCTTATGAGTTATACGTCTATGTTCTATATATAGTGTTGTATCAATGTTTTGATTCCCTATCCAAATATCGTTTCAGATCATGCCCAAGATTCTTTGCTCCCTAAATTTTATTAGAACTTCTTGCAAATAGTGTTAAAGAAATACTCTAATTGAGTATAAGCTCTCAGTATGATTTAGTCTGCATAGCCAAAAATTAAGTTTTGCAGTCATATAGACAAGTTTGATGGTTTTCTATCTTTAAATTAGTCTTACTACCCAAAGTTTCACAATTAAGGCCATTCCATGAGGTAAAATGTTATCATTCGTGCAAATTGGTATTTATCTCAGCCCATGCACTAGGCATCAATTTCAGATTTAGATATTTAGTCATGATATAGTTTATAATGTTCAGTGCATGGTCTTATTTTTCCAAGTATTCCATCTCAGACAATGTAATACCTTTGTACGACCTTGGTCTTGTTACGTCACGATTTGTGCTGACAAAATGTACTTGGTGATGCCATGAAGCCTCTTTTTCCCTTGATTCTTATACGTATCTTGTTGAGGGATAATCCCTAAATGAGAAATTGCATACTTTATTCCATCCTTAGTGACTCTTGGAATTTTTAATATATCAGTTAGCTCTTCACAATTCTATATTAATGATTGCATCATGGAAATCTCAAGTGAGTTCTAAACTCCAAGCATGAATGAGTTCCTGATAGTCAATAAAGTCAAATATGCTCAGAATTTAGTTTCATGAAAGAATTTTTAAAGTTTCAGCTTAGCTATATCCTTCATTAGTATACATGTCATTTCTACATTAAACCATTCTTTTAATGTTTTAATAAATTCCTACCCATCATTCGAGGACGAATGATTCCAAGGGGGAGATAATGTAACAACCTGTATTTTTGTGCTAGAATTCTAACCGTTGTTCTTACGCGTATAAGACCTATGAAAAATTATTCCTATGTGAATATAAGTTTCATGATAATTATCCTAGTGTGTGAAGTGTCTAGTAGGTGAACAATGTTCATAGAAATCACTTACAGTAAAGTTGAGCTAAGAACCTTATATTCGTCCAAAGTTTGGTGTTTGATTCAACAAGGGTCAACTTTCAAAGTGTATAAATTTTTTTGTATATAGAATTTTTCATATCAAGACACATCAAATTGTAGATAATTGAATTAGCATTCCAACGATACAAATTTTTCCTTAATCTGATACCTAAGGGAAGAGTTATGCTCATTTTTGTGAGAGGCAGTAAGGGTGTGCAATGGGCAATGCGCTTCCCAACCCAACTTGTGCGATGCAAAGCCTAGCTTGGGTGATTGACTAATCATCACCTAAGTCAATGACAAGTGCCAAAAACACTCCGTTTTGACTTATATCAAGGGTGCTGAAGTCATTTCACACCCCTAAAATGTCCCTAATAACTCCAAATCGTTAAAAGGAGTTTTTAAACGCATTATTTACAATGCCTAAGCCCCAAATCAGTCAAGTTATGATCCAAAAACCTTCCCCTCTTCCCAAGAACAAAATCTAAGTGTCGTCTCTCAAGAATCAAGAAGTTAAGATCAAAATTCAAATTTCTCTACAAGGATTCTTTCAATCAAGATTGAAGATCCAATCTTTTCATAATTTCATCGTCACTAAGGTGTGTGGGGTTATAAACAAGGATAATCCTGTAGTACCCTGAACTTTCTTCAAGCCTAATTTCATCTCTAGAAGATTAAGGGATCACTTATAAAGTGAGTAATGTTTAAATTATATATAATTTTCCTAATTTTGACTTTTTATTGTGTGAGAAATTGAATTAGCTTTCCAACAATATAAGATTCGCCTAAATCTGATAACCGGGCAAGAAGTTATGACTAATTTAAGTTCTAGTCGTAAAAAACCATCATTCTGGTGTTTAGTGTGTCGCAGAGAGGGTTTAATTAGCGTTTGTCCAATTCCAGTGGGACTCCGTGATGGTGGCTCATCGCGGAGGATCCCAATTTCCAAATAGTCAATTTCCAGTAGCCTAGCGCGATTGTGGCGCATCGCGTTAAAGTTCCTAATCCAAACTAGTGGGACAATGTGATGGATCCGCATCGCGGTGACCCCCAGATTCCCATTCATCAAATTCCAGTGAGCCACCGCGATAGTGGTGCGTCGCGGCGGCCCATAAAATCAACTCCCAGTTCAATTTTTCCAACTTTGTTAAGAGTAAAAAGGGGGTATTTTCAATTACCCTACCCCCAATCTGCCCAATAACATAAAATCTATCATATAGAAAGGCATTTTATGCCCTAATCATCATTCTCTTCAAACAAAAACCCTAGTTCATCATACTTCCTCTCCAAGAAATTCAAGATTTCTCCATCAATTCTCTAAATTAAGTCAAGATTCCAAACTCCTAATTCAAGAACTCCAAGAACCCTTATTCAAGAGTACAAGTAGAATCTCACAAGCAAGTCTATTCATTAAGTTCATAATCTAAGGTATGTGGGATTTGAAAAAGAATACTTCTTCTGTTCTTGTGCCCAAAAACTTATTTTAAGTTATGAATTTTCGAATTTTAATATGATTTCCATGAAAGTTGCGTTAAGGTTTATACCCCATGTTGCTAATTGTTTGATTTTGATATTTTGAGTGATTTGTATAGTAAATCACACGTATACTTTTGAATATTTATGTACATGATTATATTTTCCATATTTTAAGTTAAATTAAGAACAATTGTGTTATAAAGCATGAACTTTATGGTGTTTGATATTAATTTGAAGCATGGGTTTAAAGCTCTAAGATTTAGTCTTGATATTTCAAGAATGATCATGATTTAAGTGTCCCATGAATGGCTATTTTCATATTTTGATAAAGAAAGTTGATCTTTTGAGCCAAGTAAAGATAGGAATCCACATTATCTATGATTTAAAGAAAAGTGAAGCATAGTTAGCTTCCATTACACATTCTGGTATTATTTAAAGTTGATTTCCTAAAGTTCTGAGCCTAAGTATGGGAGCAGTATTAGCACTGAGTTGGGCTTGATTCCAAGGTTTCATGCCTCTGAACTACGAGCCACTGTAGGATTATGATTCAGCCCATGTGGGTTGAGATAATGATCACTAAAGTTAATGTTCTATTTCGATGGAAAGGATAGAGAATCTCTCCCCAACGTGGGCAAGACATTGGACTCCATGTCAGCTCACATGGTTTATTTCTGTTAGAAGAAACTCCCAAGTCCCAAAGATTCCTAAAATTCCATAATCTCAAGTCTTTCATTCCCTAAGTTTCAAAAGAAATCCCCTATTCTCTTTACGATAAAAGTATGAGTTTGAAAGTTATTTTTTTTTTAAGAATCCTTTTGTTTACAAGCTTTGACAATAAGAGGGGAACACAAATTTTAGAACTAAGTGTAATGACTCATGAGATTTATACTACCTGTTCATCATTCCTGACTTATGAGATCTATATTTCAGACTTATTCAAGCTATGCGAGTTATTCATATTTGCGTGAATTGTTTTATAAAGATTAATGATATTGTTTACTTAATGCATTGCACCCCCATATGCTCAGTACATCCTCAAAGTACTGATACACATATACATCTCTGTGCTACATTGTCTTACAATGTAGGTTCAGGTGCTCAGTATCCACAGCGTGAGTAGTTCGAGCATCTTTATCTACATTCCCACAGTGGTGAGTCATCATGATTTGAGGGCCTACTTCTTCAGACTTTCAGTTTTCTTTTAGAATTTGGACTATTGTTTTTCAGTTCAGTTCAAGTCAGTTGGGGGTCTATCCCAATGGCTCTCTAGTTCTTTGTTAGTTGTAGAGGCTTGTCGGACTACGAGTTTGTTTAAAGACTATTAGTATTTGTTATTCAGACAATATCTTTCATTTATTCATTTAGTTTTGTTATGATACAATAATTATTCTTGACTATATTATCTTAAAGTAAGTGTTAGAAGAATTAGCAGGCTCAAAGGGTTACCTTAGGGCTACTCTTATCCTTAAGCATTGTGTGACGTCTCGGGATAAGATTTTGGGGCGTTACAAATCCTTTCATCCTTGTTCCCCAAACTAGTTTTTAAATATGAATTTACATGAATTTACGTCAATCGCAATTGGGTTCATACCCAAAGAATCTTATTTTGAGTTATGGATTTATAAAGTGATTGAAGTATGAAATTCCATATTTGTCTTGATTTAAAGAACTCTCTTTTATTATTTGAATACCATGAGTATGATTTGAGATATTGATTACAGATTTCCCATTTGAGTTTAAGCATGATATTGTAATGTTGATCTCATTATATTGATATTGTGAAGTATTTCAAGAAGCATATTGAGAATGATGTTTTTCTATGAATTTACGTGAGTTTAAAGCATGGGTTTTGAAGCCCCTAGCTTGATTATTGGTATTCCAAAAAGATTATGCTTTTATACATTCTATGACTAGTTTACATTCAAATTTGAACAAGATTTGATCTTTTGATCCACGGATAAGATATTAAATTCACTTTACAGTTTTGATTACGGATTCTATTATAGTTTCAAGTAAATAAATGCATAACTGGTTTTCATTTTAAAACCTTAAGCCATTTTAAAGTGGATTTCCAACAGAATGAGCATATAAGTAAGGGAGTAGTATTTAGCACCGAGAGGAAAGTGTGGGTTTAGTGCATCCTAATTCCCCAGAACTATAAGCAAACGTAAGTACAAATTATTCTCATTTATATGGATGAAAAATATAGATTGTGATCACTTAGCTTAGGTTATACTCCTTGGCAAGAGTATGAAACCTCTCCCCAACGTGAGGTTTTCTCCATAGGGGAACAGGAAGTTGGACTCCATAATTGCTCACATGATTTATGTCGGTTAGAAGAACCTCCCTTACAGAAAAAGAATAACAGAACAGTTTTTAGAAACTAAGCGTAATGGCTCACAAATGTACTCAGATGTTGTCTTATATAAGACTTCAGTTATCAGATTTTAGCTTTTATTTTTCATATGATAAGGTGAGTCCTTTTTACACTTAGCTAGCATAATTTTAAAATAAAATAAGACTAGCGGCTTTTTAGAACTAAGTGGGTGTCTCACAAAATTACCTTTACACTTTACTACTCATGATTTATGATTTCACAGTTTTGATTACTCAAGACTAGGTGAGTCACTTACACTTAGCATGTGGTTTTTGATAGTTTGTATGAATAGTACATTATTGTTTTATTTATGCATTCACCCCCACAGGTTCAGTACATCCAAAAGTACTGATTCACATATACCTCTATGTAGTATATTTTTTAATAATGTAGGTACTGGTTGTAGCATGCACATCATAATTAGACAATTGCAGATTCCAGCCAGCAGGGGATGAGTCTTCCTACTTTAGGGACTTCTGTTAGATGTTATTTATGTACTTTAATTTCTTGCTCATATGTATTGATTAGTGGTAGTTGGAGTCGCGTCCTAGATATCTATAGTCAGTATAGTAGAGGCTTCGTAGATGTCAGTTATGTAATTTCAGTTTCTCTCTTCAGTTTTATCATAATGTAAAATTGTATCAGCATTGTATTATTCCCAGATATCATCGTGACTATGTTTCTACACAGTAAACTCAGTTATTTTATACATATTTAAACCAATTGCTTAATAGTATGCCAGTTCATGGGTTAACTTGGGATCACTTGTGGTCCTAAGCACCATGTGACTTCCAGGGGTAGTCTCGGGGCATTACAACATCACATATAAGCCCCCACACGATCAAAACACATAGATAGTCATTTTTCATAATTATTTCCTACCCTTAACATTTATTTTATACCATCATTTACTACCCAGCCTAGTATAAAAGAGTTAATCCATAACCTACCTCGAAAGACAAAATCGGTCCGCTACACTCGAACCCGTGACCTTACTTTTCACGAACAATCTCAAACTCTAATAATAATATCAAATATGAAATCTAAGTGTCAAAACAAAATCAACGACACCCATATTGACTATTTTTGGTTTGGATCAAAACGCACCCCCTAAATGGGTTTCTGAAAAAAAGGGCAAAATCAGAACTTTACTTCAAAAACATGTTCCCGATATTTTTAGGAACCTACATCTAAAAATCCAAGTTAAATCGAGTAAAAAAATGAGGTTCAGATTGAAGAAAAAATAATTTTTGAGCTTTACTGGGTAAAAACTTTGAAATCCGGATAAAAATCAAGAATAGGAGTTGTTTTGAAGGTTAAATTGATGAAAAACTAGTAATTATAAGATAAAAAATTATTCAAGTGAAAATGAGTGAAATTGAGGTTTAAAATTCAGCCCTAAGATTTTTGGGGTTTTGAGAAATTTATCAAGAAATTACTAAGAAAAGGGTGAATTCTTAACTTAAATCCGTAATAAAACCAAGAAATAGATGTTAATCTAGCTTCCCAAGCTCCCACAAACTATAATTTTAAGTTCTCACACTATTTTAGAGTTTAACTCTCAAGAGGCAAGATGAAAATTGAGCAAAATAGACCAAAAAGTGAAAAATCTGCTATATTTATAGAAGAAAAACTGCATCAGCAGTTTTACTTTATTTTTAAAGTTCAACTCACACATCGACAGGGTGCTCGAAATTCATTTGGAGGCTGATACACGCAAATGAACTATGCAACCATACTAAATTCGACGTTCCAAACGCGTTGGAAAAGTCAAATTTATGAAAAAAATATCATTTTCACAAAGTTGACCCCCGAAATCCGAGATCATAATTTTCCAAATCTAGGATCAAAATGAGATTTAAAAGCTGTAAAATTATATCAAATATGCTAACACCCTAAAATCAACATTCTAGATCTGCTGGTAAAGTTGTATTTCCCATACGAGGTTGTTTCGATCAAATGTGGATCCCACACCCATATTTTTTAATTTTTCAACTTTCCGATCAATAAGTCGAAAGGAGCTCGGGTGCACCGAGACCCAAACTAAAGGTCTACCTGGTTTAGTTTTGATATTCCAGAGCTGTTGGCGTACTCCGTTTGGACATTCGTCGCACAGATAAAAAAATATCCAAATAAGTCCAAAATAAGGCTCTCGAAGATATCAAAAACCACAATATCACATAAATGATACCAAAATGCATCGCAAGTCATGAAAATCACTCCCACACCTCAGAAATACCATAATGCAACTACGAGGAGAGGTAAAATAGTAAAATCACACAAAATCACAAATTTCACATATTTCATCAAATTTTTAGGTCGTTATAATATTGTCATATTCTAAAGGCCCAAATAAGCGCCACATGTCAAATGACGTGGCATGTCAAGTCAAGGGAATGAGCCAATAGGACCATGCCATATGTCAAAATAATGTAGTAGGACAAATGAAATCAAAGACCATAAAAGGTGATATGTCACTCAAATCTGATTGGTCATAGAAAGTCCTTTTCATCACGGCTCTTCCCTTTCCACAACTATAAATAATGGTCTCATAATTCAGAAAAGGACCCCCAAAACTCTAACAAGAAGCAAGAGAAGATTGTGGATCAAACGCTGTAATTTCTCTATAAAGCTCAAGCATTCAAATCAAGTTCATCAAGATTCAAGATCAAAGGCCCCAATATTCAAGAACAAGCTCAAAAGCCCTTGAATTCAAGCACAAGTTAGGATAAAGTCCCTCAAATCAACAAATCAAGTTCAAATTCAAGATCAAGCTTTAAGCCCTTGAATTTATATTTGAAAAGGTGAATCATAAGATTCACAGAGATTGTAATACTTACATATTGAAATCAATAAATCTATTGTTGCAATATTTTTGTCTCAAATTATTTATTTTTCAGTCATGAAATTTTATTGTCCAAGAAATTCTGGCATGCCTAGTGGGATTAAATCTTTCCTTCATCTCTTCTCTCATAAATCAAATATGCAAATCTGTAGCCACATTACCATAAAGATGGAAGCGGTACTTCAAGACTCAACTTTGAGGTTCGTCAGTCTACACTCCGACAAGCCTTGAAGTAGGGGGCATTTTTAGACATTGAAATTTTGTGGACTCTGCAAAAAGAGTTTCATTTTTGTTAGAGTTCTTGGGATACTTTACCATAAATCTAGCTTAGTGGCTAATCTATCTAAATCCTAAATTACGCCTATATAAAGGGGGAAAATATCCATCTTTATAAGATCCCAAATATCCCACAAATTCATGAGATATTCATAAATCTCGAATATCTCTAGATAATTTCATAAACTCATGGAATATCAGGGATCAAAAATCCTCTCTTATTCAAAATAAAATAAATCAAAAAGATGCACAAATCCTGCTTTCATGGAGATCAAATCCAAATATTCCTACGTTCGAGAAATACGCCACTAACGAGATAGAATCCAAATATTCCTACATTCGAGAAATACGCCACTAATGGCCCTCGAATTATGAAGCAATCCATATCAAATCCAAATATGCCTACATTCGAGAAATATTCCATCAACGGCCCTCTCATTACAGATAAATTCATATCCAAATCTTCTTACATTCGATAAATACACTAGTGATGGTCCTTGAATTATGGGGAAAATCAAGAGAGAAGGATCAAGGGAGGAACAAATTCCTACCCACATCGTTTATCAATAAAATTATTATTTCTTCATATTTTTATTTGTGGTTGAAGTTTACCATGAATTAAATTATATTGCAAAAAATTGGCACACTCAGTGGGACAATCTCTAACTCTCATCTCAACTTTTCATACTTCAAAGTTTAAGAACAACACTGAAATAACTTCCAAGAAGGTCAACTCTCAGTCAACTGCTTCCAAGGCTACTGATTCAAAGTTCTCCACTGAAGTATAAAGCATCATTGGTGTTACTTTCGAAAGCTTGGGAGATGTCACAAGGAGCAAGGCAGGCTTGCTAGGACAACAAACACATCCACTGTCATCCGCGCCAACTCTATTTTTTGGATCTTCAACCCCAAAAGGAATGAAGTCCAATTCAAGTGCTTTGAAAGAAGGAAGTAGTGGGCGGAATCACTTAATAATACTCTAGATCTACTTGAGCATCCCAGTTCTAATCACTCTGGCGCAAAGAGTGATGGTCATTAAACAAATGCGTCATCTCCACTTACACTGCATAAGCTGAGCACTTCAAAGATCAACTTATGCAATAATATGTATTACTCTCCAACATCTCCAGTGATCATGAAACTAATGGTGACTAATGTCTTGTCTATGGAGGAGCAACTTGCGAATCTGACAAAGGCAATTGAGGGCCTAACCAAATATATTCAAAATTAAGATGGTTGGATTGATATGATAGTGGATAGGATCAAGAGATTGATAGACGGAGAGTCTAGACATGTACCTAGAAAGTCTCTAAAGGATCACGAGATAGAACATACCATGAAACAAACTTCACCGACTAAAGAGGTATGAGTTTCTTCTGAGGGGATGATCCCAATTGAGAAATTGATGTAATTCATTAAAGGGACCCTCAAAGACAAGTATGGTGTTTTTTCCAAGTCTTACCTTACATATTCCAAGACTTACACGGTAAGTATTGATAGCCTCAAAATGCCTACTGGCTATCAACCTCCCAAATTTCAACAATTTGAGTGCAAAGAAAACCCAAAACAATATGTCACACACTTTGTTGAGACATGTAATAATGCTGGAACCTACCGTGACTATATTGTCAAATAGTTTTTGGTTTTCTAAATTAAAATTCCTTTGATTGGTACATAGACCTTGATCCTAACTCCATCGATAGTTGGGAGAAATTCGAGCATAAGTTTATGAATTTTTTTTATAGCACAAGGCATGCGGTGAGAATGGTATATTTCACAAATACTCAGAAAAAAAAGATGAGAAAGTCATTGACTTCATCAATCGATGGAGAAATGCAAGTCTAAACTACAAAGACAAGCTTAGTGAATACTCTGCAATTAATATGTGCATCCAAGGAATGCATTGGGATCTTCTGTTGTAAAAGGGGTAGCAGATATACATGGACTTCAAAGAGGAACGGATAGGAAAAAACACAAAAAATAGGGAAAGTTCATCCCTAAAAGTGATAACAAGGAATCCATGAATATTGATGTTGTAATACCCCAAAAAGTCCAAACCAATATTAGAGACATGTACCAAACTCATGCATAGTACATAATGGTTATTTTATAGTTTTATGAGTAGGTTATATGTATATTAAGGCTTCAAATAACTCCCACCTATCAGACGAATCAAAAAATTCCTTACCGATTGAATTCTTGAGAAGGATATTGGTATAGTCAACTTCAAACGAGCATATATCTCATTATACTTGGAGTTTTTGAGCTCATGACCTATAAAAAGATATATAATTGAATTATCTTTCCAACGATACCAATTTCTCCTAAATTCGATATCGGAGAAAAGAGTTATTCCTATTTTACTCCAGCATGTCAGGCTGGAAACAGTGTGATGACATTCGTGGTAGCTTACCACATTTGTGATTCCCTATCACGAAGGTTGTCAGCCTTAGGAAGAAACCATATCCTAAGTGATGAAATTCATGGTAGCTTACCACATTTGTGACGCCCTATCACGAAGGTCGTCATCCTTAGGAAGAAACCAACTCCTAAGTGACGACATTCGTGGTAGTTTACCATATTTGTGATGCCCTACAACGAAGGTCGTCAACCTTAAGAAGAATCCAGTTTCTGTGTGACGACATTTTTGACGGACTGTCACATTTTTCATGCCTTGTCATAAATGTCATCAGGCTTAGGTAGAAACCATCAATTCCAGCTCCTGTGTGACGACATTTTTTACGGCTTGTCACATTTTTTGATGCCTTGTCATAAATGTCGTCAGCTATGATTTTCAGCAACTGGGAATTTATTTCATAAGGGTATTTTGGTCATTTCCTTCACCTTCCATGACTTATAACCCTAAAGAGGCATAATTTTTCTCATTTTTCTTCAGTTAAGCATCTCAAAAACCCTATCTTACGCTCTCAACCTCAAGATTAGGGTTTCCATCAAACTCATCTCTCAAAAGCAAGATTCAAACCTTTTTCCAAGATAATCAAGAATTAAGTTTCCAAATCCAAGAACTCTCCAGCAAATCATCAAGGTTTCCTTTCTAAGGTAAGCGTGTGTTCATTCATGGACTCCTTTCGTCCATGAAGTTCAAGAACCCTTTTCTAAAACTATATATTATGGTTTTCATGTTATGAGTGGATTGTTGATCATGTTTATGTGTTGAATGATGCCAAGATAGAATCTTTATGTGTTATTATGAATCTATGATATCATATGAGTTGAAAACATGTAAGTTTGATTATTTATGATGAGTAATTGTATGATTTACACTTATGCCTAAGTTATGCATGTTAGGTGTTTGATAAAATACCTAAGAGACTAGAAATCATGCATTATAGCTAAATTGTGACTAAGGGAAGGATTCATGATAGGCCTCTATGATTCAATGTCATCCATGTTGATAATGTGTCTTGTGAACACTGTTGGATTACTCATGAACTAGTCTTATGGAATTATGCTATGCTTACTTGCAAAAACCCACTCATGTACAAGATGTAGAATACCCATGTACTTCATGAAATTCCCCAAGTTATGTTATTATGGATTGTGGTTGTAATATGTAATGAGCATGATATTGAAGGCTATGCAAGTATATACATGTTGTATGAAATTACTTTCCATGAAATAGATTGTTGAGAACCATGCTTAGTATGAAATCTCTTATTTATGATATTGTGGATTATGGACTCTACTCTTATTATCAAGTCAGTCATGCGTGTCAGTTTCCTTCAATCTAGTCCTGGGGGTACTTGTACCTGAAAAAAAATAGTTGTGTGCCTAGAGCCATGTCATGTTATCATGATAATCTCAGTCAAGCCATGATCAATAAAAATCAGTCAGTCATGTGACTCAGGAAAACTCAATAATCTCAGTAGTTCAGTATTCTCATTAATCTCAGTGCTCAGTAACCTTAGTAATCACAGTAAATCTTAGTAACTTTAGTACTCTTAATCAGTCCTCAGAACTCATTATATTCCATCCGTCATCAGAATCCAGTAAACTCAGTTTTAGCTCCGCTAAACAATACCACTATTTTTAGTTCAGTTAATCAGTATCAGTTTAGCAAATCAATTCAGTTCAGTTATTCAGTTCAGCCCAGTTATTTAGTTCAGTGTCTTTCAGATGGGAGTAGGATTCAGCACCGAGTGAGCCTAGGGATGGGGACTCACCCACTAGAATAGGACTGAGATCCCTAGAAGCAATCCCTAAGTTCCAGAACTACGTTGCCAGCATAGGTACGAGATGTCACTCGTTAGATAGGACTGACATACTCAGGGGTCACCCATTAGCATATTTATATGTATAGGACTGATCACAGGAGTCACCCGCTAGATTAGGACTGACTCCACAGCAGTTGTCTTTACTGGTGGTGTGTTACTGACACCCTTCCAGTCAGGGCAGAGATTGGACCCAGTCAGCTTAGCTTGGGGAATGTCGTTTAGATGAATACATCTCACAGTTTTAGTTACAGATTTAGGACTGTCAGATACACTCAACTCAGTTCAGTAGTACAAATTTAGTACTGTTAGAGACAATCAATCCTTATCATTATAAATAGACTTCAAGATCACCCATTAGACAGGACTGATCTCAACTATAGTTAAATAGTATCAGAATCATCAGATTTAAAGATCAGCCGCTAGATAGGACTGATCTCAAATTCAGTTACTCCATATAAAATAGAACTCAGATAGTTCCATTAGAACTTAGACTGTCAGATACAGTCGCTCAGTATCAGTTAGATTGGTTAGGCCGATCATCACAGTTATATCAGTTATATTAGTTTTATGAACTCATATATCATTCATATCAGTTATAAGAATTCATGATATCAGTATTCAACTTTAGGACTGTCAGACACAGTCAACCAGACCAGTTCTTCATAATTTTAACTGTCAGAAATAGTCGTTCATCTATTTAGTATCTCAGTATCAGTACACTCATGTTGTCAGTATTCAGACCCAATAGTCAGCATCATCACGAGTTCATTTATAGTTGTTTATGCATATATGTATTCTCACGTTCATATTAGTTAGAATTGTTCATGCATATAACCCTTTGCATTTAGCCTACCTCACTCGTATACTCAGTACATTCAGACGTACTGATGCATTTTCTCTATGGTGCTTTCTCTTATGTTACACCATAGGTTCAGAGGCACGAGCTCCAGATCAGCAGTAGCATTCCAGTGTTCAGAGTTTGCAGTGAGTCCTTCTCATTCGAGGATGATATGATTATTGCTATATTTACTATTTAGTTGCTAAATGGTGTTAGTTGGAGACATGTTCCTTCAACTCCTTATTCAGTTTAGTTAGAGGCTTTCAGACTAGATGTCAGATTAGATACTCAGATCTCAATATTTTCAGTATTTATGACTTATTTTGGTATTGTTATGCCTTTTTCAGACATTTTGTTAGTAGACGTTTATTCAGTTCGAACCTTATGGCCTTTCATGTTCATGTTTTCATATTTTATGATATATTATGCAGTATACAGGTACATATATCAGTTATGGTTTAGCTTGTGGTCCTTCGGGGTCATAGCACCATGTAGCATTCCGGTTTAGAAAATCGGGGTGTTACAAATGTCTCCTGTGAAGGTCACAACAAAGGTAAGCAAGAAGCAAAGTGTGAAGAGGACTTTTGAAGCCTGTCCAAATCAGAAGACTTTAAAAGAGATGCAAGAAAAGGAATATCCTTTCCTTGATTCTGATGTTGCTGAGATTTTCAATGAGCTCCTTGCATATAAGCTCATTGAACTCCTAAAGGGAAGTGACCTAATAAAGCTGGAAGTACCAATAACCCAAATTATTGCAAGTATTCTAGGCTTGTAAGTCACCCTATGGAAAAGTTCTTTCTCTTTAAAGACAAAGTCATGTAATTGGCAAATGAGAAGAAGATCTTTTTTGATGATGAGACGACCATTTCTCATTAAATCTCTATCACTTTTGGCTCACTCAATCTAGTCCAAATATGTATTGAAGAGCATACTTAGAAAATATTAAAGACTTCCAGGTTTTCAGTTGACGAAGAAAATGATAAAGGTTGGACTCTGGTGACCAGGCACAGACACAGAAAGATGAGTATACAAAAGGAGTCATTCAAGCATCTAAATAGAAGGAGGATGGTGAAAAAACCATTGAAATAGAAGTTGGTTGAACTTCTGAAAGAAGACGAGGGTAATAGAGCTTCACTACCAAAAACCACGGTGTCCAGTAATGTTGGAAGAATTTTAACCAAGTTGGTTTCTTGCAAAGATTGCTCAAGTCAACCTTGAGGCATCTTATTTTAATACTGCCAAAGATGGGGCAAAGGGTGAAAATCTACCCATGGAAGTCCCTTTATCTTCTGAAAATTTTGTTGAAACTCTTGGTCAGGAGGCACATGTATGTGATAGAAAAATCACATTTACAAATAATGATCTTCTTCTTGGAGGAACCCTACACAATAGTCCCTTGTACATGGTAGGTCAAGTTCTAGAAAAGAAGATAAATAGAATCTTGATTAATGAGGGATCCAGAGTTAACATCCTTCCTATCCCTATAATGAAGGAACTCGAAATCACTACTGACGAACTGGACGAAAGCCGTATAATGATCCAAGGCTTTAATCAAAGGGGCTAGAGGGCTATGGGAGCTGTCAAGTTGGGGATTCGAATGGATGATTTTCAATCAAATGCATTGATGCATGTGATCGATGCCAAAAATTCATGAAATATGTTACTTGGTAGGACTTGGGTACACGATAACAAAATTATCTCATCTTATTACTATCAATGCTTGAAGTATCTCAAAAATGGAGTGGAAAGAAAGATAGTTGCCGATGATAAGCAATTAACTGAAGCTGAGTCACACTTTGCCAATGTAAAATTCCACTTAAAGAATTATGTTGTGAATGAGAAAAGGGTTGAAAAGAGGGCTTCGACCCAAATACATACAATCTATTTGTTAAGTCTGGATATAATCCTTATGAGCCATCAAGGTTGGGAAAATTCCATTGGAAGGTACAACAAGGCAGGCACGTGAATGCCTAGGATACATGCAGCCACCTCCAATTTGCATCACCATAAGTAGGGCGGTTAGTAACTACATCACTGTATAATAATAGTCTACTGCATCCATCAAAAAGCTTTCTGTCTTTGACTGACTTGGAGAATCAAATGCAAGAACTTTTATGTTTGAAAAGTTGGGACCTCTAAATAAGAAAAAAAGAAACAAGTGATAGAGAAGTCATCAAATCATAATGATGCACTCTTCACTTAATATCCAGAAGGATTTCCAAAGTTTGATTCCTTCTAGAATTAGGCGGCAAACAAAACTGGTGGTTTTATGCAATGAAGTATTAAAATTAAAGGCTCATACTATGGTTTATACCAAGAAGTGAGAGGAAGATGAAGAAAGTGTTGGCTCCTCATATCATTATACGATCCAGAATAAGAAAGTTGTCTCATCTTAAATGAAGATTGATAAAGAGATAGAAGATGTTTTTAGGTGTTATCATATATGAATCAATGATGATGACCCCTATGAGGAAGAAAATGATGAAGATGCTCCATCGTAACTTAAAGAAGGAGTGAAGGCCATGATATATCCCTTGAAAGAAGTTAATCTTTAAACTGATGAAGACCCAAGACCAACTTACTTGAGTGCCTTTCTATAATCAGAAGAGGAAATCGCTTATAGACCTACTCAATGAATATATGGATGTCTTCACTTGGAGTTACAAAGAAATGTCGACTTAGATACAAAAGTAGTAGTCTATAAATTAGAGTTCAAAAATGGGACTCGTCCTATTAAGCTAACCCAAAGGCGCTTTAGTCCAGATCTGGTTCCGTTGATAGAAAATAAAGTTAACAGACTCATTGAAGCTGGCTTTATTTATGGAGTAAAATATCCCACGTGGATTTCAAGTATTATTTCAGTACGAAAGAAGAATGGCCAAATTCAAGTTTGTGTTGACTTTCGGGATCTCAACAACGCCTGGTCTAAAGATGATTTTCCAATCCCCATACCAACGTTGATGATTAATGACACCACTGACTATGAGGCAATATTCTTCAGGGATGGTTCATCTGGAGACAATAAAATCCTCATGACACCAAAGGATGGTGAACTCTTTATATTTCGTATGCCTAAAGGTATTTATTGCTACAAGGTGATGCCTTTTGATTTAAAGAACGCTGATGACACTGATCAAAGGTCTATGCAAAACATCTTTGGTGGTTTGATTTTCTCCATAAAAATATTGAATGCTACGTGAATGATCTAGTGACGAAGTCAAAGAAAGATAAATGATCCCTTAAAAGTCTTAAAAATGGATATAACTGAACTCGTGATGATACTGAATGCTGAGTATGAATACTGATGACATAACTTTACTGATACTGAGGTACTGAATAGATGAATGACTATTTTGACAGTTCGAATTATGAAGAACTGGTCTGTTTGACTGTGTCTAACAGTCCTGAAACTTAATATTAAGTATATAAATCACTAATAAGTGAGGAAATGATACTATATTACTAAATACTGAGGGACTAGTGTTATGTTACTGATACATGAATAACTATGTATGACAGTCCTAATTATGAAGGACTGGTCTAGTCGACTGTATCTGACAGCCTAATTATAAAGTATTAATCTGATTGACTGTATCTGGTAGCCATGAATATGAGGAACTGATATGCTTGACCGTATATGACAGTCATAAAGATGGATACTGGTAATATGAGTTCTATTACTGAAACTGAGACTGAGATTGAAACTGAGACTGCGGAAGGTAATAATCTAACCGATATGCCCCAAAACTGAACTAGTTGGGGTATAACCTATAATCCCAGTTGGAAGGGTGTCAATACCATTCCATGGGTAGAGAAAACATATGAGTAATCCTATTCTATTTTAGGAGCTTATTCCGCCTGCCTGCTATCAGGTAAACTCAAAAGAGATGCATTAGCCCTATGGGTAGGGACATCTCAACCTACGCTCTACATAGTTCTGAAATGCAAGGGTTTCTTCTAAGAATCACACCCTCTGACTTTAACAGGTAAGTCCCTATCCTTGGGTTCACTTGGTGTTGAATCCTACTCCCAACTGAATAGACACTGAACTAATTAATTAAATTGAGTTGATTGACTGAACTGATGTTAGTGGGATTGTTTAGCGGATTTAAACTGAGTTTATGAAGTTATGATGACTGATGAAATACTACTGAGATCTAAGGAATGACTGAGAGAGCTGAAGTTATTGAGATTACTAGGAATACTGTTGTTACTGAGATTACTGAACTACTGAGACTGCTGAGATTTCTGAGTTTTCCTGAGTCACAAAATGACTGAATTCAATAGATCATGGCTTGACTGAGAGTATCGTGATAATAGGACATGGATCTAGGAACACAACTATCTTTTTCGGGTACAATTACCCCCAAGACTCGATGGAAGAAAAGTAACACACATGATTGACTTGATCGTAAGAATAGGGTCCACAATTTACAATATCAAGTAGGGGATTTCATTCTAAGCATGGTTCTTAACATATTATACGTGGAAGGGGAATTCATACAACCTGTATATATTTGTATAGATTTGATATCATGCTCAATCCATACCACAACAACAACGCATATCAATCACGTGAAATTCATGTGAAGTCATAAAGCATAGAGCATGGACTTGTCATTTAGGCACTATTAAATCATGGAACATGAATTCTATCATCCTAGGCCTTTTATCAAACACTTTGCATGCATTCTTTTAGCCTAGGTGTTTTCTTAAATCTCACCATATTAAACCACATAAAGATCATGGGTTTTCTATTTGCAAACACTAGACTTCATGATAACACCTTTAAATATCATATTGAAACTTAAACAACAATCATCAACATGTACATACTCATATCACAACAAGAAAATCATAAAATAATATTTAAAACATGGTTCTTGAGCTCTATGAACTAAATGGATCCATAGATGAACACTACCCATACCTTATCTCTTGATTTTAGGAAGATTGACGAAGAGAATTGCTTGAACTTGAATCTTCTATGAAAAACCCTAATGTATTCTTGAGAGGATTTTGAGAAAAGATAGTGTAATGTGGTTGGACTGGGGCTAAATTCCATATTTATGGAATATATAGGGGTGGGAAGACGACCCAAATACCCCTCCAGATGCGTCTTTTAATTTCTGTGAAAATTTCCCGATTTGGGCCCCTGGCGCGACTCGGAGATATCGCGTTGCCACTTGTTTTCGACCTGGAAACTCACCGCGACATGGTGGAATATGAGAGAGACACTGTAAATTGACAAACGTCATTTTTTCTTATGGCACAATGCGCCACTGATTGAAATGACGCTGCTGAAACTTTAAATTGCCATAACTTCTTCACCGGGTGTCGGTTTTAGGCGAATTTGGTATCGACGGAAAGCTTATTAAATTACATAAAATTTGGAGGGTATAAATCTGCCAAAATACCACCTATAAACCAAGTTATTCTCGTTTGAAGATGGCCTATATGAAATCACACACGAAAACTTGGTGGATTAAAAAGTTCTTAGATTGGCTTACTTTAAGTGACTTTTATGAACATGCTTAACACATCATAAGTTCTATTATCACTAGGATACTCATCTTAATTACAATGTTTCATTTTCTATTTTAGAAATATATGGGGTATTACAATATCTCCCCCTTAGGAATATTCATCCTCGAATGAGACTGAGTAGGATAGGAGAAATGATAAACTGAAGTACATACAAGACATACACTATTGAAACATGATTTTTTACCAATATGGCTGATAAGATGAATACATATCATACTAAACATACATACCTAATATATTGATATCTAATTCACAAATGCACGACTGAGCATTATGAAAAACTGAGTTTTCTCAAAATGAGAATGCATATCTGATGCATAACTGATAAGGAAAATCCATGCATATCTGATGCATGATTATACGATTGACATGATACATGAATGCCTGACAGAAAGTACTAATAAGCTGATCACACATATCGGACGCGTGAATATGTGACTGAACGGGCTGAAGAACATGCGGCTGAACATGCAATGGTAAAGGTACCAAGTTTGAACTGAAAACTAAGCATGGAACTGAATACAAGGTTTGGTACTAAAATTTGAACATGGGAACAAGTAAGTGATAACGCTCAATCTACAGCTCTCGTAGGAGTGTAAAGCGGTCGTTAGCAAATATAGAACCCAACCTGAGTTGGGTATCGATCCCTCAGGGAATAGCTTGGTCAACAAGAAAGCAACGATTACTAGACTTTTAGTGCAAGTCTCGTAAAAAGGGGGGAATTGTATTGTGAAAGTAATGTAACCAAAATAAGAGAGTAAAGCAGAAAATAGCAAAGTAAAAGAATGAATGTTTTGTAATATGTAAACAATGAGAATTGAGGAGTTGGGGTTATTCCACCTTCTGAGTTATACGTATCTATTGGCTATGAGTGTGTGGAATTCAGACATGCATGTGCTTATAGAGAATTGTATTCGATGGTAAATCCAGGCGTCTTTCGACCTATTCGAGGATTATTTCACTTTAACTCTTTCGAGCTTAAAGCGTGTCTAACGGTACGAATTCTCCAAGAGGTTAATCCAGTTACGGCACTAACTTTTTAATAGGGGATGGGACCCTACTACCTTGACATTATCTCTTTTCCAGACAGATAACCTTTCTTTCAAACAAGTTAAATGTTATACTGGCGTATTTTTGCGTTTGCAACCACAAAGAATTTAGATTAAGATGAAGAGAATAATGATATAATCAGCATACGTGTCACGAACTCACAAACTCACAGCAATAGATAGTATCTCATTCGGCTTCCATAACCCCAACAGAGAAGTTTAGTTACCCATGAGTGCGAAGGAAATCACAATTGACATTGTTGTTATACCACAATAAAGATTTCACGTTTGTAATGGTGTGGTAGGCGTTAGGCGTGAATCCCTTAGCAAAGTAACGTTTCTCTTGTTGTGGAATTTAAGAATAGATGAATAGAAGAAGAAAAATAGAATTAATGGAAGAATGATTGTTTAGAACTAGAATGTCTTAGAAGTAGAATAGAATAGAATTGAATGTAAGAAGATGTAAGAAGATGTCCTAAAATCTCTTGCAAGATAGGGTATTTATAATACCCATATCCTATTCCTACTAAGCTAATGAAATGCTTAACCAAATCCTACTAAGCTAATGAATTACTTAACCCAATTGTACTAGGTTAATGTATCATTATCCTAATCCTAACAAGCTAATGTAATACTTAACCCAATTGTACTAGGTTAATGTATCATTATCCTAATCCTAATAAGTTACTGCTAGTCCCCAAAGTCTTTAGAAATGTTGTTTTAGCCCGGGATAGATTTTCCATGCGCCATCTTTAGTCCTTGGCGTCCATGATTGGCTTTTCTCCTTTCGTGAAGCTTTCTTTGGCGTCAAGTTATCCATAAAATGCTGAATTCTACATCATTTATACCTAAAACTTTGCTAATCATGTTCGTTAGCTTACTTACAGGAAAAAGGACTAAAAGTGCATGAAATATATAATTTGTTCTAAAAACTAGGCTAAAATATGGGCAAAATATAGTGCTATAGGCGTGTAAATTAGCCTATCATCAGTAAGCTCAAAGAAGACTGTTACCTTTTAACCGAAAATACCAATGTGTCTGAGATTATTTACTCAATATGCATGAGAGGGAACATGAGAACATAACTGAGTATGGAACATGATACATAAACTGAACTGATTCTATAATGCACGACAGGGACAGAGTATAGTATCATGGGCTAAACTAAGCCATTGAATACATGGCTTACTGCTAAGTTTTGAAGTTAGAGGGTCAACTCATAAGTAACACTTCCTTCAAGATAGATTCATCAAAGAAAATGACATGTTTAAATCATGAAACCTTGGGGCTATAGTGTATCTCCCCCTTGGGACACTATGTTCCTTGAAGAATCTGACTTGGCTGAGATACTAAGGGAAAACTAAGGCGATGCCCAAGGCACCAAGGAACAAAATCGTGACTGATTATATGAGATTTGAAACTGAGGTATGACACATGAACTGAGGTTATTACTAAACTGAAGCATACATTATGATTAAGACTGAAACTAGGACTAATACTAGAACTGAATGTTGGGTATGCAAGACTGAATTGTGACTGAATATCTGGAATCCGTGACTGTGATATGATACATAAACTAAAATGATCTTGCATATACTAGTATTCTCTATCTTAGAGATGGTTACATCCTTGAGATATCTTGTTAGTATGGCTAGATGGAAAGATGGGAGGACAACCCCTACCAATTTAACTGTCTATCTGTTAAACTAATTTTCTAGCTAGACTGACTAACTTATGCTAATAACTGAACACTTGGCATGTAAGACTAAACTGAACTTAGTTGGAATAACTGAATTGAGACTATCAAATATTGTACATAGGAGGTAAAGATTAACTGAATATCATGAGGTGACTGAGCATGGATTCATGGAGAATGTATTACTTGAAAATGAAGTGCCACATGTGTAATATGATTATGAAATATTTAGTAAACTGAGGTACTGATAAATAAGAGAGAAACTGATAGTTGCATACTATGGCATAGCGAATCTGAGACTGGACTGAGTTTTAGGATCTGATTACAAAACTGGGACAGAATGTTGGGTTTGATTAACTGAACTTTGGGAGTATGAAACTAATGCATGATGCATGAGCTAAACTTAACCTGCAACTACTAGGAGGTTCTACCTTGGAGTAGTTACATTCTCCGAGATTTTGGATAGCATGAATAGATGCAAGGATGAGAAAACAACTATACAAATCTGACTGCTCGATTTCTAAACTGATTTGCTGACTTTACTAACTAACTCATGCTTTAATATAATCTTAATTGAGAGAAAGATATCTAATAATGCATACCATGAACATGAAAAATGTGTAACGTACCCAAATCTAGGTTAGGGAAACTTTCTGGATCATAACGGGTCTAGAGTTTATTCTGATGCTGGTCACTCTTGGTACCTTGCTGACGCAACTCTTTACCCCTCTGAGATATAACCCTACAGTCTCACATCCTATGTCCTGGCTTGCCTCACCCAAAGCATACATTACTGCCTTTCCTACACACACGCTTATGATGCTTACCACAAGTCTGACAAAGAGGATGGGTAAGAACTTTGCTCTCGCTACCCCTTGACCTTGGCTGAGAATGACTGTAACTACCTGTTCTAGCCCTCTTATTTTCTCTCTTTCTTTTTAATATTATGCTCCTTAATATTTTGAGCATATACCATCAACCTAGACAATCCATATCACTAATCAACATTGCAGTTCAGCATTCCTTAACCACTCTACCTGATACCCTAGACACAAACTTATTCATTCTGGACCTACTGTCTGCCACTACATGGGGAGCGTACCTGGCTAACTGGGTGAACTTAAGGGAGTATTATTTCACGCTCATCATACCTTGCCTGAGATTGATGAACTCTAACACTTTAGCCTTCTTCTGCTCTATAGGAAATAACCTATCTAAGAAAGTTGTAGCGAACTCTTCCCACTCTATGGGATCTGTATCTGTACCCCTGTCTACCTTTCATTGTCTAAACCACGTATGGGATACATCTTGTAGCTGATATACGGCTAAATCAGTACTCTCACTGGAAGTCACTCCCATGATGTCTGTGACTTTCTGAACCTGATCGAGGAACTCCTGTGGATCCTCTTTGGACTTTGAACTGGTAAATAGAGGAGGATTCATTCGGGTAAAATCTCGAATCCTAGATGCAGCAACATTGGCCTCTGGTTCGGTCGGAACAGCGACTGGCCGTTCGTTCTGAGCTACAACTGAACTGGCTAGAGTAGTGAATCCAGTCCTGAATTCTGTATGAGAGACTTGATCGTCCAGGGAATCTGCTTGGACGGGATGAGATGTTGACTAACTGTTGGTTCTTCTTTCACTAGTTCTTTCTGAAGAAATATTCTGTAAACAAAAGGAAAAAGTGAATTAGATTGAGAATTTAATTAGAGCTTTTGCTCACTGGCACGACATGAATACTAAAAGAAGGGAAACTATTCCTAAAACATCTCATAGCCTCCTGCACATAAGTGTGGTGCATAACACACGCATGTAAAAGACTCTACTAGATGCGGTTTTTAGACTTCCTAGGACTCTATTGAACCTTAGACTCTGATATCAAGTTTGTAACACCTTAATTTTTTAAACCGAAATGCTTCACGATGCTTATGACACTGAAGGACCACAAGCTAACCCATGACTAATATCTATACCTGTATACTGTATAATATAACATAAAAATGTAGAAATATGTACTGAATGGCCATAAGGTTCAACTCAATAAACATCTGATAAGAATAATGTCTGAAAATGGTATAACCATACCAAAACAAATCTGAAATAACTGTCCGACATGCTATAGTCTGGAAAGCCTCTAAACTATCTGAATAAGGATTTGATGGAACATATCCCCAACTAACTCCAACTACTGAAATAAACTGAAAACTGAAATAGTAATGAAATCATTGTGTTCTCAAAAGATGAGGACTTACTTCTAACTCTGACTGTTGTTACTGGAATCTACTGCTAATCTGGAACTCATGCCTTTGAACCTATGGTGTAACGTAAAAGAAAGCACCATAGCGCAAATACGTCAGTACGACTGAATGTACTGAGTATACGAGTGAGGTAGGCTAAATACAAAGGGTTATATGCGTGAACAATGCTGACTAATATGAATGTGAGAATACATACATGCATAAGCAACTATAACTGAACTCGTGGTGATACTGACTACTGAGTCTGAATACTGACGACATAACTTTTCTGATACTGAGGTACTGAATAGATGAATGACTATTTTGACAGTTTGAATTATGAAGAACTGGTCTGTTTGACTGTGTCTAATAGTTTTGAAACTGAATACTGAGTATATAAATCAATAATAAGTCAGGAACTGACACTGTATTACTAAATATTAAGGGACTAGTTCTATGTTACTGATACATGAATAACTGTGTATGACATTCCTGATTATGAAGGACTGGTCTGGTCGACTGTATCTGACAGTCTAATTATAAAGTATTAATCTAATTGACTGTATCTGGCAGCCATAAATATAAGGAACTGATATGCTTGACCGTATCTGACAGTCATAAAGATGGTACTGGTAATATGAGTTCTGTTACTGAAACTGAGGCTGAGACTAAAACTGAGAGTGTAGGAGATAATCATCTAATCGACATACCCCAGAACTGAATTGGTTGGGGTCTAACCTGTAACCCCAGCTGAAAGGGTGTCAATACCGTGCCATGGGTAGAGACAACATATGAGTAACCCTATTCTATTTTAGGAGCTTATTCCGTCTGCCCTGCTATCATGTAAACTCAAAAAAGATGCATTAGCCCTATGGGTAGGGACATCTCAACCTACACTGGATACGTAGTGCTGGAATACAAGGATTACTTCTAGGAATCACACCCTCTGACTATAATAGGTGAGTCCCCATCCTTGGGTCCACTCGGTGCTGAATCCTACTCCCAACTGAATAGACACTGAACTAATTAATTAAATTGAGTTGATTGACTGAACTGATGTTAGTGGGATTGTTTAGCGGATTTAAACTAAGTTTCTGAAGTTATGATGACTGATGAAATACTACTGAGATCTAAGGAATGACTGAGAGAGCTGAAGTTATTGAGATTACTAGGAATACTGTTGTTACTGAGATTACTGAACTATTGAGACTGCTGAGATTTCTGAGTTTTCCTGACTCACATGACTGATTGAATTCTATAGATGATGGCTTAACTGAGATTATCATTATAATAGGACATGGCTCTAGGCACACAACTATGATTTTTGGGTACAAGTACCCCCAGGACTCTATGGAAGGAAACTGACACACATGACTGACTTGATCGTAAGAATAGAGTCTACAATTTACAATATCATAAGTAGGGGATTTCATGCTAAGCATAGTTCTCAACATATTATACATGGAAGGGGAATTCATACAACCTTTATATATTTACATAGCTTCGATATCATGCTTAATCCATACCACAACAACAACGCATATCAATCACGTGGAATTTATGTGAAGTCATAAAGCATAGAGCATGGACTTGTCATTTAGGCACTATTAAATCATGGAACATGAATTCTATCATCCTAGGCCTTTTATCAAACACTTTTCATGCATTATTTTAGCCTAGGTGTGTTATTAAATCTCACCATATTAAACCATATAAAGATCATGGGTTTTTAATTAGCAAACACATAGACTTAATGATAACACCTTTAAATATCATATTGAAACTTAAACAATAATCATCAACATGTACATGCTCATATCATAACAAGAAAATCATAAAATAATATTAAAAACATGGTTCTTGATCTTTATGAACGAAATGGATCCATAGATGAACACTATGCATACCTTATCTCTTGATTTTAGGAAGATTGATGGAGAGAATTGCTTGAACTTGAATCTTCTATGAAAAATCCCTAATGTGTTCTTGAGAGAATTTTGAGAAAAGATAATGTAATATGGTTGGACTGGGGATAAATTCTATTTTTATGGAATATATAGGGGTGGGAAGATGACCCAAATACCCCTCTATATGTGTCTTTTAATTTCTGTAAAAAATTTCCGATTTGGGCCCCTGGCGCGATGCAGAGATATCGCGTTGCCACTTATTTGCGACCTAGAAACTCACCGCGACATGGAGGAATTGCGGAGAGACACTGTAAATTGACAAACATTATTTTGGCTTATGGCGCGACACGCCACTGACTGAAATGACGCTGTTGAAACTTTAAATCGCCATAACTTCTTCACTGAGTGTCCATTTTAGGCGAATTTGGTATCGACGGAAATCTTATTCAATTATATATAATTTGGAGTGTATAATCTGCCAAAATACCACCTATAAACCAAGTTATTCTCATTCAAAGATGGCCTATATGAAATCATACACGAGAACTTGGTGGATTCAAAAGTTCTTAGCTTGGCTTACTCTAAGTGACTCTTATGAACATGATTAACACATCATAAGCTCTATTATCACTAGGATACTCATCCTATTTTATGTAATCAAAGATGAATCACAAGATAGGAGGTTTCATACGTAGGAACAATGGTTCATTTTCTAGCTTAGAAATATACGGGGTATTACAAAATCCCATCAAGTTTGTAATGTCGAAACCAGTCCTTAGTGTCTAACTTGTAAGATGGTACCTTTTTTTTCAACAGTTTGAGATTGTGCACTATTCCTAAAAGGCTATAAAGGGACAAGCATTGGTTGACTTTTTGGAAAACCACCCGATACCTGATGACTGGGAACTGAGCAATGAAATTCCTGATGAAGATGTAATGGTTATTAAAGCCAGACCCCCATGGAAGATGTACTTTGATGGTGTCGCATATTAAGATAGATTTGGTTTCGGTTTGGTGTTCGTCACTCCATAAGAAGAGGTCATCCCATACTTTTTTACCCTATTAAACCTTTTCTCTAATAATGTTGCTGAATATTAGACGTTAATACTTGGACTTGAGATGGCAGTTGACATAAAACAACATCAATTACAAGTCTTTGGTGACTCCTAATTAGTGATTAGACAACTTTTGGGAAGCTACAAAGTCAGAAAGCCTGAGATAAGACTATATCATATTATGCTCAAAAGTTGATGGGTTAGCATGGGGAAGTAACCCTCCAACATATGCCATGGAGAGAAAATAAGAAAGATGATGCCCTAGATGCTATGGCCTCAACCCTGACTTTTCTAAATTAGACGCGAGTTACTATCCGCCATGAATAGGAAGTAACACCATCAAATGAGGATGTAGAAAATTTTGAATACCTTGCTTCCATGTCTGAAGATGTAAAAGAAGATTGACAACAACCTATAATTAATTACTTATGTTATGGGATACTTCTAGAGGATCCAAGGAGAAGGACTGACATTCATCATCGTGGACCTAGTTTTCTTTACTATAAAAACACTCTATACAGAAGATCATTTGAAGGAATACTCTTGCTATGTATGGCAGAGGAAAAAGCAATTCAAGCTTTGTAAGAAGCGTGTTTAGGAGTATATGGATCGCACCAGTATGGATCGAAGCTCCATTTTCACATTTAAAGGATGGGATATTATTGGCCAATGATGGTGAAAGACTGCTTGGACTATGCTAGAAAATGCAAAGCTTTTCAATTCCATGTGAATTTCAATTTCATTTATCAACCACCTAAAGTACTACACCAGCTGTAGCATCTTGGTTATTCAATTCTTGGGGAATGGATGTTGTTGGTCCACTAACAAAATCTTCTGGTGGACAATTATACATCTTCCCCTCAATAAATTACTTCTCAAAATGGGCCAAAGTTGTTTCTCTCAAAGAAGTAAAGAAGGAGAATGTTGCAAATTTCATCCAAATGAATATCATCTACCTCTTTGGAATCCCTCAATATATAATAACCAACAACGACAAGCCATTTGATAACAAGATGATGAGCAATATTTGTGATCTCTTTGACTTCAAGTAGCGCAATTTTTCTATGTATCATGCTGTCGCTAATGGTTTAGCTGATGCATTTAATAAGACTTTATGCAATCTATTGAAGAAAGTCATCTCCAAGTCCAAGAAAGACTGGCATGAATGAATGGAAGAAACTTTATGGGCATATAGAACAACTTATCGTACTTCGATGCAAGCAACCCCATATTCACTTGCTTTTTGAGTTGAAGCAGTCCTTCCACTTGAGCACCAAATATCTTCTTTAATACTAACTATTCAAAAAGGAATCACCGATGAAGAAAATGCTAAGTGTCATCTTGCGGAGTTAGAAGCTCTTGATAAGAAAAGACTAGAGGCTCAACAAAATCTTGAATGTTACCAAGCCCTTCTATCTCGTTCTTTCAACAAAAGAGCTTGCTTGAGGTGCTTTCAATTTAGAGATCAAGTTCTTACAGTAAGGAGACCAATTATCACTTCTCGCAAGACTGGGGGGGAATTTACCCCAAAGTGTGACAGATCATACGTCGTAGAAGAGACATATTCAAATGGTGCTTACAAGCTTGTTGATGTGGACGACATGAAAATTGGTCTTATCAACGCCAAGTTCTTAAAGTAGTACTATCCTTGAAGGAATATGACACTCCTTAAGGCAAGAGTATAAACTACATGTTCACTTTTGGCCCGCAAGAGTATAAACTATGTATGGCCCAAAAAAATCCGCTAGGTTTAAAATCTCAAAAAGGGGGCCTTGGAAAAAGCTGACAAAAAACAAAACACTCAACCAAAACTACGTTGTGACTTGATCCTCTTTACTGAGGTACGTAGGCGGTTGGAATTTCATTCTGAGTTTATTACAAAAGTGTCAAAAATTACATGTGGTCACTTGATCCGCCATATGAAAGTTAAGCTTTCATACATCTTAATTAAGTTTTGAACTCATGCAAAAAACACTTATGGTTCAATGGGGGGGGAGGGAAACCCATCGAAAAGAAAAAGTGTTCCTTCAATGGGATTTGGAAATCTAAAGTTCTCCAAGACTACAACTAAAAGGATCTCAAAATTTTCATGCCTAAAGGTGGACAATATTTGTCCTTTTACACCTTAAGTTGGCCTCTTACGTGTTTATCCTTAAAAGAATATCAAAATTTCCATGCCTTAAAGAGAAAAATATTTGTCCCTTCGCATCTTAAGATGGACTCTAACGGATTTATCCTTAAAAGGATATCGAATTTCCATGCCTTAAGGTGGACAAGATTTGTCTCTTTGCACCTTAAGTCGGCCTCTCACGAGTTTATCCTTACAAGGATATCAAAATTTCCATGTCTTAAGGTGGACAATATTTATCCCTTTGCACCTTAAGATTGCATTCAGATGGATTTGTTATGTAAAGGGATGGTTTTGAAGTCAAATTGTTCGGTCTTAGAGTGTACGGAGGCGAAGTTAAACACCCTAAGTTAATTTTTGCATATCCACCATCTTGAATTCAAATTAGTTAGACTTAGAGTGTACAAAAGCGAAGTTAAAATCTCTCACCCTAAGTCGATTGTTGCATAGACATCATCTTGAAGTCAAATTAGTCGGTCTTAGAGTGTACGGAGGAAAAGTTAAACTCTCGCACCCTAATCTAATTTTTGTATAACCACCGTTAAAAGTCAAATTGGTCGATCTTCGAGTTTAAAAAGCCAAATTTAAACTCTCTCACCCTAAGCTGATTTTTGCATAGCCACCGTCTTGAAGTCAAATTGGCCAGTCTTAGAGTGTATGGAGGAGAAGTTAAACTCTCGCACGCTAAGTCGATTGTTGCATAGCCACCATCTTGAAGTCAAAATATGTTGGTATTAGAGTGTACAGAGGCAAATTTAAAATCTCATACCCTAAGCCGATTGTTGCATATTGATATTTGTTTCAACCCTGCAAAAAAAAGGAGGAAATAAGAAATAAAGTAAAAAAACACAATTAGAAAGAATGTTCCCTGTCAGAACATAGCGATCTTGAAAGTTATATTTCACCAACTTGTATTGAGACAAGATGCCTTGATGATAATAAAGCCTTCAAAATCTAGTTTGAAGGTGGTGATGGTCCCACATCAAGATATAAACAATTTTGTGAGACGATGCAAATCTTGGATCCTCTGTCGGACAACATCTAAGTACGACCTCAAAAAATCATCTAGAACAATCCAAAAAGTGTTAAAATTTAAATTTTGATATGTTATATATGCATATTTCTTGTATCTATAAAATCAAGTGGATCATGATTTCGATTCTCCCACATTGAGATATAAATTTTTTCGTAATGTCGCATAAATCTAAAATTGTTGATGCATCGAAACTCAATACTGATTTTGGGATAATATCTAAAATAATCTTAAGGGTTTTAAATTATGAATTCCAGATATGATGTATATCTTTGTGACTAGTTTCATAAGAATCAAGCGGCTTGTAATTTCTCCATTCCTGCTTTAAGATATGAAAGTTTTAGTAAAGATGCCCAGATCTGAAATTTTCAGCATGATAAAATTTAGGGCTAATTCACAAAATTATCGAGAATTATATTGAAGGAATTTAAATCTGAATTTTCGATATGTTATATATCGCAAACTCTAGTTATTGGAATATCAAACGGGTCATGATTTTGATATTCCTACAATAAGATATGAATTTTCTACAATAAGATGATGTTCTGAAAAAAGTGGCCAAAATTAAAGAAGAGTAGGAGGAAAATAAATTACCTCAATATTATTCATGGCTTTAAAACCACATAATTAATATTTAAAAAATGAAGAACCTACATCATTTTATAGAGTTGTAGGATATATATTTCCTTCTCCAATTGGAAGAACTTTCATCTCTAATATAAATTCAAATTGGAGGTTGTTTCTTTCTCCTATACAAATTTAAATTGGAGGTTGTTTCCTTCTCCCACTAAAATTTAAATTATGGGTTTTTTTCTTTCCAATACAAATTGGAAGAGTTTTTATCTCTAATACAAATTCAAATTGGAGGTTGTTTCCTTCTCCCATACAAATTTAAATTAGGGTTATTTCCTTCTTCATTATAAATTCAAATTGGAAGAGTTTTATTCTGGTTAAGTAAGATAGTATAAAGCCTTCCAAAATCTATTTGGAATGGGATATCATGCCTCACCAATGGGTCTTACGTGAAGAGATTCATAAAAAAAATAAGAGAGTTTTTGGGAGGCAATATCAATATGTAAATTGCATGGTTCAACTTTATGGAAGTCTTTAAAGTACGAAGGAAGCATGTTTAAATAAATCATACTTCAAGTTCTGTCTCAGAAGGATTAAATATCTTGAAAAGTCTTGAAGTAGGGGGCACTTTGTGAGCAATGAAATTTTATTAAGTTAAAATCCGTACGAAATTCTAAATATATTATTCCCAAATAAATATTGCGGATTAATATAATTGGATTAATTACTTAAATCCAAACATATATGGATTTAAGTAATGCCCAATTTTTATTGGATTAGCTAGTTAATTTGGACTACAAATGATGAACCCACGTTGCTAAGCCCAAGATATTGTCATATTCTAAAGGCTCAAATAAGCGTCACATGTCAAATGATACGGCATGCCAAGTCAAGGGAATGGTCCAATAGGACCATGCCACATGTCAAAATAATGCAGCAGGATGAATGAAATCAAAACCCATAAAAGGTGATATGTCACTCAAATCTGATTAGTCAAAGAAAGTCCATCTTCATCATGACTTTTCCCTTTCCACAACTATTAATAAGGGGTCTTATAATTCAGAAAAGGACCCCCAGAACTCTAAAAAGAAGTAAGAGAAAGATCATTGATCAAACACTGCAATTTCTCTACAAAGCTCAAGCATTCAAATCAAGTTTATCAAGATTAAAGATCAAGGCTGCAACATTCAAGAATAATCTCAAAAGCCCTTGAATTCAAGCACAAGTCAGGATCAAGTCCCTCAAATCAACAAATCAAGTTTAAATTCAAGATCAAGCTTTAAGACCTTGAATTTATATTTGAAAAGGAAAATCAGAAGATTTATAGAGATTGTAACACTCACATATTGAAATCAATAAATCGATTGTTGCAATATTTTCTTGTTTCGAACTATTTATTTTTCGGTCGCGGAATTTTATTGTCCAATATGAATAAATTTCTATAGTCCTATTTTCGATCAAAATCCATAAATAGGGTTCTTTAGATGTCTTTGAGTAAAGTTCTTATTGCCTAATTTGCGTAAATATGTACTCAATTCTCATATAAATTGTAAATTTAGCATTTGCTTCTCTGAGATTTTCTCAAGTATTTTGTATTTTCTACTTCTCTCTTTTCTCTAATTTTTAGACATGAACCTATAAATTTCTTGATTTTTCCCCAACTTTATGAATTGTCAAATAACAAAAATTCCTTGGTCGTTTAAATGAACCTTTTTGATATGTTTTTTAATAGGAGGTGATTGTTCTTGATTTATTTTGACATAGTTGCTGGAGTCTTTTCACTATTGGTTATGCTAACCAAAAAAAATATACCCTTCGAAATTCATCCATAAATCCATTATGCTACCAAACCTTTAACTATGCTAAAATGATTTGAATCTTCCAAAATCTTCAAATTTTTCATTATGCTATGAAATTCTTTTTTAGAACTAAGACATAATAACATGGTCCGTGGGACTTCTAACACTACGAAATTTCTTCAAGAATATCATCATCGCCTAATATACGATCTCCATAATCTTAAGCTATGTTATAAGAGACATGAACACATCCAAAATCCCATTCTTCACAAAATTATGAGAATCTAGATCTTATGAACCATGGCAACATGTATTATGATATTACTTTCCATGAGTCCCAATTAATATTAATGAATGATGTATCTTATCAAATATGAGCCTGAAATGGCTAATTCAGAATTCATGAGCCTAAAGTGGTTAACTCACAAAAACAAGCCTAAAGTAGCTAACTCAAAGACATGTGCACAAAGTGGCTAACTTAAAAGTATTAGTCAAGAAAGACTAAAAACAGAACTTTATGAGCCTAATAAGGCTAACCTATGAACATAAATTCATTAAGATAAACATATAACATCATGATCATAAATGAGTTAGTTAGATGACCGTGAATGCATAGGTTTACATGAGAAATGCGTGAAACTATGTTTGCTGACATAGGATAAAGAGTATTCCATATGTCAGATAACTCTTTTTTCATGTTTCCCAAAAAGGGTCTAACCATGGATACTTTCTAGCAAATTATTTCATGTCTGTCCTATACCCGGCAAGGTATAGGACATCCTTCTCGAAGAGCTAATGCCCGTAGGAATGATGATCAGCCGCCCCAACCTGCTAATCCCCTGAATGAGAATATGTATCATGCCAAATTTTGGGCTGCGTTTCAAACATTAGCCAAGTGGTGACTGCTACTATGCAAGCCAATAATCAGGTTGTTGCTCCACATCAGCAAAGGGGTGATGCAGCCATAGCCAGGCTTTGTGATTTTATAAGGATGGACCCGCCTAAATTCTTTGGGTCAAAGGTAGGCGAGGACCCACAGTTATATCTAGATGAGATGAAGAAGATCACCCAAGTCATGTATGTAATCAAAGAGAAGAGTGTGTAACTAGCCCCGTATCATTTGAAAGATATTTCTTATGACTGGGTTGTTATGTGGAGAAAGAATAGAGGGGAGAATGCAACTCCTATGACTTGGCAGGTTTTCCAGGATGCATTCTTGGATAAATTCTTCCCACTTAAGATGAGGGAAGCGAAGATAGAGAAGTTTATTAACCTGAGGCAAGGCTCCATGACTGTAAAGGAGTATTATCTCAAGTTCAACTAGTTAGCTAAGTATTCTCCTAACTTGATAGCTGACCCTATATCTAGTATGAGTAAGTTTGTGACCGGTGTATCTTGGTTGGTTATGAAGGAGTGCAGGATTGCTATGCTCAACAGGGATATAGATCTCTCTAGATTGATGATGCATGCTCAGCAGATTAAGGAAAAAAAATAAAGAAGAGAGATAGAGCAAGAGGAAATTAGAGGGCTAGATTAGAGAAGTTTGAGTATGGTTAGAGTAGATCCCATAGAGGGAACCAACCACAGTTTTAGAATCATTCGTCTATGCCAGTGCCTTCATCAGCTAGTGCTCCCGTACCTTGAAATAGGAAGGAGCAAGGGAATAAGTCTTCTATGTCTAGATCCCAGCATAGTGCGAGTAACAGGACCAATTATTCCACATATGCTAAGTGTAGTAAGACCCATCTCGACGAGTGTTTGGCCGAGTAGGGGTTGTTTTTGTTGTGGAAAGTTGAGCCACAAACTTAGAGAGTGTCCACATGCTAGATAAGGAAGTCGAGATGTTCGTCCCCAGACTCAGGCTACTAGTGTGCCAGCTCCTTTATCTCGTCCATCCCCTCCTCGGGGTGCTTTATCCAGTACTGTTGGCAGTCAGTGCCAGAATTGGTTCTATGCTTTGCCATCCCATCAAGAACAAGAGGATTCACCAGATGTTGTTACTAGTATGCTTCGTGTCTTTCATTTTGATGTGTATGTACTATTAGACCCTGGGTCAAGCTTTTCTTATGTGACCCCATTAGTTTTTGTGAATTTTGAAATAATTCCAGAAAAGATCCCTGAGCCCATTCTGGTTTCTACCCCAGTAGGAGAGCCAATTGTTGCTAAGCGAGTGTCTAAGATGTGTCCCCTATTACTGTTCTTCATAAGGTCATATTTGCTGATTTGATAGAGTTAGACATGGTCGACTTTGATCTTATTATGGGTATGGATTTGATCCATTCCTATTATGCATCAATAGATTGTCGCACTTGTGTAGTGAAATTTCAATTTCCAGATGAGCCAGTCTTCGAGTAGTCCGGGAGTTCAGTATCTCCCAAGAGTCATTTTATATCTTATCTTAAAGCTAGAAAGTTGATATCCAAATGGTGCATCTATCATCTATTTCGAGTTAAAGACACTAAGTTTGAGACTCTAACTATTCAGTCAGTCAATATAGCTAATGTGTTTCCCAATATTTTTCTAGAAGATCTTCCAGGGGTACCTCCCGATAGAGAGATAGAGTTTAGGATTGACCTTCTTCCTTATACACAACCTATTTTTATTCCTCTATATCATATGACACCCACATAACTTAAGGATTTGAAAGATAAACTCAAAGATCTCTTATATAAAGGTTTCATAAGGCCCAGTGTTTATCCTTGGGACGCACCTGTCCTATTCGTGCGAAAGAAAGATTTTTCCTTGCGTATGTACATTGACTATCGTCAGCTTAATAAGGTCACAGTCAAAATAAGTACCCTCTTCCTAGAATTGATGATTTATTTGATCAATTACAAGATGCAAGTTACTTCTCAAAGATAGACCTTAGATCCAGCTATCTTCAGCTTAAAGTTAGGGAATGTGATATTCTAAAGATAGCCTTACGAACCCGTTATGGTTATTTTAAGTTTCTATTCATGTCTTTTAGGCTAACCAATGCTCTAGCAGCTTTCATGGACCTCAAGAATCATATGTTCAAGTAATATCTTAATATGTTTGTCATAGTGTTCATAGATGATATCCTTGTGTACTCCAGTATTGAGAATGACCATGCAGATCATCTTAGAATTGTCTTGCAAACTCTTAGAGATCATCAGTTGTTCGCCAAATTCAGCAAGTGTGAATTTTGGCTAAGGTCAGTATCTTTTACCAGTCATATAATTTCAGTCGAAGGCATTAGAGTCGATCCCCAAAAGACAGAAGTTATATGAAACTGGCCTAGACCTATCTCTCCATCAGCCATTAGGAGTTTCTTGGGTATAGCTGGCTATTACCGCCGTTTTGTTGAAAGTTTCTCGTCTATCGTGTCTCCTATAAACTGGATGACCCAAAATAAAGTTAAGTTTATGTGGTCAGATTCTTGCGAGAAGAGTTTTCAAGAGTTGAAGACTCGACTCACTTCAGCCCCAGTGTTAACATTGCTTGATGGTACAAATGGTTTTATGGTGTATTATGATGCTTCTATAGTTGGTCTGGGTTGTGTGTTGATGCATAGAGGTAAGGTTATAGCCTATGCCTCTAGACAGTTGAAGCCTCATGAAAAGAATTACCCAACCCATGATATTGAGTTGGCGGCTGTGGTTTTTTCTTTAAAAATATGGAGACACTATCTTTATGGTTTTCATGTTGATGTCTTCACGGATCACAAAAGCCAGCAGTATATGTTTACTCATAGGGAGTTGAATCTTCAATAGAGAAGATAGTTAGAATTGCTAAACGATTATGATATGAGTGTGTTGTACCATCCGGGCAAGGCTAATGTAGTGACAAATGCTCTTAGTAGGTTGTCTATGGGAAGTGTTGCTCATGTGGAGAAAGATAAGAAAGAGTTAGCTCGTGAGGTGTATCGTTTGGCTAGATTGGGTGTTAGGTTACGTGATTCTGCTGAGGGGAATGTTTGGGTTCAGAGTAGTTTCGAATCCTGTTTAGTTTTGGAAGTGAAGGAGAAGCAAGACATGGATGCTAGTTTGGTCAGACTGAAGGAGTTAGTTAAAGACCAAAAGGTAGAGGTTTTCTCCCAAGGGGGAGATGGTGTGTTGAGGTGTCAGGATAGATTGTGTGTTCCTTGTGTTGGTGATTTGAGGCAGAGAATTATCACTGAAGCACATAGCGCACGTTATTCCATTCATCCCAGCGCTACAAAGATGTACCGCGACCTGCGGGAAATCTATTGGTAGAGTGGCATGAAGAAAGATATAGAAAATTTTGTGGAGAAGTGTGCAACCTATCAACTAGTTAAGGTAGAGCACCAAAGGCCTGGTGGTGTGATGCGATAGTTAGGTATTCCCACTTGGAAGTGGGAAGAGATGAACATGGATTTTGTGATCGATTTACCCCTTTCGCGTCGTCATCATAATTCTGTTTGGGTTGTTGTAGACAGGTTGACTAAGTCAGCGCATTTCCTTCCATTTCATACATCTTATACATCTAAGGATTATGATAGGTTGTACATTCGGGAGTTAGTCAGGTTGCATGGAGTTCCCTTATCTATCATCTTAGATAGGGGTACTCAGTTTACATCCCAGTTTTGGAGAGCTTTTCAGAAGGTTCTTGGTACCCAAATGCATCTTAGCTCCGTCTTTCACCCGCAGAAAGATGGTCAGGCTGAGAGGACCATCCAGACTCTAGAAGATATGTTGAGGGCATGTGCTCTTGATTTCAAGGGTAGTTGGGATGAGCATTTTTTATTGATTGAATTTGTGTATAATAACAATTATCACTCTAGCATCCAGATAGCCCCGTTTGAGGCTCTTTATGGAAGGAGGTGTAGATCACCCATAGGTTGGTTTGAAGTGGGTGAAGCTTCTTTGATTGGACCTGATATTGTGTTTGAGACTATGGAGAAGGTTAAGTTGATTAGAGAAAGTTTGAAGATAGCCCAGAGTCGTCAAAAGTCATATGTAGATGTGAGGAGAAGAGATCTTGAGTTTACGGTGGGTGATTTAGTGTACTTGAAGATTTGACCCATGAAAAGGGTGAAAATATTTTGGAAAAAAGGGAAGCTTAGTCCCTGTTATGTTGGTACTTATAGAGTTTTGAGTTGTGTTGGGAAAGTGGCTTATGAGATTTAGTTACCCGCAGACTTGTCAACCGTTCATCCTGTATTCCACGTCTATATTCTTAAGAAGTGCATGGGTGACTCCACCATTTTAGTTCCTTTAGAAAGATCAAAAGTTCATAATAGCCTCTCCCCTGAATAAATTCCTGTGGAGATCCTTGACCGTCAGACTTGTAGACTAAGGAACAAATAAGTCCCATTAGTCAAGGTCCTTTGGCAAAACCAATCAGTTGAGGGATCTACTTGGGAAGTGAAAGCTGCTATGTGGACTAAGTACCCTTATCTTTTCGCTACAGTTTTAGATTCAGTTTAAGGTAACAAGTTACCTCAGCCCATCTATTTTCATTCCATATTTCAACCTTTGTACAGACAATCATACGATAGCTCAGGCATTTGCAAATCAGTGTAGTCATGCTCTTAGTATCACATACCAGTTATAGCCTCAGTTTTCAGAATGCTAGTTTCGTTATCTACATTCGAGGACGAATGCTCCCAAGGGGGAGATATTGTAATACCCCAAACTTTTTTCAAGCCTAATTTCATCTCTAGAAGATTAAGGAATGACTTCTAAAGTGAGTAATGTTTAAATCATATAGAATTTTCCTAATTTTGATTTTTTATCGTGTGGGAAATTGAATAAGTTTTCCAACGATTAAGATTCACCTAAATCCAATAATCGGGAAAGAAGTTATGACTAATTTAAGTTCTAGTCATAAAACACCGTCATTCTGGTATTTAGCGCATTGCGGAGAGGGCTTAATTAGAGTTTGTCCAATTCTAGTAGGACTACGCAATGGTGGCATGTTGCGGAGGATCCCAATTCCTCAATAGTCAATTTCCAGTATCCTAGCGCGATTGTGGCGCATCATGCTGAATTTTCAGGTCCCAACCAATGGGACAACGCGATGGCTCTGCATCGCGGTGACCCCCATATTCCCATTCATCAAATTCCAGTGAGCCACCGCAATAGTGGCGCATCGCGGTGGCCCATAAAATTGGGCTCCCAGTTCAATTTTTCCAGCTTTGTTAAAAGTAAAAAGGGGGGTATTTTGTTCAATTACCCTACCCCCAATCCGTCTAATAACATAAAATCTATCACATAGCAAGGCATTTTATGCCCTAATCATCATTCCCTTCAAACAAAAACCCTAGTTCATCATACTTCCTCTCCAAGAAACTCAAGATTTCTCCATCAATTCTCTAAATTAAGTCAAGATTCCAAGCTCCTAGTTCAAGAACTCCAAGAATCCTTATTCAAGAGTACAAGTAGCATCTTACAAGAAAGTCTATTCATTAAGTTCACTATCTAAGGTATGTGGAGTTTGAAAAAGAACACTTCTTCCGTTCTTGTGCCCGAAAACTTATTTTAAGTTATGAATTTCTGAATTTTAATATGGTTTCCATGAAATACAATTGCATGATTTTGAGATTTTGAATGATTTGTATAGTAAATTACACGTCTACTTTTGAATATTTATGTACATGATTATATTTTCCAGATTTTAAGTTGAATTAAAAACAATTGTGTTATAAAGCATGAACTTTATGGTGTTTGATATGAATTTGAAGCATAGGTTTAAAGATCTAAGATTTAGTATTGATATTTCAAGAATGATCATGATTTAAGTGTCCCATGAATGACTATTTTCCTATTTAGAGAAAGAAAGTTGATCTTTTGAACCAAGTAAAGTTAGGAATCCACATTATCTATGATTTAAGGAAAACTGAAGCATAGTTAGCTTCCATTACACATTCTGGTATTATTTAAAGTGGATTTCCTAAAGTTTTGAGCCTAAGTATGAAAGTAGTATTTAGCACCGAGTTGGGCTTGATTCCAAGGTTTCATGCCCTTGAACTACGAGCCACCGTAGGATTATGATTCACCCAAAGTGGGTTGAGATAGTGATCACTAAAGTTAAGGTTCTATTCTGATGTCAAGGATAGAGTAGATCTCTCCAACGTGGGCAAGACGTTGGACTCCATGTCAGCTCACATGGTTTATGTCGGTTAGAAGAAACTCCCAAGTCCCAAAGAGTCCCAAAATTCCATAATCTCAAGTCTTTAAGTCCCTAAGTTTCAAAAGAAGTCCCCTATTCTCCTTAAGATAAAAGTATGAGTTTGAAAATTATGATTTTTAAGAATCCTTTTGTTTACAAGCTTTGATAATAAGAGGGGAATACAAATTTTAAAACTAAGTGTAATGAATCATGAGATTTATACTACCTGTTCATTATTCCTGACTTATGAGATCTATATTTCAGACTTATTCAAGCTATGTGAGTCATTCATATTAGCGTGCATGGTTTTATAAAGATTAATGATATTGTTTACTTAATGCAGTACACCCCCATACGATCAGTACATCCTCAAAGTACTAATCCACATATACGTCTGTGTGCTACATTATCTTACAATATAGGCTCAGGTGCTCAGTATCCATAGCGTGAGTAGTTCGAGTAACTTTATCTACGTTCCCACAGTGGTGAGTCCTCATGATTCGAGGTCCTACTTCTTCAGACTTTTAGTTTTCTTTTAGTATATGGACTATTGTTTTTCAGTTTAGTTCGAGTCAGTTGGGGGTCTGTCCCAATGGCTCTCTAGTTCTTTGTTAGTAGTAGAGGCTTGTCGGACTACGAGTTTGATTAAAGACTATTAGTATTTGTTATTCAGACAATATCTATCATTTATTCGTTTAGTTTTGATATGATACAACAATTATTCTTGACTAGATTATCTTAAAGTAAGTGTTAGAAGAAGTAGCAAGCTCAAAGGGTTAGCTTAGGGCTACTTGTAGACTTAAGCACTGTGTGACGTCTCGGGATAAGATTTTGGGGAGTTACAAATACTTTCATCCTTGCTCCCAAAACTAGTTTTTAATGATGAATTTATATGAATTTACGTGAATTGCAATTAAGGTTCATACCCAAAGTATCTTATTTTGAGTTATGGATTTATAAAGTGATTGAAGTATGAAATTCCATATTTGTCTTGATTTAAAGAACTCTTTTTTATTATTTAAATACCATGAGTATGATTTGAGATATTGATTACAGATTTCCCCTTTGAGTTTAAGCATGATATTGTAATGTTGATCTCATTATATTGATATTGTGAAGTATTTCAAGAAGAATATTGAGAATGATGTTTTTCTATGAATTTACATGAGTTTAAAGCATGGATTTTTAAGCCCCTAGTTTGAGTATTGATATTCCAAAAATATTATGCTTTTATGCATCCTATGACTAGTTTACATTCAAATTTGAACAAGATTTGATTTTTTGATCCACGGATAAGATATGAAATTCACTTTACAATTTTGATTAAAGATTCTATTACAGTTTAAAGTAAATAGATGCATAAGTGGTTTTATGTAATTTCAGTTTCTCTCTTCAGTTTTATCAAAATGTAAAATTGTATCAGTATCGTATTATTCCCAGATTTCATCGTGACTATGTTTCTGCACAATAAACTCAGTTATTTTACACATATTTTAACCAGTTGCTTAATAGTATGTCAGTTCATGGGTTAGCTTAGGATCACTTGTGGTCCTAAGCACCGTGTGACGTCAAGGGGGTAGTCTCGGGGCATTACAACATTACATATAAGCCCCCACACGGGCACAACACATAGATAGTCATTTTTCATAATTATTTCCTACCCTTAACATGCATTTTATACCATCATTTACTGCCCAGCCAGTATGAAAGAGTTAAGCCATAACCTACCTCGAAAGCCAAAATCGGTCTTCTACACTTGAACCCGCTACCTTAATTTTCACGAACAATCTCGAACTCTAACAAAAATATCAAATATGAAATCTACGCGTCAAAACAAAATCAACAACAGTCATATTGACTATTTTTTGTTTAGGGTCAAAACGGACCCCCTAAACGAGTTTCTAAAAAAAGGGCAAAATCGGAACTTTACTTAAAAAATATGTTCCCCATATTTTTAGGAACCTACATCTGAAAATCCAAGTTAAATCGGGTAAAAAATGAGGTTCAAATCAAAGAAAAACAATTTTTGAGCTTTACTTGGTAAAAACTTTGAAATCCGGATTAAAATCAAGAATCGGAGTTGTTTTGAAGGTTAAATTGATGAAAAACTAGTAATTATAAGATAAAAAATTATTCAAGTGAAAATGAGAAAAATTGAGGTTTAAAATCAAGCCCTATGATTTTTGGAGTTTTGAGAAATTTATCAAGAAATTACTAAGAAAAGGGTGAATTCTTAACTTAAATCCGTAATAAAACCAAGAAATAGATGTTAATCTAGCTTCCCAAGCTCCCACAAACTTTAATTTTAAGTTCTCACACTATTTTAGAGTTTAACTCTCAAGAGACAAGATGAAAAATGAGTAAAATAGACCAAAAAGTAAAATATCTACTATATTTATAGCAGAAAAACTGCATCAGCAGTTTTACTTTATTTTTAAAGTTCGACTCACACGTCAACAGGGTGCTCAGAATTCATTTGGAGTCTAATATATGCAAACGAAGTATGCATCCATACTAAATTCGACGTTCCGGACGCATTGGCAAAGTCATATTTTCGAAAAAAATATCATTTTCACAACGTTGACCCCTGAAATCCGAAATAATTATTTTCCAAACCGAGGATCAAAATGAGATTTAAAAGCCGTAAAATTATATCAAATAATCTAACACCCTAAAATCAACATTATGGATCTACTGGTAAAGTTGAATTTTCCATACGAGGTCGTTTCGATCAAATGTGGATCCCATGCCCATATTTTCTAATTTTTCAACTTTCCGATCAATAGGTCGAAATGAGCTCGGGTGCACCGAGACCCAAACCAAAGGTCTACCAAATCGAAAATTGATATTCCAGAGCTGCTGGCGCACTTCGTTTTGACCTCTGTCGCACGGATCAAAAGATATCCAAATAAGTCTAAAATAAGGCTCTCAAAGCTATCAAAAACCACAATATCAGATAAATGATACCAAAATGCATCGGAAGTCATGCAAATCACTCCCACACCTCAGAAATACCATAATACAACTATGAGGAGAGGTAAAATAGTCAAATCATATAAAATCATAAATTTCACATATTTCATCAAATTTTTAGGTCGTTACAATATTATCATATTCTAAAGGCCTAAATAAGTGCCACATGTCAAATGATGTGGCATGTCAAGTCAAGGAAATGAGCCAATAGGACCATGCCATATGTCAAAATGATGCAGTAGGATCAATGAAATCAAAGACCATAAAAGGTGATATGTTACTCAAATCTGATTGGTCAAAGAAAGTCCATTTTCATCACGACTCTTCCTTTTCCACAACAATAAATAACGGTCTCATAATTCAGAAAAGGACCCCCAAAACTCTAACAAAAAGCAAGAGAAGATCGTGGATCAAACACTGTAATTTCTCTATAAATCTCAAGCATTCAAATCAAGTTCATCAAGATTCAAGATCAAAGGCCTCAATATTCAAGAACAAGCTCAAAAGCCCTTGAATTCAAGCACAAGTCAGGATCAAGTCCCTCAAATCAACAAATCAAGTTCAAATTCAAGATCAAGCTTTAAAACCTTGAATTTATATTTTAAAAGGCGAATCAAAAAATTCACAAAGATTGCAACACTTACATATTGAAATCAATAAATCGATTGTTGCAATATTTGTTGTCTTGAATTATTTATTTTTCGGTCACAAAATTTTATTGTCCAAGAAATTATGGCACGCCTAGTGGGACCAAATCTTCCCTTTATCTCTTCTCTCATAAATCAAATATGCAAATATGTAGCCACATGACCATAAAGATGGAAGCGGTACTTCAAGACTCAGCTTTGAGGTTCGTCAGTCTACACTCCGACAAGCCTTGAAGTAGGGGCATTTTTAGACATTGAAATTTTGTGGAGTTTGCAAAAAGAGTTCAATTCTTAGTTAGAGTTCTTCGGCTACTTTACCCTAAATCTAGCTTAGTGGATAATCTACCTAAACCCTAAATTACGCCTATATAAAGGGGGATAATATCGTCTTTACAAGATCCCAAATATCCCAAAAATTCATGAGATATTCATAAATCTTGAATATTTGTAGATAATTTCATAAACTCATGGAATATCAGGGATCAAAAACCCTCTCTTCTTGAAAATAAAATAAATCAAAAGGATGCACATATCCTCCTTTCATGGGGATCAAATCCAAATATTCCTACATTCGAGAAATACGCCACTAAGGAGATAAAATCCAAATATTTCTACATTCAAGAAATACGCCACTAACGGCCCTCGAATTATGGAGAAATCTATATCAAATCCAAATATGCCTATGTTTGAGAAATATGCCATCAACGGCCCTCTAATTACAGATAAATTCATATCCAAATCTTCCTACATTTGAGAAATACACTACTGATGGCCCTTGAATTAAGGAGAAAATCAAGAGAGAAGGATCAAGGGAGGAACAAGTTTCTACCCACATCGTTTATTAATAAAATTATTGTTTCTTCATATTTTTATTATTGGTTGAAGTTTACTATGAAATAAATTATGTTTCAAACAAATTGGCACGCCTAGTGGGACAATCTCTACCTCTCATCTCAACTTTTTAGACTTCAAAGTTTAAGAACAACACTGAAATAACTTCCAAGAAGGTCAACTCTCAATCAACTTCTTCCAAGGCTACTAATTCAAAGTTCTCTAATGAAGTAGAAAGCATCATTGTTGTTACTTTTGGAAGCTTAAGAGCTGTCAAAAGGAGCAAGGCAGGCTTGCTAGGACAATAAACACATCCAGTGCCATCCGCGCCAACTCTAGTTTTAGGATCTTCAACCCCAAAAGGAACGAAGTCCAATACAAGTGCTTCGAAAGGAGAAAGCGGTGGGCGGAATCACTTAAGAAGACTCTAGCTCTACTTGAGAATCCCAGTTCCAATCACTCTGGTGCAAAGAGTGATGGTCGTTAAACAAATGCGTCATCTCCACTTACACCGCATAAGCTGAGCACTTCGAAGATAAACTTATGTGATAATATGTATTACTCTCCAACATCTCCAGTGATTATGAAATCAATGGTGACTAATGTCTTATCTATGGAGGAGCAACTTGTGAATCTGACAACGACAATTGAGGGCCAGACCAAATATGTTCAGAATTAAGATGGTCGGATTGATATGTGATGTGTGAACCTATGCTAACACATTTAAGGTTTTTAACTCTATATAATTTCAAGGTCTTGAGTAACTTTAGTTGTTTTTAATTATTTTTACTTTGATTTTACAGTAAATGTTGAGGTGCAGGAAACCAACAATAATGAAAGCAAAAAGACTGAAATTTGAAGCAATTAAAAAACAAGTGGAGCTGACGACATTCATGATAGGTCGTCAGCCTGGTGATAGGCTATCAGGGCCATCGTTAGCCTTAAATAGGGAATGAGTTCCAGCTGGTAGAAACGATGACATTTTGTGATAGGCTATCATAATGGTGATAAGTCATTAGAAATGCCGTCAGACTTAGGCAGGACATGAGAATTGGAGGAAAAGTGTGACGATATTTATGATAAGTCGTCACAGTCCTGATAAGCCGTTAGTAGTTGCCAGCAACCTAAGATAGAACTAGTGCAGATTTGAAGAAGAACTAACGGCATTCTTGATAAATCGTCAGGATCCTAATAAGGCATCACCAATCATCATCGTCTATTTCGAGAAAAAGCTGTAACCTTAATTTTGTTTCCATAATTAGGGTGAACTATTTAAAGCCTTGTTTTAGGGTTTTTCTAGGGTCGACACATTGAGTTTTGAGATAGCATATTTTGATATTTCTCTCTCTACTTTTGGCTTAAAAAAACAAATACTTTAAAGAGATTATTATCAGTATTTTAGGATTTCCTTTGTGATCTAATCTGTGATTCACTATTTATTATTCATCTCTGTAAGTTTATCTTTCAAATCATGAATTTAATTATGTGTTTCATTTATTGCATCATGAGTGGATAAATTCCATTAACCTAAGTTATGGGATCTAGGGTTAGGTCTTGATAAGGTGCTAAGTGTTCAAGATTCGAAAAGTGGTAGGATTTCTTGATAATTCTGAAGCTTTAATTAACGTCTGTTGGTTGCAAACAGTAGACACACCTTCTTTGATTTGCTTGCGAAAGAAATCAAATATAGCAGGAAGTGAATTATCAAAAGGGACTCGAAAATACTTCATTTAATAATCAGCGTTGTAGCAAGGTTGGTTAACCTGAGGTAAAATCTGGGTAGTGAATAGAAATTCCCTACGTCCGAGAGGATTAGGAAATTAAACACTTAAGTAGGTCGAGAGACATTTAAGCATAATGTCGATAAAGATAGCTTGTTGTCCTACCTACTGTGATAATCTTGAAACACTCTTAGCATATGTCATGTACCGTAAGCCTTAGTGAACATAATTTTGGTTATTTCATAAATTCTTGATTACAAACACTGAAATTAAAAGTGACAAACAATTACTTGTTAAACCTAAATCCCCCATTTCAGGAAACATTAAACTATCAGTGGATTAAATCATAAACAACTTGAGTTCACACCATATTCCCTGTGGGATTTGACTCTAACCAAGTTGGGTTTTATATTGACAATGATCGTTTACACTCTCGTTGAGAGGTGTAGTTTAGTGTTATCAAAAATAACGTCATTGTTGGGGAATATGGTTGTAAACTAAAGTTTGTGTGCGCTAATTGACTGTTAGTAAAGATTCCTAGATTTATGTTTATTTGTTATTGTTTTTTATTAGCAGGATCTTTATAGTGTATGCCAAGAACCAAAAGTTTCGGAGAAACATTATTACCACTCAATCCGGAACCGCAACGAATTGGAAGAATAGCAGAACAACAAGAGGTTGACAGACTGGCAGCCTTAGCTAGAGCTCAGGTAAATGTGTAAAATATCGGGCAACATGCACGATATCCAAACCCTGAGGACGAAGATTTGGGGGATGAGGAGTTATTGAACCCTGGTAACCCAAGGCGTGTGGAGCAGATAGCTGCATAAGTGCCACATAATGTTTACCAGAACCATCCATTCCAAATAAGACAAGAGTACCAGCCGGTCCAGTATAATCTAAATGATGATGATGATGGCATGGACGGGGCAGGTGCAACGGGTGCAATCATTCCTCCACCGTTGTCACCTGGAGCCAAATTCAACATTACGAGTACTATGATCCAACTCCTTATCTAAAAGGATTATTTTATCTCCATCCTGGAGATGATCCGAACCTGCACCTGGTGAATTTTTTCACCATTTGCAAATCTTTTGATAACCCAGGAGTAGGCTAGAACGCTATCCGATTGAGGTTGTTCCCGTTGTCTCTGTCTTTGGGAGGCAACATTATGGATGAATGACCTTACGCCTGATTCCATCACCCACTGGAGGTAGTTGAAAAAAGCATTCCTAGAATGGTTTTTTCCATCCTCCAAGAGGGTACAATTAAGGGAAGAGATCAGCAACTTTAGACAACTCCCTACTGAAGCTTTGCATGAGACTTGGGAGATATTCAAGAAGAAGCTGACACAGTATCCGAACCACAATATAGCGAACCTACACTTGATAGAGACTTTGTACAGGGCCCTCAACTCTATAACAAAGTCGATTATAGATAATGTTGTTGGTGGTTTGTTTGTTGATCTGTCATTTCAAGATGACTCAGATATGCTAAATAGAATGACCAAACAGAGTCGGGCTTGGCATACCAGCGTAGGAGAGATGAGGAGCAAGATTAAGACATGGCCCATCTAAAGACTCAGATGGACTTTCTCACCAAGCACTTATTATCTGGGAAGACTGATAAAGTGAAGGTTGTAACGTCTCAAGACTGTGTTGATATGGAGCCTGAAGAAGAGGCGAATGATGTTAATAATCAGGGGGTTTTCGAGGCAATATCCAAGGGAATCAAGGTCGGAACATTTATGACAAGCCTGGTTACAAAGAAAAGAAGCAAGGAAATTAGAGAAGCAATAATGACAGGAGTGTTTTATATGTTCCTCCTAAAAATCGGGATGCTACTGCAACTAACTCTAGAAAGATGTCCATGGAGGTCATGATGGAGAAATTGTTGAAGGTAGTTGAGGCTACCAACTCTGGTGTAACTACCATGAAGACTGATCTGACATCCATCAGTCAGTTGGTACACTCACAGTTCACTGCAATTAAACAGTTGGAGCAACAGATGATCCAACTTTCCATTGCATTCAACCAGAGAAAAAGCATAACATTACCAAGAGATACGATTCAGAATCCGAGGAATGATGGCTCATGTATGGTGATTACCACTAGGAGTGGTAAGATCTTACCTAGCCCTGCTGTGGGAAAATCTGTAGATGGTGAGGTAGTTGTTGATAAATCCAAAAAAAACAATCCAGTGGAGTCAGAGAAGTTGGATAGTTCTATTGATGCTTCGGAGAAAGAAAAAGAGAAAGAAGAGGAAGTGGTGTTGAAAAATATCCCAAGACCACCACCTTCCTTTCCTCAATGACTGAAAAAGAAAGTTGATGATGCAAAGTTCAGCAAATTCATGGTAATGCTCAAGCAATTGACAATAAAGGTGCCTTTGGTTGAGGCACTTGAGCAAATGTTAGGATACATGAAGTTCATGAAAGACCTTTTGACCAATAAATGGAAGGTTATCCATGAGACAGAGGATAATCTTCTCCATTGTAGTGCTATCTCTACAAGGTATTTAGTGCAAAAAAAGGCAGATTTGGGAGCGTTTACCATTCTATGTACTATTGGTTCCCTGAAATTCACAAAAGCACTATGCGATCTGGGAGCCAGTATAAACCTAATGCCACTTGCTATGTTCAAGAAACTGGGTTTGGGAAATCCTACCCTAATAAATATGCGGTTGGTGATGGCAGATAAGTCTGTGAAGTAGCCTATGGTCATACTACATGATGTTTTGGTAAAGGTAGCTGATTTTATTCTGCCTGCTGATTTTGTAGTCCTAGATTGGGAGGTAGATTTTGAAGTGCCCATCATCTTGGGTAGGACATTATTTACAATTGGGAGAGTGCTAGTAGACATGGAGTTGAACGAGCTAAAGTTCAGATTCAATGACAAAGAAGCATGTTTCAAAATATACTCATCCATGACTCAGCAAAAAGAGATGAGTGTTTTCTCAATCGTTGACGTATTTTATGATGATGGTAAAGGGGTATCAATACATTGTCTTGGATAAGTCTAAGTTTTCAAGATAACCAAGTCGTGCTGCGACAGTAAATCAGGCGTTATTGGGAGGCAACCCAACATTTTTATATTTTGGTAAATTATTTATTTTTATAGTTAGGATTTAGTTTTATAGAAGGTGGAATCGATGTATTCAGCCAAGTGCCATGGCGATATTTTTGACAGGCTGTCACGATTATGATAAGCTATCAGATTTGTCATTAGAAACCTCAACTCTGAAGAAGGGTCTGACAAGGCTGACGACATTTGTGATAAGCTATCGCAATCATGATGGCTTATCAGAAATGTCATCATAAAAAGCCTTAAAATTTGCTGAAAGTCTGGGCTAAAGTGAAAGGACACGATTCGGCCCAAAACATGGCCTTTCAACCTTCCTGCTTATTTTATTTCCTTTTAAGTTATTTTTGTTCAATATTAAGAGTATTTTATTTCCTTTTTTAAAACTCTTCCTAAGTAAAACAAGAGAAACATCTTCCTTGTGAGAGTGGGTTTGAGGCTAAAGTCAAAAACAAGGTATTCTCTCTCTTCCATCTTTACCTGCTCTAACCTAATCAAGAACCTAAGTCTCCTATAAGGTATGTTCAAAGTTTATTTCTTCTCTTTTTGTGGGTTAAGTGGTAAGCTTGTAAAAACAATGGGTGTTCAAAGAGAATGAGTAAAGTTGGTGTTGCCATTGTTGTTAAAAATTGAAACGTAGGGTTTACAACAGTTCATGAATTGCAAAAATCTAAAATCCTAGTTCAAGAATTGAAAACTTCATGTGATCCTAAGTGGGAGGTTCGAAAATCAAAAGATAAAAAAAGAGCCTTTTCTATTTTAGGCTGATGACATAGCTGATAAGCTATCACAACTGTGAAGGGTTATCAGAAATGTTGTTAGAAATTGATAAAATTTCATAGGTTTTGTCTAAGGATGATGAAATTTGTGATAAGCTATCACAGTCATGACGGCTTATCAAGAAATGTCGTCACACCTAGAACCTAAAATATGAATATGACCCTCTTAAGGAATGTGGAGTTATGTTGATTGGTTTTTGGGAGTTATGTAATCATAGGTACTAACTACTTGTTTTATCTTGCTACAGGAACCTTATAATGGCACCCAAAGGAAAGAACCACATACATACAAAGAAGGAACAATAGAAAAGTGTACGCCGGAGACTCATCGATGAAGAGTCTGATTATGAAGAGGAAGAACCTCTTCTCAGGAAGCGAATGAAGAAGCAAAGCCCTAACAAGACTCTACCACCCCCACCAGTTAAGGAGGAGGATAGTGAGGACACTAAAACAACAACAGCTTCTGAGCAGGAGGCATCTGAACATTCTGAACATGAGCAGCATAAGTCTAAACATACTGAATCTGAAGAAGAAGCACATGAAGGGTCTGAGGAGCCTGAGTCTGAGGGAACAACATCTAAATCCCCTTCCATTGAACAAAAAGATGATGAGGAGTCCCTAATTTGGGGAACACTTATCAAATGTAAGAACCCCAAAGTTCGAGACAATGCTAAATGGAAAATTCCCAAGGGAGGGGGCATCTTCACTACTGGGCTCCGCAGAACTAATAGAAGAAGGGCGAAAAGGTCAATTCAGGAAGAAAAGAGGATTATCACAAAAGGTTTGAGTAGGTATCCTGAAGTAGAACAAAAGTTCCAAGAGTACGGCCTGGGATGGACTACAAAGGGGGGAAGCTCATTTTGTCTTGCACTGGTCTAAGAGTTTTACGCGAATTACCAAGATCAGTTGGAAAACATGTGTAGGTCAGGAGAAAGAGTTACAGACCAGCCCCTATTGGATAGAATTCAGGTAAGGGGCATAAGGGTTGATATCTCAATTAGAACCATCAACAAGTTCTTGTATGGCCCCAACTTCATTCCTCAGTCCACTTCACCATCAGTCTATGCTTGAATTAAGAATTGGGCCAAACAACGTCCGTGGTTGGACAACATCATAGATGAAGGAGAACCAACATGGGTGACCAACCCAAATGAGAGAATTTATAAGTCCTCTTTGACTCAAGAGGCAAAGTTTTGGTGGGGTGTAATGCGTATCTAGATGATGCCCACTGATAGAGACAACATTCTAGGTGATGATCGAGCTATCCTAGTAGAAAGCATGGTACAGAAGCTCCCCCTAAATTTTAGAGAAATCATTGCTGATGAGATAAAGATTAGAATGTCGAGAACCGACACTGCTTATCATTTCCTTTGTCTTATCACAAAGTTGTGCCGAGCTCCTAATGTGCCAGTGATTGTAGGGGTTGATGATGACATTCCTACCCGAAAGACTCACAACCTCATACGGTATGATGAAAATCAGCCAGGACTGAGACTTGATAGAGGTGCAGAGGTAGCAGTAGACCCTCCAGTTCTATATGCCAGTTTAGCACCTAATATGGAAGTGCAAAATTCTAAGATTGCACCACCAACTTCTTCAGCAGATGCAGGTTCAGTGCCTAAGAATGAACCCAACCCCTCAGATCCTACAGCATTAATAGGATTTGGATTTCATCCAATCGATATCAGAAAAGTGGCCAAACAAGCCAAATGGTGTGAGTCACAACTACATTCCTTTACCAAACAGTTTACTATTGCAGTAGACAAGAGAATCAAGGTTGCCCTTGAGCCTTTTGTGACTTTGCCTGGACAGGTTGCAGATTTGGAGAACCACTTTGATTTAGGGGCAAAGTAAATATCAGGGGCAGATCTTGCTAAATTCATAGCAACCTTTAACAAGATGAAGGCAGATGTTGGGGTGTTACAGCAGCACAAATTTATGGTGCCGAAAGATCTGGTTGTAGATGAATTTTAGAAAGAAATTCCAATGCTTAACCTCACTGAAGATTCACCAAAGAAAAAAAAAGAAGGGAGAGAAGAAAGGCAAAGATAAGAGAGAAGATACTGACAGCGAGGAAGAAAAAAGAGTAAAAAATAAGGAGAAAAAGAAGAAAAAAAAAGAGAAGTTGAAGAAAGAAAGAATGGAGTCCCTAGCGGACAATGAAAAATGGGAGGAGGCTTTAAAAGCCAAGGCTTCAAGTGCCTCATATAGCAGACCCCCAACCACTGCAAGGCCAGATACTCCTAATAGAGGGAAGGTAGCAGATGATGCAGCAGGAGGGTTAGGAACCCATGACCCCCGAGCTTGAGTCACTCCAGGTATGCCCTAAACCTTAGATTTATTTTATTTTCAATTTTAAGTTGAGGGTGTAGGGTAGGATATTGTTGAAACAATTTTTGGTAGATAATTAGGAGTAATACAAGTACTTGAGGTAGTTATATTTTTTGTGACTTTTGGACACCTCTCCATTGATCTGAGTTTATAACTGTGTGAATTGTATTTATTTGCGACTGCGGTGCATCTTTTTATGGCATTAGTCTGGAAACTTGATGATTTTTGCTGAACAAATTGCATGAATCGGATAAGTGGTGATTTGGGATGTACTTGCGTGCCATGTGGGTGTAAGGTCTTGCTCAGCTCCTGGTGGGTGCCGAATCTAGAACTTGCCCTGTTAGTCCTACCTAGGTTGTAAGATAGGGGTTAGGAAAGGATCATAGGCCATTTTTTATTGTAGCCCACTTTTATCCTAAATGACCTCCCAATGTGAATAATATCCCTTGATCCCTGATTTGATCCTATATGCCTATTTCTTTCTATGACACCTCTCACCTTCCCGTTTACATCACAATGAACCTATTTTGGCCCTGGTCCTCCTTAGAAACTGTGCACCTTGACTTAGACAAACAGCCTAAGTTGAGGGTGACTATCATAGGGGTGCGTTATGCAAAATAAGTATGAAGAGAGGTAGAATAAGAGAAAAGAATAAAAAGTTGGGTGCGGTGAAAAAGGAATAAGAAAAGAGAAAGTTGTATAAAAGATGATAAAAAAATAATATGATGATTGAAAAAACTGCATCCATCTTGAGCATGTGTGATCAATAAAAAAGAGGAAGAAAAGAAGGTTGAGAAGTGAAACCCTAAGAGTTTAGTGTAGTGTCAAGGAGGCATAGTCACTCTAAAATATCCATGAATATCATACCAGCCCCTGGTCTATGTTACAAGCTTAAAAAAATCCCTATAGTGATCCTAACTGACCTGTCTGAAGACTTGGGTACTGACTATAAGGGAAAGCCTATGGCATTTGACATGCAGTGTTTGAAAATTCATTCTGAGAGTGAGTCTTGTGATTATCCCTATGTTTATGTATATGAATTTTGATATGAGTAAAAAAGGGATTTCTTTGTTGTGAGGGCACACTGGGTATGTTGCTAGTCACTGACTTGCTTAGATAGTGTGATCTTGGTATTGCATGGTTGTTATTGCTGATTTTTTCCATATCTTGATTCTTGTGAGTTGCATGGTTGTTCTTCAAAACATTCACAGTGAGTTTTAAATTGACTAACCTTGGAGATGGTGAATTTATTTTGAGCTGATATGAGTAGTTAGCTTCCAAATGGTACTTTGTATTCTCTTAGTTATGTTATGGTTGCTTGAGGACAAAAAATTGTTTAAGTTGAGGGTGTTGATGCTGAGCCTATGCTAACACATTTGAGACTTTTAACTCTAAATAATTGCAAGGTCTTCAGCAACTTTAGTTGTTTTTTATTAGTTTTACTTTGATTTTGCAGTAAATGTTGAGGTGTAGGGAAACCAACAATAATGGAAGCAAAAAGGCAGAAATCTGAAGCAATTAAAAAACAAGTGCAACTGACGACATTCATGATAGGTCGTCAGCCTGGTGATAGGCTATCATGGCCATCGCCAGCCTTAAACAAGGAATGAATTCCAATTGGTAGAATCAACGATATTTTGTGATAGGCCGTCATAATGGTGATAAGTCATCAAGAATACAGTCAGACTTAGGCAGGACATGAGAATTAGAGCAAAAGTGTGATGACATTTTTGATAAGTCGTCACATCCCTGATAAGCCGTCAGAAGTTGCCGTCAACCTAAGACAGAACTAGTGCAGATTTGAACAAGAACTGACAACATTCTTGATAAGTCGTCAGGATCCTAATAAGGCATCACCAATCGTCGTCGTCTATTTCAAGAAAAAGTTGTAACCTTGATTTTGTTTCCATAATTAGGGTGAACTATTTAAATCCTTGTTTTAGGGTTTTTCTAGGGTCGAAGCATTGAGTTTTGAGATAGCATATTTTGATATTTCTCTCTCTACTTTTATCTTGAAAAAGAAAATACTTTGAAGAGATTATTATCAGTATTTTGGGATTTTCTTTGTTATCTAATCTACGATTCACTAGTTATTATTCATCTCTGTAAGTTTATCTTTCAAATCATGAATTCAATTATGTGTTTCATTTGTTGCATCATGAGTGGCTAAATTTTATTAACCAGAGTTATGGAATCTAGGGTTAGGTCTTGATAATGTGCTAAGTGTTCAAGATTCGAAAGGTGGTAGGATTTCTTGATAATTCTGAAGCTTTAATTAACGTCTTTTGGTTGCAAACAGTAGAAACACGTGCTTTGATTTTCTTGAGAAAGAAATCAAATATAGTAGGAAGTGAATTATCAACAGGAACTCGGAAATACTTCGTTTAATAATTAGTGTTGTAACAAGGTTGGTTAACCAGAGGTAAAATCTGGGCAATGAATAGAAATTCTCTAAGTCCAAGAGGATTAGGAAATTAAACGCTTAAGTAGGTCGAGATACATTTAAGCATAACATCGATAAAGATAGCTTGTTGTCCTACCTACTGTGAGAATCTTGAACCACTCTTAGCATCTGTCATGTACCGTAATCCCTAGTAAACATAATTTTGGTTATTTCATAAACTCTTGATTACAAACACTGAAATTAAAAGTGACAAACAATTACTTGTTAAACCTAAACCCCCCATTTCAGGAAACATTAAACTATCAGTGGATTAAATCGCAAACAACTTGAGTTCACACCATATTCCCTGTGGGATTTGACCTCAACCTAGTTGGGTTTTATATTGACAACGATCGCTTACACTCTCGTTGAGAGGTGTAGTTTGAGCGTTATCAATATGATAGTGGATAGGATCGAGAGCTTGAAATACAGATATTATAGCCATGTACCTAGAAAATCTCTAAGGAATCACTTGATAGAGCATCCTATGAAATAAACTTCACCGACTAAAGAGGTACGAGTTTCTTCTGAGGGATGATCCCGATTAAGAAATTGGTGTAATTCATTAAAGGTACCCTCAAAGACAAGTATAGTATTTTTCGCAAGTCTTCCCTTATGTATGCTAAGACTTACACGGTAAGCATCGATAGCCTCAAAATGCCTACCAGCTATCAACCCCCAAAATTTCAACAATTTGAGGGCAAAGGAAACCCAAAATAATATGTCGCACACTTTGTTAAGACTTGTAATAATGTTGGAACTTATGGTGACTATCTTGTCAAATAGTTTGTTAGTTTCCTAAAGGAAAATTCCTTTGATTGGTATACAGACCTTGAGCCTAACTCCATCGATAGTTGGGAGAAATTAGAGCATGAGTTTCTGAATTGCTTTTATAGCACAAGGCATGCAGTGAGCATGGTAGATTTTACAAATACTAAAAAAAGATGAGAAAGTCATTGACTTTATCAATCGATGGAGAAATGAGAGTCTAAACTGTAAAGACAAGCTCAGTGAATACTCTGCAATTAATATGTGCATCCAAGGAATGCACTGGGATTTTCTCTATATCTTGTAGGGAATTAAGCCTAAATCCTTTGAAGATTTAGCTACTCATTCTTATGACATGGACTTGAGCATGTCTTCTACTGTAAAAGAGGTAGCACATATCCATGACCCTCAAAGGGGAACGGATTGGAAAGAACATAAAAAATAGGGAAAGTTTATCCCTAAAAGTGATAACAAGAAATCCACGAATATAGATATATCTCCTATGAAGGTCACAACGAAGGTAATCAAGAAGCAAAGTATGAATACGACTTCCGGAGCACGTCCAAATCAGAAGACTTTAAAAGAGATGCAAGAAAAGAAATATCCTTTCCTTGATTTTGATGTTGCTGAGATTTTCAATGAGCTCCTTGCATATAAGCTCATTGAACTCCCGAAGGTGAAGTGACCCGATGAAGATGGAAGGACCAATGACCTAAATTATTGCAAGTATCCTAGGCTTATAAGTCACCCTATGGAAAAGTTCTTTGTTTTTATAGACAAAGTCATGCAATTGGAAAATGAGAAGAAGATCTTTTTCGATGATGAAACGATGAGTTCTCATCAAATTTCTATCACTTTTGGCTTACTCGATCTAGTCCAATTATGTGTTGAAGAGCATAATTAGAAAATATTAGAGCCTTCCAGGTCTTTAGTTGACGAAGGCGATGATGAAGGTTGGACTCTGGTGACCAGGCACAGATGCAGAAAGACGAGTATACAAAAGAAGTCATCCGAACATCTAACTAGAAGGAGGATGGTGAAAAAAAATAAAGAAACAGAAGTTGGTTGAACTTCTGAAAGAAGACGAGGGTAATAGAGCTTCACTACTAAAAATCACGGTGTCCAGTAATATTGGAAGAATTCTTACCAAGTTGGTTTCTTGAAAAGACTGCTCAAGTCAACCTTGAGGCATCTTATTTTAATACTGCCAAAGATAGGGCAAAGGGTGAAAATCTACCCATGGAAGTCCCTTTATCTTCTAAAAAGCTTGCTGAAACTCTTGGCAAGGAGGCACATGTATGTGATACAAAAATCACATTTACAAATAATGATATTTTACTTGGAGTAACCCTACACAATCGTCCCTTATACATGGTAGGTCAAATTTAGAAAAGAAGATAAATAGAATCTTGATTAATGAGGGATCCAGAGTTAACATCCTGCCTATACCTATAATGAAAGAACTCGGCATCACTACTGACGAACTGGATGAAAGCCATATAATGATCCAAGGCTTCAATCAAGGGGGCCAGGGGGTTATGAGAGCTGTCAAGTTAGGGATTCGAATGAATTATTTTCCATCAAATTCATTGATGCATGTGATAGATGCCAAAACTTCATGCAATATGTTACTTGGTAGGACTTGGGTACACGAGAACAAAATTATCTCATCTTATTACTATCAATGCTTGAAGTACCTCAAAAATGGAGTGGAAAGAAAGATAGTTGCCGACAATAAGCAATTCATTGAAGCTGAGTCACACTTTGTCGATGTAAAATTCTACTTAAAAAATTATGTTGTGAATGAGAAAAGGGTTGAAGATAACAACAAGACCATGTGTGATGATCTTGTATCTAATAAGGTTGCGGTGACTGTCAAAAAAGTCGCCGCCAAGAAGTCCCTCTTCACGTTGAATAAAGAAAGTGTGGCACCTACGAAAAAGAAGGTAACTCCTATTCTTCGCTACATACCTAAGGTAAAGAAAGAGAAAAATCAGTCATCTGATGCCGAAGATAATGTGCTAAAGGGTATATCTTTACCTATCAGTAAGATTGACGCAATAAATCTATCCTCAAGACTACTTTGAGAGTTTGTGGCTCAAAATCCGCCACAAGATATGACACTCCCTATGAAACGTACAAAAGAGGGCTTCGACCTAAATGCATACAATTTATTTGTAAAGTTTGGATATAATCCTAATGAGCCATCAAGGTTAGGCAAACTTCCATCGAAAGGTACAACAAGGAAGGCACGTGAAGTCCTAGGATACATGCAGCCACCTCTAATATGCATCAACATAAGTAGGGAAATTAGTAAATACATCACTGTACAATAATAGTCTACTGCATCCAATAAAAGGCCTTCTGTCTTTGACCGACCTGGAGAATAAAATGCAAGATCTTTTATGTTTTAAAAGTTGGGACCTCTAAATAAGAAGCAACAAGCGTTAGAGAAGTCGTCAAAGCACGATGATGAACTCTTCACTTCATATCCATAAGGATTTTCAAAGTTTGATTCCTTATAGAATTAGGAAGTAAACGAAACTGGTGGTTTCATGCAATGAGGTATTAAAATCAAAGGCTCATACTGTGGTTTATACCAAGAAGTGCGAGGAAGATATAGAAAGTGTTGGCTCCTCATATCATGTTAAGATCCACAATGAGAAAGATGTCTTATCTCAAATGAAGGTTGATCAAGAGATAGAAGATTCTTTCAGGTGTTATCATATATACTTCAATTATGATGACCCCTGGGAGGAACAAAATTATGGAGATGCTCCATTGCAACTTAAAGAAGGAGTGAAGGACATGATATATCCCTTGAAAAAAGTTAATATTTGAACCGATGAAGACCCAAGACCAACTTACCTGAGTGCCTTTCTATAAGCGGAGGAGGAAATCGCTTATATAGACATACTCAAAAAATATATGGATGTCTTCGCTTGGAGTTACAAAGAAATGTAGGCTTAGATACAAAATTAGTAGTCTATAAATTGGCGTTCAGAAATGGGGCTCATCCTAATAAGCTAGCCCAAAGGTGCTTTAGGCCAGAGTTGGTTCCGTTGATTGAAAATGAAGTTAACAAACTCATTAAAGTTGTCTTTATTTGTGGAGTCAAATATCCCACGTGGATTTCAAGTATTGTTTTATTATAAAATAAGAATGGCCAAATTCAAGTTTGTGTTGACTTTTGGAATCTCAACAATGCCTGGTCTAAGGATGATTTTCCAATCCCCATACCAGAATTGATGATTGGTGACACCACTGGCTATGAGGCAATGTCCTTCATGGATGGTTCATCCAGAGATAATAAAATCCGCATGGCACCAATGGATGGTGAACTCTCTACATTTCGTATGCCCAAAGGTATTTATTGCTACAAGGTGATGTCTTTTGGTTTAAAGAATGCTGGTTCCACTTATCAAAGGTCTATGCAAAATATCTTTGATGGTTTGCTCCATAAAAATATTGAATGATCTAGTGATGAAGTCAAAGAAAGATAAAGGATCACTTAAAAGACCTAAAAATGGTGTTTGAGTTACTTCTAAGATATCAACATAGGATGAATCCATTGAAGTGTGCCTTTGGAGTTACTTTCGAAAAGTTTCTTTGCTTCACTGTACAACACCGAGGAATTGAAATTGATCAAGCCAAGGTTGATGTGATTTTGAAGATTCCCAAGCCTCGAAACATTCATGAGTTAAAAAGCTTTTAAGGAAGGCTAGCATATTTAAGCAGGTTTATCTCAAACCTGGCTAGAAAATATCAATCATTTAGTCATCTCATGAAGAAGGAAATTCCCTTCAAATGGGACCAATCTTGTAGTAATGTCTTTGAGAGTATCAAATCATACTTAATAAAGTCACCAGTTCTACCTATACTCGGGAAACTATTGATACACTACATCGCGTCATAAGAGAAGTCAGTTGGAGCACTACTGGCTTAAGAAAATAGTGAAGGCAAAGAGACCTCTCTTTACTATCTGAGAAGGATGATGACACCAAATGAGCTAAAGTATTCTCCAATTTAAAAGTTGTGTTTGGCATTGGCCTTCTCGATTCAAAAGATGAAACACTACTTTCAAGATCATGTTGTCCATCTTGTGTCTGGGGAAAATCCCATCAAGTTTGTAATATCGAAACCAGTCCTTAGTGTCTGACTTGCAAGATGGTACCTTTAGTTTCAATAGTTTGAGATTGTACTCACTCCCTAAAAGGCTGTAAAGGGACAAACATTGGCTGACTTCTTGGAAAACCACCCAATACCCGATGACTGGGAACTAAGCAATGAAATTCCTGATGAAAATGGAATGGTTATTAAAGATAGACCCCCGTGGAAGATATACTTTGATGGTGCCACATATTAAGATGGAGTTGGTTCCCGTGTGGTATTCGTCACTCCACAAGAAAGGGTCATCACATACTCTTTTACCCTAATAAATCATTGCTCTAATAATGTTGTTGAATATCAAACATTAATACTTGGACTTGAGATGGCAATTGACATAAAACAACTGCAATTACAAGTATTTGGTGACTCCTAATTAGTGATTAGACAACTTTTGGGAAGCTATGAAGTTAGAAAGCCTGAGATACGACAATATCATGATTATGCATAGAAGTTGATGGGGTGGCATGGAGATGTAACCATCCAACATATGCCAAGGAGAGATAATAACCAAGCTGATTCCCTAGATATTTTGGCCTCAACCCTAACTTTTCTAAATTAGATGCGAGTTACTATCCACCAAGAATGGGTAGTACCGCCGTCAAATGAGGATGTAGAAAATAAGGTTGAATACCTTGATTCAATGTATGAAGAAGTAAAAGAAGATTGACAACAATCTATCATTGATTACTTATGTTATGGGATACTTCTAGAGGATCCAAGGAGAAGGACTGACATTTGTCGTCGTGCACCTAGTTTCCTTTACTAGAAAGACACATTATACCGAAGATCATTTGAAGGAATACTCTTGCTATGTCTGGGAAAGGAAGAAGCAATTCAAGCTTTGTAAGAAGCGCGTTCAGGAGTTTATGGATCGCATCAGTCTGGATCAAAGCTCCATTTTCACATTAAAAGGATGGGATATTATTTGCCAACAATGGTGAAAGATTGCTTGGACTATTCTAGAAAATGCAAAGCTTGTCAATTCCATGAATATTTCAATTTCATTCATCAACCTCCTAAAGTACTACACCAACTGTAGTATCTTGACTATTCAATGCTTAAGGAATGGATGTTGTTGGTCCACTAACAAAATCTTCTGGTGGACACTTATACATCTTGGCTGCAACAGATTACTTCTCAAAAGAGGCCAAAGTTATTTATCTCAAAGAAGTAAAGAAGGAGAATGTTGTGAATTTCATCCAAGTGAATATCATCAACTACTTTGGAATCCCACAATATATAATAACCGACAACGGCAAGCCATTTGATAATAAGTTGATGAGAAATATTTGTGATCTCTTTGGCTTCAAGTAGTGCAAGTCTTCTATGTATCATGCTGCCGATAATGGTTTAGCTGAAGCATTTAATAAGACTTTATGCAATCTATTGAAGAAAGTCATCTCCAAGTCCAAGAAAGACTGGCATGAACTAATGAAAGAAGCTTTATGGGCATATAGAAAAACTTATCGTACTTTGATGCAGGCAACCCCATATTCACTTACTTTTGGATTTGAAGAAGTCCTGCCACTTGAGCATCAAATATCTTCTTTAATACTGACTATTCAAGAAGGGATCACTAATGAAGAAAATTCTAAGTTGCATCTTGCTGAGTTAGAAGATCTTGATGAGAAAAGACTACAGGCTTAACAAAATCTTGAATTTTACCAAGCCCTTCTATCTCGTTCTTTCAACAAAAGAGTTTGCTTGAGGTGCTTCCAATTTAGATCAAGTTCTTGCAGTGAGGAGACCAACTATCACTTCTCTCAAGTCTAGGGGGAAATTTACCCCAAAGTGTGATAGACCATACGTTGTACAAGAGGTATATTCAAATGGTGCTTACAAGCTTATTGATGCGGACGGCATGAAAATTGTTCCTATCAATGCCAAGTTCTTGAATAAGTACAATCCTTGAAGGAAGATGATACTCCTTAAGGCACGAGTATAAACTGAATGTTCACTCCTGACCCCCAAGAGTTTAAACTATGTATGACCCAAAAAAATCCGCTAGGTTGAAAATCTCAAAAGAGGGGGCCAATGCAAAAGCTATGACACAAAAAAAAAACACTCACCCACAATTAGGTTGTGACTTGATCCTGTTTACTGAGGTACGTAGGCGGTTGGAATTTCATTCTGAGTTAATTACAAAAGTTTCAAAAATTACATGTCCCCGCTTGATCCGCCATATGAAAGTTAAGCTTGCATACATCTCAATTAAGTTTTAGACTCATACTAAATACTTGTGGCTCAATGGGGAGGGAACCCATCGAAAAGAAAAAGTGTTCCTTCAATGGGATTCGAAATGCTAAATTTCTCCAAGACTATAACCTAAAGGAACTCAAAATTTTCATGCCTAAAGGTGGAAAATATTTGTCCTTTTATACCTTAAGATAGCCTCTTACGTTTTTATCCTTAAAAGAATATCAAAATTTCCATGCCTTAAAGAGGACAATATTTGTCCTTTCGTATCTTAAGCTGGACTCTAACGGATTTATCCTTAAAAGGATATCAAAATTTTCATGCCTTAAGGTGGACAAGATTTGTCTCTTTGCACCTTAAGCCGGCCTCTCACAAGTTTATCCTTAAAAGGATATCAAAATTTCCATGTCTTAAGGTGGACAAGATTTATCCCTTTGCACCTTAAGATGGCATTCAGATGGATTTTTTATGTAAAGGGGTGGTTTCGAAGTCAAATTATTCGATCTTAGAGTGTACGGAGGCGAAGTTAAACACTCGCCCCTAAGCCGATTTTTGCAAAGCCACCATCTTGAAGTCAAATTGGTCGGACTTAGAGTGTACGAAGGCGAAGTTAAACTCTCTCACCCTAAGCCGATTGTTGCATAGACATCATCTCAAAGTCAAATTAGTCGGTCTTAGAGTGTACGGAGGCAAAGTCAAACTCTCGCACCCTAAGCCGATTATTGTATAGCCACCGTCTGGAAGTCAAATTGGTCTATCTTAGAGTGTACGAAGTCAGAGTTAAACTCTCGCACCATAAATCGATTGTTGCATAGCTACCATCTTGAAGTCAAATTGGCCAGTCTTAGAGTGTAAGGAGGAGAAGTTAAACTCTCGCACGCTAAGTCGATTGTTGCATAGCCACCATCTTGAAGTTAAAATTAGTTGGTCTTAGAGTGTACGGAGGAAAAGTTAAACTCTCGTACCCTAAGACGATTGTTTCATATTGATATTTGTTTCAACCATGCAGAAAAAGTAGGAAACAAGAAATAAAGTAAAAAACACAGATAGAAAGAATGTTCCCTGTCAGAGCATTGCGATCTTGAAAGTTATATTTCACCAACTTGGATTGAGCCAAGATGCCTTGATGAGAATAAAGCCTTCAAAATCTAGTTTGAAGCAATCAAAACGCTCTTTGGTGGTGATGGTCCTACATCAAGATATAAACTATTTGGTGAGGCAATGCAAATTTGGGATCCTCTACCGGACAGCATATAAGTACGACTTCAAAAAATCATCTAGAACAATTCAAGAAGTGTTCAAATTCAAATTTTGGTATGTTATATATGCATGATAAAATTTTTGGCTAATTCACAAAATTATCGAGAATTATATTGAAGGAATTTAAATTTGAATTTTTTATATGTTATATATCGCAAACTCTAGTTTTTGGAATATCAAACGATTCATGTTTTTGATATTCCTACAATAAGATATGAATTTTCTACCATAAGATGTTGTTTTGAAAAAAGTTGCAAAAATTAAAGAAAAGTAGGAGGAAAAGAAATTACCTCAATATTATTCATGGCTTTAAAACCACAAAATTAATATTGAAAAAGTGAAGAACCTACATCCTTTTATAGAGTTGAAGGATAGATTTTTCCTTCTCCAATTGGAAGAGCTTCCATCTCTAATATAAATTCAAATTGGAGGTTGTTTCTTTCTCCCATACAAATTCAAATTGGAGGTCATTTCCTTCTCCCGCAAAAATTTAAATTGCGGGTTGTTTTCTTTCCAATACAAATTGGAAGAGTTTCTATCTCTAATACAAATTCAAATTGGAGTTTGTTACCTTCTCCCATACAAATTCAAATTAGGGTTGTTTTCTTCTCCATTATAAATTCAAATTGGAAGAGTTTTATTCTGGTTAAGTAAGATGATAAAAAGTCTTCCAAAATCTATTCAGAATGGGATATCATGCCTCACCAATGGGTCTTACGTGAAGAGATTCATAAAAAAAATAAGAGAGTTTTTGAGAGGCAATATCAATATGTAAATTGCATGGTTCAACTTTATGGAAGTCTTTAAAGTACGAAGGAAGCATGTTTAAATAAATCATACTTCAAGTTCTGTCTCAGAAGGATTAAATATCTTGACAAGCCTTGAAGTAGGGGGGTACTTTGTGAGCAACGATATTTTATTAAGTTAAAATCTGTATGAAATTCAAATTATATTAAATTCAAAATATATTAGTCCCAAATAAATGTTGTGGATTAATATAATTAGATTAGTTACTTAAGTCCAAATATATATGGATTTAAGTAATGTCCAATTTTTATTGGATTAGCCCGTTAATTTGGGCTACAAATGATGAACCCACATTGCTAAGCACAAGATATTGTCATATTCTAAAGGCTCAAATAAGCGTCACATGTCAACTGATATGGCATGCCAAATCTAGGGAATGAGCCAATAGGACTTGATACATGTAAAAATAATGCAGCAGGATCAATAAAATCAAAGCCCATAAAAGGTGATATGTCACTCAAATTTGATTAGTCAAAGAAAGTCCATCTTCATCATGACTTTTCCCTTTCCACAACTATAAATAGGGGTCTCATAATTCAGAAAAGGACCCCCTGAACTATAACAAGAAGTAAGAGAAAGATCATGGATCAAACGCTGCAATTTCTCTACAAATCTCAAGCATTCAAATTAATTTTATCAAGATTCAAGATCAAGGTCGCAATATTCAAGAACAATCTCAAAAGCCCTTGAATTCAAGCACAAGTCAGGATCAAGTTCCTCAAATCAACAAATCAAGTTCAAATTCAAGATCAAGCTTTAAGACCTTGAATTTATATTTGAAAAGGCGAATCAGAAGATTCATAGAGATTGTAACACTCACATAGTAAAATCAATAAATCGATTGTTGCAATATTTTCGTGTTTCAAACTATTTATTTTTTGATCGCGGAATTTTATTGTCCAACATGAATAAATCTCCATAGTCCTATTTTTTATCAAAATCCACAAATAGGGCTCTCGATATGTCTTTGAGTAAAGTTCTTATTGCCTAATTTGCGTAAATATGTACTCAATTCTCATATAAATTGTAAATTTAGCATTTGCTTATCTGAGATTTTCTCAAGTATTTTGTATTTTCTACTTTTCTACTTTCTCTGTTTTTTAGCGATGATCCTATAAATTTCTTGATTTTTCCCCAACTTTATAAATTGTCAAATAACAAAAATTCCTTGGTCGTTTAGATGAACCTTTTTGATCTGTTTTTCAATAGGAGGTGATTGTTCTTGCTTTATTTTGACATAGTTGTTGGAGTCTTTTCACTATTGGTTATGCTAACCAAAAAAAAAATACCCTTCAAAATTTGTCCATAAATCCATCATGTTACCAAACCTTTAACTATGCCAACATGATTTGAATCTTCCAAAATCTTCAAATTTTTCATTATGTTATGAAATTCTTTTTTAGAACTATGACATAATAACATGGTCCGTTGGAATTCTAACACTACAAAATTTCTTCAATAATATCCTCATCGCCTTATATACAATCTCCATAATCTTAAGCTATGTTTTAATCTACATGAACACATCCAAAATCCCATTCTTCACAATGTTATGAGAATCTAGATCTTATGAACCATGGCAACATGTATTATGATATTGCTTTCCATGAGTCCCAAATAATATTAATGAATAATGTATCTTATCAAATATGAGACTGAAATGGCTAATTCAAAATTCATGAGCCTAAAGTGGCTAATTCACAGAAACAAGCCTAAAGTAGCTAACTCAAGGACATGTGCACAAAGTGGATAACTTAAGAATATTAGTCAAGAAAGACTAAAAACAAAACTTTATGAGCCTAATAAGTCTAACCTATGAACATGAATTCATTAAGATAAACAGATAACGTCATGAGCATAAGTGAGTTAGTTAGCTGACCGTGAATGCATAGGTTTACACGAGAAATATGTGAAACTATGTTTGCTGACATAGGATAAAGAGTATTCCATATGTCAGATAACTCTTTTTTTTATGTTTCCCAAAAAGGGGCTAACCATGGATACTTGCTAGCAAATTATTTCATGTCATGTCCTATACCCGGCAAGGTATAGGATGACTTAGCTAATCGGATCAAGATCAGAATCCATGTGTTCACATTGTAGTTTATGATGGTTCAATACTTTCTCCCACAAATAACTAAATGGATTAATTTGCTTATGTTACCAATTACTAGTTGAACGTATGTTTTTGTATTCTACTTATCATGTCTTGAATTGTACTTGTAACCATTGAATTTCCATGCTTTATTACTTCCTCGTGTGGGTTTGCACACTAATACATTACACGTATTGACTGTATTGGATGCTGCATTATTTCATAATGCAAGTTCTAAGATGTGCATTTGTAATTACATGTATTATTATGTAACACCCCGAAAATAGGTCCCGAGATGTCACACTGTGCTCAAGACTACGAGTAGTCTCAAGCTAACCCTGTAAGCCTTCTACTAACTCTGGGACTCATATTAAAGAAACTTAAACAAGTAACAATATTGAAATACTGAATCTATCTAAACTGGGCTGAAATCAATTGAACATACTGTCTAAACAACTAATACTGGAAATTTGAATTATAACTAGCAGTCTGACAAGCCTCTACTACTAAGAACTAGAGAGCCGCTGGGACAGACCCTATACTGACTCAAACCAGCTAAAAATAACTAATCAAACTAATGAAATAAACTGAGAGTCTGAATACTGGGTCCCCAAACTATGAGGACTCACCAATGTCGGATGTATATGGAAATGCTCGAAATCACTCACACTACTAAAACCGAGTACCTAAACCTACATTATTAAACAATGTAGCACATATACATATATGTGGATTATTACTTTTAGAATATACTAAGCATGTGATGGTGAATGCATAAGTAATATAATATCTCAATGTTTATCAAAATTCATAAAAGAATGCATGCTAAATGTAATAACGAACATTGGTTTGAATAACTGAAAGCTAAAAATCATCAATCATAAATAACAAAGCATACTATGTAAATCTTGTGAGCCATCACATTTAGTTCTAAAAGATGAACTTATATTCTATCTTTAAAACATGTAGGCTAAGTATAAAAAGGACTCACTTTTCTATTGTTCTTCTCTAGTAGAGAGATTCTTCTAATCGACATACACTATGTGAGCTATCATAGTGTCCAACGTCTAGTTTCCCTAAGGGGAAAATCTCACGTTAGAGAGAGATGTCATACTCTTGCCAAAAAGTATAACCTGAGCTAAGTGATCACATCTATAAGTGTCATCCATATAAATGGAAACAAACTAAATCTGTACCTACGTTGGCTCGTAGTTTTGGAAAAGTAGGATGCGCTAAACCCATAATTCTCACTCGGTGCTAAATACTATTCCCTTTAATTTGTATTCTCTTTCTATAGGAAATCCACTTTAAATAACATAAGGATTCATACTGAAAGCTAATTGTGCATCTGTTTGCTTTATACTGAAATTCAAGCTATGAAGTGGATTCCATATCTTAGCTAAGGATAAAAAGATCAAATATTGATTCAAAAACTGATTATAAATATATCATAGGATTCTTAAAAGCATAATTTCTTGGAATATGAATATTCAAGGTAGGGCTTAATAACCCATATTTCAAACTCATGTCAAATCATCACAAATCATGCTCAAAAGTCAAAATCATGGAGTTCTTGCACAATTCTAGTCATAATAATGCAATTTAGTTCTCAATATATGTAAAACAAGCCAAACGTATGGACATATAAAAATAGAGATGCACTTCATCATATTTCCCTATCAGAAATACCCCTGGCAACTCTTTGGGAAAAAATTTTGGAAACTTATTTACTACACGGACTGACTGAACTGTTGGAGCCTTAGACTTAATGTCTTTAACTCAAACTAAATGATAGATGCACCCTTTTGATATCAAATTTTTGGCTCTAAGATAGGATATGAAATGACTCTTAGGAGACACTAAATTACCTTCCCACTCAAAGGCTGGCTTGTCGGGAAACTGTAAATCCACTACTCGAGTGTGACAATCTATAGATGCATAATAGAAATGGAGCCAATCCATACCAAGAATATGGTCAATGTGACCATATATAATTCTATCAAATCTGCTAACATGATCTTATAAAGGAAAGTGATAGGATGCTTTCTATAAATCTATTTGGCAATAACTAACTCACCTACTAGGTTAAAAACTGAGAAAGACTTAGAAAGCTTTTCAGGATCTATCCCAAAATTTACCATAACCAATGGAGTCACATAAGAGAAATTCAACCCAGTGTCTAACAACACATAAATATCAAAATAAAAGACACAAAGCATACCAGAAACAACATCTGGTGAACTCTCCTGCTCCTGGTGGGATGGTAAATCATAAAGATAATTCTGGCGTTGACCACCACAGATACTGAATGATGAGCCCTGAGGAGAGGCTGGGCGACCTAGAGAAGCTGGTTCACTAGTAGCCTGAGTTTAGGAACAAACATCCCTATTTTTTTGCTTAGCATACGAACACCCTTTGATTCTGTGACCCAACATATCACATCTAAAACAACCTTTTTGTCTGAACAGGCACTCACTAAGATAATTCTTACCACATCTAGCACATGCAGGATAACTGGTCCTTCTACCAACACTATTCTGAGAACTGGACATAGAAGTCCTACCCCACTGCTCCTGCTTAGTTCTGGGTGTAGGAGTACTGGTTAAAGATAGCGCTGGTAAGGACGGGCGACATTGAAACTACAAACAATTTCCCCTTGCAAATCTTGATTGGCTATACTCAAATTGCCTAGTTCTAGCCTTTTTATTTCCTCTATCTCTTTCATTTAACTTTTTTTCCTCAATATATTGGTAATGAGTCATCAATATAGAAAGATCCATATCCCCAATAAGCATGGCAGTCCTACACTCCTTGACTACCAAACTAGATACTCCGATAACAAACATACTTATACTATATCTAGTGTCAGCTATCAAATAAGAAGCATACTTAGACAACTGGTTGAACTTAAGGCAGCACTCTTTCACTGTCATAAATCCCTATCTCAGGTTCCTGAACTCCTCAATGTTTTCTTCTCGTAACTCATGTGGAAAGAACCTATCTAGAAATACATCCTGAAATACCTGCCAACTCTTGGGAGCTATATTTTCACCTCTACCTTTCTTCCACATAAAACCCCAATTATAAGCAATATCCTTTAGCCTATAAGAAGCCAATTCTACACTCTCCTCTTCAGTAACATACATGAATTAGGTGATTTTTTTACCTCATCAAGAAAAAAATATGGGTCTTAACCTACCTTTGACCTAATAAATTCAGGCAGATTCATCCTCATAAAGTCATAAATCCTGGATGCAGCTAATCACTCTCTTGCTAATGCAGGACTGTACCCTGATAGTTTCCCTGAACATTGGCTGTCATACCTTTGGCTAATGCTTGAAAGACAGGCCCAAATTTAGCATGGGATACATTCTCATTTAGAGGATCAACATGGTAGGGTGGTTGGTTATTATTTCTGTGGGCATTAGCTTTGTGAGGAGGCATATTTTGTCAAGTAATAGCATGAGTTAAAAGAAGATAGAGACAGTTGTACGCATGATGGATCATGAAAGAAAAGAGATAATTTCCTAAAATTTCTTGTATCCTCTTGCTCATAAATATGGAGCGCTTCACACCCAAGATCAAGACTCTACGTAATGCGGTTTTCTTGACTCCCTATGAATCTTTAAACCTTAGTCTCTGATATCAAGTTTGTAACACCCCAAAAATGGGTCCCAAGAAGTCACACGGCGCTCAAGACTACGAGTAGTCTTAAGCTAACCTTGTAAGCCTTCTACTAACTCTGGGACTCATATTAAAGAAACTTAAACAAGAAATAATACCAAAATAATGAATCTGTCTTAACTAAGCTAAAATTAATTGAACATTATGTCTGAACAACTAATACTAGAAATCTGAGTTATAACTAGCAGTCTGACAAGCCTCTACTACTAAGAACTAAAGAGCCGCTGGGATGACCCCCAACTAACTTAAACCAACTAAAAATAACTAATCAAGCTAATGAAATAAATTGAGAGTCCAAATGTTGGGTCCCTAAACTATAAGGACTCACCAACTGTTAGATGTAGATAGAGATGCTCGAAATCACTCATGTTGCTGAAACTGAGCATCTGAACCTACATTATTAAACAATGTAGCATATATGCATATTTCTAGATTAGTACTTTAAGAATGTCCTGAGCATGTGGTGGTGAATGCATAAGTAAAACAATATCTCAATGTTCATAAAAATTCATAAAAGAATAAATGCTAAGTGTAATGACTCACATTGTCTTGAATAACTGAAAGCTAGAAACCATCAATCATAAATAACAAGATAATATGTAAATCTTGTGAGCCGTCACATTTAGTTCTAAAAGATGAACTAGTATTCTATCTTTAAAACATGTAGGCTAAGAATAGAAAGGCCTTACTTTTCTATTTTTTTCTCTAGAAGGGAGGTTCTTATAATCCACATACACTATGTGAGCTATCATAGTGTCAAATATCTAGTTCCCCTAAGGGAAAAACCTCATGTTAGAGAGAGGTGTCATACTTTTGCCAGAGAGTATAACCTGAGTTAAGTTATCACATCTGTAATTGTCATCTATATAAATGGTAACAAACTGAATCTGTACCTATATTGGCTTGTAGTTCTAGGGAAGTACGATGCGCTAAACCCACACTTCTTACTCGGTGATAAATACTACTCATTTTAATTTGTATGCTCATTCAGTAGGAAATCCATTTTAAATAACATAAGGATTCATCCTAAAATCTAATTGTGCATCTGTTAGCTTTAAACTAAAATTCAAGCTATGAAGTGGATTCCAAATCTTAGCTAAGGATCAAATGATCAAATCTTGATTCAAAAACTAATTATAAACATATCATAGGATGCTTAAAAGCATAATTTCTTGGAATATCAATATTCAAGTTAGGGATTAATAACCCATATTTCAAATGTCAAATCATCACAAATCATGCTCAATAGACAAAATCATGGAGTTCTTGCACAATTCTAGTCATAATATTGCAATTTAATTCTTAATATATGTAAAATAAGCCAAACGTATGGACATATAAAAATAGAGATACAATTCATCATTCCAGTCACTTGTAATATCAAAATCTTCAAATAATAATCATTGGGTATGAATCCTAAATTTAAATTCATGTGAACTAAAGTAAAATCATGTAAATTCATAATTAAGCACTAGTTTGGGCACAAGGAAGAAAGAATTACCCCTGTTCATAACCCCACATATCTTTATTGATTAAATTAATGAAGACACTAGACTTTCATTCTCATTTGTGCTCTTGGATATTGATTCTTTAAGATCTTGATTGTGAACTTTGAATTTTAGGTTATCTTGGAAAAAGAATGGTGGAATTTTGGAGGTTCTTGAAGTTGAATGTTGAAGCCTAGGGTTTTCTTTTAGAGAAATTTGGTGAGAAGAGACTATATTATGCTTAGAATAGGGTTAATCCTTTGTTTATCAAGATTTAGGTGCTTGGGAAAAAGACTAAGTTGCCCTTAAAAATTAATTTTGAAACTGTGAACCCGATATTGCACCTGGTCGCGACGTGGTGCTTATCGTGATGCGCTATTGGAAAAAGGATGAGTGTGAATTTTCACTCCACCGTGATGCAATGCTATTGTGTTGGGTTACTGTAAAAGAACGAGTGCGAATTTTCACTCCACCACGATGTAATACTATCGTGTTGGGTTACTAGAAAAAAGATGAGTGTGAATTTGCACTCCACCGCGATATGGTGCAATCGTGTTGCATCACTAAAAAAGGATAAGTGAAAATTTGCACTCCATCACATCGCGGTACCTGTTCCACCGTGATTCTTGGCGCTACACTGTCCAATCACGGTGAGCTATTGGAAAGGGACAATTGCAATTTTGGGGATCACCGCGATACGGCATGATCACAGTGAGCTATTGTCTCTCACTAAAAGTACCGTAACCTCTCCCCCGTGTATCGGATTAAGACAAAATTGGTATCATTGGAAATCTAATTCAATTATCTATCCTTTGGTGGGTCATTAGCTCAAAAATTCTTAGTAAAATGAATGATATGCTCGTTTGAAGTTGATTATAGCAACATCCTTCTCAAGAACTCAATTAGTAAGGGATATTTTGATTTTTCTAATGGCTAGTAGTTAATTGTGTCAGTATACATCAAATCTCTCATAATACTACCAAAACACCATAATTTTTTCTCATGAGCTTGATGCATGGTTCTAATAGTGATTTGCATTCTCGAGGTATTACATATTAGGTTCATTCAAATAAGATGTTGGTGAGTCATCCATCTCTACGGAAGGCATCACTTATAGAGGTCTTGACTAGTTCTTTGTTTTGGAGTATGTCGGGGTTCTTCTCCCTATTGACATTTATTCACACGTTTAGAGACTTCGTACAAAGTAGTAGGAATCAGATTCAGTTATGCTCAGTTTTATTCATGTATCTTGAAATTTCCATAATTATATCTTAAGACTTTGATTAGTTTATAAATAAATAGGTTTTCTTCAGTATATTACTCTTTTTATTTAAACATTTCTTACACACATTTGGATGAATTCTCTGGAAGTAAGTTCTTCTGTTAGGCTAGTAATGGTTCAGAATGCTTGTTACATCCAGGGCCTAGGTTCGGGTCGTGACACATAGTAGACAGGAAGATCGTAGGATGGGGAGATTAAACAGGAAAGTTGAAGAAGTTGATTGAAATTGCCTTGAGCTGGAAATGGAATCATTATTATAACTGCTTTATGATCTTGTTTCAAGTTGTCAATTTCATGGTTTGGAAAATCCTTATAGCTACACATGGCAGTAGAAATTTCTTCAAGGTAACGAGTTTGAAGTCTGTAAGAAGTTTATAAAAAGTTGTTTACATAAAAACAAGTTAACTTTATCCAAGTTATAGAAAATTCAATCCAACTCGCTACTGTTTTTTAGTTATTTGAATTACGTGTGAGCATGCGTAGTATATATGCATATGGAGGATAGGATAACAAATGTGTGAAGGTAAGAGAGGACCAATTATATGACAACTTTGTAGCCTAGAGATATATTAAGAAAACTATTGTGGTGCAGGAGTATTGTGATCATAGTTTTGGAATGTCCACAATCTGAAACTTTATATTATGCAGTACAGTTAAGAAAATGTACTACATCGCTAATCATAGTAGAAAAGTCAGGATTTCACTAAGGAGTGTAAAAATATTGGTGGGGTCGAAATTTTCAGAGTGTCATGGGGAAGCTAATAGTTGCAAAAAATAAAGGCGATAAATCATATGTCAAAGAAAAACTATAAAAACTTTATAATATGATATGAATTTGGTCAAATGACCTAATGTTAAAGTACGTACCCTACCGATTATCTTATTTTCTCTAACTGTTGCCTATCGATGGAACGGGTTGCCTGACGTGTTCCAAGGAAGCAGTAAAATAGAAAGTAAAGAACACAACGATTTTTACGTGGAAAACACCCGGCTCAAAAGGTGTAAAAAACCACGACCTGCACCTCTACAGGATTCAACCCCAACTTCACTAAATAACTCACCAACAAATTGGAATTATAAACTTTAATTCCTTTAGCTCAATGACTAGGAATTATAAACTTTAATTCCTAACTACACACACACCTCCCAAGGTATGCATTCCCAAAGTCTCTGAGTTTTTCCCTACTCGAAGACTAGCTCCTAGTTCAGTTTATAACACACTAAAACTAATATTACATCAATAGTTCAAACACAATGAACAACTCTAAAAATCAATGCTAGAACTCTTAGCTGGACTCTATACTTAGGACCAGGTTCTTCAATGTGTTTCTTCAGTGATTGAGTAGCACTTCGTGAAGTCAATCTGTTGATTATGCTTTTCTGCTTTGTAAGTGCATAGTTTATTCAAACTGATGCATCTTCTATTTAAGCACAACTCTTCAAAGAGTCATTCTTTATTTCAAACTCCCCCTTCAATGATAACTCTCATTACATAGAGTTCTACTTCAAGTGAGACTTCTTCTTTAATTCCAACCCTTGTCTCCTTAGTGTTGTAGTCAATTTTCAACTATTTAAATCAGCTTATCTTTAAGTATTTTACTCAACCACAACTTCTTCAATTTCTCACGTGATCAGTAACTTGAGTATATCAAAACTAGGCTTGCTAATTCATTGCTGACTTTAAGCAATCTTTGTCTGCATCTATCAGTGAAACCTAAAACCTATCTTCCTATGCTTGGACCAACTAAAGTAACATGGTCCATTCATGTGTCAGTCATCAGAAACTTCATTGATCTAACAAAGACTCCTTCAATTTGTATATTTCCTATCTTGTATAGACTTTTTCAATCTGCAGAATCTTTCTCCTACTACACATAGGACTCTTCAGGATATGCTCTGAAGTGAAACTCCTTTCCATAGGACTCCTTTTTCAACTCAACTTTGTTTTCCCTTATCATTAAGTATTTGAATTAAATTCAACTTCTACCAATTAGCACATGTTTATTTCCTTAAGTTTATCAGAATTAACCACTCATCTGGTTCTTGATTTCTTCCACCCTTGTCTTTAATCATCGATAATTTGCTACAAGTTTCAGCTACATGTTTCATATCACTTTGTCAGTTTGTCAATCATCAAAACTACATTGTACCCAACAAATTCCCCCTTTTGATGATGCAAACATCTTGTCTTTGTGCATTCAAACATCTTCACCTATAGGGACTAAAGTATAAAACACTAGAATGAAATAATTTAGTGAATGGGTTATAAACATTGCACAACCCTCTTATCTTCCCCCTTTTGGCATCATCAAAAACCTATTTCAATACAATAATATACTAGCCAGAGTGATTTGTTATGCTATTCATGGACACTGGGGCTATTACCAAAATAATCAGACAAAGACTTTAGCCAATATAGTAATGTATTAAAGAGAAAAAAAATATGAGTTAATTTAGCAAAGATAACCATTCCATTTAACTGACAGAGTATGTTCCACATTAAACCTAATCTAGTACTGAACAAAGCAAAACAACTGAGCTTTAATTAAAAAAAATATGGTATAAAAGTGGGACATGGCTAAGGATACAAATAGTGAGGAGCTGATGAGGAAGATGGAGCAGGTGATATCAACTGTGGCAATTGACGAATGATTTCAACATTTTCATACCTCTATCAATCAAAGTCAAGCTTCAAAGTGATGATCCTAGCCTTAAGGACCTCTTATTCCACTTCATGACTGTCTTGTGTAGCTTCTAGTTCAGATTTTTTTTCAACTAAATCAAAAAAAATTCAATTTGTTTTAAATAAGTGTTATCCCTCTTTATTGAAATAGAAAGAGCAACATGATTCATCTGTTCAAGAACATCTATTGTTTCTTTATAAGTCAAATCTGAACTAGGACTGAGAAGTCCTAAAAAATAACCAATTAGGAACTAAAAGGAAAAGCATGTCCCTTTTCATTCTTTAGAAACATATGTTGCATGTGATTGATGATCAATTTTAAAAAATTCATGGTACAAAAATTGATATTTTGGTTGATAGAGAAGAAGGAATTTCTGGTGTAGAATTAACACATTTGTGCACAACTATTTGGAGAGAATCAAAGAAAGTTTGGTCAACCAATTCTCAATATTATAGGACAAGGAGAGGATGAAGTGTGAGGAATTGAGCAAGTGTGATCAGTTGTTTCCACTTAAACAGTCTATACTTATGTCATTGTAGAACATACCTGATAAGAAGAACTTTGTGGTCACAATTGCTTGCTTGTACCTATTTTTCTGCACAATTTAAGACAACATTAGGTTAGAAGAGTCAAAAATCTAAAGTTGGGACACACAACTAAATGTGCAAGACTTAATCGAATAACATTTTAGCTAATAAGAGTAAGAAGAAAAATGGTTATTCTAGTCAATCATTGAGGGGAGTTCATGCAATTTCAATCATCCCCAAGTCTAACCTATTCCTTTTAAAATGTTCTCTACTTAGTGCCTTTCGGGCTTGGGGCTTCTCCAGTCAATTAAGTAACCCACATAGTCAACATTTTTATAGTCCTCAAGAGTGAAATTTCTTTCCTTTGGATACTATAGTCTCAAGTCATTGATTCTCATGGGATATCTCAAGATTTTTTTGACAACACCAATTCTTATGAACTTCCAACAAAATTACCAGCAACTTGTGTTGGTTTTATTGATGCATCCATTTCTTTATTTGTTGTTCTCCTTATCAATATGCTCTCAGTCTGTACAACAGTTGGACCAGGTAGTACAACATGTTCCTGTGCATGCTCATCAATTTCACTGTCATTCTTATTTTTTTTGAAATATGATCTCCCTTACTTCCCCCTTACACAAGCACTCTAAATCTGACCATCTTTAAAAAGAATTTTGTTTTAGTTCTCCCAATATTTTCAACTCTAGTAATGGTGCTCTTTTTACCATCTTCAAAAGATCCATTCCCCCTTTAAATGTGGTGAGTGAAAGAAAATTTATTTCCTTCCAGTCTTATGTCTTGAGAAAGTTTTATCCATGTACTAATTTTTCTTGCCTCCTTTTACTCTCACCTACAAAACAAATTAGGGGTTAACTTTAGGAACCCAGATAATCTTAGGTCCTTTCTTATAAGAAAAAGGATATATGAGGTTCCTTGTAGCCCATCTAGGCAACCGGTTATGTGACCTGTTTCTATGACCAGTTTTGACTTTCTTGTTAGCTTGTGCTAACATAGAACAGAATTATGCTTCTTGATTTGCTTTTTGCTGCAACTTGACATTCAGTGGTTAGATGTCCCAAGTTACCACAAATATAACACATATTTTTAATAGCAATAGAACTTTTATAAAAGCCCAACCCAACCTTTTCATTGTAAGTTCTTTGACCTAGCTTATGAACAAGTCTTGCAGAATGTGTCCATCTATTATCTCTTTCAAGATCAAGTTTCAATTTAGAAACTTCTTGACTTAGTTTACTAACCTTTTTTTTCACAAAAGTATTCATGTTTAATCTTAGTCAATTCTGACTCAATCTTTTCTTATTCCCCACTCTTGACATTTTTTCTTTTTCAGAAAGAGACAGTTTTGGAACTTCAAATTTGAGAGTCCGGTTTGATGAATCAAGTCTGCTAACCTGTTCCTTAAGAGTGTAGTTTTCCTTTACGACAGTGTTCTTACAAGTTTCTATATCAATAAAATCAAACTTGAGACTTATAAGATTGTTGAATAACTCATCCCTATCAGAAGTTAATTCTTGGAAATCATCAATTAGAGCACTCATTAAGGAAACAGGTTTCTTTTTAGAAAATAAATGCAACTTCTCTTTGATTTCAAGAATACTTACCTCAGAGTTTCCATCATCTTCTTCCATGTCTGAATCTCCAATGGCCATAAGAGCAGTTTCATCATCTTTCTCTCCATCTGATTCATCACTTTTAGATGTCTTATTTAGATCTTCCATATCCATCTCATAGGTCTTCAAATTACCAACTAACTCATCAAGAGACATTCTAGTGAGATCCTTAGCTTCTCTTGTGCCTATAACTTTGACATTCCACTTAGACTTTGGTAGGAGTATCAATACCTTCTCTACCTGTTCCTCTGTAGATAAAACCTTTCCTAGAGATGATAACTCATTTACCAACATCGTTAACCTAGTTATGATTTCTTGTAGTAACTCATTTTTCTCCATTTTAAAAGCCTCATATTCAGTGAAAAGTAATGCAATTTTGAATTTTCTCACTTGGCTAGTGCCTTCATGTGCATTCACCAATGCATCCCAGATTTGTTTAGCAATGTTGCAATTAGACACTCTATTGTACTCAGCTGGACCAAGACCACAAACAAGAATGTTTTTGGCTTTTGCATTCTTTTATAATGCAACAAGATCTTCTGTGGTGAATTCACTCTTTACCTTTTTCACTTGTTCTCCATCCACTGTCTTCATGGGAATTGTTGGTCTATCAATAATTCTATCCCATAATTCATAATCTACACTTTGAAGAAACGTTTCCATCCTAGCTTTCCACCAAATGAAGTGAGACCCATCAAAGAGTAGAGGTCTTATAGTGGATTGACCTTCACTGTGACCAGTAGGTGGTGCGGAATTCATCATATTTATCTTTGTCTTAGGTTCTAACCTTTTTTAAGACAACCTCGCTCTGATACCACTTGTTAGGGTACGTGCCCTACTTTTGCCTAACTATTGCCTATCGATGGAATGGGTTGCCTGATGTATTCCAAGGAAGAAGTAAAATAGAAAGTAAAGAACATAATGATTTTTATGTGGAAAACACCCGGCTAAAAAGGTGTAAAAACCATGACCTGCACCTCTACAGGATTTAACCCCAACTTCACTAATAACTCTAAGCCTCAATAACGACTGATTACAAAACTCTTGTAACCAACGAATAGGAATTATAAACTCTAATTCCTTTAACTCAACGACTAGGAATTATAAACTCTAATTCCTAACTACACACACCTCCCAAGGTATGCATTCCCAAAGTCTCTGAGTTTTCCCCAACTCGAAGACTAGCTCCTAGTTTAGTTTATAACAAACTGAAACTACTATTACATCAATTGTTCAAACACAATGAACAACTCTAAAAATCAATGCTAAAACTATTAGCTAGATTCTATACTTAGGACCAAGTTTTTCAATGTGTTTCTTCAGTGATTGAGTAGCACTTCGAAGTCAATCTATCGATTGTGCTTTTTCTTCTTTGTAAGTACGTAGTTTATTCTGACTGATATATCTTCAATTTAATCACAACTCATCAAAGAGTCATTCTTTATTTCAAACTCCCCCTTCAATCATAACTCTCATTACATAGAGTTCTACTTCAAGTGAGACTCCTTCTTCAATTCCAACTCTTGTCTTCTTAGTGTTGTAGTCAAACTTCAACTCTTTAAATCATCTTATCTTCAAGTATTTTACTCTACCATAACTTCTTCAATTTCTCACGTGATCAGTAACTTGAGTATATTAGAATTAGGCTTACTCATTCATTCCTGACTTAAAGCAATCTTTGTCTGGATCTATTAGTGAAACCTGAAACCTGTCTTCCTATGCTTGGACCAGCTCAAGTAACATGGCCCATTCATGTGTCAGTCATCAGAAACTTCATTGATCTAACAAAGATTCCTTCAATTTGTATGTTTCCTACCTTGCGTAGACTTCTTCAATCTGCAGAATATTTCTCCTTCTACACATAGGACACTTCAGGATATGCTCAGAAGTGAAACTCCTTCTTTCCATAGGACTCCTTTTTCAACTCAACTTTTATTTCCCTTATCATCAAGTGTTTGAATCAAATTCAACTTTTACAAATTAGCACATGTTTATTTCCTTAATTTTATCAGAATTAACCACTCATCTGGTTCTTGATTTCTTCCACCCTTGTCTTTAATCATCGATGATTTGCTATAAGTTTCAGCTATATGTTTCATATAACTTTGTCAGTTTGTCAATCATCAAAACTACATTGTACCCAATACCTAATTATTATCAAAACTATATAAAAAATATAAAAATTATTTGAGAGAAATTTTTTAATAAACATGGCTCTTAAACTACTACATTGTGGATGTTATTGTGTTGTGGCATGCGAAGAGGGATCTTCAAGGTACAAACTTTTCCTCGAAAGAGGTTTTCCAAATATAGAAGAGAATTTTATTTTTCTTTCAGAAAAAAGTAAAAAATAATTATGATAACTTTGACTTTCATTCAATAGAAAATTAAAACTCAAATTTCATAAGATCACATGAAGAAACCAAGGGGAGGAACATATACATAAAAATGAATTTTTCACCTAGTCATATATAATTTGCCAACGAACGCTTGAACACATTTGGCTTCACCATGGATTAATATTATTATTATTTTTGAATTATTGGATCTTGATTATGAACTGTCCACCTTGTTATAAGGCAAAACAACTAATTATATAACCATTTTTGGAGGTATGGAAAGACAAGTATTTTGGTCACTTATCTGCTTCTTGGCTCAGACTAGTTTATACCACCTTATATTTCTTTTGTTAGGAACTAATATTTCTCTAGAAACTCCCAGATAATAGATATTTTTGTAGTAGATAAGTCTTTTAGTTAAAACGAGTAGTGGTTAATGAGCTACATATGTCATAGTTTAGTAAAAGATATTTTTGTTTATTTTTTGGTTTGAAATCCTCACACATACTCACTATATATATATATATATATATATATATATATATATATATATATATATAGAGAGAGAGAGAGAGAGAGAGAGAGAGATATTTAGATAGATAGAGAGAGAGAACTTAAAAAGTTTTCTGCTTCTTCCTTCTTCTCTGCAGTTTTATAGCAATTTATAGCTGCATTTTTTGTACTGTTTCAGCTTGTTGCCTTTTCGTTCTTCTTGCTTTCTTATGACATAGTATCAGAGTTGATTTCTTAAGGGATGTGAATCTGATTTTGTTGAATGGATCATCTTATTTTTTATTTTTTTTCTTGGATCTATTTGATGGAAAGTCATGGCACCTGAAAATCAGTCAATGACGAGTCCTTCGATTTTTATTGGAGAGAATTATCATATTTGATCTATCAAAATGAAGACTTATTTAAAGGCTCTCAACTTATGAGATTTTGTTGAGAGAGGAGAACCTATTGTCCAGCCATTGAGAGGTAATGCAACTCTCAATGAAATTAAAAAGTATGATGAGTTAGTGACCAGCTCTCCAAGAGTTCTCACTTGCATATATTCAAGTCTTGCGAAAGTGATGTTTATGAGAATTATGGCTTGTGAAACATTCAAAGAAGTCTAGGATAAGCTAAAGGAGGAGTTTGAAGGAAGCAACAGAGTGAAGTCTGCTAAGCTATCAACTTTGAAGAGGGAGTATTAGAATGTGTACCCTACTAATTTTGCTATTTTACTCTATTAGTTGCCTATCAGTGAAACAAGTAATCTAATGTGGTTCACTTATGCAGAGTGATCTGAGGTGATTTTATACACTTTTGTATCATTATTCCAGCTTATTTCACCTTATTTTGAGAACAATTTTAGTGTTTTACTTGTTCATATTGATATAAATAAGCATTTAAGTGTCAAAGTGCGTGATTATAATGTTGAAAGTATTTTTCAAACAAATTTGTACTTAACTGAGTAATTTAGAGTTCAACCCAGAAAACTAGTTTTACTAGCTTGAGTTAGGTGTGTGTCTAGTTAGTTTCGGTAGATTCTAATGTGTTTAATTTGTTCCAAATATTTTAATGGTGTAATTATGAGTGGAATAACTTATTTGTAGTGTGCAAAGTTTAATTTAATTAAGTCAAGAGTCGGAATAATAAGTGAAAGATCATTGCGAATTTGACTTATCTTAGCTCTTGTTTTGATTTGTCGCAGAGAATATTGTGTTGTTTTAATCTTTAATATGTGGTGTGTGATATTATAGGAAGCTTTGTGACCTAAATACGGTGATATATTGATGATTTAAAGGTAGAAAATTCATTGGAAATACACTACGAAAGGCATGGACAAAGGATAGAACGTTCAACAACGCGAAGTCGATGTGTCGCGTTGAAATTCCCAGCTGTTACCAGTTCATTTACGCGCTAACTGGCGCGGCACATCGATAATTCATGCAAGGCAATTAAATGCCGCCGAGACAGCACAGAACTATCCTATTTTTAATCAAACTATTGGCAGGCGGATAAAGAAAAAGGGGGAATCTTTTCTTTGGGGGCTCGTGCCTTCTCCCTAATCCCACTAAAAAGTGGAATATTATATTTGCACAATATGGGAAAAAGATGACAGCTGGTCAATATATATTATTATTATTAAATTTGGAGGGGGACAAGATATATACACCTAGAATACATGGGACATTAACAATTACGCTGGACGCTGTTTTGAGGGAAAAGGACGGAGGCTGCTACATAGTTAATTAGGTTTTAATTTTTTTTATTTAGCTTTTAATTCTTCAGATCATGTATTCAATTATTTGAATCTTGATTATGTATATTATCGATTAAAAACCTTTTTTCCGACGTTAAAATCAAGAACATGATTACTATTATTTTGGATTAATTTTGATTAATTTTGCTTATCATATTTGGTTGTTTGTTCATTGTTATTTTAATTATTTTAGGGATTCACGACCCTTAGAATACATATATTGTTGACCTTTCGATCTCGGGAGAGGGAATAAGGAGATAGAACATGGGAATAAACAAAGTTTGGGTTATTATTCTTTTATAAAATAAAGAATTAAACTTAACGTCTAGGACAGGGATGTATTTAGATGTCTTACTTGATTCATACGTAGGATGATAACTTTAATTAACTTAATTGGATTATTACATCCCCGCTCAACGATGTAGCTGTAATGTCCATATTAGGTAAAAGATTAGAGGTTGGAAAACCATGATCATGCAATTAACCCTACGAAATAACAACCAAGATAAGCAAATTAACGAATGATATTCAATAACATGGTATGATTGTTTGAAGTGCTTTAACCCTGAGCTTTTCTCCATTGATTGTCTTAAGTATTTTATTTTACATATTATTTACTTTATTTTTAATTTACAAAATTTACAAACTCTTTCTTGGTTATTTTTCACTAAATTAATTTAGACTGTGAACTAAAATTAAATCATTGTTAAATCAAGTCTCTGTGGGATTGATACTTGACTTTAATTAGGCCACTTTACTACTTGATAGACCACGTACACTTACGTGTGCGCTTGGGCGTTGTCAAGTCTTCAGATTACCTGATTGAGGGGCCTAAGATGAAATCACTACGTTCCAACATGATAAAGGTTGATATGAAGAGAGATGGTGACTTTGAGAGTGAAAACTCAAGAGGTCTGAAACGAATGTAAAAATGGCACCCAAAAGGAAGTAAAAGGATGAAGGAATATGGTTGAGTTGAGTTGGGTCATGTCGCAACACTAAATTAGGAGCTACTTGGTAGGCAACCCAAGTTAATTAGGTATGTTTTCTTTTCAGTTTTTTTAGTTTTTATTTCACGTAGTTGTTATTTTTGGTTGAGTCACGGGTTGATGGAAAGTCTAAGTACCATAAATTTTAGCTTAGGAGCATGGCAAAGATTGAGTGTAGGGTTCCATGGATCTCGTTTATGTGTGAAGATGCTACTAGCTAGGCCTAGAGACCTCAGGGAGTATTTCTATCTTTTTACTTTTAAATTCACTTTGGAGACAAAGTAGATTTTTAAGTGTGGGGTGGGGAAATCTCCAAATTTTGACTCTATTTAAAGTTTTTAGGTTAGGAATAAGTGAGATATTCTTGTTGGTGATATTTTTTATTACATGATGCAAGTGGGTTTGTTTGTAAAAGCATGTTGATTGTGTTAATTGCTATTTTTGAAACTCCTAGGCTCAAGTTTATGACTTTTTTCATGTTGTCTTAATTATGAATTTATTCTATTATTTGGTTGGAAGTCTATGATGATCCTATTGAGTTGAGCATGTGCCATGTGAGTGTGAGACTTTTGTATATTCCTTGTTGCATGTGATGTCTAGAACTTACCCGGTGTGTGTAAAGCGAAATAAAGAATGGGAGTTTAAGAGATGATTTAGGCATTTCTTTGATAGCTTTGTTTTATACCTTCTATTTATCCTACCATTGTGTATTATCCTAGTTAACCCCAATTGAGCCTTTAGCTTTTTCTTTGGCAACCTCATAAGTAGCCTAATCTCTTCTTTGATAGACCTGAATTTGATCCAAAAAGATCCTAAGTGCTTTAATGAAAAAAAATAATTGAATAAGGAGTTTGAGAAATTGAAGAAGAAAAAGGTGAAATTGATGCCCCAAGATAATAGTTATTGGTGTGTATAATTGATGTGTGGTGGATGAATGTGATATAATTGATGCTAGAAATATTGCCATGATTATAAAAAAGAAAAAAATTGATTCTTGTGGTAGTAAACTATGTGTCCACCATGTGTTTGTGAAAATCTTAAAAGAGATGTGGCAAAAACAAAAGGTAAGGATGAATGAATAAGTGTAATTTGGTTGTTGGAGAGTGATTTTAAATGAATAATGTACTATATTAAAGCGCTTAGAGAGGTAAGTCACTATTCCCAAATAGTTCCTACCCGTCCTTTAGCATACATTACAACCCGAAAAATTCTAATTGATCCTAAGGTTTACATTCGACTATTAGTGGAGTATTACACTAAGGTCAAGCCTATGGTTCATTGTGTGTAACTTGTGAATTCTTCGTGAGACTGAGCGTAATTTAATTTGTGTACCCATTATGCTATAAGTTGCATTGTTGTGAGTGATTATGGGTATCTCTCTTGTTGTGAGTACACATGTTTGATGAATGTGGGTGATTTGTATGATGTCCTTGGTTGAATGATAAGCATGAGTTTGCCACATAGCTAAGTCAATTCTTGAGGTTAGGATATTTTGGAGTAGTGTTCATGAGCTTTCAACTGTGTAAATAACCTGCTTTGTATAGAAACTTGCATTCTGTGTAGTCATTGTAATACTAGCTTGAGTGTCTTTATTTTAGTAGAAGTGTAGCGTCACCTCAAATTTTTATGCTTAAAGTAAAGAGTTGTTCGAGGTCGAACAAGAGTTTAAGTGTGGGGTGATGATCTGAGGTGATTTTATACACTTTTGTATCATTATTCTAGCTTATTTCATCTTGTTTTGAGAGCAATTTGAGTGCTTTACGTGTTCATATTAATAAAAATAAGCATTTTAGTGTTCAAGTGCATGATTATAATGTCCAAAGGATTTTTCAAACAAGTTTGTACTTAATTGAGTCATTTAGAGTTCAACCCAGAAAACTAGTTTTACTAGCTTGAGTTAGGTGTGTGTCTAGTTGGTTTAAAATTTTTAATAGATTCTAATGTGTTTAATTTGTTCAAAATATTTTAATGGTGTAATTATGAGTGGAATAACTTATTTGTAGTGTGCAAAGTTTAATTTAATTAAGTCTATAGTTGAAATAATAAGTGGAAGATCATTGCGAATTTGCTTTATCTTAGCTCTTGTTTTGATTTGTCGTTGAGAATATTGTGTTATTTTAATCTTTGATATATGGTGTGTGTGATATTGTAGGAGGCTTTGTGAGCTAAATACGGTGATATATTAATGATTTAAAGACTTAAAATTCATTGAAAATACACTATAAAAGACATATGCAAAGGATAAGACGTTCAACACTTAACCAAGAATTTGAAAACAAATTTCAGTAAGTCAATGCGAAGTCGACGCATCGCATCGAAATTCCCAGCTGCCACCAGTTCATTGACGTGCTAACTGGCACGTCGCGTCGATAATTCATACAAGGCAATTAAATGCCGCCGACACAGCACAAAACTGTCCTAATTTTAATCAAACTATTGGCACACGGATAGAGAAAAAAGGGCGAATCTTTTCTTCGGGGGCACGTGCCTTCTCCCTAATCCCACTAAAAAGTAGAATACGTATTATATTTGCACAATATGGGACGAAGATGACAGCTGGTCTATATATAATATTATTATTAAATTTGGAGGAGGACAAGATATATACATCTGGAATACCTGGGACATCAACAATTACGCTGGACACTGTTTTGGAGAAAAAAGACAGGTTGCTACACATTTAATTAGGTTTTAATTTTTTTTATTTAATCTTTAATTTTTCATATGATGTATTCAATTATTTGAATAGTGATTATGTATATTATCGACTAAAAATCCTCTTCCTGGGGTTAATTTGTTCCAAATATTTTAATGGTGTAATTATGAGTGGAATAACTTATTTGTAGTGTGCAAAGTTTAATTTAATTAAGTCTAGAGTCGAAATAATAAGTGGAAGATCATTGCGAATTTGTCTTATCTTAGCTCTTGTTTTGATTTGTCGTTGAGAATATTGTGTTGTTTTAATCTTTGATATATGGTGTGTGTGATATTGTAGAAGGCTTTGTGAGCTAAATACGGTCATATATTGATGATTTAAAGGCTTAAAATTCATTGAAAATATACTATAAAAGGTATATGCAAAGGATAAGATGTTCAACACTTAACCGAAAATTTGAAAGCAAATTTCAGTAAGTCAATGCGAAGTCGACGCATCGCATCGAAATTCCCAGCTGCCACCAGTTCATTGACGTGCTAACTGGCCCATCGCGTCGATAATTCATACAAGGCAATTAAATGCCGCCGACACAGCACAAAACTGTCCTAATTTTAATCAAACTATTGGCACACGGATAGAGAAAAAAGGGCGAATCTTTTCTTCGGGGGCACGTGCCTTCTCCCTAATCCCACTAAAAAGTAGAATACGTATTATATTTGCACAATATGGGACGAAGATGACAGCTGGTCTATATATATTATTATTATTAAATTTGGAGGGGGACATGATATATACATCTGGAATACCTGGGATATTAACAATTACGCTGGACACTGTTTTGGAGAAAAAAGACGGTGGTTGCTACACAGTTAATTAGGTTTTAATTTTTTTTATTTAGCCTTTAATTTTTCATATTATGTATTCAATTATTTGAATCGTGATTATGTATATTATCGACTAAAACCCCCTCTTTCTGGGGTTAAAACCAAGAACATGATTACTATTATTTTGGATTAATTTCGATTAATTTTGCTTATCATATTTGGTTGTTTGTTTATTCTTATTTTAATTATTTTAAGGATTCGCGACCCTTAGAATTCATATATTGTCGACCTTTCGATCCCTGGAGAGGGAATAGGGAGGTAGAACATGGGAATAAACAAAATTTGAGTTTTTATTCTTTTATAAAATAAAGAATTAAACTTAGCGTTTAGGAAAGGGATGTACTTAGATGTTTTACTTGATTCATACATAGGATGATAGATTTAATTAACTTAATTGGATTATTTTATCCCCGCTCAACGATGTAGTTGTAATGTCCATATTAGGTAAAAGATTAGAGACTGAAAAACCATGATCATGCAATTAACCCTACGAATTAACAACCCAGATAAGTAAATTAACGAATGAAATTCAATAACATAGTATGATTGTTCGAAGTGCTTTAACCCTAGGCTTTTCTCCATTGATTGTCTCAAGTATTTTATTTTATGCATTATTTACTTTATTTTTAATTTACAAAAAATACAAACTCTTTCTTTGGTTACTTTTACACTAAATTAATCTAGACTATGAACTAAAATTAAATCATTGTTAAATCAAGTCTATGTGGGATTGATTCTTGCATGAAATAGGCCACTTTACTACATGGTAGACCACGTACACTTGTGTGTACGCTATCACAGAGTAAATAAGGAGATAGTATTTTTTCGTGAAAAACACCCAGCTCAAAGAAATGTAAAAAGTCACTACCTGTACCTCTACAGAAATTAACTCCAACTTCACCAAAAACTCTTGAGCCTCAACAATCAACAAATTACAATACACTTGTAAACTAGAAATTAAACTCTAACTCCTATTTCTTCAATAACACAAATCTTTTCAAGATAAGTATTCCCAAATCTTCGAGTTTCCTAACTTGAAGATACTAATCCTAACTCAGTTTATACTTCACTGAGACTAGAATTAATGTTCATTACAACTCTAGAACCAACCTATTACACAAAGTCTATGACTCTTTAAGTAAAGGAACAGGTTCTACTTTTGATTTCTTCAAGCTATTCAACTAATTTGCTTATTGGTGCTTCTCTTATCATTGCGTGAGTGAGACTCATTGAAGTCGTTTCTTCTATTAAAGCCAACTCTGATGAAGTCCTTCAGATGATGTAATCTTCTTTCTTCAATAGGACTCTATCAGTTATTTACACTCCTTGTTGTACTATGTCTCCTTGTCTAGGTAGGATTCTTTTGTCATCTCAACTTCAAGTGTTGTATTATATTCTTCTCAACTTCTTTTATGTACGTGATAAATGGTGAAACGTATCTTAATTTGCTTGCTTATCCACTTCTGACTTTAACCATTATTTTATCATCAGCCTTGCTCGTCACTTCTATTTGTTTCACCTGTGTGGACCAACATGAATAACATGTTTCATTCATACGTCAATCATCAAAACTTCATTTCTCTAACAAATTCCCCTTTTTTCATAGTGAAAAACCAGTACATGCTTCACAGCATCGCAACATTCCTCTTAAATTCCTAACATACTCAATAAAGGATTTAAACACAAGGATTCTAGAATGAAATAGGTTAGTCATTTGAGTTATAAACATTGCACAATCTATTCTTCCCCTTTTTGACATCATCGAAAAGCAAGGCCTAAATAAGTAAAAATAATGTTTAATAATCTATGTCCACTTGTGCTATCACTAAAACAATCAAAATTCAGAGTAACTAACGATCATGCATTAAGTTGAACAAGAGCAAAACACAAGAAGCAATCACTACTAAAAATGGCAAAAAAGCGATGCAAAAAAAGCGACGGATTGTCTCGCTTTAAAAAGAGACGAGAAAAGCGAAGTTGGCCGTCGCTTTTTCAGTTTAATTTTAATTTTTATTTATTTTTTATTAAAAGCGACGGCTGACGTCTTAATATCTGTTTCTTTTTTTTGCGGATTTTGTGCCAAGTAATTAAAATGTAATTTATAATTTTTTTTAATAAAAGCGATGGACAACTCGTAATTTATTAAAAAATAATAATAATTATTTTTTAAAAAGCGACGTACTCTGTCGATTTTTAAATTTAATTTTTATTTTTGTTTATTTTTATTAAAAGCAATGGACAACGTCGCTATAATTTTTATTTTTTAAAATATTAATTCTAGAAAAGCTACGCTGTCCGTCGCAATTTGTAATTATTTTTAATTTTTATTTATTTTTACTAAAATCGACTGACAACGTCGCTTTTTTAAAAATTAAATAAAAATTAATTTTTTGAAAAGCAACGTTGTCTGTCGCTTTTTAAATGTAATTTTTTTAATTTATTTTTATTAAAAGCGACGGACAACGTCGCTATAATTTTTATTTTTTAAAAATATTAATTCTAAAAAAGCGACGCTGACAGTCGCAATTTATAATTATTTTTATTTTTTATTTATTTTTAGAAAAAGCGACGGACAATGTCGCTTTTTTTAAAATTAAATAAAAAATAAATTTTTGAAAAGCGACGTTGTCCGTCGTTTTTTAAATTTAATTTTTATTTTTGTTTCTTTTATTAAAAGAGACGGATAATTTTGCTATAATTTTTATTTTTTAAAATATTAAGTCTAGAAAAGTGACGCCGTCCGTCGCAATTTGTAAATATTTTTAATTTTTCTTTATTTTTTTCAAAAAGCAACGGATAGTGTCGCTTTTGTTAAAACTAAATAAAAATGAACTTTATGAAAACGACATTGTCCTTCAATATTTGATTTTTAGTTTACTATTAAATAAATAATTTTTATATTAAAAAAATGAAATGTATTCAATTATATATTGAATACATTGATATCATACAATCGATTGATAAAAAAAAAATATTGTTGAAGTTATAATATAATAATATAAGTTAAATTAAATGATAATTTATCATTATATATATACAAAATGTTGTATTACGAGGTAATTTACATGTGTATGTGATGTATCTAATACATATTGTGAATTTTATAGTCAATCAACTATATATATTGAATACATTGATGTCATATGATCGATTGATCAAGGTAATAATATATTTTTGAAATTATAATATAATAATATAAGCTAAATTAAACGATAATTTATCATATTAGAAATAAAATATGTTGTATTACGAGGTAATATACTCGTGTATGTGATGTATATAGTTAAAAGCTAGCTAACTGAGTCTATATATCCAAATATTATGAATAATACGTTAACATCATATGATCGAGCTAATAATACACTATTGAAGTTATAATAATGAAGCCAATTAACCGACAATTCATCATACTAATACGTTGTATTAACGTAATAGAAATATCCAATTCAATATTTTTTAATCCAATTTCTAATCCCAATTTCACTATTTTTTTCTTGAAACTAGGGGTGTGCATCGGTCGATTCGATTTGATTTTAAATATTATCGGTTTGGTTTATCGGTTATCGATTTTTAAATAAGTTAAACCAATAATCAAATCAATAAGCAAAAATCCTACATGATGTGTTTTATTTTACAAGAATCTTCAAGCTTGAATAGGTTTTCGAGAAGGTCTGCATACAGTGTACCCTTCATAGACCTAATTTGTGGGACTAAATTGGTTTAATTGTGTTGACACCCAATTTTGACCTCACGATACCCCTCTCAGGCTGTTATTTTATATAGTAATTTTACATAACATTAATTCTTACATGCTTAGTTTATTTTAATATCAACGTCTTATTATTTTTCTCGTCATTTAGGCTGCTATTTTATCAAAAGTATTTAATTTCAATTATTGATATTTTTGTACACATTATTCTTATATTAAATACATATTGACGTGTCACATTCATAATTTAGAAAAATGCACAAATTATTTTGATACCATTTTCTATAATTTTTAAACTCAAAAACGACATTTTACTTAATTTTATTAAATTATTTTTTTCACGCAATGGTGCACACTCATAATTTTTTCCAAATATATTATCTTGTTTTTCATTATTATTATTATTATTATTATTATTATTATTATTATTTATAATATTTATTTAAATAATAGTCTAAATTAATTCAGTTTGTCTGATCTATTTATTTTCTGACCCAATTTTTTAACACAATATACCAATTTTAGCCTAGTTTTATTCAATTTATTACAATTATAGCAAATTTGTGACACAATTGAAAATTTATGTAAATTTTGATCAAATTCTAAACCTTTAAATCTCAGCCGTTGATCAAACCTGATCCAACGACTAAGATAAAATTACCCTCTCTTTCCTTTTAAAACACATAAGCCGTCTCATTATTATTATTATTATTATTATTATTATTATTATTATATTTATTAAACTAGCAGCCACTCTTATTTAATTTTCCTTTCTTGTGTTTAATTTTTAGCCAATCTTTTATTCTAATTAGTATCAATTTTAGCCAAACTTAAATATCAACATAAATCCCGATTTAAATCCCAATTGACCTAATTTTAAATACATTAATCTCAGTCGTTGATCAAAGTTGATCCAACAGCTGAGATCAGATCAACCAATCTTTTCTTTTAAACAAAAAATTAAACCCTATCCTCATTTTCTCCCTTAAACATCCGCCTCCCTCCCCTATATTCTCTCTCTCTAAGACTCACCATAACAAATGTATCTTGCTCCCCCTCTCTCCTCTTTTGCTGCCTCACCCCTTTTTTGATGAAACCACGCCGGCGAAGCCCCTCAAGCCGCCACCGACAACTTCCTCCATTCGCGACGAACAGCCACCAATGAGCCAGCCTCCGACACCGGACGAACCAGCCCCATGCCAGATGAACCATCCTCTGCGCCACCAACCACCAGTCAATGTTGCATCCATCGACCAGAGCCATACCCTTGGTGGACAAGTATTTATTCGATCTCTATTCAACAGTTATAAGTCAACATAGTATATAAATTCTTGTGGTTGTCCATGATAAGTGTTATACCTTAAGCTTGAATTGTGATTGAATATACAAGGAAGATTATTAGAATTGTAGTGCTAGTACATCAAACTTATCTAGTAGATTGACTTAACCTATGCATGAATTTATGTGTAGTACCATGCTAGTTAATGTGGTTGTGCGGATTTGAGGTGTGTCTTGTTTATATATGGAGTAGTTAGTTGTGGATTTATACTTTAGGTGAAAATTTTTAAGGAATAACTTAGTATCATTATATATGGTGATATATCAACCGCTAGAGTAAGATAATAATGGTTCAGCGTAGAATGACGAAGAGGTCTGCGAACTTAGAATGATGGCTTAAACCTAAAAGGAGATAATAATATCTGACTATAAGGCCAAGTGGAATCTCGTGTATTATTAGTTGAGTAACATATTTGTTGTAAAGCTCTGTGAAGCGTATTTATATGTATTCTAGTTAGCTGACAGGTTTGCGATAGGCCTATTTACGAAGGAAACTCTGGCAAAATATTTTGAAAATTTTGAGAGTTAACATAATTTTAGGACCACATAATGGATAAAATGAAGTGGAAGTTAAGTAAATGATCTCATGAGTGTCTTAGATAATTATCGGAGTCAAATAAGTTATAAGCATCATTCGAGGACGCAAATGATTTAATGCAGTTCTTGAAAGGTGAACTGGTGTTTTGAATTGATACTTGAAATGTAATTCATGACTTGAAAATGGTTAAGTTTAGTCACTTGAGAAGTGAATTAGAGAGTTAAAAATGGTTAAGTGTAGTATTTTAAAAAGTGTACTACTGACTTCAAATTATTCAAGTGTAGTTACTTAAGAAGTGAATTAGTAACTTGAAAATGGTTTAGTGTAGTTACTTGAAAGATGAACTTGTGTTTTGAAATTAGTAAAGTGTAATTATTTGAACTTAGATTTTAATTAGTGAAAAATCTTTAGGATTGTTTTAAGTATTTTGAATGTTGTTGGATTCATTTTTTAAGTGTTGTTGATTTGAATTGCTTAAATGATTTGTTGATGTAGTGTGTTGTATGATTATTGTAATAATGTGTGTTGCATGAGGGATGTATATATTGAATTGCATTTTTATTTGGCAGGTGGAATGCAGAAAATGCAGAAAAGTGATGACGACCGTTGCTTTATTATTTATTATGAAGAACAAAAAGCGACGACCAACGTGACTTTTTTTATTCATTATGAAGAACAAAAAGCGGCGATCAATGTCACTTTTTATTCATTATGAAAAACAAAAAGCAACGACCAATGTCGCTTTTTATTCATTATGAAGAACAAAAAGCGACGACCAATGTCGCTTTTTATTCATTATGAAGAATAAAAAGCGACGACCAATGTCGTCTTTTAAAAAAAAACATTATTTTTCTCAAATTACGACGGACAGAGTCAATTTTTTTCAATAAAACAAAGATGTTTGTCGTTTTTTTATTCATCATGTGTTTTTCACATGATGAATAAAAAATGATGAATAAAAAATGATATACAACGTCGCTTTTTATTCATCATGTGTTCTTCATATGAAGAACAAAAAGAGACGCACAACGTCGTTTTTTCAAAAAATAACTAACAATTTTTTTTCTCTAAAAGCGACGTTGTCCTTCGTGATAAAGCGATGCAGGCCATCATTTTCAAAAAACAACACCCCTTTTTGAGAAAAAAAAAAGCGATGGATTTTCGTCGATTTTGCCCAAAAAAACGATGTTGGCCATCCCTTTTGGCCGTCACTTTTTTGCATTTTTTTATAGTGAATTAAGTCCAGTTCATGCAGGAGCAAGATATAATTAACAGTACCAAAAACTGATAAAGATAAAATAGTCTAGCCACACAAAAACAAAAGTATTCCTAAGGTACTAAAAAGAGAACTAAGTGGAGGAAGAGGAAGAAGAGGGAATACGGGTATTCAATTTCCGCATGATTTCAGCGTTTGAAGATCTTTCACTCTTGAGGGCAGCTTGAAGAGAAGCAATCTAAGCAAGAAGTTGCAGTTTTTTAGCTTGAGCAGCCTCAAACTCAGCAGTTTTAGCAGCAAGAGCATTCCTTAATCGTTCATAGGATTATCATCACTCCTCATTGAAACAGGTAGTTCCATATGATTCACGACTCCTATAACATCTTTGGTGGTCTACAGAGACCAAACTTGAACATGCACCCTAAAATCCTTAAATATAGGAGTGAGCCAGAATTCATATGGGAGGGCATGACCATTTACATCTTTGAGAAGAACCCTTTGCATATGTTGTAGAATAAACCTAGGCAGGTCAATTTGCACTTCAACGTCAAGCAACACCATGAGAGTGAGATCAAGAAAATTAGCCACAATCCTTCATTCTTTTCTAGGAGTGATCATATTATGAACAACATCAAAGTAATGTCGATGAAGAGGAGACATCTCTCTCTTAAGATCCCTACGATGATTGACAACCTAGGGATTACCAGAAAACATTTGAGAAATATCAAGGGCAGATGCAATATTGTCAAGTAGAGTCCATGTAACCTTGACATAGTGACCCCAAACCACTATAGGAATGTTCAAAATCCTAGAAATATCAGTAGCAACAAGATTTATAGTGACCCCTCTGACAGTGGTAGAAAGCATCTCTCCAATAGCAACCCTGTTTATGTAGAATACATAAACCTTAGATTTCCCAAACTTTCTTTGGAAGTCACCTTGAAGAAAAAAGTGTGACCACCCCTGGGCCTCTAATTTTGTTAACAAAACATCCATTTCAGCACCCCCAAAACCACTAACAACACGTCCTCTAGTTATCTTGCATTTCTGAAAGTGCAGAACATAATCTGTAGGAGCGTCAAGATTTGCAGATGATTCATCAAGCTCAAAGTTTGGATCTAACTTAGCAGGAGCATCAGAAGGTGATTCAAATTCAGGGGAACAGAAGGAACAGATATGTTAACCTGTTTCTTCGAACATGTGGAGGATTTTTGTGGAGTGAACTTTGAAGATGATAAGGACTTTGAAAAGGGGGTTGACTTTGGCTTAATCGAAGGTTTAAAAAATACAAAGGGTTTTGGAATAGTGCATTTCACTATTTTGCCTTTGTGTACAGAGCGAAGCAATACATTTTGAGAGGAAGATGGAGGAAGAGAAGTAGGTGTATCTATACGCTTCCTCTTGCTAGCTTGAAAAGCTTCAAAAAGAGATGCCTCTTCCTATTATTTTTCTGGCGAGTGTGAGGAGTTCTAGGAGAGTTCATAAAAGGAAGAGGCTCATCAAGATCATGGTTCTCAACAACAATAAGAGATGAAGAATGTTTTCTCTTTGGTTGAGATCGTGATTTTCTGGGAATTAATTTGGCAATGGTAATAACATTGGGGTCGATAATTTGGAGAGGAATAGGAGTTAGTGGAGTGGTATTGGGAGAGAACTGATGACTAGAGAAAAATTAAGCAAAAGGGTTTTTAAAAATTTTCCAGGCAGTGAAATCGAATAATTTGATTGGAATGGCAGGTGGGATGAGAGGTGTTGTGTTGGCAGTGGGATGAAGAATGATAGCTGTGGAAGAAGAGGCAAAGGAGGCATATACTGAGTAGAAGAAGAGGATGCCATGGTGAAGAAGGAACATGAAGTTGTTCTTGCTTATGGAATGGTTTATAAATAAGGAGAGAAGAAGAAAGAAACAGATATAAGAAGGGGAAATGAAGTTAAAATGTAAAGGGAATGAATTGATGTATATCAATGATAATGATGAAGACTTACAGTGGTAATGGGATTGTTGTGGCAACTTTTTTGAAAAAGTTGGACTCTTGGGATTTTGGCGGTTTAGAAAAATTAAAGGACCAGAAGGACAAACCTATTTCTCCTTATGCATTTTAAGGTAAACTAATAATCATACCTAAACTCTTGAAAATTATGAATAAAATTGCTTAAGTGTTCCAGCATTGCTATAAAAAATAAATACATGAAAGTTAGGTCACTCAAAATTTTGGAATTAGGACACACAACTAAATGTGCATTACTGGATTAATCAATAAGAACTTAAGAGCACATCAACTTTTCTAGTCAATCATTAAGGGAGATTTATGCAATCTTAATCATCCCCAAGGCTAACCTATTCTTTTCAAAGTGTTCCATGCTTAATGCCTTAGTGAATATATCAAAAATTTGATCTTTAGTAGAATAGAACATGGTTGATATAAGACCTTTTTCAACATTATCTCTAAGAAAGTTATGTCTAATATCAATATGTTTAGTTCATTTATGTTGGACATGATTCTTTGCAATATTAATGGAACTTGTATTGTCACAAAAAAATAGGAACACATCTGATATCCACACCAAAATCCATGAGTTGTTTTTTAATCTATAACAACTGAGTACAACAAGATCTAGTAGCAACATACTCAGCCTCAACAGTAGATAGTGCTACTGAGTTTTATTTCTTAGTAGACCAGGTAATTAAACATGATCGAAGGAAGTGTGTCATGCCTATGGTGCTCTTCTTTTCCAACAAATATCCTGCATAGTCAGCAACAGAATAACCCACAAAGTTAAAATTACTACCTTTAGGATACCATAGGATAAGATCACTTGTTCCTTTCAGATATCGAAAGATTCTTTTCACAGATTTCAAATGAGATTCGTTAGGATTGCTTGGAACCTTGCACATAGTACCACACTGAACACGACATCATGTCTTCTTACTATGAGATAAAGTAATGATCTTATCATCCTTCTACATAGTTTTTGCTCCACATCAGGACCTGTTTCATCCATATCTAGCTTTGTGGTAGTGGCTATTGGAGTGCTGTTCTCTTTTGCTTCTTCCATGGAAAATCTTTTAATAAGTTCCATGACATACTTTTTTTGATGGATCATGGTTCCAGAGGCTATTTTTTTGATTTGTAATCCTAAGAAAAATTTATCTCCCCTATCATACTCATCTCAAATTCATAACTCATGAGTTTTGCAAAGTCATGTGTCATGTTCATGTTTGTGGAGCCAAAGATAATATCATCAACATACACTTGCACAGCCAATAGATATTTTCCATTAGTTTTTATGAAAAGAGTATTGTCAATTTTACGTCTAGTATGACCATGCTCCAAAAGTAATTTTGACAATCTTTCATACCAAGCTCTTGGAGCTTGTTTCTATCCTTAAAGGTTTTGTCAAGCTTGTACACATAATCAGGATACTCTTTACTCTCAAATTCTGGTGGTTGTTTGACATACACCTTTTCTTTGAGAATTCCACTCAAAAATGCACTCTTAACATCCATTGGATAGAGAATGAATTCCATAAAAGAAGCAAAAGCTACAAGAAGCCTTATTGCTTTAATTCTAGCAACAGGAGCAAAGGTCTCATCAAAGTTTATGCCTTCTTCTTGATTGTACCCTTGGACTACCAATCTTGCCTTGTTCCTTATAACTGTTCCATATTCATCAACCTTGTTTTTATACACCCACTTAGTTCCAATCACTGTCCTGTCTTTTGGAAGAGGAACTAAGTGCCACACCTTACTTATTTCAAACTGATTTAACTCCTTTTGCATGGCTATGATCCAATCAACATCAAGAAGTGCTTTATTTATTTTCTTTGGTTCAATTTCTGACATAAATGATTTGAAAACACACATGCTCCTCAACCCATACCTTGTGGTGATCCCAGAGGTGAGATTAGTGAGTATATTTTTATTAGGATGAGATCCTTGATACTTGTATCCTTTTGGGACCCATCCTTGAGAGCTACTAGGATTACTGTAATTATTCTGAGCTGGGGTAGTTGGTGATTCAGTTCTCCCTGTTAGTGTACCTACATAATTAGTTCCCCATATCAAGGTGCCTCCATGTTTGGTAACTTTAGTTGATGGACCATGTTGAGCAACGTGTTCCTCAGAATCACTCCCTTCCTGCAAGTTAGTCTTAGCACAAGATTCATCAAATACTACATGCACACTTTCTTCAATGCAATTTGTTCTGTTATTTAGAACCCTATATGCCTTACTATGATGTGAATATCCTAAGAATATTCCCTCATCACTATTGGAATCAAATTTTCCCAATTGATCTTTCCCATTATTATGAATAAAATATTTACAACTAAACGTTATAGAATGAGAAATATTTGGTTTTCTTCCTTTTAGTAATTCATAGATAGTAATCTCTAGAATAGGTATGATCATGCGTCTATTTATGATATATGCAGAAGTACTAATTGTCTCAGCCCAATGATTTTTAGCAAGATTTCCTGCAAGCATCATTGTTCTAGCCATATCTTCCAAAGTCCTATTTTTTCATTCTACTACTTCATTTTTTGAGGTGTTCTGGGAGCAGATAAATTATGATCAGTACTATTTGCAGAATAGAATTCTAAAAACTTAACATTTTTAAATTCTGTACCATGGTCAGATCTTATGGAAATTAGGGAAGTGCCCAGTTTCTTTTCAATTTTCTTGATGAATATAGTAAAGACATCAAAGGCATCTTATTTGGAAGGTAGAAATAATATCCAGATAAATCTAGAATAATCATCAACAATCACAAAAACATACCTCTTCCCACCTCTACTTTGTAGTCTCATTGGCTCACACAGATCCATATGGATCAGGTCAAGGCACTTGTTTGTACTGACATGGTTCTTTGATTTGAGAGAAGACTTTACCTGCTTCCTCCTTACACAGTCATTGCAAACCTTTTCTTCTTTGAACTTTGTTTTGGGCAAGCCCAATACCATATCTTTGGAATAAAGTTTATTTAATTATTTCAGACTTGCATGTTAGGTCTCCTGTGCCAAAGGAGGGGATTATTTTCTATAGCATTCAAACAAGTCAGGTTTGTTCTTGGAATTTTCATTATGTCAGCTTTGTACACATTCCTGTATCTTCTTGTAGTGGGCACAACCTCCTTGGTGTCTATCCTTTTGACTTTAACTACTATAGAAGTAAAAATAATTTTGTTACCTTTATTGCACAGTTGTGATATGCTAAGCAAGTTGTGCTTCAATTCCTCCATAAGGTAGACATTCTTCAATGCCCTTGATTCAGATGTACCAAACTTTCCAACTCCAGTAATGATTCCCTTTTTTCCATCACCAAATGAAACTCCACCCCCACTTATTTTTGAGAGTGAAAGGAATTTTTTCTTATCACCAGTCATGTGTCTTGAGCAGAACTATCCAGGTACCAATGCTTTTTGCTTTCTTTCACTCTCATCTACAAAAGTAAATTAGGGGCTATATTTAGGAACCTAGAAAAACTTAGGCCCTTTTTTATGAATAAATAGATAAATCAAATTTCTTCTAGTTCATGCAGGCAATAGGTTGCACAATCTGTTTCTTTGCACTATTTTGGTTTTCCTTTTATTGGTCAGAGCTGTTTTTTTCTCCAGATTTATACTCCTAGACCTGTTTTTGTAGCAACAAAACATTCAGTACTTGGATGACCAGATTGCCACAAATATAGCACAAATCCTGAGTAGTATCAAGGCTTTTGTAAAAACCCAGTCCAGCTTTTTCAGTGTGACTTCTCTCACTCAATTTGTGAACAATTTTTGAAGAATTTGTCCACCTGTTTGCTCTTTCAAGATCAAACTTTAGTTTAGTAATTTCTTGGCTCAAATTATTCATCATATCTTTTGCATCACTGCACTCTTGTTTGTAATTGATTAACTCAAGTTCAAAATTTTCTTGTCCTTACTTTTACCCCTTTTCCCTTTTCAAGTAGTGTCAATTTTAGGACTTTATTTTGAGTATAACATTAGCAGAATCAAGTTGTATAGCCTGTTCCTTAAGAGTGTTGTTTTCTTTTTCAATAGTGTTCTTGCAAGCTTCTAAATCAATGAGCTCAAATTTGAGGCTTGCAAGAATGTTGAACAACTCATCCCTATCAGAAATTAATTCTTGGAAATCATCAATTAGAGAACTCATCAAGGAAACAAGTTTTGCTTTAGGAAATAAGTGCAATTTTTCTTTAAGCTCAAGAATGCTTACCTCAGAAGTACCATCTTCTTCTTCCAAGTCTGAATCTCCAATGTCCATGAGTGTAGTTTCATTGATTTATTTATCATCTAACTCATTTGAATCAGATCTCCAAGTGCATACCATATCATACTCATCCTTCTTTTTAGCCTTTTCTATTAATACTTTTTCAGCTCGTTCCTTTCTCTATTCTATTTCCCAGATATGGTAGTCTCTGATCTGATGATCAATCTTGTCACATTTGTAGCATCTATTAGTATTGTCATTGGAATGTTTCTTGATACCTGTTCCTCTTTTCTTTTTGAAAAATTAGTTGAAGTTCTTAGTTATGAAGGCAATTTGTTCTTCATCAAGTTCAACTTCTTCATCACTGTCTGTTGCCTTCAACGCCAAGGTTCTCTTAGGAGCTACCACTTATTTATTGATTCTATTAATTTGTATCTCACAAGTATTAAGATTACCTACTAGTTTATCCAGTGTCATTTGAGTGAGATCCTTCCCCCCTAATGACGGTGACCTTAAAATTTCATTTAGATTTAGGAAACACTCTTAGCACCTTTTCAACTTGTTTTTCTACAAGAATGTCTTTTCCTAAGTAGCTCAATTTATGTGTTAATGCAGTAAGTCAGGTCATCATTTCGTGAAGTGATTCAATTTCCTTCATCTTAAAAGATTCATATTTAGAAGGGCAATTCTGAACTTCCCTACTTGAGAGGTGCCCTCATGTGCATTGACCAGGGCATCCCAGATTTTCTTAATAGTGGTACAGTTTGACACCTTGTTGTACTTAACTGGACCTAATCCACAGACCAAGATTTTCTCAGCCTTAGCATTCTTCGTTAATGCTACTAAGTCGTCAGTAGTAAATTCACTTCTTACTTTCTTGACCTGTTCGCCATCAACCAACTTGATTATAATAGTAGGGTCATCAGTGATCCTAACCCACACCTCATAGTCTTCCCCTTGAATAAATTTTTCCATCCTATCTTTCCACCAGATGAAGAGAGAACCGTCAAAGGGTGTAGGTCTGGGGGTTGATTGACCTTCACTGTGACCAGTAGGAGGTGCAAAATTCATCATAGTGATCTTTTGTTAGGTTATAACTTTATTTAACATAACCATGCTCTGATACCACTTGTTAGAGTGCGTACCCTACTGATTTTGTTTTTTTTTTAATTTATTAGTTGCCTATTAGTGAAACAAATAATCTAAAGTGGTTCTCTTATGCAGTGTAAATAAGGAGATAGTATTTTTATGTGGAAAACACCCATCTCAAAGAGGTGTAAAAAATCGTACCTCTACTGTATTTAACCCCAATTCACTAAAAACTCTTGAGCCTTAACAATAAACAAATTACAAGACATTTGTAAACTAGGAATTAAACTCTAACTCCTATTTCTACAGTAACACAAATCTTCCTAAGATAAGTGTTCCCAAATCTTTGAGTTCCCTAACTTAAAGACACTAATCCTAAATCATTTTATACTTCATTGAGACTATAATTAAAGTTTATTACAACTCTAGAACCAACCTATTACACAAAGTCTATGACTCTCTAAGTAAAGGAACAGGTTCTACTTATGACTTCTTCAAGCTATTGAACTAATTTGCTGATTGGTGCTTTTCTTATCAGTGCTTGAGTGAGACTCTTTGAAGTCATTCTATTTAAACCAACTCTGACGAAGTCTTTCAAATGATGTAATTTTCTTTTTTCAATAGGACTATATTAGTTAGTTACACTCCTTGTTGTATTATGTCTCCTTGTCTAGGTAGGATTTCTTTATCAGCTCAACTTTAAGTATTGTGTTTATCTTCTTCTTAACTTCTTTTATGCACGTGATAAATGTTAAAGCATATCTAAATTTTCTTGCTTATCCACTTATGATTTCAACCATTATTGTATCATCAGCTTTGCTAATCACTTTTATTTGCTTCACCTATATGGACCAGCATGAATAACATGTTTCATTCATACGTCAATCATCAAAACTTCATTTCTCTAACAGGGAGTTTGATCTCTTGAAGATGAAGGAGTCGAATAGTGTGAAATAATACTCTTCCAAGCTTATGGATATTGTGAACCAAATAAGGATACTTGGTGAAAACTTTCCAAATCAGAAAGTTGTAGAGAAGATCATGATCAGCCTTTCGGACAAGTTTGAATAAATAATCTCAGCTATTGAAGAGTCTTGTGTCTTGACTGCTCTTTCAATAGTTGAGCTGATCTCTAAATTACAAATCCTAGAGCAACGAGTAACTATGAGATGTGAACGGATTGTTTAAGATGCCTTTCAAGTAAGGTATAAATTCAAGCAACAAAAGAAAGGCAAAAAAGTCTCTTTAAACCACTCTAGAGAAGTGAAATTTGGCGGATACCAAGGTAAATCGTCGAGGAAAGGAAAATTTCCACCTTGTGGTATTTGTAAGAAGACAAACCACTTTGAGAAGAATTTTTGGCAAAAGTTCAAGAGGTCTCCTATTCAATGTTGATGTTGTAAGAAATATGGACACATTCAGAGATACTGCAGGCAAAAGCAAAGTCAAATTGGTCAGTCTTTCCAACGAGTAAATTTTGGGAAAGATCACCAAGTTGAAAAATCAAAGGATGAGGTATTCATGGCTTCGCGCGCATCACATGTTGATCGATATAATTAGTATGTCACTAGTGCGTACACAAGGTATATGAAGATTGATAAAAATCTATTTGTTAGCTTGGATTGGTCTGATAGGACCAAAGTGAAGCTTGGAAATTGTGCACTGGTGCAAGCTCAAGGTAGAGGGTCAGTGAAATTTCCTATAGATGAAGGTATGAAAATCATAAATGATATTCTTTATGCACCAAGCTTGACTCAAAACTTGCTGAGTGTTGCTTAGTTGCTTTATAATAATTGTTCACTCTATTTTAAGGATAAACAGTGTGTCATTTATGATCCTAAACTATTTGAAGTAGCTAAAATTTGCATGACTGGAAATTCCTTTTCAATTTCATTCTATTCTGCTGAAAGTTGCTCTTTCAATGTTGAAATGAGTAATACTTGGATTTCACACAAAAGGTTCGGTCATTACAACCTTAGTTCATCGGAGTATATGCAATCCAAGGGTATGGTGCTTGATGTACCCACAATTGACATGTGTCAAGATGTCTGTGATTCATGTCAATTTGGTAAATTGCATAAACAATCCTTTCCTAAAGAAAGTCTTTGGAGGGAGAAGTAAAAGCTAGAGTTGGTTCATATAGATATATGTGGACTAATGAGGATGACTTCTTTGAATGAAAATAAATACTTTATTCTCTTCGTATATTAACTAACTCGACTGACATGGGTCTATTTTCTAAGTAGCAAAGTTCAGGTGTTTTTATTTTCAAAGAATTCAAGGCTATGGTTGAAAGAGAGAGTGGCTGCCGACTAATGTATATCAGGTTTGATAACGAAACTAAATACACTTCAAATCAGTTTGGCAAGTATTATAAAGATTTGGGTATTCAACAACAATTCAATGTTAGCTACACTTCAAAACAAAATGAGGTTTCTGAGAGGAGGAACATAATGGTGATAGAGATGGAGAGATCTATGTTGGCAGAAAAGAAGATGCCTAAATATTTTTGGGTTGAGGAAGTTGATACTGCAGTCTGTTTGCTGAACAAATTACCAACTAGATCACTCTAAGACATGACATCATTTGAATCATGAAAGGGTATAAAGACTTCTACGAGAAACTTGAAAGTACTTGGTTCAGTATGTTATGCCCATGTTCTAGATGCTAAAAGAGGAAAATTGGACAATAAGGCAGAACTCTATATTTTATTCAGCTATAGCATAATTTCAAAAGGGTACAAAGTATATAATGTTCGTAGGAAGAAGGTGCTTATCAGTATAAATCTTATGGTGGACGAGTCCAACCATTATGATTAGGATCGAGATATTGTTGTAAGGAACCAAGATGGGAGTACTTCAGTTGCAACTCTAAATCCACAGAAGAGTGATATTAGTTCCAGTCCTATTACTGGAACAGAACACTATTCAGATGTTGAATTGACAACTAATTCTCTAAATTTGAAGATCAGATCACTAGCTGAAGTTTACGAACAATACAATTTTACTTTTGTTGAACCATCTTGTTTTGAAGAAGCAACAGGCCATGAAGCTTGGATTTCCGCAATGGAGAAAGAGCTTTCCATGATTAATAAAAATGATACTTGGGAGTTGGTTAATGGGCCAAAACAAAAGAACATCATTGGTGTCAAATGGGTCCATACAACCGAGTTCAATCCAAATGGCTCCATCTTCAAACATAAAGCCAAAGTTGTAGTTAAAGGCTACTAGTATACATATCCGCGCGATGCGCGAATAATATTCAAGCAATATTTTTGATCGCTTCATGTTAAGATTTCTCGTTCGAACTTGTTAAATTATATTATCTTAAAACAAATCATTTATCATTTTGTTTCTCAATAAAATGATAAAATAAAATAATTTTTTCTACCTACCTCTCCCCTCCCCAAATTATTTTTTTTGTATTTTAATATAAACAATTTTCTACCTCTTTCCCCTCACGCTTCCACTCTCACCCAATCCCCTCATTGCTAATCAGATTTATATATAAAAAATAATCATCTAATTGTAAACAAAAATTATGTTTCAGATTTTTCTTTATAATATTAATTTGAAGATGGTGGATTGTTAATAGCCTTTACTCCCCCCCTCCCCCAAATCCTCCATTTATATTTTTTTTCTATTGTTATTTGATTACTCGGCTTTTTTCTAATTTTACCTTGAATTAGATTATATTTTGTGTTACACACATAAGCAGTTGATTTTTCTTCTCTCTAATCTCAAATTATGAAATTAAAATAGATTAGAGAGAAGAAAACTCCAATAATGCCTGCAAATTTTATTTTATAATCTTTTCAAAAAAATTATTTTATTTTACAGTAATAATGCTTCATAAAGTTGTCCTTCTACTTAAGATTGCATTTTTAAAGTAAGTATTCAAATAACGATTTTTATAAAATGTTATTTAAATAAAAAAAGAGAATTTTCGTTATCAATTTGAATTAAAATTAATACAGTAATTACTTTTATTATTGAACTACCATGAAAATTATGATTTGAATTTTAATAAATTAGTCATTCTGTTGGAATAAGAAAAAATATGAAAAATAAGATAAAAAATGTTATACAAGTCGTTAAATTTTAAAATAGTAAAATATCTAAATATTTTAAAATTAAAAATTGACACTATTATTTTTTATCTTCAAATTCTAATAAACTAATATAGATAATACTGTCTTTTTCTATTTTTTTAATAACTAAGTTACGAAAAAGAAAAAGAAAAAATGAATGAAATTTATTTTTTTTAAAATAATTTATATGTACATATGAATAAATTTAAAGCATGAATTTTTTATTATTATTTTATATGTTTACAAACAAAGTTTCCGTTTATATTTAAATCATAATATGTATGTTAATTTTAATATTTTTACATTTACTGTTTTATTTTCTTTTCCTATTTATGCTAGGCTAGTTCTCTCTGCTTAGTTAATTTTTTAGAAAACATTAAAAAAAAATCTTCTTTTACTTATATTCTTTTTTTTATTTTATTTTTTCTACCTTTGATTCATACTTTCACTATAAAATATTTTATTTTCACCTTCAAAACAATTGAGTTAAAATATTGCAAATTATATAAAAAAATATTTATTTATTTTAAATTTTCTCCAACTATTTCAGAACCTGCAATATGCTTTGTCATGAACTGCAAAAGTTGTGGATAATAATTTTTTATTATATTCCTCAATCACAACTCGAACTTGAATCCTAATAATCAAAATTTACTTAAAACAACAATTACTTAGTCTAACATCATGTATTAATAATTTTAAGGATGTATTTAATTACTTTTACAAAATTATAATGAAAAATAATTACTTATTTGAATTCAGACCCAAATGTAAAAAAATAGTTGTTAAACATCATTATCTACATATAAAAATAAAAAGGTCAAACCAAATTAATTTTCTTTTTAAATAAAGAGTGTAATAAGTAAATTCATAAATAAAGCTAATAATTAGTAATCAATAATAGAGAGAGAAGAAAAATTAACATTACATAACAGGATAGAAGTGAATATATATAAGAGAGATTAAGAATGAAGAATTCTATTTCAATTCAATTTTAATTTAAAAATTCAACTTCGAATATCCTTATTCTTATTTGTTTTTTCAAATTTGACATGCTTATCTTAAATATATTTTTGAATTAAGAGAAATATTTGAAATCAATGAGACTAATCTATATTTTCTTTATAATAAACACTAACAAAATAAAAAAAGAATAAATTTATTTCTATTCCTTATAGCTAAGTTTGTTGAATGTCAAAAAGAAAATAATTAATTTCCCATCACAAGACAATTTTTTTTATAAAATTTTTAAAAGCTTCGCACACTCACTAAAAACGATTGCCAATAAACTTTCTGATACGACCCAAACCGTGGACTTGACCGCGAAGGGTATCACGAACCATGATGGCCCGAGAGACCTTTTAACTTGTAATCATAAGCATAACTCACTTAATAGCATAATGAGGAAGTAACCTGGAAACAAAGTACTTTCATTATTTCCACTTAATAATACGGGACATAAGTTCATAAGAAACTCAAAACCATCTATAAAAAATCTACGAAGTCTCTGCCAAGCTGGAAAACAATAATATGACTGAAAATCGGGACAAGGCCCCCTACTGAACCATGAACTTAAAATATAAGAGAACTGTCATGACCCGGTCCAGGGCCCTAGCCCTGACGGGCATCTCAAACCGTGAAGGTCTGAGCGCCCTTCTCTATCTGGAAATCATACACACTTTCATTTAATATGAAGAAAATGCGGAAATATAAAATAATACGGAATCATGGTCAATATCATAATTCAATTGAACAATCTAGAACAGAAACCATAAACCTCTATCAATGTCTAACATTAGTCTGCGAAATCTTTAACAAATGAAAATGACATTTTCCTGAAATCTGGGACAAGGTCCCCAGTAGACCACCAAAAACAAAGAAACAATGAAATCTGAAAATCAGGCCTTCCAAAAAAGAGAAGGCTCACCAACTGGAACTTCTGACACACATGAATCTACTGCTGTATGGGACCGCGGAACTGTGCCTCAAATCCTAGAATATAGGGGGTCAATACAGATGTACTGGTATGTGAAACAACTCAAAATAACATGTGTTTATACAAAAATAGGTGAGAGCATTTTACAACAACAATGAACATTGTATAAGTAAAAATACCTGGGCATATTTAATAATTTCAAATCAGTTCTTGGCAACCTTGACTCACTCTTTGTTATTCTTCTGAGCTACCTACAAATTTAAAATTCCACGGGCTATGTGGAACTCGCCCTTGACTAGGTGGACGAGCCTCCAATTCAAGTAGCTACTAGGATTTGGAGATGGTGATACCCCCCATGTGAGCACACCGCAGGAATCCCCCAATGTGAGATGTCCTAATCATATTTAATATACTCCCATGTAGGATACAATATCATAAGACCCTCATCGGCAACTACAATTTCTAGAGATGAGTCCTTACACTCAAACTCCTTCTTCGGGTAACCTACTAGCTCTCTTAAGACCAACTTTTAGTTCTTTAAAGTAAATATGTTCATGCTTTCAAAACAATCAACACTTCTTCTATTAAGGGCATGTAATCACCGGGTATCGTCATATCCTGACTTGCAAGTCTATCATATCAAATTCATAGCCCATTATATTCAAAACATGTACATGACCACCCAAGATTCATAACATCACAATAGAGTCATCACTTTGAAATCTCAAGATACTTAAGCATTTATCCTCTCTTTGCAAGATTCAAAACACATGGTGGTCATGCCAATTTATTCAATCATATGCAATTCTTTCCCTTAAAAGAAAGAATGTAGTTATAACAAGAAACTCCCTCTCATCATTTATAAATCATGTCAAACAACATGATATTGAGAAAATCACTTTCGAATCTTAAGACATGCATTTCAAATCATTCACAATGGAAATATAAACTTTAGTTTGCAACAACAGAAGTAATTCATACTCATTCTCTCAATCAATCTTACAAAATACACTAAATCATATATGTATATAGTTATAATTCAATTTCCATGAAAAGTGATTCAAGACAACATATATTTTCATCAAAACAATCCTATGATGCATAACTTTTGAAAATAATATCGAATACTTTATTATAAATCATAATTGGAGATCTTTAATCTAGATAAAACATTTAAAATTATGTCCAAGATTTTTAAAGTAGTCCCACATACCTTAGATTATAAGATTTGAAAGAAGGACCCCAAATCTTGATCAGTTTTCTTGAAATCTTGAACTTAAGGATTGGTTCTTGATTTCTTGTTCTTGGATGTGGTTAGGGTTTTAGTTTGAGAGAAAATTGAATAAGGATGCAATTGATGCTTCTTGGGGCTGTATTTTATGTTAGGGACAAAATTTGGGTGAAGGGAAATAACCAAAATGCCCCAAGAACTATTTGAAACTGAAATAGCATCTGAAACAGCTTCGTAACGCGCAGGCCAACGCATCGCGTCGACATCGCATCGTCTTACTGCCTTACATGAAAAATATCATAACTTTTCGCTCGGTTATCGAATTTAGGCAAAATTGGTATGTTTTAAAGTTAATTCAATTATCTACAATTCGGTGGGTCTTGAGCTGCGAAATTCTATGTGTATCAAAAGTTATACACATTCAAAATAGACCCTTGTAGAATCGAATATCCAATTTTGGATGAATGAAAGGTTCTTATCTTAACTTTGCTCTAGGCCATTTCTATGAACATTTTTCACCTTATAATCACTTCATATACTAGGCAAAAGATCATAAAACATGAATCTAAATATAAACCATGGAATTAGAGCTTACACATGTAGACACGACGATTCAAATTCTAGCTTAAAAATATGGGGTGTTACATTATCTCCCCCTTGGGATCATTCATCCCCGAATGATAGGTAGGGACTTTTGAGGATATAAAAGTGTAGAATAAAGAACATAATCTCGCATTGAATAATTTTCCTCAGTAAAATATACAAAGACATCAAACAAGTTTCATGATAACCCCGAGTGAAATAAGTAAGCACGAAACATAGGATAATGAGACTTTACATAGGGATGATCTTGCACATGGGTTCTATGAGTCCTAATCATTACAACATAAGGCAGGGGTTTATTTGATGATCATAGACCTGATTCATATTGGTGCTAATCATGAACTAATATTTTGTGGAAGATGGGGATAGAAGCACTCTCTACCTCTTATGATACAACAAATAGACTTTGCTTAAAGGCACTACTCAGTTATGCCCCCAACATTAAATAATATATTTCATCCTTTTCATCTTATAATTCTTCTGTCACACATCTAACCATAAGAGTTTGAGTCTCACTACTTAGTACTTCTATGTTGAAGTCTAACTCAGAGTTAAAAGTGCTAACTTGATCTACGGGGACCTGTACTTTACATCCCTTTAAGAAAACTTCTTCACCTTATCAATACCATCAAACACACTCGATATTTAATTTAGAAAGTAATAACCACATAACACACATGTTTATGTTTTCAGAAACCACAACATTCAAGCCTATTCATTACTACACTTACTACATGGATTCCCCCACTAAGACCAACAATTTCAATCACTCTCATAAATATTTTTGCCACATTTCTCCTTCTTTGCTATTTCACACAACAAAATTTCATCTTCTTCCTTTCCCTTTCACCTATAACCTTAGCTCGAGAATCACATCAAATTCTTCACCTTCAAGAACATCTACTCCCCTAACTAAAATATCACCATGCTTCCACAACCACTATCATACTATCACATGGAGGGTCATTAAGGGACCCGAGCATAAAGGTAATGAATGGAAGTAACACTACTAGACCATAACTTATACTTATTGCGCTACTCAAGGAGGGACATGAAATAAAGATATGATAAAATAGACACGAAGTGCCCCATATATCAATGTAATACCGTAACTTTTTCTTAGCTTGAAATCATCTCAAGGATGTTAGAACTTGCTTTGAAATATGAATCCATTTTGTACATGTAGTATTTTTAAGATTTTCACTTTCTATCATGTGAGAAATTGAATCATCTTTCCATCGATACCAATTTCATCAAAATCCGGTGTCAGATGAGGAAGTTATGGCTAAAATACAGAAGGCAACAAAATTGACAGGTGCGATGGTGCATGACAACGGACCGTCGGACAAGCGATGGACCCGTCGACCATGGACGTCGCATCGAGAAAGTGAGCCAGCTCTCTAGATGAGTACGATGGCGAGGTTTGATGGACCGTCGACCTAGTGACGGACCGTCACACCCTACCGTCGCGTCGAGGCAGTGAATTAGTTTTCTGGATAAGTACAACGGAGAGGTCCGATGGGCCATCAACCTAGAGATGGACAATCACACCCCACCATTGCTCCATGAAAGTAGGTCCCAGTTCTGTCTTAGTCCGACAGAGATATCTGATGGACCGTCGATCCAGCGATGGGCCATTGCACCCCACCGTCGCATGACCCGCTCAGTTATTTTAAGTCATTTTAATAAGAGTATTTTGGTCATTTACAACCCACTTATAGATACCCAGTTATATCCGATTTCAGACTATTTGTTCATTATTATTTCCCACTAACAAGATTAGGGTTTTCTCTCTAAAATTAATCCTCAAGAAAAAAATCCAAATCTTCTTCAAGAACTAAGAGATTCAAATCCCTCAAGTTCAAGAACATAAAAAAACTCAACCCAGGTATGCATAGTGTTCATTCATGGACTCCTTTCATCCATGAAGCCCAAGAATCTCTTTTCTAAATTCAAGTTATGGATTTTTTTTGTGAATTTCATGATTTGCTTGTTTTAGTTCTTGTTGATAATGAGTAATTGGATACTATTCCATGATTGGGTAATAAATTCTATGTGGGTTTATTAATATAGATATGAATTCATTCAAACCTATGATTAAACCTTTGAATGATGAAATTAGAATTAAACCATGATGTTTAATTGTTGTACAATGTTGTTTACATATACTATGCCTACCATGTATTTGATTAAATGCATAGATGAAGGAAAATGTCCAACTAGCATGATATCATGAAATCCCCTTGTATGTACAAGTTTATGCCTATCACCTTCTTGATAAAATGCTCAATAAATGAATTATGGATTATGGTGATTATTATGCGTTCAAGTAAGTCATGTTATGTCAGTTTCCTTCTATCGAGTCCTGGGGGTACTTGTACCCGAAACATTAGTTATGTGCCTAGATCCATGTCATGTTTTCACAATACTTTCAGTCAAGCTATGAATCCTTAGACTTCAGACAGTCTTATGACTCAGGAAATCTCCGTGATCTCATGAACTCAGTCAGTTGTCAGATATCAGTAGTATTCCGTCAGTCAACGAAATGTAGTAACTCAGTCCATGTACAGTTCAGTTAATCATGTTCAGAGTCTAATCAGATGGGAGTAGGAATTAGCACTGAGTGAACCCAACGATGGGGACACACACTGTCAGATAAGGGTGTGATCCTTAGAAGTCATCCTTGTATTCCAGAACTATATAGCCAGCATAGGTTGAGACATAAACACTTTCCGATGAGGGTTGATGAGGTGGACAAGCACTGTCAGATAAGGGCCCCACCATTCTCTCTTGGGGACACTATCAGATAAGGGTCGCCCACAGCTTGTCCTTACCAGTGGCGCAGTATTGCCACCCTTCCAATTGGGGTTACAACTTTGACCCTAACTCTACCATATTAGTGTATTAAGGGCATGTTAGTTAAATAAATACCTCCCATAGTTTCAGTATCAGTCTTAGTAAAACAAATTAGATAGTCCTTCAGATTCAGGACTATCAGATACAGTCAAGTCAGTTTAGTATAGAACTCAGATAGTTCCATTAGATTCAGAACTATCAGATACAGTCACTCATGTTATCAGTTATCTAATTATATCAGTTATCAATATATCATGTTATCAGTATTTAGATTCAGAAATCACGTATTTACGGTATTAGTGTCAGTTATTATATCTCATGCATGTATTCCCACGCTCATGATAGTCAGCCAGTTATTATTATTGTTCATGCATATAAACACCATACATTTAACCTACCTCACATGCATACCAGTACATTCAGTCGTACTAACGCATTCACACTATGGTGTCTTATACCATCGGTTCAGAGACACAAGCTCCAGAGTAGTAGTAAATTCTAGTCTTAGTAGTCAGAGTTAAAAGTGAGTCCTCATCTTTGGAAGACTTGATTATTTCTTTATTATCTCATTAACTAGTTTATCAGTTGGAGTTAGTTGGGGACATGTCCCATCAACTCCTCACTCAGACAGTTCAATCAGTTAGAGGCTTTATAGACTATTATGTTCAGACAGTTATTTCAGTTGTTTTGGGTTTTTCATACCCCTTTTTAGATGTTATATTACTTCATATATGTGAACCTTATGGACTTTCAGTTCATGTTTTCACATTATTCAGTATTTTATGCAGTATACAGGTACAAATATCAGTCATGGGTTAGTTTATAGTCGTTCGGGGTCATGAGCACCGTGTATCATTCTGGGTACCAAATTCTGGGCGTTACAAACTTGGTATTAGAGACTAAGGTTCAATAGTGTCCTAGGAAGTCTAAAATCCGCATCTAGTAGAGTCTTGTACATGGGTGTGTTGCACGCCACATTTATGTACAGGAGGTTATAAGATGTTTTAGGAATAGTTTCCCTTCTTCTAGTATTCATATCATGCCAGTGAGCATAATATCAAGTCAATCTCTCAGTCTAATCCATTTCCTCTCCTTATTTCAGAACATACCTCCCAAGAGAAGAAATTAGTTAGACCCTCAGCCCGAAGAACCTTTGGGCGATCATGTTTCTCATGCGGAGTTCAGGACTACATTCACTACTCTTGCTCAGTCAGTTGATGCTCAGAATGAGCGACTAGCTGTCATTCCGGCCAATCCAGTGGCCAATTTAGCTGCATCCAGAATTTGAGACTTCACCGGAATGAATCCTCCATTCTTTATCGGGTCTAAGACAGACTAGGACCCTCAGGAATTTCTAGATCAGGTGCAAAAGGTTACTGACATCATGGGGGTTACTTCTAGTGATATTGCTGAGCTAGCTACATATCAGTTACAGGATGTTGCTTACACTTGGTTCAAGCAGTGGAAGTCAGAGAGGCAGATGATGCAGGGTTAGTTGAGTAGAGGGAGTTTGCTTCTTCTTTCTTTGATAGGTTCTTTCCCCTAGAGCTTAGAGAAGCCAAGGTGCTAGAATTCATCAACCTCAGGTAGGGAAATATGACAGTGAAAGAGTATTCTCTTAAATTTACTCAATTCTCAAGATATTTCCCTCATGTTGTTGCAGATAGCAGGACAAGGATGAGTAAGTTTGTTTCTGGAGTGAATGATAGCGTGGTTAATGAGTGCAGATCCACCATACTGAATAGTGACATGACTTTATCCAGGCTGATGAATTATGCTCAGCAGATAGAGGAGCAAAAGATTAATATGAGGGAGAAGCATACGAAGAGAGTGAATATAGGTAGTTTCAACTTTGCTCAGCCTAAGTCAGAAGGAGAAAATCATTCTCAATTTTGCCCTAAGCTATCAGTTTCAGTTACTTCTTCAGTCAGTGCTCCAGTTACTAAGTTTAGAGAGGGTAGCAAAGATAGAGCGCCAGGCTCTAAGTCCCAAGGCAGTGTTAGCAGTGCCCAAACTAATCTTCTTTGTCAGACTTATGGTAAGATCCACAAGGGTGTGTGCAGAGATGGCAGTGATATCTGTTTCGATTGTAGAAATCTAGGCCACAAAGTCAGAGACTGCCCTCAGTCAGGTTATCAGAGTCATCTCCGCTCCTCAGCTCAGTTCGATCGCCCAAATCAATAGGGTGCCACCTCTAGTGCTACTATTGGGCAACGCCCAAATCATCTCTATGATCTTCAGTCCCGATAGGATCAGAAAAATTCTCCTGATCTGGTTACTAGTATGTTACATATCTTTCATGTGCATATTTATGCTTTGCTAGATCCAGGAGCTTCTTTGTCTTTTGTTACTCCTTATATAGAAGTTGATTTTAGAATTAGTCCCAAAATTTTAGCAGAGCCTTTTTCAGTTTCTACCTAGTGGTAAAACCAACATCGACCTACGGGTATACAGGAACTGCCTGGTTATGATATTTTAGAAAATCACTTCAGCAGACTTAGTCAAATTAGAGATGACTGATTTTGACATCATTCTCGTCATGGATTGGCTTTATTTCAGCTACGCTACAGTCGACTACAGAAACAAAATAGTCCAGTTTCAGTTTTCGAATGAACCCATCCTTGAGTGGAAGGAAAGTGCATCCGCTTTCAGGGGTCAGCTTGTTTCCTACCTTCGGGACAGAAAAATGATATCTAATGGATGTGTCTATTATCTTGTTCATGTTAAGGGCTCTAGCTCCAAAAATCCCAGTCTTGAATTAGTTCCAGTAGTAAATGAATATTCGAATGTCTTTCCCACAGATCTCCCAGGAATTCCTTCCGAAAGGGAAATAGACTTCGGCATTGATCTTATTCCAGATACTCAGCCTATCTCTATTCTGCTATATAGAATGGAATAATAGAACTTAAAGAACTGAAAGAGAAGTTGAAGGATCTCCTAGATAAGGGATTCATCAGACCCAACATTTCTTCTTGGGGAGCACCAGTCTTATTCGTGCGCAAGAAAGATGATTCTCTCAGAATGTGCATTGATTATCGTCAGCTTAATAAAGTTATGATCAAGAACAAGTATCCTTTTTTCCAGAATCGATGACCTGTTTGACCAACTTCAGAGTGCCATTTATTTCTCTAAGATAGACCTCAGATCCGGCTATCATCATCTCAGAGTTAGAGAATGTGACATTCCAAAAATATCTTTCCGTACTCGGTATGGTCACTTCGAATTTTAAGTCAAGTCCTTTGGTCTTACCAATGCCCTAGCCACTTTCATGGACTTGATGAACCGGGTGTTCAAGCAGTACTTGGACATGTTCATTATAGTCTTCATAGATAATATTCTGGTCTATTCCCGCAGTGAGCGCGATCATGCAGACCATCTCAGAACAGTACTTCAGACTCTTAGAGACCATCAACTATTCGACAAATTTAGTAAGTGTAAATTTTGGCTAAGGTTAGTATAATTCCTTGGTCATATCATTTCCGGTGATGGAATTAGAGTAGATCCTCAAAAGACTGAAGCAGTAAAAAACTGGCCTCGCCCTGTCTCTCCATCAGATATCAGGAGTTTTTTGGGTTTGGCTGGCTATTACAGGTGGTTTGTTGAAGGATTTTATTATATTTCATCCCCTATATCCATATTGACTTAGAAGAAAGTCAATTTTCAGTGGTCAGATCCTTGCGAGAAGAGTTTTTAGGAGTTGAAGACTCGACTCACCTCAGCCCCCATCTTAGCTCTTCCAGATAGTCTAGATGGGTTCGTGGTGTATTTTGATGCATCCAGAGTGGTCTTAGGTTGTGTCTTCATGCATCATGGTAAGGTCATAGCCTACTCCTCCAGATAGATTAAGCCCCATTAGAAGAATTAACATACTCATGTTCTTGAGTTAGCAGCCGTAGTATTTTCCCTTAAGATTTGGAGGCATTATCTATACGGTGTTCATGTAGATTTGTTCATAGATCATAAGAGCCTTCAGTATGTCTTTTCTCAGAAAGATCTTAATCTTAATCAGAGAAGGTGGTTAGAGCTCTTGAAAGATTATGACATGAGTGTTCTTTATCATCCGGGAAAGGCCAATGTAGTGGCCGATGCTCTCAGTAGACTGTCCATGGGTAGTGTTTCTCATGTTGAGGATAGTAAGAAGATGTTAGCTCAGGAAGTCCATCATCTTGCCAGACTAGGCATTCGCTTAGTCGATACAAAAGAGGTTGATGTATGGGTTCAGAGTAGTTCAGAATCATCTCTAGTTTTCGAGGTAAAATAAAAGCAAGATAGAGATCCCATCCTTTTCAAGTTGAAAGAGTCAGTCCAGAATCAGAAAGTAGAGGTTTTCTCCCAAGGGGGAGATGGTGTTCTTCGTTGTCAGGGTCGTCTCTGTGTTCCAGGTGTAGATGAGTTAAAGCAGCAAATTCTTGCAGAAGCGCATGGTGTACGCTACTCTATTCAACCAGGGGCCACTAAGATGTACCGCGACTTATGGGAGGTCTATTGGTGGAGTGGGATGAAAATATATATTGCAGAGTTTGTGGCTAAGTGCTCTACCTATCAGCAGGTTAAGATAGAGCATCAAAAGCCTAGTGGTCCTATACAGGTGTTCATTATTTCTACTTGGAAGTGGTAAGAAGTGAACATGGACTTCGTGACGGGTTTGCCTCAAACTCATCATCTGCATGATTCAGTCTGGGTTATTGTAGATAGAATGACCAAATCAGCTCATTTCCTTCTAGTTCATACCTCTTGTTTAGCTGAGGATTATGCCAAACTCTATATCAGGGAGTTGGTCAGATTGCATGGTGTTCCATTGTCCATTATCTCAGACAGAGGTATCCAATTCACCTCTCACTTCTGGAAAGCATTCCAAAAGGGTCTTGGTACCCAAGTTCATCTTAGTACAACCTTTCATCCTCAGACAGATGGTTAAGCAGAAAGGACCATTCATACTTTAGAAGATATACTAAGGGCATGTGCAATTGATTTCAAGGGTAGTTGGGATGACCACTTTCCTTTGATTGAGTTTACATACAACAATAACTATCATTCCAGTATTATGATGGATCCATTCGAAGCACTCTATGGTAGGAGATGTATATCTCCAATCGGTTGGTTCAAATTTAGTGAGGCCTCAATCATAGGGACTGACTTGGTATTCGACACCTTAGAGAAAGTCCAGTTGATTAGAGAAAGACTCCGGGCTTCTCAGAGCCGACAGAAGTCTTATGCAGATGTTCGTAGAAAAGATCTCAAGTTTGAGATTGGTGACTATGTCTATCTAAAGATCTCTCCCATGAAAGGAGTGAAGAGATTCGACAAGAAGGGAAAGCTCAGTCCCCGATATATCGGTCCCTTCAAGATTCTCAGTTGTTTCGGCAAGGTAGCTTATGCTCGAATTGCCTTCATATCTATCCTCAGTTCATCTAGTCTTCTATGTCTCATTGCTCAAGAAGTGCATAGGTTACCCAGAAGTTGTAGTCCTTATTCATAGCATAGATGTTCATAATAGCCTCTCTTATGAAGAGATTCCAGTCAAAATCCTGGACTATCAGACTCATAGATTGAGGAATAAAGAAGTCCCTCTAGCCAAAGTTCTTTGGCAAAATCAGTCCGTTGAGGCGGCTACTTGGGAAGCAGAAGTAGAAATGTGTACCAAGTATCCTCACCCTTTCTCCGCCAACTCAGATTAAGATCAAGGTAATAGTTCTCCTTAAGCTTACTCAGTTTCATGTTCAGTGTTCGTCACAAACTTGGTATCAGTTACCATTGCATTTCAGTCATGCATTCATGTATCAGTTCAGTTATATAATTATTCATCAGACATGCATTCACATTGTGAGAAAACTTAGTTTCTCAGAACACTCAGTTATGCATTCATGAATCAGTTACACATGCATCAGACATGCATATTCAGTATGTTATGTTCAGCTTGTCAGTTATGTCAGTCATGAGATCATGTTCCAGTTATTCATCTTCAGTATGTACATCATTTTATATTCTTCCCCTTACTCTCAGTGTCATTTGAGGATGAACTTCATCAAGGGGGAGATATTGTAATACCATAACTTTTTCTTAGCTTGAAATCATCTCAAGGATGTTAGAACTTGCTTTGAAATACAAATATATTTTTGTACATGTGGTATTTTTGAGATTTTCACTTTCTATCACGTGGGAAATTGAATAATCTTTCCATCGATACCAATTTCATCAAAATCCGGTGTAAGATGAGAAAGTTATGGCTGAAATACAGAAGGCAGCAAAACCACCCAAGTGTGACGGTGTAGGCCGACGGACCGTCGGAAAAGCGATGGACCGTAGACCACGACCATTGTATCGAGGTAGTGATCCATCTCTCTATATGAGTATGACGGCGAGGTACGATGGACCGTCGCACCCCACCATCGTATTGAGGCAGTGAATCAGTTTTTTGGCTAAGTACGATGGAGAGGTCCGATGGGCTGTCGACTTAGCGACGGACCGTCACACCCCACCATCACTCCATGGAAGTAGGTCCTAGTTCTGTCTCAGTCCGATGGACCATCGACCCAGCGACGTGCCGTCGCACCCCACCATCGCATGACCCGCTTAGTTATTTTAAGTCATATTAATAGGGGTATTTTGGTTATTTAGCATCCACATATATACCCAATTATATCCGATTTTAGCCCATTTTTTCATTATTATTTCACACAAACAAGATTAGGGTTTTATCTCTAAAATTAATCCTTGAGAACAAAAAATCCAAATCTTCTTCAAGAACTAAGAGATTCAAATCCCTCAAGTTCAAGAACATCAAGAAACTCAACCTAGGTATGCATAGCGTTTATTCATGGACTCATTTCATCCATGAAGCCCAAGAATCTCTTTTCTAAATTCAAGTTATGGATTTTTTTTGTGAATTTCATAATTGGGTTGTTTTAGTTCATGTTGATAATGAGTAATTGGATCCTATTCCATGATTGGGTAATAAATTCTATGTGGGTTGATTAATATAGATATGGATTCATTCAAACCTATGATTAAACCTTTGAATGATGAAATTAGAATTAAACCATGATGTTTAATTGTTGTACAATGTTGTTTACATATACTATGCCTACCATGTATTTGATTAAATGCATAGATGAAGGAAAATGTCCAAGTAGCATGATATCATGAAATCCCCTTGTATGTACAAGTTTATGCCTATCACCTGCTTGATAAAATGCTAAATAAATGAATTATCGATTATGGTGATTATTATGCATTCAAGTAAGTCAGTTGTCAGATATCAGTAGTATTCTTTCAGTCAACAAAATGCAGTAATTCAGTCCATGTACAGTTCAGTTAATCATGTTCAGAGTCTAATCAGATGGGAGTAGGAATTAGCACCAAGTCAACCCAGGGATGGGGAAACATACTGTCGGTGTCATCCTTAGAAGTCATCATTGTTTTCCAGAACTATGTAGCCAACATAGATTGAGACATCTACACTGTCCGATGAGGGTTGATGAGGTGGACAAGCACTGTCAGATAAGGGCCCCACTTTTCTCTCTTGGAGACACTATCAGATAAGGGTCACACATTACTTGTCCTTACCAGTGGCGCGGTATTGACACCCTTCTAATTGGGGTTATAAATTGGACCCCAACTCATCCATAATGGCATATTAGGGGCATGTCCGTTAAATAACCACCTCCCATAGTTTTAGTATCAGTCTCAGTAAAAGAACTCAGATAGTTCTTAAGATTTTAGGACTGTTAGATACAGTCAACTCAGTTTAGTACGGAACCTAGATAGTTCCATTAGATTCAAGACTTTCAGATACAGTCACTCATGTTATCAGTTATCAGATTATATAAGTTATCAGTATGTCATGTTATCAATATTCAGATTCAGAAATCATGTATTCAAGGTATTAGTGTCAGTTATTATATCTCATGCATGTATTCTCACGCTCATGATAGTCAGTCAGTTATTATTATTGTTCATGCATATAAACCCCATGCATTTAGCCTACCTCACATTCATACCAGTACATTCAATCGTACTGACACATTCGCGCTATGGTGTCTTATACCATAGGTTCAAAGACACGAGTTCCAAAGCAGCAGTAGATTCCAGTCTCAGCTATCAGAGTTAGAAGTGAGTCCTCATCTTTTGAGGACATGATTATTTCTTTATTATCTTATTAATTAGTTTATCAGTTGGATTTAGTTAGGAACATGTCCTATCAACTCCTTATTCAGACAGTTCAGTCAGTTAGAGGCTTTATAGACTATTATGTTCAGACAATTATTTCAGTTGTTTTGGTTTTTTCATATCCCTTTTCAGATGTTATGTTACTTCAGATATGTGAACCTTATGGCCTTTAAGTTCATGTTTCCGCATTATTCAGTATTTTATGCAGTATACAGGTATAGATATCAGTCATGGGTTAGTTTATGGTCGTTCGGGGTCATGAGCACCGTGTATCATTCTGCGTACCAGATTTGGGGCATTATAATCAAGTATCTAGATCATAAGTAAAGAGTTGTTCGGAAGAAACACCATACAACATGAATTCTTAGGATAGAGCACAATGAGAAAGCATTGGTGTACATATCAATATAAAATGAGGGAAAAAGACTGAATTACCCTCCTAAAATTGGAAATTAGTAAAATGAACAGGGCACCTAACGCATAAAGCGATGCGCCACGTCGATCCCTACCGATGCGATTACTGGTGAGACACATCTACATCGTGTTGGCCACTATTTTGATCATCCAAACATGCCTCAAACATTGTCTGGAAAAGTTCCCAGATACCCCCTTTACACCCCTGATCATGAATCAACTCAAAAATCTACGTTTCGGGGTCGAGATGATCAATTTAAAAATCATGGAAGTTAAGAGTTCATAAATATGACTATGTCTTTTAACAATTAGAAAATTTTTTAGGTTGTCAACTCTCCATATATGCAACCAAGAGTGTTATTGAGTCGAGAATGGTACAAGGTGTTACATTACAACTAAGACAAAAATTTCTGCTTGAAGCGATTGCTCCTCATTTAAGGAGCTGAGATTTGCCATGAGTTTGCATAAACTTAATCACTTTGATTAAACCCGACATAGGATGAACCGGTGACATATAGAAAGATATTTTCTTAGGACCAAGCATGCTGAGAGACATAGATTTTCATGGATCACGAACAACATAACATATGGCTTGAATACATGAAAGACTGGATTACTATGAGACATAATTGCTTCTAGTTTTGAGGTCAGATCATAAACATAAGTCCATAGAGAAATTGAACCATAGGCATAGGCATGACTTGAATACATGATGTAGGACATTAGAAGAATAATCTCTGAAATGGAAGTAGGAGGAGTATGCTTGAGTAGGAATAGATTTATCATGACTCCTCCCCGCAATTTGCTGCATTGAGAAAAATTTGGGAACTAACTTAATTCACCATCTCCCCCTTCGATCAAAGTCACATTCCTAGACTTACGAACATATCCCCTTATCAAATCTATAGTCATAACTCTCAACATAAAAGAGACATCACCGCATACTTAAACTCTAAACTCTTCCTAAGAACTATACCCTGAAGGCCTTGCTTTTCTGTAAATGCCACTATTAACTTTTGCTAGCCTCTATAGCCATCACTCTACATCTCCCACTTTCATGAGAGCACGCATCCACACTTCTTATCATAAAAGAGGGTATCAGTATATACATGAAAACAAACTCCTCTCATTAATCTCTAATACAAAAATACTAAATTATTTTCTAGGACATCCTCTTTCAGGGACACTAATCTTAATATCTTCTAACTCCCAAAGTCATCAACTTACGACTAACATTTTCATGGGTATAGACACCCATGCTTCTAATCACTTAACACTTCATATTCAATTCCTTAGAATATTGTTATTACACTTCCAATCACATAACCTACAACTTAACAAAATTTGTAAAACAATACCAAAGGCGCATATTGCCTACCTACATTTCCTGAATTCAACTTTAATGAACACTATACAACAACTCCCCATACTTCTCCGTGCTACAAAATTAAAAAACACAAGCTGGGTACACATGACACTTAGACCATACAACCTTATCTAACAATATGCTATCTTGGGTTCAACTTATTCTTATAAGACTATCGCTCTTATCATCTTAATGACTCAACCACAATTCATCATTTTTAACGCTAGTCCTATACTATACATATATATCACCATTTATCCACTCCTTTTTTCATAAATTACCAACCTAGGCCATTTCACACATCACATCAATCCTACTAGTTAGTCCACAAAACACGCATCATTAATCTTAAGCTATTATTCTCACACTACACTCTACACCTAAACTCCATATCTAAAGTTCAAGACTATTGTCTATCCTCAATTATATACTACCGGTAAAGCATGCCACATTCTATACTAGTCCATCAAATTGGGGAAATCAACCGAAATACTTCACTTCGCTTAGCTACTACCTAGAATCACAACCCTCCCATATCCCAATTATTACAACTCAAAATCTATTACATACCTTCTTATATGAAGTACTAGTTTACTGCTACTTAAAGAAAAAAACCATCAAAGGGGTAAAGTTACATGATAGGATTAGTCGATCTTAATCTTATAATATAACCCATTTCAATCTTATAAACATATTCTAATTCCTCACATCATACTTACTTACCTAAATCTTTAAAATTCAGTAAAGACTAACGAGCCTCTACCTACAACTTATTAACTAATCTACCCCTTCCCACTTACCACTTATAAATGATTTATATAGCCACCATAACTATCCACTTTGAGCTCCTTCTCTATTTTGAAAAAAATAATAATCATATCCAGTCATTTTCTTTACAGACTACCATACAATCTATAATTATTGCTACCACACTACGCTATCACTATACAATGGTAACCAACTCCTCAATCCACGATTATACAACTAAAACTACTAATTTTACGCAAAAGTCACCCTCACTCTGACCGCTAACCACGTGACTTCATGTCACCAACTTTTGGATCGTCTCACTACCAATAGGTCATAACACTTAAACATATACTACTACTTGGGTGAAAATACAGTTCTAACATTCTGCTACACATCATTACCCTTATGTAAGACATCTTGCAATAAGAATTTTAAAAGGAGGCTGAATAGACTTTCTACCTCAGGCTGAAAAGAACGATTTCATCATAATAAAGGCATGCACTCAAATCAATAAACCTTGAATCACTAATGGATTTCTCTCAAGTCCCCGGGCTATCTCATAATTTTATAAATAACATAATTAGAGAGAACCATATCATTGAGGGAGCTAGACTTTTAGACTTGTATCGCCTCGACAGTGGGGCATGGCCCATGAAATTAGAACAATGAATGAATTTTGATGACTTTCATATGAACAACTCTCTAGCATGATCAAGAGTATGAAATAATAAGAAATAACTCCTAAATGCCCGGTAGCCTCCTGCTTATAAGTGTGGTGCACAACACACCCATAATCAAGATTCTACTAGACAAAATTTTGCAGACACCCTGGGTCCATGAACGTGCTCTAATACCAAGTTTTTCATGACCCGATCCAAGGCCCTATCCATGATGGGCATCTCAAACTGTGAAGGCCCGAGTGCCTTTCTCTATCTGGCAATCTGTAATGCCCCAAGTCTGGTACCCTAGACACTACAAGCTGCTAATAATCCCAAAGGACCACTAGCTAACTCATGACTTGTACCTGCTATGAGCACTGCATAATAGTAATACTGTAATAACAATATAACTGAAATAAATACAAAAATCTGGTGGAAAACTTTCCATAAGGTTCAAAACTGTATAATAATGAATAGAACAATGTATGAGCAAGGTATAACAATACCAAAACTGAAAAACAACTATTTGAAATACTCTAGTCTGAAAAAGCCTCTAAACTTTCTGAGTAAGAAGTTGATGGGACATGTCCCCAACTAACTCCAACTGCTAAAATAATCTAAGTACTGAAGCACTGAAATAATGAAATAATCATGTCCTCGAACTATGAGGACTCACCACTAACTCTGACTGTTGAAATCTGAACTGCTAAGAGCGATCGGGAACCTGAGCATCTGAACCTATAGTATAAAATACCATAGCATAAGAGAAAAGTATGCGTTAGTACGTGAGAATTTACTGGTATGCAAAGTGAGGTAGGATGAATGCAAGGGTTCATATGCATGAACTATGACTGACTGAATAACATAAACATGACTTCGCGAGAATACATGCATGAATATGTGGACTATAACTGAGGTCGTGATAATGATGAATACTGAATCTGAATACTGATTAACAGATATTTAAGTCTACGAATACTGTATAACTGATAACTGAATGACTGTATCTGACAGTTCTAAATCCGTGGGACTATACTGAATTTACTGATAACATGAATTTCTTATAGCTGATGTACTGTTAACTGAATGATTGTTTTTGACAGTTATGATTTTGACGAAACTAGATGAGTTCCGTACTGAGCTGAGTGACTGTATCTGACAGTCCTGAAATCTGTAGAACTATCTGAGTTCTTTATTGAAGACTGAGACTGAGACTATGGGAGGTAATAATATAACCGACATGCCCCATAACTAAACTGGTGGGGTCCAACCTGTGATCCCAGTTGGAAGGGTGTCAATACCATGCCACGAGTAAAGACAAGTTGTGAGTTAACCCTCTGCTAGTAGAGAGATCTTTCGTCAACCCCTCGCTGGTACAAGATCTCGAATGAGATATATTAACCCTAGACTCGTAGGGATATATCTCAACCTACTCTAGCTACGTAGTTCTGGAATGCAAGGATTGCTTCTAAGGATCACACCCTCTACTATCTAACAGGTGAGACCTCATCCCTGGGTTCACTCCATGCTGAATCCTACTCCCAACTGAATAGACACTGAACTGATTTTCTTGTTCATACTAGGCTTGACTGAGCTGTTACTGATTGTATTGCTTAACTAAACTGAGTTTACTAAGTTCCGTTGACTGACGAAATACTACTGAGTTCTATTAACTGACTGAATTTACTGAGTACTAAACTGAATACTGAATGGGACTGAACTGATACTGGATCTACTGAGTTTTCCTGAGACATGTAACTGACTGAGTTCTACTGAGCTCTGAAACTTGACTAAGAGTACTACTAATCATGGATTGACTGAGGTTATCTAGAAAACTGACACTGGCTCTAGGTACACAACTAAATTATCGGGTATTAAATACCCCCAGGACTCGATAACATGAATATAAATAGGACATGCCACTTCTTGAACATATGACCATAGTCAACAATTCACAATACAACCATTGACAGATTTCATAAAGCATTTTAAAGTCATAAGCTTACACATGAATAGGAATGCATGCTAACATAACATAATTTCACAAATCCATACTTATGAGCATTCTACCAAATCATTACAAGACATAGCTTAAGCATGGGAGTCATTTTGAACATTTCGGTACATCATGAGTTCATTAGTTAGATTGGAAATGGGTCATAATGCATAATTCTTATTCACTTAGGCATTTTAACAAACACATGGAAGGCATAACCTTTTCTAGGGCATAAATAAACAACTAATACATCACGTCTATATCAAGAACTGCAAATTTAAGGATTTCAATCCACATACTAACATAAAGTCATGAAAATTTAATAAAGATTCAATCTTGGAAGTCATATCACAACATTAACATGTGTACAATCAATCCCATAACATGAAATTAAGAATTCATAGTTTGAAAAGGATTTCTTGAGATCCAAAGGTGGAAGGACCCTTGGATGAACACTTTACATACCTTGGTTGATGATTTCTTGAAGATTAGTGGAGGAAAGCTTGAGTTCTTCATTTGGAATTAATCACCTAGGATTTTTTTGTTCTTGAGAAATTGTGAAATAGTGAATGAATTTTTCCAAAAAGGTGATAAGTTTCATGTAATGAGGGATGAAGGTCGGGGGAATAGACCTAATTACCCCTAAGAACGCAGTCATTTAATGACTGAAAACTGGGCACCGACAAGGTTGTCGATGCAGCGTGTCGATGGCATCGATGTAATACTAGATGCATTGCACCATGATCGCGTTGTGTCTCAGGAGTTTGACTCTGGCAACCTGCAATAATATTAACCAATGCGATAGACGATGCGGCATGCCAAGATCGCATTGGTCCACTGTTTTGGGATTTCAAACGTGGTCTAAACGCAGTTCAAAAAATCCAAAACTTGTTTGGGATCAACTATTGAACTTCCTGATCATGAATTAACAAAAATATAGACCACTAAAGGACATTAAGGTCATAAAATGAGATTGCCAACTTTTGAAGGCTAAAAATAAACTAAGTCTAGAAACTTATTTAGAATTTTCTAAGCCTGGGATCCCTTGACAAGCTTAAGGGACTGAATTTAGCTAGGAATTTTGTGGGGTCTTACAATATCTCTCCCTTGGGAAAATTTGTCCTCGAATGAGACTGACTAAGATGAGGGAAAAGATAAGCTGAAGTACATACTGAACATGAACAACTGAAACATGATTTCATGACTGAAATAACTATTAAGCTGAGTTTATTATACTGAACATGCATATCTGATGCATGAATAACTAAATCATGAATACATGACTGGGATTACCGATAAGTTGAATTTATCAAGCTGAACATACATATTTGATGCATGAATACATAACTGAACTGACACATGAATGCATGACTGAATATGCAATGGTAATTGATACCATGTTTATAATGAAAATCTGGACATGAAACTGAATGAGTTCAAGGAAGACTGTCACCTTAAACTAAAAATATGGATGAACCTGAGATTATTTAGTAAACATGCATGAGCGGAAATATGAGAACATATTTGAGATTGAAACGTGACACATAAACTGAACATCATGAACTGAACTGAGTCTTTGAATGTATGTCTTATGGCTGAGATTTGAATTTAAGGGTCAACCTATGATTACCCCTTGCCCCAGACTGGATTCATTACATAAAGAGAATGGCATGTTTTGAGTCATAAAATTTTGGGGGATTATAGTGTATCTCACCCTTGGGACAATACGTCCACTGATAGATACTGACTTGTCTAAGCTACTAAGGACAGACTAGAACGATGCACAGGGAACCTAGGAACAGAATCGCAACTGCATATCTGGGATCTGGAACTTGGTTGGTCCATCTTAGAATATTTACACCCATTCATGAGATTTTGGATAATGTGAATAGATGGAACGTTGGGAAACTATATGAACTTATATGTCTGATTGCTAAACTGGGTTACGGGCTATACGGACTGACTCATACTAAAAACTTATTCTCAACTGGAGATTTTCTCTGACACTCTTTTATAGAGTTCTAGTAGCCTTAGGGAGGGAGGAAAACTTGGCATAGTCTGAATACGACAGCTGAATATAAAAATATCATCCTGGATAAGATTTTGTAATATAAGGCGAGGCCTACACATCCTCATCTAGGGTAGGGTGACTAAGCCTTATGCACTGCATCTAAAATTTTCAAGCTTAGACATACCCCTCAATTACTCTTTCAACTATACTTTATAACTTAGCACAGCATATCACTTGAGACTCCTAAAAATATTCACCTGGGTGTTGAGAACGAATGCATAAATATACTACTCATCTAATTAACTGAATGACTGATAACTAAATATTGGGTCTGCAAGACTGAACTGTACTTAGTATGAATAACTGGACTGAAACTGTAGAGTATTAGCTATAGAAGGTATTGACTAACTGGGTAACATGAGGTACTGAATACAAGACCTTGCGTATAACATAGTTCTGAAATATTCTATAAACTGAGGTACTAAAATACTAATAACTGAGTAACTGATGGATATATACTATGGTTGGGAAATCCTGAAACTGAACTAAGTTTTTGACCTGACTATTGGACTAGGACAGGGACTGAGATTATATCTAAGATGGTAATTGAGACTGTAACTATAACTAAGACTGTAATGGTGACTGAATGTTGGTTTTTGATAACTGTGGTTTAGACTGGAGTACTGAATTCTGATGGCTAAGTAACTAATAACTAAAAGCCATGGTCCTGTAGGAATATCTGAGTCCTTTACTGAATATTGATTACTAAACTGACACTATAACCGAGGCCTGAGGGATAGACGATCAACACCACAGATTCATCGAGAAATCTAAACTAAGGGTATATATGACATAGTCTGAGCTTGGATGATCACTAAGAGTGAAACATTAGTCATGTGGGCTGAGCATATTGTAAAGCATGACATGAGTGCATCAGTCATAAGCTGCATGAACTGAGTCCAAAGTTCCTGTACTCATGGAACATGATTCAAAAGACTGAGTAAACTAGAACTCCTAATACTAAGAACTGGAAACGCACACGATTCTATGGAATGTGCGTGAGTATAAGCTATACTCATGGGACTGAGATGTAAAACATGCATAAGTATCGTGATGATTGTAGTACAAAACTTTGCACTAAGATAGGGATGGGTTGGGAATCATCTTTCCTTATTGATTTCCTACACATACTAGCAGTACTACTAGAATCAAAACATTCCTAAGATATAATAACCGGACAGTTCCTGTATACCTGTCAGGCTATAATAGACTGACCCAATGGGTGGAGACTAAGAAAGGTCCTGTTAATATTTGGTCTGGCCTTAAAGTTCAACTGTTATGCAAAGAGTTATAAAAGACATAGAAGCTCCTGGATCTGATGAGACATAAACATATAAATGAAAGAATTGTAACATACCAGTGACTGCATCAGGAGAACTTTCCTGATCCTGTCGGGATTGAAGTGCATAGAGTTTGTTTGGGAGTTTTCCACTGGTGGCACTGGAAGTGGCACCTTGGTGATTTGGGCGACCGGACTGAGCTAAAAGATGATTGTGCTGACTTTGAGGACCGGGATTGGGACAGTCTCGAACTCTGTGACCCGACTCGCTGCATCCAAAACATACATCACTACCGTCTTTACACACATCCTTATGGTGCTTTCCACAAGCCCGACAAAGTGGATGGGTTCGGGCACTGCTAACACTACCATAAGACTTAGAGCCTGGTTCCCTATCTTTGTTACCATTTATGACATTAGGAACTGGAGCACTGGATTAGGAAGGATATGGAACTAAAAACTTCTGACTATACTGAGAATGGTTACCACTCATTCTGGCTCTCTTATTTTCTTTCTCCTTTTTCTTGAGCTTCTGCTCCTCAATTTGTTGAGCATGGACCGTCAGCCTAGATATGTCCATCTTCTTAATCAATATCACAATCCTGCATTCCTTAAGCACTCTACCCGATACCCCTGAAACAAACTTGCTCATTCTGGATCTAATATTTACTACAACATGGGGGGAATACCTGGCTAGCTGAATGAACTTGAGAGAATACTCTTTCATACTTATGCAACCTTTCCTGAGGTTGATGAACTCTAACACTTTGGCTTCTTTTAGCTCTACGGGAAATAATCGGTCTAGGAAGGCAGTAGCAAACTTTTCCCACTCTATGGGCTCTGCATTTGTACCCCTGTCTACTTTCCATTACTTAAACTATGTATGGGCTACATCTTGGAGAAGATAGGCAATTGACTTGGCACTCTCACTGAAAGTCACTCCCATGATATCTGTGACTTTCTAAACCTGGTCGAGGAACTTCTATGGATCCTCTTCAGACTTAGAACCTGAGAATAAGGAAAGATTCATTCAGGTGAATTCCCGAATCGTGGCTGCAACAATATTAGCCACTAGGTTGGTCTGAACAATAGTTGACCGTTCATTCTAAGATGTAACTGGATTAGCAAGAGTAGAGAATGCAATCCTGAATTCTGCATGGGAAACATGCTCGTCTAGGGAATCTTCCTGAATTGGATAAGGTTCTGACAGATTTCTGGTTCTTCTTTTGTTAGTCCCTTTGGGAGGCATGTTCTATAAACTAAAGAGAGAAGCGTATTAGATGGAGAGTTTAACTGGAGCTAATGCTCACTCGCACAATATGAATACTGAAATAAGGAAAATTGTTCCTAAAATATCTCATAGCCTCCTGTACATAAGTGTGGTACGCTACACACCCATGTACAAGACTCTACTAGATGTGGCTTTTCAGACTTCCTAGGACTCTATTGAACCTAAGGCTCTGATACCAAGTTTGTAACGCCCTGAGTCAGGTACCCCGGACACTACATGGTGCTAACAATCCCGAAGGACCACTAGCTAACCCATGCCCGGTACCTGCTGTGAGCACTGCATAATAGTAATACTATAATAACAATATAACTGAAATAAATGCAGAAATCTGGTAGAAACTTTCTATAGTGTTCAAAACTAAATAATACTGAATAGAAAAATGTTTGAACGAGGTATAACAATACCAAAACTGAAAAAAGGGCAAAATGCTCTATTGGACCCCTGTACTATGTCAGTTTTGTAAGTTGGACACTTTTACTTACATATTTGTCAACTGGACCCCTGAACCCACAAAAAAGCTACAATTTAAACATTTTTTTGGAGAGTGTAACACACTCTCCCATGTCAACTGCCACACCAGCTGCCACGTGTGTCATGCCATCTGACATGCGTGCCACATCATCTGCCATGTCATTTAAAAAAATAGAAAAAGTATTACATTAAATTTCAAGTCATTTTTAAAATTCTACATAACAAATTAAATATTAAAATTAATTTAATTAAATAAGAAAAATTTATAAATTGTACAAAAATTTGAATAATCATGCTTTTAAAATTTGAAAAATTTGAATAATCATTTTTAAAATAAAAAAATAAAAAAAAAGTATTACATTAAAATTAATTAAATATTGAAATTAATTTAATTAATTAATTTAACTTAGAAAAAATTAATTAATTAAAATTCTTAACTAATTAATTTATTTAAATTAATTAAATTTTAAATTAATTAATTTATCAAATTTTAAATTCTTACCTAATTTAAATAAATTTTACTTAAATAATTAATTAATTTAAATATGATTTACATAGTTAAAATATATAATTTAAATTAATTGTGGGGGGAGGGGCTGGGGTGGGGTAGGGGACTGGGGGAGGGGCTGAGTGGGTGGGGGCTGGAGGAGGGGGTTGTGTGGGGCTAGGTGGGGTGGGGTAGGGGGCTGGGGGTTGAGGAAGGGGCTGAGTGGGGTGGGGGTGGGGGTTGCGTGGGGCTAAATGGGGTGGGGTGGGGTGAGGGGCTGGAGAAAGGGGGTTGGGTGAGGTGGGGGATGAGGAAAAGGTTGTGTGGGGCTGGGTGGTATGGGGATGGGTTGGCTGGGGTGAGGGGCTGGAAGAAGGGGGTTGGGTGAGGTAGGGGGCTGGGGAAGGGGTTGCGTGGGGCTGGATGGGATGTGGACAGTCTGGGGGGTGGGGGGCTGGGACAGGGGGATGGGTTACGTGGGGCTGAGTGGGCTGGGGATGGGCTGGGGTGGGTTGGAGGGCTGGGGGAGAGGGGTGGGGATGGGCTGGGGTGGGGATGGGGAGGGGCTGGAGAGGGGTGAGGTGGGAAAAAAATTAAATTTATTATTTTTAAATTTTTAAAAATATTTTTAAATTTTTAAAAATATTTTTAAATTAAAAAGGATGGAGGAAAAAATGAGGGGCTAGGGGTGTGGGGGTAGGGACGGGCTGGGTGGGGTGTGGGGGTGGGGACGGGAGGGATTTTTTTTAAAAAAATTTTAAAAAATTTTTTTAAAATGATTTTTTTATTTTTAAAAATATTTTTAAATTTAAAAAGATAGAGGGGAAAAAGGATCCTTTTTTATTTTTTTCTAAAATTTTAAAAATATATTTATTTTTTAAAAAAATGTAAAAATATTTTTAAATTATTTTTAAATATTTAAAAATATTTTTAAATTATTTTAAAACTTTTAAAAATATTTTTAAATTATTTTTAAATTTTTAAAAATATTTTTAAATTATTTTTAAATTTTAAAAAATATTTTAAATTATTTTTAAATTTTTAAAAATATTTTTAAATTTTTTTAAATTTAATAAGATGGAGGGAAAAAAGAACTTTTTTTTTAATTTTTTTTTTTTTTTACTTATTTTAATGTAAAATTGGACAAAAATTGACCCCCACTCGCACCCCTAGGCGAGTGGTTACACTCTCTTTGTCCTAGTCACCATGACCTTGCCACAGACGCAAGGTCAACGGTCAAAGGATGCGAAATATTGCTTTTTGATGGGTTCAAGGGTCCAGACGACAAACATGTAAGTAGAAGTGTCCAATTTACAAAATTAACATAGTACAGGGGCCCAATGAGCATTTTGCCTTACAAAAACTATCTGAAATGCTCTAGTTTGAAAAAGCCTCTAAACTGTCAGAGTAAGGAGTTGATAGGACATGTCCCCAACTAACTCCAACTGCTGAAATAAGCTAAGTACTGAAGTACTGAAATAATGAAATAATCACGTCCTCGAACTATGAGGATTCACCACTGACTCTGACTACTGAAATTTGAACTGCTAAGAGCTATCAGGAACTTTAGCATCCGAACCTATGGTATAAAATACCATAGCACAAAAGAAAAGTATTCATCAGTACGTGATAATATACTGGTATGCAAAGTGAGGTAGGCTAAATGCAAGGGTTCATATGCATAAACTATGACTGAATGAATAACATAAACATGACTGCGCGAGAATACATGCATGAATACGTGGACTGTAACTAAGGTTGTGATAATGCTGAATACTGAATCTAAATATTGATTAACATATGTTTAAGTCTACGGATACTGTATAACTGGTAACTGAATAACTGTATCGGACAGTTCTGAATCCATGGGACTATACTGAATTTACTGATAACATGGATTTCTAATAACTGATGTACTGTTAACTGAATGACTATTTCTAACAGTCCTGATTTTGATAGAACTACTTGAGTTTCGTACTGAGTTGAGTGACTGTATCTGACAGTCTTGAAATCTGTAGAACTATCTGAGTTCTTTACTGAAGACTGAGACTGAGACTATGGGAGGTAATCATCTAACCGACATACCCCATAATTGAACTGATGGGGTTCAACCTGTGACCCCAGTTGGAAAGGTATCAATACATTGCCATGGGTAAAGACATGTTGTGATTTAACCTTTTATTGACAGGGTGCTCTTCCGTATACCCCTCGCTGGTAGGAGAACTCAAATGAGATGTATTAACCCTAGACTCGTAGGGACATATCTCAACCTACGCTGGCTACATAGTTATGGAACGCAAGGATTGCTTCTAAGGATCGCACCCTCTACTGACTGACAAGTGAGCCCTCATCCCTAGGTTCACTTGGTGTTGAGTCTTACTCCCAACTGAATAGACACTGAACTGATTTCCTAGTTCATACTAGGCTTGTTTGAGCTATTACTGATTGTACTTTTTAACTGAACTGAGTTTACTTAGTTCCGTTGACTGACGGAATACTACTGAGTTCTATTAACTCACTGAATTTACTGAGGACTGAATTGAATACTGAATGAGACTGAACTGATACTGGATCTACTGAGTTTTCCTGAGTCATGTAACTAAATGAGTTCTGAAACTTGACTGAGAGTACTACTAATCATGGCTTGACTGAGGTTATCTTGGAAACTAAAACTGGATCTAGGCACACAGCTAAATTATCGGGTATTAAATACCCCCTGGACTCGATAGCGTGAATATAAATAGGACATGCCACTTCTTGAACACATGACCATAGTCAACAATTCACAATACAACCATTGAGGGATTTCATGAAGTATTTGCACGTCATAAGCTTACACATGAATAGGAATGTATGCTAACATAACATAATTTCACAAATCCATACTTATGAGCATTCTACCAAATCATTACAAGACATAGCTTAAGCATGGGAGTCATTTTGAACATGTGGGTACATCATGAGTTCATCATTTAGATCAAAAATGGGTCATAATGCACAATTCTTATTCACTTAGGCATTTTAACAAACACATGGAAGGCATAACCTTTTCTAGGGCATAAATCAATAACTAATACATCATGGCTATATCAAGCACTTCAAATTTAAGGATTTCAATCCACATACTAACATAAAGTCATGAAAATTTAATAAAGATTCAATCTTGGAAGTCATATCAAAACGTTAACATGTGTACAATCAAGCCCATAACATGGAATTCAGAATTCATATTTTGAAAAGGGTTTCTTGAGCTCCAAGGGTGGAAAGGAGCCTTGGATGAACACTTTACATACCTTGGTTGATGATTTCTTGAAGATTAGTGGAGGAAATCTTGAGTTCTTGATTTGGAATTAATCACCTGGGGTTTTCTTATTCTTGAGAAATTGTGAAATAGTAAATGTATTTAGCCAAAAAGGGGCTAAGTTTCGTGTTATGAGGGTTGAAGGTCGGGGGAAAAGACCTAATTACCCTTAAGGACGCGGTCATTTAATGAATGAAAACTAGGCTCCGACGCGGTTGTTGACACGACATGTTAATGGCATCGATGCGATACTTAATGAGTCACGCCATGATCGTACCGTGTCTCAAGAGTTTGACTCTGGCAACCTGCAACAATATTAACCAATGCGATAGGCGGTGCAGCGCGCCAAGATCGTATTGGTCCACTGTTTTAGGATTCTGAACGTGGTCTAAACGCGGTCCAATAAATTCAAAACTTGTTCGGGAATACCTATTGACCTTCCTGATCACGAGTTAACAAAAATATAGACCACTAAATTACATTAAGGTCGCAAAATGAGATTGCCAACTTTTGAAGGCTAAAAATAAACTAAGTCTGGAAACTTAGCTAGAATTTTCTAAGCGTGGGATCCCTTGACAAGCTTAAGGGACTGAATTTAGATTAGAATTTTGCGAGTTCTTGCACAATCATACACATTTTCATATAATATGAAGAAAATACGGAAATATAAAACAATACGGAATCATGGTCAATATCATAATTCAATCGAACAATCTGGAACGAAAACCATAAACCTCTATCAACGTCTAACACTAGTTTGCGAAATCTCTAAGAACTGAAAATGACATTTGTCTGAAATCTATGACAAGGTCCCCAGTAGACCACCACAAAGAAAGAAATAATGAAATATGAAAATCATGCCTTCCGGAAAAGAGAAGGCTCACCAACTGCAACTTCTGACACATACGGATCTACTGCTTTATAGGACCGCAGAACTGTGCCTCGGATCCTAGACTATAGGAGGTCAATAAAGATGTACTGGTATATGAAACAACTTAAAATAGCATGTGTTTATGCAAAAATAGGTGAGAGTATTTTACACCAACAATGAACATTGTATAAGTAAAAATACCTGGGCATATTTAATAATTTCAAATCGGTTCTTGAAAACCTTGACTCACTCTTTGTTGTTCTTCTGAGCTAGTCGGTACACCCTATAAATTTGAAATTCCATGGGCTATGTGGAACCGCCCTTGACTCGGCGGCTGAGCCTTAAATCCAAGTAGCCACCAGGATTTGGAGATAGTGATACTCTCCTATGTGAGCACACCGCAGGAATCCCCCCATGTGAGATGTCCTAAGCATATTTATTATACTCCCATGTAGGATACAATATCATAAGACCCACATCAGCAACTACGGTTTCTAGTGATGTGCCCTTACACTCAAACACCTTCTTCAGGTAACCTACTAGCTCTCTTAAGCCCAACTTTTCGTTCTTTAAAGAAAACATGTTCATGCTTTCAAAATGATCACTACTTCTTCAATTAAGGAAATGTAATCAATGGGTATCGTCATACCCTGACTTGCAAGTCAATATCATATCAAATTCATATCCCATCATATTTAAAACATGCACATGACCACCCAAGATTCATAACATCACAATAGAGTTATCACTTTGAAATCTCAAGACACTTAAGCATTTATCCTCTCTTTGCAAGATTCAAAACATGTGGTGGTCATGTTAATTTATTCAATCATATACAATTCTTTCCTTTTAAAGAAAGAATGTAGTTATAACAAGAAATTCCTCTCATCATATATAAACCATGTCAAACACCATGATATTGAGAAAAATAACTTTCGAATCTTAAGGCATGCATTTCAAATCATTCACAATGGAAATATAAACTTTATCTCACAACAAGAGAGGGAATTCATACTCATGCTCTCAATCAATCTTACAAAATACACTAAATCATATATGTATATAGTTATAATTCAATTTCCATGAAAAGTAACTCAATACAATATATATTTTCATCAAAACAGTTAGATGATGCATAACTTTCGAAAATAATATTGAATACTTCATTATAAATCATAATTGGGGATCTTTAATCTTGATAAAATATTTAAACTTATTCCCAAGGTTTTTAGAGTAGTCCCACATACCTTAGATTATAATATTTGAAAGAAGGACCCTGAATCTTGATTTGTTTTCTTAAAATCTTGAATTTAAGGATTGGTTCTTGATTTATTGTTCTTGGAGGTGGTTAGGGTTTTAGTTTGAGAGAAAATTGAATAAGGATGCAATTGATGCTTCTTGGGGATGAATTTTATGTTAGGGATGAAATTTGGGTGAGAAAAAATGACCAAAATGCCCCTAGACCCATTTGAAACTGAAATAGCATGTGAAACATCTCCGTAATGCGCAGGCCAACGCATAGCATCAACATAGCATCGACTTACTGCCTCACACGGAAAATTTCATAACTTTTTGTTCAGTTATCGGATTTTGGAAAAATTGGAATCATTGGAAATCTAATTCAATTATATACAATTTGGTGTGTCTTGAGATGCAAAATTCTATGTGTATCAAAAGTTATACACATTCAAAGTAGACCCTTGTAGAATCGAATATTCAATTTTGGATGAATGAAAGGTTCTTAGCTTAACTTTGCTCTAGGCCATTTCTATGAACATTTTTCACCTCATAATCACTTCATTTACTAGGTGAAAGATCATGACACATGAATATAAATATAAACCATGGAATTAGAGCTTACATGCGTAGGGAGGACAATTCAATTTCTAGCTCGAAAATGCAGGATGTTACAAAAACCAACATATGTGAACAAGTCGCCTTCTGAAGTAAGGGATGTTCACCAGCTGTGAATGTCTGATAATGATCTACTATTTAGTAGGGCCACGAGACTGGGCATCGGGACCTAAAATAAAGGGGGTCAACACACAAAGGTACTGGTACATAGAACAATCTAAAAAAAATAACATATATTTTACCTAACATAGGTGAGAGAATTTCATAAAGAAATTTATAATACAGTAAATGAAATTGTTTGAGCATAGTTTGATAACTTTAAAGAATTTCCTTAAAACTATGACCCACTATTTGTATTACTCCTAAGCTACATAGGTCACCCTACATACATAGTAATCTATGCGCTATATGGATTTTGCCCATAGCCCGGCGGATAGGCCCCCAATTCAATTTTGTCGCAAGAATTGGAGAAAGAATCATACATTCTATGCCACAGGGATTTCTCCAGCGTAAAATCCCAAGTTGGGACATAATAAACTAGTATCGGCAAACCACAATTTCAGGATATGAGTCGCTTGAACTCAAGCCTTCTTTGGGTAACCAACTAGCTCTCTTAAAGCCCAATTTTAGTTCTTTAAAACCCATGTTTCATGCTTTCAAACACTTATCTCTTTCATGTCAAGGGCATCTGATGATAGGTATCGTCATACCTAGACTTGCAAGTCGAATCATATCATAATGTATCCATGGCCCTTTTCTTTATTTAAGAAATATATGAATGACCACCTAAAAGTTTTTAAAAATGCATAGAATTTCTCAATCTAGGAACACATAAAAAACTTACTCAAATCATCATATTTCAAGCTTTCGGCATGTGGCGGCCAACTCTTTCATAAATCACTTGCAACTCTTTCATTAGACACAAAAAGTACTTATATAACAAAAAAACATCCTCTCTTCACTTCATAATCAACATCAAGTTTATTAAATATGGTGAAACATTCAAATCATACTTCAAAATATGAAACCTAACAATCCACAACATGCTAGTTTGAACAAATTTTAATTAGATAGGGACGTCTCATGAATTATGCTCTCATATTAACCTTTAAAATATATAACATTTAAAGAACATGAATGTAATTCAAACCATGGAAGAACTTCATATGCACCTCATCGAAATAGTTTCATAATGTATATTCTTCGAAATGATTTCAAAACCCGTCTTGTATACAAAATCTCATACTTTTAAAACTTATTAAAAAAATTACAATATGCCCATGGGGTTTAGGATAGTTCCACGTACCTTAATGACGAAGAGACCGTGAAGAATTTTACCCTTTAAGCTTGAATATTCAAACCCTAAGTTATTTTTCTCTTGTTGTGCTTAAGGAAAATAAACTAGGGATTTGAAAGTGTTAATACGTATTTGGGGACCTTAATTTCATGAATAGATGTTTAGGGATAGTTATCGAATGTGAAAAGACTTTGATTCCCTTAAAATAACACAAAAATAGAGCCTCTACACCACAAAGCATTGTCCATGGGCGCCCAACCCATGGCCTAGCCACATGATAGGTGACGCCTTGCCCATGGCATAGCCACAACGTGGGTGGAGCCTTTCCCATCGCCTATCTCCAAGGTGGGTGGATCCTAGTCCATTGCTGAGCCTTTCCAGTGGCAGTAGGCGATGGCAATACGATGCATAACCACCGCATAAGTCCCATTTTGCGTCGCCTACTTAGTTTTGGGGTCCTAAGACACCTCCAACACCTCCCACAACATCTACACATGATCTTCCATCACTATAGGGGGTCCTAAGGTCATTTTAGATGTACCAAAAGAGCATTACAACTACGGGGTGTTACACTTTCAAATTTGAAAAAATCTTTTACCATATTAACAAATAATTAGGAATTCTTTGGACAAATATTCATAAGTCTATTAATATAAATCTATGTGATAACATCTAAATTTGGAAACAAAAAGTTTTTCTTTAATTTTATATCTATCCATTATCCTAATTGGTGAAAGATTTTTTTGTGTGTGAGGATTTTTAGGGGCTGAGCATCACTCCAGGCAGGCTTTATCATTAATCACAATGAAACTGTACATAGAGGGGGGCATAAACCTGACCTCAAATTCTATGACAACAGGTGAATGTATGAAGCTAATACAATGGTTATAATTATACAAATTTTGTCTATCTCTACTAGAAAGATTTTTAATTAGAAATAAACTTCTTCATCATTAGCCTATTTCTTTTTTCTCCATCATTATGAAATTATATTATTATTATTATTATTATTATTATTATTATTATTATAGATTCATATTTAATTTAACACTTATATAAATTATATTCAAATATATTATATAATATTTAAATTTTAAAAGAAATAAGTTAATGAAAGAGTAGAAGTCTATTTAGAACGTACAGATAACATTTATTACAATGCATATTTATCTTATAATGTTATATTTGAATTGAAAGAATGATTTGAAATCAAACCACATATGACATATTTTATCATAGAAAATAACATATTATTGTTATAGTAATAATAATAATAATAATAATAATAATAATAATAAAATAATAATAATAATAATACAACTTTTATATTTTTTTCTAATTATCTTTCCACCACCTACTGCAATGTATGTACTGCTATACACATATTTTAAATTATTATTGTTATTATTATTATTATTATTATTATTATGATGATGATGATGATGATTATGATTATTATTATTATTAGAGAAAATGTACTATTTTCACCTGAACTATAAATGAAATTGCTGAGACACACTTCAACTTAAAGGGGGTCCTATTAACCTCCTAGACTAATTAAAACTGTATTTTTGGCAATCTTGAGGCCTATGTGGCACATACATGGCACACTGAGTGAATCAACATACTGGAGGTCCACGTAGGCACACGTATGTGCCATGTAGGCACTTAAGGTTGCCAAAAGTATGATTTTAATCAGTCCAGGGGTTAATAGGAACCCCTTTAAATTGGGTTGTGTCTTAGCAATTTCATTTATAGTTTAGGATGGAAACAATACATTTACTATTATTATTATAATTATACGGACACACTACTGTTACTATTACTTCTACCACTATTTTTAACTATTATTAGTATTTTAATATTTTTTTTAGTTTTCCCTTGTATGTAAATAAATTATATTTAAATATATTTTATAATATTCAGATTTTAAAGGAGATAAGTTTGAAATAGTATATGTTTATTAGAACTCTTTAATTATGAGTTCATATTTTTAATAATGAAAATCTTTATTTTAAAGGATAATGTACTTCAAATTTAAATACTTAATCTTTCAATTCAAAACTTTTATTACAATATTTGTTAATGTTGTCCTAAAAACTGTCACGTGACTTTTTAATAACTTGCCACTTGGCTTCTTGTCTTGTTTTAGAGAGAGAGATAGATAGATAGATAGATTCCCAACAGCCTGGAGTGGACTATGGAGATACTTTTGCTCTTGTCGTGAGGCATGAAACAATAAGATTTCTAGTTGCTCTTGCAACACAATACAAGTGGAAAATCTACCATTTAGGCATTAAATATGCATTTCTAAATAGATTTCTTGAGGAAGATATTTATGTTGAACAACCTAAAGGTTTTACAGTTGCAGGTGAAAAAGACAAAGTGTATAAGCTTAAAAAAACTCTCTACGGTCTTAAACAAGCTCTGAGTGATTGATATAACAGGATAGATACTCATTTGCTTTCTCTAGGATTCAACAAAAGCCTAAATAAGCCTACTTTATACTTCAAAAGGCAAGATGATGGGAGGTTAATTTTGCTGAGTTATTATGAGGTGTGAATGGAAAATGAAAAGGTGGTATTTTTTCGAAAAGACACTAAGTGAAAGGACGCAATTTTAATAGACCCCTTTTCAGATTGAATGGTTATGACATTTCCAATGGTTGTTACTTTTCCAAAGAGTTGCACCTTTATTGTAATACCCGTGCTTTTTTTTCCTAGCTAAAAATTATCTCAAGGATGCTAGGACTTTCTTTGAAATGCAAATCTATTTTTTTACACATGGAATTTTTGAGATTCACTTTCTATCACGTGGGAAATTGAGTTAGCTTTCCAATGATATCAATTTTGTCCAAATCCGACATCAGACGAGGAAGTTATGGACGTTTTTCTCAGAGCTGTCAGAACCGCCTAAGTACAACGGCCAGGTTGACGGGCCGTCGATATAGCGACGGACTGTCGCATTGACCACCGCAACCAAGGAAGTGAGGCCACATTCTAGATAAGAGTTGACGGACGGGTTGACAGACCATCGAACTTGCGACGGACCGTCGCCCAGGTCGTCGCTACTTAGGTAGTGAACCCTTTTTCTGGTCCACGTACGACGGTTGAAATGATGGATCATCGATCCTACGATGGACCATTGCATGAGCCGTCACACACCTCGTTTAGTTTTTCCAGGTCATTTTTAACAAGGGTATTTTGGTCATTTATCACTCGCCTATATATTCCCAGTTATATCCGAATATAGCCATTTTGTCCATTATTATTTCACAAACAAAATTAGGGTTTCTCTCTAAATTTAATCTCCAAGAACAAGATCCAATATTCTTCAAGAATTAAAGAATTTCCAATCCTTCAATTTCAAGAACATCAAAAACCTTGAGTCAGGTATGCATAGTGTTCATTCATGGACCCCTTTCGTCCATGAAGTCCAAGAATCCCTTTTATAAAACTTAAGATGTGGATTTTCTTTATGTTTCCATGATTTGGCTGTTCATGTTCTTGTTGATAAATGTAAAATTGGATTCTACCCTATGATTGGTGATAATTTCTAAGTGGGTTTAATTATAGTTTGAGACATCGTAGCCTTCTCTGTGAGGGTAGATGAGGTGGATTAACCTGTTATATGAGGGTTCCCATCGTTCGCACTAGAGTTTCTTGTTATATGAGGGTTTATCACATGTTGTCCTTACCAGTGGCGCGGTATTGACACCCTTCCAATCAGGGCACAGATTGGACCCCAGCTCAGCTATTATAGTACATTTGGGGCATGTCGGTTAAATACTACTTCCCACAGTTTCATGTTACAGTTAATCAGTCTCAGTAATAGAACTAAGATAGTTCTTCAAAATTCAAGACTATCAGATACAATCAACTCAGATACTGTACAGAACTCAGATAGATCCATCAGATTTAGGACTGTCAGATATAGTCACCCATCTTATCAGTCTTATTCAGATACAGTATTCTATGTTATCAGTTACTAGTATGTCATGTTATCAATATACAGACTCAGAAATCATGTCATCACGTTATTAGTTACAATTTTGTATTTATGCATGTAGTCGCACGTTCATGTTAAAAATCAGTTAGCATTAGCCATACATGTGAACCCTTGCATATAGCCTACCTCACATGTATACTTAGTACATTCTATTTTACTGACGTATTTGCGCTATGGTGCTTTCGTCTTATATTACACCATAGGTTCAAAGGTGCGAGTTCCAGATCAGCAGCAAATTCTAGTTTCAGCAGTCAGAGTAGAAGTAAGTCCTCATCCTTCGAGGACATGATGATTTTATATTTCTCATTGATTAGCTTATTTGTTGGGGTTAGTTGGGGACATGTCCCATCAACTCCTTATTCAGATTAATCAGAAGTAGAGGCTTTCAGACTAGATACAGACTATCATGTTTTAGACTTCATATTTGTTTTGGGTATTCTATTACCCCACACATATGTTATGTTATTCAGTTATGTTCATTATAGAACCTTTTGGATTTTCAGTGCATGTTTCCACATCTTCATGTCATATTATGCAGTATACAGGTTCAAATATCAATATTGGGTTAGCTTGTGGTCCTTTGGGGTCATGAGCACCGTGTAGCATTCTAGTTCAAAAAAATTAGGGCGTTACAAACTTGGTATCAGAGCCTAAGGTTCAATAGAGTCCTAGGAAGTCTGAAAGACGCATCTAGTGGAGTCTTGTACATGGGTGTGTTGTGCACCATATTTATGTGCAGGAGGCTATGCGATGTTTTAGAAATAGTTCCCCCTTTTTTAGTATTCATGTCGTACCAGTGAGCATGATCACAAGTCAGTTTCTCAGTCTAATCCGCTTCTTCTCTTTATTTCAGAATATGCCTCCTAATAGAAGAAATAAGTCAGTCCATCAGCCCGAAGAACCTTTGGGCGATCATGTTTCTCATGCAGAGTTTAGGACCGCATTTACCACTCTTTGTCAGTCAGTAGCTGCCCATAATGGGCGACCAGCTGTCGTTCCGGCCAACTCAGTGGCCAACTCAGCCGCAACTAGGATTCGGGACTTCACCCGAATGAATCCTCCAACCTTCCTTAGGTCTAAGGTAGATAAAGACCCTCAGGAATTCATTGATCAAGTTTAGAAAGTGACAGACATCATGGGAGTGACTACTATTAAGTGCTGAGCTATCTACATACCAGTTGCAGGATGTGAGTCATGCTTGGTTCAAATAGTGGAAGTCAGAAAGGTTCGAGGATGCAGGTCCTATAGAGTGGGAGGAGTTTTTCACTGCATTCTTAGACAAATTCTTTCCCCAAGAGCTTAGAGAAGCCAAGGTTTTAAAATTCATCAACCTCAGGCAGGGAAATATGATAGTGAAAGAGTATTTTCTTAAGTTTACTCAATTAGCTAGATACACCTCTCATGTGGTTATAGATAGCAGGGAAAGGATGAGTAAGTTCATTTTAAGGGTAAATGATAGCGTGGTAAATGAGTGCAGATCTGCCATGCTAAATAGTGACATGACTTTAGCCAGACCTATGACCCATAGAGGAGCAGAATATTAAGCAGAGGGAAAAATAGAATAAGAGAGCGAAGACAGGTAGTTTCAACTTCACTCAGCCTAAATCAAAAGGAGAAAACCGTTCCCAGTTTCGTCCTAAGTCATCATTTCCAGCTCCCTCTATAGCCAGTGCTCCAGTTTCTAAGTTTAGAGTGGGAAACAAAGATAGATCACCAGGCTCTAAGTCCCAGGGTAGTGTTAATAATGCCCGCACCTATCCTCTTTACCAGACTTGAGGTAAGCACCATTAGGGTGTGTGTAGAATGGGTAGTGACATCTATTTCGGTTGTGGAAAGCCAGGCCACAGAGTCAGAGATTTCCCTTAGCCAGGTCCTCAGGGTCAACAAAATTGTTCCTCAGCTCAGTCCGGTCGCTCGAATCAGCAAGGTTCCACTTCCAGTGCTCCTAGTGGAAAATGGCCAAATTGTCTCTATGCTTTTTAGACCCGACAAGATTAGGAAAATTCTCCTGATGTAGTTACTGGTATGTTACAGATCTTTCATGTTCATGTTTACGCTTTGCTAGATCCAGGATCTTCCTTGTCTTTTGTTACTCCATATATAGCAGCTGATTTTGGAATCGGTCCTGAAATTTTAGTAGAGCCCTTCTCAATCTCTACCTCAGTGGGTAAAACCACCATAGCCCAGCGGGTATACAAGAACTGTTCGATTATGATATTTTATAAAGTCACTTCATCAGACTTAGTCGAATTAAAGATGATGGATTTTGATTTCATTCTCGGCATGGATTGGCTTCATTTCTACTATGCCACAGTCGACTGCAGAAATAGAATAGTACAGTTTCTGTTCCTAAATGAACCCGTCCTTGAGTGGAAGGGTAGTGTATCCACTTTCAGAGGTCAGCTTGTTTCTTACCTTCAGGCAAGGAAATTGATATCTAAAGGATGTGTCTATCACCTTGTTCATGTTAGAGATTCTAGTTTCGATACTTCCAGTCTTGAATCAGTTCCAGTTGTAAGCGAATATTCAGATGTGTTTCCCAAAGATCTTCCAGGAATTCCTTCCAAAAGGGAAATAGACTTCGGTATTGATCTTCTTTTGGATACTCATCCTATATCTATTCCTCCATACAGAATGGCACCGGAAAAACTCATAGAATTGAAAGAACAGTTGAATGATCTCTTAGATAAGGGATTCATCAGACCCAAAGTTTCCTCGTGGGGCGCTTCAGTATTATTCGTGCGCAAGAAATATGGTTCTCTTAGGATGTGTATAGACTACTGTTAACTCAATAAAGTCACAGTCAAGAACAAGTATCCTCTTCCTAAAATCGATGACTTATTTGACCAACTACAGGGTGCCATTTATTTCGCTAAGATAGACCTCGGATCCGGATATAATCAACTCAGAGTTAGAGAATGTGACATCTCAAAAATAGCTTTCTGTACTCGGTATGGTCACTTCGAGTTTCTAGTCATGTCATTCAGTCGTACCAATGCCCCAACCGCTTTCATGGACTAGATGAACCGTGTGTTCAAACAGTACTTAGACATGTTCGTCATAGTCTTTATAGATGATATTATGGTCTATTCCCACACTGAGCGCAATCATGCAGACCATCTCAAAATAGTACTTCAGACTCTTAGAAATCATCAGTTGTTCGCCAAATTCAGTAAGTGCAAATTTTGGCTAAGGTAAGTAGCATTCTTGGTCATATCATTTCCGGTGATGGCATTAGAGTAGATCCTCAAAAGACTGAAGCAGTAAAAAACTGGCCTCGCTCTGTCTCTCCATCAAATATCTGGAGTTTCTTGGGTTTGGTTGGCTATTCCAGACGGTTTGTTGAAGGATTTTCATCTATTGCATCCCCTATGTTCAAATTGACTCAGAAGAAAGATAAGTTTCAGTGGTCTGATCCTTGCGAGAAGAGTTTTTAGGAATTGAAGACTCGACTCACCTCAGCTCTAGTTTTAGCTCTTCCAGATGGTTCAGATGGGTTCGTAGTATATTATGATGCATCCAGAGTAGGTTTGGGTTGTGTCCTCATGCAGCATGGTAGGGTCATAGCCTACGCCTCCAGACAGTTAAAGCCCCATGAGAAGAATTATCCTACTCATGATCTTGAGTTAGAAGTCGTAGTCTTTGCCTTGAAGATTTGGAGGCATTATCTCTACAGAGTTCATGTATATATCTTCACAGATCATAAGAGTCTTCAGTATGTCTTTTCTTAGAAAGATCTTAATCTTTGTCAGAGAAGGTGGTTAGAGCTCTTGAAAGATTATGACATGAGTGTCCTTTATCATCTGGGCAAGGCCAACGTAGTGGTCAACTCTCTTAGTAGACTCTCTATAGGTTGTTTTTCTCATGTTGAGGATAGTAAGAAGAAGTTAGCTCAGGAAGTCCATCATCTTGCCAGACTAGGCGATCGCTTAGTCGATTCTTCAAAGGTCGGGGTATGTGTTCAGAGTAGTTCAGAATCATCTCTAGTTTTCGAGGTGAAAGAAAAGTAAGATAGAGATCCCAGCCTAGTCAATTTGAAAGAGAGTTCAGAATCAGAAAGTAGAGGTTTTCTCCCAAGGGAGAGATGGTGTCCTTCATTGTTAGGGTCGTTTTTGTGTTCCAGACGTCGATAACATAAGGTAGTAAATTCTCACAGAAGCGCATGGTGCGTGTTACTCTATTCATCCAGGGGACACAAAGATGTACCACAACTTACGGGAGATATATTGGTGAAGTGGGATGAAGAGAGATATTACAGAGTTTGTGTCTAAGTGCTCTACATGTCAGCAGGTTAAGATAAAGCATTAGAAGCCTAGTGGTGCTATGCAGGAATTCATTATTCCTACTTGGATTGGGAAGAAGTGAACATGGACTTCGTGACGGGTTTGCCTCAAACTCGTCATTAGCATGATTCAGTCTGGGTCATTGTAGACAGAATGACCAAATCAACCCATTTCCTTCTAGTTCATACCTCTTATTCAACCGAGGATTATGCCAAGCTCTATATCAAGTAGCTGGTCAGATCTATTATTTCAGAAAGAGGTACCCAGTTCACCTCTCACTTTTGGAAAGCATTCAAAAGGGTCTTGGTACCCAAGTTTATCTCAGTATAGTCTTTTATCCTCAGACAGATGGTCAAGCAGAAAGGACCATTCAGACTCTAAAAGATATTCTAAAAGCGTGTGTAATTGATTTCAAGGGTAGTTAAGATGACCACTCGCCTTTGATTGAGTTTCCATACAACAATAACTATCTTTCCAGTATTCAGATGGCTCCATTCGAAGATCTCTATAGTAGGAGATATAGATCTCCAATTTGTTGGTTCGAAGTTAGTGAGGCCTCAGTCATAGGGCCTGACTTGGTATTCAACACCTTAGAAAAAGTTCAGTTGATCAGAGGAAGACTCCGGGCAGCTCAGAGCTGACATAAGTCTTATGCAGATGTTCGTAGATTATGTCTACTTTAAGATCTCTCCTATGAAAGGAGTGAATCAATTCGGAAAGAAGGGAAAGCTCAGTCCCCGATATATAGATCCCTTCAAGATTCTTAGCTATTTCGGCAAGGTAGTTTATGAGCTCGAATTTCCTTCAGATCTAGCCTCAGTCCATCCAGTCTTCCATGTATATTTTCTCAAGAAGTGCATAGGTGACCCATCAGTTGTAGTCCCTATTCAGAGCATAGATGCTCAGAACATCCTCTCTTATGAAGAGATTCCAATCGAAATCCTAGACTATCAGACTCGTAGATTGAGGAACAAAGAAGTCCCTCTAGTTAAAGTTATTTGGAAAAGTCAGTCCGTCGAGGGAGTTACTTGGGAAGCAGAGGTAGAAATGCATACCAAGTATCCTTACCTCTTCCCCGCCAATTCAGATCAAGCTCAAGGTAATAGTTCTCCTTAATCTTACTCAGTTTCATGTTTTGTGTTCATCACGAACTTGGTATTCAGTTTCATGTTCATGTTTCCATGATAAACCTGGTGTCAAACACCATTGCATATTCATTCATGCATTCATGTACCAGCTTATTTATGAAATCATGCATCATACAGGCTTCTCATTATGAGAAACTTAAGTTCTTTCAGAACACTCAGTTATGCATTCATGAATCAGTTATACATACATTAGCTATGCATGTTAAGTATGTTATGTTCAGTTTGTCAGTCATGTCAGTCATGAGATCATGTCCCAGTCATTTACGTTCAATTCATTTTCAATTTATTATTTCCTCTCTCAGTCAGTCTCATTCGAGGACGAATGTTCTCAAGGGGGAGATATTGTAATACCCGTGCTTTGTTTTCCTAGCTAAAAATCATCTGAAGGATGCTAGGACTTTCTTTGAATTGCAAATATATTTTTTTACATGTGGTATTTTTGAGATTTTCACTTTCTATAATGTGGGAAATTGAGTTAGCTTTCCAATATTACCAATTTTATACAAATCCGACATCAGACGGGGAAGTTATGAACATTTTACTCAGAGGTGTCAGAACCACCCAGGTGCGATGGCTAGGTTAACGGGCCATGAATATAGCGACGGACCGTCAAAACCAAGGCAGTGAGTCCACATTATGGATAAGAGTTGACGGACGGGTTGATAGACCATCGAACTTGCGACGGACCATCGCCCAGGCCGTAGCTATTTAGGTAGTGAACCTCTTTTCTGGTCCACGTACGATGGTCAAAATGACGGACCGTCGATCCTGTGATGGACTTTCGCATAAGCCGTCACACTCCTTGTTCAGTTTTTCGAGGTAATTTTTAACAGGGGTATTTTGGTCATTTATCACTCGCCTATATATACCCAGTTATATCCGAATTCATCCATTTTGTCCATTATTATTTCACAAACAAAATTAGGGTTTCTCTCTAAATTTAATCTCCAAGAATAAGATCCAATCTTCTTCAAGAATTAAAGGATTTCCAATCCTTCAAGTTCAAGAACATCAAGAACCTTGAATCAAGTATGCATAGTGTTTATTCATGGACCCCTTTCGTCCATGAAGTCCAAGAATCCCTTTTCTAAAACTTAAGTTGTGGATTTTCTTTATTTTTTCATGATTTGGATGCTCATGTTCATGTTGATAAATGTAAAATTGGATTCTACTCTATGATTGGTGATAATTTCTAAGTGGGTTTAATTATTTTAGAAATAGATTCATGCAACCTTATGACTAAACCTCAAAAGATTAAATTTGAATTGAAGCATGATGTTTAACTATTATATAATGTGCTTACATGTTCTATGCCTACAACATGTTTGATTAAATTCCTAGATGAAGGAAAATTGCCTAACTAGCATGATATCATGAAATCCCCATGAATGTACAAGCTTATGCCTATTAGATATTTGATGAAATGCTTCAATAAATGTGTCATGGTGATTCTTATGTATTCAAGTAAGTCATGCATTGTCATTTTCCTTCCATCGAGTCCTGGGGGTATTTGTACCCAAAATATTAGCTGTGTGTCTAGAGCCATGTAATATTTTCACGATACTCTCAGCCAAGCTATGAACTCTTGACTTCAGATAGTTTCATGACTCAGGAAAAATCTCCATGATCTCATGACTCAGTCAGTTGTCAGATATCAGTAGTATTCCGTCAGTCAACGGAACTTAGTAACTTAGCTCATGATCAGTTCAGTAAATCATTTTTAGCATCTATTCAGATGGGAGTAGGAATTAGCACCGAGTGAACCCAAGGATGGAGACTCACCTGTTATATGAGGGTGTGATTCCTAGAAGCAATCCTTGTATTCCAGAACTATATAGCCAGCATAGGTTGAGACATCGTAGCCTGCTCTGTGAGGGTAGATGAGGTGGATTAACCTGTTATATGAGGGTTCCCATCGTTCGCACTAGAGTTTCTTGTTATATGAGGGTTTCTCACATGTTGTCCTTACCAGTGGCGCGGTATTGACACCCTTCCAATCAGGGCACAGATTGGACCCCAGCTCAGCTATTATAGTATATTTGGGGCATGTCGGTTAAATACTACTTCCCACAGTTTCATGTTACAGTTAATTAGTCTCAGTAATAGAACTCAGATAGTTCTTCAAAATTCAGGACTATCAAATATAGTCAACTCAGATACAGTACGAAACTCAGACAGATCCATTAGATTTAGGACTATCAGATACAGTCACCCATGTTATCAGTCTTATTTAGATATAGTATTCTATATTATCAGTTACTAGTATGTCATGTTATCAATATACAAACTCAAAAATCATGTTATCACATTGTCAGTTACAGTTATGTATTTATGCATATACTCTCACATTCATGTTAGACAGTCAGTTAGCATTAGCCATGCATGTGAACCCTTGAATATAGCCTAAATCACATGTATACTCAGTACATTCTATTGTACTGATGCATTTGCGCTATGGTTCTTTCTTATTATGTTACACCATAGGTTCAGAGGCACGAGTTCCAGATCAGCAGTAGATTCCAGTTTCAGCAGTCAGAGTAGAAGTGAGTCTTTATCCTTCGAGGACATGATGATTTTCTATTATCTCATTGATTTGATTATTAGTTGGGGTTAGTTGGGGACATGTACCATCAACTCCTTATTCAGATTAATCAGACAGTAGAGGATTTCAGACTAGATAAAGACTATCATGTTTTAGACTTCAGTTTTGTTTTGGGTATTCTATTACCCCACACATATGTTATGTTATTCAGTTATGTTCAGTATTGGACCTTATGACCTTTAAGTTCATGTTTCTACATCTTCATGTCATATTATGCAGTATACAGGTACAAATATCAGTCATGGGTTAGCTTGTGGTCCTTCGGGGTCATGAGCATCGTGTAGCATTCTGGTTCAGAAAAATTGGGGCGTTACATTTATGAAGGGGTATACCTTTCTGAACCACTTCTTCTCTTTAGGAAGCAATACCTTGATGGCTATAAATACCTGAATTTTTCCTCAGACAATTATTTTTTAGTAGAAGAACAATCTTCTTCTTTTTCTAAAAACTCTCATGTGATCATCAAATCATTGAGTGTGTTCGAAGTTTCTAAAAATTTATGGTACCGCTATTTTAAAAAATGTAATCATTTTATCCTAGGAGAAAAGATTTCATAATATCGGGTACTTGAGGGAAATAAATTCCTTAAGGATACACCGTTTATTCGGTGGACTTGATACTACAATTTTCTACTTCATCTTCTTTCTTAAAGTTGATAAACACTTCATTTTGATAGTTCATTTGATTATTCATTTGGACTTATGTTTGAAGTTGTTGTAACTTCACTATAGTTATTGAAAGTTGTTCTTGAACTTATTATTGAAGTTTATATTGAAAACATGTAGATTTTGTACCCACCAGAAAAACAATCTTAAGGAATTTATTAAAAAAAAAATATTTTTTTGTTCTTCTTTGGTCAAATTTCCTTTTCACCATTTATAATTAAAGTACTTTTATAATACATATTGTTTGATTTCTGGAGATTAAAGCTTATTAATTTCTACTTTGTTTGACCTTAACAAGTGATTTGAAGGCATAAAAATTTCATCACAAGTTAAAGGTCATTTGGTTAATCATTAAAAGAAAATAAAAACTTCATTATTAAACTAGAAACAAGTGGTGTTTAAAGTTGGTACAACTTTATAATTAGTATTTTTATATACTAAGTTGATTGTCATTTTTGCGATAGAAAAACGACTACTGATGGTCATGCAACTGATGGTGTAACAAGTGTAGCAGCAATAAATGTTCTACAACAAGCCGCACAAGTGTTACACCTGTAATGGCACATGCACAGAAACCCCAAAAACTTTTGAGTGTAGATTTTAAACACTGGTAGGAGAAAATATTCTTGTATTTGACAACTTTATGCCTTCATAGGTTCATATCTGAAGATACTCTAGAATTTTCTGAAGAAAATTCAGACAAAAAGAGGTTTGTTGTAATGGAGGCATGGAAATATTTAGATTTTTTATGCAAAAATTATATCCTAAATGGCATCCAAGATAATATGTACAAAGCGTACAATGAAATAAAGACATCAAAAGATTTGTGGAATGTGCTGGAACGAAAGTATATGACTGAGGATGCTAGAACTAAAAAGTTCTTTGTTGTAAGGTTCCTTGAATACAAGATGATTGATAGTAAGACTTTCGTATCTCTAGTACAGGGACTGTAAGTTATCATCCACGATCTCTTTGCTGAAGGTAGGAATATAGTAAATACCTTATTTGAACATATTAAGTTTGTTCTCAACATTCATATGATCTTTTATGTAGGTTTGATTGTGAACGAGGCCTTTCAATTTGCAGCAATAATAGAGAAGTTTTCACCCTTGTGGAAGTACTTAAAAAATTACTTGAAGCATAAAAGAAAGGAGATGACAGTCGAAGACCTCATTGTAAGGTTGCACATTGAGAAAGACAACAAAGCTGTCAAGAGAAGGTAAAAAAATTCTGTAATGAGTGGAGCCAACATTGTAGAGGAAGACCCCAACTACTTGAAGAAATAGAATAAGACTGACAACAAAACAATCCACCTAAGAATAAATTCAAGGGGAAGTTCTTTAATTATGGCAAGGCTAGCCACAAGTCAATAGATTGTCGTGCACTAAAGAAAGAAAAGAAGAAGGATCAAGCCAACATGGCTAAATCTAAAAATTAAATGGATGATCTATTTGCCATGCTTTCTGAATGTAACTTGGTGGGAAATCCTAGATATTTGTGGATAGATTCTACTTCCACCCGCCATGTTTGTGCCAACAAAGAGTTGTTTGTTGTATTCTATCTGGCTCAAGGTGAGGAGAAGATCTATATGACAAACTCCACAACAACAAAGATTGAAGGAATAGGAAAAATCTTCTTGAAAATAATGCCAGGCAAAGTGTTGACTCTCAACAATGTCCTTTATGTATTGGAGTAGATAAATAACTTGATTTTCATATCACTTCTGACCAAAAACGGATTCAAATGTGTATTTGTTTTTTATAAGGTTGTAATTAGATTAGGAAAATTGTATGTAGGGAAATTATACCTTAGCGAGAGCCTATTTAAGATGAATGTAATGACTATTGAAATCAACAAAATTTCTATTTCTTCTTACTTACTTGAGTCTAATGAATTGTGGCATGAACGATTAGGACATGTCAATTACAAAACTTTGCGAAGACTGATTAACTTAGAAGTTTTGACAAACTTTGAGTGCAATAAGTCAAAATGTCAAACATGTGTGGAATCAAAGTATGCTAAGAATAAGTATAAGTCCGTTGAAAGGAATTCCAATCCCTTAGGCTTAATCCATACAAACATTTGTGATATGAAGTCAACACCATCTCATGGTGGAAAAAATATTTATAATTTTTATTGACGATTGCACTAGATATTGTTACGTCTATTTGCTAAATAGTAAGGATGAAACAATAGATGAATTTAGGCAATATAAAATAGAAGAGAAAAATCAGTTAGAGAAAATGATCAAAATAATAAGTAGTGATAAGGGTGGAGAATATGAATCTCCTTCTGCAAAAATATGTGTAGAGAATGGAATTGTCCATCAAACTACTGCCCCGTATTCACCTCAATTTAATGAAATTGCAAAAAAGAAGAACCAAACCTTAAAGAAAATAATGAATGACTTGCTTAAGTTCAGGTTTACCACAAAACTTGTGGGGGGAAGTTATCCTTACAGCTAATTGAATACTCAATAGAGTGCACCATAGTAAGACACTATCAATTCCATATGAAAAATGAAAAGGAAACCTTGAAATATTTCAAAGTGTGGGGGTTTCTATCAAAAGTCCGAGTTCCTATACCAATAAGGGTGAAGATAGGACCTAAGAGAGTGGATTACGAGTTCCTATAAGTCTTGCCTATTTTTTATTCATAAATCCGAACATCAAGATATCAATAAAAATACGATAATTGAATTAGATAATGCTGAGTTCTTTGAACACATTTATTCATATAAAACTAGGCATGAACAGTCTAATGAAGGGTCTAAATGACCTTGATATGAACTAAGAAAGGATGTACATAATGATGAGAATCCAACACGTGGTACACGTCAAAGAACGTCAACTTTATTTGGATTGGATTTTGTAACTTTTCTCTCAAAAAATGAGCCTAAAAATTTTTAAGATGTGATGTCGTCTTCAGACTTGTCCTTTTGGAAAGAGGCAGTCAATAGTGAGATTGATTCAATCTTAAGCACCCATACTTGGGAGTTGGTTGATCTTCCCCCAGGAAATAAACCTTTAGGTTCTAAATGGATCTTCAAAATAAAAATAAAAGTGGATAATACTACTGACAAATACAAGGCAAGACTTTTAGTAAAAGACTTTAAACAAAAGGAAGGCCTTGATTATTTTGATACATACTCACTTGTAACAAGGATAACGTCAATTCGGATGTTAGTTTCCTTGGCGGTGGTATATGGTCTTGAAATCCATCAAATGGATGTGAAAATAACATTCCTAAATAGAGAATTGGAGGAAAAAATTTACATAAAACAACCTGAGGGTTTTGCAGTTCCTGGTAAAGAAAAGAACGTGTGCAAACTTGTTAAGTCACTTTATGGACTAAAACAAGCACCCAAAAAGTGGCATGCTAAGTTTGACCAAACCACATTGACAAACGAATTTAAGATAAATGAATGTGATAAATGTGCTATATTAAAGACACACCAAATCACAAGGCTATTGTTTATTTGTATGTGGATGATATATTGATAATCAATAGAGACATTTCTAACATAAATGCTACAAAATAAATGCTAGAGAGCAAGTTTGATATGAAAGACCTTGGAGTTGCGGATATGATTTTAGGATAAGAATCCATAAAACTCCACAGGGTTAGGCATTATCATATTCTCATTGCATTAAAAAGGTACTTGAAAAGTTCAAGTATTTGAATTTCGGTATTGTCAAGACTCTACTAAACGTGAGCTTTGTACTTTAAAGAATGAAGGTGAAAGTGACTCACAGTTGGACTACGCAAGAGTGTTGGGATGTTTAATATATATCATGAACTGTATATGGCCAGACATAGCATGTGCTATTAGTAAATTGAGTTGGTACATGAGTAATCCCATTAAAATTCATTGGACGACAATGAAAAGAGTTTTGGGGTATCTTAAATATACTCAAGACTATGCTTTGCATTATAATAAATATCCAACGGTAATTAAAGGATATAGTGATACAAATTGGATCACCAGATCGAGTAAGGTATAATCTAAAAGTGGATATGTATTTACTTTAGGTGGAGGAGCAGTCTTTTGGAAATCATCCAAACAGACATATAAATCCCACTCTACAATGGAATCTAAATTTATCACATTAGATAAAGTTGGTGAAGAAGCTGAATGGATCCATAATTTCTTGAAAGATATTACTTATTGGCCCAAACCATTGGCACAAATATGTATGCACTGTGATAGCCAAGCGGCGATGGGTGGGGCAGGGAGAATGATATATAAAGGTAAATCTCGTCATATATGATGGTGATATAATACAGTTAGGGAACTACTCTCTAGTGGAATTATCACTGTTGACTATGTGAGGTTAAAAAATAATGTGTTGGATCCACTTACAAAAGGCCTATCTAGAGAGGGAGTTGACAGAACATCGAAGGCAATGGGTTTACGGCCTAGGACAAGTCAGCATGGAAGTAACTCTACCTAGCAGGTGGAGATCCCAAGATCTAGGTTCGAGGAGATCAACCAAAGTTGTGACTAATAGTTCAAAAGTTTCAATATACTCAACCGATTCACATGATGTATACAATGTTTAGGAAACAAGGATAAGTCTTATGGAGTGAAGTTTTTTAATGGTTATCTAATTTTGATAGATTTGGCCAAATAGTTTAATCTTAGGATTGAATGTTTAGAAATCACTTATGTGAGGATGAAGTGGAATCCACTTCAACGAAAATGTTAGTAAAGGCCTATTCTCTACATTCTCAAGAAACCAGGGTGTGTTCATGGCTGAAACAAACAAAACCATGGGAACCATAAACGGTAAAAGACTAGATGTGTAAAATGTGATTTCTAGGTATACATTAAAGTTAAATGATTCAAGAAATCAAATCTACCTATTAACCAACTTCATTCGGTGCATGCTCACTACGAAATGTTCAAAGGTAAATTCACGTATGCTGATGCAATCAGTCTTTGCTTGTTGATTACATACTTGTTTGTAAATTTTTTATATGATAGACATTTTTCATTCATGTGAGGTATTGTTGGGTTATTAAAAGGTGTGAATTGAAAATGAAAAGGTAGAGTTTTTTTTTGGAAAGATACTGAGTGAAAGGCAATTTGAATAGGCACCTTTTTGGATTGAACGGTTATGACCTTTCTAATGGTTGTGACTTTTTTGAAGAGTTGTACCTTTATAAAGGGGTATACCTTTCTGAACCATTTCTTCTCTTCATGAAGCAACACCTTGATGGCTATAATACCTGAATTTTTCCTCAGGTAAAGACAATTATTTTTTAGTAGAAAAATAATCTTTTTTTTTCTTCTAAAAATTCTAGGGTGATCATCAAATCGTTGAGTGTGTTCGTAGTTTCTAAAAATTTGAGGTACTGCTATTTTTAGAAAGAGAATCATTTTATCCTTGGAGGAAAGATTCCATAACCTCAAGTACTTAAGGGGAATAAATTCCTTAAGGACACACCGTGCATTTGGTGGACTTGATACTATAATGTTCTACTTCATCTTCTTTCTTAAAGTTGATAAACACATTATTTTGATAGTTCATTTGATTATTCATTTGGCCTTGTGTTTGAAGTTGTTGTAACTTTGTTGTAGTTCTTGAAAGTTGTTCTTGAACTTAGTATTGAAGTTTATATAGAAAACATACAATTTTGTACTCGTCAGAAAAATAGATTGTGATATCCATTTATGTTGATGATTTGATGATCATAGGTGAAAATACTCTTGCAGTTCAAAAAGTTAAAAATTCTATGTTAAAAGTTTTTGAAATATCTGATCTAGGAGAGATGAATTTTTTCCTAGGAATGGAGATTTCTCTGAAGGAATTTTCTTATCCCAAAAGAGGTATGCCTTGATTCTCTTAAAAAGGTTTAAGATTGATAAGTGCAAACCTGTTGCAACTCCACTTATTGTGAATGAAAAGTTAATTAAGGATGATGGAGAAGAGAAGGAAGATTCAAAACTTTATAGGAGCCTTATTAGAAACTTGTTGTATCTAACTGCCACCATGCTAGACATGATGTTTGCTGCTATTTTATTGTCTCGATATATGTAATGTCCCATCACTAAGAAATTTAGAGCTGCTAAAAGGGTGTTTAGGTATATTAGAGTGACAACAGATTATGGCATTTGGTACATAAGTGTAGAGAATGAAGCTCTTATTGGTTATTCAGATAGTAATTGAGGTGGATGTTTGGACGATTACAAAAGCATATTTGGTTACTTCTTTTCATTTGGTTCAGATATTTTTTCTTGGAAAACAAAGAAGAGGGATATTGTGGATCAATCTTTAACTGAAGCTGAGTATGTGGCTGCTGCATCTACTATAAATCAAGGAATTTGGTTGAGAAAAATCTTGTCTGAATTGTATCTTTTGCCAAAAGAACCATCAGTGATTTATTATAATGCCCCAAAAATGGGCCACGAGACGTCACACGATGCTCAAAACTACGAGTAGTCCCAAGCTAACCCCGTAAGCCTTCTACTAAGTCTGAATCTCATATTAACGAAATTAAGAGATTAACAATACGGAAATACTGAAATACTGAATCTGTCAGAGCTAAACTGCAATTTACTGAGCGTAATGTATAAGAACATTTAAAAGTAGAAAGTCTGGAAATAAATACTAAAATTTTGAGTTATGAATAGTAGTACAACAAGACTCTACTACTAAAACTAGAGATCCGTTAGGACAGACCCCCCACTGACTCGAACTAAACTGAAAACAACTAATCAAATTCAATGAAAGTTAAAAATCTAAGGAAATGAGTCCTCGAACCATGAGGATTCACCAACTGTCAGGATGTAGATACAGATGTCAGAAATTATGCTGCTGAGACTGAGAACCTAAACTTACATTATTAAACAATGTAGCACATAGCCGTATATATGGATCAGTACTTTGATGATGTACTGAGCATGTGGGAGTGAATGCATAAGTAAAATTAATATCTCAATGTTATCAAATTTATAAAATATGCATGTTAAATGTAATGACTTACATTGGCTTGAATAGTTGAAAATAAAAAATCATCAATCATAAATACAAAACATACTGTGTAAATCTGGTGAGCCATCGCATTTAAAGTCTAAAAGCTGAACTATTATATGTTATTCTTTTCTATTAGGTTGTAGGGAAATTCTACCAAAAACTGTTTTATTATTCTTTACTAGTAGGGAATTCTTTTAAAAACTGGTTTGCAAAGTTTTTAAACTGTAGGGTGGTTATTCTAACCGACATACACTATGTGAGCTATCATAGTGTCCAACGTCTAGTTCCCCTAAGGGAAAATCCTCACGTTTGGGAGAGGTGTCATACTCTTGCCAAGGAGTATAACATGAGCTAAGTGATCACATCTTTAATTGTCATCCATATAGAAATGGACTTAATCTGAAACTGTACCTACGCTGGCTCGTACTTCTAGGAAAGTAGGATGCGCTAAATACACACTTCCCGCTCGGTACTAAATACTACCCCTTTTAATCTGTATGCTCATTCTATAGGATATGCACTTTAAATAACATACTGATTCATACTGAAAGATAATTGTGCATCTATTTGTTTAAAACTGAAATTAAGTTGTAAAGTGGATTCCATGTCTTAGCTAAAGATCAAAAGATCAAATCTTGATTCAAAAGCTGATTATAAACAAGTCATAGGATGCTTAAAAGAATAATCTTCTTGGAATATGAATATTCAAGATAGGGATTAATAAACCATGCATCAAATTCATGTCAAAACCTCATAAAGTTCTTGCTTGATAATGAAAGCATTGATAATTCAATTCCAAATCTGGAAAATAATGTCATACGCATAATAATACAAAAATAGACATGTAATTAAACATCTAAATCACATAAAACATCATAATGTTCAAATAACAATATTTGGGTATGAACCCTTATTTGAAATTCAAGTATATTCATGTAAAAACATAATAAAAAGCAAGTTTTGGGCACATGGGTGAAAGGATTACCCTTGTTCTTAAACCCCACATACCTTAATTGATGAACTAGATGAAGAAGGTTGATTTTTAGTTCCTATTTGTGCTCTTGAGGATTGATTCTTGGAATTATTGAATAGGAAACCTTGAAATTTGATCTATATTGGAAAAAGAATGGAGGAATTTGGAGATTTTTTAAGTTGGATAATGAAGTCTAGGGTTTTCTTAGAGAGGAAATTGGTGAAAACTGAATATATTTTTCTGATAAATATGATTAATTTTCTATTTTCACAATTTGGGGGTGTAGGAAAAAGGCTATGTTGCCCTTGGAATTTAAAATTCGTAACTGGAACACCGATTAAGGCCTCACCGAGACGTGGTGAGTGGGTCATCGTGATACCCACCGTGACGTGGTGGAATCGCAGTGGCTCACTGAAAATTTACAATTATTGATCTGGGATTCATCGCGATGCGATGGCATGCTCATCGTGATACTCACCACGACGCGGTGAAATCGCGATGAGCTACTGGAAACTGACAAATGCTGATTTGGCCTCCACCGCGACGTGGTGGCCTCCTCACCGCGATACTCACCGCGATGCGGCCTAATCGCGGTGAGCTACTATTTTGCCAATTCAAATATGATCCAATCCTCATCTGAAAATTACAAAAATTACCTGAGACAGGCTATCTACACCCCTAAATATAATTTAACTCAAAAATCATTATCTCGGAGCCCGAAAGGTCAACTTGAAAATCTTTGAAGTTTTAAAGAAGTAAAAAATGACTAAGTCCCTCAACTCTTAGCTTTATTTTCAGGTTCTAAGTACTATAAGCACGTACTAAGTGCTGGACTGAGCTAAAAATATTTGGGGTATTACAACATCTCCCCCTTGGGAACATTCGAGGACGAATGAGACTAATTAAGCTGAGGATACTGAGGAACTGAGACTATAACTGGCATGAACAACTGAAAACATGACTAAACTAATTTGCAATTGCAACAATTATCAAGAGGGTAGCTATATAGAGCTGGAACTTAGAATGAAAAAGAGATGATCTGAGAAGACTCGTTACCTTATGTTGAATCTGAATTTGAGGCAAAAAGATGAGTGTACTTGGTTCGCATATCTACTTCTGTTTCCCAATGGCGCCCTCAACGGATTGATTCCTCCAAAGAACTTTGACCAAGGGAACTTCTTTGTTCATTAGTCTACGAATCTGCCGATCAAGGATCTCAATTGGAATCTCTTCATAAGAGAGACTATCATGAATATCCGTGCTTTCTAAGGGTACTACAACAGCTGGATCACCAATACACTTCTTTAAAAAGGACACATGAAACATAGGGTGAATGGATGACAAATCTGCAGGGAACTCAAGCTCATATGCCACCTTCATAACATGGCTCAAAATCCTGAAGGGACCAAAATAGAGGGGACTAAGCTTCCCCTTTTTGCCAAATCTCTTCACCCCCTACATGAGTGACACTTTCAAATAAAAAAAGTCACCAAATTCGAACTCAAGATCCTTCTTCTCACATCTATATAAGATTTCTGACGAATCTGGGCTATTTTCAACCTTTCTCGAATCAACAAAACTTTCTCCATAGCTTCTAATACCATATTAGGCCCTATAAAAGTGGCCTCACCGACTTCGAATTAATCGATAGGTGGCCTACATATTCTCCCATAAAGAGTCTCAAATGGGGCCATTTGAATTCTAGATTGGTAACTGTTATTGTAGGTGAACTCGATCAACGAAAAATACTCATCCCAACTACCCTTGAAATCAAGCACACATGCCCTCAACATATCTTCTAAGGTCTGAATGGTCCTTTCTTCCTGACCATCTGTCTGAGGATGAAAAGCTGAACTCAGATGAACTTTGGTACCAAGACCTTTTGAAAGGCTAAACTGAGTACCCTTATCTGAAATGATAGACGAAGAAACTCCATGCAATCTAACCAACTCTCTGATATACAACTTATCATAATCTTCAGTTGATTAGGACTGGCAATGCCCAAGTGCACACGCAAGTGTATGTGGTCTTATCAAGTAGTAAAATGGCCTAATTAAAGTCAAGTATCGATCCCACAGAGACTTGATTTTACAACAATTTAATTCTAGTTCACAGTTTAGATTAATTTAATGCAAGAGTAACCAAAAAGAGAATTTTGAATTATTTTGTAATTTAAAAATAAAGGAAAAAAGCAAAAATTAAAATACTTGAAATGATCAATGGAGTAAAACTCAGGGTTAAAGCACTCCGAACAATCGTACTATGTTATTGAATTTCATTCGTTAACTTACTTATCTTGGTTGTTGATTCGTAGGGTTAATTGCATGATCATGGTTTCCCAACCTGTAATCTTTTATCTAATTTTGACATTACAACTACATCGTTGAGCGGGGATGTAATAATCAAATTAGGTGAATTAACGCTATCATCTTACGTATGAATCAAGTAAGGCATCTAAGTACATCCTTGTCCTAGACGCTAAGTTTAATTCTTTATTTTATAAAAGAATAAAACCCAAACTTTTTTATTCCCAAGTTGTATCTCCCTATTCCCTCTACCGAGATCAAAAGGTCAACAATATATGTATTTTATGGGTGATCAATCCATAAAATAATTAAAGCAAGAATAAACAAATAACCAAATATGATAAGCAAAATTAACGAATTTAATCCAAAATAATAATAATCATGTTCTTGGCTTTAACCCCGAAAAGAGGGTTTCTAGCCGCTAAAATTCATAATCACGATCCAATTAATTGAATACATGATATGAAAAATTAAAATATAAATAAAATAATTAAAACCTAATAAACCGTGTAACAACCTCCATATTTTTTCCTCCAAAAATCGTGCACTGTGTTCAAAATTAATAAGCTGCACGGATCCGTAGTCATATTCCATCAAACATTCCATGAGGGAAATATATTATATTGTTTTTTTGTGCTAACTTTCTTGAGCCGTGTGCCACTCCATTTTTGAATAAACATAGGACAAAGTCCCAAAGCTGTTGTCGGCAGAATATAATTTGATCAACGCGACGCATCGTTGAACGCTTCGTTGGACTGATTAGATCTGGAATTTTTGACGCGTCGCGTCGATTTTGCGTTGACTCACTGGAATTTGCTTCCAAAATTTTAGTTTAGTGTAGAACATCCTATCCTTTGCCCATGCCTTTTGTGGTATATTTTGAACGAATTTTCGATCTTTTTATCATCAATATATCACCATATTTAGTTCACAAAGCCTCCTACAATATTACACACCACAATTAAAGATCAAAACAACACAATATTCTCAATGATAAATCAAAACAAGAGCTTAGATAAGGCAAATTCTCAATGATCTTTCACTTATTATTTCAACTCTTGACTTAATCAAATTAAACTTTGCACATTCCAAACAAGTTAATCCACTCATAATTACACCATTAAAATATTTGAAATAAATTAAACACATTAGAATTCACCGAAACCAACTAGACACACACCTAGCTCAAGCTAGTAAAACTAGTTTTCCGGGTTGAACTATAAATTACTCAATTAAGCACAGACTTGTTTAAAAAATACTTTGAACATTGTAATCACATACTTGGACACTTAAATGCTTATTTATATCAATATGAACACATCAAGCACACGAATTGCTCTCAAAATAAGGAAAAATAAGCTAGAATAATGATACAAAAGTGCATAAAACCACCTCAGATCATCACCCCACACTAAAACTATTGTTCGTCCTCGAACAACTCTTTACTATAAGCATAAAAATCTGAGGTGACACTACACTGCTATTAAAATAAAGACACCAAAGCTAGTACTACAAAGACTACACAGAATGCAAGTTTCTCCACAAAGCATGCTATTTACACAATTGAAAGCTCATGAACACTACTCCAAAACATCCTAGCCTAAAGAATTGAGTCACCTAAGTGGAAAAATCATGCTTATCATTCAATCAAGGACATCATACAAATCACCCACATTTATCAAACATGTGCCCTTATAACAAGAGAGATACCCATAATCACTCACAATAATGCAACTTATAGAATAATGGGTACACGAATCAAATTACACTCACTCTCACAAAGAATTCACAAGTTACACACAATGAACCATATGATTGCCCTTAGTGTAATGCTCCACTAATAGTTGAATGTAAAACTTAGGATCAATTAGGACTTTTTCGGGTTGTAATATAGGGTAAGGGATGGGTAGGAACTATTTGGGAATAGTGAAAAACCTCTTTAAGCGCTTTAATACACAACATTATTCATTTAAAATTACTCTCCAACAACCAAATTACATTTATTCATTTATCCATACCTTTTTGTTTTTGCCCCATCTCTTTTAAGAATTTTCACAAACACATGGTGGACACATAGTTTACTACCATAAAAATCATTTTTTTTCTTTTTCACAATCATGAAAATATTTCTAACATCAATTTTATCACATCCATCCATCACACATCAATTATACACACCAATAACTATTACCTTGGGGCATCAATTTCACCTTTTTCTTCTTCAATTTCTCAAACTCCTTACTCAATCAATTTTTTTCATTAAAGCACTTAGGAGCTTTTTGGATCAAAATCAGGTCTATCGAAGAAGGGATTAGGCTACTTATAAGGTTGCCAAAAAAAGAGCTAAAAGCTCAACGGGGGTTAGCTAGGATAATGCATGATGGTAGGATAAATAGAAAGTATAAAACAAGGCTATCAAAGAAATGCCTGAATCATCTCCTAAACTCCCATTCTTTATTTCACTGTACACACACAACGAGCAAGTTCTAGACATCACATGCAATAAGAAATATACAAAATTCTCACACTCACATGGCACATACTCAACTCAATAGGATCATCATAGACTCCCAATCAAATAATAGCATAAATTTAAAATTAATCCAACATGAAAAAAGTCATAAACTTGAGCCTAGGAGTTTCAAAAATAGCAATTCACACAATAAACATGCTTTTACAAACAAATCTACTTTCATAATTTAATCAAAAATAGAACCAACAAGAATATCTCACTTATTCCTTACCTAGAAATTTTTAAATTGAGCCAAAATCTGGAAAGTTCCCCACCCCACACTTAAAAATCTACTTTGCCCCTAAAGTGAATTTAAAAGTAAGAGATAGAAATACTCCCTGGGGCCTCTAGGCCTAGCTAGTAGCATCTTCACACATAAAGGAAATCCATGGGACCCAGACTTAGTTTTTTCCATGCTTCAAGCTCAAGTTTATGGTATTCAAACTTCCCATTAACCTGTGACTCAACTAAAAACAAAAACTACGTGAAATAAAAACTAAAAAAACTGAAAAGAAAATATACCTAATTAACTTGGGTGTCCTCCCAAGAAGCTTCTGATTTAGTGTCACGGCACAACCAATATCAACTCAACTATATTCCTTCACCCTTTTACTCCTTTTTGGGAGACATTTTTTCATTTATTTTAGACCTCTTGAGTTTGCACTCTCAAAGTCACCATCTCTCTTCACATCAACCTTTATCATGTTGAGACACGGTGATTTCATCTTAGGCTGCTCAATCAGGTAATCTGAAGAGGTCTTTGGTGGACTAACCGCCCCACACTTGTCCTCTTTAATAACATTGATCATACACAAATCTTTAACTTGGAGCATAATTGTGGGTGTTTTGTATACATCAAACACCACATCTTCATCATCTACCCTCCTTTTGAGTATGCCTTCTCTAACATCAATTAAAGTTTCTTCGATTGCTAAAAATGGATGCCCCAAAATAATTGGCACCTGTTTATCTGTGCCAAAATTAAGAATAATAAAGTCAGGAGGAACAACAAATTTACAACCTTAATGAGGACATCTTCAATTATTCCTTCCGGATATGCCACGGAACTGTCTGTTAGCTGCAATTCCATGGTGGTCGATTTAGGCTTTCCCAAGCCCAATTTTTTAAACAGTGATAGAGGCATCAAATTTATACTTGCCTCTAAATCACTCAGTGCATGAACCTCTTTACTCCTAATTTGAATACGGATTGCAAACTTTCCTTGATTTTTCAATTTCTTGGGGATTTTCTGTGTCATCATCGCACTACACTTTTCTGTGAGCGTTATAGCTCCAACATCCTACAGTTTTAACTTTTTTTCCACCACATCCCTCAAGTACTTTGCATAGTTAGTCATACTCTGCAAAACATCTAGCAAAGGTAAGTTAATATGAAGCTCTTTGAATGTATCAATGAACTTTTTGAACAGGGAATCCTCCTTCGCTTTTATTTGCCTCTGAGGGAAGGGTAGTAGCAGTGTCTTCTTCACTTCTGGTTTAGAAACTTTTGGTCTCTAGTACTTAGACTTTCTTGAATTTTTAGCAACTTCCTTGGGAACCTGTTGGGTCACCACCTTAGAATCCCCCTCCTTTGTTTCCTTGGAAGGTTCTCCTTGAAGATCTTTACCACTTCTTAAGGTGATTTCCATTACCTGTTTTTAATTTTTTGTGTCAGCTGGCAAACCACCTTGTGTCCTAGTATTCAATGCTTTTTTATTCTGTCCTACTTGCAACTCTAAACTTCTAGTAGTCGCTTGCAAATTTTTTAGGTCTGCAGCAAACTGGGTCTGATTAGCTAGGATCTGCTTCAATATCTCCTTCGCGTTGTTAGTTGACTGACTTGGCTGGGCCTGTGGATGTGGGGCGTTCCATGGCTGATTTGTTGACTGAGTCTGCCACTTTATGTTTTAAGCACTACCGTAATTTGGCCTTTGAGAATTCCCTACATACATGACTGATTTCGGATTTGAAGCCCACATGGCCACTGCATGTCCACTATTTTTGCATAACTCACACCAACCTTCAGCTTGTTGGATAGCATTGACTATGGTTGTAGGTTGTCCTGTTCCCAACTTCATGTTGTTGAATGCTATGTTGATCAAATTTTGCTGTGTAAAAACCTGTGCTAATAAGGTTGTGAATTGGTCCACCCTCAATACACCCACAATTCTTTTTGTGGCACTTCTAGAATCTGAATGTCAATTTGGATTTCCTTGTGCTATGCGGTTCAGGAATATGTACAACTCATCATAAGTTAGCTCCAATACTTTACCACCTGCGTCTGAATCTAGCAAAATCTTCGTATTGTGATCAAGAGCTTCTACAAAAGTTTGAGCAAATACCTCATTCGACTATTGGTTATTTGGAAACTCTCAAAGAAGAGACTTGAAGCATTCTTAAGTATGATAGAGGTTTTCATCAGGCTTCTTTTTGAATCTCACTGCGAAGTCTCGTGGTCTTTCCTAATGGAAAAAATTTGATGAGGAACTTTCTGGCTAAGTCATTCCATGAAGTGATTGAATTTGCCGGCGCCACATCCAACCACCTTTTAGCTTCCCCCAAAAGTGAATAGGGAAATAGTGTCATACGTACATAATCTGGAGTCACCCCAGTTAGAGTGAATGTATCAGTAAGCTCAATGAAGGTTTGCAAGTGGACTTGTTGATCCTCATGTGAAAGATCTACAAACTGTCCACTGCTAATAAGAAGCTGAACCATATTGTGTTTCAACTTAAAATTCCCCTTAGTTACCGATCTTTGAATTGGGGAAGTCAAGTTCGTTGGAAGTGGGACTTCCACTTCCCTAACCTTCCTACCAGTTGCTTGTTGTTCAACCATAGGAACAGTGTTATCTTGGTCTTCTTGGAACTAAGGAATTCTAAGGAGAAGGATTGTTTCTCTCCTGCATTGATGGTAAAGTTGCTCAGGTTCAAAGCTTGGTTCAACCAAGTCATGATCCCTTGCCAGCTTTCTACTTTGAAAACCTGTTTCCTGCAACACAAAACCAAGACCAAGTGTAAAAAACACCAAATGAATCTAAAAGTAAAACTAAAATAAACAATTGCAAAATAACAAGTCCCTGGAAACAGCACCAAAAATATGGCAGTGCTCAAGCACAAACGCAAGTGTACGTGGTCTTATCAAGTAGTAAAATGGCCTAATTAAAGCCAAGTATCGTTCCCACATAGACTTGATTTAACAACAATTTAATTCTAGTACACAATTTAGATTAATTTAGTGCAAGAGTAACCAAAAAGAGAATTTTGAATTATTTAAAGGAAACAATGCAAAAATTAAAATACTTGGAACAATCAATGGAGTAAAACTCAGGGTTAAAGCACTCCAAACAATCATACTATGTTATTGAATTTCATTCGTTAATTGCTTATCTTGGTTGTTGATTCATAGGGTTAATTGCATGATCATGATTTTCCATCCTCTAATCTTTTACCTAATTTTGACATAATAACTACATCGTTGAGCGGGGATGTAATAATCAAATTAGGTGAATTAAAGCTATCATCCTATGTATAAATCAAGTAAGGCATCTAAGTACATCTCTACCCTAGACGCTAAGTTTAATTCTTTATTTTATAAAAGAAAAAAACTCAATGTTTATTTATTCCCATGTTCTATCTCCCTATTCCCTCTCCCGAGATCAAAAGGTCGACAATATATGTATTTTAGGGGTGATCAATCCATAAAATAATTAAAGCAAGAATAAACAAACAACCAAATATGATAAGCAAAATTAACGAATTTAATTCAAAACAATAATAATCATATTCTTTGCTTTAACCCCCGAAAAGAGGGTTTTTAGCCGATAACATTCATAATCACGATTCAATTAACTAAATACATGATATGAAAAATTAAAAGATAAATAAAATAATTAAAACCTAATAAACCATGTAGCAGCCTCCATATTTTTTCCTCCAAAAATCGTGCACTATGTCACCAACGTGTCCAAAGCTGCACGGATCCCTAGTCATATTCCATCAAAATTCCCATAAGGAAAATATATAATTTTTCTTGAACCGTGTGCCATTCCATTTTTGAATAAACATAGAACAAAGTCCCAAAGATGTTGTCGGTAGAATATAATTTGAACGACGCCAGGCGTCGCTGGACTAATTAGATTTGGAATTTTCGACGCGATGCGTCGACTTCTCGTAGACTCATTAGAATTTGCTTTCAAAATTTTGGTTAAGTGTAGAACATCCTATCCTTTGCTCATGTCTTTTGTAGTGTATTTTCAATGATTTTTTGGCCTTTTTCTCATCAATATATCATAGTATTTAGCTCACAAAGCCTCTTATAATATCACACACCACAAATTAAAGATCAAAACAACACAATATTCTCAACGACAACTCAAAACAAGAGCTAAGATAAGGCAAATTCTCAATGATATTTCACTTATTATTCCGACTCTTGACTTAATCAAATTAAACTTTGCACATTACAAATAAGTTATTTCACTCATAATTACACCATTAAAATATTTGGAACAAATTAAACACATTAGAATCCACAAAAAACAACTAGACACACACCTAGCTCAAGCTAATAAAGCTAGTTTTTCGGGTTGAACTCTAAATTACTCAATTAAGCACAAACTTGTTTAAAAAATACTTTGAACATTGTAATCACATACTTGGACACTTAAATACTTATTTATATCAATATAAACATGTCAAGAACATGAATTTCTCTCAAAAAAAGGTGAAATAAACTAGAATACTGATACAAAAGTGTATATAACCACCTCATATCAAGGACATATGAACTGGCAGGAAATGGGTTGATTTGGTCCACCTGTTTACAATAACCCAAATTGAATCATGCTGATGACGCAAAAGGGGTAGCCCTGCTACAAAATTTATATTTACCTCTTCCCACTTCCAAGTGGGAATACTAAACTCTAGCAAAGTGCCACCAGGCCTTTGGTGCTCCACCTTAACCTATTGAATAACAAAATGCTTGCCTACAAATTTCGCAATAGCTCTCTTCATACCACTCCTCCAATAGACTTCTCACACATATCGGTATATCTTAGTAGCACCAGGGTGAATGGAATAATGCATACCATGCGCTTCAGCCATAATCCGTTGTCTCAAACCATTAATGCACGACATACATAATCGACTATAGTATCTCAATATATCATCTCCCTCTTGGGAGAAAATTCTACCCTCTGATCTCTGACCGACTCCTTCAACTTAACCAGAATTGGATCCTGGTCTTGTTTCTCTTTTACCTTAGAAACTAAAGAAGATTCTTGTCATGACCAGAGCCAGGGCCCTAGCCGTGATGAGCATCCCAAATCATGGGGCTCGGGCGCCCTTTTATCTCTGGTAATCATGCATAATACTCAAAAATAAAGAAAGGAATACGAAAATAAAATAAATGGGATCATGGTCATACTCTGAATTCAATTTAACAATACTGAAAAGAAATCCATCAATATCTAAAACACGTCTATTATAGTCTGCAAAATCTCTAATACATACGAAAATTACAAACTGTCTGCAACTGGGACAAGGCCCATAATGAACCTAAACCAAATTAAATAGCAAAAGTCTGAAGGAAATAAGCCTTTAGGAATAAAGAAGGCTCACTAAATGCACACTTCTGACTGTCAACTCTATGGTTTAGCAGGACCTCTAGACTGAGCCTCAGACCCTGAAAGGCAGGGGGTCAATACAATTGTACTAGTACGTAGAGAAATTCCAAAATAATAATTTTTAATTCAACATAGGTGAGAGAAGTTTTGAAATAATTCATAGATATACATATGCAAAGAAAAAACACATGGTCATATATTAAAGACTCCAAATAATTTTCTAAACTCTATGACACACTCTTTGTTTTACTTCTTTGTTAGGTGGTGTACCCTACAACTCTGAAATTCCACGGGCAATATGGAATCTGCCTTTAATCCGGCAACCAAGCCCCCAACCCGAGTTTGCTGTAAGGGTTGGAGTCTTTGTCTCTGTTACGCCACAGGGCACTAGGCCAGCTTATAATCCCTCTAGGGTATGTAATGAACCCGTATTGACAAAACACAGTTTTAGGCTAAGAGTTACTTGAACTCAAGACTTCTTTAGGCAAACCCTCTTTAAGCCCTTTTTTAGCTCTTTAAAATATGTTTTCTCTAAGAAATCAAGTCTAAAACTATTACTCCGTTATGGCATACATTTATATTCGTCATACCATTGACTTGCAAGTTGAATCTCTAAGACATAAGATATCATATTATAATCTCTTCTTTCAAAACATAAATTTTAGACCACCATACTTTAAACCAGTCAAGAAGACTCATACTTCAAAACATTTACCAAACTATGCAAAGATCGTTCTTTTCAATATTTCAACAAACATGTGGTGTTTGTGAAGTTTGTGCCAATTCATGTAGCTCTTTCGCTTTATATCTTCAATATTTTTATCATGTAAAACCCCCTTTCTTAAATCCAAAATCATAATCAAGTCATAAACCAAATTCAATACATTCTTATCATACTTCTCAAAATGAAATCGTGTAGTTCATAACACATATATAAACAAACATATTAACAACAAGAGAGGGATTTTTAATAAACTCGTGCTCTCAATTCAACCTTCAATCTCAATTTTATGCATACATATATATATATATATATATATATATGAGTATAAATCGGTTTAAGGGGAAAGTCCTCAAGGACAAAATAACAATATCATTAGGAAATTCATGATGTATAACTGAAAACATAAATTCCAAAACACCTTTATAAATTTCATGATTTTCAATGTTCAAAAATTGATGAAACTATTCCCTTATGCCCATGTAGTTTTAGGAAACTCCCCACGTACCTTAGATTTCTTAGGAGGAAAAGTGGAACCCAGATCTTGCTTAAGTTCATGAAATTCTTAGCTTTCAAGATGACTCTTCATCTATTGGGGAAGGACTAGGGTTTTCGATTTGGGATGATAAGTGTAGTTTATGATGATATTTTTCCCTAAACACTCTTTAATTTTGTGTTATGGAAGAGTTATGATGAAGGGAAAAGACTAAATTGCCCTTCCCAAGGCCATTTATTTAAAAGAATTCATGAACTGGGCACCGACGCGTCGATATCGCATAAGTTCACTGTTTCATCGATGCGACCATCGATGCGGCGCGTCGACTTCACGTCGATTAATTGTCTCCAATATCCAAACACACCTCTAACATTGTTCGAAAAATCCAAACCTTCCCCGATACATCCCTTTTACTCCTCCAAACATGAAATAACTTAAAAACTAACTCTCTGAGGTCGGGAAGGTCGAAAATAAAATCATCAAAGGCTAGGGGTTCAAAATGTGACTAAGTTTTTTTCACACTTAGAAAAATTTTCAGAAGATTAATCCTTCCAAGTATAATACGATGTGATATTTAGTCAAGAAAACCACGGGGTGTTACATTATCCCCCCTTGTGATCATTCATCCCCGAATGACGACTTAGAACACAGACAAGCACGATTTCAAGTAGACCAAGGAAAATAAAGAAGGATGGATATGGAGAGTAAATAAATAGTACCTTCTATGATGTCATCCACTAACTCAAAGAGGTTTGGGTATCTAGAATACACATCATCCTTTGATTCCCAAGTAGCTTCTTCAGTTTTTTTATTTTTCCACAACACCTTAACCGAAGTTATTTCCCTGTTTCTCAACTTCCAGACTTGACGATCCAGAATAGCAATAGGCTCTTCTTCATATGTCAAAGAGTCCGTCACTTTGATCTCCTCAACAGGCAACACTAGAAAATGATCTCCAATACACTTCTTCAACATTGACATATGAAATATGAGATGGATAGAAGCCAGACTTTCAGGAAACTCTAACTCATAAGTGACCCTACCTATCTTTATCATAATCTGATTGGGCCCTATAAATCGAGGACTCAGCTTGCCTTTCTTCCCGAATCGCATGAATCCCTTCATAAGAGAGACCTTTAGAAATACCCAATCTCCAACCTCAAATTCCAACTCCCTTCTTCAAACATCGTGGTAGGATTTCTAACGACTCTGAGATATCTGGAGTCGTTATCTAATGATTTTCACCTTCTCTATTGCTTGATGAATAAGATTAGTCCTAAACAATCACATTTTCCCACTTCATACCACCCAATTGGTGACCTATACCTTCTCCCATAAAGTGCCTCAAAAGGAGCCATCTTAATGATGGCATGGTAGCTATTATTGTAGGAAAATTCTATCAATGGCAAATTATCTACCCAACTACCTTTGAAGTCCATTACACAAGCTCTCAACATATCCTCAAGGGTTTGGATGGTGTTCTCTACTTTCCCATCGATCTGAGGGTGGAAGGCAGTGCTCAGGTTCACTTGGGTACCTAAACCCCTCTGAAAAGTTCTCCAAAACTGCCAAGAGAATTGCGTACCTCAATCGGATATAATGGATACAGGTTCCCCATGTAAATGAACTATCTCCTCAATGTACAACTTGGCATAATCATCTCCCGAATATTTAGTCCTCACAGGCAACAAGTGGGCTGACTTGGTTAACCGATCTACAGTTACCCAGACGAAATCTACTGGTTTCGATAACTCAAAAATCCTGTGACAAAGTCCATATTGATCATCTCCCACTTCCACATAGGCAAAGATATCTCTTGGGAAGTACCACCTAGTCTCAAATGTTCCACTTTAACTTGTTGGCAATTCAAATACTTTGAAACAAAATCAGCCACATCACGCTTCATATTATTCCACCAATATATAGTTTTAAGATCATGGAACATTTTTTGTAGAGCCTGGGTGAACAACATACCTCGAAGTGTCAGCCTCATCAAGGATTCTTTTTTGCAATCCATCCACGTCTGGCACACATAACCTACCCTGATATCTTAAAATTCCATCACTACCAATTTCAAAAGACATCACCTTTTGTTGACCCACATATTTCTTAATCTACATCAAGATGGGATCCTCAACCTTCTTCTCCTTAACTTCTGCATAAAGGGAATATTTGGCTATTTCCTGCACAATAGCCCCTCCTTCTTTGGAACTAGAAGTCGCATCCCTAGATTTGCAAGCCGGTGAATATCTTTCACCATCTCCCTTTTTCCTTCATCAACATGAGTAAGACTGCCCATAGATAATCTGCTGAGGGTATCGGCCACCACATTCGCCTTACCCGGATGATAGTGCAGGCTCATGTCATAATCCTTCAACAGTTCCAACCAACGCCTCTGTCTGAGATTTAATTCGTTCTGCGAGAAAACATACTATAAACTTTTGTGGTTAATAAAAATGTCAGCATGTACCCCCATAAAGTTAATTTTGCCATATTTTAAGTGCGAACACCGCAACCGCTAATTCCAAGTCATGGGTAGGGTAATTTAGCTCGTGCACCTTCAACTGCCTAGATGCATAAGCTACCACCTTACCACGTTGCATAAGTACACACCCAAGTCCCACTCGGGATGCATCACAGTACACAACAAAACCATCTGTACCTTCCAGAAGAGTCAAAACAGGTGTAGTAGTCAACTTGTCTTTTAACTTCTCAAAACTATTTTCACAATAGTCAGACCATACAAATTTTAGCTTTTTCTGAGTAAAGCTGGTAAATGGAGTAGCTATCGAAAAAAAACTCTCTATGAACCTTCTGTAATACCCCACCAAACCCAAGAATCTCTGAATGTCATGGGTATGGGCCATTTTTTCACTGCCTCAATCTTTTGGCGATAAAATCTAATTCCCTCACTAGATACAATATGTCTCAAGAAAGCAATAGCATTAAGACAGAATTCACATTGGAAAATTTTGCATACAATCTATGATCTTTGAGGGTCTACAGGATGATTCAGAGGTGATTGGCATGATCCTCCTCATTCTAAGAATAAATCAAAATGTAATCAATAAAGACTATAACAAATAGATCCAGAAACTGACCGAACAGCCTATTCATTAGGTCCATGAAGGTTGTAGGGGCGTTAGTCAATCCAAAGGATAGGACTAAGAATTCATAATATCCATATCGGGTTTGAAAATCTGTTTTGGGAATATCAACCTCCAAAACTTCAACTATTATATTCCGAATGAAGGTCTATCTTTGAAAAAATATCTAGCACCCTGAAGCTAGTTAAAAATATCATCAATTCTAGGAAGGAGATATTTGTTCTTAATGGTGACCTTATTCAACTGATGGTAGTCTATGCATATACAGAGAGAACTGTCTTTCTTATGCACAAAGAGTATAGGAGAACCCCAGGGAGAAACACTAGGTCAGATATAGCCCTTATCAAAAAGATCGTTTAACTGCACTTTTAACTCTTTCAATTCTGCAGGAGCCATCCTATATGGAGGAATAGAAATAGGATGGGTGTACGATAATAAATCAATACCAAAATCTATCTCCCTATCAGGTGGTAACCCTGGGAGATCATCGAGAAAAACTTCTGAAAATTCATTAACCACCGGGACAGACTGAAGAAAAGGACTCTCAGTATTTGAATATTTTACTCAAATCAGATGATACAAACAAACTTAGATATAAGTTTGCGGGATCTAAGGTAAGATATGAATTTCCCTCTAGGTTCTAATGAATGACCCTCCCATTATATCACTGGTTCATTTGAAAAAAAGAAAGTAACCTCTTGGGTTCTATAATTTAGCGTGGTATAATACGAATAGAGCCAGTCCATTCCTAAGATAGCATCAAAATCAACCATATCAATCTCTATGAGGTCTGCCACAGTATCACAGCTACAGACATATACAATACAATTTTATATACCCTCCTAGCCATAACAGAATCACCTTCAAGAGTAGAAACAGAGAAAGGTTCTGCAATAACTTTGGGCTCAAACTCGAAACTGACTGCCACATATGGGGTCACATATGACAGGGTAGACCCAGGATCAAGTAACACATACACATCACGAGAGAAGATTTGTAATGTACTCATGACTACATCTGGTGAGGCCTCTACCTCCTAGTGATTTGATAAAGCATACAACCGATTGTGACTGCTCCCGGTAGCTGAAGTGGCGCCTTTTGGGGGTGGTGGTGGCGTGGAGGAATTAGCTTGTGACTTATTTCCCCTAACATTATTTCTCATTGTCGAGAACTCTCTTTGGATATGACCTGGATGGCTGAAGAAATAACATACCATTGTGCCAAACTGACACCTTCCTGGGTGGTGCCTCCCACACATATTACAATGAGGATAAGTCCTAGCAGGTTGTTCCACACTCCCTTGCGATTACGTACCCTATTCTCTCAGCTGGAGGTTTGGGTGCTAGGGCGCTGGCCACAGGCTAAGCATTATTCCAGGACTTTTTCTTTGGTTACCTGTTACCCCAATTACAGTCTTGGTGTTGATTGTGGTTCTGTTCTGGTGGTTTGGCCCTCTTGGACTGTCTATCTTTCTCTCTTACTTCAGCAACTCTCTTTTTCTGTTCCTCCACCTGTTGTATGTGAATAGATAATCTAGAGAAGTCCATATCCCGATTTAATATTTCCCCTTTACATTCTAACACCAAGTCATCCAAAAGGTGGGATGCAAACTTTCTCATACGGGCCCTCATATTTCCTGTCAATTTCGGAGCATAACGGGATAGTTGATTGAATTTCAAGGTGTACTCCTTGAAGCTCATCTTTCCTTGTTTTAGGTTCATGAACTCTTCAGCCTTGGACACTCTCAACTCTTGAGGAATGAATTGGTCCAGGAAGGCTTCCACAAATTTTCCCCACACAGAAGGCTCAGCACTATCTCCCCTCGAATTTTCCCACTCATAGTACCACTGATTTTCTACCTCCTTCAATCGATAAGTAGCTAGCTCAAACCCTTGTACTTTATACACATGCATCACTTGAAAGATTTTCTCTATCTCACCTATAAAGTCCTTTGGATCCTCCTCTACTTTTATACCTGTAAACTTAGGCGGGTTCAGCCTCATAAACTGACCCACCCGAGTAGCCTCAGATGTAACAGATGCATACCTATAAACACCTAATTTTTTACCAAACCTAACGTTTTTATATCATTTTAGTGCTCAATTTATTTATTTTTTATTTTTAGGGCTAAATTAGATATTTTAAGTTTATCTTATTTTACAAGGTTTGTTAAAAGTTTTTGAAAACTACAAAAAATAGAGCCACATTTTAATAAGTTTTTATTTTATTACTTATTTATTAATTTATTTTAATAAAATAATAAAAATTATATTTGTCTAGTTATTTTAACTTTTAATAAGGAATCTAGTGATACTAATATTTTTAATCATATTTCTAAGACTATCTATTTAACTTATTTGTATTTTATTAGTTTTAAATAGATTTTATTATTTTTATTTTATATAAAATATTGATTAAAAAAAAAGAAAAGAAAAAGAGAAACCTAAAACTTCCCAATATCCCCATTCCCCTTAACCTAAACTACCCATTCCCATACCCTAAAACCACCCCCACTTTTGCCTCACAAACTCCCTCAACTGCACACATGCACATACAACACTCTCCTATATATGGACATACACCACACACGGACAAAAGGAACCAAAAAAGAGAACATTGAATGAGAGAAAAACACAGAAAGAGAGAATAATAAAGAAAGGAAAACGCTTAGAAAAGAAAAGAAGGGAGAATAGAAAACAAAAAGATATTAGAGAAAAGAAATAGAAAAACAAGAAGAAAAAGTGAGAAAAACGAAGACAGAAAAGGAGAAGAGAAGAAGAGTTTGGGTTAAGAGTTCGGAGTTTCATTTGACATTTCCGGTGAGGGATTTTCTTGCGACGTTACCCGGTTCGATTTGTTGTACGGGTTCTTGCCTGATACCTTTCTATTTTGTTTACTATAAGTTCATTATGAATCAATATATGACAAAGTTATTTAAATGATCTCCTGTATTATTCATTATAGTTCAGTTTGATATTTCTGGCAGAGCTTCTGCTATGCAAATAAACTCTTTTCTTGAAAATTTTTTATACGAAGAAGCGAAGGAGAAGATCTAAACAAAACACTTTTAACAATTGATTCGTATTCGGTTATATCGTGTGTTAAGTGTTTATTTATATAAATGAGTCATAACCATCCACCCGCTAGACTATTTGATATTTAATATCCTTAGTTCATTTTAATACTATTTCTTAACATAATTAGTATGCTGATGGGTGAAGTGGATGTTTTACAGAAATTGATCGTTTTGCATGGGAATGTTCTGTCTAGTAATATAATCAGAATGCATTGCCTATTCTTTTTTTTTATAAGATTTGCATTCTGTAAACCAAGTATAGAAAATATCATCAAGTAAAAATGAAAGGAAATTCGAAATGAGATAAGCTTGAATAGTTAAAGTAAAAGCAAAATCAAGAGTCTCAAATTGAAAAGCAGTGTATTTGATTATTGATGGATAAGGCTTAAGTGATGGATATATCTTTTGTTATTTTATTTATTTCTATTTAATGGGTTGTCCTGGGAAGTAGTATGAAAGCCTTGATTAATAATTCTTCTTATCTTATATTATGGATTTTAACCAAGAATGATTCCCTTTTTGTAAACATGCTACTATGTAGTGCTATTTGGTAATTTGTCTGCTTTAATATTGTTACCTTTATTTATGCATGTAAAAGAACTAACTTCCAATGTAAATCTTTATTGAAATTGATATTTGCATGTTCGATTTTTTTAGTTTGGCCATTGTTACTTTTATTTGTTATTACCTATACTAGAAGTGAAATAAAGTTTGAGCAATTATATTTAATAAAGATAGAGGATTACTGTGTATGGAGCAATGTTCGGATGTTATTTTTGCGTAAAAGAGAGGAAAGACTCATTTGCAAGGGAGATAACTCGAAAAGAATGATTTAGGTTCTTGATCTTTAAAATTTTTTAAAGTTTTATACATAAGTGAAAATTAACGATGAAGTTGGAAAGCCCTGCTACCGACCATTCGTTATAATAAAATTTAACAGACCATTTCAAAGACGATCTAATCGTGACAGATAAGTTTTGTAAGCATGTTAGAATTTTTCTTAGATTTGGAAAAATGGGGACGACTCATAAATTCCTCAAAGACGCAACAAATGTATCAAAAGTTGTGGTATGACCGGAAAGTACTTCTACTTGCAAGCCACGCATTAATATAATTAAATAATTTAAAATAAATTCCAAGTGTGATGTAAGTAACTTTTAGGCTAACAAATATTATGTATCCAAGAGATTAATTTAAGCCAGACGTCATTAAAGCGACCATGCCAGAACCACGGGACTCGAGGGGTGTCTAACACCTTCCCCTCGGTCAACAGAATTTCTTATCCGGATTTCTAGTTCGCAGAACAAAAATAAAGAGTCATTTCCTTTTGAATAGGGATTCAATAAGGTGACTTGGAACACCCAAACTCAATTCCAAGTGGCGACTCTGTAAATAAAATAATCCCTATTCAATACGTCACTTTAATTGAAAAAACCTGTTTTCTCAAAACCAACTCCCTTAGTGGGGTTGGGGTGGTAAAAACTAGGGGTGTGACAGATGGCGACTCCGCTGGGGATATAATCAGAATTCGAGATTGTATATTGACTTGTTTGGCTTTATTTAATTTTGATATTGCATATCGTTGGCTTAAATGTGTAATTTGCCTACATGTTTAACTTCTTTGATATTATTTGAATTGCAATATAAGTTATCTTCTCTCGCGCACCCATTTGAGTCTTCTGAGATCTTTATACTCGAAGATGCGGTATACACTCCGTAGCTTTGAGATATCAAAGATGCGGCAACGCTCCTGGAAAGGATTCTATAGTCACACATGATTTAGGATGGGAAGGACCAATGGTTAGGCCGGAAAGCACTGCTACCGGTAAAGCTGTCCTTGCCCGGCTCAAGTTGTCTGCTCGTTTTACAGCCAGCCTAGATACCTAACTCCACTAGGTTAAACCTAGAAAAACTGAAACTTAGACATGATTATCCCTATTAGGCTCCACTTTATTTGGATAATGTGCATTTTTGACTTAGTGGAGGCTCGACAAAGTTTCGAATGTCTAAAAATACCCTATTTTAAGACTATTCATTTTCTATGTTACTGGTTGTTTCGAATGTTGTTCGGCTTTGGAATCAATTAACGTAAGAGAGGCTGAAAATTGCCCTCTAAAACCTATCATTTTTCAAAACTCAAATGAGATGCGAGATTTTCTTTCACAATAAAAGACAAAAAAAAATTATAAATTATCGAGTTTGTCGCAATCTAGATGAACTACGCACACCTGATTCTCATCTCCACGAGATACATATGCATCCCTCCACGGGTTCGGTGATCCTAAAAAACGAAGGTTGTATTTTCTTAAAAAAAAAAAGGAGTTTTGATCCTTATAAAAAAAAATCAATCAATTCATTTTCAAAAATTAATAAACAAAATCTAATAAATTCAACAAAAAAGAAGTCTTTTATTTTTCCATGATTCAAATAAAAAAGGGTTGGTTTCTTCATGTCTCTAGTTTCACGAACTACGTACATCTGATTCTCATCTTAATGAGATACGTAGGCAACCTTTCTTAGGTTCGGTGATCCTCATTAAATTTGAAAAAAAATAAAGGAAGTTAGTCTTCTTCTAAAAGAAATACTTATATATAGTAAAAAAAAAAGGTGTTTATTAATATTTCAAAAACAAAAATAGAAAAGAAAAAAAAAGTTTTTCCTAATTCAAAATTTAAGAAAAAAAAAGTTTTTGCTTTATCTTTTAAGCTTCCTGAACTACGTCTGACATGATTCTTTTTTCAACAAGATACGTAGGCAACTCTTCTTTTGAGTTCGGTCTCATCTAAAAAATAAATCTTGACCTAATAAATGGTACCAACATATTTAAAAAATATGAATTAAAAAAAATGTTAAACTATAAGACATGATAGTGTGGACCAACTTGGTTGTGAATTATAGATTCTTATGGTATCTCTAATTGTACTAAAGTTGCACTTGTAAAGTTTTCTTTCTCTAAGTCAAGTTTAAAATAAATCTTACCTCATTGATTCATGTGCATCATGGGGTGAGCTTTAGATTGAAAATTCAAAGGCATCGCTCTGTTGATCTAGAACTTGGCATGAATGTTTATTGATGCAAAATTTTGAGATACACTTGGTTTGGGAAAGGATTGTAGGCCTTCTTTGATCCGATTATGCATTCCAAAACCCACCAAATGACATTAATTCCTAGAACTTTCCACTTTGAGCCTGAAACCTTTTCCTTGGATAACCACATCTGAGCCTATACCTTTCGAGTGCTTATATGCACTATCCCTCTTTTGTCCTACCTCATTGAGCACCCTAAATACGTACAAGTTGCGAATGAATATTCAAGATCAAAGGAGCCAAAGGCAAAGAACGTATAGCCTAGGGAGAACAAAAACAAAAGATGACTTCAAAGAAGACGAAGCAAAAACCCCTATTCAAAAAAAAAAAACTCCAACAAAGATGGAGAATCTTCATAAAAAAATTAATAAAAAAATACTTTTATCAAAAAGAAAAGGGGAAAAGCTCCAGCATAAGATTCAAACAAAGTCGAAGCAAATACATAATAAGGGACAAAGAAGCACAACAAGGAAGATCGAGCGTCAAACCGCAACAAAAAGCACGAAAACAGTGCAGTGCTCATTGAGGAATTCTTCACTTACATCCCAAATGAATATCCTACCCATCCCTAAGCTAACACTACAAGCCAATAACAAGTCCTACTTGATTTCATTCTGAGTGTTCTCACATTAGTGGATACTTACATGATTGTCAAGCTTATGGTATCTCATTGCATGTGTTGAATATCTTTCTGAGTGTGAGTGATTCTTGAATGTCCTCAAATATGAACTCTTTTATTATGAGTGTATTAGGACTTTGGTTGTGGAAAGGGCACTTAAAACATGAGGATAAGAAGAATTTTAAACCCTTGATTGAGGCCAGATAAGCAGACCTTGTCGAAGCTTAAGTATATTCGAGGTACCATTTAAAACTATAGGAATCATTCTATTATTGATCTTAATTTTTTCTCGAAAGTAATTAGAGATAATTCGACCATGATGCTAATTGTTGGTATCAATTGAAGTCAAGAAATAAATTGATTTCATTCTTTTCATTCTCCAGATATTTACAAAGCACATACTTTCAAAAAAAAAATATTATGTTCTTGTGAACTACGTTAGACTTGATTCTTGCTACGCAAGATACATAGGCAATCCTATGATAGGGTTCGGTCTCGTTGGATAAAATTTTTTACATCCCTGAAAGGTATAAAACTGGGCATTTAAAAAAAATCAAAGTTCCTCGCATTCAAAATAGGGGCATATTTTATTTTTATTTTTTAAAAAAAATAAAAATATCTCACTTACCTCAATAGGTAAAACATCTCCTGAGTCCTCTTTAGGGAACAAAACTCCCTAATTCTTATCTCGTCTTCATAGGGCGCCATCCCCTAGTGGGCATCTTATCTCATCTTCATAGGGCGCCATCCCCTAGTGGACATCTTATCTCGTCTTCATAGGGCGACATCCCCTAGTTGACATATTATCTCGTTTTCATAGGGAGCCATCCCTAGTTGATATCTTATTCGTCTTCATAGGGCGCCATCCCTTAGTTAACATCTTAGGAAACACCATTTCCTAATTTTCCTATTTCGTCTTCATAGGGCGCCATCCCCTAGCTGACATCTTATCTCATCTTCATAGGGCGCCATCCCCTAGTTGACATCTTATCTCATCTTCATAGGGAGCCATCCCCTAGTTGACATCTTATATCTTCTTCATAGGGTGTCATCCCCTAGTTGACATCTTTTCTCATTTTCATAGGGCGTCATCCCCTATTCAACACCTTATTTCATCTTCATAGGGCGTCATCTCCTAGTTGATATTTTATTTCATCTTCATAGGGAGCCATCCCCTAGTTGACATCTTATTCATCTTCATAGGGCGCCATCCCCTAGTTGACATCTTATCTCATCTTCATAGGGCGCCATCCCCTAGTTGACATCTTATTTCATCTTCATAGGGCACCATCCCCTAGTTGACATCTTATTCGTCTTCATAGGGAGTTATCTCTTAGTTGACATTTTATTTTGTCTTCATAGGGCGCCATCCCCTAGTGGACATCGTATTTCGTCTTCATAGGGCGTCATCCCCTAGTTGACATCTTATTCGTCTTCATAGGGCGCAATTCTCTAGTTGACATCTTATCTCATCTTCATAGGGCGCCATCCCCTAGTTTACATCTTATTCGTCTTCATAGGGAGCCATCCCTAGTTGACATTTTATTTCATCTTCATATGGCGCCATCCCCTAGTTGACATTTTATTTCGTCTTCATAGGACGCCATCCCCTAGTTGACATCTTATCTCGTCTTCATAGGGTGCCATCCCCTAGTTGACATCTTATTCGTCTTTATAAGGCGCCATTCCCTAGTTGACATCTTTTTTCGTCTTCATAAGGTGCCATCCCCTAGTTGACATCTTATCTCGTCTTCATAGGGCGTCATCCCCTAGTTGACATATTATTTCGTCTTTATAGGGCTCCATTCCCTAATTGACATCTTACTCGTCTTCATAGGGCATCATCCCCTTGTTGACATCTTATTCGTCTTCATAGGGCGTCATCCCCTAGTTGACATCTTTTTTCGTCTTCATAGGGCTTCATCCCCTAGTTGATATCTTATATCGTTTTCATAGGGTGTCATCCCCTAGTTGACATCTTATCTATCTTCATATGGCGCCATCCCCTAGTTGACATCTTATCTCGTCTTCATAGGGCGCCATCCCCTAGTTGACATCTTATCTCGTCTTCATAGGGCGTCATCCCCTAGTTTACATCTTATTCATCTTCGTAGGGAGCCATCCCCTAGTTGATATTTTATTCGTCTTCATAGGGCGCCATCCCCTAGTTGACATTTTATCTCATCTTCATAGGGCGTCATCCCCTAGTCGACATCTTACTCGTCTTCATAGGGCGTCATCCCCTAGTTGACATCTTATTTGTCTTCATAGGGTGCCATCCCTGATGATAGGCGAATTTACACGCCTATAGCACTATATTTTGCCCATATTTTAGCCTAGTTTTGAGAACAAATTATATATTTCATGCACTTTTAGTCCATTTTCCTATAAGTGAGCTAACGAATATGATTAGCAAAGTTTCAGGTATAAATGATGCAGAATTCAGCATTTCATGGATAACTTGACGCCAAATAAAGCTTCACGAAAGGAGAAAAGCCAATCTTGGACGCCAAGGACTAAAGATGGCGCATGGAAATTCTGTCCCGGGCTAAAACAACATTTCTGAAGACTTTGGGGACTAGCAGTAACTTATTAGGATTAGGATAATGATACATTAACCTAGTACAATTGGGTTAAGTATTACATTAGCTTGTTAGGATTAGGATAATGATACATTAACCTAGTACAATTGGGTTAAGTATTTCATTAGCTTAGTAGGATTTGGTTAAGCATTTCATTAGCTTAGTAGGAATAGGATATGGGAATTATAAATAACCTATCTTGCTAGAGATTTTAGAACATCTTCTTACATTCAATTCTATTCTATTCTACTTCTAAGACATTCTAGTTCTAAACAATCATTCTTCCATTAATTCTATTTTCCTTCTTCTATTCATCTATTCTTAAATTCCACAATAAGAGAAACGTTACTTTGCTAAGGGATTCACGCCTAACGCCTACCACACCATTACAAACGTGAAATCTTTATTGTGGTATAACAACAATGTCAATTGTGATTTCCTTCGCACTCATGGGTAACTAAACTTCTCTGTTGGGGTTATGGAAGCCGAATGAGATACTATCTATTGCTGTGAGTTTGTGAGTTCATGACACGTATGTTACTTATATAATTATTCTCTTCATCTTAATCTAAATTCTTTGTGGTTGCAAACGCAAGAATACGCCAGTATAACATTTAACTTGTTCGAAAGAAAGGTTATCTGTCTGGAAAAGAGATAATGTCAAGGTAGTAGGGTCCCATCCCCTATTAAAAAGTTAGTGTCGTAACTGGATTAACCTCTTGGAGAATTCGTACCGTTAGACACGCTTTAAACTCGAAAGAGTTAAAGTGAAATAATCCTCGAATAGGTCGAAAGACGCCTGGATTTACCATCGAATACAATTCTCTATAAGCACATGCATGTCTGAATTCAACACACTCATAGTCAATAGAGACGTATAACTCAGAAGGTGGACATAACCCCAACTCCTCAATTCTCATTGTTTCACAACCTACTAAACATTCTTTCTTTTTACTTTGCTATTTTCAGTTTTTGCTTTAATAATTTGGTTACACATTACAAACCCCCCTTCTTACGAGACTTGCACTAAAAGTCTAGTAATCGTTGCTTACTTGTTGACCAAGCTATTCCCTGTGGGATCGATACCCAACCCAGGTTGGGTTCTATATTTGACAACGATCGCTTACACTCTTACGAGAGCTGTAGTTTGAGCGTTATCAAAAATTGGCGCCGTTGCCGGGGAATACAGTTGTCAACTAAGTTTGTGATAGTTACTAGACCCTTTGGTCAAAGATTCTCGTACTTTTACTTTTAGTTGTTGTTTTTGTTTTATTCAGGTTTGTTCAGTGCATCAATGGATGCACAACATGAAATTGAAAGGATGGCTGCTCAAGCGCATCAGTAGAATATTGATAACCCAGGGCGTGCAACAAATTCTGATGATAAGGACCTGGGCGATGAAGAGCTACTAAACCCACGGCATACTGCTGAGATGGCGGCACCCATGTAGAGGAGAGATCGACAAGCGCGATTTAGGCCCGAACACCGAGATGTGCAAATACTGTTCGACGATGATGATGATGATCTTGATGGAGCCGGAGCCACATGAGCCATTATTCCTCCACCATTGGCACCCGGAGCCAAGTTCAACATCACAAGCACCATGATTCAGTTATTGTAACTCAAGGGATTATTTGGTGGACTAGCAGGCGATGATCCGAATATGCATCTCATCAACTTTATTTCTATATGCAAGTCATTTGACAATCCTGGTGTTGGTCAGAATGCAATTCGATTACGCTTATTTCCATTGTCTCTGTCTGGGGAGGCAACTCTATGGTTGAATGGGCTGACTCCTGATTCTATTACAAATTGGAGGCAATTGAGAGATGCTTTCCTAGAAAGATTCTTTCCGCCATCCAAAAGAGCACAATTGAGAGATGAAATCAGCAACATTCGTCAGCTTCCAACTGAAGCCCTTCATGAAACATGGGAGAGGTTCAAGACAAAGCTAGCGAGGTGCCCAAACCATCATATGACTAATGTTCACCTAATGGAGATATTATATAGAGCCCTGAATTCAATAACTAAACCAGTGGTGGATAATGCGGCTGGAGGATTCTTTATGGATCTCACCTTTGGTCAAGCAAGCAATATGCTAGATCGTATGACGAAACAAAGTAGAGCTTGGCATACCAGGGATTCTGAGGTAGCAAGCCCCACTTTATCTATTGGCATGACTGCAGACCAAAGAAGAAGACAAGAAGAACGTGATCAAGATATGGCGCACATGAAAACACAAGTGGATCTTCTTACAAAGCATTTATTATCAGGGAAGACCGAAAAAGTGAAAGCTATTGCGTCAAAAGGAAGAGACGAATCTGATTTGGAAGAGGAAGCCAACTACTTGAACAATCAGGGGGTTTCCGAGGCAATGCCCAAGGAAACCAAGGTCGGAACTATCATAGTAAATCTGGAAAAATAGACCAAGGTAGTTGGAAGAACAAGAATGACAGTAGTGGTTTGTATGTTCCCCCTGGAAGACGTGACACCACCACATCTAGTTCTGGAAATATGGAAGAGATGATGGCTAAACTGTTGAAAGGAGTGGAAGCAACCAGCGCGGGAGTAACGGAGGTAATAAATGATTTGTCCTCAATGAAGCAATTGGTTGATTCACATTCCACTCTATCAAGCAAATAGAGCAGCAATTGAGCCAACTTTCAGCAGCACTCAATCAAAGAAAGGTTGGCACTCTACCTAGCGACACTGTGCAAAATCCAAGGAACGACGGATCATGCATGGCTATTACCACCAGGAGTGGTAAGGTGCTGGAAAATTCATCCCAAAGCAAGCAAGTGGCCGAACATAAGGAAGATGATGATGCCATAAAAGCTGACCATGACGTCCACGACGTCACCCCTAGTACTTTGAAGCTTGAAAAGACCGAAATACGGAAGCAAGAGGAGAAGAAAGCTGTGGAGAGAACACTTCCCTATCCACCACCACCTTTTCCTCAAAGATTGAAGAAGCAGGCGGATGATACAAGGTTCAGTAAATTCATGGCAATGTTAAAACAGCTGACCATTAATGTTCCGTTGGTGGAGGCACTAGAACAAATGCCCGAATACGCTAAATTCATGAAGGACCTTTTAACAAAGAAGCGGGCCGTAAGCTATGAGCCGGCAAATAATATTCATCATTGCAGTTCAATTGCCACAAGGTCCTTAGTACAGAAGAAGGCAGACCCTGGTGCTTTCACTATTCCTTGCACGGTTGGATCTATGAATTTTGCTAAGGCATTGTGCGATTTGGGAGCTAGCATCAATTTGATGCCACTATCCGTCTACAGAAAGTTGGGGTTGGGCGACCCTACACCAACCAATATGCGGCTCGTGATGGCAGATAGGTCGGTAAAACGACCTGTGGGTATCTTGAATGATGTGTTGGTGAAGGTGTCTACCTTCATTTTTCCTGCAGACTTTGTGATTTTGGATTGCGAGGTGGATTCTGAAGTACCCATAATCTTGGGACGTCCTTTCCTTGCAACGGGAAGTGTTCTTATTGACATGAGAGCTAATGAGCTTTTATTTTTGTTGAATGATGAAGTGGTCCGCTTTGATATATACAAAGCAATGAAGCAGCCCAGCGATATGAATGTGTTCTCTGTAGTTGATGTTCATCATGAGGATAAGAAAGCATTATCTGTAGAGAAACAGCTTACTGTTGAGCCATTGTCTGTTGCGCCACTGAATGTTGAGCATGAGGACGATGAAGATTATGAAGAACTTATGGGTGCTCTAACAGAAATTGAGTCCTATTCCTATACTCCTAAGCAACCGGACCGTGATCTTAAGAATCAACCATCACCAACAGCGAAGACTTCCCTTGAAGAGCCACCAATGCTAGAATCGAAAGAGCTCCCCGATTATCTAAGGTATGTGTTCTTGGAAAGTATAAATATACTTCCGGTGAGTGTGGATGATTTAAGTAAACAGCACATAGAGGCTCTCATCTCTGCTCTGAAGAGATACATGAGAGCTATGGGTTGGACTATTGATGATATAATTGGTATCCCTCCTGGGATAGGCATGCACAAGGGTCATCTCGAAGAAGATTGCATGCCTACAAGTAAGCCTCATTATCGTCTGAATCCATTCAGAAAACGATCCACCATCTATATCGACGAAGTCTAAGTACTCGAGGTAACTATGTCATGCCGCGACAATAAATCAAGCGCTAGATGGGAGGCAACCCATCGTTTATCATTTTTCATTTTTCCTTTCGTTCTAGTACGTGTTTTTCTTTTGATAAATAAAAATCCAAAAATAAGAGTCGTGCCACGACCAAAACTAAGGCGCTGGATGGGAGGCAACCCATCGTTCTAATCGTTTTTATTGTCTTTGAGCAAATGTAGGTGCAAGAGGTGTAAAACGAGGAGATTGGTTTCAAATCTCGATTTGGACGTGTTGCATGTTAAAGGTGGTAAGTTAGGAATGAGGAAGCAAAAGGTTATGGATTGAGCATTGCTCATGAAAATATAGGCATCAAACAAGGCTAGGCCTAGGTAAAACTAGGCCATGAACAAGGCAAAGCCTATACTATGGCCTAAGATCTCGGAATCTATTGTGCCATAGCATAGGCGCCGCCCATGCCCAAGTATGCCATAGCATAGGCGTTGCCTATGCTAAAGCCTTTTGTCTCTGAATCTCATATGCCATGCTAAAGGCGCCACCTATGCCTAGGAATGCCATGGCATAGGTGCCGCCTATGCTCAACAATGTTATGCAAAAGGCGCCGCCTATGCCAAGCATAGGCAAAGCAAAAGGCGCCGCCTATGGTCACTTCTTGTCTCCAAATCCGATTTCAAATGGGTCAAAACCCAACCCAACCTTCTCCTATAAATATGAGACTTAGTCTTGAACCAAAAACACATTGGAAACCTAGCCTAGGCGTCGCCTATAGTCTCCAAATCCTCTCAAAAAATTTCCATTTGCTCTTTTTCTTCACAAGAACATCATCCAAAGGCATCAATCAAGTAAGAACTACTTTATTCTTCATTTACATTCCGTAAGTAATACATTACTACTCCTATTATGAATTGTTAAATCTTGAAGTAGTATTGGTGATTTGAATGTGATTGAATTGTTGTGATACAACCAAGTGAGTGAACGTATACGTAAGAATCATCTTAACTTGTTCCCAACTTATATTTGATTTTGATGCACTGTCATACTTTTGCGAAAATAATATGGTCACAAAAATTGCATAATCTTGTCACTTGAATACTTACATGTTGGAATGACTTGTTCATCGGGATAAGAATTATAGTTGCCTACCGACATAGGAGGTTGTGACTATTTAGATACTATACCTTGATTCAATCCCTATGTAGTAGTCATGATATATCAAACATGAAAGTATTGCCAAGATTACAAGAAGTATGACTGCTCTGATTTTATTGTTGGAATATAGCACCTAAAACGTATGTCGATGAAGTGTGACTAGTCGACCACTTTCACTTCACTAGTCTGTACCAACAAACTAAGTGTGGGGTGGTGCCCCTACTACTCATTTATAGATTGTATCCATCGAGATGATGCTAACATGAACATTATTCTAGTCTCAGGTACAATGGCACCCAAAGCAAGACAAGGCAAAGATAAGGCTACCACTTCATAAAAAGGCAAGAAAAGAGGCCGAAAAGAGCAAGGAGAATCATCCTCGATGCAATTACCACGCCGCATGTTCGGAATAAAATAGGTTCTTGAGGAGGAATCAAAGGAATGGTATAGGAACAACAAAGAAAGAAAATATGTTCATGTAGACCTGATCAACAAGGAAAGCCTAGCGAAGAAGGAGCCGCGCATGTTGGCCAAGATCATGGCATTACATCTGGATTTCATCTTCCGAGACATGGGAGAATGCAATCTCGATTTAACAAGAGAATTCTATGCCAACTGGTCACCGAAAACCACAGGAAGCGAGGTCAAGATTCGGTGCCAAGTTTTACAACTCAATGCGGATTTCTTTAACTCCTTTCTTGGCTTGCCTTCAGTCGATCCAACACCATTCAAAGAGCTGTACAGTAGACCTCCATATAGAGCAATTCGACACACACTTTATGGAAGTAGATCCATGGCAAGGTGGAGCAGACATAAAGACACCGGGCGACACAACACCTTCCCTTATGCTCCTTTGAATAGGGAAGCAAAGATATGGTTGCGTATTGTCAACTCTTGCCTCATACCAGGGACTCAGTACACCAAGATAATAAGAGATAGAGTGTGCTTGGTATACGCATTGATGACGAATGTCCCTATCAACGTCGGGGCAATTATTCGTTCCACAATGCGGAAAGCTAGGCTACACAAGAGGTCCCACTTCAGTTTTGGCAACCTGTTGACTGCAATACTAAGGAAAGAAGACATCGAAGAGGAACCGGCTGATCACAAACTCCCACACAACACAAAGAAGGTTGACCTCACGAAGGTTAAAGATGCTGAAACCACTCATGGAGTCAACCTTACCACTTCAGAAAGGCATGCTCGCGATGAAAGCTTCTCCCGCCATTTATATGGCATGATGAAGTTTACCATGATGAGCGGGGGTCGTGTTCCAACTACTGCAGAGCTCCAACAGTTGGATTATGACTACCCAATGAATGAGCATGCGAGGGCGATGTGTGGAGAAGGTGTATATTTTGAGGAACCTCTTGATGACGACATGCCAACCGATGATGATCGACGAATGCCAGACTCCGACGTGGAAGAGAACTCTGATGACGACGACTCTAATGACGATTCTGATGCAGGGGGTATGACCCCAGACATAGAGGATGAGTCCGACTAATCAGGTTCTTCTTATTTATTTTTCATTGAGGGCAGTGTGTCCCGTCTAAGTGTGGGGTGCTGGTATTTGCATGCTATACTTCTCTATCCACATTTGCATTTATTTATGTTTGTTTGTTTTGTTAGTAGTTAATTGTTTTTTTAGCTTAGCTTCGCATGAAATTATTCTAATAGGCAGCATGAGATTATGACAAGAGTTTGTGCTAAAATCATGACTATTGAGACATTTAGGCTCTAATTGTGACTCACTATGTGATATTATTTGGTTTAATTCCTTCATCTGTTGGGTCAAGAGTCTATACTACTCCCAATAAAGTCGACCATGTGCCTTGTGTGTGTGAGATAATAGTATATTCTGTGTTTGTGGCTGATGCTAGAACTTGCCTGGTATGTATGTAAAGCGAAAATAAAGAGTGCAAGTCTAGGAGATGATTTAGGCATTTCTTTGGCAACCTATGATTATTTACCTTCTTTTTACCTACCCATGGACATCATCCTAGTTAGACCCTTTTGAGCCTTTAGCCTATTTTCTTTGACAAACCTCGTATGTAAGCCTAATCCATTTTTTTTCAAGACCATAATTTGATCCAAATTCCTAAGTGCTTTAAACTGAAAAAGTCATGTGATAAAATAAGAGGAAATTGGGTGAGTATGATGCTTTAGAATGCATTGGTTCTTGAAATTGCTATGAAAAAGAAGTGCTATCATAAGAGGTATGTTATGAAAAGAAAAAGGAAGAAAAAACTGAAAAGTTAGTCATGTTTAAAATCGAAAAACAAAAGAGGAGAAAAAGGGTGGTAGAATAAATGAAAGAAAGGTTGTTAGAAAGAAAAGTGTTAATGACACAATGTGATGTATTAAAGCGCTTAGGAACATAGTCACTATTTCTGGCCAAAATAGTCCTACCCGTCCCTTAGCCTACATTACAACCATAAAAAGACCTATTTGATTCTAAGCTTAGCATTCTGACATTTAGTGGAGCATTATACTAAGGACAAGCCTATGGTCATCAGTTGTTGCATATGAATTCTTTGTGAGAGTGAGAGCAAGGATATTTTGATACCCATGTTTGAAAAATATGTTATACTTGTGAGTGATTATGGGTAATATATTGTGAGACACACATGGTTGATGAGTTTTGGGTAGTTGTGTATGATTCTTTGTGCCTTAACTTTTGAATATGAGTTGACCACCATCACGAGTCTATGTTGGAGGCTAAATGGTCTCTACTAATGATCGGAAAACTACTCTTTGTTAATAATTGTTGTGCTTGTCTTGACGAATATTTTGTGTTGTTGCTGTGAAACCCTAAGTTGATGTTTAGAGGGACATGATATTTTGTTCGATGACGAACAAAGCTTCAAGTGTGGGGTGTTGATGATAGGCGAATTTACACGCCTATAGCACTATATTTTGCACATATTTTAGCCTAGTTTTGAGAACAAATTATATATTTCATGCACTTTTAGTCCATTTTCCTGTAAGTGAGCTAACGAACATGATTAGCAAAGTTTCAGGTATAAATGATGCAGAATTCAGCATTTCATGAATAACTTGACGCCAAAGAAAGCTTCACGAAAGGAGAAAAGCCAATCTTGGACGCCAAGGACTAAAGATAGCGCATGGAAATTCTGTCCCGGGCTAAAACAATATTTCTGAAGACTTTGGGGACTAGCAGTAACTTATTAGGATTAGGATAATGATACATTAACCTAGTACAATTGGGTTAAGTATTACATTAGCTTGTTAGGATTAGGATAATGATACATTAACCTAGTACAATTGGGTTAAGTATTTCATTAGCTTAGTAGGATTTGGTTAAGCATTTCATTAGCTTAGTAGGAATAGGATATGGTTATTATAAATACCCTATCTTTCTAGAGATTTTAGAACATCTTCTTACATTCAATTCTATTCTATTCTACTTCTAAGACATTCTAGTTCTAAACAATCATTCTTCCATTAATTCTATTTTTCTTTTTCTATTCATCTATTCTTAAATTCCACAACAAGAGAAACGTTACTTTGCTAAGGGATTCACGCCTAACGCCTACCACACCATTACAAACGTGAAATCTTTATTGTGGTATAACAACAATGTCAATTGTGATTTCCTTCGCACTCATGGGTAACTAAACTTCTCTGTTGGGGTTATGGAAGCCGAATGAGATACTATCTATTGCTGTGAGTTTGTTAGTTCGTGACACGTATGTTGCTTATATCATTATTCTCTTCATCTTAATCTAAATTCTTTGTGGTTGCAAACGCAAGAATACGCCAGTATAACATTTAACTTGTTCGAAAGAAAGGTTATCTGTCTGGAAAAGAGATAATGTCAAGGTAGTAGAGTCCCATCCCCTATTAAAAAGTTAGTGCCGTAACTGGATTAACCTCTTGGAGAATTCGTACCGTTAGACACGCTTTAAGCTCGAAAGAGTTAAAGTGAAATAATCCTCGAATAGGTCGAAAGACGCCTGGATTTACCATCGAATACAATTCTCTATAAGCACATGCATGTCTGAATTCAACACACTCATAGTCAATAGAGAAGTATAACTCAGAAGGTGGGCATAACCCCAACTCCTCAATTCTCATTGTTTCACAACCTACTAAACATTCTTTCTTTTTACTTTGCTATTTTCAGTTTTTACTTTAATAATTTGGTTACACATTACAAACCCCCCTTCTTACGAGACTTGCACTAAAAGTCTAGTAATCGTTGCTTACTTGTTGACCAAGCTATTCCCTGTGGGATCGATACCCAACCCAGGTTGGGTTCTATATTTGACAACGACCGCTTACACTCTTACGAGAGCTGTAGTTTGAGCGTTATCAATCCCCTAATGTACATCTTATTTCATCTTCATAGGGCGCCATCCTCGACATCTTATTCTTCTTCATAGGGCGTCATTCCCTAGTTGACATTTTATGAAATAAACCTTCCTATTTTCTTCTTTATGTCTTCATAGGGTATGACAATCCCTAGTCGCATTTTTAGAAGCAAAAATTCTAATTCTTTTTCATGCATTCGCAAGGCATAACATCATTTAGTTGCATTATTGAGATCAAGAATCTTATTTTATTGCATACCTTGCTTTGATTTCTATCATTTTTATTTATTTATTTTTAAATTATTGTGTGTTTTTTCTAAAAACTCACAAAAATTTTCTAGTGCAAACTGGGGCAGAAAAATTTTGTTTATTTTGTTTTATTTTCTTTGATGGCTTGCAGGTTTTTCTGCAAAGCACAGGTTTATCCAAGAATAAAATTTCATCTCTGATTAGAATATAGAAGAATGATCAGTTTGAAGATAGTTAGAGTCAGTTTTGCAGTAGCGGCCCAACATCTCAAGAGACATCTTTTTAGCTTCTGATCAGGAGAACAAGCATCCAAAGTATTCTATGAACTGTTCTTTGGTAGAGTGTCAATGACTCAATCCAAGTTTCAAGTTCAAGTCTCAAATCCTAATTTCAAGATTAAATTTTGAGATCAAGGTACCCACCAGAAGAAGGTGAGGCAATAACTAAAGATCCAAGAGGAAGATTTGAAGCAAGAGAATCAAGACAAATAGAATAGATAGGATCTTGTACTTTTATTTCTAGTTTCATTTTTTAAGTAATAAAAGGAGCAACGAACCGGAAACTCGACGGGACCTCAACTTGACTCTCCAACTCATCCATTCATTCCTACACCCATTTGAACTACACGTGACCTGATTCTCTTATAACCTGAGATATGTAGGCTGCTCAAAGCAAGGGCTCGGTCACACCTCTTTCCCAATATTTATTTTTTCTATTTTTGAATAAATGATTGGGCAAAAAAATAGTCATGTTTACTTCTTTGCTTGAAAATTCTCCATATTTTCAAGCAAAGAGGGTCATTCTGTAAACACCTAATTTTTTTATCAAACCTAACGTTTTTATATCATTTTAGTGCTCAATTTATTTATTTTTTATTTTTAGGGCTAAATTAGATATTTTAAGTTTATCTTATTTTACAAGGTTTGTTAAAAGTTTTGAAAACTACAAAAAATAGATTCACATTTTAATAAGCTTTTATTTTATTACTTATTTATTTATTTATTTTAAAAAAATAATAAAAATTATATTTGTCTTGTTATTTTAACTTTTAATAAAGAATCTAGTGATATCAATATTTTTTAATCATATTTCTAAGACTAGCTATTTAACTTATTTGTATTTTGTTAGTTTAAAATAGATTTTATTATTTTTATTTTACTTAAAATATTGATTAAAAAAAAAAAAAAAAAAAAAAAAAGAGAAACCTAAAACTACCCAATATCCCCAATCCCCTTAACCTAAACTACCCATTCCCACACCCTAAAACCACCCACACTTTTCCCTCACAAACTCCATCAACTGCACACATGCACACACAACACTCTCCTATATATGGACATACACCACACACGGATAAAAGGAACGGAAAAAGAGAACATTGAATGAGAGAAAAACACAGAAAGAGAGAATAATAAAGAAAGGAAAACACTTAGAAAAGAAGAGAAGGGAGAATAGAACACAAAAAGATATTAGAGAAAAGAAATAGAAAAACAAGAAGAAAAAGTGAGAAAAACGAAGACAGAAAAGGAGAAGAGAAGAATAATTTGGGTTAAGAGTTCGGAGTTTCGTTTGACGTTTTCGGTGAGGGATTTTCTTGCGACGTTACTCGTTTCGATTTGTTGTACAGGTTCTTGCCTGATACCTTTCTATTTTATTTATTATAAGTTCATTATGAATCAATATATGGACAAAGTTATTTAAATGATCTCCTGTATTATTCATTATATTTCAGTTTGATATTTCTGGCAGATCTTCTGCTATGCAAATAAACTCTTTTCTTGCAATTCTTTTATACAAAAAAGCGAGGGAGAAGATCAAAATAAAATACTGATAAAAGTTGATTCGTATTTGATTATATCGTGTGTTAAGTGTTTATTTATATAAATGGGTCATAACCATCTACCCGCTAGACTATTTGGTATTTAATATCTTTAGTTCATTTTAATATTAGTTCTTAACATAATTAGTATGCTGATAGGTGAAGTGGATGTTGTACAGAAATATGATCGTTTTGCATGGGAATGTTCTGTCTAGTAATATAATCAGAATGCATTGCGTATTCTTATTTTTACAAGATTTGCATTCTGTAAACTAAGTATAAAAAATATCATCAAGTAAAAATGAAAGGAAATTCAAAATGAGATAAGCTTGAATAGTTAGAGTAAAAGAAAAATCAAAAGTCTCAAATTGAAAAGCAGTGTATTTGATGATTGAGGGATAAGTCTTAAGTGATGGATATATCTTTTGTTATTTTATTTATTTCTATTTAATGGGTTTTCCTAGGAATTAGTATGAAAGCCTTGATTAATAACTCTTCTTATCCTATATTATGGGTTTTAACCAAGAATGATTCCCTTTTTGTAAACATGCTACTATGTAATGCTATTTGGTGATTTGTATGCTTTAACATTGTTACCTTTACTTTATGCATGTAAAAGAACTAACTTCCAGTGTAAATCTTTATTGAAATTGATATTTGCGTGTTCGATTTTTTTTAGTTTGGCCAGTGTTACTTTTATTTGTTCTTACCTATACTAGAAATAAAATAAAGTTTGAGCAATTATATTGAATAAAGATAGAGGATTACTGTGCATGGAGCAATGTTCGGATGTTATTTTTTTGTAAAAGAGAGGAAAGACTCATTTGCAAGGGAGCGAACTCGAAAAGAATGATTTAGGTTCTTGATCTTTAAAAATTTTTAAAGTTTTATACATAAGTGAAAATTAACAATGAAGTTGGAAAGCGCTGCTACCGACCATTCGTTATAATAAAATTTAACATACAATTTCAAAGTTGATCTAATCGTGACGGATAAGTTTTTTAAGCATGTTAGAATTTTTCTTAGAATTGGAAAAATGGGGACGACTCATAAATTCCTCAAAGGCGCAACAAATGTATCAAAACTTGTGGTATGACCGAAAAGTACTGCTACTGGCAAGCCACGCATTAATATAATTAAATAATTTAAAATAAATTCAAAGTATGATGTAAGTAACTTTTAGGCTAACAAATATTATGTATCCAAGAGATTAATTTAATCCATACATAAGTTATTAAAGCGATCGTGCTAGAACCATGGGACTCGAGGGGTGCCTAACATCTTCCCCTCGGTCAACAGAATTCCTTATCCGGATTTCTAGTTCCCAGACCAAAAATAAAGAGTCATTTCCTTTTGAATAGGGATTCAATAAGGTGACTTGGAACACCCAAACTCAATTCCAAGTGGTGACTCTATAAATAAAATAATTCGTATTCAAAACGTCACTTTAATTGGAAAAACCCATTTTCTCAAAACCAACTCCCATAGTGGGGTTGGGGTGATAAAAAATAGGGGTGTGACAAGACCCAACATCCTCTGACCGTCAATTCTTCGAAGCCACCAATTGTACAATTATTTGCATCGGCTTCTTGAACTCAATATTCGATATCTCTCTCTGGGGAGGTTGGGTGTGGTTAGTCCTAGACTGGGGAGCTCTCAGTGGACTGGCCTAAATCGGAGGGACTCCCGGAGCAGTAACAAAGTCAGGAGTGTGATCCCGGTTATGTTTCCTCATCCTGTGGGTGGTACGAACATCTTCTATCTGGGCATTCTGATTATTGGAGCAACGTGGAGGCATGATAGCTTTTCTAAAATACAAGAGACCATTGATTAGGGTACATTGGGACTCTATAGCATGAACTAAATCACAAAGAAGGGAAACATTACTAAACGCCTAGTAGCCTCCTGTCTATAAGTGTGGCATGCTAGACACTCATAAACAAGACTCTAACCGACGTAATTTACAAACTATCTTCAACTGGGACAAGGCCCCCAGTGGACCTAAACAAAATTAAATAGCAAAAGTCTGAAGGAACTAAGCCTTCTGGAATAAAGAAGGATCACCAAATGCACACTTCTAATAGTCAACTCTACGATTTAGCAGGACCTCTAGACTAAGCCTCAGACCCTGAAAGATAGGGGGTCAATACAATTGTACTAGTACGTAGAGAATTTCCAAATTAACAATTTTTAATTCAACATAGGAGAGAGCAGTTTAGAAATAATTCATAGATATACATATGCATAGAAAAAACACATGGGCATTCTTAAAAGACTCCGAACAATTTTCTGAACTCTATGACACACTCTTTGTTTTACTTTTGTGCTAGGTGGTGTACCATACAACTCTGAAATTCCACGGGCAATATGAAATCTTACATTAACTCGGCAGCCAAGCCTCCAACTTGAGTTTTCCGCAAGGGTTGGAGTTTCTATCTATGTTATGCCACAGGGCACTAGGCCAACGTATAAACCCTCTAGGGGATGTAAGGAACCCGTATCAGCAAAACACAGTTTTATGCTAAGAGTTACTTGAACTCAAGCCTTCTTTGGGAAACTACTTAACCCTTTTTAAGCTCATTTTTAGCTCTTTAAAACATGTTTTCTCTGAGAAATCAAGTCTGAAACTCTTACTTTGTTATGGCATACATTTATATGGTATCGTCATAACATTGACTTGCAAGTCAAATCTCTAAGCCATAAGATATGATATTATAATCTCTTATTTCAAAACATAAAGTTCAGACCACCATATTTTAAACCAGTCAAGAAGACTCATACTTCAAAACATTTACAAAACTATGCAAAGATCGTTCTTTTGAATGTTTCAACAAACATGTAGTGGTTGTGAAGTTTGTGCCAATTCATGCAACTCTTTCTCTTTATATCTTTAACATTTTTATCATGTAAAATCCACTCTCATAAATCCAAAACCATAATCAAGTCATAAACCAAATTCAAGACATTCTTATCATACTTCTCAAAATGAAATCGTGTAGTTCATAGCACATATAGAAACAAACATCTTAACAACAAAAGAGGTATTTTTAATAAACTCATGCTCTCAATTCAACCTTCAATCTCAGTTTCATGCATACATATATGTATGAGTATAAATCAATTTAAGGGGAAAGGACTCAAGTCCAAAACAACAATATCATTAGGAAATTCATGATGCATAACTGAAAACATAAATTCCAAAACTCCTTTATAAATTTTATGATAAATTTTCAATGTTTAAAAATTGATGAAACCATTCCCTTATGCCCATGTAGTTTTAGGAAAAAACCCACTTACCTTAGATTTCTTAGAAGGAAAAGTGGAACCCGGATCGTGCTTAAGTTCTTGAAATTCTTGGTTTTCAAGATGACTCTTGATCTATTGGGGAAGGACTAGGGTTTTTTATTTGGGATGATAAGAGTAGTTTTTGATGATATTTTGCCCTAAACTCTCTTTAATCTTGTGTTATGACAGAGTTATGATAAAGGAAAATGACTGAATTGCCCTTTCCAAGGACAGTTATTTAAAAAATTCACGAACTAGGCACCGATGCGCCAACCAATGCGATGCATCGATATCACATCAGTTCACTGCTTCATCAACGCGACCATCGATGTGGTGCGTCGACTTAGCGGTGATTAACTGTCTCTAACATACAAACACACCTCTAACGTTGTCCAAAAAATCCAAAACTTCCCCATCACATCCCTTTTACTTCCTCGAACATGAAACAACTTAAAAATTAACTATCTGAGGTCGAGAAGGTTGAAAATAAAATCATCAAAGGCTAGGGGTTCAAATTGTGACTAAGTTCTTTTGACACTTAGAAAATTTTTCAGAAGATTGACCCTTCCAAGTTTACTACGATGTGATATGAAGTCGAGAAAACCACGGGGTGTTACAATTCTGTACAACTATGGACCCAAATATTACCCTCAGCCGAATCAATTAAATGAACACCTAATCTATCCAATTGATGAACTTCTCAAACTAGGTCATTATTATCACTCTCTACATGATCAACGCTACCCATAGACAGTCTACTAAGGGCGTCTACCATAACATTGTCCTTGCTCAGATGATACCAAACACTCATGTCATAATCTTTCAACAATTCTAACCACCTTCTCTAACGGAGATTTAACTCTCTCTATGTGAACATATACTGCAAACTTTTGTGGTCCATAAATACATCAAGATTCACCCATAGAGATAGTGCCTCTATAGTTTCAAAGAAAACACAACAACAACTAATTCAAGATCATGAGTAGGATAGTTCTTTTCGTGAGGCTTAAGTTGTCTAGAGACATAAGCTGTAACCTTACCTCTCTGAATTAGAACACAACCCAAACCAACTCTAGAAGCATCACAATAGGCAATGAATCCATATATACCATCAGGTAATGCTAAGACTGGGGCAGAAGTGAATCGAGCCTTCAACTTCTAAAAACTCTTCTCACAAGAATCTGACCACTGAAACTTAACTTTCTTCTGAATTAATTTGGTCATGGGAGATGCAATGGACAAAAACCCCTCAAAAAACCGTCTATAATAGCCAACTAAACTAAAGAAACTTCTAATGTCTGATGGAGAAATGGGTGTAGGCCAATTTCTCACTGTTTCGGTCTTTTGGGGATCAACTCTAATACCGTTACCGTAAATTATATATTCGAGAAAAGCTGTTGACCTTAGCTAAAATTCACACTTGTTGAATTTGGCGAACAACTGGTGATCTCTAAGAGTTTCAACGTGATTCTAAGATGGTCTGCATGGTCATCCTCACTACGAGAATAGAGAAGGATATCATTGATAAAGACTATGACAAACATGTCTAGGTACTCGATTCATCAAGTCTATGAAGGCTGCTGGGGCATTCGTTAGCCCGAAAGATATGACTAGGAATTCAAATTTATGATAACAGGTTCTGAAATCTGTCTTCGAGATATCATATTCCCTTACTTTAAGCTGATGATAGACAGATCTAAGGTTTATCTTGGAGAAATAACCTACACCTTGGAGTTGGTCAGATAAGCCATTAATTTTGGGGAGAGGATATTTATTTTTAATAGTGATTTTATTCAGCTGGCGATTGTCAATGCACATTCGCAGAGAACCATATTTCTTATGCACGAATAGGATAGGAGCGCCCCATGGAGAAACACTGGGCCTTATGCAACCCTTATCTAAGAGATCTTTGAGTTTCTCTTTCAACCCTTTAAGTTTAGCAGGAGCCATATGATATGGAGGAATGAAGATGGGTTGAGTATTAGGAAGAAAATCAATTCCAAATTCTATTTCCCTTTCGGGAGGTACATGTAACGCCCCAAAACTGGGTCCCAAGATGCCATACGGTGTTTAAGGCTAGAGGTATCCCTAAGCTAACCCTTTGAGCCTGTTAATTCATATAGTGACTTACTTAGTAATAAAATAGATAAAACATTGGTACTGTCATCTCCACTGATATGAAATATGAAGAAAACACTCTGTCCGAACAACCACAATACTGAAAATTCAGCACACTCACAATCTGATAACTAGTCTAATGAAGTCTCTACTACTCAAGAACTAGAGAGCCATTTGGGACAAGTCCTCAACTGACTCAAACTCAACTGATAAAGGATAAATAACTACTAAATAAACTGAGTGTCTGAAGATAAATAGTCCTCGAATCATGAGGACTCACTACTGCTTAAGTGTAGATAAAGTGCTCGGGTATCACTGACGAGGTTGGGACTAAGCACTTGAACCTACATTATGAGAAAATATAGCACACAAACGAGTATGTGGATCAATACTTGGGAATGTACTGAGTATATGGGGGTGTATGCATTTACATAAGACAATATCATAGTTCTCTACAGCAAATATGCATGCGAATATATACATATAGATGACACACATAGCTGGAGTAAACTCTCATAAATCAGTAATGGAAGTATATAAATAAATCATGTGAGTCATGTCACTTTGTTCTAAACTTGTATTTTTTCTTGGTTCTCAAGATTGCAAGTAAATGGAACATTAAGAACATCATCTTTCAAGATCTATACTTAAATCTTTGGAAAAACTTGAGAGGGCTTAGGACTATAGTTTTCACAATACGTATACTCATAATACTCATACTTGCAAATTAAGTAGAATAAAACCTTTTTAAATGTCAAAGACTGGAGACTTTTAGAAACTTTTAAGACTTTGGAAACTTGGAAAACTTGGGACTTTATAACTTTGGAGATCTTAAAATATTAACTTTCAATATATATATATATATATATATATATATATACACACTTTATCTTAAAGAGAGTAGGGAACCTCTTTTGGGAGTTTCTTCTAACCGACATAAACCATGTGAGCTACATGGAGTCCAACGTCTTGCCTACGTTGGGGAGAGTTGTTCTATCCTTGTCATCAGAGTAGAACCTTTACTTTGTAGTGATCACTAACTTAACCCACTTGGGGTAAATCAAATCCTACGGTGGATCGTAGTTCTGGGCATGAGACCTCGAAATCAAGCCCGACTCGGTGCTAAATACTACTCTCTTACTTAGCTCAGAACTTTTAGAAAATCCACCTTAAAATCATACAAGGGTCAAAAATGAAGACCAATTATACTTCTTCTTGCTTTAAATCATAGATGATGAATAATGTGGATCCCTACCTTAACTTGTTTCAAAGGATCAACTTTCTTTATCAAAACATGGAAATAGCTAATCATGGGATGTTTTAATCATACACATTCTTGAAATCACAAGACAAAATCTCAGGGCTATAAGCCCATGCTTCAAATTCATATCGAAATCCAAAAAAAGTTCAAGCTTTATAACACAATTATCCATAATTCAACTTAAAATCTGAAAAATATGATCAAATGCTTAAGTACTCGAAAATAGACATATAGTTCAGTATTCAAATCACTTCAAATCTCAAAATCATGCAATTAGCAATATGCGGTATAAACCCTAACTTAAATTTCATGAAAATCATATCAAAATTCAGAAATTTATGTCTTAAAGTAAGTTTTTGGGCACAAGAACGAAAGAATGCTCTTGTTCAAACCCCACATACCTTTAAACAATGAATCTTGATGGATAACTTGCTTTTGAGATGTTATTGAAACTCTTGGATGAGGGTTCTTGGAATTCTTGCACTAAGAACTTGGAATCTTGACTCAATTTGGAGAATTGATGGAGAAATCTTAAGTTTCTTGGAGGAGAAGTTTGATGAACTAGGGTTTTTGGTTGAGGGATCTTGAAAAAAAATGATATAGGATGCTTGTAATGACCTTAAATCAGGTGTTTGGATGATTTAAGTGGCTAGGAAAAAGTCCAAAATGCCCTTTTTAACTTCTGAACGAAATAGGAAAAATATAACTGGGAAACTAGATTTTATGGTCCACCGCGACGCGCCACAATCGCGGTGGCTCACTGAAATTTTACAATTGCTAATTAGACCACCTCCGCGACGCGCCAAGCCTTAAAATGATGGTGTTTTACGACTAAGACTTACATTAGGCATAATTTCTTGCTCGGGTATCGGATTTGGGCGAACCTTATATCGACAGAAAGCTTATCAAATTTCCCATGATATAAAAAGTCGAAATTAGGGAAATTCTACATGGTTAAAATAACACTCTATAAGACCCCGTAAAATCCTAAGTCTAGAAGTCAGCTCTTTAAGCTTCACAAACTCCAAGACTTAGAAAAATTTTGCTAAGTGTTCAACACTTAGTCTCATTTTAGACCTCCAAACTTCGGGGATTTATTTGACGACCTTACCGACCTTTATCCCTCAATTTTTTTTTAAAAGAGAAACTTGTGTGAGTACTTGTTAATAGTTTTTCGTAGCATAAGAAAACATCATGACAAAATAACATTTCTTCCGTTTGGCTTTAACTTATCACTTTTTGACATGATACATTCATTAAAAAAATAATTATTATATGATTATTTTACCTTACTATCTCTGTTAATTGATGTTTAGGGATCAGAATATCCACACTCGATCTTCAGTCTACTTCAAAAGCAAGAGGGAGACAGAAAGCTAGACTTGCACACGCCTGACTCATTCACAAAGACTACTGTAAGGGCATGGCACCCCCGAAACCCGAACTACAACAAAAAGGGGGAAAGCTCAATCGCCAATTGAGTCGACAAACCAGAAGTAAAGGATTCAACTCAGTTCAACTTACACCCATTTGATCATAAATTTTTTAAGTAATTTTTAGAAAAAAAATGACAAATAATATTGGCCTTATAATTTGTCGTTATTTGGTAACTATTTTTGGCAAATAATTTAAATTCTCAAATACTAAAAAAAAAATAGTATTTGAACCAAATTTCATTTTTTGGGGACATTTACAAGTGAAATATGTTTCCTAAATACTATGACCAAATTCATGGTGAAACTAAGGGAACGTTTACAAGTGAAATATATATTTTGCTTGATGATTTAAACTCTTTTAACCAAAAAAAAGTTTTTTAGCGCACAAATTAATAGTCATTCAAGAAAATATTTGTATGTATATATATATATATATATATATATATATATATATTAAAATATATATTAATTTTAATTTGAATCATTTTAGAAATAAAAATTAATAAGAATCAACTCTACATATCCTTATCAGCTTTAAGGGTATTTCAGACATTTTGATAAAAAAAAAGTGTTTAAAAGCACTTGTTTACCAAAACACATCAATATTTTTTTTTCAGTTTCAGCACTTTTATACAAGCTTATAACTGCTTATTTTTAAAATAAGTTCAGCACTTTGAAAAACACTTTTTTTAAAAATCATCTTTTTTTCAGCCTATCCAACCGGGGTCTTTAGCTTCTTCCTTCTTGTTTGGAGTTTTATAGCAATTTGCAACTGCATTTTTTCTGTTTCTTCAGATTGTTGCCTTTCGGATCTTCTTGCTTTCTTGTGACATCTTTGATCTTGGTTTTTTCACTCTGAAATTTTTTTTTGGGTATCAGTATACATTTCTCAGTTGTATCCATATGTCCGATATTATACTGTGTTATGACAAAAATCTGTGTTCATACATCCCTACGTCCATCGAAAGGTTTGTCAGGAAACAGTTTTAATACTTGTCCTCTGGAACTCCCTAGCATGACCATGATTATATGCTTTGAACTTGAGAAAGGCTTATTAGAAATCTTTTATAGTTTGAGGTAGTATGATTTATTAGACATATGTAAAGAGTTTGTCTACAAAATTATACTCAAGAAACACACTTACGATGAAATAAGGTACAACCTAAGATAAAGTGTATGCTTTCTGTTATTCTGTAGCACTGGAGCATTACAGGATTTAAGCAATTTTACGCATGAACTTGAAAAGGAAAAAAGACTGAAGAAAAGCAAGAACCATTTCCATATTACTGTGAAAAGAAGGTCTATGTTGTGATATGCGCGATAAAAGAATCTAACTCCATTCGAGAAGCACCTCCTTTCTCTGTGGACTTCCTTACGGTTTCTCCCAGCTCTTCTGCTCTTTTCCTAATCACGTCACCTTCTTCTGATGCCATCAACTTCGTCACGACATTCTCAATGGTGGATGCAGTCACCAGATCTTCGCGTTTCCCCCACTCCCTCACAATCAGGCCTATTTTCAACATTTCCGTAACCAACAAACCATTTATTGGTTGGTCAGAATGCATTGGCCAAGCAGCTATTGGCACCCCCATAGTAATGCTCTCTATACAAGAATTCCATCCGCAATGACTCATGAACCCGCCTGTGGACGAATGAGCCAAGATTTCTGGTTGTGGCGCCCATTCTCTCTCCACTAACCCGAACCCTTTTACTCTTTCCTCAAATCCTTCAGGCAACTCAAGTCTTCTAGCTCCTCCAATAAAGATATCACCTCTATCGGCATCTCTCAACACCCATAAAAACCTCTGTTTGCTCTGCTCTAATCCCATCGCGAGCTCCTTGATTTCTATATCGGAAAATGAAGTTGTTGTTCCGAAAGATACATAAAGAACTGATCTTGGAGGTTGTTTGTCAAGCCAGGCCAAACACATGTTGTTCTTATTCGCAACACAATCTAGTTTAGTAGGCAAGATTGGTCCAATTGCCCATTGTTTCTTCTCCTGTTTACTTGCTACTTGTGCGAACAAATCAAGAAACTCACCTTCGATTACTTTGCTTGTATTATGGATATCACCTGATCTAATATCCTTATATGGTATCAGAGAAGTTACAAAATTCTTGAGTTGATCTGTCATAGTTCCTTCAAGGGAAGGTAACATTTTAAGCAATTCCTGGTCAAGTTGAACAGATATTCCCATCGACAAAGACATGAAACAGTACATAGTGAACACTGAAGTGCAATTAAACGTATATGATTCCACGTTGTGCAAGGACGAAACAACCTGAACATTATAGGACATTAAAGTATCATGAACAACAACAACCCGTCTTGCTTTTGAGGAAATATCGCGTAAAAAGGAAGCAATTGGCTCACGCATAAGCAAAGATGCATCCCATAATGGCTTACGATGTGACGGGAATTTGCTCGAGGCATTATAGTCAGGTGGTGGTGAGGCAAATTCTGGAGTTGGGATATCATGGAAATGGATTTTGGCTATGTCTGATGGATTTAAGGCGTTGGCTCGAACTCGAGCTTGACGATTATGGATAGCTGAGCCAACATAATAGATAGGAAGATCATATAATGAGGAGATTAAACAGGCAAGTTGAAGAAGTTGATTGAGATGGCCTTGTCCTGGAAATGGTACCATTACTATAGCTACTTCATTTTCTTGATTTTTGTTCAAGATTTCAAGATTCTCATTGCTGTTATCCATTGAGGAAAAAATGCAGATTTTGAGGAATTTTTTGTTGGTTGTGTTCTAGGAAGTTTTGTGTTGCAAAGGTTTATATACAGGGAAAAGGCATGTTTACCCCTAAATTTGTAACCAAAATTTATTTTAACTATTAAACTTAATCTGTATTTATTTATCCCTTATGAACTTTAAAGTATATTATTTTGCTATCTTAATGATTGACGTGACGAAAAATTAAACAAAAATCAAAGCGCATTTTAGTAAAAAGAAAGTATAAAAAAAATTAAGTGAGGTCCACTTTAAAATTTTCGGTCATTATTTTTTTTCTTCATCCTCACACCCAACCACCCCATGTCTTCTTCTTCCTCACACCCCACCACCCCATGTCTTTTCCTTCCTCTATTTCTTTTTTGTCACTCCTATCCACAAAAAATCTTCAATCAAATACACAATCATAGGAAGAATAAAATAAACAAATTGTACAACAAATAAATTTTCTTATGAAGATCAAGAATCAATAAATTAATTTCATTTCTGCACATCAAAATCAAAACAAAAAAATTCAAACTTATTAATTAGCCACCTAATTACTTCTGAACTAAAAATACTTCTTATATGAATTTTTTTAATGAAAAATTTAACTTAAGAAAAATTCAAGAATCGTAAAAATAACAATAACAAGTATTAATTATTAATTTAACATAAAAAAAAAAAAAATGAAGTATAGGCGGAAGAATGGGGTGGGGGAGGCCTCAGCGACATAGGGGGGGGGGAGGGGGGGTTAGTTTATCAAGAATAGGGAGGGGGGTTTGTGTGGTGGATATTTTTTTCTTATATATATATATATATATATATATATATATATATATATATTATTTTTTAAAAAAAAAAAAATTATTTATGTGGCTTTGATGTGGATCCGATGTGATTACGACATGACTCTAACGTGGCACGAGTGTGACACACTCTCTATATTGAGAGTGATATAATTTTTTGAGGATAGTAAAAAATTTATATAAAAATTATTTAGGAGAGTAAATAATTATAGATTGACTTTAATGAGTAAAGTAAGGTTTTGTGACATGTTTTGGGGGTAAATATGCCTTTTTCCCTTATATACACATACAAAATATGTCAGCTTTTTGTTTTTGTCACTATGTAAAAATGTTCACATGTATAATACAGCATAAAGTTGAAGCCAACATCTGAACTTTCAAGACAGACTCCAACAAACACACTATGGTAAGAGACTCAGAATTCTTCTGTACCGCATACTTGTCTTGCCATACCACCAATTTCCAAAAGGGTCATATAATTTGTTCTTTTGTCTTGTAGCAAGTTGGTAGATACATAATCAAGATCCAATTATTCAAAAATAAGTAATAATATTAATCAATGGCGAAGCCAAACGTGCTCAAGCGTTCGTTGGAAAATTACATACACTACTAAAAAAAAAGTAGAAAAATCGACCACAAAACCGATAAAAGTATGGTAGCTTTTTCAAAACCGATCACGTGCGGTCGATTTTTTGAAAAATATATATATATTTTTTAAATGCAATATTATTTTTTTAAAAAAATTCAAAATAAACCAACCACTTGTGGTCGGTTTTATTTTTAAATTAATTTTAAAAAAATCGACCACATGTGGTCGGTAGTTTTATTTAAATTAATTATTTAATTTTTATAAAATCGACCACGAGTGGTCATTTTTATTTAATATAATTAATTAATTTTAAAAATACCGACCACAAGTAGTCGTTTTTGTAAAAATTAATTAATTAATTATATTAAACCGACCATAAGTGGTTGATTTTTGTAAAATTACCAGAAAAATCGACCACATGTGTTCGGTTTTTTTGGTAATATTTTTTAAAAAATAAAAGCTTATATATGCTACATTTGATCAACCAGCCAAACAAATAAGCATACAATAAATATGCTACATTCCATTCAAACAACCACTATACAATACAAGTCTAAAAACATACAAAAGTGTAAAAAATACAAATCAACTTCAAATCCAAACAACAACGCATAGAAAAGTCAAAAAACCACCACTCATCATCGTCTTCGTCATCCGCAAAGACAGGATCTGATTCTTCGTCTGTGCTAATATCATCTAGTGAGCCTATACCTTTGGCAGCCCGAACTGCATCATCAGGACATAGAGGAATAATCCCTGCAGATCGAATAAAAGAGACGAACTGCTGCTGCATCATCCTGATTTGTGATGTTGCTTTCTTCTCCTTCTGTTTCTCTCTCTCTCTGTGCAACAAGAACTTCAGTGAGTTTAAAACCCGTAGTTCTTAGTGATTCAATGGTTTCTCTATCAACTGATGAGGTATAAGATGTCGGGCCGGACGAAGATCTAACATTCTCGCTAAAATATTTTATGTGGTATCCGTAGTATTGGCCTCTAACTAGAGGACCCACAGGTTTCTTTCCAAAACTCCTCCTCTACATCTTCAGGTATTGTGTCACCCTGACTTTCAGGAGGCTGAGTACAGCGATCCTCATTAACGAGCTGCATATATTTGTCCTATATTCAAAGTAAACTTAAAATTAATAATAAAAAAATATTAAACTACTTGTACTTGAATAATATCAACTTTGAGAAAAAGATTCATAAATACAAAATTTGATTCTTACATGGGTAATTTTTGCACGAGGCACAACCTAGACATGTTCATCAGTTGGGTTCTTTTCCTTCCTCACATACGTCTCCTCGAATACCTCACTCATCTTGTCTTACCTTCCTACCCAATTTTTTTACCTGCATATGAAAAAATTATTAATCTTCAAATAATTAAAAATTTAAATAGAAACAAATAATTAAAATTGTAAAAGTTACATTCTATTTTTTGCTCTACAGTAATCCAACTAACTGCACCCGCAGTATGTAGAGAGCCACCCTTGGATGATGCACTGGCTTTCTTTCCTTTCTCACTCAACAATGGATATTCTTCACTATTCCAATAACGAATATAATCTTGCCACATGAGTTAGAGTATAAACCCTGGTCGTTCCCTATTCGTTCTAGCATAATCCAACAGATCGTTCATTTTGGCTCTAGATTTTCTATAAAAATTCCTCCGTATAGCACATTCATGCGCATCATCTGACCAGTAATATTTCTACAACGAAAATAAAAATATAATATTCAATTTTTTATTCTAACAATGTGTTAAGTAGTCAATAAGTCAAATCCTTACATAAAATTTTTTAAATATTTGTTCTCTATCATTTTCTGGAACCTTATGCCAACTAGTCCAATAGCCGTTGAAGTTTCGAGTAATGCATTTAGTCGTAATTTTTGCAATTCCATCACCGGTCATAAACTTACAATACAAGATCAAATAGTAATTTCAGAGAGCATAATAATATAGTAAATAAAAAATTAATAATGTTGTTATATTTAGAAATCTTACCCGAATCCATATGAAATAATATACCGCCTCCGATAATCATCTCTGTCTCCGGGCTGCAGAACAAATGTTGGTGGATGCATTAGCTGGGTGGATCTGAAGCACTGGATGGAGTGCCTCCAAGATAAAGATCCACCAACCCAATATATCCAACAGAATCACTGTGAGAACATGGGTGACTGCTAGTAGAGGGTACTGCAGACGATTGTAGATGTCCGGATGTGCCAACGGTCGTTCGATAGTACTGTAATGGCGGTGGCACGGGTATGGGAGCAGAATGAGTCGTTGTATACCCATGAAGTGGACCCACATGCATAGGATCAGGAACTGAATGCTGTGACGACCTATAATATGAGGGTCGTGCCGGCTCGTCAGCAAACCGACTCTCAGATATATGAATACCTGTCGGTTGTATATTAGGCGAGGGTTGTTTTTTTTTTGTCTTTGTAGGATCAACTTTTTGCTTACCTTTGTCACCTTTACCTGCCATCTAAATTATGTATAAGAAAATGAATATATAAGAAAACATTCCAAGTTACTAATTCACATTTCAAATCGCTCCAAGAACACGAGATAGACAAGAATATTTCTATTACTACATAAATTATGAAAAAGTGAAAACAACAATCTTACACAGTATATTACATATCAATCTTAAATAAGAAACATAAAGATAAATAGTACAAAGCATAAAAACATCAATACATAATAAATACAACCTACACAAACTAATCCTCCTCTCCCGAGTATTCTCCACTAAACCATTCACCCTCTTCGGAAGTTTCCTCATCTCCTACCCACTCAACCTCTTCTTCTGCAATATTAACTTTTCCAAATATATTTTTCGGGTGATTCAAACTGTCCACTAAATCAATGTCCACTAACTGGTGATCAATCTGCATTTTATTTTGATACGCAGTCTCCAATATATTCTCAACTTCCACCCATCCTATAGGATTTGTTTTGATTACCGCCCACCAATTAGACTTATCACTGCGCAACGGATAAGGAGCATAATACACTTGTTTAGCATTTTGCACGAGAATAAAGGGATCGTAAACAGGATATGGCCGATTGTGCTTCACTTCAATGATGTTACGCTCCTTATGTACTCTTGTGCCTCTTGTTCTTGGATCAAACCACTTATATCGAAAGAGGATAATTTTTTTAAATTGAGAAATCAGTATACTCCAGTTCTAAGATCTCTTGTATGATGCCAAAGTAATTAACATCATCATCACCCCTAACCCAAACACGACTATTATTTGTTTTCCTTGTTCTAAAGTTTTCTTCGGTGAAAAAATTAAACTCATTTACTGTGTAATGGGACATTGTATGAGCTTCAACTTGTCCCAAAGAAATATCTCTCAAGAACTGATTGTATGCAGCCGCATTTGGTGACTGGTGTACCTAAAAATATTATACATACATATATACATACATATATACATACATATATATATACATATATACATATATACATACATATATACATATATATATACATACATATATATATGCATATATACATACATATATATATATACATACATATACATATATATATACATATATATGTATGTATATATATATATATATATATATATATGTTAGCGCAAGAATGTATAAATGTTTAAAATTTATAGAAATATTAGTACACTTACGAACCTCATATGTAAACCATGTTGCAAAATATGCATACACTTGATTTTTGTGGAATTGAGTCTTAAATGAACTGAAGAGCCAACATGCGAAACACAATTATTTTCCTTAAGGGAATGAGTACATAAATAAGATATGTTAATATTTAATCTCCTTACTTTAGAGAGGGCTCAACTTTCGGGTAATTCAACAAGACATACAGAGTTGTTGATTTGTGCTCCATGGTAGTGAGCCGACGAAATATGGTCTTTTTAGCCTTACTACCAGATTGATTGAAAATTAATATCGGTTGCAAATAAGGCTCATTCTCATCGTCCTAATGATGATTCGGTCTGTTTCTTAAACAAGCAACTTCATCACGAAAGTAGTATGAAAAACATTGAGACGTTTTTCTTGCAAAATATGCCTCAACTATAGAGCCTTCCACCCTATGTTTATTTTTGGAACCTCTTTTCAATTTTCAATTGCCCTGCACAATCTTAAGATTAGATGTTTACTATATTAAAAAGGATATGAATGAATTTAAATATGTTGTAATTGCTTACCGTTCGAATGGATACATCCACCTAGTTTGAACTGGACCGCCTAGCCGAGCTTCGTGGACAAGGTGAATAGGAAGATATTCCATCACATAGAAGAACCCTGGCAGAAAAATCTTCTCCAACTTGTTAGTGATAACAATAATATTACTTTTCATTCGCACCATATTTTCTTCTTTTAATGTGGTGGCACATAAGTCTTTGAAGAACAAACTAATCACTGCTATTGGTTTCCATATATTTTCAGGTAAACCAATAAAAGCAATTGAAAGTAATTGTTTCATGAAAACATGACAATCATGGCTTTTCATTCCATGTAAGATTCCTTGTGCCATATCAACCCTCTTTCCCAAATTTGAGGCATATCCATTGAGCATCTTTAAACTTTGGACCCACTCACATATTTTTCGCTTTTGGTCCAACTTGAATGTATAACTAGGCTTGGGCTTAAGAACATTGCCATTGGGCTCCTCCTGTAACTGTAATTCTCTACTCATGCAATATTCTGGTAAATCAAGTTTGGCCTTAGGATTATCCTTTGTCTTGCCGGTGACATCCATAACTGTATTGAACAAGTTGTCAAAATAGTTCTTCTCAGTATCTATGACATCAATATTATGTCTAAGTAAATTATCTGGCCAATATTCTAACTCCCAAAATATACTTTGCATAGTCTAGTTATGCGAAACGTCATATCCATCAAGCCTATACAATGGTTCCTCACTAACTTTAGGCAAATCCAGAACTATCTCCCAGATGTCATGAATAGATAACCTTAGAGGTGGACCATCATGTTCAGTTCTATTCTTTCTAAATGCATTCCTAAGTCTCCTAAACTCATGATCAGGTGACAAAAAATAACGATGACAATTAAACCATGAATTTTTCCTACCATGTCTCAATGTGAAAGATTTTTTTTTTTTATGTAGTATAGACAAGCCAACTTTTCAGCTATCATCCACCTAGACAACATTCCATAAGTAGAAAAATCATTAGTAGTCCACATTAGATATGTACGCAGATTGAAATTCTATTTAAGTGAAATGTACTAAGTTTCAACCCCCTCATGCAATAAAATTTGAATTTTATCAATCAAAGGTTGTAAGTAGACATCTATTCCGCTTTTTGGATTACGCGGCCAGGAACAACACAATTCAGAAATATATAGGGACTAGTCATCAACATTTTAGGAGAAAAATTATACAGGGTGATAAATATAGGCCAACATGTATATGGCGCAGCTCCAACTGAAAAATGAGAGAAGTTATCCGCACATAATCCCAAATGAACTAATAAATATGGATAAGTTGCATCAAAATGCTTCCAAGCCTCTCCATCAGTTGGATGACATATAACACCAGTGCGCTTTCTATTTTCACTGTACCGTCTCATATGAGGAGCTGAGCTGTTTGAAGCATACAACCTCTGCAACCTTGGTATTAGAGGTAAATAATGCATCGCCTTAATAGCAATTTTATTTCTACTACAACCACACTTATATCGAGGGTGCTGACAAAACTTATAGGACTCTAGGTTAGCATTTTCCTTAAAGTATAACTTGCAGCCATTTTCACAACAATCAATTCTAACCGAGGAGAGACCTAACTTTGACACCAATCTTTATGCCTTATAGAAAGAATCAGAAACCTCTAAGGCGGGGTCAACTAAATTTTTAATAAGGTCTATCATTGAGTCCATTCCACCGTCAACAATATTCCAATCTGATTTAATACTTAATAATCTAACAGCAACACACAAATGAGAATACAAACACCCATCAAACAAAGGATGACTAGCAGTATGCAGTTGTTCATAAAAATGACCCGCTTCTTTATTGGGAACATCTTTGACATTTTCCTTAAAGTCGCCCCGGTGTTACATCCCAAAAGCACGTGCACCATTTCTGTCATTCTAGTATCTTGATATTCATTATGCCCTGCAGACCTAATACTTTCACCAACAACAAAGTTATTTTGCTCAACATCACCATGAATAGTACACACTTTTAAAAATTCCTCGTGAAACTCCCTTCTATAAAGATGTTTCTTCACAACTTTTTCTTTTAAAAGATTTGTACCATCACATCTAACACAAGGACAACGAATAACCCAAAAATGTGACCAAGTATCAAGTGTCTTAGCATGTTCAACAAATCGTCTGACACCTTCAACAAATTCCACCCTAAGGCCTATTCTGTTATCATTATTCCGTTGATATATCCAGTTATAATCAAGTTTCATCCACACAATCAATCAGATTTAAGTAATTAGTTCAAGTCACAAAAGTTCACATTTCAAGTACCTAAATTCAAAATGAGAAAGTCACATTTCAAGTCACTAAGTCGCCTCCCCAAAAAACAAAGTAAAGTACATTCAAAATAATAAATTCACCTTTCAAGTACCTACACTTAATCAATTTCAAGTCACTAAGTCGTCACCCAAGTCACCAAACTAAGCTACATTCAAAATAAAAATTCATCTTTCAACTACCTACACTTAATCAATTTCAAGTGACTAAGTCTTCTCACATTTTACCAAACTAAACCACATTAAAAACAAAATTCAAAATTCAAGTACCTACAATTAATCAATTTCAAGTGACTAAGTCATATCACATATTACCAAACTAAACCACACTCAAAACAAAAATTCAAAATTTAAGTACCTACACGTAATCAATTTCAAGTGACTAAGTCACCTCACATGTTACCAAACTAAACCACATCAACAACAACATACCCAGTGTATTCCCACCTAGTGGGGTCTGGGGTACCAAACTAAACCACATTTAAAACAAAAATTCACCTTTCAACTACCTACACTTAATTACTTTCAAGTGACTAAGTCACCTCATAAGTTAGTAGACGAAACTACATTCAAAATAAAAATTCACATTTTAAGTACCTAAACTTCAACATTTTCAAGTCACTAAGTCACCTTCCGAAACAACAAACTAAACTACCTTCAAAGCGATAAATTCACATTTCAAGTACCTACACTTAATCAATTTCAAGTGACTAAGTCATCTCACATTTTACTAAACTAAACCACATTCAAAACGAAAATTCAAAATTCAAGTACCTACACTTAATCAATTTCAAGTGACTAAGTCACCTCACTTGTTACCAAACTAAACCACATTCAAAATAAAAATTTACCTTTCAATGACCTACACTTAATCACTATCAAGTGACTAAGTCACCTCAAATGTTAGTAGACTAAACTACATTCAAAACAAAAATTCACATTTCAAGTACATAAACTTCAATATTTTCAAGTCACTAAGTCACCTCCCAAAACAACAAACTAAACTACCTTCAAAATGATAAATTCACATTTCAATTACATACATTTAATTAATTTCAAGTCACTAAGTCACCACCCAAGTCACCAAACTTAACCACATTCAAAACAAAAATTCACCTTTCAACTACCTACACTTAATCAATTTCAAGTGATTAAATCATCTCACATGCTAGTAGAATAAACCACTTTCAAAATAAAAATTCACCTTTCAAATACCTACACTTAGTCAATTTCAAGTGACTAAGTCACCTCACAAGTTACCAAACTAAACTACATTCAAAATAAAAATTCACATTTCAAGTACCTAAACTTCAACATTTTCAAATCACCAAGTCACCTCCCAAAACAACAAACTAAACTACCTTCAAAATGATAAATTCACCTTTCAACTACCTACACTTAATCAATTTCAAGTGGCTAAGTCACCTCACAAGTTACGAAACTAAACTATATTCAAAACAAAAATTCACCTTTCAACTACCTACACTTAATCAATTTCAACGGACTAAGTCACCTCCCAAAACAACAAACTAAACTACCTTCAAAATGATAAATTCACATTTCAAGTACCTACACTTAATCAATTTCAAGTCACTAATTCACCACCCAAGTCACCAAACTAAACCACATTCAAAACAATAATTCACCTTTCAACAACCTACACTTAATCAATTTCATGTGACTAAGTCATCTCACATTCTACAAAACTAAACCACATTCAAAATAAAAATTCAAAATTCAAGTACTTACACTTCATCAATTTTAAGTGACTAAGTCACCTCACAAGCTACCAAACTAAACGACATTCAAAATAAAAGTTCACCTTTCAACCACCTACACTTAATCAATTTCAAGTGACTAAGTCACCTCACATGCTACCAAACTAAACCACATTCAAAACAAAAATTCAAAATTCAAGTACCTACACTTAATCGATTTTAATTCACTAACTCACCACCCAAATCACCAAACTAAACTACATTCAAAAGGAAATTTCATATTTCATGTACCTACACTTAATCAGTTTCAAGTCACTAAGTTACCACCCAAGTCACCAAACTAAACTACATTCAAAATAAAATTTCACATTTCAAGTAACTACATTATTCAATTTCAAGTGACTAAGTCACCTCACAAGTTACCAAACTAAACTACATTCAAAATAAAAAATTTCATTTCAAGTACCTATACTTAATGAATTTCAAGTCACTAAGTCACTTCACAAATTACCAAGCATAGTAAAATTCAAAATAAAAAATTCACATTTCAAGTACATATGTTTCAACAAAATTCAAAATAAAAGTTCACCTTCAAGTAACTACACTTAATCACTTTCAAGTAACATATTCATTTATAGTATAAGTCAAACAATTGAACAAGTGTAACAAAGCAAATACGTAGAGGCGTCACATGTACCTCTCACACCATATAATCATAACAAAATTCCTATGGCTTTCAAAGCCTTCTACAGCGAACAATCCCAAACTAAACTACACTTAAAGACTTCATTATAAGAAAATAGAGAGAAATCAACTTACCTTTGCTTGGCCTAAATTAAAGAGAAAGAGATAAACGGTCACCAAAAAAATAGCAAAGCAATCCTTTACTCGAATTCGGATTCTGTCAAACAGTAACATCAAATTCCAAGCAACCACTCAATTAGGAAACTAGAAGAAAAAACTCTTGACCATTACGCAAAATAAGAGAAATCTTGACCATTATCTACAATCAATTTGCACATTCCCAACCACATTCCAAGTTCTTACAAATATATTTAATTAAATTCTTATTTTCTCATATTCTTAGCTTAAAATCACCATAAAAAATACCAAAATACTAAAACTATAATGGAGTATCAAGAAAAGTAAACCCTAATTTACTTGCAAGAGCAAGAAATGTTGACAATCTTGTTTCCATAAATTTCCAAGAAAGTAATTTGGTTAAGATTAGGTCTAGTACAAGTATGGGGGTTAAGATTAGGTATAATACAAGTACCTATGAACATAAATATCACAAACCATACCTATTCCGTTGGAAGCTCGGCAGGTCGGCGACGGCAGTCTCGTCGGAGTAGCCGGTCAACAGTGTCAGTGGAGGGTCGACGGGAGTGGCAGTGGAGGGTCGAAGTACGTATGTGTGTGTGTTTCGTGATGTGTGTGTGTGTGTTAATTGGGTACGATGTGTGTGTGTTAATTGTGTTTATTTTGTTGGTTTGGGGTCAGGTCGGGTCGGGTGGGGTGGGGGTAGGGTAGGATTTAATTTATTTAAGAAAATAATTTTTTAATTAAATTCCAGAATACTGACCACAAGTGGTGGGGATTTAAAAATATTTCTAGAAATACCGACCACACATGGTCTGTTTTCTAGAAATATTTAAAAAAACTGAACATGAGTGGTAGGTTTTTTGGAAATATTTTTAAAAACCGACCATATGTGATCGGGTTTTACAAAATTATTGACAAAATAAAATATAAGTGTTTGATTTAGTTTTAAAAAAGTTATTATAGGAAAACGATCAGATGTGGTCAATTTTTGTAAAGAAGTTAAATCATATAATTATTTATTTTATCACCATATTAACATGAGTGTTATATTTCTTCAATCGTATAATAATATCACCACATTTTGCAAATTAGGATGAATTTTTAGTTAATTATCTTTTAAATACGATAGTATATATAGTATACAAATAGAATAGGGGAATTAAGATTGGGTTGGGTCGGGTCATTAACGGGTATTACTAAATTACGCGGTTGATTTATTATTTTTTAAAAAAATCATTCGAAAAATAAACACTTGTGGTCGATTTTTATTAAAAATTATAATTTTAATAAATTGTATAGTATTTATAACAACATCCAAATAATTTAATGCAATGCGTATATATATAAATCAGATAATTAGTTATTTTATCATCATATTAACACGAGTAGTATATTTCCTCAATCGTATAATAATATCAATGAATTTTGCAAATTGCAATAAATTTTTTGTTAATTAGCTTTTAAATACGATAGTATGTATGTATGTATATATATATATATATATATATATATATATATATAATATTATATAGAAGAGGTGGTTTCGTCCCCTCATGTAATTACCAAAAAACCCACCTACTTCCACTTAATTACATACCATGCCCCAATATATAATGATTCCATTGTTTCATCATAATGGTTTAAATATTTAATATATTCTATTAATTTATATTAATTAACTATAACTACATATTGAAAGTAAAATTTATTTATTATTTAATTGACTATCATGTTCAAAACTAATTTGTTACCACAAATCACAATAATTAATACTCCCTCCATTTAAAAAAAATGACTTACTTTGACTTGGCACAAAGTTTAAGAAAATAAAGAAGACTTTTAAATCTTGTGGCCTTAAATTAAAGTTGTGTCAAAGGTACTAAAATGCTCTTTAATCTTGTGGTCCTAAATATGTCATGTGAAAAGTTGAAATTAAAGTATTTTCAAAAAGGGAAAGGGGTCATTCTTTTTTAAACAGACTAAAAAGGAAAGTAGGTCATTCTTTTTGAAACGTAGGGAGTAACTTAAAATATTTAAAATACATATAGAAATTTTATTGACTCTCATTATTTTAGCAATGCCACATAAATTGAGATAAAAAAAGTACTGCAAATCATAATAATTAACAACTTAAAATATTTAAAAGATATATAAAAATTTTAGTTGACTCTCAAAATTGGATCGAAGCCACATAAATTGGGACACAAGGAGTAAATATATTATTCGATAGTTATGTAAAAATTATTATAAATCACAATAATTAACAAGTTAAAATACTTTTTTAAAAATAGATAAAAGTTCTATTCAACTCTCAAAATTTTATCAGTGCAGCATAAATCACGAAAAAATAAAAAAAAATCTTAATTAATAGCAACTAAATATTTAAAGTAAATCAATTTTATTATTTTAATTGACTTTTATACAGAAAATTAAACTTTTTATTTATTTGTTTTAGTAAATTTAAATTTTAAAATATTTTTTTTCTTATATAGAAATACTAATATTTAAAATTAACTTTAAATTGTAAAGTACAAAATTAATAAATTTAATATAATAAAATAAATTTCTAATGAATATTTTCTTAGAATTTGTGTTGGTTCAATATGCATCAAGTTAAAAAGAAATAAAGAAATATATATAGTAAAATTTTATTATTGTGAAAGATAAATATAATACACTATCCAATAATGTTTAATAATATCATATTTTGCATATGCAAAATATAGCATCCTGTATTTAATTAATATACTACTCTGGTGAGTTATCGATGATTACTATTGGATATGATAAAATTATATTAATTTTATAGTAATAACGTAATCAATCGCTTTTAATTAATTATTATGAGTCATCTAGGTATTAAGAAAATAAATAATATTTAATAAAAAATAGAATAGACATAAAATGCAAAATTAATTCTTGATGTTTTAAATTAATTTGTTGTCTTTCAAACGATGATTTTACTATATCACCCCTATTATAAGTCATTTATGTATTAGAAAATTAAGAATAATAAAATGATATGTCAACATAAAATATTTGATTAACTATCAAAATTATATTAGTTCAACATAAATTGGGATGGGATAGAAGAAGATATAAAGTAACATATATTATTTGAAAATGAAATAAAAAGTACTGTAAATAACAATAATTAATAAAAAAATTTAAAAAGTTGACTTATTTCTGCTTCAGCTGCTTCAATCGTGATTTTAATGTATCACCCGTAATTAATTATTATAAGTCACTTATGTATTGAAAAATTAATAATATTGAATCCATGATTTTACTATATCCCCTATAATCAATTATTATAAGTTATTTATGTATTAAAAATAAATAATATTTAATTAAAAAATATAAAATAAATATTTTTAACATGTCTGATTAAGTTGCTTCAATCGTTATTTTATTATATCACTCCTAATTAATTATTATAAGTCATTTATATATTAAAAATGAATAATATTTAATAAAAAAATTAAAATAGACATTTATGACATGTCTGCTTCAGCTGCTTCAACCATAGTTTTACTAAATATCACCCCTAATTAATTATTATAAGTCATTTAAGTATTAAAAAATTAATAATATTTAATAAAAATAAAATAGATATAAAAATGATAAATTAACTCTTGATGTTTCAAATTAACTTGACGTCTTATATGAGGTCCACTTAAATTTTTCACTAGTATTTTTTATAGTAATTTCGCTATGACACTTCTAATTAGTTGTTGTATGTTATTTAAGACATTTATGCTTTGCTGCTTTAGTCGTGATTTTACTATATCACCCTTAATTAATTATTAGGGTCATTTAAGCATTGTGCCACACAAGTTGAATAAATCACACTGATAAAAAATTTAAATTATTTAAAAAATATAATTGGTTATCGTCGACACAAAACTCTGGACAAGGAGAGTAGCATATATTATTCAAAAATTACATAAAAATTATTATAAATTACGATCGTAGAAGAAAAGTATTATAAATTACAATAATTAAAAACTTAAATTATTTTTAAAATATAATTGACTATCAATGCCACAAAAATTTAGACAAGAAAAGTAACGTATGTTAATTTGAAAATTACATAAAAATATTATAAATAACATATGTTGAACCCATTCTAGATTCCGGATAAATCCTAGAAAACATATGCAATCCTTTTATTAAAAAAATTTATTTAAATATATCAAGATTGAAAAGACAAATAAATATCTTAATGTTAGGCCCGTGCTGATACGGGTCATGCACCTCTAGTATACACACACACACACATACAAACACACACACCCCCCTTGTAATACTTGTCATACGCTATTACAACTTCAACAACATACGCATGCCTACATTGAAAAAAATAGTATATCTATTTCCTCAATAGTATGATATCAACATATTATTCAAAATATTTTGATATATAGATTCAGTTATCTAGCTTTCGATTACTGCCTACATCACTACACGAGATATACATGTATATAGATATATTCAATTTTCTATCAGGATTCAAATACGGACTATATACATCACATACATGATTTTACTACCCCATAATAATATAAAACGTATTTCACATATACTCAAATGAATTATCTGTACGTTTATCTTATATCATTAATATACCTTCACAATATAATATATATATATATACTATATATATACCTATACATACACACAAATATAAACACTATCGACTATATCAAGTTCTAAATACGTACTATATAACCTGATTAGCTTACATTAATATAACTTCAACGTATAGTATATTATTACTCTATCGTTTCAAATCAACGTATTTAATATGTTGGGATAGATTATACTAGGTTTTGAGTACATCGTTCATCTCGATATATATATATATATATATATATATATGAACTCTTGAATGCGTACTATATACATCACATCCATAAGTATATTACCTCATAATAGAACACATTTATTATATTCTGATGAATTATCGGTTATATATTACTTTATTATGACTGCAATAGTAGCATAATATCATTATCACAACAGTATGATATATATATATATATACATATTCATTATACAAAGATTGTGCATGTTTAACATCATTTAACGTATAAACAAAGGAAAATATTTATTTTATATATTTAAACATAAGTAAAAGATAAAGATTATGTTTAACGTAATTTGTTTATTTTATTTGATATATTTTTTAGTAATTTTTTTTTACAAAACCTAAGATTGATTGATTTTTATTATTATTATATTGGTTATCAACTAAATGTGATCAGTGTAATTTCAAAAAATAGTATATTAGATTATACATATAATTATTTTTTAATAAAAACTGACCACAAGTGGTTGGTTTCCTAAATATTTTTTTTTATATTTTTGTTAATTCCAAAGCCGACCTCAAGTGGTCGGTTTTATAAAATTATTTACTTTTTTTATTTTTTTAATTCCAAAACCAACCACTTGTGGTCGGTTTTACAAAATAATTTAAATTTAATTTTTAAAATAAAACTGACCACAAGTGGTCACCTTTTTTAAAACTATTTTACTTTTTTTAAAATTAAAAACCAACCACTTGTGGTCGGTTTTATTTAAAAAATATAATTAAAAAGTATTTTAAAAAACCAACCACCTGTGGTCGATTTTTCAAATTTTTTTCAATTATATTCTTTTAAATAAAACCTACCACAAGTGGTCGGTTTTTTAAAATTATTTTTAAAAAAAATTAAAAACCAAACACTTGTGGTCGGTTTTATTCAAAAATATAATTAAAAACTATTTTTAAAAACCGACCACATGTGGTCGGCTTTCAAAAGTACTTTTTAATTATAATTTTTTAAGTAAAACCGACCACAAGAGGTCTTTTTTTTTAAATTTTATTTTAAAAAGAAATATTAATTAATATAAAAGTTATTGAAATGATTATTTTGAAATTTTAAAATATAAAAGCAACCATGTGCGGTCGCTTTTTTAAAAATAATTATTTTTCTTAAAAAATAAAAAATCGACCACATGTGGTCATTTTTTTCCGACCACAAGTTGTGGTCGTTTTTTCTATTTTTTTTAGTAGTGATATGGCTAGGTGAAAAAATCATTTTTATGTATATGTTGACTTCTCTTGGCTTCTTTATGGGTTTTCTTCTTTATATTTGTTAGGGTTATTGCTCTGATTTTCTTACCAAATTAAAGTTTAATTTTTTATTAGGGTAACCACTTTCGAGGAAAAGTTTCGACCTTGAAGGTCCCTCTTCTCATGCCATAACACAATAACATTCATAATCTAGTCATTTAAGAATATTATTTAGGAGGTGTTGAGAATATAATTAAATGATAAAAATGTGCTCTTGGTCACACACTTCAACAGGGGAAATTTTCTCTCAAATATTTTATATATATTTTAATATTAGTTTGATAATATGTAGGTCATTTGGCCAAATTCATGTCATATTATAAAGTTTTTATAGTTTTTTGCCTTTATGGTTCGTAACTATTGGCTTCCGCATGATGCCTAATAATGTCCACCCAACAATATTTTGACACTCAGTGAAAATCCTGATTTTGCCACTGTTCTTAGTGATGCAGTACAGTTTCTTAACTATGGTCACAATACTCTGCACCACAATACTTTTCTTAACATATCTCCAGGCTCCAAAGTTGTCATATAATTGGTCCTTTTGACTAGTAAGAAGGTGGAAGGTACTCGTCTTACCTTCACACATTTGTTATCTTATCCTCTTACATATATTCATATACACTACGCATGCTCACACATAATTCAAGAAACTCAAAAACAGTAGCGAGTTGGATTGAATTTGCTATAACTTGGACAAAGGTAACTTGTTTTGGTGTAAACAATTTTTTATGGATGGTAATCAAAATTTCCATGTCTTACCTGTGCTCACTTTTGTTCAATTTTCGGAGACGTCAAACTCATTACCTTGAAGAAATTTCTATTACCATATGTAGTTATGAGGATTTTCCAAACCAAGAACTTGACAACTTGAAACAAGATCATGAAGTAGTTACAGTAATGGTTCCATTTCCAAGGCCATCTCAATCAACTTCTTCAACTTGCTTGTTTAATCTCCTTATCCTACGATCTTCCAGTTTATTATGTTGGATCAACTACTCATAATCGTTAATCTCGAGTTCGATCCAATGCTATAAATCATTCATACATAGAAAATATCCACTTCCACGACATTCCAACTCCTGAATTTGCCTCAACTTCACCCATGTATAATGCATCAAACAAATTTCCATCACTTCATAAGCCATTATGGGATGCATCTTTGCTTGTGCGCGAGCCCATTGCTTCCTTTTTATGAGACGGGTTGTTGTTCATGATACTTTAATGTCCTATAGTATTCAGGTTGTTTCGTCCTTGAACAATGCAGAATCATATAGAGTTAATTGAATTTCAGGATAGTTGGAGAATTTAAGTGAGATGTCCTTGAGCTTGAAATGGAACCATGACTACAGATACTTCATCTTTTTTTCAACTTATTCATGGTTTCAAACCTCTGTGTCATGGTACTTTGAAGTCTATGAACAAAAGTAAATAGAAAACAGAAACAAGTTATCTTTGTCATCCAAGTTAAAAATATAGCACCTAGGACTAACTAAACCATAAAAGTTAGCTCATGAGGGGAGGATAGCCCATCACCGGTCCATTCCTCACATCTCCGCTCAACTGTGAGATGGACAATATAACATGGGGGCTCAAACATTTGAAGGACCTAGATCTAATACCATGTATAGGTATACTACATTCTAATTCATCTTTTTCACATATCGTTCAGATTGTATGCTAATAGTAATACTATGGTCACAATATTTCTGCACCACATACTTTTCTTGACATACCACCAAAGCTTCGTCATGTAATTGGTCTTTTTTTCTTTTAACAAGGTGGAAGGTACATAACCAAGATTCAATTATTCAAGAATAACTGTAAAACTTCCAAGTGACACTCGTAGAATCCAGGGGGTTTGGGCCACAGGTGACAAAAGAGTTTTAAAGTGAGGTGTAGGTGACACAAGTCTTAATTATTAGTTGGAGGTGACAATTACTTTATTATGGATTAAGAAAGTTGGAGAAGTTTGAAAATAACCCACAAGTTTTTAAATTTACACTTTGATCCCAATGTATACCTAAAATAATGGGAAACGGAGGGGAAAAAGGCATTTTTTTCTCTCTTCTCATCCATTGTTGTTTTCTCTCTCTTAGAAATTTTTGTTGTTCATTATTTCTATTTCTGCGGCTTTATTCATCATCTTCTGCTTTATTATCATCATCTTCTACTTCATTATCAGCTTCATATTCTTCTTGTCGACCATTTTTTGTTGTTGTTGTTATTGGTACAACACTACTGCTGTGATCTGACCTATTTCTTAGGTTAAATTTTATTTACTACATCACTTTCCACTTTGGCATTACTTCATAGGTGACTTTGGTAAGTAAAATTATGATTTTTATTCGTATTTGTCATTTGGGTACACTTCTATTTTTTCAACAATGGATAGAACCCCGATCATGAATCCAGCATAAGTGCCCACAATTTAAATTGATCAATCATCTGGTAGATCAGATCAGTAATTTGTTGCATCAGAAGATTTATTTGTTGCATCAGACGTATTATCTGTTGCATTAGACGTATTATCTGTCGTATCAGGATGTTTATCTGTTGCACCAGACTAATTATTTGTAGCATCAGAATATTTATCTGTTGCACCAGACTAATTATCTGTGCAACGAATGATTAATCTATTTGAAACAACACAAATCAACCCCTGCCACAAACCCAACAGATAACCAATATGTTTTCAACTCTTGCTATTACTACTAGATTCAAAATTATTCCTTACGTCCAATTACCTATCCCAAATTTCCTAATTCGATTTCTCATTTTACTTGTCTTTTTCATTAATCAAGAAAAGATTAAAAAAATCCATGTTTTACCCTTTGCATTAATCACTTTTTCTTCAAATTAAAATGGAAACATCATTTAATAGGGGGGCTATACGCTGAGTGACGTTAAAAGATTTCTTCTCTTATGAAATTTCAATTGAATAGCAAACAATGGTTATTTCAAACACGTCTAATGTCACACCAACTGATTAGTGGGTTATGGTAAACTTGTTATTAATTATTTTTCTTAATCAATGTGGCATCTCAATTTGGGACGGGTAATTTGAGACGGAGGGAGTACGAATTAAAACGTCAGAGCCAAGCAAAGCAACAAACTAGTCATCTGTTGAAACAGACTATTTATCTGTTGCAACATGAGTAATCTGTTTTGAACAATACATCAACCCCTGCCACAAACCCAACAAATAAATCTTGCTATTGCTACTGGATTCTAAATTATTCCTTTTTATGTCGAATCATCGACATGTTTGTTGAGAAGATAATAGAGAGAATGAAAATTAAATATGGATTAAAACGTTAAAGATCAAACATAATTTATTTATTAAACAAAAACAAATAAAAATACATATAATAGACTAAAAGAAAAATAATAATCTAATTATTATTATTATTATCATCATCATCATTGCCAGCCAACCAATATTCAATCAGAAGTAGCAAGGCCCTCCTCAGCCTGCGTATCTCGTGGAGCATTCTTGCTCTAACTCCTCCCAGTTCCTATTGCAGGTCACAGACTTGATTTCGAAGTTCATTCATGGCGTCTTGCAGAAAAGCAACGTCCCACACTGGGTCAGCCATATCTTATCTTCTAGAGTGTAGTATGAAAGACGAGATACAATAAATAAATAGAGTGTAGTTGAATGAACGATTGAGTAAGTAGGGACCTATTTATAGAGGATTGAATTTGAATGAGAGGCAAAAAGGCACGACTATTTACCTCCATACATTAATTATATTTTTTATTAAATTAAGAAAATAAATATTGTGATATAAGTCATGACTTTTCATATTATTATTATTAATTAGTTCTTTCGAAGAACCATTTTTATTGAGTTGTGGCAACAGATTCTATATCTGTTGCATCAGATAACACATCTGTGACAACAGATATATTATCTGTTGCAACAAATATAAAATATGTTGCATCAGATAATCTATCTGTTGCAACATATAATCTAACTGTTCACCTCCATTTATTAATTACATTTTTGATTAATGTGAAAAGTAATGACTTAATTAAATTAAGAAATATTGTGATAAGTCATGACTTTTCAGATTATTATTATTAATTAGTTCTTTCCAAGAACCGATTTTATTGAGATGTGACTCGATATAGGTTGCATCGGATAAATCATCTGTGACAACAGATATATCATCTATTGCAACAATAGTGAACCTGTTGCATCAGATAATTTATTTGTTGCAACATATAATCTACTTTTTTTTAAAAATAACTATGATCATATCATTAATCCAAATTTACTTACTTTTTTATTTTATTAAATAAAAAAAACACCTTTTCAAATTCGTTAACAAAATAATAACCATTTTATTATATAATAAATAATTTCAAAAACAAATTCAAAAACAAAAATGGTGAAAAGTCATGATCAGTTATTAAAGTTGTGGTTATAAATTGTGTTTATCATTTATTTTCTTATAATTTATTTATGAAATATTTTTCATAGTGAATAATCGGAAAGTCATGTCTTTTTCTTTTCACCCTCTCAATAACAACAATAACTTTTTTTTATTAATAACCGTCAGGTGAAACATATGATCGATCTATCGTAGCAGATTAACCTCCATTGACACAAATTGCTGCTCAATCCCTACCACCAACCATCGACATGTTGAGAACAAGGAATAAACAAAATGATTAATATTAAATACTAAATAAGAATTAAAAATTCAAAGTCGACAACAAAATGAAATAAATGTTCATAGATTTTTGAATTCCTTGGGTAGATCCGATATACAAAAGGAGAAAAATATACATACATGCTCTAAAACAAAAAATATTACCTAATTATTATTACTATTATTATTATTATTGTCAATCGGACATTTTTCATCCGGCAGCCTTGCTCCGAAGTCAGCCAAATCGCTCTGGAGTTCATCAAACTGCCTTTGAAGTTCACACAAGGACTCGATATGAATATTCTTGTACGAATCTGGATCATCCATATTTGTAAGGAGGGACCTATTTATAAATTATTGTATGTCGGAAAGAAAAGAAAATTACTATAAAATAAATCTAACAGATGGGTAATCTGTTGCAAAATATATTCTTTCTGTTAGATAACTTACAATACAACATACTGGCAATCTTTTGCAACAGATGTATATATCTGTTTGATTTCTGCAACAGGTTGATCAACTGTCGTAACAGATGTCTCCAAATGTTTGACAATATAAACAGATCTGTCATCTGTTGTAACTAGCTAGTCATCTATTTATTCAATTTAAGCCATAGATGGGCTAGGAAGAATAAGGTGCGTGCATATGGATCCACTATCATATGTGTGGGAGTTAAGTATGTATTACTGATAATGTCACTGGGACAACACACACAAAGTACAATGTTTTTGTGAATACAGTTTTTAACCGATTAGGCGTTGATCTTTCAAACAAGAACCTGCATTGTACCGTTAAGTTTGATGGGTTCGAAATTGATAAGGTTGAGGACCTCATAAAGATTGTGCAGATACCTTGTTACGAATTACTGACGGTTGTTGCTCGTGTTTATGCGTGTCAAGTTTTGAGAAGGGACCAATATTTGTCATCACTGCAGAGAACCAATAGCGATTGGACTTAACTTTAAGTGTGCATTGGACCCTTAAAGAGCCCTTGAAGACTCGTACTGCATCAAATAAGAATGGAAAACCAATATAATTATATGCCAGAAGGTACGGTAGGAGAATGCTTTCGAGGGAAAATGGGTGATTGATGGAAGACTATATCATCTGAGAGCTAATTGAAGAAGACACATAGGGTAGAAAGTAACTTCTAACGAATCTGGCTGATGGAATTATCTTAATAGATGCAAAATCTGAATCAAGTGCAAATATGAAAGTGTATCCGGTAATATAATTTCGTCTGTTGTGTCTCTGAAAGAAAAATAATACAGATGGACACTTTGCTAGGGAGTTGCGTGGTCAGGATTATCACCTAGGTAGAAAATAGAAGAAAGACCAACAAAGTAGACTCACGGGCATCGAGGGTTGAAATGATGTTCAGCAAGTCTAGAAAACTTACGCCAACAACAACTGTAGTTAAAATAAGGAAACTAAGAGAAGGCGGAAATTTTTGAATTTTAAATTTCATCCCATGCCTTTTTGTTTGTATTTCCGATCAGGTCCACTGTCGTTGACCTGATCGAAACCACAAACGATATTGAAAGGCAAATAGAGTATAATTACTTCCTTAGCAATATGGACTAATTGATTGTGTTTTCTTGCCTTAGCATGCTTTTAACATTTCTTGGGGAAGATCAGATGCTTGCTGTAGTATGTGAATCTCGATAATTTTCAAGCTTGCCTTCAGCTTGCTGATTCTGTATTCAAGATTATCGTTGCCGTCTTCGAAGTTGGTAAGGAGTTCCTCATCTCTTGTGAGCTTGATCAGGAACACTACCTTCAAAGTTGTGGCATTCTAGAGGCCCTTCATAACACTTTCTTCAGAAAACTTAAAGGATACATGGAGGGTCGCTATGTTTGTTTTAGGTCAAAATGTGTTGATGCACGTTAAAGATGTGGTCCCAACAGTTGAACAACACAGTTTTATCGAGCGTTGCTCTATGCATCTTGCTCAACCAATTTGATAAATTAGTAAGCATGGAGTTACGTAGCGTGTGATCTAAACCGGCTCTACCAAGCCTATCAAACATTACATAACTCTGAGCTCATTACCCTATCAAAAAAATATGCCCGACTTAGTGCACAAATCAAACAAGCCCAATCTGTCAGCCTTTCTGCTGATCACTCTTCTCCAATATAGATGACAATATATCTGCTATGCAAAAGTCTACACCATCACCAGATATTCTTTCCTGGGAGAATTTTTTAAGAAGATATCAACATATATCTTCAGAAGAATTGCTCCCAGGCAAGCATGTCTGGCGACGGTGTAAATTTTGCATAGCAGTTACGTATGATAGGCTTGATAAAGGATGTTTAGATCACACGCTATGTAACTCCATGCTTACTAATTTATCAAATTGGTTGAGCAAGATGCATGGAGCAACGCTCGATAAAAGTGTGTTCAACTGTTGGGACCATATGTTCAACGTGCATCAACACATTTTGACCTAAAACAAACACAGAGACCCTCCATGCATCCTTTAAGGCTTCTAAAAAAAGTGTTCTGAAGGGCTTCTAGAATGCCACAACTTTGAAGGTGGTGTCCCTGATCGAGCCCACAAGAGATGAGCAACTCCTTACCAACTTCAAAGATGGCAACGACCAACTTGAATGCAGAATCAGCAAGCTGGAGGCAAACTTGAAAATTATCGTGATTCACATACTACAGCAAGCATCTGATCTTCTCCAAGGAATGTTGAAAGCATGTTAAGGCAAGAAAACACAATCAATTAGAACCATATTGCTAAGGATGCAATGATGCTCTATTTGCCTTTCAATCTCATTTGTGGTTTCGACCAGGTCAACGACAGTGGACTTGATCGGAAACACAAACAAGAAGGCATGGGATGAAATTTAAAATTCAAAAATTCCCGACTTCTATTAGATTCCTTATTTTAACGGCAGTTGCTATTGGCGTAAGTTTTCTAGACTTGCTATACATTATTTCAACCCTCGTGCTCGTAAGGCTTCTTTGTTGGTCTTCTCCTATTTTCTATCTAGGTGATAATCCCGACCACCCAACTCCCTAGCAAAGTGTCCATCTGCATTATTTTTTTCAGATAGACAATAGACAAAATTGCATTACCGGATACTCTTTTATATTTGTACTTGATTCAGATTTTGCATCTGTTAAGATAATTTCATCAGCCAGATTCGCTAAAAGTTACTTTCTACCCTATGTCTCTTCTTCAATTAGCTCTCAGATAATATAGTCTTCCATTAACCACCCATTTTCCCTCGAAGTCATTCTCCTACCGCACCTTTTAGCATATAATCATTACCCCAAGCGAGCAATCCAACTATATGAATTTTGGCCAGGGAAATAACTATATTGGTTTTTCGTTCTTGTTAGATTTAGTGCTAAGCTTCGAAGGCCCTCTAAGGGTCCAATGCACGCTAAAAGTTAGTCTAATCGCTATTGAATCTCTTTACAATGACTCTAAAACTAGATCCCTTCATAATGCTTGACAAATAAACATGAGCAACAACCGACATTAAATCTAAACAGTGTATCAGAACCATATTCATGGTACCTCAGCCTTATCAGTTCAGACCTACCAAACTTAACTGTAAAATTGCAGACATCTTGTTTGAATGATCTATGACTAATCAGTAAAAATAGAATTCATAAAATCAGTGCAATCTATGTGTGTTTCCATGATAACATTATTAGTAATATGTACCTCCCACATAGAAGTGGTTCAATCTACAAGCAGTTTATTTCTCTGAGCCTATCTTTACTATAGCTTCTTGCGATAGTCCATCAAATATTGATCAACTGTCAGTTCCTTATATCTACAAAGAAGAGGAAAAAAATTAATGTCACAAAAAGAACATTATCCATCTGTTGCATCAGATGTGGAGTCTGTTGTAATAGATGTAGAGTCTATTACAACAGATGTGAAGTCTGTTGCAATAGATGTGGAGTCTGATGGAATACATAAAACCAGCCTTTCTGGTGGTTTAATTTGTTCCAACAGTTTCTCCATCTGTTGCAACATCAACAGCAGCATAAACATCAACAACAAAGAAACAACAATATTTGTTCAAACAACATCATCAACAACAAAGAAGCAACATCTTTGTTCCAGAACCATCAACAACAACACACCACAAGTTCCAACAATGCCAACCCCACCAACAACATCAATAACTGCATCAATAATAAAGAAACAAATAAAATACATACAAAAAAAAGATACTGCCAACAAGGCTTTTAAACTTCTATCAACATATGACTTTTTTCTCATATTGTAATAAAAATTCTCAGTTTTTTTATTCAACACTTAAAAGTTCCTTCAAATTATTTTAATAAATATGAAATGGGTAAATAGTAATTAAATAAAAAAATATATGTAAACAACTTGCAAAGAATAAGATGAGAATGAAAGAGCAATAATGAACCATACCTTAATATAAAAAAGGAGATCAAAATCAAAATTTCATTCGAGAAAGATATGAATCGGTTTAGATCCGAAAAGATCTTTATGAGAAGATAAGAGAAAAGAGAGAAAAAAACGTTGTGACCCTAAAAAGGAGAGAAAAAAAAGATGAGAGTTGAATAAAATAAACTACAGCTGAAGGAAGAGATGAGATAATTTCTATAGATGTATTATGTACGTAGACGTGGTGGTTTTCAATATTCATTAATTAATATTAATTAATTTCATTAATAATTTGAGGGGCACGGGGAAGACTAAGACTACTGACATTGAAAAGACAAGACAAGACTACTCAATGAACTCACTTTTGAGATATCCAAGAAATATATTTTACCGCTTTTAGTAGTAAGTACTACTACTTGATATTATCTACTCGGACCAGAAGCTTGCTTTAAAATTAAAAGAGAAAAAAAGTTTTTCAAACAGATATGTCATCTGTTGTAACATATATAAATATCTATTTCAAAATCTGAACAGCTCAGTCATCTGTTACAACTGATATAAATATTTGTTTAAAAACCTCAATAGCTCAGTCATCTGTGACAACAGATGAAACTGTTCATTTGATAATTAATTAAATTAGATATGTCATCTGTTACAACAGATATAAATATTTGTTTGAAAATTTCCAACAGCTTAGTCATCTTTCACAACAGATGTAAATTTCTATTTGATAATGAAATCAGATATGTCATCTGTTGCAACAGATATGAATACCTATTTGAAAATTTTCAACAGCTCAGTCGTTTGTTGCAACAGATTTTATTGCAATTGATTTAGGTTAAACTAGGGATGAATGAATAAGCTCGCAGGGTCAACTACAAATCCAATCGAGTCTATGTAATTGCATGGCATTGGTATTGCGTTCATCCTGACCCGAGTCACCGATCGATCACTCTGAGTTGAAATGAGTTCTCATCAACTCAATATTAGGATAGTGATAGTACCTAAGTTGATTTAGGTGTAACTAGGAATGAATGAATGAGCTCGCAGGGTCAACTACAAATCCAATCGAGTCTTTGCAATTACATGGCATTGGTATTGCATTCATCCTGACTCGAGTCGTCAATCGATCACTCTGAGTTGAAATGAGTTCTCATCAACTCAATGTTAGTATAATGATAGTACCTAAGTTTATTTTGGTGGAATTAGGGATGAATGAATGAGGTCGCAGGGTCAACTATAAATCCAATCGAGTCTTTGCAATTGTATGGCATTGGTATTGCGTTCATCCCAACCCGAGTCGTCGATCGATCACTCTGAGTTAAAATGAGTTCTCATAAACTCAATGTTAGGATAGTGATAGTACCTAAGTTTATTTAGGTGGAACTAGGGATAAATGAATGAGCTCGCAGAGTCAACTACAAATCCAATCGAGTCCTTGTAATTGCATGGCACTAGTATTGTGTTCATCCCAACCCGAGTCGTCAATCGATCACTCTGAGTTGAAATAAGTTCTCATAAACTCAATGTTAGGATAGTGATAGTTCCTAAGTTGATTTAGGTGGAACTAGGGATGAATGAATGAGCTCGCAAGGTCAACTACAAATCCAATTGAGTCTTTGCAATTGCATGGCATTGGTATTGCGTTCATCCCGACCCGAGTCATCGATCGATCACTATGAGTTGAAATGAGTTCTCATCAACTCAATGTTTTAAAAACTATATCTTTTAAATTTTTTAAATTTAATTAAGATCAATTCGGACCAAATTAGCAATTTCAAAACTTGTCATTCTTTTCCAAAATTACAAATCAACCCATACAAATCATCTATTTTCCCAAAAAACTTTTTATTTCAAATATTAAGTTCTCTCTCTCTCTCTCTCTCTCTCTCGGGGTCTCTTCTGTCTCTCAACAATACAAACAACTACTCAACATATTTCTCAATCCTTCAAAATAGGTCAATTTTCTTCCCATTTACGACTACATATAGTTGTTTTTTTTAAATTCATTCCCGCTTGTATCCATCATTTTCTCTTTCTTCGTAGGTAACAGAGTTTGAGAAGAGTTCTACATTTGTTCTTTATTCTAAAAAATAGGGCTTTTTAGTTAATGAGGAAAAAAAAGACTTTTAGTTGTATTATCTTTGAGAATGGGTTAACAATTTTGAGTTTTGATGCTAAAAAAGTAGAAAGCACCCGAGAAAACCCTAGTTTTTCTCTCAGTGTTTTGTTGATTTTCATGGTATTGTTAGATGGTGTTTGTGGTGTTGCTAGTGGCTGTTGTTAGTGGTGTTGGTATTTGTGTTTTTTGGCGGTGGTGTCGGTGGTCTTGGTGTTGGTATTGGTATTGGTATTGGTGGCATTGATGGTGGTCTTGGTGGCATTGGTGGCATTGGTGATGGCGTTGGTTATGGTGGTGGCGGTCCATCTGTTGCAACGGGTGGAAGATTTGTTGGGAGATATTAAATAGGTCTTCAAACAAATTCTCCATCTGTTCCAACTGATGGGTTATCCGTTGGAGTATTTTCTTGTAATGTGGCGTAGAATAATTTATTGAAATTTGTCCATTTGTTGCAATAGGTTGAATATCTGTTCGAAGATATTAAATATGTCTTCAAACAGATTTGGGTTCCCCATCTGTTTCAACTGATGGGTTGTCCGTTGGAGTAATTTTTTTTGGTTATGTGGTAAGAATAATTTATTGAAATTTGTCTCACCTTTTTTAAAAAAAATTATGCAGACATCAAATGCAATGTATTTTTTATTTTTCTTTTGTTTGTAGTTAAAAGATGTCTCCCAAAAGAAAAGAAACTGAAAGTGGAGAAAGTGGATTAACTTCTGATCACCAAACAAAAAAGGCTAGAGTACAGATAGATTCGGAGAAACTTCTAGAACAATCTCAATCAGGGGAAAATAAAGTCGAGGAAAGTGATAACTCCCCCTCACCAATGGGGCGTCAAATAATATCGAAATTGCAACATGATTTTGTCAAAACCATTAGCATTGACAAGTTTTGAGTTGCGATGCCGATGAATAGCCCTAAAGCAGTATTTGGTTATCTTGTACTTAAATGTCAGTTGAGGAAACCTTTTGACAAACTTAGGAGTATTATGAAGAAGGAAAACATAGATGGACTTTTTAAGAAGAGCTGCTTTGCACACTTTCTTGAGTTGTTTGGGCCCCGCCCTCTCCTGTCTTTTTTTATAGGTTGTGCATCCTTGGATCATGCCTACTATTAATGAGCTGGGGATGACTTCTTTTCTTACTCTGGTTCTTGTTAATACAAAAGAAGACCCAACGGTAGAGTTAATAAAGAAGGAATTGGATGGATCAACATCCATAAGAAGAGCAGTTAGGCAAGTTCAGCCTAATGTTAAAGCTCTTCACGACCAACCACAAACTGCAACAGATCCGAGTGCTTCTTTTGGAGGTGTTGCTGGTGGAGTTGTTTGTGATGGTAGCAGCCATCCTGCTACTGCTTCTACTACCAGCCGTGATTATGAGCATGTTGGTGCTCAGCAAAAAATAAATATGTTTAAAAATACCCCTTGTGTAGGTCCTCCCTCTCACCCCTACACCGGTCCCTCCCACCATTACAGTGGTCCCTCTCACCCCTCCTCACCCTTATATTCTCATTACAAATACAAAGTGTGCAAGGACAGAGAGGATAAAATCCTTGACAAGATAGAGGCTATTGCTGAAGTTGCCGAGGAGTTGAAATCCAGAAGGGGTGTCATACCATCCAATGAGGTGAGGGAGCTATACACTCCTACAGTGGAGGTTAGAAGGAAGAGAAGAAAAATTAGACAAATTCTCTCCGTTTTGAAATCAGCAAAAATTACAACTCCCCCCACTCCAATAGTTGTTGAAGTTCAGGGGTCGCTGAAGAAGGTGGAAATATTCATGGCGCTTGGAAAGGAGAAGAAGAAGGAACTGGAAGAATTTATCAAGATGAAGGTTCAAAAAGAATATACCATGCATTCATTTGCCGCCAAAGACTTCTCGAATATGACAAATATGTGCGTATGGTACGTGCTCAAGGTAAGTTTACTTTTGCTAACCTACCCTTACAATTTACTCCATGAAGAATCTATGCAACAGATGTGTACTTTGTTGCAAAAATTTGGTATTCTGTTGCAACATAATATACATCTGTTGCATAAGTTGTGTTGGCTGGGTAACCTGTGAACTGATTCAGAGAACCCTCTACATCGGATTCTTTCGACTGTGTTTTTATTCTTTACAATTACTAACCTATTTAAAAATTGTCTTCTTATACCACAGTATATTGATGAAATTCTCTGCCTCATGAGGGGCAGGCAATTAGTGTACCCGGAAGCTCATGATGCTGCCGATAGGATAATGGACCTCAACTTCTACAATAATTTCAAGGATAGGTACGCTAAACTCTGTAAGATAGATGATTCCGGTGGCTTGGGATTTGATCAGTTAGTTTCTATGTTCCAATGGGATGAAGAAGCGATTAAATATGTTAGAGGGAAGAGGCCATATCCACACGACAAGATCTAGACCAAGGCAAAGAGAATTCTTGCAGTCACGAATGTAGATGTCACACATTTTCTCACTTTTGAGATACTACTATATGAGGGAAAGATTAAGGTTTATGACTACAACTTACCTGTCTTCAGCGAGAAGACGTTTTAAACCCACATGCAGGCACTCTTGAAGTTATTTCCCAAGTTGTTGATGCAGAGTAAACTGATGGATCATTTGCCGGCTGAAGTCTTAGCGAAGGAATCATGGGACTTTGAAGGTCGAAATAAGAACATCCAGCTCCCAAGAAATACAACCGATGCACGTGCGGGCCATACTCACTTGCATACATCGAGTGTTTGCTGACCGGCACACAAATGACCAGTGTGATCAACACCGTTGTGGGAAAAATTCAATAGGTCTTGGAATATGGGGTACTAACTAAATGGTTGGAGCCCGTTGTAATACCCGCGCTTTTTCTTACCTTGAAAATCATCTCAAGGATGTTAGAACTTGCTTTTAAATAAGGATTCATTCTTATACAGGTAGTATTTCCATAATTTTCAATTTCTATCACGTGGGAATTTGAATAAGATTTCCATTGATATATAATTCGCCCAAACCCGAAACCCGGGTTAAGAGTTAGGGATTTTTTAGTGAGACAGTGTCTGACTTGAGCCTTCAGGGCGTCGCGGGGGTAGCCCAAAGGGCAATTGTCAAATTACAGTGATGCTTCACGATACTAGCGCATCGCGCCATGGTTCTAGGTCACAAAAGAGGGGTAAACGCAATGGCTCCACATTGCTCCATCCCTCTATCTCCCAATTGTCAATTTCCAGTGACACGACGCGATAACGCCGCGTCGCGCCAAGGGCCCAATTCGGGAAATTTTCTGAAAACTTAATGACATGTCCAGGGATAAAAGGGTCAATTTCCCCACCCTACATAAACCTTATAACTCAAGATTTAAGCCCTAATTCAACAACTTGCAGTCAAGTCCTCTAAAAAACTCACATGAACAAGCCCTAGGGTTTTTATAGAAGATTCAATTTCAAGGAAATTTCACCGTCAATCTTCACGAAATCACGAACTAAGGTATGCATAGTGTTCATCCACGGATCCCTTTCATCTGTGGAGTTCAAGAATCAATCTTTAAATACTAAATTATGATTGTTTCATGGTGATATGATTTTATACATGTGGGTGGTTGTTAATTATGTTGTAAAGTAGTAATTCGATGTATTTTCATGGAGATTATGATCATGTTAGTTGAAACCCATGAATTTGAGTGGTTTAATATGGTGAAACTTATGAACATACCTATTCCTTAATGAGTGCATGCAAGGTGTTTGATAAAATGCCTAAGGAACTAGAAATCATGCAATATAGCTAAATTGTGACTAAGTGAAGGATTCATGATATGCCCCCATGTCCCAATGACTTTTATGTTGATACTGTGCCTCGTAAATGTTGTTGGATTGTTCATGAACTAGTCTTATCAGATTATTCTATGCTTACTTGCAAATCCTACTTATGTACAAGATGCATGATAATCAAGCACTTCATAAAATTCCCCAAGTTGTGATATTATGAATTATGAACTCCTTATGATCAAGTCAGTTATGTGTATCAGTTTCCTTCTATCGAGTCCTGGGGGTATTCGTACCTGAAAAATATAGTTGTGTGCCTAGAGCCATGTCATGTTATCACAATAATCTCAGTCAATCTATGATCTATAGAATTCAGTCAGTCATGTGACTCAGGAAATCTCAGAAATCTCATAATCTCAATAAATTCTCAGATAGTAGTACTATTCTGTCAGTCAACGTAAGTCAGTTACTCAGTCCATGTACAACCAGTTAAATCATGTTCAGTATTTTTAGATGGGAGCAGAAGTTAGCACCGAGTGAACCCAAGGATGGGAACTCACCTGCCAGTTTAGGGTGTGATTCTTAGTAGTCATCCTTGTGTTCCAGAACTACGTAGCCAGCGTAGGTTGAGACATCTTAACCTTCCAGATTAGGGTTGATGAGGTGACTCAACCTGTCAGTTTAGGGTTCCCACCATTCTCGTTCGAGTACTTACCAGCTAAGGGTTACTCACAGCTGTCCTTACCAGTGGTGCGGTATTAACACCCTTCCAGTCAGGGCAGAGATTGGACCCCAACTTAGATATATGCGTTATTGGGGCATGTCAGTTAAACAACTACCTCCCACAGTTTCAGACTCAGTCTCAATAAAAGAACTCAGATAGTTCTTCAGATATCAGTATACCAGGACTGCCAGATATAGTCAAATTTAGTTACAGTACGGAACTCAGATAGTTCTATTGGATTCAGGAATGTCAGACATAGTCGTCCATGTTATCAAAACTTCAGTATCAGTCATGTCAGTTATCAGTAAACTATGTATTAGCATACAAATCTAGATATCACATATTCACGATTCCAGTTACTATGTATGCATGTTTGCACTCTCACGTTCATATCAGTCAGTCAGTTAGCATTGTTCATGCATGTAAACCCTTTTGCATTAGCCTACTTCACTCATATACTCTGTACTCTAGTTGTACTGATGCATTTACGCTATGGTGCTTTCTTTTCATGTTACACCATAGGTGTAGAGACACGAGTTCTAGACCAGTAACAGTCGCGATCCAGTATACAGAGTTGCAGTGAGTCCTCTTCTTTCAAGGACTATATGATTTGATTCATTTATTATTTCAGTTAGTTTTTAGTTTACAGAGTTAGCTAGATACATGTTCCTTCAACTCCCTATTCAAAGAGTACTTAGAGGCTTTCAGATTTAGTTCAGATTTGATTCAGTTTTCATTTGTTTTTGGGTATTCACTACCCCACATGGATGTTATTTTATCAGATTTTCTATTCAATCGAACCTTATGGCCTATTGTTCATGTTTTCCACATTTTACAAGTATATTATGCAGTGTTCAGGTACAGATATCAGTCATGGGTTAGCTTGTGGTCCCTCAGGGTCATAACCACCGTGTAGCATTTCGGTTCAGCAAATCTGGGCATTACACCCGTGTATAAAAAAGAACATGTACAAAGACAGAGACGAACACGATAACAAATTTTCATTTCAAGCCAATTCACTTTACATGTAGTGGAAATAATTTTTTTTTCTAGCCAAGTTGAATTCTTATAATGCAACAGATTTTATATCTGTCGTAAAATATATAGTACCTGTTGTGATAGATTGATTATCTGTTGGAATAGGTTGGTCATCTGTTGCTTATGCAGATGTTCCTAGTTTGTCTGTCGTAACAGATATATGATCTGTTGCAAATAGCTTATCTGTTGCAACTGATTGGTAATCTATTGGAGCAAATAAAAAAAGTAGGAAGAGCTATTATATAATTTCCATCAGATGACCTACGTGTTGCATCTCATGTTGCAACATATGTCTATATCTGTCTGATAAGATATGTCGTCTGTTGCAGCAGATATATTATCTGTTGCGATATTTGAATCTAGTACTCCATTTCAATTAACATGTTCAAAACTAAGGATTAATTATATTCATATACAGAATAAAATAAATTGAAGCCTTCAGAAATTACATGAAATAACTCAACAAATAAATGAAATGTAAAAAAAATTATTATGGGTACAAACGATCTACTCTACAAATAAATCAACAAGTTAAACCAAGGAGGATAGGTTATTACATTGGCGGAATCAAGCTATAAATATCTAATCAATATGGACAAGTTGTTCTTTATCTGGTGCTACGAAATTTGACTTTGGTCGTCTGAATCTTTAACGTCAGTTGTGTATGGCTTCTGAGCTTTCGCTTCTCCGTATTTCCATAAAAGAGAAGCATATCTTTTGCAGAGTAATATGACATCAAGTCCATCATTTGGTACTTGTAATCCATCTCTCAAATACTCGACATAGGCGGCAAAAAAAGGACCGCAATCCCTGCGTTATAAAAAAACCGATAATCCATATCTTGCAGTTCATGTAAGCGTTGTGAAATTTGTGAAATAAAACTAAATCATGACACTTAAACTTACGGGCTACCAATGATTTATTGAGAAATTCCATCAACATATTGTACATCAAATGGATTAGCCATTTTATCCCGGTATGCTTCAATCGTCGACCAATCAGTACGAACTTTTTGGTCCAAAAAGCCACTCATATCAAGATAAGTTGGTAATATTTTGGCCAGCTTTTGTATCTCAGACGACGGCTCAAAATGTCTCCTTCGCGACATCGAGTCATAAACTCAGATGCACCTCTCTTTTAGAACGACGACAGCCAACAACCAATGGAAATCACCACCACAATTGATTGGGATGTATACTTCATCGACCAAATGTCAAGGTAAGCCAGCCGGAATGCTAAAACCTTTGATGATGTTGATTAAGCATTCCTCATTTCGGGAAACTTTCGGTTGTTGTTGACAATACCTATCGTAGGCATTATTGATGTAAACTTTGTACAAACAATTGCCTGTTGTGTATCTGTATTGTTCTTGTGTTTGCAACTTGGCCTTCTTTCGGAGGTAGTAAAAATAACATCGATGTGCTGCACATATTATCAAACATTTCGGATTACATGACGAAAAAATTAATATGCAGATGCAATTAAATAAAGTATTAATTAATAGTAATATGTATGGCATTTAAACCTCATTACTCCAGCAATTTTGGGGCTGTGACATCAAATAGAACCAATTCTTCATTCCGAGATGTGCAACAACAAAGTCGAACATATCAAAACCAAGACTCGATTCTTTCACTTTATAGCGCTCGGCATTTTGTTTTCTACATGATGATTTATATGTGTTAATGTAAGGTTCTTACAACAATAATTGTATAAACCAATATCTATAAATTGATTTATGTACCTGCCGGCATGATACTTTAACAACCCATCAACAATCCATTCTGAATAGTTGTTGATCAACTGTGTAAGTTTTTTTAGAGCCTCGTCCGAGATGTTGAACTCTTCAAACGGGTAATTCTTCCGTTCTCCCAAATTGTCAGGCTCCACTTTTTCTTCATCTTTGGAAGCAGTTGATGGATTATCAACTATGATATTATGCACTTCGGTAGTAGCTGTGACATTCACCTGGAAAGCCAGAATTGTCAATGCTAAGTAGAGATATACAAAAGATTTTCCATCTGTTGCGACAGATGAGTCTTATGTTGCATCAGATAGATTATCTATTGGGACAAATTCAAATAGGTAAATCAAAGCAGTACGATAATTTCGAATAGATGACCCATCTGTTGCAACATAAGACTCATCTGTTTCAACAGATAATGAATCTGATGCAACAGGTTAGACAACAGTTGCAACAGATGTATATATCTGTTTGATAATTTTCAGCAGATGTATATCTGTTGAAACAGATATGTGCCTGTTTGTTTTTTGGAACAGATGATGTACATTCACCTTCTTCAACTCATGCTTCTTTTCTATGGCCCTTGCACACTGAACATCAGTGCAAGACAAAGACAAAGACATTGCAATCTTACTTTTTTTTATGATTGATGATGCCTTGTAAGTGTCTTTCCTTCTCCTCTTAGCTACCTTGATCTCTAGTGGAGTGTCTGGATATGAAATCCTCTTTGATGGAATGACACCCCTCTTAGATGTCATTTCCTTTACAGAAGCAGTTAATGCATTAATAGCATTAATCACTCCATCGTGTTTCGCCTTACAGTATTGATATCTACATGAAGAACATTCGCTAGATGCGGCAAAATCTGGAGAAAATCTGTACAACCATTATGATCATAATCATAATGGCTTGTTGTTTTAAAAATTGTAAGAGGAGCATCATTATCTCCACCCTTTATTTTTCTTGTGATGGCTATTGCTCCAAATAATTTCATTTTTATTCCATCAACGACCTTAGGGTTCGATAAAGTTTGCACAAGCCGTAAAGTAAGAAAAAATGGCATCTTCAACTCTCGGTTGGTTGGAACAAGCCATGGATGGACAATCTAAAATATTGAAATCATTTAATCATTAATTAAAATAAAAACTTGATTAGAATTGGACTTACTGATTCCTTGGGGGATTGAAAAGATCAAGAAATTTTGCATTTTTATCAGTTTTGGCCGACAACCATCTCATAATTCTTGGACAGGAAACTTCTTCCTAGTAGTTCACTTGTTGTCTCAAATAAGGAATGGCTTCAAATGCCCACGCCTATAACATAACACCAATAAATCAAAAATATTATTGAATAAAAAATTGATGAATCATATCATGATAAAAGAAATATTTACCATGAAGGCCCATGGAAATCCATATAAGTTGACTGTTTTTGGCATTAACGGAGTCAACAAATATTCGACAGTCATTTTGAAGCTTTCATAACCCCAAGGATAGTTGTTAAATTCCTCAAGATCCTCGGAGAGATTTATTAAACCGAGGCTTATGTTGTTGTTAACGTCTCTCTCCCAAAGAACATTATGTACAAACTAAACCAAGCACAATGATTTCTTGTGCTTCTTTGAAAGTCCTTTACCTTTCAACGCCTCTATCAGATTTTTATTTTTGAAGCTTGGACCAATAATGAACACCAGTTCATCATGATCACTCGACTTGCCTTTTCCTTTTTTAGGTGTGCGGGGTACTTTTTTTTAGGTCAAAGTAGGTATAACTTGAGAAGGAGAAGGAGGATAACATTTTAGGCCGGTAACTATGGCAAACTCCTTCCAACCAAAATAAACAGGCATGCCACAGTAATTTATCCACACCTCATCCATCTTATCTTTGTTTTCATACATAAACCTGCGCTTGAGAAGATCATATGCCATTTTTATCTGGAAACGAGCATTGTTGTCCTCCAAAAAATCAATATATTGCCCAAAGTAGCTTTCCCTGAAATAAGAATCCAATTTTTGTTCTCGAAGTATTTTTTTGAAGGCATCGAAAGATTTTCCCATGAATGACTTAATCATGAGATCACCCGTTAAATCTGTGTCACCATCGCACTGCATTCTCATAGGATAACGATCAATGCTGAAGGTATTGACCAACTCTTCTGCGGAAGGGCTATTAGTATTTGGATCATCTCTTTTGAAAGGTTCCTCCTCCCCATTTTCATTATCTTCTACTCCTGATTGAGATAATGTTTGTAAAACAAGCTCATAGAGTGGTGGATGTAGCTGAGCTGCTGTACTTGTTCATTTACTTGGACTTGATTCGATTTTTTTATTTTGGGAGCCATGTTATCTTAAATTAATAGGAACATAACATAGATTATAATTGATTAATGTATAACAGTGATATAAAAGTTCCAACAGATAACTAATCTGTTGCACCAGGTATGTTATCTGTTGCAATATATAACCGACCTGTTGCAACGGAAGAGTAATTCATGGGAACCACAAAAATAGCACTAATCTATTTCACCTGGTATTTTATCTGATGCAACATATAACTAACCCGTTGCAACGGATGAGTAATTTGTTGAAAATTATAAAAACAGATCACTAATCTGTTGCACCAAGTATTTTATCTGTTGCAGCATATAACCGACCTATTGCAATGGATGAGTAAATCATTGGAAAGAATAAAAACGGATCACTAATCTGTTGCACGAGGTATGTTATCTATTGCAGCATATAACCGACCTGTTGCAACGAATGAGTAAACCATTGGAAAGAATAAAAACGATCGTAATCTGTTGCAAAATGAAGAGTAAACTGTTGGAAAGAATAAAAATAGATCACTAATCAGTTATCTATTGGATCAATATTATTTAGATTTCTTCCAAATAGAAGAGTCGTCTATCACAACAGATGAATCATCTGTTATATTGTTCACCTGTTGCATCAGATTTTCATAGTTGCATCAGATTTTCATCTGTTGCATCATATGTTTCATCTGTTACATCAGATGTTTCAGCTGTTGCAATACTATTTTTACCAAGACAAATAACAAATCAACCCAGCAACACCAACACATCACACACACACACTAAGAACATCAACTGTGACCAAAAATCACCAACAAATTTGAATCAATAGTACGACAATAAGAAGAAAAAATGCCAGAAATTAGGGTTTTATTCAATCCATATTTCAATACTAGAAGATTAGTTTGCTCAAGTTCCTTTGTTTCTTCATAATTTTTTACCTGTGAAAAAGGAAATGGGACGACTAAGAACTCAAAGTTTTTATCACCGGAGAAGTCTTCACGTCGATTGAAGGTTAAAAGTCGAAAAGGAACTCGCCCGACTATTTGTCGCCGGAGTTTGAAGGGAGAAATTTTGCAGAACTGTTGGTTGAGAGAGAGTTGAGAGAAGCTGGAGAGAAAGAGTGGTTGATTTGGATTGAAGAGGGGTGTGGGTTGGGTTGATTTGTATTTTTGAAAAGATTAGAAAATTTTAAAATATTAATCAAGTCCACAATTAACTTAATCAAGTTTTCTAATGATGTTTGACCCTTTAAGTTGGTCAATGTCACCAATCCTTCATTCAAGACATAAAAAACACCTTTCCTTCAATTTTCTCTAGAATCTAGGTATATGAGTCATGTCTGTATTTTGTAGTACAGATTAAAAAAATTCATATGGTTTTAATGTAAAGAGCAAAAGAAATGTTATCTAACCTTTTCATGCAGATTGTTATTAAAATCAAATAGTCGTTCAAGAGTTCATTTAAAAAAAAACCAAAAAAAGTGAAGTGGATCTAGAAACAAAATCTTTTATCATAAAACAATTCCATGTAGGTGTTACAGACAAAAGGAACAGGGAGTGTAAGGCTACAGGGAGAAAAAATAAGGAAACTATAGGTATAAATTGCTACAAAAACTGCAGGGGAGAAGGAAGAAGCTGGAACTTTTAGCTCTCTATTTTCTCTAGATAGTTCATTACATCAGGCTTTATATATAGTGTGTGTGTGAGGATTACAACCACAAAATAAATAAAAATATCTCACACTAAACTCTGACATATGTGGCTCACTAACTGCCACTCATTTTAACTAAAAAGATTTGTCTACTACAAAAATATCTACTATCTAGGAGTTTTTAGAGAAATCTTATTTCCTGTCATGACCCGAGCTGGGGCCCTACACGCGATGGGTATTCTGAATAACAGAGGTCCGAGAATCCCTTAGAATATGATCATAAGCATAATCCATAATAAGTACATGTGCGGAAGATAAAATGAAACATGAAAAAGGGGATCCATAATTGCACTTAATACATTAAGACATAAATCATGAAAAACCAAAATCTCATCTAAACTATTTATGAAGCCTCTACTGATGCTAATCTATCTAAGCTGGTACAAGGACCTTGGATGGACCATAAAACTAACTGAAACTAGCATATAGATAGAATGCCATCTGAAGTAAGGGAGACTCACCAACTCTGAATATTTGTGGATAATCTACTGTTGAGCTGGACCACGGGACTGTGCCTTAAAACCTGTATTATAGAGGGTCAATACTTGGAGAGTGTTGGTATGAAGAACTAACAAAAGATTGCATATATTTCATGTAAAATAACTGAGAGCAATTTGAAATAATTTGACATAATAGAGTTCAGAACACATGGGCATAATTTAAATGAAAATCATGGTCAATCTCATAAAACGATGACACACTCTTTTTTTTACTTCTGGGCTAGATGGCATCCCAACCTCATCACCCACGGGCTATATGGGCCAACCCTTAACTCGGTGGTCGATGTCACACCCCTTTTTCTTACTCCGAAAAGATTCATTTTTAAGTTCAAAAGGGTTTTTATTCTTGAAGTGACAAAAGGTGAAGAGTTGTTTCAAAAAGGGATTATTTACATGAAAAATCAGAGTCACCACTTGAGATAATCGGGTGTGTCAAGTCACCTTAGAAAATCCTTTTCAAAATGATTTTGACTCTTTAAAACTGATCCGTGAACAGAGATTCCGGCTAAGAAATTCTGTTGACCGAGGGGAAGGTGTTAGGCACCCCTCGGTCCCGTGGTTTAACCACGGTCGCTTGGTGGATCGTATCGGCTAATTTGATACTATCGATATGAACCACACAAAACACATAAAAATCAAACAAACAAACCAAACGTACGAATCCCAAAATATAGTGTATAGTCCAATTATACAGTCCAAAATAAAAATGCAAAAAATATAATTAGTATTCTAAACTAATCCTAAGTTGAACTCCAATACCTTACCCGATGCCTCGGGCCTTCGTCACGAACGTCCTCCGAGTACAAAATACTTCGGGGCATTCCCCAACAAAATAAACACAAATACCTCGGGGCATTCCCCAACCGAATGAATACATCTGAATTAAATAAAATAAACCAAAAAAAACATTGACACACATTTAAACATTCAACGCATTTAACAACACATCACTCCTAGATGTTGCCTACCCAAACCTAAACATTTTTTGCCTATCCAATTCGATGACATTTACGTTCAATATCATAATGAGTCTAAATTGATCCGGATCTAACCTTTTTGTCAATTTTCAATTCCACCCCCAACTTCCTTTTATCAATCCATTAAAACATGATCAAATTTATTCCTGAAACCATCGAAACCGAATCACTAAGCATCATGATCATAACATCAACGTAAAAAAAATCCAACAAAACATAATCACATCACACATAATCAGAGCCAAGTCAACAAACCAAAATAAATAAAAAGAGAGCGGGTTAAGAAAATGGACCTCAATAGCACTTGTTTTCGTGGATAATAAAGAAATTCGAGACTGAAATCCTCGAATGAGAACCCCACACCGAACAGAGCTCCAAATCTCAATATTGAACTTACTAAATCGTGAAAAGAAACCCCAAACCACGATATCAAGGATAAATTGGGAAATAGATAGATCTGAAACGCCTTAAGAATTCAATTGAGAAACCAAAAATGGTAAAGAATGAGCTCCCGTGAGCAATCGGTGACAAAAACAACCAGAACAGTCAAACGACGGCTGGATTTCATCCAAAATCAAAGGAAAATAGAGAGATTTTGACCATTTTCAGACCGACTTTGCTGATATGATAGCTGGAGACCAATTCCGGCATCGTGTTCGCCGGAGGAAGCTCAGACAGAACTGATTCTCACTGTCTACCTTATTTCTTTTCTGGATTCTTTCAAAACAACTTTATATTCTTTTGTTTCTCCTTATTGAGTACGTGTGGGTTCGCGTTACTGTAGGTTTGTGAGGGGTATCGTTGAAGAATGGTAGTTCTGTGTTCTTTTTGAGTAGAGTGTGTGATGTGAGTATAAAAATGAAGGAGTGTGTGTAATGTGCGTGAGGGTGAGGGAAAGAAAAATGGAGAGTCTGGTTCTGTGTGCTCGTGAAGAAGAAAAGAAATATCCAATGTTCTGTTGTACCCCCCTTTTTCTTCCAATGTGTGTAGTGTATATATTATATTCCCTATCTGTGGAAATTATTAGTAGTGGAATCTTATGGAAGAATGAAGTCAATCCGTGGGCCCCTTTTTGTTATGGAAAAGGAATAAAAGTGTAAGTGGGGGTGTGAGGTAGTGAGGTGTTAAATTTTAATTGGAGGGGTAAGGGCATGGTGTCTATTTTTGATTGGGTGGGTTGTTGAAATCTTTCAAATAAGACAAAGTTTGTTAGGTTTGTTAAATGGGATAAACACAAAACAAAAAGAAATAAATGAATAAATAAATAAGTGAAAGAGGTGGTTATTTATTTGTTTTTCTTGTGGGAAATTATAAAAAATGAGGTTAAATTGTGTGATAACGAAATAAGAAATATTTTTTGACAGGGCAAAATTATGTGTCTACATCATGCCCCCTTTGAACACCTAGTGTTTTTATACAAAGAAGTAGACAACGAGACAGAATTTTGTCCCGATCATTATTCGAAGAAAGAAACTGAAGAAAGAAGGACAACCGAATCTAGGCGGATATCCTACCTACCCAAGTTATGATGAAATCAAGTGACAGGTATCTCAAAGGATAGGAAAGAGATGGACTATACCGAGTTGGAGAGTCGAGTGAGGATTCATCGAGGTTCTGGTCCACGGCTCTATCATTACATCAAAAAATGAAAATTACAAGTTGAAACATAAATGAAATTACAAAATCATGTCTATGCAGCTTTCCTTGACTCTTTACTTGAGTTTTATCACCCTATTCTTCAGGCGGGCTCCTGACTTGCAATTTCTTTCAACTTGTTGATTGGTTTTCCATTGCCTCATTTCGTTGCTCGCCTTTCATTTATCCTCCCCGCACTTCAGGCGGGCTTCTGACTTGCCATTTTTGTCTTTCAATTTCGTCGCCCTGTTCTTCAGGTGGGTTCCTGACTTGCAATTTCTTCAATTTCCCATTTCATCACCCAGTTCTTCAGGGGGGATCCTGACTTACCATTTTGTTACCCTGTTCTTCAGGCAGGCTCCTGACACCAGAATCAAAACTAGAACAAAAATTATCCCAAACAAAGATTATAATAAAGAAGGATTTCATCATTTTTTAAAGTAATGTCCCATTTTCCAGGAGGGACCTGAACAGAAAGTAAATTTCCATTTTTCAAGAGGGTCCTGAGTAGAAAGTAAATTCCCATTTTCCAGGAAGGGCCTGAACTGAAAGTAAAATCCCATTTTTCAGGAGGGACCTAAACATAAAGTAAATTCCTATTTTTCAGGAGAGTCCTGAACTGAAAGTAAAATCCCATTTTTCAGGAGGGTCCTGAACATAAAGTAAATTCTCATTTTTCAGGAGGGTCCTGAACTAAAAGTAAAATCCTATTTTTCAGGAGTATCCTGAACTGAAAGTAAAATCCCATTTTTTAGAAGGATCCTGAACATAAAGTAATTTCCAATTTTTCAAGAGGGTCCTGAACATAAAGTAAATTCTTATTTTTTAGGAGGGTCCTGAACATAAAGTAAATTCCCATTTTTCAAGAGGGTCCTGAACTGAAAGTAAAATCCCCATTTTTAGGAGGGTCCTGAACTGAAAGTAAAAACTCATTTTTCAGGAGGGTCTTGAACATAAAGTAAATTCCCATTTTTCAGGAGGTTCCTGAACTGAAAGTAAAATCTTATTTTTCAGGAGGGTTCTGAACTGAAAGTAAAATCCCATTTTTCAGGAGGGTCCTGAACATAAAGTAAATTCCCATTTTTCAGGAGGGTCCTGAACTTAAAGTAAATTTTCATTTTTCCGGAGGGTCCTGAACATAAAGTAAATTCCCATTTTTCAAAAGGGTCCTGAACTGAAAGTAAAATCCCCATTTTCAGGAGGGTCCTGTACTGAAAGTAAAATCCCATTTTTCAGGAGGGTCCTAAACATAAAGTAAATTCCCATTTTTAGGAGGGTCCTAAACTGAAAGTAAAATCCCATTTTTCAGGAGGGTCCTGAACATAAAGTAAAATCCCATTTTCAGGAGGGTCCTGAACATAAAGTAAATTCCCATTTTTCAGGAGGGTCCTGAACATAAAGTAAATTCTCATTTTTCAGGAGGGTACTGAACATAAACTAAATTCTCTTTTTTCAGGAGGGTCCTGAACTGAAATTAAAATCCCATTTTTCAGGAGGGTCCTGAACATAAATTAAATTCCTATTTTTCAGGAGGGTCCTGAACTGAAAGTAAAATCTCATTTTTCAAGAGGGTCCTGAACATATTGTAAATTCCCATTTTTCAGGAGGGTCCTGAACTGAAAGTAAAATTCCATTTTTCAGGAGGGTGTTGAACATAAAGTAAATTCTCATTTTTCAGGAGGGTGCTGAACATAAAGTAAATTCCCATTTTTCAGGAGGGTCCTGAACTGAAAGTAAAATTCCATTTTTCAAGAAGGTCCTGAACATAAAGTAAATTTCCATTTTTCAGGAGGGTCCTGAACTGAAAGTAAAATCCTATTTTCAGGAGGGTCCTAAACATAAAGTAAATTCCCATTTTTCAGGAGGGTCCTAAACATAAAGTAAATTCCCATTTTTCAGGAGGGTCCAGAACCGAAAGTAAAATCCCATTTTTCAGGAGGGTCCTGAACATAAAGTAAATTCCCATTTTTCAGGAGGGTCCTGAACATAAAGTAAATTCCTATTTTTCAGGAGGGTCCTGAACATAAAGTAAATTTCTATTTTCAGGATGTTCCTGAACTGAAGTAAAATCCCATTTTTCAGGAGGGTCCTGAACATAAAGTAAAATCCCATTTTTCAGGAGAGTCCTGAACAGAAAGTAAAATCCCATGGACTTGCCTTCCAATGACAGCAAAACTTTGCCCCTGTTTCATCAAAGAAAATTTTTTCAGTTGAAAACTTAGTGGTGGTTTCTAGCACTTGTCTTTCCAGGCATCTTCTCCAGCATTTGTTCCTTTTATCTTTGCTTCAAATTGCTGACACTTGACCCTGTCTTGTCGTATCATTGACCCAGACCAGATCGGGGAAATGCCTTTGACTTAAATACCGAGCCTCTATTTTACCATGCCTCTGAGATGCACCTTTTGACATCTGATACTCCCATGAATCCAGCAATCTGTCGGCTGATAGACTTCCTTTGCTTTGTGTTGAATTATGATCCTCTTTCTTTCATGTGTTGGTCCTTGGATTTTCCTCAAACAATTGGAAAGACTGGTAGCAAGTTTTGAAATCCTTTCTTGCTTGTTTTGACACAGACTTGACTTAAAATGTAAATAAATGATGGTGACTTTTATTTTAATAAATGACATAAAAGACAAAAATATGAATATGTAAATGAAAGAAAAGGGCAATGTCCCTTATTCAAAAGAAAACTTATCTGAATACGGTAACCAACTCCGATGACTATGACATGCATTTTGGATTAAGCTGCCTGATCTTCCTATCCAAACTTCCCATCTATTGTTGATTTTGTGCCTTTGCCGCTGAGCCACTTCTTCTAAACCATTGGACTCATATATCTCATTCAATCGACACCATCTTAAAATACTTTTGCCAACAAATCTCTTTCCTTTTCACTTTTCTCTCGAACTCGCCATCGCCTTATGATGCCCATGAGGGTTTTCACCAATAAGACTCTCTCATTTTTATTTCTCTCAACTCTCCATTACCTTATGGTTCCCGTGAGGGTTTTCAACAGTAAGACTCTCATTTTTATTTCACTCGACTCACCATCTCCTTATGGTGCCTGCGAGGGTTTTCACCAATAAGACTCTCTCATTTTTTATTCCTTTCCTGATTTCTTATGCTGAGGAAGACAAGTAGTACCCTACAATGCATCATCATATCCATTGCATGCTTAGCCTTAACATTATCAAAAATTGATCTGAAGGACTTTCTTTGGTTGTAACTTGGCTTTTGGATAAGGTTAGAAAAGGATGGCAAGAGGCTTAAACAATACTTGAAGTGGGGGTGGGACCTATAACTTTTGGAATCGACTTAAACAAACATTAACTCATGCCCCAGTTTTTGTTGACTGGGTGACTCTAAAATCTTTATTTGGTTGGACCGAGCCCTGAATAGGGCAGCCTACGTATCTCACTCCTAAGAGAGGAGAATCAGGTCGCACGTAGTTCCATCAGCTTGTTCTTTGTTTTGATTTGATTTTTTTCTTTATTTTTTTTTCTTTTATTTTTGAACTCTTTCTTTTATTCTTATTTTCCTGACATTTATCTTTGACTCTATTTTGATTCCAAAAGAGGGATATGAAAGAAAAATAAAACTAAGCTCAAATGGGTAAACAAAGGATGACACAATAGTTGGATAGAAGAATAAAATTCCTTCATCATATCAATCTTCAAAAATACAAGTACTAAACATGCAATAAAATCAACAAAGGATAAAATATCATACATAATATCTTTTGACCGCATCAGCATTGATAGCCATTTCTGCCATTTTGCCTTCAATATCCGTCAAATATAAGGCTCCATTGGGCAACACTTTCTTCACAATAAAGGGACCTTTCCAATTTGGGGAGAACTTGCCTTTCGCTTCAGCCTGATGGGGAAGGATACGTTTCCATACCAACTGACCAACTTCAAAATTTCTGGGTCGTACCTTTTTGTTATACGCTCGAGCCATTCTCTTCTGATATAATTGGCCATGACATAACGACGTCAATCTTTTTTTATCAATCAAGCTCAACTGTTCCAATAGGGTTTTGACCCACTCATCATCATCAATCTCTGCTTCTACAATGACTCAAAGAGAGAGAATTTCAACTTCTGCGGGAATGACTGCTTCTATCCCATACACGAACAAATATGGGGTTGCCTCTGTTGAAGTGTGAACAGTAGTATGGTAACCTAGCAGAGCAAACGGAAACTTCTCATGCCATTGTCTATACCCTTGTATTATTTTCCACAGTATCTTCTTGATATTCTTATTAGAGTCTTCCACAGAACCATTGGCCTTGGGACGATATGAAGTGGAATTTCGAAGTGTGATCTTAAACTATTGGCACACTTCTTGTATCAAATGACTATTGAGATTGGTAGCATTGTCTGTAATGATTATCTTAGAAATCCCAAACCTACAAATGATGTTGGCATGAACAAAATCTACTACCGTCTTCTTTGTCACTGACTTGAAAGTTACTGTTTCTACCCACTTTCTGAAGTAATCGATAGCCACCAAAATGAATCTATGCCCATTTGATGCTTTTGGCTAAATCGGCCCGATCACGTCCATCCCTCAAGATAGGAAAGTCCATGGAGAAGACATTGCGTGCAATTCAGCAGGAGGAGAATGTATCAGATCACCGTGTACCTAACATTGATGACATTTTCGAACAAAACGAATGGAATCCCTCTCTATAGGAGAATCTTTTTCGACAAGACATAACCGCTCATATGAGGCCTGCATACTCCTAAATGAACTTTATCCATGATTGTTGAAGCTTTTTTTGCATCAACACACCTCAAAGGTCCCAGATCCGATGTTCTCTTGTATAAGATTCCCCCGCTTAAGAAAAATCCACTAGCCAAATACCTAATAGTCCTCTTTTGATCACAGGTGGCGTGTGTTGGGTATTCTCCTGACTGAATGTATCGCTTGATATCAAAGAACCAAGGTTCTCCATCGAGCTCTTCTTCAACCGCATTACAGTAAGCATGCTGATCACGACTCTGTATATGCACTGGATCGATGTAGGCTTTATCAAGATGTTGGAGCATTGAAGACAGAGTGGCTAAAGCATCAGCAATCTCATTATGAATCCTTTGAATATTCCTAAATTTTACTAACATAAACCGTTGACATAGCTTCTGCAAGCATTGCCGATACGATATGAGCTTCAAATCTCACGTCTCCCAATCACCTTGAATTTGATGGACGACCAAATCTGAATCCCCCAACACTAATAGTTCCTGGACTCCTATAACAACAGCTAACCTCAAACCAAGAATGCACGCTTCGTATTCCGCCATGTTATTGGTACAATAAAATCAAAGTTACGCTATTACCGGGAAATATTTAGCTAATTCAGTGATAAGAACCGCACCTATTCCGACTCCTTTCATGTTGACAGCTCCATCAAAGAACAACTTCCAACCTGGATCAGCATCTATAATGACTTCATCAACACACAATACCTCTTCATCAGGAAAAGATGTCTTTAATGGTTCATACTCTTCATTAATGGGATTCTCAGCAAGATGGTCTGCTAATGCTTGAGATTTCATGGAGGTTTGAGTCACATCTACAATATCGAACTCGGTAAGCAATATTTTCCACTTTGCCAATCGACCTGTCGGCATAGGCTTCTGAAAGATATACTTCAAAGAATCCATGCGGGAGATGAGTTAAGTTGTGTAGGACGAGAGATAATGCTTCAACTTCTGCGCTACCCAAGTTAGGGAACAACATGTCCTTTCAAGAGGATTATACTTGGCCTCATATGCGGTGAACTTCTTGCTAAGATAATAAAAAGTCTGCTCCTTTTTCCCTGTGACATTATGTTGACCCAGGACACAACCGAAAAAATTGTCCATAACTGATAAATATAAGATCAAAGTCCTGCCAGGCTCCAGTGGTACCAGCACGGGTGGATTTGATAGATATCTTTTGATTTTGTCGAACGCTTCCTGACATTCTTCAGTTCACTCTACCGCAACACTCTATTTCAGCAACTTAAAAATGGGCTCACACGTGGTTGTGAGTTGAGCAATAAACCTGCTGATGTAGTTCAGTCTACCAAGAAAACTCATCACCTCTGTTCTATTCTTGGGTGGGGCCAAATCTTGAATGGCTTTGATTTTTGAGGGATCCAATTCAATTCCCCGATGGCTGACTACAAACCCCAACAGCTTTCCAGACAGAACTCCAAACACACATTTTTCCAGGTTGAGCGTGAGATTATACCTACAAAGCCTTTCAAAGAACTTTCTTAAATCTTTAACATGGTCAGCCTAACTTTTTTACTTACTAATCACATCATCTACATAGACCTCAATCTCCTTATGCATCATATCATGAAACATAGTGGTCATGGCTCTCATGTATGTTGCTCCAGCATTCTTCAAACCAAACGGCATCACTCGATAGCAATAAGTCCCCCATGGTGTGATAAAAGACGTCTTTTTTGTGTCTTCATCATCCATAATGATTTGGTGGTATTCGGCATAGCAATCCACAAAAGAGACAACCTCGTGTTTAGCACAATTGTCCAGTAAAATATAGATGTTGGGCAACAAAAATCATCCTTTGGACTTGCTCTGTTCAAATCACTATAATCAACACATACTCGAATTTTGCCATCTTTCTTTGGGACAGGAACAACATTGGATAACCACGTAGGATAATGAGCCACTCAAATGACTTTGGCCTCAAGTTGTTTCATGATTTCCTCTTTGATTTTGATACTTATATCAGTTTTAAACTTCCTCAACTTCTGTTTCACAGGGGGGAATATAGGATCAGTTGGCAATTTATGAGCCACTAATTCAGTGCTTAATCCAGGCATATCATCATAAGACCATGCAAAAACATCCTTCTAATCAATTAATGCTTGAATCATTCCAACTTTTATTCAACTCATGGACAACTGGACCTATGAGTTGCACGTCTGTCCTATAGGTACCTTCTCCTTCTTCAACTATGTCAACTTCGATCAACAGGTTTTGGACGTCATCAACCAATTTAGCTCCAAACTCTATAGGTGCCACGACACCGCTCTTGATGAATGACTTACTGAGTAGGGGCACTGGGCGAAGGAGTGACCATGTTTTTTTTTCCTTCCCTTGTCCTTCTTCAAATTTTCAGCCGTAGGTCCAAATCCCAGACCAAAAGTGCCCATGTTCTCATTTGGACATATGGGACTAACCATACCGTGCAGAGACACTCCCAAACCCCTTCCTGGATCGAATCCATATTTTAACATTTCATTTATCATCACGACAGAAGCAGGAGACAATTGTGGCCCTGGAATAACCTGCCCTTCAACGATATGATTCACCGACACTGTATCAAAAGTTTGATAGACAAATGTCTCCTCTACATTGTTTGTTTCAATAAGGGACAGGGGAGAATCTTCGTAGGCGGACAAATCCCCTTCACCATGAATAACCACTTCTTGCATGTCATGATCAAACTTGATTATTTGGTGTAATGTAGATGCAACCTCCTTGGCCTTGTAGATCCACGGTCTTCCCAACAACAGATTGTAAGAGGAGTCTATATTCAATACTTGAAACTCTATGGTGAACTCAACAGGCCCTATAATCAACATTAGTTCTATTTTGCCAATGGAGTTTGATTTTGCACCATCGAAAGCCCTGGCACATACATTGTTGGGCCTGATCCTCTCAACATCAATATTCAACTTTTGCAAAGTAGAAATAGGGCAGATATTTACACCTGAACCTCTGTCAACCATAGCATGAGTGACGTAGAAATCTTCTTATTTCACCGTAATGTAAAGACCCCGGTTATTCCCCGTTCCTACAACAGGTAATTCATCGTCAGAGAAGCTGATCCGATTGACCTCAAAGATTTTTCCAACCATTTTCTCAAGCTGATTTACTATAATCTCTGTAGGAACATATTCTTCATTTAATACCTTTAATATAATATCACGATGTTCCTTGGAATGCAACAACAAAGATAAGAGGGAAATTTTAGCAGGGGTTTTCTTGAACCGATCTATTATTGAATACTCTGGCAACTTCATCTTTTTCAAAAATTCCTCGGCTTCTTCTTCGGTGACAGGCTTTTTGATAGATGAAGTTCCACTCACAATTTTCTTGGACTTTCTTAAGCTTTCAGGTACGAAGCATCTTCCTGACCAAGTCAAACCCCTACCTCATCTACATCTTCCACTACTTCCTTCCCCTGATAGGTCATCACAGTACGCTTATAGTTCCAAGAAACCTTTTTTATATCAACTATCGTAGGTTAGGTCACCGATTTGAGGACAATAGGCACTGCCAGTGTTCCTTTCACCGTCAAGATGGGCTTACCTGGATCTCCTAGCATCGACAACTTAGGCTTGTCTTGACTTAAACCAACGACTTCTCCAATTCCTTTCACTGTGATCACAGGTTTCTTTGTGCTTTCTTGGACTTTAGATTTTCCCATTTCTTCCTGGATTAATGACATTGCTTTCAACGAATCTGCTACATTCACCAATTTTTCCTCATTGGTCTGTATCTTGACAATAGGCTTATAACACCTTGATGACTCCTTCCTATCATATATCAATTCTAACATATTGGTTTCAACATGGGTTGGTAGCGGATTCTGGTTAATATTTGGAACCTCCGGGGCCTGGACAAGTATTTGATTTGTTTCAATTAAATCTTGGATAGCTCTCTTTAAATGCCATCATTTCTCAATATCGTGGCCTGGCATGTCAGAACAGTACGCACACCTTAAAGAATAATTGAGATTCCTTAGAGGTGGATTTGTAAGCCTTCCTTAAATTGGGCTTAAGACCTTCATCTTTCTCAACCTATCAAACAATCTAGCATATGAATCCCTAAGAGGTGTGAACTAATTTTTGACCTTCTTCTCTTTTTTATACTCGGGCCTGGGTTGGAAATAGGGTCTGGAGGGGTTTTGGTAATTTGGTGAAGCTGATGGGCAATTTTATGGATCTTGCGCACGCCATTGGGGGTAAGAAGGGGTTTGGGCATATGGTTGTGTGCTATATACTGGGTAAGGAGGGGGTGGAATGACATATGGTGGGTTTTGAGAAGGGTAGTAATGGTGGGGAGAAATATATGGAGCTTGGGCATAGACTTGGGCTTGGGATTGGGGATAGGGGCGAGGCGATCTTTTGGGATAGGAATGGGTTCCAGCTACAACGGTCGCCATGTCCTCTTTCTTCTTTTTACCTCCGAACACGCTAGATCCACCTTGAATTGCTTGTGTGGTGGCTTTCAATGCGGAAAAACTCACTATTCGTCCGGTCTTGAGTTCATCCTCTATCATCTCTCCCATTCTGAGGACTTCAATAAAAGACTTTCCCATTGCCGGAAGTAAATATTGAAAATAGGTCTCATCCTGTGCCTGAATGAAGACCTCTACCATCTTACTCTCCTTTATTGGAGGCTTTACCCTGGCGGCCTGTTCACGCCACCTTATCGCATCTTTCCTAAAGCCTTCGGTGTTTTTCTTCTTCATGTTGACCAAGGATTTTTCGTCAGGAATCAGGTCGATATTATACTGAAAATATTGCACAAACTCGGAAGCTAAGTCATCCCAGTTGTTCCACTTGTCGATATCTTGATTGACAAACCATTCTGAAGCTAGATCGGAAAGACTCCCGCCAAAGAAAGCCATAAGCAACTCTTTCCTTCCCCCTGCAGCCCTCAATTGGTTGCAATAACGTCTCAAGTGTGCCGTGGGATCACCGTGCCCAGCATAATTCTCGAACTTGGGCATTTTAAAATCGAGGGAAAGGTTGACGTCTGGGAACATGCAAAGATTTTTATAGGAAACACTCTTATAACCTCCGATTCCCTGCAAATTCCTCATGGCCTATTCCAACCTTTTCAATTTCCATGCTATGAACTCCTATTCCTATGTTGCGATAGGTTTCTTCGTATCAAATGGAAATAGAGGTGGCTGAGTGTACCCATACGGTTCATTCATTCTCAAAGTAGGCTCCGGGGCATAATAATGACTATCTGAAACCTTCAATACTGACTCACTGGCAGACCGAGGAAGCACTATTGTCGGATGCACAGCATATGTGGGATCTTCAGGTGGTGGCGAAGCCACGAACATAGGTGTTGTCGGTGGCGCTGGCTGAGTCACGGGCCTTAGTTGAGGAACTGCCAGGGGTACACTAGAAGTGCCAGGGTAATATTACCGCGGAGTAAATCCTGGTGCGTGCTCCGATAACTCAATGGGAACAGAGAATTGTGCCTGAGAGAGCGGTGGGAAATTGGGGATATTCCCAAGATCTTCAGGGAGTAAAGGAGGAGGCATGCCACTGGCCCATGCTCGGTGCAGATCTAGTAATTGTTGTCTAAGTCTCAATACCTCATCATTACATTCTGAACTTTCTTCCCTGGGATCCTAATCTGGGTCAATGAGTGAATTTTCAATCTCCCTACTAGCCATGGCAAGCTTCACTTTTTATCTAGTGAAGTACGGGTGAATAGCCAGAGTGCTGCGAACCAACCACTTATCTAAAATAACATGCTCATCAAAGACAACATCCGTTAGGATTAGGGCACACAACAAGCATGGGAATCACATTGGTAAAATTGTCCTAGATTCATGTTCATTTCTACCAGCCTTTGAGGGTAGCGAGTTCATTTTAACATCATCCCAATTTTCATCTACACTCATTTGCTTCTTTCCTCCAAACATACCTTTTTTCTTTTGCCCTCATTTCCCTCTTTTTTTTGTATCAGTCTCTGTTCTTTCCCTTTCTCGTCTCATTATTCTTTTTTTTTCTTTTTTATTTCGCTATCTACCTTCATTTTATCATTCTTTATGGCTTTTGCTTTTCTAAAAAAAAGAGGAAAAATAATGAAAAACGATGAAACAAAATGATTAGATCAAACCCCAAAGTAGGTTGCCTACGTATCATGTTGTACATGAATCAGATCTTGCGTAGTTCGGGCAATGCACACACATAAACACCACAAAGTTGAAGATTTCTTATTATTATTATTATTATTTTTGACAAAGAACACATAAAAGGAAAAAACTCCGCAACTTCACTACATTTCATAAAAGAGACGACTAAATAAACTTCGAATCTAACAACTTAAAAAACAATCAACAAAGACTAAACAACATTCAAGACCCAAAAGATAACTTGACACCTAGTGAAGACTCTTACCGTTAAAACAAACTTGACACTGACTTAAAAAGGACACAATACTACAAGGTAGAAAAGTGAAAGACTCAAACTAAACAAAAAATAGGAAATGCTCCTTCAAACTGATGCTCTGCGTGATGACCCTGGCTGAGATGGACCAGCTTGTGAAGCTCTCTTTCTCCCACCCAAACTTTGTAGCATATCCTGTAAAGGCGCCCTAATATTTGGGAAGAAGCTTCTGGCCCGTATTCCCGCCTCATGGGGAGTGCACCTGGAAAGATTGTTCTGACACCTTTCTACAGTCTTGAACAAATCTTCTAATTGAACTCTCAGTGTCTCTACTTTGGCCCCCGTACTTTCATCCTGACTGTCATCAACAATGCATTCTTCTGGTATTCTTCCTCTAAGTTGAACTGGTAATGGCTTGCTGACACCCCGAGGTATAGATTAAAGCCAGACCCCATATTCCTGAGTGTACCCTGGATTATCTGAACCTACTTGGAGAGTATTCACACCTAGCTGTGTTGCGTGATTCTAGAATTCTTCGTATTTACTCTCGCCTAAGGCTTGATCCCTAAAATACTCAACATCCTTCAAGAGATCCATTACTAGTGGAACGTCTTGCAGTCTACTCAATTGGCGCATTACCCTAAGAGGAGAGTATGATCTAGTTCAATTGATCCCCAACAGAACTAAAAGAGGTTGCGTCCGACAACCACAAAGGATTATTTTTGGACGACACCAGAGATAGGTCCACAGAATGTTGTCCTCAGATCTTGACTCAAGAAATTTAATCCAAGCATCGACCCCTATTGGCAGCAAGAACTTATCGAAACGCATTCTATGATTCATGGCTTCCACTCGCTCAAACATACAACAATCAATCATATCCTACCTAATCAAAGAAGGTACATGCAAGTGATCCATCATCCATAATTTCAATATCAGGTTGCTTCCTTCGAAGAATCTTACCCCTCATTTTACCTCGGTTAAAGCTTTATATATTTCCGCCAAGATCATAGGTACAAGAGTGAATGTTTCCCCTAGTTGTTCATGAAATAAGGCCATCACCACTGTCTGCGAACGAGTATTAATTTTCCTCTCTTCTAATGGGAAGACCAAAATGCCCAACAAGACTAGCGTGAAGGCTTCTAGACGACGTTTCTCCCAATTCTCCTTAGTTGTATAAAATTCATCCCAAAAGAAATCAAAACCATCCGAGGGCCCAATCCAAGAATACAAATAATCAAAGGAGACCCAAGATTATTTAAGACATGTCAGGTGCTTATTGGCCTTTAAACCATAACCATGAAGAAACCGTATGGCGGAATGAGTCTGCGCCCGAATCATCGTTTTCTTAATGTAAGGCAACTTACAGAAACTACATATCTCTACTGAGTGGGTGTCATTTAAAAATTTCCAAACCTAAACACCAAACAACCTGGGTCCCAAAAATTCAATATAGCCTCGATCAGATCTGGGTGGGGTGTGAGTTCTAGGAGGGAAGTGAGAGAGCCTAACTTCTTTGTTAACTCCTGATGGTCAATGTAGTTAAACATGTCCCACCATTTGATTAACTTTCTGGGAACCTTGACAACCATCATGACTCTAGACTTTGTCGATGAATCCATACTGTAGTAACACATAGGACATCAACTTGAAAATTCTATAAGAGCAAAAGATTCCCAACCTTTGGGACTTTGTCGCATTCATATGTCGAAGGGACAGACCACTTTATGACTCCAAATCGCCGAACAGTACCACTGAATAAAATCAGCGTACTTGGCTAAGACAAACTAATAACACTAGATTAAGAGGAGAAAGACCTAGGCTAAGGCTAAGACAAAGGATAAAATAAAGATTATCGGACCCACCGAGGGTTGCCTACGTATCCCTCCCCGAGGGACGAGAATCAGGTATGCATAGTTCGTCTCGATTGGACAATTAATGATGAACTAACAGATTGACCCTAACTTAAGAGACACAACCAAAGACAAACGAATAAAATCTTTTTTGGTTTTTAATTAGATACTTCAACTAAAACTGACACCAACAATTATGAAGGAAAATCTTTTTGGCATTTTCACTATATGAAATGTACAAAACTTCTACCATTTTTCATTTTCTTTTATAAAAATTTCTAAAATCTTTTTTTTGAAAATTTTGAATTATGAATGCATGCTAAAGGAGACAGTGAGAAATCTTTTTGATGTTTTAATTTTTGAACAAATGAATGTAGAAAATAAAGAAATCTTTTTGAATTTTCAAATTGTGAAAAACAAAAGCCATAAAGAATACTAAAATCTACGAAACTCTTTTTTTTGTTTGACTCCTTCTTTCTTTTTCCCTTTTTTTTCGATTTTTCCCTGCCACACACTTTACTTCTAACACATGCTTTCCCCAAAATCAGTTCGTCTAATGACCACGTTACTCTCAAAGATGCAACATTTAGTACATAGAGATGCTTTAGAGACTAGTCTCTTACAAAAGGCCAAGTGGGCCCTGCTAGGTCTTCAATATGATGCACATAATCATGACCTAAAGGATGACCTACGTTGAGGTTTACTAACAAGGCTGTTCGGGGGAGCGTATGATCGATAGTGGCTGCTTTGCTTTCCACTTACTCCATACTAGCCAACGGCTCCCCCCTTAAGATAAGGGTGACTCAACTAGAGGTCGTGTACACAACGTGTACTACGGACTTGTTGCAGAAAAATGACTCGAGTTATGTACATGATGCCATATATAAAAGCAGTAACACATGATAAATATTGTAAACAAAGAGCATGAAAACATACAAAAGCGATAACAATAACACAAACAAAAATCACAAACAATGCTTATACACTCGTAATGCCAAACAAAGCCGATACGACTCCAAAAATAAGCTCGGATTCTGAAATTGAGTTCCCCAGCAGAGTCGCCAGAGCTGTCACACCCTTTTTTCTTACTCCGAAAAGATTCATTTTTAAGTTCAAAAGGGTTTTTATTCTTGAAGTGACAAAAGGTGAAAAGTTGTTTCGAAAAAGGATTATTTACATGAAAACTCAAAGTCGCCACTTGACATAATCGAGTGTGTCAAGTCACCTTTGAAAATCCTTTTCAAAACATTTTTGACTCTTTAAAACTGATCTGCGAATAGAGATTCCGGCTAAGGAATTCTGTTGACCGAGGGGAAGGTGTTAGGCACCCCTCGGTCCCATGGTTTGACCACGGTCGCTTGGTGGAGCATATTGGCTAATTTGACACTATCGATGTATGAACCACACATAACACATAAAAATAAAAAAAACAAACCAAACATACGAATCCCAAAATATAGTGTACAGTCCAATTATACAGTCCAAAATAAAAATGTGAAAAATATAATTTCTATTCTAAACTAATCCTACACTAATCCTAAGTTGAACTCCAATACCTTACCTGATGCCTCGGGACTTCGTCACGAATGTCCTCTGAGTACAAAATACTTTGGGGCATTCCCAGACAAAATAAACACAAATACCTCGGGGCATTCCCCAGCCGAATGAATATATCTGAATTAAATAAGATAAACCAAAAAAAAATTGACACACATTTAAACATTCAACACATTTAACAACACATCACTCCCAAATGTTACCTACCCAAACCTAAATATTTTTTGCCTATCCAATTCGATGGCATTTACGTTCAACATTACAATGAGTCTAAATTGATCCGGATCTAACCTTTTTGTCAATTTTCAATTCTACCCCCAACTTCCTTTTATCAATCCATTAAAACATGATCAAATTTATTTCTCAAACCACAAAAACCAAATCACCAAGCATCATGATCATAACATCAACGTAAACAAAAATCCAACAAAATATAATCACATCACACATAATCAAAGCCAAGTCAACAAACCAAAATAAATAAAAAGAGAGCGGGTTAAGAAAATAGACCTCAATAGCACTTGTTTTCATGGATAATAAGGAAATCCAGGACTGAAATCCTCGAATGAGAACCCCATGCCGAACAGAGCTCCAAATCTCAAATATTGAACTTACTAAATCATGAAAAGAAACCCCAAAACACGATATCAAGGATGAATTGGGAAATAGATGGATCTGAAATGCCCTAAGAATTCAACTGAGAAACCAAAATCGGTAAAGAATGAGCTCTCGTGAGCCACCAGTGATGAAAACAACCAGAACACTCAGACGACGGCTGGATTTCATCCAAAATCAAAGGAAAATAGAGAGATTTTGACCATTTTCAGACCGACTTTGCCGAAATGACAGTTGGAGACTGATTTCGGCGTCGTGTTCATCGGAGGAAGCTCGGACAGAACTGATTCTCATTGTTTACCTTATTTCTTTGCCAGATTCTGTCAAAAGAACTTTATATTCTTTTGTTTCTCCTTATTGAGTGCATGTGTGTGTTCGCGTTACTGTAGGTTTGTGAGGGGTATCATTGAAGAATGGTAGTTTTGTGTTCTTTTCGAGTGGAGTGTGTGATGTGAGTATAAAAATGGAGGAGTGTGTGTAATATGCGTGAGGGTGAGGGAAAGAAAAATGGAGAGTCTGGTTTTGTGTGCTCGTGAAAAAGAAAAGAAAGATTCATTGTTCTGTTGTACCCCCCTTTTTCTTCCAATGTGTGTAGTGTATATATTATATTCCCTATCTGTGGAAATTATTAGTAGTGGAATCTTGTGGAAGAATGAAGTCAATCCGTGGGCCCCTTTTTGTTATGGAAAAGGAATAAAAGTGTAAGTGGGGGTGTGAGGTAGTGAGGTGTTAAATTTTAATTGGAGGGGTAAGGGCATGGTGTCTATTTTTGATTGGGTGGGTTGTTGAAATCTTTCAAATAAGACAAAGTTTGTTAGGTTTGTTAAATGGGATAAACACAAAACAAAAACAAATACATAAATAAATAAATAAATAAATAAGTGAAAGAGGTGGTTATTTATTTGTTTTTCTTGTGGGAAATTATAAAAAATGAGGTTAAATTGTGTGATAACGAAATAAGGAATATTTTTTGATGGGGCAAAATTATGTGTCTACAGTCGAGCCCCCAATCCTAATTTTCCGTAAGGATTGGATTTATGCTTGGCATATGATAGTATACAGTGAATATTCCCCTTTTGGGACAATCTGTCATAAAAATCCGTATCGACAAAACACCATTTTGGTTTATGAATTTCTTGAACCCGTGCCTTCTAGGTTTTCTATCTAACCCTCTTTGAGCCCTATTTTACCCTTTTAGAACTATGTTTCATGCTTGTAACACACTGTCTTTTATGTGAAGGGCATTCTGTAATTAGGTATCGTCTTACCTAGACTTGCAAGTCATATCATGTCATGTCATATTCATAGGCTTTTCATTCAAAAACATGTTCATGACCACCAGAGGATTCAAATACCACATAAGAGTTCTTATTTCAAAAGCACATGAAAACTTAGGAAAATCACTCTCTTTTCAAGACTCTATTACATGGTGTCCAGCTCTTTCATAAATTACATGAAATCCTTCGTATAGTTATAGAAGAGCATTTAGATTGTAATGCAAATCCCCCATCTTGGGACATAAAAACATGTCACTTCAATATTGATAAAAGAGCATTTAACTAGAGCTTTTAATCATGCATGCGAACAATCCTTAACATTTTATGGCAAGTAGATTTCATTATAAGAGAGGAAATTTCATAAAGCATTCTCTTAATTAAATTCTTGAAACCCATAACATATGTACACATGAATATGACTCATGTTTATGGAAAAGAAACCCAATAGTAAACATATAACTTCATCATAAAAAGGGGTTCATGATGCGTATCCTTCAACCAATTTCAAAACCTATAATATATACATATATAATTTAAAACTTGGTAAAAATCATTAAACTTACACCTATGAGAGTTAGGATAGTCCCACATACCTTGAAATCAAAGAAAACATAAAAAAATTTGACCCTTAAAGATTAGAATCCTAAAATCATATGTAGTTTTTCCTCTCTTGCTTATGGAGTGATATTTAGGTATTTACAGAGGTGATATAGCATTTTAATACCCCTTTATTCATCAAAAAAATATTAGGAACGGTTTTGGAATGATAAAAGACCTTAATGCCTTTAAATTAAATCAAAATAGAGCACTTTTTGATGCTTGGCAGAGAGTCCGCTGCGCGAGGCCGAAGCAAACCCTAAGTTTCATGGTGTAGGGCCAAAGAAAAACCTAGGTTCCATAGCGCGAGGCCAAAGCGGACCCATTCCAATGGCCATTTGTGATCCCTCTACGATGCGGAGCCTTTGCAGAGGGTCCTCTTTGCGACACCAACCCAATTTAGACACCTAAAAATACTCCCAACACGATCCATTCCAACTAAACATGGTTTATCATCGATATAGGGGTCCTAAGAGCTCATTCTATGCATTATTGGAGCGCTAAAAGTATGGGGAGTTACATACCCCCCTTGGGATCATTCGTCCTGGAATGATAGTTCAGAACACGCTAAGCATGATCTAAAGAGTTACAAGAAATAAAAGGATCAAGTTAAGACTAATACCTACAATAACATCATCTGTTGATTCAAACAGTATTGGGTATCTTGCACGCATATCATCCTTTGAATCCTAAGTATCTTCCTCAACTTTTTGATTCCTCCACAATATTTTAATCGAAGCTATCTCTTTACTTCTCCACTTCCGAACTTGACGATCTAGTATAACTATAGGTTCTTCTTCATATGATAAAAAATCCTTCAAACTAATCTCCTCAACATGCAACACAAAAGAATGATATATAATACACTTCTTAAGCATTGACATATGAAATACAGGATGAACGGAATCTAAACTTGCAGGCAATTCTAACTCATAATCAACTCCACCAACCCTTACTGTAATCTGTTAAGGATGTACGTAGTGAGGAATAGGCTTTTTTTCTTCCAAATATCATGACTCCCTTTATAGAGGAGCACTTAAGAAACACTCAATCATCTACTTCAAATTCTAATTCCCTTTTTCTAACACCGACATAGGACTTCTGGCGACTTTGGGCTATCTTAAGTCTCTTTCTAAGAACTTTCACTTTCTCTATCACCTGATGAGTAAGGTCAGGTTCAAACAAATAGATCTCAACCACTTTATACCACCCAATCGGAGATCTATACCTCCTTTCATAGAGAGCCTCAAAAGTAGCCATTTGGATGCTAGAGTGGTAGCTATTGTTATAGGAGAATTTTATTAACAACAAGTGATCCACCCAACTACCCTTAAAATTCAATCGCGCAAGCCTTCAATATATCTTCTGAAGTCTTAAGGGTATGTTACGCTTGCCCATTTATTTTAGGGTGGAAGGTGGTTCTAAGGTTCACTTGGGTACCCAAAACTTTCTGAAATGACCGCTAAAACTGAGAAGAGAACTGTAACACCCCGTGGTTTTCTTGACTTAATATTACATCATAGTATACTTGGAAGGGTCAATCTTATGAAATTTTTTCTAAGTATAAAAAAGACTTAGTCATATTTTGAACCGCTAACCTTTGATGATTTTATTTTTGACCTTCCCAATCTCAAAGAGTTAATTTTTAAGTTATTTCATGTTTGGGGGAGTAAAAGGGATATGTCGGGGAAGTTTTGGATTTTTTAGACAACGTTAGAGGTGTGTTTGGATATTGGAGATAGTGAATTGATGCGAAGTCGATGTGCCGCATCGAAGAAGTAGTGAAGCGATGTGATATCTACGCGTCGGTGCCCAGTTCGTGAATTCTTTTAAATAACTGGCCTTGGGGAGGAAAATTCAATTATTTTTCTTCATCATAACTCTGCCATAACATGAAATTAAAGAGTGTTTAGGGAAAAATATCTTCAGAAACTACTCTTATCATCCCAAATCAAAAACCCTAGTCCTTCTCTAATAGATCAAGAGTCATCTTGTAAGCAAAGAATTTCAGGAACTTAAGCAAGATCTTGGTTCCACTTTTCCTCCTAAGAAATCCAAGGTACGTGGGTTTTTTTTCTAAAACTACATGGGTATAAGGGAATGATTTCATCAATTTTTAAACATTAAAAAATCATGAAATTTATAAAGGGGTTTTGTAATTTATGTTTTTAGTTATGCATCATGAATTTCCTAATGATATTGTTGTTTTTTCCTTGAGGCCTTTCTCCTTAAAGTAATTTATACTCATATATATATGTATGCATGAAATTGAGATTGAAGGTTGAATTGAGAGCATGAGTTTATTAAAAATCTTTCTCTTGTTGTTAAGATATTTGTTTCTATATGTGCTATGAACTACACGATTTCATTTTGAGAAGTATGATAAGAATGTCTTGAATTTGGTTTATGACTTGATCATGGTTTTGGATTTAAGAGAGGGGGTTTTACATGTTAAAAATATTGAAGATATAAAGTGAAAGAGTTGCATGAATTGTCACAAACTTTATGACCACTAAATGTTTGTTGAAATGTTGAAAAAAATGATATTTGTATAGTTTGGTAAATATTTTGAAGTATGAGTCTTCTTGACTGGTTTAAAGTATGGTGGTGTGAACTTTATGTTTTGAAAGAAGAGATTATAATATGATAGCTGATGGCTTATAGATTCGACTTGCAAGTCAATGGTATGACGATACCATGTAAATGTATGCCATAACAGCGTAAGAGTTTCAGATTTTCTTTCTCAGAGAAAACATGTTTTAAAGAGCTAAAAATGGGTTTAAAGAGGGTTAGGTGGTTTCCCAAAGAAGGCTTGAGTTCAAGTAACTCTTAGCCTAAAACTGTGTTTTGCCGATACGGGTTCATGACATCCCCTAGAGGGATTATACATTGGCCTAGTGACCTATGGCGTAAAAGAGACAGAGATCCAACCCTTGCAGAAAACTCAAGTTTGGGGCTTGGCTATTGAGTTAAGGGCAGATTCCATATTGCCCATGGAATTTCAGAGTCGTAGGGTACACCACCTAGCATTGAAGTAAAACAAAGAGTGTGTCATAGAGTTCAGAAAATTGTTCGGAGTCTTTTAAATATGCCTATGTGTTTTTCTTTGCATATGTATATCTATGAATTGTTTCTAAACTGCTCTCACCTATGTTGAATTAAAAATTGTTATTTTGGAATTTTTCTGCATACCAGTACATTTATATTGACCCTCTATCTTTTAGGGTCTGAGTCTCAGTCTAGAGGCCCTACTAAACCGCAGAGTTGACAGTCAGAAGTGTGCATTTGGTGAGCTTTCTTTATTCTGGAAGGCCTATTTCCTTCAGGCTTTTGCTATTTAATTTGGTTTAGGTCCACTGGGGGCCTTTTCCCAGTTGTAGAAAGTTTGTAAATTTTCGTATGCATTAGAGATTTTGCAGACTGTAATAAACGTTGTTTAGATATTAATGGATTTCTTTCCAGTATTGTTAAATTTAATTTAGAGTATGAACATGATCCTGTTTATTTCATTTTTATATTGTTTTCTTTAATTTTAAGTATTGTGCATGATTAACAGAGATAGAAGGGCGCCCGAGCCCCATGGTTCTAGATGCTCATCATGGCTAGGGCCCTGGCTTGGGTCGTGAAAAACTTGATATCAGAGCCAGGTTCATGGTCCCAGGGTGTCTGCAAAATCGCATAGGGTAGAGTCTTATTTATGAGTGTGTAGCGCGCCACACTTATAGGCAGGAGGCTACTAGGCACTTAGGAATATTTTCCTTCTTTGTAATTTAGGTCATGCTATAGATTTCTCAAAATCCTCAGCACGCGCCAACAAATCATCTTCTATGACCTTATTGACGTCTCTTGCCAATATAATGAAATGGGCAAACCAAACTAAGCACAATTGCTCCTGGTACTACTTTGGTATGGTTTTATCCTTGATATCTATCATCAAATCCTATGCTTTGTAGCCATGTCCAGCAATGTCTAATAACCTATCTATTTTTTCCTTGCGTTTGTTGGTTTTGCTGGGTGGTCGCTGGGACAATGACTTCCCTCTATTTGATTGTGGTGGTTTGGCTTTTCTACTTGCCTTGGACCTTTTGCAGGGTGTTCTCTTGGTGATAGGTTCTTCTGGATGATCGCATCTCAAGCCCGTCACTATGGAAAACTCTTGCAAGCCAAAACAAATCGGCATGCCATAGTAGTTGATCCAGATTTCATCCATCTTTTTGCCCCCCTCCTCCAAATTTTTATCATCTCCCACGTACTTGATCTTGCTCTTGAGAAGACCATATATCATCCTTATTTGGAAACGAGCAGTGTGGTCCTCAGGCAGCTCAAGAAAGCATCCAAAGCAGCTCTTCTTAAAAAGTCTATCTATATTTTCGTTCTTCATAATATTCCTAAATTCATTAAAATGTTTCCCCAACTGACATTTAAGTACAAGTTCACCAATTAGTTCTGCAGGGTCATCTATCGGCATCACAACTTGAAACCTGTTAATACTAATAATTTTGACAGGATCATGCTGTGATGTCAATATTAATTTATGCCCCATTGGTGATCCATTATCATCATGTTAATGGTCTCTTGTATTTCAGAAAAGCTATCATGCCTCCACATCGCTCTAATGATCAGAATGCCCAGACAGAAGATGTCTGTCCCACCAACAGGATAATGAAACGTAACTGGGCTCACACTCTTGACTTTGTTGCTACTCTAGGAGTCCCTCCGGTTCAGACCAGTCTACCCAGAGCACCTAAAGCTCCCCGGTCTGGGACTAACCACACCCAACCTCCCCAGAGAGAGATATCAAATACTGAGTTCAGGCAATCGATACACATGATTGCATAATTGGTGGCTTCGCAGGCTCAATGGTTGGAGGATGTTGGGTTTGCATCTATTACATCTGAGGCTACTCGGGTGGGTCAGTTTATAAGGATGAACCCGCCTAATTTTACTGGTACAAAGGTAGAGGAGGATCCACAGGATTTTATAAACGAGATGGAGAAAATCTTTTAAGTGATGCATGTGGATGAAGTACAATGGGTTGAGCTAGCTGCTTATCAATTAAAGGAGGTAGAAAATTGGTGGTACCATGAGTGGGAAGATTTGAGGGGAGATAGTGCTGAGCCTTCTATGTGGGACGAATTTGTGGAAGCCTTTCTGGACCGATTCTTTCCTCAAGAGTTGAGGGAGTCCAAGGATAAAGAGTTCATGAACCTGAAACAAGAAAAGATGAGCGTCAAGGAGTAAACCCTGAAATTCAATCAACTATCCTGTTATGCTCCAGAATTGGCAGGAAATATGAGGGACCGTATGAGAAAGTTTGCATCCAGACTTTCGGATAACTTGGTGTTAGAGTGTAAAAGGGCAATGTTGAATCGGGATATGGACTTCTCCAGATTATCTATTCACATAGAGCAGGTAGAGGAACAAAAAAGAGAGTTGCTGAAGCAAGAGAAACAGATAGACAGGCCAAGAGGGCCAAACCAACAGACCATAACAACAATTAGCACCAAGATGATAATTGAGGTAACAGGTGGCTGAAGAAAAATTCCTAGAGTAATGCTCAGCCTGCGGACAATGCCCCAGTGCCCAGACCTCCAGATGATCGGCGATTTAAGATTTTTCAGTCTAGCCACAGATCGAGAGTACAAGGTATGCAGTCGCAAGGGAGTGTGGCACAATATGCTAGGCCTTGTAATGTTGAGGAAACTAAGTCACAAGCTAATTTCTCTGCACCACCATCACCTCCAAAAGATTCCACTTCAGCTACTCAGATTATTCGCAATCGTTTGTACGCTTTATCAAATCGCCAGGAGGCGGAGGCCTCACTAGATGTAGTCATGGGTACGTTAAAAATCTTCTCACATGATGTATATATTTTACTTAATCTCGGGTCTACCCTGTCTTATGTGACCCCATATGTGGCTATAGGTTTCGGGTTTGAGCTCAAAGTTGTTGCAGAACCTTTCTCTGTTTCTACTTCTATAGGCAATTCTGTTGTGGCTAGGAGGGTATATCAAAATTGTGTTATATCTGTTTGTAGTTGTGATACTATGGCAGACCTTATGGAGCTTGATATGGTTGATTTTGATGCTATCTTAGGAATGAACTGGCTCTATTAGTGTTATGCCATACTAAATTATAGAACCCAAAAGGTTACTTTCTCTTTTCCAAATGAACCAGTGATAGAATGGGAGGGTCATTCATTAGCACCTAGAGAGAAATTCATATCTTACCTTAGAGCCCACAAACTTATATCTAAGGACTGTTTGTATCATCTGATCCGAGTAAAAGGTTCTAATACTAACAGTCCTTCCCTACAGTCTATTCCGGTGGTTAATGAATTTTTAGATGTTTTTCCCGATGATCTCCCAAGGGTACCACCTAATAAGGAGATATATTTTGATATTGATTTATTGCCAGAAACCCGTCCTATTTCTATTTCACCATATAGAATGGCTCCTGCAGAACTGAAAGAGTTAAAAGTATTGTTAAAAGATCTTCTTGACAAGGGTTTTATCCGATCTAGTGTTTCTCCCTGGGGTGCACCTGTACTCTTTGTGCGTAAGAAAGACGGTTCCTTCCATATGTGCATAGATTATTGTCAGTTGAATAAGGTCACCATTAAGAACAAATATCCCCTTCCTAGAATTGATGATCTTTTTGACCAGCTTCAGAGTGCTAGATGTTTTTCAAAGATAGTCCTTCATTTGGGATATCATCAATTGAAGGTTAGGGAGGCTGATATTCCCAAAATAGCTTTCCAAACTCGATATAGCCATTATGAATTCTTAGTCATGTCCTTCGGATTGACTAATACCCAAGCAGCCTTCATGGACCTAATGAATAGGGTGTTCCGTCAGTTTCTGGATCTGTTTGTTATAGTCTTCATTGATGACATTTTGATTTATTCTAAGAATGAGGAGGATCATTCTAATCACCTCTAAATCATCCTACAGACCCTCAAAGATCATAGATTGTATGAAAAAATTTCCAAATGTGAATTCTGGATTAATGCTATTGCTTTCTTAGGACATATTATATCTAGTGAGGGAAATAGAGTTGATCCCTAAAATATTGAGGCAGTGAGAAAATGGCCCAGACCCACAAATCTAACCGACATTCAGAGCTTCTTGGATTTGTCGAGTTATTATAGAAGGTTCGTAGAGAGTTATTCTTCGATAGCTGATCCACTTACCAGGTTGACTTAGAAAAAGGTAAAATTTGTATGGTCTGACTCTTGTGAAAATAGTTTTGAGAAGTTAAAAGACAAGTTGACTACTTCACCTATTTTGACTCTTTCAAAAGGTACAGATGGTTTTGTTGTGTACTGTGATGCATCCCGAGTGGGACTTGGGTATGTACTTATGCAGCGTGGTAAGGTGGTAGCTTATGCATCTAGGCATTTGAAGGTGCACGAGTGAAATTACCCCCACCCATGACTTGGAATTAGCGGATGTGGTGTTCGCACTTAAAATATGGCGGCATTAACTTTATGGGGTACATGTTGACATTTTTACTGACCACAAAAGTTTACAGTATGTTTTCTCCTAGAAAGAATTAAATCTCAGGCAGAGGCATTGGTTGGAACTATTGAAAAATTATGACATGAGCCTGCACTATCATTCGGGAAAGGAGAATATGGTGGCCAACGCCCTCAGCAGATTATCTATGGTCAGTCTTGCTCATGTTGAGGAAGGAAAAAGGGATATAGTGAAAGATATTCATCGGCTTGCGAATCTAGGGGTGCAACTTCTGGATTCCGAAGATAGAGGGGTTGTTATGTAGGAAATAGCCAAATCTTCCCTTTGGGCAAATGTTAAGGAGAAACAGGTTGAGGATCCCATATTGATGCAGATTAAGAAAGATGTGGGTTAACAAAAGGTGATGTCTTTTGAAATTAGTGGTAATGGAATTTTAAGATATCGGGGTAGGTTATGTATGCCAGATGTGGATGGGTTGCATAAAAGAATCCTTGATGAGATTCATACTTCGAGGTATGTTGTTCACCCAGGCTCTACAAAAATGTACCATGATCTTAAAACTATATATTGGTGGAATAATATGAAGTGTGATGTGGCTGATTTTGTTTCCAAGTGTTTGAATTGCCAATAAGTTAAAGTGGAACATTTAACGCCAGGTGGTACTTCCCAAGAGATAGCTTTGCCTATGTGGAAGTGGGAGATGATCAATATGAACTTTGTTACAGGATTTCTGAGGTCTCAAAACTAGTATGATTCAATTTGGGTAATTATAGACTTGTTGACCAAGTCAGCCCACTTTTTGCCTGTGAGGACTAGCTATTCGGGAGATAATTATAACAAGTTTTACATTGAGGAGATATTTCATTAGCATAGGGCACCTGTATCCATTATATCCGATCGAGGTACGCAATTCTCTTTGCAGTTTTGGAGATCTTTTCAGAGGGGTTTAGGTACCCAAGTGAACCTGAGCACTGCCTTTCACCCTCAGACCGATGGGCAAGCAGAGCGCACCATCCAGACCTTTAGATATATATTGAGATCTTGTGTAATAAACTTCAAAGGTAGTTGGGTAGATCATTTTCCATTGATAGAATTCACCTACAATAATAGCTACCATGCCAGCATTAAGATGGCTCCTTTTGAGATGCTTTATGGGAGAAGGTGTAGATCATCAATTGGGTAGTATGAAGTGAATGAAACGCGATTGTTTTGGCCTGATCTTGTTCCTCAAGTAGTGGAGAAGGTGAAAATCCTTAGAGAATGACTCAAGATAGGTCAAAGTAGTCAGAAATCCAACGCCGATGTTAGAAGAAGGGAGTGAGAACTTGAGGTTGGTGATTGGGTATTTCTAAAGGTCACCCCTATGAAGGGAGTCATGTGATTCGGGAAGAAAAGAAAGATGAGTCCTCTCTATATAGGACCCTATTAGATTGTGAGAAAGATAGGTGGGGTCGCTTATGAGTTAGAGTTCCCGCAAGTCTGGCTTCTATCCATCCCGTACTTCATGTGTCTATATTGAAGAAGTGTATTGGAGATCATTGTCTAGTGTTTCCTGTAGAGGAGATCAAGGTGATGGACTCTTTGACATATAAAGAAGAACATGCTTCTATTCTGGATTGTCAATTCTGAAAGTTGATAAGCAAGGAAATAACTTCGGTTAAGGTGGTGTGGAAAAATCAGAAAGCTGAAGAAGCTACTTGGGAAGTGGAGGATGATATGTGTGCTAGATACTCAAACCTCTTTGAGTTAGTGGATGACATCATAGAAGGTCTATTTATTTACTCTCCATATCCCTCCTTTATTTTCCTTGCTATGCTTGAAATCGTGCTTATCTGTGTTCTAAGTCGTCATTCGGGGACGAATGATCCCAAGGGGGGATAATGTAACACCCCGTGGTTTTCTTGACTTAATATCATGTCGTAGTATACTGGGAAGGGTCAATCTTTTGAAAAATTTTCTAAGTGTCAAAAGGACTTAGTCACATTTTGAAACCCTAGCCTTTGATTATTTTATTTTCGACCTTTCCGATCTCGGAGAGTTAATTTTTAAGTTGTTTAATGTTTGAGGGAGTAAAAGGGATATGTCGGGGAAGTTTCGGAGTTTTCGGACAATATTAGAGATGTGTTTGGATATTGGAGACAGTGAATCAACGCGAAGTCGATGCGCTGCATCGATGGTCGCGTCGATGAAGCAGTGAACTGATGCAATATCGATGTGTCGCATCGGTTCGCCCATCGGTACCCAATTCGCGAATTCTTTTAAATAACTGGCATTGGGGAGGGTAATTCAGTCATTTTCCTTCATCATAACTCTACCATAACATGAATTTAAAGAGTGTTTACGGCAAAATATCATCAGAAACTACTCTTATCATCCCAAATCAAAACCCTAGTCCTTCCCCAATAGATCAAGAGTCATCGTGGAAGACAACACTTTCAAGAACTTAAGCAAGATCCGGGTTCCATTTTTCCTCCTAAGAAATCTAAGGTACGTGGGCTTTTTCCTAAAACTACATGGGTATAAGGGAATGGTTTTATCAATTTTTAAACATTGAAGAATCATGAAATTTATAAAGGGGTTTTGGAATTTATGTTTTCAGTTATGCATCATGAATGTCCTAATGATATTGTTGTTTTGTCCTTGAGGCCTTTCCCCTTAAACCGATTTATACTGATATATATATGTATGCATGAAATTGAGATTGAAGGTTGAATTGAGAGCATGAGTTTTTTAAAAATCCCTCTCTTGTTGTTAAGATGTTTGTTTCTATATGTGTTATGAACTACACGATTTCATTTTGAGAAGTATGATAAGAATGTCTTGAATTTAGTTTATGACTTGATTATGGTTTTGGATTTAATAAAGGGGGTTTTACATATTAAATATGTTGAAGATATAAAGTGAAAGAGTTGCATGAATTGTCACAAACTTCACGGCCACCATATGTTTGTTGAAACGTTGAAAAGAACAATCTTTGCATAGTTTGGTAAATGTTTTGAAGTATGAGTCTTCTTGACTGGTTTAAAGTATGGTGATGTGAACTTTATATTTTGAAAGAAGAAATTATAATATGATAGCTGATGGCTTAGAGATTTGACTTTCAAGTCAATGGTATGACGATACCATATAAATGTATGCCATAACAGAGTAAAAGTTTCAGACTTGATTTCTCCGAGAAAACATGTTTTAAAGAGCAAAAAATGGGCTTAAAGAGGGTTAGGTGGTTACTCGAAGAAGTCTTGAGTTCAAGTAACTCTTAGCCTAAAACTGTGTTTTGCTGATACGGGTTAATTACATCCCCTAGAGGGATTATACGCTTGCCTAGTGCCTTGTGGCATAACAGAGACAAAAACTCCAACCCTTATGGCAAACTCGGGTTGGGGGATTTGCTGCCGAGTTAAGGGAAGATTCTATGTTGAACGTGGAATTTTAAAGTTGTAGGGTACACCACCTCGCACAGAAGTAAAACAAAGAGTGTGTCATAGAGTTTAGAAAATTGTCCGAAGTCTTTTAAATATGCCCATGTGTTTTTCTTTGCATATTTATATCTATGAATTATTTATAAATTGCTCTCACCTATGTTGAATTAAAAATTATTATATTGGAATTTCTCTGCGTACCAGTACAACTGTATTGACCCCCTATCTTTTAGGGTCTGACGCTCAGTCTAGAGTTCCTGCTAAACCGTAGAGTTGACAGTCAGAAGTGTGCATTTGGTGAGCCTTATTTATTCTGGAAGGCCTATTTCCTTCAAACTTTTGCTATTTAATTTGGTTTAGGTTCACTGGGGGGGCCTTGTCATAGTTGCAGACAATTTGTAAATTTTTGTATGTATTAGAGATTTTGCAGACTGTAATAGACGTTTTTTAGATATTGATAGTTTTCTTTCTAGTATTATTAAATTGAATTCAGAGTATGACCATGATCTTGTTTATTTCATTTATGCATTCCTTTATTTATTTTGGAGTATTTTGCATGATTACTAGAGATAGAAGGGCGTCTGGGCCCCATGGTTTGGGGTGCTCATCACGGCTAGGGCCTTGGCTCGGATCGTGACAAGAACTGCGTACCTCGATCAGATATGATGGATACTTGAGCCCCATGTAATCGAACTCTTTCCTGGATATGCAACTTTTCATAGTCATCCCCCTAATAACTTGTCCTCACTAGTAAAAAGTGAGCAGACTTGGTCATCTTGTGTACAATTACACAAATAGAGTTGTATCGGTTCCGAGATTGCGAAAGCCTTGTAACAAAATCCATGTTGATCATCTCCCATTTCCATAGTGGTAAAGCTATGTCCTGGGAGGTACCACCTAGACTTAAATGCTCTACCTTAACTTGTTGACAATTTATACACTTAGCCACAAAGTTAGAAACATCTCTTTTCATTTTATTCCACTAAACAATCTCCTTGAGATTATGATACATTTAGTGGAGCTAGGGTGAAAAACATACCTGGAAGTATGAGCCTCATCAAGAATCCTTTCTTGAAACCCATCCACATCCGACATGCATAACCTAGCTTGGTATCTAAAAATTCCATCTTCTCTAATTTCAAAAGCCATTACCTTTTGTTGTCCAACATCTTCCTTAATGTACATTAATATGTAATCTCTGGCCTGCTTTTTCTTCACTTATGCACAAAGGGATAACTTAGCTACCTCTGGGATGAACAAACCTCCCTCTTGGAGTCAAGGAGTCGAACTCCCAGATTATCAAGATGATAAATATCCTTGACCAAATATAAAACCCCGCAAAATCCTAAGCTTAACTCAGTCCCTTAAATCATGTTAAGGGGTCCCAAACTTAGAAATTTTTTAGCTAAGTATTCAAACTTAGTGTCATTTTAGCCTTCGTAAGTTGGAAACTATATTTCACGCCCTCTATAACATTAAAATGTCAATCTTTAGGTTGATTCATGATAAGGAATGTCAATGCGATCTCGGCGCGGCGCGGCGGCTATTGCGTTGATAAATAATTTTCATTCGCTCCCAGTGGCAAATTCCAGTGAATCGATGAGGAATCGATGTGGTGTGTTGGCCATCTCACCGATTCCAATGATGCGGTGCGTCGATCTGCACATCAATAGTTCTAATTTCAGTGATTAAAAGTCGCATCCTCATGGGTAATAGGGTCTTTTTCCCACATTTATCATCCCCCAAAAAACGAGATTAATCCCCTTTAGAGGCTAAATTCATTCATTATTCTCAAATTTCTCATGAACAGAAACCATAGGGGTATTAATTTTAAATCAAGAACTCAAGAACCCACCACCAATTTTTAAGAATTCAGGCACAAAAGTATGTGAAGTGTTCATCCAAGGGAATCCTTCCACCGTTGGAGTCCAAGAAACTCTTTTACAAATTCTAGTAATTGATTTCATGGATTTCTTGTTGTATCTTGAATGAATTCATGATTATGATGTTAATGGTGATCTAATTCCATGATTGTCCCAAGTTTCATGCAAACTAGTTAATTGTGAATTGAACTTTGTGAACTTTATGTTAAATTCTTGAGTTGCAAGTTAAACGTAGAATCCATGATAGTACTACATGTTTATTGATATGTGAAATACCCTTTCTTTTCAAGTGTTTGTCAAAATGCCTATGTGAATTGACTAGCCCAAGCATAACATGCTATTATGTGAATTAAATCTTACACAAGCCAATGTATATCAAGTGTTTGATAGAAATGCCTAAGTGAATGTATTGTTAGTAAGATAGTACCATTATTCTACTAAAGTCATGCAATGATTTACTTTTCATGCTATTGAGTCCTGGGAGTATTTAATACCCGACAATTTAGCTATATGCCTAAAGCCAGTGTCAGTTATAGAATAGTATTCAGTTATGTTACGATCAGTAGAATTCACTCAGTTACAGAACTCAAGAAAAACTTAGTAGTACTCAGTTAGTTACCAGAATTTGATAGTATTTCATCAGTCCACGGAACTCAATGAACTCAGTTCAGTTCAGTTAAATAGTATGATCAGTAACAGTTCAGTCCAGCTTAGAATAGTTTAGAAATCAGTCCAGTATCTATTCAGTTGGGAGTAGGATTCAGCACCGAGTGAACCCAAGGATGGGCACTCACCTTCCAGTAGAGGGTGTGATCCTTAGAAGCAGTCCTTATGTTCTAGAACTATATAGCCAGCGTAGGTTGAGACATTAACCTGCCAGTTGGGGGTTGATGAGGTGATCACCCTTCCAGTTGAGGGTACCACCGTTGTCATTCAGACCACTTGCCATATGAGGGTGACTCAGCTTGTCATTACCCATGGCATGGTACTGACACCCTTAAAACTGGGGTTACAGGTTGGGCCCCAATCTATTCAGAAAGGGGTATGTTGGTAAGATGATTACCTCCTACAATCTCAGTTTCAGAGGGTATGTTGGTAAGATGATTACCTCCTACAATCTCAGTTTCAGACTCAATCTCAGAATATAACTCAATTCAGTTCTACAAATTCAGGACTGTCAGATATAGTCACTCAGTTCAGTATGAAACTCAGTACAGTTTCATAGAATCAAGACTGTGAGATAAAGTCATTTAGTTATCAATAATACAGTATCAGTAAACTCAGATATTAGTAAATTAGTATTCAAACTCAGTATTCAGTGTTATCACGATCTCAATTATAGTTTACGTATTTATGCATATACTCTCATTCAGTTACACTCATGCCATTTAGTCAGTGTTGTTCATGCATATAAACCCCTGCATTTCAGCCTACCTCACTTAGCATACCAGTACATTCAAAGTACTGGCGCATACTTTTCTCTTACGCTATGATGTCTTATATCATAAGTTCTGACCCACGGGCTCCCGAGCACCCTTAGCAGTTCAGATTTTCAACAGTCAGAGTTAGTGGTGAGTCCTCATAGTTTGAGGACATGATTATTTTCTTCAGTATTTCAGTTTAGCAGTACATTTTTAGTTAGTCGGGGGCTTGTCCCATCAACTCCATATTTCAGATAGTTTAGAGGTTTTTCAGATAAGAGTATTTTCAAACAGATGTATTATTTTTGGTATTGCTATATCGTATTCATTTTTACTTTAGAATTGAACCTTATGGCAAGTTTCTACCTAATTTCTGCATATTTACAGTATTATTATTCAGTTATTGCAGTAGGTACCAGTCATGGGTTAGCTTGTGGTCCTTTAGGATTATGAGCACCGTGTAGTGTCCGGGGTACAGACTTGGGGCATTACAAACTTAGTATCAGAGCCTAAGATTCAAAAAATTCCTAGGAAGTTTGAAAGCCACATTTAGTCGAATCTTGTGCATAGGTGTGTAGCGCGCTACACTTATGGATGGGAGGCTGCGAGATGTTTTAGGAAAAGTTTCCCTTTTTTCAGTATTCATGTCGTGCGAGTGAGCATAAGCTCAAGTTAAACTCTCAGTCTAATTCGTCTCTTCCTTATGCTTCCAGAACATGACCTCTAGAGAGGCTAACGAAAAAAGTAATAAAAACCAGTCATCCCCTCTGCCCGTTCAGGCAGATCCCCTGAATGAGCATTTTTCTCACACTGAATTTAGAGTTGCTTTCACTGCCTTAGCTCATTCAGTAGTTGCTCAGAACAATCAGTTGGCTGTTATCCTATATGGCTCATGCTCCATAGGGTGGGGAAGAGAGGCATAGGAAAAAGAGAAGAAAGAATAAGAGGGACAGAATGTCAAGTCCAAAAAGTGCCCGAACAAATCCTCTTTGCAAAAAATATGGCAGAAACCATCAGGGTGTCTGTAAAGTTGGAAGTGATGTATGTTTTGGATGTGGCAAGGAAGGCCATAGGGTTAAATATTGTCCTTAGGTGGGTTCGCAGATTCAGCATAATCATCCCCCAGCTCAGTCCGGTCGCCCAAATTAACAGGGAGCCTTTTCCAGTGCCACTAGTAGGCAATGCCTAAATATACTCTATGCACTTCATTCCCGATAGTATTAGGAAAGTTCTTCTGATATTGTCACTGGTATGTTACAAGTTTATCATTTGCATGTTTATGCTTTGCTAGATCTAGGAGCTTCTTTGTCCCTTGTTACTCCATATATAGTTGTTGATTTTCGTGTTAGTCCTGAAATTCTAGTATAGCCTTTCTCAGTCTCTACCCCAGTGGGTAAATCTATCATAGCCCGATAGGTATACAGGAACTGTCTGATTATGATATCTCAGAAAGTCACTTCACAGACTTAGTCAAATTAGAGATGGGCGATTTTGATGTCATTCTCGGCATGGATTGGCTTCATTATTGCTATGCCTTAGTCGAATACAGAAACAAAATTGTCCAATTTGAATTTCCAAATGAACCCATCTTAGAGTGGAGGGGTAGTACTTCAACACTTAGGGGTCAGCTTATTTCTCACCTTCAGGCAAGGAAAATGATATCTAAGGTATATGTCTACCATCTCATTCGAGTCCAGGACTCTAGTTCAGAAACCCCTAATGTTGAATCAGTGTCAGTAGCATATGAATTCCCAGATGTGTTTCCTGAAGATCTTCTTGAAGTTTCTCCCGAAAGGGAAATCGACTTCGGAATAGACCTTCTTCTAGATACACAACCTATATCTATTCTTCCATATAGAATGGCACCTGCAGAACTTAGAGAATTAAAAGAGAAATTGAAGGATCTCTTAGATAAGGGATTCGTTAGACCCAGTGTATCCCCGTAAGGTGCACTAATTTTATTCGTGCGTAAGAAAGACGATTTTCTCAGAATGTGTATAGACTACCGTCAGCTAAATAAATTCACGATCATGAACAAGTATCCACTTTCCAGAATCGATAACTTGTTTGACCAACTTTAGGGTGCCAGTTACATCTCCAAGATAGACCTCAGATCAGATTATCATCAGCTCAGAGTCAGGGAATGTGACATATCAAAAATAGCCTTCAGAACTCAATATGGTCACTTCGAATTCTTAGTCATGTTATTGGTCTTACCAATGTCCCCAACAACTTTCGTAGACTTAATGCATCGCATGTCCAAGCAGTACTTGGGCATATTCTTTATAGTATTCGTCGATAGCCTTCTTGTCGATTCCCATAGTGAGGATGATCATGCAGATCATCTCAGAATCATACTTCAGACTCTCAAAACCCATCAGTTATCATGATGTCTATTCATGTCAACTTTATGGTCATAACTCATATTCATAAACATTAGCGAAAATCATATATGCTTACAATTCCTAGTATAAGAGCCCCAGTTCACTTAGTAGTATGAATCATGTCCCATGAATATAGAAACACTAGGCTCAGGTCATGCAGCTCATGAATCATGTACTCATGTCATGCTTTACAGTATGATCAGTTCCTATGACTCATGCTATACCCCTGGCGATCAGCTAAATTCAAACTATGTCAGGTACACCCTCAGTTTGGATCTCTTGATAAATCCCTAATGTTAACATTCTATTCCTCAGGCCTCAGTTAAGTGTCAAGTTCAGTATAGTATTCATCCATGCTTCAGGTCCTCATATTTTAACCCTTCAGTGAACTCTTCTTATGAAATGATGTAGTGATGAGCGATTGCATACTTGTTTATACGAGGCTGTAGTTATGAAGATAGACTTGAATTTCAGGTTAGTGTGCAAGCAAATGGCTAGCAAGAAGTTTTATTTAGTTACTTAAGAGAGGGAATTTAGAAATTTTCATGAGATAAGAAGTTGAGAAAGTGCAGGGTGTGAGTGTCTACTTGGATCCTCGATTTATGTCAGTCTCCATCACGTAGTTATCAGTCACCCAGTTATCAGTAACTTAGTTTAGTTTTAGGTTTGCTTGAACATAGCATACAATTATCAGCTATTCAGCTATCAGTATTTCAGTACCTCAGTTCAGTTTACAGACTATTTTAGAATCATGTTATAGGCTTGGTCTTATATTCTCAAATAATACAATTTTCACGTATTCATGCTCAGTATCTCCTGTTGCTCAGTCAGCCATTATTTCTTATGTAAAATACTCTATAGTTTTAGTACATACTAAGTACAGTTCGATATTACATGGCCAGTATTCAGCAATCAACCATTCAGTCAATCAAATAAGCTAGTATGTTTATGTATTCGTGCATAATTCCCATATGAATACTTTCTGCAGTCTCAGGTGAAGTGTCGTAATGAGGTAGAGGGTGTAGTTGAAAGAGTATTCAAGGAATATGTCTAAGCTTGAAAATTTTAGTTGCGGTGCATAAGGCTTAGTCACTCTATCTTAGATGATGATTCGTAGGCCTCGCCTCATATTACAAAATTTTAGCCAGGATGTGATTTCTTATTCAGATGTTTTATTCAACCCATGCTAAGATTCCTTGCCCCCTAAAGTCACTAGAACTCTATAGAAAGAGTGTCAAGGAAATACTCCAGTCGAGTATTAGTTTTCAGCATAAGTTAGTCTATAAATCCAATAACTTAGTTTAACAGTCAGGTAAACATGTTCGTATGGTTTGGTTTCTCATATTTCTATCTAGTCGCACTATCCGAAGTCTCATGAATGAACCATTCCAGGATGGAGCAACCAAGTAGTTGCGTTTTCAACTCAATCTATGTACCATGTCTCAGTTTCAAATCCTGTATAGTCTGTCATGACTTGGTTTGAAGGTGCATCATGCATCGTCCCTGCCTTTCCTCAGTATCTTAGCCAAGTCAGTATTCTTCGGAGGATATAATGTCATAAGGGGGAGATACACCATAACCCATGAGCTTTCATGTCCTAAGCCTCCCAGTTTCTCTATATGTAATGAACCCAGTTTAGAGTAGTGGGTACTCATGAGTGGACCTTAAGTTCAAATCTCAGCAGTAAGCCATACATTCAAGGGGCTCAATTCAATTCATGATATTCAATTCATGTACCACGCTTCAAGTTCAGTTATGTTCTTATGTTCCCATTCATGCGTGTTCAATAACTGATCTCGAGTTGAGATCGGTGATTTTAGGCCCTTGAAAATCTCTTCTATGAAAGGAGTGAAGAGGTTTGTCAAGAAGGGGAAACTCAGTCCCCGATAAGCCGGTCCTTACCAAATTCTCAGCTATTTCGAAAAGGTATCGTATGAGCTTGAGTTAACTTCAGACTTAGATTCAGTGTTCCATGTCTCCTTGCTAAAGAAATGCATAGGTGACCCAGCAATCATAGTCCCTATAGAGGGCATAGATATTCAGAATAGCCTCTCTTATGAAGAGATCCCAGTCAAAATCCTTTATTATCAGATTCCCAGACTGAGGAACAAAGAAGTCCCTCTAGTCAAAGTTCTTTGGTGGAATCAGTCCATTGAGGGAGCTACTTGGGAAGTAAAAGCAGACATATGGACCAAGTATCCTCACCTTTTCTCCGCAAACTCAGACTTATCCCAATGTAACAGTTTTTCTTTGAATTTACTCAGTCTCATGTTCAGATATAGCTACCAATTTGGTATCGATTAACATTGCATACTCAGTCATGTATTCTAAATCATTTAGCTATGTATTCATCCATCAGACATGCATGTCCAGTAGATAAACTCAGCTTATCGGTAATCCCAGCCATGTATACATGAATCATGTTCATCTATGAACTCATGCATTAGATATGCATGTTCAATATGAGAATTCAGTATATCAGTAATTTCAGTCATAAATCATGCTTCAGTTGTGCATATCCATTGTGTCTAAAAACAGTCTATCAGCATTTTCAGTTTAATCAGTCTCATTTGAGGACGAATGTTTCCAACGAGGAGATATTGTAAGACCTTGCAAAATCCTATGCTTAACTCAGTCCCTTAAAGCTTGTTAAGGGGTCCCAGACTTAGAAATATTTTAGCTAAGTATTCAAACTTAGTGTCATTTTAGGCTTCATATGTTGGAAACTCTATTTCGCAGCCTCTATCACCTTAAAATGTCAATCTTTAGGTTGATTCATGATCAGGAATATCAGTAGGTATTCCCAGACGAGTTTTAAATTTTTTTGACCTCATTTGAACCACGTTTGGGAATCCAAAATAGTGTATCGATGCGATCTCAGCGCGTCGACCATCACGTCGATCAATAATTTTCATTGGCTCCTAGTGGCAAATTCCAGTAAACCAACGCAGAATTGACGCGGTGCGTTGGTTATCGCGTCGATGCAAATGACGCGATGCATATATCAGTCTGAGTATCGATAGTTCTAATTTCAGTCATTAAAAGCCGCGTCCTCAGGGGTAATAGGGTCTTTTCCCCATGTTTATCAACCCCCAAAACACGAGATTAAGCCTCTTTAGAGGCTAAATTCATTCATTATTCTCAAATTTCTTAAGAAGAGAAACCTAGGTAGATCAATTTCAAATCAAAAACTCAAGAACCACCACCAATCTATCAGAATTCAGGCACTAAAGTATGTGAAGTGTTCATCCAAGGGTATCCTTCCACCCTTGGAGACCAAGAAACTCATTTACAAATTCAAGTAATTGATTTCATGAATTTCTTGTTGGATCTTGAATGAATTTATGATTATGATGTTAATGGTGATCTAATTCCATGATTGTCCCACGTTTCATGCAAACTAGTTAATTGTGAATTGAACTTTGTGAACTTAAATGGAGTTTAGTGTAGAATAACATGAATGGAGCCAACACATCCCCAGAATAACGTCAAAATCAACCATATCAAGTTCTATCAGATCATCCATAATATCTCAATGGAACATAGACACCACACAATTTCTATAAACTCATCTAGCAATAATAAAGTTGCCAACAGGAGTAGAGATAGAGAAGTGTTCAGAAATATTTTTGGGCTCAAAACCAAAATTGGCTACCACATAAGGAGTCACATAAGATAAGGTATACTCGGGATCAAGCAATACATAGACATCACGAGAGAAAATTTGTAACATATTAGTAACCATATTTGGTAAAGCGTCTGAGTCCGGATGAGTAGATAAAGGAAATATATAGTTATGACCACCCCTGCAGTCGAAATAATATCCTTAGGTGGCGAAACTATAGAAGCATATTGGGAATTAGCTCCTCTAAAATTGGATCTAGCTGAGGGACAGTCTTTCCTATAATGTCTTGGATGGTCACAAATGAAACATATGTTACTCCTAAGATAGCATTTCCCTGGGTGATTTTGTTTTGCATATATTAGAACGGGGGAGCGACCAAAAGGATTGAGTCACACTTTTCTGAGTCTGAGTGCCCTAAATCCGTGGCCCACTACTAGGATGGAACTGCTGCTTTCCAGGATGTCTGGGTGCAGTCACTAGGTGATGAATGCTCATTGCCTCAAATATTCTTCTTGGACTGCTGCCTGTCCCATTTGCCACTCTGCTGTTGACTGGCATTCTGATCCACTGACTTAGCTCTCTTAGTCTACCTCTCCTCGTCCCCTGCTTGTTTTTTCTTCTCCTCTTATACCTGTTGTATAAACACTACTAACCTGGAGATGTCCATATCCATGTTCAGTGTTGCCCCTTACATTCCAACACTAAATTATTCAAGAGATCGGATATGAACTTTCTCATACAATCCCTCATATTGCACACCAACTCCGAAGCATAGCAGGACAACTGGGTGAACTTCAATGCATATTCCTTAACGCTCATCTTTCATAGTTTTAGATTAACAAATTCCTCGACCTTGGCTTCCCTCAATTCCTAGGGAAGGAAATGATCCAGGAAAGACTCTGCAAACTCCCACCATATAGAAGGTTCATCATCCTCACCTCTCAACTCTTCCCACTCATCGTACCACTGGTAATCCACGTTCTTCAGCTGATAAGCTGCAAACTCTACCCCCTTAGTATCACTGACAAGCATGACTCTAAATATTTTCTCCATCTCTTCTATAAACCCTTGAGGGTCCTCATCAACCTTTGCACCCATAGAGGTGGGTGAGTTTAGCCTAATGAACTGGACAACCCGAGTGATTTCAGAAGAACCAGGCATCGAACTCACATCTCCAGACTGACGAGACTGAGAAGCCACAAGCTAAGCAATAATGTGGATAGACTAGCAAAGCTCAATATTTGAGACTGTTGACACCTAATTTTTGCCCTCCACGACTAAGTTTAGCCCTGAGTTTCTTCGTTTTTAAAATAAAATTACAACATCTATTTTATCCGAATGAAAGGTTTTTAAAATATTTATTTAGGTAATTTTATCATCTTAAAAGTAGAAATTATATATTTTTGTATTCATATATATGAAATCGTAATTTCGTCACCTAAATAATTATTTTTACAAAAAAAAATAAAAAAAATACATACATACATATATATACATACATATATATATATATATATATATATATATATATATATATATAGAGAGAGAGAGAGAGAGAGAGAGATTTTAATCAAAGGTCATCTTGAAAATTAATTCAAAAGGTTAAAATTTTGATGTAAATATAATTTAGTCTAAAAATAATAATTTATTTGGAAAAAATATTTGCTTGATTTTATTAAATCAAAGAACTCGGAATTAAATTGATTGTTAACTCATTTCAAATTTTCGATTCAATTTAGTCAATTCATTGATTTGGTCATATTTGCAACTTAATTGATTTGGTCATAATTGCAATGCAATTAATCAATTAATTAATCAATTTGGTTGAAATTTGAATTAGTTGGCTAAGAATTTGGAGTTTTTCAATAAATGATTTAATCCTATCATTTGGCTATATTTTAAACTACCCCAAGAACCCTTTCTTATTTTAAAGATTGGGCCACAACAAGTGGCCCAAGTCCCTGCAACAATAAAATCAACGACACAGCAATTTCAGCCCATACAACCTACCCAGCCCACTTCTTTTCCATCAAAACCAAGACAACTCCATCAACATCAGCAATCAGCAAACAAGTACGCGTACAATGCCAAAATAGCGTACAATACGCGTCCAAATAACAACTTCAATGAAAACCCCCAAAAATCACAATAATATCTCTATTTTCATCTTATTTCTGAATTTTGCAGGCCTAGAGTCATCATTGTTGATTTTTGCTCAAAATTGTGTGTCCTGTAACCCCAAAATTCAACCCCAAAATTCAATCCGAATCCGAATTTACGGAATATGTTTTATCTCTTTTCAATTTTTTCAAATCCCAACTATCCTCTGTCACAAAAACTTTTTTTTGAATTATTAGTAGAAACTTTCAACTCTAAAGAGGGGTGCTTCCATTAAAAAAAGGGGAAAAGGGAAAAATCTGTGAAAAAAGGACAATCTTTTTAGTAAAAATATTTATTTTTTGAAATGCATTGACGTGGTGTTTGATTTCGATGCTAGGCTTATGGTTCCGTTGTGCTGCTCCTAAACAGTTAATATGCTGTTCTATTTAGTATTGATATTGTTTTCTAGGATTAGCTGATGTTGTAGTTATGTTTTGATGATATTGTTTTCTAGGATTAGCTGTAGAAAGAGGAGAGGCCCTAGGTTCATTTATTAAAGATGACTGTTTTCCAAAGGATAAACGGATTTGAGGTGCTAGTTATTGCGTTTTTCTCTTATTTAAAGATGACTGTTTTCCAAAGAATAGACGGATTTGAGGTGCTAGTTATTGCGTTTTTCTCTTATTGTTTTGGTGCTCCGTGGATGTTCAGCTTTTGCTTTGTTTAACCGTTATTCCATATTGACATTTAAGTTTGATTGGTTGGTTTGCTAAAAAAAAAAGGTAGCAATTTAATTGTGCCAGATTTGTTTGTGTCTGGAAATTTTTAATGTAAAACCGAAGCTTATTAGTTATGAAAATCTCTTCTTTCTAAAATGTTAGTTTAGATTATGTTTTTTTTTTTTTATTAGTTAATAGGGCCAAGAAGAAATCACTTTGTTTTGGTTGTTTTCTTTTCTTTTATTTCGATTAGCGTATATATTAATGATGCGTCTGGAAGTGTGTTTATCAGGTATTTCAATAAATTTAATGACCCAAAACCAAATTTTAATAAGAGGTTTTACATATATAAATATTGCTCTAATAATTTAGGCTTGTCATGATGAACGTTCTAACTTTACATGTTAATACAATTATTAATAAATGTAAGGATTAATTCTAGCTAATAATATGTTAGTCACTTGTTAGCAATTCATTAACTTGGATGTGTTGTTAAAATTTTATTTATTAATATAAAGTTTTGAGTTTGTTTCAAAGATCTGAAATATTTCTAATAAACATGAAATAATTTTCCCTTTTATTAATATCCATTTTTTATGTTAATACTTTATGTTATTATTCATATGTTATACTCTCAAGTCCTACATGGACTCTCTTCCCCTATGCATTCCATGATGTGCCAATGCGGCCTATTCCTCTGAGTCGACTATCTTTGGAAAGAAAAGTCACCGCGAGAAGAAGAAAAGGGGTAAAAATTCATTTACGAAGATGTCAAAATTTAAAAAACAAAAATTTCAAATTTTTACTTTACTTAGGGCAGTCATTTAGTTATTTATTTATTTATCGATTTATTTTATTATTCATTGGGGCATCGAATCCAAAGTTGTAAATTAATACAGGTGGAAGACCAAAATATATGCATATGTAGCTGATATACGATCTGATATTCATCAGATATACAAAAACGCAGGGAAAAATAGCTGCAGTATACAGTTGATATACATGAGAAAATGGGTTGAAAATTCTTCTAATTTAGGCCCAACATATGGGCAACCCATAAATGGGGCAAAAGGGCCCAATTCTAACGCTTCCTTTATTTTCTATTCTTATTTATTTGTATTTACTTGAACACCCTAACTAATTAATTTAGATAAATCCCCCTAAGTCGTAATCATTTTATTTTATCACGTATTTTAGGCGATGCATGATTTTCTCACTTAATGCATCTCATCTAAACGAATTAAAACGGTTACTTTCGATTTTCCTCCTTAAAACTTCATTCTTCAAAAAACATTATCTATAACAAAATTGACCTTTTCCTCTTATGAATAAAATGATAATAATAATAATAATAATAAAATAATAATAATAATAATAATAATAATAAAAACATATATATAATTATATAATTTTTTTTTACTATAAAAATACAACTTATTTCCTTCCTAAGTCCAAGTGTGCAAAATAGTTTCAATGGGTTTAATCTTTAGTTAAAATATTTTGTAAATTTTTTTTCTTAAAATAATTATGAGTTAAGTAGAATTTATCTTTAGTTTAAGCATGCAAATAAATAAATAATTTTAAAATATCAATCTTTTCGTAAAGTTAGCCACCCTCATTTAGTTAGTCTAAAAAATGATCTTTTGGTGAACCGTTCTAAGTGGACGTTCCTAAGTGCCTTAAAAACCTTCTTAGGGCGTTAATTGAACCCTTACTCAGATTCTCTTATTTCAAAGATTTATTTCTGTTTTTGAGTCTTTGAGATATCATTAAGTTTTCTTGATATTTTCTATAAAAATCAAGTAGGCGACTCTGTAATTTTCTTAAAATTATTTTGAAATTTTCTCAAATCTTTTGAAATAGTTTAGAAATAGGTCAAAATCATTTTCTTTAAAATGAAGTCCGAAAAAGGATAAAATAGAAATGGTGACTCCGCTGGGGATTTATCTAGGTTCTAACCAAAAGAAACTTAGGCTAACAAATAAGATTTTAAATATTTATTTATCTTATATGCTTTATGTGTTTATCATGTTTATTTGACATATACTGTTTATTTACTATTATTTTGTATGGATTATTTGTTATTGCTTTATATAAACTGTCATTCCGTTCATATACTGTTTGTTATTTGTTATTTACTATTATTTTGTATCTTATATACTGTTTGTTATTTGTTATTTACCATTATTTTGTATCTTATATACTGTTTGTTATCTTATATACTGTTTGTTATTTGTTATTTACTATTATTTTGTATGGATTATTTTAAATATTTATTTATCTTACTATTATTTGTTATTTGACATATACTGTTTTGCGCACTCGCAAACTTCTTTCAAATTTTAAATTCTAGGAGAGTTGGCATATGCGCGGTGTGTCCGGATCTTTTTCTGTGTGACTGTGTATCCTTCTCACTCGAGTTGTCCACTCGGAAACCTTGTGTCTAGTAAGCCAAATCTTAGAAGAACTTAAGATAGAGCTCCCGTGAATATAGGTCATGAATGCATAAGCCTTAGGTGGTTTGACCCAAGATGTTACTCCACGAATTTAGGAAACGCCCTTATGTCAAATGGGTTTACGACCCGACGACAATCGCTCATATTACGTGCATGTGAAATGATAAATGGATCCAAGCCTAATTATGATACCGCAAGTATGAAAAGCGTGCACTTTTATTTTCGAACTCAAAGTTTGTATTAAATTGATGGCTTGGATCAATTTGTCATAATCTCAATTACTTGACGCTAGGCCAACCCTTGGCTCAAAAAGGGTAACCCAACTAAAAATGCACGTATTATTTGTTGTGTATGATATAACTGTCTTATGTGATGTAACTATTGTATGTGATTATGTGTGTTGTTAAATCAAAGGTAAATTGATCTACTCCTCAAATCCTTAGAAAACCCTTTAGGCAAAAATATACGCCTACTATCGAAAGTCCGTCCAAAACAATCCAAGTCCCCAAGTTTCTAAGAAAGCCCTCAACCATTTTCATTAATTTGAACTATGTACGACCTGATTTTTCTTTTGTGAGATACGTAAGCAGCCTTTCGGCCCGGCCTCCATCCTTTAAAATTGCTATGTCTCATTTTATCGAAATAGTTGGAAAAATCTTGGCAAAAATCAACGGACAAAGTCCTGCCTGTTAAATGCTTTCGAGTCAATACTCACCCATGGATCAATTTATCTACGATGAAAGCAACTTTATGTACTTAATTTATTTCAGATATCTTGCATTATTTATCACTAACCGAATCTAACATGTTTACCTTTTGAGTTGTTTTTACTTTAACAGGTAATTAAGCAAGTCGAAATTAATCTTTGTTGACAAAACTGGCTGAACATTAATACTCCACTAGATCTAAGGCAAATAAGAATTCCACCCTCAACCATAACTTAGCTGAAGAGGAAAGAATGACCGGTGGTAGTGAAGATAATTCTCTCACTGAAATTACTGTCAGGGACGGTCTGATAATTTTACAAGGTGAGATGATTGCTGAATTAACTAGGAGAATGGAGGAGCTTCAAAAAGAAGTACAGCGAGCGAAGGATATGACTAATCTGGCCATCGTCGCTAATACGCCAGCCTTGGACACCCATGCACTTCCACTCCGATTTCCTCATTTTTATCTCTCCTAACCATGGAAACCAAGCAAATGACATACCCTCCACTTCTATACCTAGACCTCTCACTAATCCCGTAAATCCGTTATGTCAAACCCATATCCCTCCTACTTATAATACCAATTGAGAAAATAATATGAATGCTTACCACCCTCAAAGCTCACTCCAAACTACCAAAATACCTCCACAAATGCCTTTACTTCCCAAAATACCCACCTCACTTTCAGTCTCAATGTCAACATTCCCCATAACTCAGTCCCCATATACCAAAACTTTACTCACACCTTTCAAAATCCTCCAATGACCCAAAATATGTCCTCCGCCACTATCCATGCTGCTGTAATGCCTACCTCTTACTATGCCCTCCCTCAAAACCCCAAAATAGACCATTATGAGGAAATGGAAAAGGAGTGTAAGGTGCCTGAGGATAAACATGCTAGGGAGATACTACTGATAAAGAAAGAGATCGCCAGAATGAAAAAATACATGGTTCACCCAATACAGCAGGTTTCAGTTACGACGACCTTTGCATTCACCCTGACTTGAATCTGCCTGAAGGGTTTAAAGTCCCTAAGTTTGAGACATTCAATGGTACTGGAAACCCTACAGCCTACTTGAGGGGATATTATGACCAAATAATAGACGCCGGTAGAAATAAAGCATTACTGATGAGACTCTTCAGTCGGAGCCTGAGTGGAGAGGCATTAGAATGGTTTGCCTCACAGGAACTGAAGAAGTGGACTGAATGGAGTGATTTAGCCAGGGATTTTTTTGATAGGTTTGCCTACAATATGTAGATGGTTCCTGATCGATATTCTTTGAATTGCATCAATCAAAAGTCCAATGAATTCTTTCGTGAATATGCCTATCGCTGGCGGAAGGAGGCTGCAAAAGTACGACCTCCAATAATAGAAGACAAGATAGTTGTCGTGTTTACCCGAGCTTAGGAAGGAGAGTTTTATGAAAAAATAATATCTGCAGTTCGCGCTACTTTTTCTGATTTGGTTAAAATTGGTGAAATAGTTGAAGAAGGACTCAGGACGAGAGAGATCAACAAGACCACTGCACAACTCGGATCTTCAGGATTCCCAAAAAAGAAAAAAAAAGATGTGTCTTTCGTATCCTTTAGCCCAAAACTGAAGTCGAAGAACTCTTTCAGTCCCAATTCTAGATAAAGGCCATCACCTTCTATATACCCCTCAACTCCCCAAAATCCCTAACCCGTATTCAATACCCAACCTAGCCCCCAAATTCCACAACCAAATTTCTCTACCAATTAACCAAATCACCCAGCTCCATTGCCAAATTATCAACCTATTTACCAAGATCCACCCCAAAATTTATAGGCCTACCAAAAATCTCCAGTTAACCAAAATTACCATAAAGTCCCCCCCCCCTACCTACCAAAATCTTTCTCATCCAAATAATGAGAAGAAAGTCACTGGAAACTTCACTGCTTTAACTGAAACTAGAACTCAGCTATTTGAAAGGCTAAAGAAAATGAATCTCATCCAACCTATCCCACTAAAATCCGCCAACACCAATTCTCATTTCTTCTATGCTGACCAATATTGTGCTTATCATTCAGAAGGTGTTGGACACGCAACTGAGAAATGTATTAATTTGAAGCACAAGATTCAAGATTTGATTGACCAAAAGGCAATCTCGCTTCAAACAACACCACCGAATGTTACCACCAACCCACTCCCAAACCATGAAGGTGAAACCATCGATATGATAGAAAAAGATGACGAGTGGATGGTGAATAAGTCTATAATGCAGTCTAGATCGGAAAAAGTGGATAAGGTGAGAGATATAGAAAAGGCAGTGGCCGCCTTAAGTGTTGCTGCGAAGCCAAAGTTTGTTACGTCCGCCTCAAGTGTTGCTGAGAAACCAAAGTTTGTTGCATTTATCGCACCTCATCAAGCCTTTGCCTTGGTTCCTACAAGGGAAGAATTTGTGGTGGAAGTTGTCGCCACACAAGGAATGACTAGATCAGAAAGATGCTACACTCTAGAAGATCTTGCTAATGATGTATACAAGAAGAGTGCTCAAAAAAAGAAAATCACCGAAGGAGAGGATGAAGAGTTTTGGAGGATAATGCAGTCAAAAGAGTACTCTATTGTGAAATATTTTGAGCAGACTCCTGCACAGATTTCTATTTAGGCACTGCTTATGAGTTCTCAATATCATAGACAAGCTTTGTTGAAAGTTCTTGAAGAAGCCTACACTCCCATGGGTACCAGTATTGAATATTTGGTAGCCATGATCAGTAGAGTGGTTGGAACCCACCGCAACAGCTTCGGTGAAGATAAATTACCCTTCGAAGGAGTGATGCATAATAAGGAAATGCATATCATTGTTAAATGTCAAGATAAGATCGTTAACAGGGTCTTAATTGATGATGGATCAGGCTTAAATATTTGTCCCTTGTCTATTCTGACTCATATGAACTATGATATAGGGAAAATATGTCAAAACTTGGTAAATGTAAGAGGTTTCAATGGGGGTCAGAGAGGCACCATTGGGGAAGTCAAGTTGCACCTTCAAATAGGGCCTGCAGAATTCTTACTTGAGTTTCAGGTTGTGGACATTTCCATAAGTTATAATTTTCTCTTAGGAAGGCCTTGGATTCATGCAGCAAGGGCCGTTTCTTAAACGGTACATCGATTGATGAAATTTATATGGAAAGATAATGAAGTGGTCGTCCGTGGTGAAGAAAGCCACCCGAGTCACCCTAATGATTATGTTCCCTTGATTGAAGAAGTCCTGCAGGGGAGTGACTTTTATACACGGGAGATCGTGTATGCAACTGAAGAAGACCCAACCCCTTACAAGTCAATGCCTTCGATTTATAAGATGTTAGCCACTGTTATGTTGAGAAGTGGTTTTGAACCCGGGTGCGGCTTAAGAAAGAATTGGATGGAATCACCGAGCCTGTAGCAATACCATAAAAGTTGTTCAAATACAGGATAGGCTATGTGTCAAGCAAAGAAGTTAAGAAAGAAATGAAGAAAGTAGGCCCAAAATCAGCAAAGAGGTTACCTCCTCTCTACCAGTTATTTTCTGTATCAATGAAGCCTACTAGTGATGGTATCGAGGATGGAATAGGGAACTTGTTCGAAGAGTATGGTACCATTATGGAGGATTTCCCTGAGAAGGCCGAGGTCAAGGAAGATGAGCCAGGGGAAGAGCTGTTGAACTGGACTTCCACTCCAATCATGACTCCCCGACTGATGTGGTAGATGAAAGGATAAAATTTAACTTTTGCAAAATCGGTGGTAGTCCGAATGAGGCTCGAGACCCACCCTATATATTTTATTTACCTCATTTTTGCTTTTTGTGTTTTCCAAAAGGCTTAGGTCCGCACTAGTGCAGCTCATGGTCAGTGTTTGTAATGTTTTAAATTTTAAAGAAAGCCTTCCTTATTTCAAAGGCATGTCTACTAATTTCATTACATTATTCGATCACTACAATCTAACTTATGTTGTTTGTAATAATAATTTAAAATCCACCAATGTCATGTCATGTCAAGAGCTAAATGAACAACCTGAAGCAGACAATGATGAATGGGAGAACTTTGATGAAGAAACAATGGCCCCAGAATAATTAATGAAGGAACTGAAAGATTTTGAGGATCGAGAAAAGCCCAACCTAGAGAAAACCAAGATAGTTAATCTTGGTGATGATGGAGAGGTTAAAGAAACTAGAATCAGTGTTCACCTTGCAGAAGCACAGAAAGGAGAACTCGTCAGGTTGCTTAAAGATTACATTGATATATTTGCTTGATCCTATGATGATATGATGGGATTGAGTACGGATATTCTATTGCACAAGTTGCCAATTGAACCGGGGTTCAATCCTGTGAAGCAAAAAATTACGAAAATTTAAGCCAGATCTAAGTCTGAAAATCAAGGAAGAAGTCATTAAGCAGATCCAAGACAACGTGGTTGATGTCAAGAAGTACCCAACATGGCTAGCCAATAATGTTCTAGTACCAAAGAAGGATGGAAAGGTCAGGATTTGTGTCGATTATAGGGAATTGAACAAAGACAGTCCTAAAGATAACTTTCCATTACCCAACATCCATACTCTTATTGATAACTATGTGAGGCACAAAACATAATCATTCGTAGATTTCTTTGTTGGGTATCATCAAATACTGATGGATGAAGAAGATGCAGAGAAAATAGCCTTCACACACCCTGGGTGTTTATCAGTATAGGGTGATGCCTTTTGTTCTCAAGAACGTTGGTGCTACATATATGAGAGTTATGACAACCATATTTCATGACATGATCCATAAATATATTGAAGTATATGTCGACGATGTGATCATCAAATCGCACAAGAGTTCGGACCACTTGTCTCATTTGGGAAAATTCTTTGATCAGTTGCGGAAGTACAATCTGAAGTTAAATTCTGCCAAGTGTGCTTTTGGGGTACCGGCCGGGAAGCTATTGGGTTTCATAGTTAGTAGAAGGGGCATTGAGCTCGATCCCTCAAATATTAAGGCGATCCAAGAATTGCCTCCCCCAAGAACGAAGAAGGAAGTCATGAGTTTCTTGGGAAGATTAAACTACATCAGCAGGTTCATAGCCCAATCAACGATTATTTGTGAGCCAATCCTCAAGATGTTAAAAAAAAATGCAGCAAGCAAATGGACTAATGAATGCCAGTGAGCTTTTGACAAGATCAAGGATTATTTTTCTAGTCCACCAGTACTAGTTCCTCCAATTGAAGAAAGAACTCTATTGTTATACCTATCGGTCTCTGACAATGTATTTGGATGTGTTTTAAGGCAACATGATGAAACTGAAGGAAAGAGCGATTTATTACCTGAGCAAGAAGTTCACTCCATATGAGGCCCGTTACACGTTACTGGAAAGAACGTGTTATGCATTGACCTGGGTGGCCCAGAAACTGAGACACTACCTGAAATTCTATACAACGTATCTCATTTCCAGAATGGATCCTCTGAAGTAAATATTCCAAAAGGCCATGCCTATGGGGAAATTGGCCAAATGACAGATGCTATTGAGTGAGTTCGACATTGTACACGTGACTCAAAAGGCGATCAAAGGTCAAGCCCTCGCAGATCATCTAGCAAAGAATCCAGTCGATGAACAGTATGAGCCACTCCAAACTTATTTCCCATATGAAGAAGTACTGTTCGCAGGGGAAGACATTGTCGAAATATACTCGGGATGGATATTATTATTTGATGGGGCGGTTAACTTCAAAGGTTCGGGAATTGGGGCATTTTTAATAGCAGAAACTGGTCAACATTATTCGATTACCACTAAGCTGCATTTCCCTTGCATCAATAATATGGCGGAATATGAGGCTTGTATTCTCGGTCTTAGACTGGATATTGATATGAATATTCGGGAGCTACTAGTCATTGGAGATTTCGATCTATTGATTTTAACTAGGTTCATGGTGAATCGGCTGTAAAGAACCCTAAGAAAACACCATAAGTGGAATTGGTACAAGAGTTATGTAGAAGATTCAACGAAGTGGAATTCAAGCATGTCTCAAGGATTCAAAATGAGTTCATCGATGCTTTGGCTACTATATCCTCCATGATCCAGCATTCGGATCAAAGTTACATTGACCCATTGGAAATAAGTTTGAAGAAGCAACCTACATAGTGCGCACAAGTTTAGGCAGAACTAGACGAAAAGTCGTGGTACTTCGATATCAAGAGGTATTTGGAAATTGGGGCATACCCCAAAGATTCAACTGTCAATCAAAAGAAGATGATTCGTAGGATGGCTAATAATTTCTTTTTGAACGGGGAAGTCCTATATAAGAGGACCCTAGATTTGGGATTTCTGCGATGTGTAGACTCCATTGAAGCTACAAAATTACTTGAAGAAATTCATACTGGAATGCGTAGACCCCATATGAATGGATTCACTCTAACCAAGAAAATCCTGAGAGCCGGTTATTTCTGGATGACTATGGAAAGTGACTGTAGCAAGTTTGTGCAAAAATGTCATAAGTCCCAGATACATGGGGACCTGATCTGAGTGCCCCCACACGAACTTAACGTTATGATATCTCCCTGGCCATTTGTAGTTTGGGGCATGGGTCTCATTGGTCCGATTAAGACGTCGGCTTCTAATGGACACAGATTCATTTTAGTTGCTATCGATTACTTCACCAAATGGGTAGAAACTGCATCATACAAGGTAGTAGCCAAGAATATAGTAGAAGATTTTGTAAAGAACAACTTGATTTGCCGATTCAGGATACCTCAATCAATCATCACAGACAATGGAGAAAACTTAAATAGTCATCTGATAAAGGAGATATATGAATAATTCAAGATCACTCATCGAAATTCAACCACATATCGCCCTCAAATGAATGGAGTGGTATAAGCTACCAATAAGAACATTAAGAAGATTTTAAGAAAGATAGTTGGTAGTCATCAATCATGGAACAACATGCTTCCTAATGCCTTACTAGTTATATCGCACGACAGTCAAAACTTCGACTGGGGAAACTCCTTATGCTCTAGTCTATGGGACAGAAGCAGTGATACCCGATGAAGTTAAAATTCCATCTTTAAAAATCATCCAGGAGGCAGGATTGAGTAATGAAAAATGAGTTTATGCCCGTCATGAACAACTTGTGATGATTGATGAAAAGAGGATGAGCATTGTATGCCATGACCAACTATATCAACAACGAATGATTCGTGCTTTCAATAAATGAGTAAGAGCTCGTACATATGAAGTTGGACAATTGGTGCTCAAATGCATATTCCCTCACTAAGATGAGTATAAAGGAAAGTTCTCTCCAAATTGGCAAGGGCCGTATGAGTATGCAAAGTTTTATCAGGAGGATCCTTGATTTTGTCTGAAATGGATGGCCAAAGGTGGACCAAGCCAATTAATTCTGATGCAGTAAAGAGATATTATGTTTGATTTGGGGTTTTTTTGGACCAAGCCAATTAATTCTAATGCAGTAAAGAGATATTATGTTTGATTTGGGGTTTTTTTGTGCTTATTTCCTTGTAATTGCTTTCTCATTTGTAATCTTTTTTATGCTTTGAAGTAGCTTTAAAATTCTCCATCTTTTATGTATGAACTACGTTTGACCTGAATTCTCAAAATGAGATATGTAGGCGGCCTATGCCGGCTTCGGTCAACCCTCTTATAAAACTTTATTTTAAATTCCTCTGAACTATATTTAACCTAAATTCTCAAGAATGAGATACATAGGCGGACTATGTCTGCTTCGGTCACCCTGTTTGTTATATTTTACTCTCTTACGTTGTGGAAACTACGTTTGACCTAATTCCTGTTCAATAGATACGTAGGCGCCACAAAGGCTCGATCATATCACCCTAGGAAATGTAAACTGGGGCAGAATTCTTTGAGAAGGAATCTCCAAAAATTTAACAAAAGAAGATCATCCGCTCACAAGCCAAATTGAACTTTGAGAAAGATACCAGTAACTGGGGCAGAAATTTTGAGGCAGACCTCAAAATTTCCACCATACCATATAAAGAGTTCAAAGATGACAACAAAGATTTTGATGCCAAGAGTAGAGTCGACTCCATGGCCTTTGGCTACAAAGGTTCAATGCCTTGATCTAAGAATGTTCATTAAAGCTCGTATGTGACATGACTTAATTGGTGGAGACCCCTTCCAATTTTATAAAAGATTTTGGAAAATTTAGCTATGTGCAAAAAATACTTATTTTAAATTAGTTCGCCTTACACCCACTAACTTGGGGAGTCGAAGCAGGAGTCAAAAGATGAAAAACACATGAAGAAGATAAGAACTCAATGATGGCGATAACAGGAGCTGAACATCGAAGAAGTCAACACAGATCAATTTTACCAAAAACTAAAAATTTTATGTGGATGCAGGTTATCCTAAAGCCAACGAGGAATACAAGAAAGCCAACATATCCCAAGGCCAATAACAAAGAGCCAAAACGGTCAGGAGCTGAAGACAACTGAGTTTTGCCAAAAAACTAACAATTTTCTATGGAAGCAGGTATCATCAAACGTGGAAAGCAAAATGATGACTGACTCAAATCCCCAGCAAATTAGGGATCATAAAGAATTGGCGACGTTCGAGAATGGTATATGCAGAAGATCCAGCATACTAATGGATATTCAAGGTGATGTTTTCTACAATCGCTACACGGTTACTTACATTTATCTTCATCGCCATACTATTTCATATCATTGCCGAGATGGATATTTTATATCATGCCGAGAGGGCCATTTCATATCATATCATTACTGAGAGGGCCATTTCATATTATTTTTGAGAGGGCCATTTCATATCATTGCCGAGAGGGCCATTTCATATCATACCGAGAGGGCCAATTCATATCATATCATTGCCGAGAGGGCCATTTCATATCATATCATTGTCGAGAGGGACATTTCATATCATTTTCGAGAGGACCATTTCATATCATTGTCGAGAGGGCCATTTCATATCATTGCCGAGAGGACCATTTCATATCATTATCGAGAGGGCCATTTGTGTGTCCTGTAACCCCAAAATTCAATCCGAATCTGAATTTACGAGATATGTTTGATCTTTATTCAATTTTTTCAAATCCCCAACTACCCTCTGTCACAAAGACAGACTTTTTTCTGAATTATTAGTAGAAAATTTCAACTATAAAGAGGGGGGTTCTTCCATTAAAAAAAGAGGGGGAAGAGGGAAAAATCTGAGAAAAAAGGACAATCTTCTTAGTAAAAATATTTATTTTTTGAAATCCATTGACTACTTGAAGTTTTCGAGTTGATGCAGTGTTTGATTTCGACTCTAGGCTTGTGGTTCTGTTTTGCTGCTCTAGAACAGGTAATATTCTGTTCTATTTAGTATTGATTATTTTACTTCATTTTGATATGTTGTAGTTATTTTTTGATGATATTGTTTGTTGGAATTAGCTGTAGATGGAGGTCCTAGGTTCATTTATTAAAGATGACTATTTTTCAAAGGATAGACGGGTCTGAGGTGTTAATTATTGCGTTTTTCTCTTACTCTTTTGGTGCTCCGTGGATGATTCAGCTCTTGATTTGTTTAACAGTTATTCCAAGTAGTTACTTTCGGATGGATATTCTGCATTTAACCTTTAAGTTGATGCTACAATATATGAAATTTATCTTCTCTTCTATGTATATTGACATTTAAATTTGATTGGTTGGTTTGCTAAAACAAAAAGTTAGCAATTTAATTGTGATGCTTTGGGTGCCAGATTTGTTTCTGTCTGGAAATTTTTAATGTAAAACCTTTTAACGAAGAACCTTTTTTAAGCTTATTAGTTATGAAAATCGTAAAGCTCTTCTTTCTAAAATGTCTGTTTAGATTATGTTTTTTTAATAGTTAATAGGACCAAGAAGAAATCACTTGTAAAGTCTAATTTTTTCTATGTTGTTTTTTTTTTCTTTTCTTTTTTTATTAGCGTATATATTAATGATGCGTCTGGAAGTGTGATTTCCTCTTATCAGGGTGTTTCAATAAATTTAGTGGCCCAAAGCCAGATTTTAATAAGAGGTTTTACATATATAAATATTGCTCAAATGATTTAGGCCTGTCATATTTGTTTCTGCTTGGTAGTTATTTTCAATATGGCATGATTAATGAACCTTTTAACTTTACATGTTAATATAATTGTTATTAAAAGTAAGGATTAATTCTAGCTAATAATATGTTAGTCACTTGTTAGCAATGCATTAACTTGGATGTGTTGTTAAAACTTTATTTATTAATATAAAGTTTTGAGTTGTTTGTTTGAAAGATCTGAAATATTTCTAATAAACATGAAATAATTTTCTCTTTTATTATTATCCATTTTTTATGTTAATACTTTATGTTATTATTTATATGTTAGGTATCAATGTGACATATATTAATTGCTTTATTTCTTTTCTTTCGCATGTGGATACTCTCGAGTCCTACATGGATTCCATGATGTGCCAATGCGGCCTATCCCTCTGAGTCGACTATCTTTGGAAAGAAAATTCGCCGCGAGAAGAAGAAAATGGGGTCAAAATTCATTTACGAAGATGTCAAAATTAAAAAAAAATAATCAAATTTTTACTTTACTTATCGCAGTCATTTATTTATTTATTTATTTATCGATTTATTTAATTATTCATTGGGGCCTCGAATCAAAAATTGTAAATTAATATAGGTGGAAGACCAAAATATATGCATATGTGGCTGATATACGATCTGATATACATCAGATATACAAAAACGCAGGGGAAAATAACTGCAGTATACAGCTGATATACATGAGAAAATGGGTTGAAAATTCTTGGAATTTAGGCCCAACATATGGGCAGCCCATAAATGGGGCAAAAGGGCCCAATTCTAACTCTTCCTTTATTTCCTGTTCTTATTTATTTGTATTTACTTGAACACCCAAACTAATTAATTTAGATAAATCCCACTAAGTCATAGTCATTTTATTTTATCACGTATTTTAGGCGATTCATGATTTTCTCACTTAATGCATTTCTTCTAAACGAATTAAAACGATTACTTTCGATTTTCCTCTTTGTGAGGATTGAGTATGATTAACTGGACCGAGGAGCCCGCGGAGGGCTAATTTTGACTGGAGGAACCCCTAGAGTAGCACTGAACTCTGGTATATGGGCTCTATAATTAATTTTCATTATTTAAGTAGGGTAGACATCTTCAACATTCGCCCTAGAAGGAACAGAGTTCCCGATTGAGGTGTCCTAAATATTGGATCTTTGGGAAGGCATGATCTGAAATATAGAAAGTCATGAGTTAGGAAATACTAGACCTTATAGCACGATCTAGAACATGAATTAAAGGGAAAAAATTTCCTAAATGCCTCGTACCTTCCTCCTTATAAGTGTGGCATGCTATACACCCATAAGAAGGACTCCACTCGAAACAGCTTCGGAAATACCCTGGGACCATGAACCATGATTTGATACCAAGCTTTTCATGATCCGAGCCAGGGCCCTAGCCGCGATGGGTATCCCGAACCATAGAGGTTTGAGAACCCCTTAGCATACGATCATAAACATAATCTATAATAAGTACATGTGCGGAAGATAAATTGAAACATGAAAAAAGGGTCTATAATTGTACTTAATACATTAAGACATAAATCCATGAAAAACCCAAATATCATCCAAACTATTTACGAAGCCTCTACTGAAATATTAATCTGTCAAAGTTGGGACAAGGCCTCCTACTGGACCATAAAACTAACTAAAACTATCATATAGATAGAATACCTTGCGAAGTAAGGGAGGCTCACCAGCTCTTAATATTTGAGGATAATCTATTATTGAGCTAGACCAAGGGACTGTGCCTCAAAACTTGTATAATAGAGGGTCAATACTTGGAGAGAATTGGTACGCAGAACTAACAAAAGATAGCATATATTTTATGTAAAATAATTGAGAGCAATTTTAAACAATTTGACATGATAGAGTTCAGAACACATGGGCATAATTTAAATGAAAATCATGGTCAATCTCATAAAAAATTGACACACTCTTTGCTTAACTTATGGAATAAATGGAATCCCGACCTTATCACCCAAGGGCAATATGGTTCTTTTCTTAACTCGGAGATTGATCCTCCTATCCTAAGTTGCCGCAAGGATTGGATTTAGGTTTAATACCCCAAGAATCCAAGTCAACATTAGAACTATGCTTCAAGATCATGAGAAATAAATTATAGTGCTTTGGTAGTTTTATGAGAGAGTTTGATGTATATGAAGGCCTCAAGTAACCCCTAGCTATTAGACGAATCAAAATATCCCTTACCGATTGAGTTCTTGAAAAGGATGCTGCTATAGTAAACTTCAAATGAGTATATCTTTTGTATTATTAAGAATTTTTTAGCTCATGACCCACCAACAGATAGATAATTGAATTAGCTTTCCAATGATACCCGGGTGAGAAGTATGGAACTTTAACTGAAAGGCAGTAGCTCAACGCGTTCAGCACCGCATCGCGATAATCTCCAAAATCACACTCATCCCTTTCCAGTATCCTAACGTGATTGGCTAGTTTCATGTCAGGAATCGCGGTGGGGCAGGTACCATGTTAGGATGAAGTGTAAATTTTCACTCGTCCATTTCCAGTGACGCAATGTGATAGCGCCGCATCGAGGAGGAGTGCAATTTTTGTATTGTCCATTTTCAGTGATGTAATGCGATAGCACCGCATCGCACCAAAGTAGAAAATCGGGATTGTCCATTTTCTAGTGGCTCGATGTGATAGCACCGCATCGTGCCGGTGTACAAAATCGAGATTCCAGTTCCAAGTTTTTAATTCCCAAGTGCATTTAAGTTCTTTCCCTTCACCCCATTCACTCCAAACACGGGATTTAAGTCCCAAAACACCACTTTTGCCTCACTTTTAACACTTTTACCCAAATTAAAACCGCTTTATCTTGAAGGAACAAACCCTAGCATTCAAAAATTCAAGATCAATTTTCAATAAAACACCAAGAACTCTCACGAATTCATCAACCCAGGTATGTTAGATGTTCATCCATGGACCCTTTTAACCCATGGAGTCCAAGAGTCCATTTTTTATATTTTAAATTATGAAATTACATGTTTATAATGATTTATCTACATGAAGATTTTATGGATTTTGATTAAACATGATTCTTACAATCTGTTTCCATTGAAACCAGCCTTTATTACATATCTTTATGAATTTTGTACATGTACTTACATGAATTTCCAATTTTTATAATGTTTCCATCAAATTGTTGGTAATGTTGAAACTTACATGTTTGAATGATGTTGTTGGTTAAATCTAAACCCTAATTGGTGATATTAGAAGTGAAATCATGTTATTACTACATATTTTAAACTATTACCATGCTTAGCCTAAACCATGAACTACAAATGTTTGATGAAATGCCTACAAGAATGATTTTGAATAAATGCTTACATAACATGTCCCCAAAGTGTTAGTAAAATCTTGCTAATATTGTTATCAAGTCTTGGGGTTTGAATACCCAAAATTTAGCTGCTTACATAGTTTTCAATATTTATAGAATGGTTCAAGAATAGTTACGAGTCCTATCTCTTTAGTTAGACCTTTTAAATAAGTTAAGCATAGACAGTCTAATATGCCAAGTCTTTCAGTTAGGTGTAGGATTTAGCATCGAGTGAATGTAGGGATAACGGCTTCCCCGTCAGTTAGGCAGAGTTGTTACTAGTAGTCCTTGTATTCCAGAACTATGTAGCCAGTGTAGAATATGAGGAGTCACCCATTAGTTTAGGATTAACTTTGCCTAGGTGTCATCCATCAGCTTAGGCTTGGCATCCTAGTTTTTCACTAGCTTAGTGGATCCATGCAGCCATGTGTTGGTACCCGTGGAACGGTATTAATGCCCTTCCAACTGGGGTTACAGGTTGGACCCCAATCAGTTCAGAGCGGGGTATGTCGGTTATAGTTATCTCCCACAGTCTCAGTCCAACATTTAGAATAGAGTACAGTTTCAAATTTGCTAGACCATAGCATATATTTATCAGTTATTCAATATCAGTATCTCAGTACTTCAGTCCCAGATTATTTCAGTATGATGTTATATGATTAGTCATGCATCCTCATAGTTTTACATCATTCACGTATACTATTATACCAGTCATCTCATGTTATTTATCTAGTCCTGCATTAATTATGTTTCATGAGCCCATACTTATCAGTCAACCTCATTTAGCATACCAGTACATTCAAAGTACTAATCACATAGTCTTTTCTTGCACTATCATAGGTTCAGGCACCCAGTTTCTTGACCATGCATAGGCAAATCAGATTACCATTAGCAGCAACAGTGGTGAGTCCTTACGTTTCGAGGATTAGTCATATTTATTTCAATTTCTCAATTTTAGCAAATAGTTGGAGTTAGTTGGGGGCTTGTCCCATCAACTCCCCAGTTATTCAATTAGAGGCTTTCAAACTAGTATAGACAGTTAGTCAGTTTTCAGTTGTTATTATCAATCTTTTTAGTAGTTTTTGCCAGTATGTTTTTAGATGTAAACACCGTGTTTTATTATTGATTACAGTTGTTAAAACCTTATGGTGTTCTATTTAAATTTTGCACATGTTTCTTTGAGATTTTATTCAGTGCTCTCAACAGGTACCAGCTCATGGGTTAGCTTGTGGTCTTTCGATGATGTAGGCACCGTATGGTAACGAGGGTGTACTCCATGGACGTTAAGAACTTGGTATCAGAGCCTAAGGTTTTAATGCATCCTAGGAAGTCTGAAAGCCGCATCAAGTAGAATCTTATCCATGGGTGTATAGTGCGCCACACTTATGAGCAAGAGGCTACAAGACGTTTTAGGATATGTTTTCCTTTTTTAAGTGTTCATATCATGCAAATAAGTAGGATATCAAGTTAAATTCTTTATATAATCCAATTTTTTCTTCTATTTATAGTGTATGCCTCCCAAAAAGACTAACGAAAGAAGGATCCGAAACCAGTCAGCGTCTTCGCCCGTTCAGAAAGATCCCCTAAATGAGCATATTTCTAATGTAGAGTTCAGAGTTGTATTCACCACTCTATCCCACTCCGTAGCAGCCCAAAATGTGTTACCAGCAGTTGTTCAGGCCAACCCAGTGGCTAATACTACTGCCGCCAGGATTTGGGACTTCACCCAAATAAATCTTCCTTTATTTTTAGGATCCAAGTCTATAGAGGATCCATAGTAATTCTTAGACATGGTACAGAAGGTAACTGATATTATGGGGGTGACTTTCAGTGAGAGTACTGAACTAGCTGCTTACTAGTTACAAGATGTAGCTTATACTTGGTTTAAGTAGTGGAAAGAGGATAGATGTGCCGATGCAGGACCTATAGAATGGGAGAAGTTTTCCATAACCTTCTTAGATAGATTTTTCCTATTGGAGATGAGAGAGGCTAAGGTGTTAGAGTTTATTAATCTGAAGCAGTCAACATGAGTGTGAAAGAGTATTCCCTCAGTTTACTCAACTGGCCAGGCATGCTCCTTATGTAGTAGCTGATAACAGGTCAAGGATGAGCAAGTTTATGTCTAGAGTATTCGATAGTGTGGTCAAGGAGTGTAGGACTACGGTGTTGATAAAGGAGATAGACCTATCTAGGTTTATGGTTTATGCTCAATATATTGAGGAACAAAAGTATAAAGAGAGAGAGAGGGAGGAAGCACAAGAGGGATAAAACTGACAGCTTTAATTTTACCCAGCTAAGGTTAGAGGGTGGTAATCGTCCCTAATTTTGTCCAAAATTATCAACTTTGGCTTTGTCTTCAACTAATTCTCATATGCCAAAGTTCAGAAATGAAAATCGGGATAGGGCGCCTGGATCTAAGTCCCAAGGAAATGTAAGCAGTAGTCGCACGAATCTTCTTTGTCAAAAATATGGTAAGAACCATCAGGGAGAGTGTAGGGCTAGCAGTGATGTATTCTTTGGGTGTGTTAATCCAGGTCATAGGATTCAAGAGTATCGAGAAGTTGCTCATAGGGGAAGGGATATATGCCAACTGGCCAATCTCATCAGTCATCAGTTCCAACCGGTCGCCCGACTAAGTAGGGCACCGCTTCCATCACTACTAGTTGTTAGCGTTAGAATAGGCTTTATGCACTTTAGTCCCGACACTATCAGGAAAGTTCTCCTGATGTGGTTACTGGTACATTGCAAGTTTTTCAATTACATGTTTATGCTTTGCTTGACCCTGGAGCTTCTCTTTCTTTTGTAACCCCTTATTTAGCAGTCAACATTGGAGTCAGTCTCGAAACCTTAATAGAGACTTTCTTAATATCTACTCCAGTGGGTAAGTTTATTATAGACCAATGGGTATATAGGAACTGCCCAGTTACCGTGTCTCAGAAAGTTACATCGGTAGATCTTATAGAACTAGAGATGATGGATTTTTACGTCATTCTCAACATAGATTAGCTCCACTCATGATATTCCTCAGTTGATTGTAGAAACAAAATTGTCTACTTCTAGTTCCCAAATGAACCATTCCTAGAGTGGAAGGGTAGTACCACAATGCCTAGGGGTCAACTTATTCCGTACCTTAAAGCTAGAAAAATGATATCCTAGTGGTGTGTCTCTCATCTTGTGCGAGTCAAAGAATCTAGTTACAAGACCCCCAGTCTTGAGTCAATTCCAGTAGTAAGGGAATTTCCAGATGTGTTCCCTAAAGATCTTCTCGGAGTTCCTTCCGAAAGGGAAATTACTTTGGAATAGACCTTCTTTCGGATACTCAGCCTATTTATATTCCACTATATACAATGGCTCCAACTGAACTCAAAGACTTGAAAGAACAGTTGAAAGACCTCCTACATAAGGGATTCATCAAGCCTATCATTTCCCCGTAGGTAGCACCTATCCTATTTTTGCGTAATAAAGACGGTTCCCTTAAGATGTGCATCGACTACCGTCAGTTGAAAAAAGTCACAATCAAGAACAACTACACATTCCCTAGAATCAATGACTTGTTCGACCAACTTCAGGGTACCAGTTATTTTTCTAAGATAGACCTAAGATTCGGCTATCATCAGCACAGAGTAAGAGAATGTGACATTCCAAAAAAAAACTTCCCAAACATAGTATGGCCACTTCGAGTTTCTAGTCATGTCCTTTGGTCTCATAAACTCCCCAGCAGCCTTTATGGACTTGACAAACTGAGTGTTCAAAAATTACTTGGACATGTCCATCATAGTTTTCATTGATGACATTCTTGTCTACTCCTGTAATAAAAATGATCATGCACCTCAGAATAGTATTGCAGACTCACAAAGCCCATCAGTTGTTCGCCAAATTTAGTAAGTGCGAATTTTGGCTAAAATCAATAACTTCCCTTAGCCATATTATTTTCAATGATGGTATTAGAGTTGATCCTCAAAAGATCGAGTGGTGAGAAACTGGCCTAGACCCATTTCTTTATCAGATATCAGGAGTTTCTTAGGTTTGGCTGGCTACTACCGATGATTTGTTGAAGGGTTTTTGTCTATTGCATCCCCATGTCTAGATTGACTCAGAAGAAAGTTAAGTTTTAGGGTCAGATTCCTATGAAAAGAGTTTTCAGAAGTTGAAGACTCGACTCACGTAAGCCCCAGTTTTTACGTTGACCGATGGTTCAAATAGGTTTGTTGTTTACTGTGATGCTTTCAGAGTTGGTATGGGATGTGTGTTGATGTAGAGAGGTAAGGTCAGAGCCTACGCCTCTAGATAGCTTAAGCCCCATAAAAAAGAACCCATGATCTTAAGTTAGCAGTTATTGTGTTTGCCTTGAAAATTTGAAGGCATTATTTGTATGGGGTGCATGTTGATGTGTTCACAAATCACAAAATCTTGCAGTATGTATTTTCGCAAAAATATTTAAACTTGAGCCAGAGGAGGTGGTTGAAGTTGTTGAAAGATTATAACATGAGTATTCTGTATCATCCAGGTAAGGTCAATGTAGTAATGGATTCCCTTAGTATACTATCCATGGGTAGTGTTGCTCATGTGGAGAATGGTAAGAAGGAGTTAGTTCGGGAAGTTCTTTAGTTGGCTAGATTAGGCATTCATTTGGTTGGCTCAGCTAAGGGCATTGTATGGGTGCAGAATAGTTCATAATCTTCTTTGGTTGCCTAAGTGAAAGAGAAACAGGATGGGGATCCCAGTCTGTTTAAGTTGAAGGAGTCAGTTAGAGATCAGAAAGTAGAGGTTTTCTCCTAAGGGGGAGATGGTGTGTTGTGTTTCCAGGGTAGGACGTGTGTGCCATGTGTAGATGATTTAAGATAGCAAATTCCTGTAGAAACGCATGATGCGTGTTACTCTATTCATCCAGGGGACACTAAGATGTACTACGATTTGTGGGAGATCTATTGGTGGAGTGGGATGAAGAGGGACACTGTAGAGTTTGTAGCTAATCCTCTACTTGTTAGTAGGTTAAGATTGAATATCAAAAGCCTAGTGGGTCTATGCAGGAGTTCAGTATTCCCACTTAGAAGTGCGAGAAAATGAACATGGATTTTGTGATGGGTTTGCCTCGTACTCATCATCAGCATGATTCAATCAGGGTCATCGTAGACAGGATGACCAAATCATCCCATTTCTTTCCAGTCCATACTTCTTATTCAGTCGAGGATTATGCCAAGCTCTATATTAGAGAGTTGGATAGGTTGCACGGTGTTCCACTATCTATCATCTCAGATAGAAGTACTCAGTTTATCTCTCATTTTTGGAAAACTTTCCAAAAAGGTCTTGGTACTCATGTTCACCTTTGTACATCTTTTCACCCTCAGACAGATGGTCAGGTAAAAAGTATCGTTCATACCCTTGAGGATATGTTGAGAGCGTGTGTTGTTGACTTTAAGGGCAGTTAGGATGACCACTTACCTTTGATTGAATTCGCATATAATAACAACTATCATTCTAGTATCCAGATGTCCCTATTTAAGGCTCTTTATGGGAGAAGATGTAGGTCTCCGAGTGGTTGGTTAGGGTGAGACCTCTTTAATAGGGCCTGACTTGGTGTTTGATGCTTTAGATAAAGTTCAGCTAATCAGGGAGAGGCATAAGGCTGTTAAAACTGACAGAAATCTTATGCTGTTGTGAGAAGAAAAGACCTTGAATTTGAGATTGGTGATTTTGTTTATCTAAAAATCTCTCCTATGAATGGGGTCAAGAGGTTTGTCAAGAAGGGGAATCTCATTCTTTGATATATTGGCCCTTACAGAATCTTGAGTCATTTTGGGAAGGTAGCTTATGAGCTCGAGTTGCCTACAGATTGGCCACCCAATATTCCATATCTCTCTGTTGAAGAAGTGTATTGGTAACCCAGCTGTAATTTTTTCCTTAGAAAGCATAGATGTTCAAAACAACCTTTCTTACAAAGAAATTCCAATTGAGATCTTAGATCATCAGATTCACAGACTAAGGAACAAAAAAGTTTCCTTGGTCAAAGTTCTTTGGCAAAACTAATTCGTTGAGGGAGCTACTTAAGAAGAAGAAGTAGATATGGAAACCAAGTACCCTCATCTTTTCTTCACAAACTCAAACTCATCTAAAGGTAACAAATTTTCCCTAAAGTTGTCTCTTTTCTATACGCAGTTCCAGCTGCATATCATTCTCATAGCATTCATGCATTCACGAAATGAGTTCAGTCATGTGTTATGTTTCAGACTCGATCATGTAATCACATTTTCACTAGGTATATTCAGAATGTAACCTTAAATTCCTCTGTGTTCTTAGCTTAACCAACCTCATTCGAGGACGAATGTTCCCAAGGGGGAGATATTGTAATACCCTGAGAATATAAGTCAACATTAGAACTATGCTTCAAGATCATGAGAAATAAATTATAGTGATTTGGTAGTTTTATGAGAGAGTTTTATGTCTATTAAGTCCTCAAGTAACCCCTAGCTATTAGACGAATCAAAATATACCTTACCGATTGAGTTCTTGAGAATGATGCTATTATAGTCAACATCAAATGAATATATCTTTCGTCTTACTAATAATTTTTGAGCTCAAGACCCACCAACAACAAGATAACTGAATTATCTTTCCAACGATACCAATTTTACCTTAATCCTATACCCGAGAGAGAAGTTATGGCACTTTTAGTGAAAGGCAGTATCTCAATGTGTTCAGCACCGCGTCGCGGTGATCTCCAAAATCACACTCGTCCCTTTCCAGTAGCCCAATATGAATTGGCCAATGTTGTACTAGGAATCACGGTGGGGTAGGTGCCGCATCGCGGTGAAGTGTAAATTTGTACTCATCCGTTTCCAGTGACGTAATGTGATAGCGCCACGTCGCAGAGGAGTGCAATTTTGGGATCGTCCATTTCCAGTGACGCAACGCGGTAGCACCGCATCGCTCCAAAGTGGAAAATTGGTATTATCCATTTTCCAGCTGGTATACAAAATTAGGATTCCAGTTCCCATTTCTTAGTTTTTAATTTCCAAGGGCATTTAAGTCCTTTTCTTTCACCCCATTCAATCCAAACATGAGATTTAAGTCCCAAAACATCACTTTTGCTTCACTTTTAACACTTTTTCCCAAATTAAAACCACTTTCTATTGAAAGAACATACCCCAACTTTCAACTTTGAGATCATTTCTCAAGAAAACGCTAAGAACTCTCATGAATTCATCAACCTAGGTATGCTAGATGTTCATCCAGGGACCCTTTTAACCCATGGAGTCCAAAAATCCATCTCTTATATTTTAAATTATGAAATTACATGTTTATAATGGTTTATCTGCATGAAGCTTTTATAATTTTGATTATACATGATGTTTACAATCTATTTTCATTGAAAACAACTCTTATTACATATCTTTATGAATTTTATCTATGAACTTACATGAATTTTGAATTTTTATAATGTTTCCATGAAATTGTTGGTACTGCTGAACCTTACTTGTTTTAATGGTGTTGTTGGTTAAATCTAAACCCTAAGTGGTGGTCTTAGAAGTGAAATCATGTTATTACTACATATTTTAAACCATTCCCATGCTTAGCCTAAACCATGAACTACAAGTTTTTGATGAAATTCCTTCAAGAATGATTTTGAATAAATGCTTACATATCATGTCCCCAAAGTGTTATTAAAATCTTGCTATTACTGTTATCGAGTCCTGGGGGTTTAGATACTCGAAATTTAGTTGTTGTAACACCTCGATTTTTTGAACTGGAATGCTACACGGTGCTTATGAACCCGAAGGACCATAAGATAACCCATGACTGATATATGTACTTGTGCACTATATAATATATGAATATAAATGCGGAAAACATGAACTGAAGGCCATAAGGTTCAATACTACACATAATCTAAATAATAACAATGTCTGGATAAAGTGGTATCTCAATACCAAAACAAAACTGAAATACTAGAGTCTGAAACATGATAGTCTGAAAATATTGTAATCATCTGAAAGCCTCTAACTGTCTGAATACTCTAAGTAAGGAGTTGATGGGACATATCCCCAACTAACTCCGTCAACTGAAAACTGAACTGAAATTATAAAATAAAATCACGCCCTCGGAGAATGGGGACTCACTGCTAAAACTCTGAGTACTGGAATGCTTCTGCTGCTGATCTGGAAGTCGTGTCTCTGAACCTATGTTGTAAAATAAAAAGAAACACCATAGCGAAAATGTGTCAGTACGTTGGAATGTACTGAGTATGCAAGTGAGGTAGGCTGAATACATGGAGTTTATATGCATGAACAATAATAATAACTGACTGATTATCATGAGCTTAAGAATACATGCATGAGATGTGATAACTTGATACCGTGAATACATGATTACTGGATCTAAATATTGATGACATAATGTACTGATAACTGATATAACTGCTAACATAAGTGAATGTATATGATAGTCTTGAATCTAATGGAACTATTTGAGTTTCGTACTGTATCTAAGTTGACTGTATCTGATAGTCCTAAAATCTGAAGAACTATCTGAGTTCTTTTACTGAGACTGATACTAAAACTATAGAAATTAGTCATTTAACCGATATGCCCCAAATAAACTATAATAGCTGAGCTGGGGTCCAATCTGTGCCCTGATTGGAAGGGTGTCAATACTGTGCCATTGGTAAATACAAACTGCGGGTAATCCTCATCTGATAGTGCCCCTAAAAGAGAATGGTGGGGCCCTCATATGACAGGATTATCCACCTTACCAACCCTCATCTGACAGAGTTAATGTCTCAACCTACTCTGGCTACATAGTTCTAGAACACAAGGATGACTGCTAAGAATCACGCCCTCATCTGACAGTGTGTGTTCCCATCCTTGGGTTCACTCGGTGCAAATTTTTACTCTCATCTGAAGGGACTGAACATAATTAACTAACTGTACATAGACTGAGTTACTGAATTTTGTTGACTAACGAAATTCTACTGCTATCTGATAATTGACTGAGATCATGAGATTTCTAAAATTACTTGAGTCACATGACTGACTGAGGATAACGTGAAAACATGACACTGACTCTAGGAACATAACTATATTTTTTGGGTACAAGTACCCCCAGGACTCAATGGAAGAAAAATGACACCACATGACACTTCTTGATCATAGAAATAGAGTTCTCGATTCATAATGCCATAAATAGGAGATTTCATACTTCGCATGGTTATCATATTCTTTTTCACGGAAGGGAATGCATATAACATGTAAATACTTGCATGATTTCAATATCATGAACATTTCATAACACAACAATCATTACATAACAATTTCATCGAAATTGTGTTGAATCAGAAGGGGTAGCATGGACTTGTCATTTAAGTACTATTGAGTCATAAGAAACATGATTTTATAATTCTAGGCATTTCATCAAACACCTTACATGAAAACTTTATGGCATAGGTGAAATCATCAATTTAACTATCTTAAACCACCCCAAAACTCATGGGTTTCAACTAACATGCTCACATACTCCATAGAAACACATTAAGATACCATCTTGAATCACCAATAACAACCATCAACATAAACATAATCATACAACACATAAAAATCATAATTTTTCATTTAAAACTTGGTTCTTGAGCTCCACAAATGAAAGTAATTCATGGATGAACACTACGCATACCTTAATTGAAAGTTCTCTGAAACTATCGGTGAAATCGCTTGGTTTTGGGTCTTCAAATTAAAACCCTTGCACTTTGTTTTTAGAGGATTTGATGAAAAGAAGTATATTTTGTTGTTTTGAGGCCTTAATCACGTGTTTGGGAGCTTATACATGGGCGGAAAAGGACCAAATTTCCCCTAAAACACGGAGGTGGAATGCTGAAAAATTGGGCACCCACCGGAGTTGCAGGGTGATGCCTAGCTAGTCCCCCTCTCTAGCCAGGGCGGCACCTTTCTTAGAGTAGTGCTCTAGGCTGGGTGATGCGGGCAGATCGCCCTAATCTACTGGTTTGGGCACCCAAACATGTCCATATGCTACTTCGAAAATTTTGAAACTCACCCGAGATGTACTATGACCTTTCCCCATCGCAACGCAACTTGAAAATTAAAAAACGGAGGTCGGGAAGGTCGTCAAATAAATTCTCAAATTTCTAAGGTCTAAAATGAGATTAAGTGTTGAACACTTAGCTAAAATTTTCTAAGTGTTGGACCTTATATTGAGCCTCAAGGATCCAAATGAGCTGAATTTAAATGCAATATTTTTGCGGGGTCTTACAATATCTCCCCTTTGAGAACATTCGTCCTCGAATGAGACTAACTGAGAGGGAAAATAATAAGCTAAACATAATATGGACATAAATGACTCAAACATGATCCCATGACTGACATGATTGATAAACTGAATATATCATACTGAACATGCATAGTTGATGGATGTGTAATTGATTCATGAATGCATGACTAAGGTTTCTGATAACTGAAGTTCTTGTAATGAGAATGCATATTTGATGCATGATTATATACTAAACTGATACATGTATGCATGACTGAATATGCAATGGCACTTGATACCAAGTTTGTGATGAAACATGAGCATGAAACTGAATACCAAGGTGTACTGAATACTGAACGTGAAGCTAAATAAACTTAAGAAAAACTATTACCTTAAGCTTGATATGAATTGGCGGAGAAGAGGTGAGGATACTTGGTACACATGTCTATTTCTGCTTCCCAAGTAGCTCCCTCAACGGACTGATTTCGCCAAAGAACTTTAACTAGAGGAACTTCTTTGTTCCTCAGCCTACGAGTCTGATAGTCTAGAATTTCGATCGAAATCTCTTCATAAGAGAGGTTGTTCTGAACATCAATGCTCTGAATAGGGACTACGACTGATGTTTCACCTATGCACTTCTTGAGCAAAGATACATGAAAGACAGGATGAACTGAGGCTAGATCTGAAGGCAACTCTATCTCATAAGCTACCTTGCCGAAACGACTGAGAATCTTAAAGCGACCGACATATCGGGGAATGAGCTTCCCTTTCTTGCCGAATCTCTTCACTCCCTTTATGGGAGAGATCTTGAGATAGATATAATCACCAATCTCAAACTCGATATCCTTTCTACGCACATCTGCATAAGACTTCTGTCGGCTCTGAGCAGCCCAGAGTGTTTCTCTGATCAACTGAACTTTTTCTAAGGCATCGAATACTAAGTCAGGCCATATAACTGAGGCCTCACTAACTTTGAACCAATCGATTGGAGATCTACATCTCCTACCATAGAGTGCTTCAAATGGAGCCATCTGAATACTAGAATGATAGCTATTATTGTATGCAAATTCAATCAAAGGCAAGTGGTCATCCCAACTACCCTTGAAATCAATTGCACACGCCATTATCATATCTTCTAGAGTCTGAATGGTCCTTTCTGCTTGACCATCTGTCTGAGGATAAAAGGTTGTGCTGAGATAAACTTGGGTACCAAAACCCTTTTGGAATGCTTTCCAAAAGTGAGAGGTGAACTGGGTACCTCTGTTTGAGATAATAGACAACGGAACACCGTGCAATCTTACCAACTCCTTGATGTAGAGCTTGGTGTAATCCTCAGCTGAGTAAGAAATATGAACTGGAAGGAAATGAGCTGATTTGGTCATTCTATTACGATGACCCAAACTGAATCATGCTGATGACGAGTTCGAGGCAAACCCATCACGAAGTCCATGTTCACTTCTTCCCACTTCCAAGTAGAAATAATGAACTCCTGCATAGGACCACTAGGCTTTTGATGCACTATCTTAACATGTTGGCATGTAGAGCAGTTTTCCACAAACTCTACAATATCTCTCTTCATCCCACTCCACCAATAGATCTCTCGCAAGTCGCGATATATCTTAGTGTCCCCTGGATGAATAGAGTATCGTGCACCATGTGCCTCTGCAAGAATTCGTTGCCTCAAGTCATCTACTCCTGGAACACACAGACAACCCTGACAACGAAGAACACCATCTCCCCCTTGGGAGAAAACCTCTACTTTCTGATCTCTGACTGACTCTTTTAGCTTGACAAGGCTGGGATCCCTATCTTGATTTTCTTTCACCTCAAAAACTACAGATGATTCTGAACTACTCTGAACACATACACCACCTTCTGAAGAATCGACTAAGTGAATGCCTAGTATGGAAAGATGATGGATTTCCTGAGCTATCTTCTTCTTGTTATCTTCAACATGAGCAACACTACCCGTGGGAAAGTCTACTAAGAGCGCCGGCCACAACGTTGGCCTTTCCCGGGTGGTAAAGAACACTCATGTCATAATCTTTCAAGAACTCTAACCACCTTCTATGACGAAGATTGAGATTTTTCTGAGAAAAGACATACTGGAGACTCTTATGATATGTGAAGACATCTACATGAACTCCATAGAGATAATGCCTCTAAATCTTTAAGGCAAATACTACGGCTGCTAACTCAAGATCATGAGTAGGATAATTCTTCTCATGTGGCTTTAACTTTCTGGAGGCGTAGGCTATGGCCTTACCATGATGCATGAGGACACAACCTAAACCCACTTTGGATGCATCAAAATACACTACAAACCCATCTGAACCATCTGGCAATACTAGAATTGGAGCTGAGGTGAGTCAAGTCTTCAACTCCTAAAAACTCTTCTCACAAGGATATGACCACTAAAACTTGACCTTCTTCTGAGTCAATCTGGACATAGGGGATGCAATAGAAGAAAATCCCTTGAAAAACCGCCTGTAATAGAGAGCCAAACCCAAGAAACTCCTAATATCTATTGGAGATATGGTGTGAGGCCAATTTCTTACCGCTTCAGTCTTCTGAGGATCTACTCGAATTCCATCATCGGAAATGATATGACCAAGGAATGCTATCTACCTTAGCCAAAATTCACACTTACTGAATTTGGTAAATAGATGATGATCTCTGAGAGTCTGAAGAATAATTCTGGGATGGTCTGAATGGTCTTGCTCACTGCGGGAGTAGACAAGGATGTCATCTATAAAGACTATCACAAACATGTCCAAGTACTGCTTGAACACCCGATTCATCAAGTCCATGAAGGCTACATGGGAATTGGTAAGACCAAAGGACATGACTAAGAATTCAAAGTGACCATACCGAGTACGGAAAGCTATCTTCAGAATGTCACATTCTCTGACTCTGAGCTGATGGTAGCCTGATCTGAGTCTATCTTGGAGAAATAACTGGAACCCTGAAGTTGGACAAACAAGTCATCAATTCTAGGAAGTGGATACTTGTTCTTGACCGTGACTTTCTTAAGCTGATGGTAATCTATGCACATCTTGAGAGAACCATCTTTAATAAGACTAGTGCGCCCTACGGGGATACATTGGGTCTGATGAATCCCTTATCTAAGAGATCCTTCAACTATTCTTTCAGTTCCTTGAGTTTTGCTTGTGCCATTCTGTATGGAAGAATAGAGATAGGTTGAGTATCTGGAAGGAGATCAATACCAAAGTCTATTTCCCTTTTGGGAGGAATGCCTGGAAGATCTTCGAGAAAAACATCCGAATATTCATTAATAACTGGGACTGATTCAAGACAGGGAGATTCGAAAACAGAGTCGTTAACATGAACGAGATGGTAAACGCATCCCTTAGATATCATTTTCCTTGCTCGAAGGTAGAAAAAAAGCTGACCCCTGAAAGATGAAGTGTTACCCTTTCACTCTAAGATAGGCTCATTCAGAAACTGAAATTGAACTACTCTATTTCTGCAGTCGACTGTGGCATAGAAGGAATGAAGCCAATCCATGCCGAGAATGATATCAAAATCAGTCATCTCTAACTCAACTAAATCTACTGAAGTGACTTTCTGAAATATCTTAACCGGGCAGTTCCTGTATACCTACCGGGCTATGATGGTTTTACCCACTTAGGTAGATACTGAAAAGGGCTCTGTTAGAATTTTGGGACTGACTCCAAAATCGCCTGCTATATAAGGAGTGACAAAAGACAATGATGTACCTGGATCTAGCAAAGAGTAAACATGAACATGAAAGATCTGTAATGTACCAGTAACGACATCAGGAGAATTTTCTTGATCCTGTCGGGTCTGAAGAGCATAAAGTCTATTTGGGTGTTGCCCACTAGTAGCACTGGAAGTGGCATCCTACTGGTTCGGGCGACCGAACTGAGCTGCGGAACGGTTCTGCTGATCCTAATAACCCAACTGGGAACAATCTATGACTTTGTTGCCTGGCTTTCCACAACCAAAATAAATATTGCTACCAGCTCTGCAAGCACCCTTGTAGTTCTTACCACAAGTCTGACAAAGAGGATTAGTTCGTTCACTGCTAAAACTGGCCTAGGATTTAGAGCCTGGCGCCCTATCCCTATTTCCCTCTCTAAACTTAGGAACTAGAGAACTAGATATAAAGGGAGCTGGAACTGATGGCTTGGGATGAAGCTGAGAATGGTTTTCTCCTTCTGATTTGGGATGAGAAAAGTTGAAATTTCCTGACCTTGCTCTCTTGTTCTTCCTCTCCCTCACCCTAAATTTCTACTCATCTATCTAATGAGCATGAGTTATAATCCTGGAAAAGTCATGTCACTGTTCAGCATCGCAGACCTACACTCATTTACCACGCTGTCATTTACCCCTGAAATGAACTTACTCATCTTAGCTCTGTTGTCTGCAACCACATGAGGGGCATATCTGGATAATTGAGTAAACCTGAGAGAATACTCTTTCACCGTCATATTGCCCTGCCTGAGGTTGATAAACTCTAGCACCTTCGCCTCCCTTAGGTCTTGGGGAAAGAATTTATCTAAGAATGTCGTGACAAACTCCTCCCACTCTGTAGGACCTGCATCATCTACCCTTTCGGACTTCCACTACTTGTACCAAGTATGAGCCACATCCTGCAACTAATATGTGGCTAACTCAGCACTCTCAACAGTAGTCACCCCCATGATATTTGTCACCTTCTGAATTTGATCAATGAATTCTTGAGGGTCTTCATCGGCCTTAGACCCAAACAAGGATGGAGGGTTCATTCGGGTGAAGTCCCGAATCCAAGCTGTAACTGAATTGGCCACTGGGTTTGCTGAAACGACAGCTAGTCATTCATTCTGGGAAGCAACTCACTGAACAAGAGTGGTGAATACGGTCCTAAACTTCGCATAAGAATTATGATCACCTAAAGGTTCTTCGGGCGGAGGGACTGATTGATTTCTTCTCTTGGGAGACATATTCTGAAATAAAGAGAAGAAGCGGATTAGACTGAGATTGACTTAAGGTTATGCTCACTGGCACAAAATGAATACTGAAAGAAGGAAAACTGTTCCTAAAACATCTTATAGTCTCCTGCACATAAATATGGTGCGCAACATACCCATGTACAAGACTCTACTAGATGTGGCTTTCAGACTTCCTAGGACTCTATTGAACCTTAGGCTCTGATACCAAGTTTGTAACACCCCAATTTTCTGAACCAGAATGCTACACGGTGCTCATGATCCCGAAGGACCATAAGCTAACCCATGACTGATATTTGTACCTATGCACTGCATAATATATGAATACAAATGCGGAAAACATGAACCGAAGGCCATAAGGTTCAATACTAAACATAATCTGAATAATAACAATGCTTGGATAAAGAGGTATCATAATACCAAAACAAAACTGAAATACTAAAGTCTGAAACATAATAGTCTAAAAACACTGTAATTGGCTGAATGCCTCTAACTGTATGAATACTCTAAGTAAGGAGTTGATGGAACATGTCCCCAACTACTTCCCTCAACTAAAAACTTAACTGAAATGAAAAAATAAAATCACATCCTCGGAGAATGAGGACTCACTTCTAAAACTCCGAGTACTGAAATGCTATTGTTGTTGCTGATCTGGAAGTCATGTCTCAGAACCTATGGTGTAAAATTAAAAGAAACACCATAGCACAAATGCATCAGTACGTTGGAATATACTGAGTATGCAAGTGAGGTAGGCTGAATACATGGGGTTTATATGCATTAACAATAATAATAACTGACTGACTATCATGAGCGTGAGAATACATGCATGAGACGTGATAACTAACACTGATACCGTGAATACATGATTACCGAATCTGAATACTGATGACATGACATACTGATAACTAATATAACTGCTAACATGAGTGACTGTATCTGACAGTCCTAAATCTAATGGAACTATCTGAGTTCCGTACTATATCTGAGTTGACTGTATCTGACAGTCCTAAAATCTGAAGAACTATTTGAGTTATTTTACTAAGACTGATACTGAAACCGTGGGAAGTATTCATTTAACCAACATGCCCCAAATGCACTATAATAGCTAAGCTCGGGTCCAATCTATGCCCTGATTGGAACGGTGTCAATACCGTGCCACTAGTAAAGACAAACTGTGGGTAACACTCATCTGACAGTGTCCCTAAAAGAGAAAGGTGGGGCCCTCATCTGACAGTGCTTATCCACCTCACCAACCCTATCAGACAGTGTTGATATCTATATCTATGCTAGCTACATAGTTCTGGAACATAAGGATGACTGCTAAGAATCACACCCTCATCTGACAGTATGTGTTCCCATCCTTGGGTTCACTCGGTGGTAATTTCTACTCCCATCTGAAGAGACTGAACATAATTAACTAACTGTATATGGACTGAGTTACTGAATTCCGTTGACTGACGGAATACTACTGCTATCTGATAATTGACTAAGATCATGAGATTTCTGAAATTTTCTGAGTCACATGACTGACTGAATTCTATGGAACATGGCTTGACTGAGGATAACGTGAAAACATGACACTGGATCTAGGCACATAGCTATATTTTTTAGGTACAAGTACCCTTCGGACTCGATGGAATAAAACTGACACCACACGACACTTTCTGATCATAGAAATAGAGTTCTCGATTCATAATGCCATAAATAGGGGATCTCATACTTCGCATGGTTATCATATTCTTGTTCATGGAAGGGAATGCATATAACATGTAAGTACTTGCATGATTTCAATATCATGAACATTTCATAACATAATAATCATTACATAACAATAGCATGTAAATTATGTTGAATCATAAGGGGTAGCATGGACTTGTCATTTAAGTACTATTGAGTCATAAAAAACATGATTTTATCATTCTAGGCATTTCATCAAACACCTTACATGCACACTTTATGGAATAAGTGAAATAATCAATTTAACTATCTTAAGCCACCCCAAAACTCATGGGTTTCAACTAACATGCTCACATACTTCATAGAAACACATTAAGATACCATCTTGAATCACCAATAACAACTATCAAGATAAACATAATCATACAACACATAAAAATCATAATTTGTTAGTTAAATCTAAATTCTTGAGCTCCACAAATAAAACGAATCCGTGGATGAACACTACGCATACCTTAATTAAAAGTTCTCTGAAAACTATCGGTGAAACCGCTTAGTTTTGGGTCTTTAAATTGAAACCCTTGCTCTTGTTTTTGAGAGGATTTGATGAAAAGAAGTATATTTTGTTGTTTTGAGGCCTTAATCACGTGTTTGAGAGCTTATATATGAGTGTAAAAGGACCAAAATTACCTCTAAAACACGGAGGTGGAATGCTGAAAAATTGGGCACCCACCGGAGTTGCAGGGCGATGCCTAGCTAATCCCCCGCTCTAGCCAGGGCTGCGCCTTGCTTAGAGCAGTGCTCTAGGCTGGGCGATGTAGGAAGATCGCCCTGAGCTACTGGTTTGGGCACCCAAACATGCCCATATGCTACTCTGAAAATTTTGAAACTCACCCGAGATGTACTACGACTTTGCCCCATTGCAACGCAACTTGAAAATTGGAAAACAAAGGTTGGGAAGGTCGTCAAATAAATCCTCGAAGTTCGAAGGTCTAAAATAAGATTAAGTGTTGAACACTTAGCTAAAATTTTCTAAGTGTTGGACCTTATATTAAGCCTCAAGGATCCAAACGAGTTGAATTTAAACGCAATATTTTTGCGGGTTCTTATAGTTGCTTACCTAGTTTTTAGTATTTATAGAATGTTTAAGAATAGTTACGAGTCCTAACTTTTTAGTTAGAACTTTTAAATAAGTTGAGCATAGTCAATCCAATATTCCAAGTCTTTCAGTTGGGAGTAGGATTTAACACCAAGTGAATGCAGGGATGACGGCTTCATCATCAGTTACTCAGAGTCGTTAGTAGCCGTCCTTGCATTCCAGAATTACATAGCCAGCGTAGAATATAAGGAGCCACCCATTAGTTTAGGCTTGCCTTCGCCCAGGTGTCACCCGTCAGTTTAGGCTTGGCATCCTGGTTGTTCAGTATCTTAGTGGATCCACGCAGCCATGTGTTGGTACCCGTGGTACGGTACTAACACCCTTCCAACTGGGGTTACAAGTTGGACCCCAATTAGTTCAGAGCAGGGCATGTCAGTTATAGTTAGATCCTACAGTCTCAGTCTAGTATCCAGAATAAAGTATAGTTTCAGATTTGTTTGACCATTACATACAGTTATCAATTATTCAGTATCAGTATCTCAGTACTTCAGTTCCCAGATTATTTCAGTATCATGTTATATGTTTGGTCATGCATCCCTAGATTTTTATAGCCTGCACGTTTACTATTGTACCAGTCATCTCATGCTATTTATCCAATCCTACATTAATTATATTTCATGAGCCCATACATATCAACCAACCTGATTTAGCATATAGTACATTCAAAGTACTGATCGCATACTCTTTTCTTGCACTATGATGTTTAATATCATAAGTTCGGGCGCCCAATTTCCTACCGTGCTTAAGCAGATCAGATTACCAGTAGCAGCAATAGTGGTGAGTCCTCATTTTTTGAGGATCAGTCATGTTTATTTCAGTTTCTCAGTTTTAGCAGACAGTCGAAGTTAGTTAGGGGCTTGTCCCATCAACTCCTCAGTTATTCAGTTAGAGACTTTCAGACTAGTACAGACGGTTAGTTAATTTTCTATTGTTATTATCATCCCTTTTAGCAGTTTTTACTAGTATCTTTTCAGATGTTAACACCATGTTTCTTTATTGATTACAGTTGTTAAAACCTTATGGCATTCCAGTTAAATTCTACACATGTTTTCTTGAGATTTTATTCAGTGCTCTTAATAAGTACTAACTCATGAGTTAGCTTGTGGTCCTTCGGGCTGTAGGCACCATTTGTCTCCTAGGGTGTTCTCCCGAAGCGTTACATTATGCATGGCATATGATAGTATACAGTGAATATTTCCCTTTTGGGGCAATCTGTCATAAAAAGTCGTATCGATAAAACACGATTTTGGTTTATGAATTTCTTGAACCCGTGCCTTCTAGGTTTTTCATCTAACCCTCTTTGAGCCCTATTTTAACCTTTTAGAGCCATTTTTCATGCTTGGAACACACTTTTTCTTTCAGGTCAAGGGCATTTCGTAATTACGTATCGTCATACCTAGACTTCCAAGTCATATCATGTCATGTCATGTTCATAGCCGTTTTATTCAAAAATATGTTAATGATCACCAAAGGATTCAAATACCACATGAGAGTTCTTATTTCAAAAATCACATGAAAACTAAGGAAAATCACTCTCTTTTCGAGACTTTATTACATGGTGGCCAGTTCTTGCATAAATTACATGAAATCCTTTGTTTAATTATAGAAGAGAATTTAGAACTTAATACCAAACCCTCTCTCGGGACATAAAAACCATGTCATTTCAACATTGGTAAAAAAGCATTTAACTCGAGCCTTTAATTATGCATTTGAACAAACAATAACATTTTAAGGCAAGTAGATTTCATTATAAGGAGGAAATTTTATAAATCATGCTCTCAATTAAATTCTTGAAACCCATAAGATATATATACTTGAATATGACTCAAGTTTAAGGAAAAGAAATGTCACAACACAAAAATGAGGGTCATGATGGCATTTGTCGTGGCGTACCTTGACAAGTAAGCCTATCACTCAAACTAATACGAATAGAGAAAAAGACAGAAATATCCCAAGGTAAGGCTTCTAGAATGAAGCTGAACAATATAAATAATCATAACAATGCGGAAAGAACTTATCCAAACTACCAATCATGCCCAAAACCAGGTGTCAATAGTGTAAGAACTACTAATACAATCCAAGAGTCAAATACATCGAAAAAATAACCACAATGGAATAATAATTGTCTCCAAATACTAATAAAGACATAACTAGTATAGAAAGATAGAGGTGAACTTCGGACGCATGAATGTCCAACCGCTACCTTGGAAGCTCCAACAATCGCCCGAATCAAGTAAGCTGAGGCCACTCGAGCTAGGACCTTCACCAACAGGGCGTAGTAGGCATGAGTATGGTCCACTTGTACTCAGTAGGTATCATAGGCTGACCAAGCAAAGTGGTAAATAAATGACAATTTTCCAAATCGAGGATCGAAATGAGATTTAAAAGCTGTAAAATCATACCAAATATGCTAACACACTGAAATAGACATTCCAGATCTATTGGCAAAGTCGAATTTTCCATACGAGGTCGTTTCGACCAAAAGTGGGTCCCACACCTAACTTTCCAATTTTTCAACTTTCCGACCAATACATCAAAATGAGCTCGGGTGCACCAGGACCCGAACCCAAGGACTACCTAGCATAAAATTAATATTTTGGAGCTGCTGGTGCAATCTATTCGGCTATCCGTCGCACGGATCAAAAGATATCCACATAAGTCCGAAATAAGACTCTTAAAGCCATCAAAAACTACAATATTGCATAAATGATACTAAAATGCATTAAAAAATCATGTCAATCACTCTCACACCCCAAAAATACCATAATGCAACTACGGGGAGGGGTAAAATAGTCAAATCACATAAAATCATAAATTTCACATATTTTATCAAATTTTCAGGTCATTACATCATCCACCACTAAAAATCTAGTTCGTCCTTGAACTAAGGCAAAGAAATACCTGAGACAATGAAAAGCTGGGGATAGGAACTATGCATATCAGACTCAACTTCCCAAGTAGCCTCGTCTATAGGTCGATGTCGTCACTAGACCTTAACCACAGGGATCACTCTAGAGTGCAATCGCCTAACATCCCTAGCCAAAATGAAAACTGGCTCCTGAACAAAGGACAACCACTGATCTAGCTGAACAGACTCCTAACGAATAACATGTGACTCATCAAGAATATATCAGAGAAGCATAAAAACATGAAAAACTGGATGAACAACTGATAGATCAGGGAGCAAAGCCAACTCATAAGCCACATCACCAACAGTCCAAAGAATCTCAAATGGACCAATATACCTGGGGCTAAACTTGCCCCTCTTCCCAAACCTCATCACACCCTTCATGCGTGAAACTCAAAGGAAAACACGATCACTAACACAAAATCTCAAGGCACGAAGTCTATGATCAACATAACACTTTTGCCTACTCTAAGCCGCTCTAAGTCTATCTTGAATGACTCAAACTCTATCCAACTACTCACGAAGAAAGTCGGTACCTCGAGGTATCACCTCTGAAACGTCGAACCAACCTAATGGAGAGCGACGACGCCAACCATACAACACCTCAAAAGAAACCATATCAACACTAGAATAGTAACTATTACTATATGCAAACTCTGCTAAAGCCAAATGTTGCTCCCACTGGCCACCAAAATCCATCACGCATGCGCAGAGCATATCCTCTAAAGCCTATGTAGTCTGCTCTAACAGGCCATCAGTCAAGATGTGAAAAGTTATGCTAAGATCAACCCAAGTACCCAACTCATCCTAAAAAGTCTTCCAAAAGTGAGATCTGAACACAAAACCTCGATCTAAAATAATGGACACCGGCACACCATGAAGATGCACAATCTCATAAATAAAGATAGGGGATAACCTCTCAGCACTGAATGAGACCTAAACCAGAATAAAATAAGCTAACTTGGTCAATAAAGTCGCGATGACCCAAACACTGTCAGAACCATGAAATGTATGAGGCAAACCAGTCACAAAGTCCATAGTGATGAGTTCCCACTTCCACTCAGGAACGGGTAACCTCTGAAGTAAAACCACTAGGTATCATATGCTCGGCCTTCACCTGCTGACAACATAGGCAACGAGCCATAAAATATGCTATATATCACCTCATACCACTCTACCAGTAGTGCTACCTCAAATCACGATACATCTTAATCACACCTGGATGGATAGAAAATATGAAACAATAGGCCTCCCCTAAGATCAACCTAATCCGATCACCACTCTCGGCACACAAACTCATCCCCTAATCCTAAAAACTCCATCCGAATCAAGTGAACCTTCCTTAGCCTCCCCACTCAACACCTTATCTCAAATCAACCTCAATCCAATGTTGTCAAACTGATGAGCTCGAATCTACTCTATCAAAGATGATCTAGCCTCCATAAATGCAAAAAATATGCCCCGGTGTTGAAATATCAAGCTTAACCATCGGGTTAGCCAAAGACTAAACCTCTAAGTCCAACGGCCTCTCCTAAATCAAAAGATGCACCAAGAGTACCATGCTAGTCGACTTTCGGTTCAAGTCATCTGCAACCACATTAGCCTTGCCCTGATGGTAGAGAATAGTCAAGTTATAATACTTAAGCAACTCAAGCAAATGGTGCTACCTCATATGAAGATATCGCTGGTAAAGAAGTACTGAAGGCTACGATGACCTGAGAAGATCTCACAATAAACTCCATACAAGTAGTGCCTCTACAACTTTAAGACAATCACAACTGCACACAGCTCCAAATCATGGGTAAGATAAATCCTCTCATGAGGCTTCAATATTGACGAGATGCATAAACGATTACCTTTCCCTCCTGCATCAACACAATACTTAACCCAACACCTAAAGCATCACAAAAGACAATAACGTCAATGTTCTTCTTGGGAAAAGCCAAAATAGGAGCTGAATTCAATAAATCGTTGAGCTTTTGAAAGCTCGCCTCACAAACATCAGACCACTGAAAAGGAATCTTCTTCTGGGTCAACTTGGTCAATGGAGATGCAATGGAAGAGAAACCCTCAACAAAACACTAATAATACCCGGCCAAGCCAATAAAACTCAGAATCTTGGTGGCTAAAGTAGGTCTAGCCCAAACGAACTGCTGCAACCTTAGTTGGATCAACCATAATACCTTCCTTAGTCATGACATGATCGAAGAAAGAAACAGACTCCAACCAAAAATCACATTTATAGAAGTTAGCATACAACTTCTCATCCCTCAATTTCTAAAACACAATCCACAAATGCTCCTTCTTCTCAGCCTCACTCTTGAAATAAACCAAGATATCATCTATAAATACGATCACCAAGGAGTCGAGATACAGTCAAAACACCTAGTTCATCAACTCCACAAACAAGGTAGGGGAATTGATCAACCTAAAAGACATGACCAAGAAATCATAATGACCATATCGAGTATAAAAAGCTATTTTCAAAATATCCAAAGCCCTAATCCTCAACTGGTGATAATCGAACCACAAATCAATCTTCGAAAACACCACAACAGCTTGAAGCTGATCAAACAAATCATCAATGCAAGAAAAAAAATACTTGTTCTTAACCGTTACCTTATTCAACTGTCGATAATTGTAAGACCTCGTAAAATCCTAAGTCTAGAATTCAACTCATTTTTCTCTACAAGACTCAAGACTTAGAAAATTTTGAAAAAGTCCAACACTTAGTCTCATTTTAGACCTCCAATCTTTGGGGATTTATTTGACGACCATCCCGACCTTCGTTTTTTAATTTTCAAGTTGCGTTGCGATGGGGAAAGGTCGTACTACATCCCGAGTAAGTTTCAAATTTTTTTTGAATAGTGTAAGGGCGAGTTTGGATGTGCAAAACAATAGTTCGGGGAGATAATCCCGCGTCGCCCTGGCTAGAACAGTGCTCTAGGCCAGGCGACGCCCTGGCTAGTTCGGCGGACTTGCCAGGCGATGCCTACTAAGTCCAGTGCTACCCAGGTTTTTCAGCATTCTACCTCCATATTTTTAAGGTCTTTTTGGTCATTCTTCACCCATATTTAAGCTTATTAACACAGGATTTGAACTCTAAAACACCAAAATATTGTGCTTTTGCTGAATCACTCTCAAGAACAACAAAGATCAAGTCAAGGGTTCAATTGGGGATTTCAAATTCTAAGCCTATTTCACTACTATCTTCACGGATTATTAATCTAAGGTATGCATAGTGTTCATCTATGGATCCAATCCATTCATAGAGCTCAAGAACCATGTTTTAAATATTATTTTGTAAAATTTTTATGGTGACATGAGTATGTACATGTTGACGATTGTTGTTTAAGTTTCAATATGATGTCTAAAGGTGTTTTCATGGAATATATATGTTTGTTAGTTGAAAACCATAAACTTTAGGTGGTTTAATATGGTGCAAGTATGAAACCCAACTATGCCTAAAAGAATACATGCAAGGTGTTTGATAAAATGCTTAGGATGCTAGAAATTCATGTTTGTATTGTTCCATGATGTCTAAATGACAAGTCCATGTTAGCTATATACTTAAATGTGAATTCCATGATTTTCATGTGTTGCTATTATTGTGGTATGAAGCATGTATGATAATGGAGATATACAATATGTACATGAAATATATCTATACACTCCCTACCATACTTAATATGTTGAGGAACTACATGATGTATAATATCCCTAATTGTGATAATGTGAATTGTAGACTCTAATCTTATGATCAAGTCAGTCATGTTGTGTCAGTTTCCTTCCATCGAGTCCTGGGGGTATTCGTACATGAAAATTTTAGCTGTGTACCTAGAGCCATGTCATGTTTCATGATATCCGAAATCAAGACATGATTCAATAGAAATCAGTCAGTCATGTGACTCAGGAAAAACCTCATTATCTTAGTCAATTACCAGATATCAGTAGTATTCTGCCAGTCAACGAAATTTAGTCAGCTCAGTACATATTCAGTCAGTTATTCATGTTCAGTCTTTTCGTATGGGAGTAAAAGTTAGTACCGAGTGAACCCAAGGATGGGAACACACACTGCCAGATGAGGGTGTGATTCTTAGCAGTTATCCTTTGCGTTCCAGGACTATGTAGCCAACATAGGTTGAGACATCAACACTGTTAGATAAGGGTTGATGAGGTGGCTTAGTACTGTCAAATGAGGTCCCCACTGTTCTCTTTTGGGAACACTATCAGATGAGGGTTACCTATAGTTGTCCTTACCAGTGGCGCGATATTGACACACTTCTAGTCAGGGCAGAGATTGGACCCCATCTTAGCCATAATGGTACATATAGGGGAATGTCGATTAAATAATTACCTCCCATAGTTTCAGTATCATTCTCAGTAAAAGAACTCAAATAGTTCTTTAGATTTCAGTATATCAGGACTATCAGATAAAGTGAAATTCAGTTATAGTGCGAAACTCACATAGTTCCATCAGTTTCAGGTCTATCAGATATAGTCTCTTATGTTATCAGAACTACAGTATTAGTCATGTTAGTTATCATTAAACCATGTATTACCTTACAGATCTAGCTATCACGTATTCACGATTCTAGTTACAATGTATGCATGTTTATACTCTCACGTTTATATCAGTCAGTCAATTATCATTGTTCATGAATATAACCCTATTTATATTCAGCCTACCTCACTCGTATACTCAGTATATTCCCACGTACTGATGCATTTGCGCTATGGTGCTTTCTTTTTATGTTACACCATATGTTCAGAGACACGAGTTCCATACTAGTAGTAGCAGTCGCATTCCAGTATACAGAGTTGCAGTGTTTCATATTCATTCGAGGATGATATGATTTGATTTATTCATTTATTATTTCAGTTAGCTATCAACTTACGGATTTAGTTGGAGATATGTTCCTTCAAATCCTTATTCAGTCAGTACTTAGAGGCTTTCGAATTTAGTTTACACTTATGTTTAGTTTTGATTCAGACTTCAGTTGTTTTGGGTATTGATCACCCACATGGATGTTATTTTTATCAGATTCTTTATTTCAGTTGAACCTTATGGCCTACATGTTCATGTTTTCCGCATTATTACATTATATATTGCAGTACATAGGTACAAATATCAGTCATGGGTTAGATTGTGGTCCTTCGAGGTCATGAGCACCATGTAGCATTCCGGTTTAGATAATCAAAGTGTTACAAACTTGGTATCAGAGCCTAAGGTTCAATAGAGTCCTAGGAATTCTGAAAGCCGCATATAGTAGAGTCTTGTACATGGGTGTATTGCGCGCCACATTTATGTGCAGGAGGCTATGAGATGTTTTAGGAATAGTTTCCCTTATTTTAGTATTTATGTCATGCTAGTGAGAATAATCTCAAGTTAAACTCACAATCTAATCCATTCTTCTCTTATTTTAGAATATGCCTCCAAAGAGAAGAAACCAGCTAGCTCCTCAGCCTAAAGATCCTTTGGGCGAACATGTTTCTCATGCGGAGTTTAGAGCCGCATTCACCACACTTTCTCAGTCTGTGGCTACCCAAAATAAATGTCCACCAGTTATTCCATCCAATCCAGTGGTCAACTCAGCTGCAGCTAGGATTCAAGACTTCACCCGAATGAACCCTCCATCTTTCCACGGGTCTAAGTCTAACAAAGACCCTCAGGAGTTCATTGACCAAGTCCAGAAAGTCATTGACATCATGGGTGTTACCTCTGTTGAGAGTGCTGAGTTAGCCGCATACCAGTTTCCAGATGTGGCTCACACTTGGTACAAATAGTGGAAGTCTGAGAGGGTAGATGGTGCAGGTCCTATTGAGTGGGAGGAATTTGTCACAACCTTCTTACACAGATTCTTTCCCCAAGAACTGAGGGAGGAAATCGTTCATTGTTTCGTCCTAAGTCATCAGCTCTAATTCAGTCTTCAGCCATTGCTCCATCTCCTAAGTTCAGAGATAGAGCACCAGGATCTAAATCTCAGGGTAGTGTCAGCAGTGCCTGTACTAATTCCCTCTGCCAGACTTGTGGTAAGAACCATAAGGGTGTTTGCAGATTCGATAGTGATGTTTGTTTCGAATATGGAAAGCCAGGACACAAGGTCCGATATTGTCCTATGTTCGGTTATCAGAGTCAGCAGAATCATCCCACAGCTCAGTCCGGTCGCCCGAACCAGTAGGGGGACACTTCTAGTACTACTAGTGGGCAACTCCCAAACGGACTCTATGCTCTTCAGACCCGACAGGATCAGGAAAATTCTCCTGATGTCGTTACTGGTATGTTACATATTTTCCATGTTCATGTTTATGCTTTGCTAGACCCAGGTGCATCCTTTCTTTTTTTACTCTTTACATAGCAGGAAATTTTGGAATCAGTCCCGAAGTTTTAGCAGAGCCCTTTTCAGTCTCTACCACAGTGGGTAAAACCATCATAGCTTGGCGGGTATACAGGAACTGCCCGATTATGATATTTCAGAAATCCACATTACCAGATTTAGTCGAGTTAAAGATGACTGATTTTGATGTCATTCTCGGCATGGATTGCCTTCATTTCTTCTATGCCACAGTCGACTACAGAAACAGAATAGTTCAGTTTCAGTTCCCGAATGAGCCTGTCCTAGAGTAGAAGGGTAGTATTTTAGCATTCAGGGGTCAGCTTGTTCCCTACCTTCGGGCAAGAAAAATAATTTCTAAGGGGTGTGTGTATCATTTTGTTCATGTTAAAGATTCCAGTTCCGAATCTCCAGTCTTGAATCAGTTCAAGTTGTTAATGAATATTCAGATGTCTTTTTCGAAGATCTTCCAGGCATTCCTCCTGAAAGGGAAATAGACTTCGGTATTAATTTTCTCCCAGATACTCAGCCTATTTCTATTCCGCCGTACAGAATGGCACCAGCAAAACTCAAGGAACTGAAAGATCAGTTGAAAGATCTCTTAGATAAGAGATTCATCAGGCCCAGTGTGTCCCCATGGGGTGCACCAGTCTTATTAGTGTGCAAGAAAGACGTTTCTCTCAGGATGTGTATTGATTATCGTCAGCTCAACAAAGTTATAGTCAAGAACAGGTATCCACTTCCTAGAATAGATGACTTATTTGACCAACTTCAAGGTGCCAGTTACTTCTCTAAGATAGACCTCAGATTAGTCTATCATTAACTTAGAGTTAGAGAATATGACATCCCGAAGACAACTTTCCGTACTCGGTATGGTCACTTCAAATTTCTTGTCATGTCCTTTGGTCTTACCAATGCCCCTGCAGCTTTCATGGACTTGATGAACCGGGTGTTCAAGCAGTACTTGGACATGTTCGTCATAGTCCTCATAGATGATATTCTAGTCTATTCTCGCACAGAGCATGATCATTCAGACCATCTTAAAATTGTTCTTCAGACTCTTAGAGATTATCAGTTGTTCACCAATTTCAATAAGTGTGAATTTTGGCTAAGATCAGTAGCATTCCTCGGCCATATTGTGTCTGGCGATGGCATTAGAGTAGATCCTCAGAAGACCAAAGCGGTAAAAAACTGACCTCGACATGTGTCTCCATTAGATATCAGGAGTTTCTTGGGATTGGATGGCTATTACAGATGGTTTGTCTAGGGATTTTCTTCTATTGCATCTCCTATGTCCATATTGACTCAGAAGAACGTCAAGTTTCAGTGGTCATATTCATGCGAGAAGAATTTTGAAGAGTTAAAGACTTGACTCACTTCAACTCCAGTTCTAGCTCTTCCAGATGGTTCAGATGGTTTCATAGTCTATTGTGATGCATCTAGAGTGGGTTTAGGTTGTGTCCTCATGCAGCATGGTAAGGTCATAGCCTACTCCTCCAGACAGTTAAAGCCCCATGAGAAGAATTATCCTACTCATGATCTTGAGTTAGCAGCTGTGGTATTTGCCTTAAAGATTTAGAGGCATTATCTTTACGGAGTTCATGTAGATGTCTTCACAGATCATAAGAGTCTCCATTATGTGTTTTCTTAGAAAAATCTCAATATTCGTCAGAGAAGGTGGTTAGAACTCTTGAAAGATTGTGAATGAGTGTCCTTTACCATTCGGGCAAGGACAATGTTGTGGCCGACACTCTCAGTAGACTCTTCATGGGTAGTGTTTCTCCCGTTGAGGATAGCAAGAAGAAAATAGCTCAGGAAATCCATCATCTTGCCAGACTAGGCATTCGCTTAGTTGACTCTTCAGAGGGTAGTGTATGTGTTCAGAGTAGCTCAGAGTCATCACTAGTTTTCGAGGTAAAAGAAAAGCAATACAGGGATCCTAGCCTTGTCAAACTAAAAGAGTCAGTTCAGGATCAGAAAGTTGAGGTTTTCTCCCAAGGGGGAGATGGTGTTCTTCATTGTCAGGGTCTTCTGTGTGTTCCAGGTGTAGATGACTTGAGGTAGCAAATTCTATCAGAAGCGCATGGTACGCGATACTCTATTTATCCAGGGGCCACTAAGATGTACTGCAACTTGTGGGAGATCTATTGGTGGAGTGGGATGAAGAGAGATATTGTAAAGTTTGTGGCTAAATGCTTTACATGTCAGCAAGTTAAGATAAAGCATCAGAAACCTAGTGGTTCCGTGCAGGAGTTCACCATTCCTACTTAGAAGTGGGAAGAAGTGAACATGGATTTCATGATGGGTTTGCCTCGCACTCGTCATTAGCATGATTCAGTTGGGGTCATTGTAGATAAGATGACCAAGTCAGCTCATTTCCTTCCAGTTCGTACTTCTTATTCAGCCGAGGAGTACACCAAACTTTATATCAGGGAGTTGGTCAGATTACATGGTGTTACATTAACTATCATCTCAGAAAAAAGTACCCAGTTCACCTCTCACTTCTGGAAATCATTCCTAAAGGGTCTTGGTACCCAAGTACATCTCAGTACAGCATTTCATCCTTAGACAGATGGTCAAGCAGAGAGGACCATTCAGACTCTTGAAGATATGCTAAGGGTGTGTTCAGTTGATTTCAAGGGAAGTTGGGATGACCACTTGACTTTGATTGAGTTTGCATACAATAATAGCTATCATTCCAGTATTTAGATGGCTCCGTTTGAATCTCTCTATGGTAGGAGGTGTAGATATCCAATCGGTTGGTTCGAAGTTAGTGAGGCCTCAGTCATAGGTCCTAACTTAGTATTCGACGCCTTGGAGAAAGTTCAGTTGATCACAGAAAGACTTCGGGCTGCTCAGAGCCGACATAAGTCTTATGCAGATGTTCGTAGGAAGGATCTCGAGTTTGAGGTCAATGATTAGGTCTATTTTAAGATCTCTCCTATGAAGGGAGTGAAGAAGTTCGGCAAGAAAGGGAAACTCAGTCCCCGCTATATCGATCCCTTCAGGATTCTCAGTCATTTTGACAAGGTAGCTTATGAGCTTGAATTGCCTTCAGATCTAGCCTCAGTTCATCCAATATTCCATGTTTCTTTGCTCAAGAAGTGCATAGGTCACCCAAAAGCTGTAGTCCCTATTCAGAGTATTGACATTCAGAACAGCCTCTCTTATGAAGAGATTCCAGTTGAAATCTTAGACTATCAGACTCATCGTTTGAGGAACAAAGAAGTCCCTCTAGTCAAGGTACTTTGGAGAAATTCGTATCATGAGGGACCTACTTGGGTAGCAGAAGCAGATATGCATACCAAGTATCCTCACCTCTTCTCCACCAATTCAGATCAAGCTCAAGGTAACAGTTCTTCTTAAGTTTATTCAGTTTCATGTTCATGTTCCCATCATAAACTTGGTATATATTACCATTGCATACTCAGCCATGCATTCATGTATCAGTCTAGTTATAAAATCATGCATCAGCTATGCATTCTCATCTTGAGAAACTCAGCTTATCAGATTACACAATTACGCATTCATGTATCAGTTATCCATGTATAAGATATGCATGAGTTCAGTATATTTATCATGTCAGTCACGAGATCATATTTCAGTCATTCATGTTTAGTTCATGTTCAGCTTATCTTTTATCCCCTCTCAGTTGATTCTCATTCGAGGACGAATGTTCCCAAGAGGGAGATATTGTAAGACCCCGTAAAATCCTAAGTCTAGAATTCAGCTCATTTGTCTCTACAAGCCTCAAGACTTAGCAAATTTTGATAAAGTCCAACACTTAGTCTCATTTTAGACCTCCAAATTTTGGGGATTTATTTGACGACCTTCCTGACCTTCGTTTTTTTATTTTCAAGTTGTGTTGTGATGGGGAAAGGTCATAGTACATCCCGGGTAAGTTTCAAAAATTTTTGGATACGTAAGGGCGAGTTTGGATGTGCAAAACAGTAGCTCGGGGCGATAAGCCTGCGTTGCCCTGGCTAGAGCAGTGCTCTAGGCCAAGCGACGCCCTGGCTAGTCCGGCGGACTTGCCAGGCGACGCCTGCTAAGTCCAGTGCTACCCAGGTTTTTCAGCATTCCACCTCTATGTTTTTAAGGGCTTTTTGGTCATTCTCCACCCATATATAAGCTTATTAACACGGGATTTGAGCTCTAAAACACCAAAATCTTGTGCTTTTGCTGAATTACTCTCAAGAACAACCAAGAACAAGTCTTGGGTTCAATTGGGGGTTTCAAATTCCAAGCTTATTTCACTACTATCTTCACGGATTATTAATCTAAGGTATGCGTAGTGTTCATCTATGGATCAAATCCATTTATAGAGCTCAAGAACCATGTTTTAAATATTATTTTTTAAACTTTTAGTGGTGACATTAGTATGTACATGTTGACGATTGTTGTTTAAGTTTCAATATGATGTCTGAAGGTGTTTTCATGGAATATATATGTTTGTTAGTTGAAAACCATGAACTTTAGGTGGTTTAATATGGTGCAAGTATGAAACCCACCTATGCCTTAAAGAATGCATGCAAGGTGTTTTATAAAATGCTTAGGATGCTAGAAATTCATGTTTGTATGGTTCCATGGTGTCTAAATGACAAGTCCATGTTAGCTATATACTTCAATTTGAATTCCATGCTTTTCATGTGTTGCTATTGTTGTGGTATGAAGCATGTATGATAATGGAGATATACAATATGCACATGAAATATATCTATGAACTCCCTACCATGCTTAATATGTTGAGGAACTACATGATGTATAATATCCCCTAATTGTGATAATGTGAATTGCGAACTCCAATCTTATGATTAAGTCAGTCATGTTGTGTCAGTTTCCTTCCATCGAGTCCTGGGGGTATTCGTACCCAAAAATTTTAGTTGTGTGCCTAGAGCCATGTCATGTTTAATGATATCCGAAATCAATCCATGATTCAATAGAAATCACTCAGTCATGTGCCTTAGGAAAAACCTCATGATCTCAGTCAGTTACCAGATATCAGTAGTATTCCGTCAGTCAATGGAATTCAGTCAGCTCAGTACATATTCAGTCAGTTATTCATGTTCAGTCTCTTCAGATGGGAGTAGAAGTTAGCACCGAGTGAACCCAAGGATGGGAACACACACTGCCAGATGAGGGTGTGATTCTTCGCAGTTATCTTTTGCGTTCCAGAACTATGTAGCCAGCATAGGTTGAGACATCAACACTGTCAGATGAGGGCTGATAAGGTGGCTTAGCACTGTCAGATGAGGGGCCTACCATTCTCTTTTGGGAACACTGTCAGATGAGGGTTACCCATAGTTGTCCTTACCAGTGGCGCAGTATTGACACCCTTTCAGTCAGGGCAGAGATTGGACCCCAGCTTAGCCATAATGGCACATATAGGGGCATGTCGATTAAAAAACTACCTCCCACAGTTTTAGTATCAGTCTCAGTAAAAGAACTCAGATACTTCTTCAGATTTTAGTATATCAGGACTGTCAGATACAGTTAAGTTCAGTTACAGTGCGGAACTCAGATAGTTCCATCAGTTTCAGGACTTTCAGACATAGTCGCTCATGTTATCAGAACTACAGTATCAATCATGTTAGTTATCAGTAAACCATATATTATCTTACAGATCTAGCTATCACGCATTCACGATTTCAGTTACTATGTATACATGTTTACACTCTCACGTTCAGATCAGTCAGTCAGTTAGCATTGTTTATGCATGTAACCCTATTTATATTCAGCCTACCTCACTCGTATACTCAGTACATTCACATGTACTGACTCATTTGCGCTATGGTGCTTTCTTTTCATATTATACCATAGGTTCAGAGACACGAGTTCCAAACCAACAGTAGCAGTCGCATTCCAGTATACAGAGTTGCAGTGAGTCCTCTTCATTCGAGGACGATATGATTTGATTTATTCATTTATTATTTCAGTTAGCTATCAGCTTACGGAGTTAGTTGGAGACATGTTCCTTCAACTCCTTATTCAGTCAGTACTTAGAGGCTTTCAGATTTAGTTCAGACTTACGTTCAGTTTTGATTCAGACTACAGTTGTTTTGGGTATTGATCACCTACATGGATGTTATTTTTATCAGATTCTTTATTTGAGTTGAACCTTATGGCCTACATGTTCATGTTTTTCGCATTATTACATTATATATTGCAGTGCACAGGTACATATATCAAAAATGGGTTAGCTTGTGGTCCTCCTGGGTCATAAGCACCATGTAGCATTCAGGTTTAGATAATCGGGGCGTTACAATAATCAATACACATCCGCATAGACCCATTCTCTTTCTTTACAAACAAGACAGACGCACCCCAAGGTGAAACACTAGGTCAAATAAATCCCTTATCTAACAACTCCTACAACTGATCCTTCAGTTCTTTCAACTCTGTTGGGGCTATCCTATGAGGAGGAATAGAAATGGGCTTGGTGCCCGACTCAACATCACTAATAAAATAAATATCTCGATCCGAAGGCATACTAGGCAAGTCCATAGGGAACACCTCCATAAACTCATAGACAACACGGATAGAATCTAAGGAAGGAGGCAAAACAACACTTGTGTCACGAATATAATCCAACTAAGATAAACATCCTTTTTCAACCAATTTACGAGCCTGAACATAAGATATAATCCTTTTAGGACCCGAATAGAGTGTACCCTCCCAAGCCATTCTTGGCACAACCGCTAAAGCTAAAGTCACCATCTTAGTAAAACAATCTAAGACAACATGATAAGAAGCCAACCAATCCATACCCAAAATAACACCAAAATCAATCATATCTAACATAAGCAAGTCTACCAAAGTCTCAGGCCAGGCAAAAATCACAACACAAGATCATCACGATCGATCCACCACTAAAGATTCACCTACCGGGGTAGATACACAGATAGGCATGGCAGAAGGCTCACTAACAGAATCAAAACCTAAGGCAAAATATACAGACACATAGGAAAAAGTCGATTTGAGATCAAATAATACAAATGCAGGCCTAAAACAAACAGGAACAATACCTGTAATAGCAATATCAGAAGACTCTACCTCTTTTCTGGCTAATATGGCGTTGCACTGCCCACCACCACCATCACGGCCTCCACTACCTCTACCTCTCACACCTTCGATAAAACCCTACCTTCCACTACTGGAAATAGGAGTAGCTCTAAACACACTGCGGGGACAGTCCTTGGAGACATGGACAATCTCATCACATACATAGTAACCTCTACGACCAGTCTCAATAAGAGAAGATACAACTAGACCCGAACGACCACCCTATACTGCTGAACTAGAAGGTTCACCACCTAAACTCTGTAATGCCACCTGCACTGGCCTACCATGGTATCCTTGAGAATCTCTAAAATCTCTGCCTCGAGAGATCTGAATTTTAAACTCACCAAAACGACGCACCCTCTTGGCGCCTCCATGAGATGCACTAATAATACCCCCTGTCACCTTAACATGATCCACAATACTCTAAAAAGAACCATAAAAAACAACTATTTGAGATGTAGCCAACTGAAGGGAGACAACCAAATATTTCATAAACTTTTGAATATTCTCAAACTCAAATCTGGACAGGGCGTGGAAGTATGCCTTATACTCAAAAATTGTCAAGGAGCCCTGCTCCATATGATCAAACTCGTCCCAGATACGATCTCTCAAACTAAAAGGTACAAATCTCTCCAGAAAGGCATCAACAAACTGATACCATGACAACTCAGGAGCATTAACAATCCTATAACCAACAAATGATATCTAATAATCTCTCACGCTGCATCTCTCAACTGATAAGAGGTATAAGCAACTCCATTCGCATAGAAAGAGTGAAACACCACTCAGAATACAGGGTATGAAAGAATTAGCACAATAAGGAATAAAATGAGGGAATTTTCCTAAAGACGTCCTATAGCCTCTCAAAGATAGATACGAACGTCTACATACTGATCTACGAGACTCTATTAGACATCCCGTTCTTACACCATTGAGACCAATAAAACCTGGCTACTCTGATACCAATTTGTCATGGCCCAAAACTAAGGGTCATGATGGCACTTGTCGCGGCATACCTTGACAAGTAAGTCTATCACTCAAACTGATACGAATAGAGAAAAAAACAAAAATACCCCAAGGTAAGGCTTCTAGAATGAAGCTGAACCATATAAATAATGATAACAATGTGAAGAACTTATCCAAACTACCAATCATGCCCAAAACCAGGTGTCAATAGTGTAAGAACTACTAATACAATCCAAGAGTCAAATACATCAAAAAATAACCACAAAGGAATAATAATTATCTCTGAATACTAATAAAGACATAACTATTATAGAAAGATAGAGGTGAACTTCGGACACATGAATGTCCAACTTCTACCTTGGAAGCTCCAACAATCGCCCGAATCAAGTAAGCTGAGGCGCACTCCTACACCGAAAGGGCGCAGTAGGTATGAGTACGGTCCACTTGTACTCAGTAGGTATCATAGGCCGACCAAGCAAAGTGGTAAATAAAGCATACAAAATATACACTAAGGGCACGTCACCTGTAATCAGAAAATGTCCCACAAAGATAGCCCACACCGCTTGCACTAACAGTTCTAGTATATCTCACATATATTATAAAAACACACCAAGATATAGAACCCAAGTATACATTATGTCACATATAAATAGAACAAGAGAGAACATGTAGATACAAGATCATCAAATACAAGTAAAGGAAGGTAAAACAAATACATAGATGACAAGTCAATAAGGCAATACAACACAACATAAACACAATAAAGTAAGTTCAATGTATATGATAATGATGATGATGATGATGATGATGCATGAGGTTGTTGCACGACCTCCGGGATCGTCGCACAATCCCCGTATACATCTACGGAGCTAAAGTTTCCTTACGTAGGACCCATGGGGCGTTCGTCAACCCATATACAATTCACATATCACATATCTCATATCTTTTTTTTGGCATATCCCTCGAAAAGGGTTTTATAAGGTGTTTTAATATTTTTAAAAAGGTGTTGCCAGTGTTTCTCAGATGTTTCCACGATGGTACCAATATTTCATGAATGAATATTATATGAAGATATAATGCTCACAACCAATCACAATAAGTATTTCCACAACCAACCATATGATATATTTCCACAACCAACCATAATGATACATTTTCACAACCACGTGAGCCAATATTCACTTGTTATTTTCATTTCATCCATGAATTTCCACATGTCTCATATGCCAATAAAGTATGAATATAATCACAATACACCAATGGTGCCACATTAAACAATACAATACAATTACTCACATATATTCAAGGCTATTAATGTCACATAGGACCCTACATGGTCAAACATATCACATAATATTTTAATTTCGACAATTACATCACATATAGGCCCCCACACGGACACAACACGTAGATAGCTATTTTTCATGATTATTTCTCACTCTTAACATGCATTTTGTACCATCATTTACTACCCAGCCCAGTCTGAAGAGTTAAGCCATAACCTACCTCGAAAGTCGAAATCGATCCGCTACACTTGAACCTGCAACCTTATCTTTTACGAACAATCTCGAACTTCACTAGAAATATCAAATATGAAATCTATACGTCAAAATAAAACCAACGACACCCATATTGACTACTTTTGGTTCGGGATCAAACGGACCCCCAAAATGGGGTTCCGAAAATGAAGAGCAAAAATGGAACTTTACTTCAAAAACATGTTTCCCATATTTTTAGGAACCTACAGCCGAAAACCCAAGTTAAATCGAGTAAAAAACGAGGTTCAAATCGAAGAAAAAATATTTTTGAGCTTTACCGGGTAAAATATTTAAAATTCGGGTTAAAATTCAGAATCGGAATTATTTTGAAGGTTAAATTGATGAAAAACTAGTAATTATAAGATAAAAGTATTATTCAAGTGAAAATGAGTGAAATTTGGGTTTAAAATCATACCCTAAGATTTTTGGGATTTTGAGAAATTAATGAACAAATACTAAGAAAAGGGTGAATTCTTACCTTAAATTCGTAATATAATCAAGAAAAAGGTGTTAATCTGGCTTTCCAAGTTCCCACAAACTTCACTTTTAAGCTCTCAAAATATTTAGGGTTTAACTCTCAAGAGGCAAGATAAAAATGAGCAAAATGGGTCAAAAGGGATGAAAAATCTGCTATATATTGCAGATTTTTCTGTAATAACTGGTGTTGTCCTTTTTTTCTAAGTCGAAATGGACTTGGACGGGGTATCCGGGATTCGTTCGGAGTTCAATTTATGCAAACGAACTATGTAACCATACTAAATTCGACGTTTCAGACGCGATGGCGCTACCAGATTTTTCAGAAAAATTTGTTTTCACAAAATTGACCCCCAAAATCACAATTTTCCAAACCGAGGATCGTTGAAATGAGATTTAAAAGCCGTAAAATTATACAAAACATGCTATCACACTAGAATCGACATTCCAGATCTAATGGCGAAGTATGATTTTCCATACTAGGTCATTTCGACCAAAAGTGGGTCCCACACCCAACTTTCCAATTTTTTAACTTTTCGACCTATAGGTCGAAATGAGCTCGGGTGCACCAGGATCCGAACCCAAGGTCTACCTAGCCTAAAATTGATATTTCGGAGTTGTTAACGCAGTCCGTTCGGCCATTCGTCGTACGGATCAAAAGATATCCACATAAGTCCAAAGTAAGTCTCTTAAAGCCATCAAAAACAACAATATTGCATAAATGATACTAAAATGCATAAAAAATCATGTCAATCACTCCCACACCCCAGAAATACCATAATGCAACTACGGGGATAGTCAAATCACATAAAATCATAAATTTCACATATTTCATCAAATTTTCAGGTCGTTACAAGAAACCCCATAGTAAACATACAACTTCATCATAAAAGGGGTTCATGATGCATGTTCTTCAAACAATTTCAAAACCCATCACATATGCATATATAATTTAAAACTTGGTCACAAACATTAAACTTATGCCCACGAGCGTTAGGATAGTCCCATATATCTTGAAATCGAAGAGAACGCAAATAAATTTGACTCTTGAAGATTAGAATCCTCAAACCCCAGGTAATTTCTCCTCTCTTGCTTATGGAGTGATATTTAGGGATTTACAAAGGTGATATAACATTTTAAGACCCCTTTATTCGTCCAAAAAAAGATTAGGAATGGTTTTGGAATGATAAAAGACCTTAATTCCCTCAAATTAAATCAAAATGGAGGTAGACCGAAGAAATATTGGAGGAAGGTGATTAGGCATGATATGAGGCAGTTACAACTTACGAAGGATATGATCCTTGATAGAAAGGTATGGAGGATGCGGATTGGGGTAGAGTGTTAGGGGTAGGAGTGCGTCTATAATAGTAGAGAAGAGTACTTGGTTTGTGTTTGGAGTTTCTTGTTCGTGGTATTTGAGTGATGTCTATAATTTCGAATAGATAGTTTATAGTATTATCTTGTGACTGTATTGTTTCTTGTATTACCTAGCAGTGTTAGTTTATTTTACATACTATATTAGTTTATACACATTTGTGTTTTGTGTTTAGTATACTGTTATCGGTCCTGAGCCGGGGGTCTATCGTGAACAGCATCTCTACTTCATATGAGGTAGTGGTATGGTCTGCATACACCCTACCCTCCACAGACCCCACTATATAGAAATACACTAGGTATGTTGTTGTTGTTATAGTGAAGGATAAAGAATTCAGTAAGTAAATTCAATAATAAAACTAATATATAGAGGTATATATAAGAGACGTTAAGACACTATAATTTCATTCCAATTCAAATTCTATTCAAATTTAAATAAGATATCTATTAATTTGTAAAAAGAAGATTAGTATATTATTCTTTCTTATCCCGTTACTTTTTCAAATATAATGTGTGTGTGTATATATATATATATATTAGTTATTAGTATTATTTATATTAATATTATAAAATTATTATTAATAATAATATTCTAATACTAATAGTAAATTATCACCATCATCATCATCCACTACTACTACTACTTTTGTTTTAAAAAAGGTTAAAAAGTACTGCTACTATGTGTGTGCTACTATTATTAATATGAGTTATATATATTTATTATCTTTTATTTAATATTTAAATATGAAATAAAAAATACAGAAATGATAAAATTTAAAGTATGCATTTAGAGCAATGTTGTAGTTTTTGAATAATACAGAGATAATGATAAAAAGTTGGAATAACACTATTTTAAATTAAAATTCAAATTAAGTAATGATAAGCAATAAGAGTTGAGATAAAATAAAAAATCTTAAATTGTAAAGGTACTTATAATCTGGCTAGAATATTTTTTTAGTTGCTGAAAAATAGGATCATTTGTTCTTTAATTATTTTTTAAAAAAAAAATCACTAACCCACGCTTCTTTTTCATAGTTTTAGGTCAGCAATATTTTTTGGATTAAAAAGTAGCATCAACTAAGAACAACAAAATCACACTTCTACAATTATTTACTTATACGAAAAACGGTCAAAAATATCCCTGAACTATCTAAAATGGATCAAAAATACCCCTCGTTAGTTTTTTGGCTAAAAAATATCCCTCTGTTAAATATTTTGCTCAAAAATACCCCCTCCCCCCTTAACGGAATTCCACCGAGTATGTCACCTACGTAAAAAAGTCATGTGGCTATGCCACGTCACCATCCACATGTAAAAATTTATTTTTTGAAAAAGGGTCAAAAATACCTCTGAACTATCTAAAATGGATCAAAAATACCCCTCGTTAGTTTTTTAGCTCAAAAATACTCCTCTGTTAAATATTTTGCTCAAAAATACACCCCCCCCCCTTAACGGAATTCCACCAAGTATGCCACCTAGGTAAAAAAAGTCACGTGGCTATGCCACGTCACCATCCACATGTAAAATTTTATTTTTTGAAAAAGGGTCAAAAATACCCCTGAACTATCTGAAATGGATCAAAAATACCCCTAGTTAGTTTTTGGCTCAAAAATACCCCTCAGTTAAATATTTGGCTCAAAAATACCTCTTCCCTTAATGAAATTCCACCAAGCATGCGACCTAGATAAAAAAAAAAGCCACATGGATATGCCACGTCACCATCCATATGTAAAATATTATTTTTTAATTATATGACATTCCTTTCTTCTTTATGTTTATTTTTTTTGCAAAGCAGTTTTATTGATCTGGAAAAAAAATATGATCAGCAAAATTAAAAATTTCTAATGATATTTAAATAAAATAAATCAGTGTTTTTACTGGATTTAGTTTAACGTTTTTCGAATTTCTCAACATTGGGAAGGTACTAAATAAATTTTGTTAAAGGAGTACAAATTATTATTTTTTTTCATTATATGATAAACTTTTCACTTAGATTATTAAAGAAAATTATATCCATGTTTTTCTAATGATTAAATATATTAAATGTCATTTGCTTTTCTGAAAGTGGAATTTTCAAAAATTCTAAGAATACTTGATGATTAAACATAAAATTAGAAAAACTATCAACATTCATTGAGTCCAGGAAAAATAAATCAACATCACTGAATATAATCTTTTTATTTAATTCTTTCATCAAGAAGAAAGGAATGTCATATAATTAAAAAATAACATTTTACATGTGGATGGTGACGTGGCATATCCACGTGGTTTTTTTTATCTAGGTGGCATGCTTGGTGGAATTTCGTTAAAGGGAGGGGTATTTTTGAGCCAAATATTTAACAAAGGGAAACTAACGAGGGGTATTTTTTATCTATTTCAGATAGGTCAGAGGTATTTTTGATCCTTTTCCGAAAAATAAAATTTTACATATGGATGGTGATGTGGCAAAGCCACGTGGCTTTTTTACTTACGTGGCATTCTTGGTGGAATTCTGTTAAGGAGAGGGATATTTTTTAGCCAAATATTTAATGGAGGGGTATTTTTGAGCCAAAAAATTAACGAGGGGTACTTTTGATCCATTTCAGATAGTTCAGGAGTATTTTTAACCCTTTTTCGTTATTTATATAGATTATTATCATCCTATATTATTATTACTATTATTATAATTATTATTACTACTATGATGATGATGAAATAGGTAATTAGGAATCTTTAAATATGGTTCCTTGATTTAAGCTAATGAAAATCTTTTTTTTCTTCTAAAACATTATTATTTTCAAAGTCAAATATTTAATATGCTTTAATTCAAAATTTTTATAACAACACTATTAAGTTATGTGGCTTCTCAATAGCTTGTTACTTGACTTCTTGATGCTTTTAGTTTTTCTTTTATATATCTATAATCTATAATCTATAATCTATAATAATAATTAATAATTAATAATTAATAATTAATAATATATTAAAAGTGTGAAGACCCTTAAAAAAGTGATTAGAACTTTTTGCCCTTTATTAAAAGTCTCCACAATAGACAAAATAGTCTTTTCACCTTTTTTTTATTATTTTTGTGATATTAAATATTACTATAATAAAAATCTTTCCCAACTAAAACAGGCTTGGTACAAAAAACCCAAAAATATCTTTTGCAATGTCTAGTATTATTGACAAAATAACCCTCCCATTTAAAATAAATGTGATAAAAAAAAAAGAAAAATAAACCTACTAAATCCGTTTTTAAGGTAAAAGTGCCAAAACTTTTGGTGCATCTTCTTTCCTGTAAAATTAAGTCGGAGTCCTTCTTTTCATATCAATTGTTTTGCTATTTATCTATAATTTATATGTATAATCTATAATCTATAATCTATAATCTATAATCTATAATATATTAAAAGTGTGAAGACCCTTAAAAAAGTGAATCGAACTTTTACCCTTCATTAAAAGTTTTTTGTTCAGATAAAATTGTCTTTTGCCTTTTCCCACCAATTATTATGTCAAAATTATAAATTAAAAAGATAAATGATTGGAAGTTTTTTTTTCGTGGGATTTGTCTAAAGTGGAAAGGTTATTTTTTGATTTTTTGGGGGAAAAGAACCACTAAAATATACTCCAATATATGGAAATTCTGATAAATTACTAATTAGTGTACCAAAATTATAAATTAAAAAGATAAATGATTGAAATTTTTTTTTAACGTGGGTTTTGTCTCAAGTGAGAAAGTTATTTTTGGATTTTTTTTTTTTGGAAAAGAACCACTAAAATATATAAATGTATGAAGATTCTGATAAATTACTAATTAGTGTCCTTATTGATTTATGAATGTAAATTGTTATAATTTTGGATTCTTCTTCATCATACGTTGTTGTGTCGGTAAAGGTTTGTCCAAAGATGGAAAAGCACGTGAACTTGCATTATTTTTGTCAATCATAAATTTTTATGGTAGAGAAATAAATCTTTGATAGATGCGTTAGATCAGAACTTCAACAAGAATGCATCGACTACCTTAAACCGGTGAGTGATCTCTTTTTAATCTATAATTTTTTTATTGATAAATTTGAGAGTAAATTCTTTCACTTCAAGAAAGATTGTATCACTCTAGGTTGCACGAAGTTAGAAAAAATGTTTGAGACGTTATTTGCAACACTTGAGTAGCTATGAATATTCACAAATAAAGAGGGAGGCATATGAAGTTGTTATTGTGGATGCAAAATTTTTATACAAGGTGATGAATGAGGATTCAAGCATAGGGTCAAAAATTATGAGAGGCAAAGAGTTGCAACAACGCTTAGGGTTGACGAATGCAAGATTGATATTTTGTTGCTTGCTCTTTCTTAATTTTAGTGTATATTAATTTGATTAAGTTTGAAGTTAAAAATATAAAGGAACTTTGAATCTTGTGGTCTTAAATTAAAGATATATATAGTCTTTTAAATATTATTGCCTTAAACTTATCAAATACTTCCTGCAACCTATATCTTGTTGGGTTGGAAAAAGTGTCGTATTTTTATTTTTTAAAAGAGTTAGGCTTTAAGAAAAATTTTATGGGAAAAGAACGCATCAAACTATATGAATATATGGAACACCTTGCTAAAATACTAATTAGTGTTCTTTTTGATTTATTAATCCTCAAGTTCTATAACAAGCCCTTATAATTTCATATTCCTCTTCACGATCGGTGATCACTTTTGGAGCAGTTTTTTTGCCTTAGCTTTGTCTCTACATCTTCTTCATCAAATTTTTCCTAAACTTTGATTCAATTTTCTTGTTTTCTTTGTCATAAAATCAACACATTTTTATACTATTGATTTGATGAATACAATATAATTAGTTGAATCTGTTTTAGCTGAGATGTAACAATTCGTTTTGACGCTTTATATGACTGATATTTGCATGTTTTTGTCAGGTTCTACCCTCCTACCGCTGAAAATTAAAAGTTGGTCATGTGTAACTAAAAACTCCTGCAACTGTAACCTTTGCTGGTATATTATTACTACTGGTAGAACAATACTTGCATGGAGTTTAACTAGACATCACGCTTGTGCATGTTGTAAGTACTGTGAAAAGGAAAAATTACAGAAAGTAACATACTTAAAACTATAATTACAATAAATAATAATATTTTTGTAAAATTACAGTTTATAACAAGAGTGACATTATTTTACTCATTAACTAGGCAAATGTTTGTTTTATTCTCACTATTTTTCTATTTTCAATCCACTATTTCACCTCCCCCAAATATAACATATCTTTTATCCCTTTTTTTTTCTTATTTTTTTATCATTTTATTTTTTTATTTTATTTTATTTTTATTTTTTTATTTCCACTTTATTTTCTCTCTTCCATTTATCTTTTTTTTTTTCATTTTTTTTTGTTTTCTTTTTTTCTCTTTTTCATATTTGAAGATAATTATCTCCATGATCTTCAAGATTTCAATATAAAACATCATTACCGTCTTTCACTCTCTTATATCTCTACCATTTTTTTCTTATTAGTTTTCTTCATCTTATTTTTTTATTATTTTATTTTGATTTCTTTTTCTTTTTTCTTTTTTTCTTTTCACTTTATTTTCTCTTCTTTTTTTTTCCTTTTTTCCTTTTTCGTTTTTTTTTCCTCTCTCGTATCTTTTTTTCTTTTTCTATTTTATTTTGTTCTTCTTTTGTCTAATTTATTTTGTTTCTTTTTTTCTTTTATTTTTATACTTCTATTTCTCTTTTATTCCTTTTTTTTTTCTTTTTCACTTCTCTTTTTTTCATTTTTTCTTTTTATATTTTTATTTTTTTACTTTCCAATCTCTAACTTTTATTTTAAAAAGATAAATATTTATATCACATACACATATTAAAAAAACATACAAATACATAGTCATATAAATCTAGATATGTATTTCAGTACAAAACATACATATGTATTTACAAAATACATATCATATTCATATTAAATAGTAACAAACATAACTAAACTATATATCTTCATATGTATTTGCAAAATACAAAGGTGACTCATATAAAATAACAATATACATATGGGTCAGGTATGTATTCTGTAAATACATATGCAGAGCTATATGTATTTTATACTGTGTTTAATTTATCTTTGAACTTACATACTATGTCATTTTAGAGGGTAACATATGTATGCATTTATTTTCTTTAATTGTTTAAGATACGTATCATGTATTTTTTTATTACCTATATGTATATGTATATAATTGTCATTTTTCTTATAGAGATTTTGTGTTCTATATGTTTATATATACATGTGAGTCAGATACGTATTTCTATAAATACATATGCAGACATATATGTATGTTTTTTGCCGTAAATACATATGCAGATCTGTATATCTATTTATTTTGTATATTTTTTGAATATGTATATATGATATAGATATTTTTCTTTTAAAAATAAGAAATAGAGATAGAAGAGTCTAAAAAAAAAAGAAAAAACAAAAAAAATAGAAAACGAAAAATAAAAATTCAAAAAAAAAAGAAGTGAAAAAGGAAAAAAAAGAAGAAGAAAGAGAAATAGAAACTAGAAATAGAAGTGTAAAAACAAAAGAGAAAAAAATAAAAAAATAAAAAAAGAAGAAGAAGAAGAAGAAGAAAACGAAAAAAAATATGAGAAAAGGAAAAACAAGAAAACGAAAAAAGAAAAAGTAAATAAAAAATGAAAAAGGAAAAAAAAAAAGAGAAGTAGAAGAGAGAAAATAAAGTGGAAAGAAAAAAATGAAAAAGAAAAAGAAAAAGAAAAAGAAATTAAAATTAAAAAAATATAAAAAAAAAAATGAAAAAACTAACAAGAAAAAATAGTTAGAGATATAAGAGAATGATATTTTGAAATTTTGAAGATCATGTAAATAATAATCTTCATATTTGAGTTTGTTGGAAAAGGAATCTACTAATTCAAATAAGAGTAATTTATGGAAATTTAATTAGATAGGATAATTATTCCTTATTTAACTCAACTAATTTGAGTAAAACAAGAGCAGTAAATCTTCTTGTCTATGTATTTATATAGCAACAGTTTACTTAAATACAAAATATGCTATTTTTCGTAATTATGAAACTGTTGCTATAAAAGTTACAATTAAGGTTCTATAGTTGTTATTTCTCAAATTTTTTCTTGTGAAAATGTATATAATAGTATGCTATTAAACTTATATTGCAGTAGTCTTGTGCTAGATTAGTTAGATGTTAAAAGACTTAGTAGCCACTAAACTCTACTTGGGTGGACGCTTTTTTGAGACTAATTACTCGGATAAGTTAGTAACAAATTAAAATGGAGTTTCACAATTAGCATTTTCTAGATACATTTAACAACTATTACAAGAAATTCACCTGAGTTATTATGAACACCTCATTTTGTCAATATTTCGATAATTGGCTCAAACTAACTTCCATATGGATAGCTAGGAGGAATTGAAATAGATCCCAGAATGATAAAACAATAAGTACTCTCCCAACTATAATACTAATTAGGTTTTGAAAAAAATATGTATGATTCATTTTAATGCTTTGTATTTTGATATAACACTGTCTTTACTTGATTAATTTGTGTTAGAATGTTAAGAAAGTGACGGGCCATTGATGTATGTTTTGTTGGCATCGACGATGCTCAAGTTGTGATTGGTTGCTTAGTTTTCGCTGCTAAGCTTTTAAAGAAATGATTGAGGCTTTCAGAACACTCTTGACATGTTAAATAAGCATCTCAAACTATTTTGAAGAGATTAGGTATCAAGAATAAAGGGGAGAAGACATTTATGATGATGTAATTAAAATATATTCTTAGTTATCTCAGAAATAAGTTATAATATACTTGCATGAACTCAAATTATCTTACTTTGGCTCTTTTCTTTCAATTGATATAATTTAAGGTTCGAGAAAACATGATAGTGTATATAGCTTCCATCTATTCCACTATATTACATCAACCTGGCTACTTTAACCTTCCCTGAAGGTGAATGTTTATGGATAAAATATTCTTTAGGCAAATTCATCGGTGCAACTTTTGGCTAGCAGTAAAGTTAGCTTTGCATTATCCTTGCGTTATCTCTCAACTTTCAGTTATTTATTGATGAAGACATGACGAAAGTTGCTTAATTCCGTGATACTGTAGCGAAAAGAAGGCTAAAACTTGAGGTAAGACTTTAACTATATATTACTATTTAAGTATCTGACATGTTTAGAACTATGTAGCTCTATCGAGAGTAAAAAGTTTTCATCATGTTCACCTATTAGTTTAACCACCTACAATAAATAAAAGTTTTCATTATTTAACATACAATATTATTCATAATGAGATCACTGAAATTTTTTTGCATAGGATCCGTTGGATGTGCCTATATACTGTCGACGTCTTATATTTCCTTATTAAAGAAAAGTTGACTCCACATCCAAGTTTGGAGCAATCTAGCAGTTGCTTCATTGTTCAGTCTGTTGTATTTTACTTTTATTTTGTTTAACCGTGTGAATGAATTATAAATTTCTTGCAAATATAGGTTGGTCTTGCCAATTCAGAAGCACAAACTTCACTATTAAAGGATGATAAAAAAGTTAAAATCATTGGTTTGTCAAAAATATATAGTCCACTTTTCACTATAGAACCTTAATCGGATTGATTGTAGCGCAAATATATATAAATTTTGTTTAAGAAAACGTGATTACACTGCAAATTTCTATTTTGTTTCTAATGATTCTGCCTAAGATTGGAAGCTATTTTATTTTTTCCCCTTATGTTATTCTTCACAGTTGATTTGTCTTCAACTCTTTCTTTGAATTCCTGTCTTGATATGTACAAAAAAGAGACGTACTGATAAGTTGTTTTTCTCAAGATGTTATGGTAAAGTGCATAATCTGTCCTCATTCCTGAATTATACTATGTGTTTGTATTAAATTTGGTAATTCACTTCATGCACGTCAAATAAAAGCTTTCAACTTTGGCTTACTTCTAAATCCCACCTCCCCTCATTGTAGAAACATAGTGTCGATATAGATTAACTATGTTGTTGAAAAACTCTCTGTATTATATGGTAATGTCTATCTTTTTACGTTTTAATTAATTTTATTGGACGGTGATAAGAATTGACAGAAATATTATAGGTTGTGAAAGGTAAACTGAAAGAAGGCTTATTCCAACTTATAAACTAGAGATATGACATATTGTATTATTGTCAAAAATATTCTAAAAAAATGAAGATGAATGGATAGTTCTTTAATCATATTGAATACTCAATATTTAGTCGGAAAGATATGCAAAATTGGGTCACTTGGAGAAGTATTCTTATGTAAGAAAATGTTTGAGAGTGGCATGTGTCTAATGTTGTTGCATACTCGACATATATAAGTACATTTTGTAAAGCTTGAATGCTACATATTCAGCTATTATGAAAAATTTATAGATTTGATGTTTTTACGTACTACTTGTTATAGAAATATGTGTGTGTACGCGTGCGCGTCGTGATTATTGTATTATTTTGGTTATAATTTTCATTCTGCTACTATTTGCTATTTTTTTTTAAAAAAAAAACTAAAGACAACAAATATACTCACAATTCAAATAAGGAAAATATTAATTTGAACAAAAACTGTGTAGAACTAAGCAAACATATTATCTTTATTTTTAATATTTGGTTTAAAGTTTTAAGATTATGATTTTTATTTAAAGTTTTACATTAAAACAATACCATATTTGAGATGCAATATTTATTTATATGATTTAAATTTAAATATATATATAATATTTATTTTAACGTCAATTGCTACTTTCTAAATTTTATTCTTTCTCTATATAGTTTTATTAAATAAATCGAGATACACGTACAACACACGTATATTAAACTAGTACATATACAGTGAGAGATAGAGTGATTGTACACATTTCAAAGTTTTTTCCTTTTTTTTCCACCCTACCTGAAGTAACATATTAGCAAAGCGAAAGATCTGTTGAAAATAGTAAACTATTCAAATGTCTATTTTTCACATCGTTGGTGTTATCCATATGACTATTAGGACATCTTGGTGCATGGATTTGATGATTTCAATGTGGAAAGTTCATTGAATATGTGTCGAAGCATTTAGTGGTGTGAGTCCAGAATTATCTATTGACCCCTATATATACCCCTTTTGTGATCTTGTAATGCAAGAGCGGAGGACCTTCGCCTCTCTAACTCCACAAGGTAGTGGTTTGGTCTGCGTACACTCTACCTTCTCCAAACCTCACTTGTGAGATCTATGTTGTTGTTGTGTCAAAATGGAGTATTCCGGTTATATTAATGTTTATCTCCCTCTTCCGTCCTCTTGTGCCGCATGATATTATCAAGAGTAAATTCCCTGAATGGTCACTCATGTTTGAAAAATTACCTACAAATATCACTTATCTTTTATTTAGGACAAGAATATCATCCAACTTTTTTTATTTTCCTTAAAATATACTCACACCTCAAAATCTTTCTCTCTCCTACTTGGAATATCATAGCATTATTTTTTTTTATATTTGATAAATGTATAACTTATCAAATTTATTTAACTAAAGGTTTATCCTAATTTTTTTTTTTAAAATTACACATGATGTATTAATCATTGAAGATTAATTTAATTACACCAAAAGCTTGGGTTATTTTATTTGATATGTACTCTTCAAAATATCTTTTATTTACTTATTTATTTCACCACATAATAATAGTTTTTAAATACAAGCACTTATACGAATTGGTAAAATATTTTTTTTTGTCTTTTATTTTATATACTAAAAATTTTTAAGACGTAAAAGAAATAAAATGATGGATTTCATATTTTAGACATTAAGTTGGTTATTTATATGAGAATATCCCTTTTTTGAAGGAAAGAAAAATTATGTAGTCTTGAAACAAATAAATTTTTTTAAGAAATATTAACAAAATGATACCTTCTTCAGTACTATTACAAATGAATTTTTAAAATATTACTCAATCAATTATTCTTTGCTTTTGATGTATTTAGAATGAAGTACGGGTATAAATTAGCGTTTAATTGTATAATAAAATAAAATATAAATATAATGATCACAAAAAAAAGTAAAGAAACTAAATTAAAAATAATAATTTTTTCTAAATTCTTATGTCTTATCTTACGGATTTACTTGATTTATTTATGGGCAATTACTTGTAAATAATTTGTAAGAAAAAAAATTGCTTTTCACTATATATTTATCAAAAATTATCTTGCATAAAAATTTGCAATTAATCTATGTCCAAATTAAAATTTTCAGGTAATAATACATATTAAAGATTTTTTATTGAATTTTGTTTGGCAACAAAAAATACCGTAGGTTTGCCATCAATGTTTTTAAATAAAAAATTATAATTTTTTATTCTCTATTACTCTATATTTGAAGGTAATATAATATATTTGGATTATATTAATCCAAAAATTCTTTTGTATAATAAAAAAATTAATTTTATTTTCATATAAATAACAAATTTAATGTCTAAAATATGAAATCCATCGTTTTTATTTCTTTTACATTTTAAGAATCTTTAATATATAAAATAAATAACAAAAAAGAATTAAATGAGTACCAAATTTTATAAGTACTTGAGTTTTGAATATTATTAAGTGGTGAAATAAATAAGTAAATAAAAGAAACTTTAAAAAGTACATATCAAATAAAATAATTCAAGATTTTGTGTAATTAAATTAATCTTCAATGATTAGTATATCATATGTATTTTAAAAAAAAGGAATTAGGTTAACACTTTAGTTAAATAAGTTTGATAAGTTAAATAGATCTATTTATAAAAAACAAAGAAAGAAATTTTAATGACATGATATTTCAAGTAGGAGAGAAAAGATTTTTGAGGTGTTAAGTATATTTTAAGAAAAATAAAAAGAATTGGGTGATATTATTGTCCTAAATGAAACAAAAATGATATTTATAGGTAATTTCTCAAACATGGGTCATCTAGGAAATTTACTCTATTATCAAAGGGTCTCCTTATATTTCCAACAAACTCAACTTCTGCTGTGTAGCACAACTTTCTACTTTTTAATATGTGGACATCTCTACATTCCAAAACTATGGTCACAATACTTCAGCACCATTTACGTTTCTTATAGGACATAAGAAACTGCAAATTTAACATACGGAAAATTACTTTATGAGAAAAAGTTATCTGAACTGTCATGTAAGACTCCAAAAGCTCTGGTCACAATACTTCTGTACCACATGCTTTTCTTGCCATACCATCAATTTTTTTGTAACGGCCGAGCCTACTAGTGATATTATTCGCTTTGGGCCTAAGCCCGCTTGACATTTTCCCCCCATTTTCAGATATTTTAGTTACTTCACAAAATTTTTAATCATGTTGCTTATCTGTTTCTTGGCCTAAACTATGGTCACAATACTTCCCTCCAAAGTTTTGTCATATTTGTTATCCTATCTTCCAAACTGTGGTCACAATACATATTAGGGGGAGTTAAATAAACCACATCAAATTAGGGGGCAACGAGGTATTCTTCCAGTTATCAGCTAGATATGATAGCCTATTTGGCTGTGTTTTTATGAAGCCAAAAATGATACTTTTTTTTTTTTTCCCAAAGTGCTGCTTTTAAGTGGTTGAGGTGTTTGGAAAAGCTTAGTGTGCTTTTGAGCAGTGGCAGAAGTTGTCTTCAGAAGTTGAAAAAAGTAGTTTTTTGGTGCAAGTACTTTTGGTACCTTGGCCCAAGCAGAAACACTGCTCCATTATTGGCAAAAGGGTGTTTTAAATTGATTGCTCAAATATAACAGTTAAGTCTCTAAAAGTACTTTCTCAAAAAGCACTTGTGCCAAGAAAATTTTCAAAATAATCAGATCTTAGAAGATTGGTCAAGCAGGCTACTATGCTTTTAAGAAACTATATCAGATTATGGTTAAAAAAAAATTGTGTGCGACTATAGAGAAATGTGGGCCATGAATGGAATTCCGCAGTCGATTTGCAAAGACAAGGAAAAAGGTCATTTAGGCCGAATTAAACTAACCTTACTAGTTTTGACAAAATGGACTTCAAAATGCAGAGCTTTCTGATACTTTTGCTCAACTTGTAAAAGCGGGTTGCATCACAAAGCAAATATTCCAACTCAAAAGTTGAAGAGGTCACATGTGCACACCAATCTTGACAACAAAACTGTTATTTTCCACAATATAGTCGGGTATGCAGAATCTGTATATTACAACAACAACTTCAACTAGAGTTCAAGTATAAACAAGAACACAATGAAGTATCAAATACCCTCAACACAAGATCAAAATGACCTTTTCAAGAGGTGTATTTATTTTTTCAGAAAAAATAAGATGAAGCAGAAATTGAATAGGCCAGGTCATCGGAATTCACGGAATTTCCTTAGGGAAATAATTCTCCTCACTGTACCCGAGGTTGTGGAATTTTTCCTCCCAGGATAAAATGGCCTTCAATCCGACTATAGCGGTACCTCAAATAGGCGGATTCTTCGAACGCACAAAACGCTTTTATTGATCACACAGAATATTTTTGAGACAAGAAGAGAGTTTTTATTCTTAAAATTTCATACTAAACCTGTGGAAGAAATCAGGTTTATATAGCCACAACATGCCTCTTCTGAAAAGAGGCAATGGTTCATCTAAAAGGTGTAACCTTTTCTGAAAATTCATGTCCATTCGTCCAAACAATGTGACTGTTCTTGAACAGGCATGCCATTTCATAAATAAGTGTGTCAGTTCATCGAAACAATGCATTAGTTCTGAAGCAGTGCAACTGTTCTGAAGTTACAGAAGCATCAGTTTGAAATTACAGAAGCATCAATTCTGAAGCAGTGCAACTGTTCTGAAGTTACAGAAGCATCAGTTTGAAATTACAGAAGCATCAGTTCTAAATTTCTGAAGCATTGCATCTATTGCTGCATGCATGCATAAATGGAGAATTAAAACACTATTTTCGGATTGAATTTATTTATTTCTGTCAAATAAAATTTGTCCAAAAAGATAGATCTCATCGATCGATCATTTGACAAATCCAAATTCAAATCCGAAATCGAGCCGAGCGAGCGACGATGACGAAGGCGCGAGGCATCTCTTATTTCTTGCCTCACTTACCATGTGGAGTAAGTATTCATCATTATAAAAACTCCAAAGTTCCCTTCTCCCACCAATGTGGGAGAATTAGCCAACTTTCCAATTTTGGGAGTACACTTTCCAAATTGGTGTCTCCTCTTCTCCACCATTTTTTCTCTATTTTCTATTCACACTTCTTATGAACCCAACAATCCCTACATGAATGAGGAATGACTATTTTTCGTAAAACTTTTACGTATAAGTATGTGATCATTAAGCAAAGACTGATTGCATCTTGATAAGTGAGTTTTCCTTTGAACTTTTCGTAGTGAACATGCATCGGATGCACTCGGTCAATCGGTAGATTTGATATCTTTGAGCCGCCGAGATTTATTGTACACCTAGACAATACATGTCACACAACCAACCTTTTAAAATTTATGGTTCTCATGGTTTTGTTCTTTTTAGCCATGAACACGTCCCGATTTCATGAGAGCTTAGAGAATAGGCCTTTACTAACATTCTCCTTGAAGTGACTTCCACTTCACCCCCGCATAGGTGATTTCTAAATATTCAATCCCGTAGATTAAACTATTTGGTCAAATCTACCAAATTTAGATAATCATTAAAAGACTTTTCACCTTAAGTCTTATCCTAGTTTACTATACATTATCTACATCATGAGAATGGGTTGGATAATTGACAATGTTGAACCTGTCAGACACAACTTTGTTTGATCTCCTTGAACCTAGCTCTTGGGATCTCCAGTCTTCTAGGTAGAGTTACCGCCATGCTGACTCGTCCTAGGCCTTAAACCCATTCCCTTGGATGTCCTTTCTACTCCTTCTCTAGATAGGCCTTTTGTAAGTGGATCCGACACATTATTCTTTGACTTTACATAGTCAATAGTGATAATTCCACTTGAGAGAAGTTCCCTAATGGTATTATATCTCCATCGTATGTGACGAGATTTACCGTTGTACATCATGCTCCCTGCCCTACCTATTGCCGCTTGGCTATCACAGTGTCTACATACTGGTGCCACTGGCTTGGTCCAATACGAAATATCTTCCAAGAAATTTCGAAGCCATTTTGCTTCTTCACCGGTTTTATCTAATGCGATAAATTCAGATTCCATTGTAGAGCGAGCGATACAAGTATGTTTGGATGATTTCCAAGAAACTGCTCCTCCACCGATAGTAAATACGTATCCACTTGTGGATTTTACTTTGTCCGATTCGGTGATCCAATTCGCATCACTATATCCTTCAAGTACCGCAGGATATTTATTATAATGCAAGGCATAATTTTGAGTGTACTTAAGATACCCCAAAACTCTTTTCATTGCCATCCAGTGAGTTTTGTTGGGATTACTCATGTACCAACTCAATTTACTAATAGCTCATGCTATGTATGGTCATGTACAGTTCATTATATACATTAAACATCCCAATACTCTTGCGTACTCCAATTGCGAGTCACTTTCACCTTCATTCTTTCGAAGTACAAAGCTCGCATCCAATGGAGTGTTGGCAATACCGAATTCCATATACTTGAACTTGTCAAGTACCTTGTCTATATAATGAGATTGTGACAATGCTAACCCTTGTGGAGTTTGATGGATTCTTATACCTAAGATCACATCTGCAACTCCAAGGTCCTTCATATCAAACTTGCTCTCGAGAATTCATTTTGTTGAATTTATGTCAGAAATGTCTCTACTGATGATCAACATATCATCCACATATAAACATACAATGACTTGGTGATTTGGAGTGTCTTTAATATAAACACATTTATCACATTCATTTATTTTGAATCCGTATGCCAATATGGTTTGGTCAAACTTTGCATGCCATTGTTTTGGTTCTTGCTTTAGTCCATATAATGACTTGATAAGTTTACACACCTTGTTTTCCTTTCCTGGAACCACAAAACCCTTAGGTTGTTCCATGTAAATTTCTTCCTCTAATTCTCCATTTAGGAATGCGGTTTTCACATCCATTTGATGGATTTGAAGATCATATACTGCCGCCAAGGCAATTAACATTCGAATCGATGTTATCCTTGCTACTGGCGAGTATGTATCGAAGTAATCAAGACCTTCTTTTTGTTTGAAGCCTTTTACTACAAGTCTTGCCTTATATTTGTCAATAGTACCATCAACTTTCATCTTCCGTTTGAAGATCCATTTAGAACCTAAAGGTTTATTTTCGAGAGGAACATAAACCAATTCCCATGTATGGTTGGTTAAGATTGAATCAATCTCACTATTGACTGCCTCTTTCCAAAAGGATGAGTCTGACGACGACATCGCTTCTTTAAATGTTTGAGGCTCATTTTCTAAGAGAAATGTTACAAAATCCAATCCAAACGAAGTTGACGTTCTTTGACGTGTACTGAGTCTTGGATTTTCTTCATTATGTACATTCTCACTTGGTTTATCTCGAGGTCGTTTAGATCCTCCACTAGGCTGTTCATGTCTAATTTTATATGGGTAAATGTTTTCAAAGAATTCAACATTGTCTGATTCAATTGCCGTATTTTTATTAATATCCGGATGTTCGGATTTATGAACCAAAAATTGACATGCTTTACTACTTTTTGCATATCCTATGAACACGCAGTCCACCGTTTTAGGTCCTATCTTAACCCTTTTAGGTATAGGAACTTGAACCTTCGCTAGACACCCCCACACTTTGAAATATTTCAAGTTGGATTTCCTTCCTTTCCATTTTTCGTAAGGAATTGATTGTGTCTTACTACGGGGAACTCTGTTGAGTATACGATTGGACGTAAGGATAGCCTTCCTCCATAAGTTTTGCGGTAAACCAGAACTTATAAGTAAGACATTCATCATTTCCTTCAAAGTTCGGTTTTTCCTTTCCACAATTCCATTAGATTGAGGTAACTATGGGGCCGTAGTTTGATGGATTATTCCATTCTCTACACATATTTACGCAAAGGGAGATTCATATTCTCCGCCCTATCACTTCTTATCATTTTGATCTTTTTGTGTAACTGATTTTCAACTTCAGTTTTATATTGCCTAAACGCATCTATTGCTTCATCCTTACTATTTAGCAAGTAGACATAACAATATCTAGTGCAATCGTTAATAAAAGTTATAAAATACTTTTTCCCACCACGTGATGGTGTTTACTTCATATCACAAATGTCAGTGTGTATTAAGTCTAAGGGATAGGAATTCCTTTCAACGAACTTATAAGGATGCTTTGCATACTTCGATTCCACACACGTTTGACACTTTGATTTATTGCACTCAAAGTTTGGCAAAACTTCTAAGTTAATCAGTTTTCGTAATGTTTTGTAATTAACATGGCCTAAACGTTCATGCCATAAATCATAAGACTCAAGAAAATAATAAGAATTTAAACTTTTATTTATTTCAACAGTTATTACATTCATCTTATAAAGGCCTTCGGTCAGATAGCCTTTCCCTACATCGATTTCTCCTTTGCTAATTACAATTTTTCCAGAAATAGTTACACATTTAAATTCGTTCTTATCTAGGAGTGAAAAAGAAATTAAGTTCCTACGTAACTCCGAAACATATAACACATTGTTCAGTGTCAAGACTTTGCCGGAAGTCATCTTTAAACAAATTTTTCCTGTTCCCTCCACCTTAGCAGTAGAGGAGTTAGCCATGTAGATCATTTCTTCTGCTTGAGCCGGAGTAAATGATGAAAACAACTCCTTGTTGGCACATACATGGCGGGTGGCACCAGAATCCATCCACCATTCGCGAGGATTCCCCACCAAGTTGCATTATGAGAACATAGTATACAAATCATTGCATTCTTTGTTGGATTCAATCATATTTGCTTGATCCTTTTTCTTGCCTTTCTTCGAGGCTCGACTATCTGTGGACTTGTGGCCAATTTTGCCACAATTGAAGCATTTTCCCTTGAACTTTTTCTTGGGTTGATTTCTTCCATGTTCAACTTTCTTTCTTTTCTTCGAATTATTTTGGTCATCTTCTACAATATGTGCTCCATTAATTGTAGAATTCCCCTTTGACCTTCTTTTGGCATCTTTATTGTCCTTTTCAATACGAAGTCGGACAATAAGATCTTCAACAGTCATCTCCTTGAGCTTATGCTTTAAGTAGTTTTTGAAGTCTTTCCACAAAGGTGGTAGCTTCTCAACTATCGCTGCTACTTGGAAATCATCATTCACAATTAAACCTACAAAATAGTTTATGTGAGTATTAAGAACATTTTTAATTTGTTCAACTAAGGTATTTTTCAAAGATATACCTTCTGCTAGAAGATCATGTATGATGACTTGCAACTCCTGTACTTGAGAGACAACAGATTTGCTATCTATCATTTGAAGTCCAGGAATCGTGCAACAAGGAGTTTCTTAATTCCCGCATCCTCCGTCTTATATTTCCGTTCAAGTTCCCCCCACAGTTCCTTTGATGTCTTAGTTCCACTGTAAACATTGTAGAGGTCATCTTGGAGACCACTCAGAATATAATTCCTGCAAAGGAAGTACGGATATTTCCAAGATTCTACAATAATGAAGCAGTCTTTGTCCGAGGTTCCCTCGGGCACCTCAGGAGCGTCTTCGCTAGTGAATCGTTGCAGACATAAAGTGGTGAGGTAAAAGAACATCTTTTGCTGCCACCGCTTGAAGTCAATGCCCAAAATTTTTTTGGGCTTCTCCGCCGGTGCCATTGTTGGCGGAGCATTTGTGCGGCTTGATGAAGCAATATTGTTTTCCCCCACAGTCATAGCCACATCATCCATTTGACTTTCAGTTGTCATTTTTCCTGTCACTACAAGACAAAAAACTTAGTATTTTTTTCAGAATACTATTTATAAAGTTAAATAACTTGAAACTCTTCTTCTTGTTTCTAGTTAACAATGAAGTTTTTATGAATTTCAATTGTCAACCGAATGATCTTTAACTTGTGATGAAGTTTTTATGACTTCAAATCACTAGTTAAGTTCAAGCGGAGTAGAAAGTAAAAACTTTAATCTCCAAAAATAAGCTATACAGATTCTGTAATAGTGATTATTTCCTTAAGATTATTATTTCTCACAATATAGTCGGGTATACAGAATCTGTATATTACAACAACAACTTCAACTAGAGTTCAAGTATAAACAAGAACACAATGAAGTATCAAACATCCTCAACACAAGATCAAAATGTCCTTTCCAAGAGGTGTATTTATTTTTTCAGAAAAAATAAGATGAAGCAGAAATTGAATAGGCCAAGTCATCCGAATTCACGGAATTTTCTTAAGGAAATAATTCCCCTTACTGTATCCGAGGTTGTGGAATTTTTTCTCCCAGGATAAAATGGCCTTCAATCCGACTATTGCGGTACCTCAAATAGGCGGATTCTTCGAACGCACAGAACACTTTTATTGATCACACAAAATACTTTTGAGACAGGAAGAGAGTTTTTATTCTTAAAATTTCATACTAAACCTGTGAAAGAAATCAGGTTTATATAGCCACAACATACCTCTTCTGAAAAGAGGCAATGGTTCATCTAAAAGGTGGAACCTTTTATGAAAATTCATGTCCATTCGTCCAAACAATGTGACTGTTCTTGAACAGGCATGCCATTTCATAAATAAGTGTGTCAGTTCGTCGAAACAATGCATTAGTTCTGAAGCAGTGCAACTGTTCTGAAGTTATAGAAGCATCAGCTTGAAATTACAGAAGCATCAGTTCTGAAGTGGTGCAACTGTTCTGAAGTTACAGAAGCATCAATTTGAAATTACAGAAGCATCAGTTCTAAATTTCTGAAGCATTGCATTTGCTGTTTCATGCATGCATAAATGGAGAATTAAAACACTATTTTCGGATTGAATTTATTTATTTCTGTCAAATAAAATTTGTCCAAAAGGATAGATCTCATCAATCGTTTGACAAATCCAAAGCCGAGCCGAGCCAAGCGAGCAACGACAATGACGGCACGAGGCGTCTCTTATTTCTTGCCTCACTTACCATGTGGAGTAAGTATTTATCATTATAAACACTCCAAAGTTTCCTTCTCCCACCAATGTGGGAGAATTAGTGAACTTTCCAATTTTGGGAGTACACTTTCCAAATTGGTGTCTCCTCTTCTCCACCATTTTTTCTCCCTTTTCCATTCACACTTCTTATGAACCCAACAAAAATAAGTCGTATGAGATTTATGTACTGTAATTGATTAGACAATATAGAAACAAATTTTCAAAACCTTTGCGGCAATAGAAAGACTTTGACAATAGAAAATTTAATACCTATGACAATGGTCAGTGGAAAATCGTGAGTACCTAGCGAAATAGTCAAGGTGTTCACAAGCGATCCAAACACCATCGATATAATGGACTGCAACCGGAGGGAAAAGCAAAGAAAAGAAAGGAGAGGTTGCACATGCAGAGCACTTTGATCATGGAAGATATTGAAACTTTTGAAATTTCAGCCAACACTACCTTTTCTTCTTAGTACAAAAGAAATTCTAAAAAAAACAAAAGATCTTCTTTTTTGCTTTTTTTGATAACACATAGGTGACTCATACAGCAGTTGGTAGTTAAAAGATTCATCAACTTCTCCCAAACTGCTGTATATATATAGTGCTACAAGCAATGTTCTGATACCATCAACCAAAGCATAATAATATCTCAGTTACCATCACAATATAGCAATCCTCTTCAAAATCAGAATTTGCAATGAAGAACGAACTCAGTGGAAATGAGGTGGGTGTTCCCATGAGATCAGCAGTATGCTCATTTGAAAGGCAGCCAAAAAGACTACTATCCCTATCTGCTTGTGAAGAACATATTGTTCCATATGCAACTTCAAAGAACTTATCTCAAATAAAGCAAAGTGAATATTGCCCTGGTCTCTTAATGAAGAATCAACTTGATAATAGTATTAATGACAATTTAATAATAGATCACTAAGATCGAATACTCTTGAATATGCAAGAAAATCAGTAATTGGCAAGGTGAACAAATTGGGAGAAAGAATGGACTGTCTTGCACAAGGCATCCCTGAGCATGGTCAGCATTTATATTGGCTTTCACAGATTTTGAAAGACTTGTTCCAAATATTACTAATATTTAGCTGAAGATAAACAAAGAGTAACTGAAGTTGAAATTGTGTACTTTTACTAGGAAAAATAAAGTAGAAGTATATTTAAATATATTTCACCAATGTTTCCAATACAATTGTAAGCCAAAAGAACACAGATAAGTGAGTCGCTAAGTGCTAAAATTCATGCAAGAAGCACTAGTTACATGTATGATAGATAGAGTTGATTCTAATGTCATTAATATCTCAATCTAATTATGCAGTGAGCCTTTGCGCAAAGCTAACAGAAACAGTTAAGGGAAAACTAAGCCTTGGGGCAAAAATTCTTCAAGTAGGAGGGTTGGAGAAGATGTTCAAGCAGCAGTTTAGAGTTAAAGATGATGAAAAGTTATTGAAGGTTTCACGATGCTATTTATCAACTACAGCTATTCCAATGGCGGGCCTTCTCTTCATATCTACCGATAAGATCACTTTCTGCAGTGAGAGATCGATAAAGTTCCTATCTCCAGCTAAAAAGTGGCTTAGAATCCGCTATAAGGTACCCCTCTGCTCCGTCTTTCTTTAAGCTCCACTTTTCTAGCCATTTAAAGAATAATCTAAAAGTCTGGTTCTCAATTGCAGGTATCGATCCTAATAATTAGTAAGACAACGAAAGCAAAAGAGAGAGAAAATATGGAGAATCCATCACAGAAGTATATACTGTTAGTTACAGAGGATGATTTTGAGTTCTGGTTTATGGAATTCCTTAATCATCAAAAGACACTGAGATATCTACAACTGGCAATTTCAAGTATTTCAAATAGCTAAGAACATAATATCTCTTTCTTTTTTTTTTCTCATTTCTTTCCTAATACGGATTCATCAATGTAGAATGTTGATGTAAAAACGAATGTACAGATCTGTTCAAACTTGTACCAGCCCCATTTCTCAATAGAGGCTTTAGGATTTTTAGGCTTTAAGCCATAGCTGTTAACACTTGTATATCTAATGCAGTCTAAATTCTAATCACCGTTTGGGACTTGGCATAGTCATCATTTCCTAATTGACCATTTAACTAGCAGATCATAATGCTCCTCTACATGCATGAACAAAACAAGCTTAGGCCTTTTTCATCTGTCCCCTTCATAACATACCCATAGCATAATCATGCCACTCTTAAGTTATAAAGAGTCTATCTAATAGTTGGGTAATGTCATTATCTCGAATCCTAAGTCTTGGGTGAAATTTTGTAGAATAGGAAATCCAACTGAAAATAATCTAATATTTGAGAGTGTAGAATAGGAAATCCAACCGAAAATAAGCTAATATTTGAGTGTTAGATCATGTGCTATTATATTAGGAGTAGCTTAAGTCAAGTTAAAATGAGTTGTCTTGGTCATGGAAAGAGATTCATCTTCTTGCACAGATTTTGTGGTATGGGAAACTAGAAGAGTGGTAAAGTTTATAGTTGTAGATTGGAAAGACCTAAAATGACAGGACTTGTGCAGAGATTGTAACACTAAATATTTGAGTGCCCCAGAAGAAAGTTGTGTGATAAAATCTGCTACATAACGTGTACACTCACACTACTTTATAGCTGGAATAGCTCACAAGAGTAGGAAGAAGAGGAAGCTAAGTGTTTATTGATGTATGTAGTAATAGTGAGAAATGAAAGTTACATTACTCCTTAACTGAGTAAGTGTCTATTTATAAAGGTTGTACAAAGTATCTAGAAGTATCTAGAAGCTTCTCAACTTGTAGTGTCCTAGCTGACAAGTTGTTATAACTAACTAACTACTTCTTGCAACTAACTAACTACTACACTATTGGACAAAGCAACAGACTTAAGCAGTAAAGCAGTAACCATAGTCTGTTATCTGCTGCTTCCACTTCATCTATGTGTGTTAGTAATCTTTAACACTTCCCATCAAGATGAAGTGTGCAAAATATCGAGCACACCAAGCTTTCTAAGAAGATATGAATGTTGCTCATGACTTAAGCTCTTGGTCAATATATTTGCCACTTGATGCTGTGTAGGCACATGAACTGTCTTGACTAATCCATAATTGATCTTGTCCCTAATAAAATGACAATCAATCTCTATGTGTTTGGTTCTTTCATGGAATATAGGATTAGCTGCCAATTGAATAGCTGATTTACTATCACTCAATACTGTGATAGGCTTGTGAATGACAACACCTAGTTCTGAGAATAATCCTTACAACCAAGTTATCTCTACCACTTCTGAGGCCATGCTTCTATATTCAGTCTTAGCTAAACTTATAGAAACTGTGTGTTGCTTCTTAGATTTCCATGATACTAGTGAGCCTCCAAACTGTATCACATACCCAGTGATAGATCTTCTAATGTTGGGGCATGCAGCCCAATCAGAATCACACCAACAGGTTAGATTTGTATTTCCCTGTGACTTTATCTAAATACCTTACCCTACTGACCCTTTCAGATATTTAACTACCCTGTATGCAACCTCTAAGTGAGATCTCTTAGGTTGTTGCATAAACTAACTCAAAGTCTGGACTGCATAGAAAATACCAGGTCTTGTGATTGTGGCATACATAAGTTTTCCAATCAGTCACTGATAAACAGATGCATCTCTTAGAACTATATCATTAGTGATTCCAGCAGCTTCATCAACCTCCACAGAAGTAAGTTTAATATTGGATTCTAATGGTGTGGGTGCAGGTTTTGCTCCTGCAAGGCCAGTCTCTGAAATCAACTCAAGTAAGTACTTTCTTTGATTCATAATAATCCCCTACTTTGATCTTAGCATTTCAATACCTAAGAAATATTTAAGCCCACCTAAGTCTTTCATCTTAATGGTTGATGCAGTGTTGTCTTAGTTTCTTTGATCATAATCTCATTATCACTAGTTATAAGCAAATCATCCACATAGACTAGAATGACCACTATTCATCTTGCTTCTTTTAAGGTGAATAAAGAATAGTCATATGTTCTTTGAGTGAAACCAGCCTTCAACAAGGATGAAGTGAGTTTGATATTCCATTGCCTTGATGCTTGTTTAAGCCCATATAATGATTTTAGTAACCTGCAAACCTTATATTATCCTTCCTGTTGAAAACCTTCAGGTAGTTGCATGTATACTTCCTCATCTAGGTCACCTTTCAAAAGAGCATTATACACATCCATCTGGTACAAACACCATCCCTTTGATAATGTTAGAGCAATAACAAACCTGACAGTTACCATTTTGGCAACAGGTGAAAAAGTATCATGATAGTCTAACCCCTCTTGCTGGCTATAGCCTTTGGCTACTAGTCTAGCCTTGAATCTTTTAACATCTCTATTTTCCTTGTACTTGATTTTGTATACCTATTTGTCACGACCCGAGCCGGGGCCCTGCCCATAACGAGCATCCCGAACTATGAAGGCTTGGGCGCCCATCTAACTTGTAATCACATACACCATTCATATACAAAAAAGAAATGCGGAAATATAACTGAATGAGGGATCATGGTCATGCTCTGAAAGCAACATAATGTTAAAGACTGCAATTTGACAACATTAAAATAATATCTGACTCAGTTGCAAAATCTCTACTGCATAAGAACAAAGTTGTCTGAAAACTGGGACAAGGCCCCTGGTAGACCAAAACCATAATAAAGATAAATGACTGAAGGAAATTAGACCTTCTAAAATATGGAAGGCTCACCAACTGAACTCTACACTTCGGTCTGAAGAAATCTACTGCTTATCCGGACCCCTAGATTGTGCCTCAGAACCTGAAAGGTAGGGGGTCAATACAGTTGTACTGGTATGCAGAGCAAATCCAAAATAGTAATTGGTATTCAACATATATGAGAGAAATTTAAAACAATTCATAAATATATCATATGGGCATATTTAAAAGACTCTGCCAAATCATCTGAACTCTATGAAATACTTTTTTTTTTACTTCTGCGCTAGGTAATATACCCTACAATTCTGTAATTACACGGGCTATATAGAATCTACCTTTAAATCGGTAGTCAAGCCCCCAACCCAAGTTTTCCACAAGGGTCGGAGTCTCTAAATCTCTACTACGCCACAGGGCCGTCGCCAGCGTACAAAAGTAATATACCCGTATCGGCAAAATACGGTTTTAGGCTATGAGTCGATTGACTCGTGCCCTCTTCGGATAACCACCTAACCCTCTTTAAGCCCATTTTTAATTCTTTACAACATTTAAACTCTGAAATCAAGTTCTTAAGACTCTAATTTTGCTATGGCATATATTTACATAGTATCATCATACCATTGACTTGCAAGTCACATTATCTGAGCCATTTATAGAAACTTATGTCTCTATTCTCAAATCATGGAATTCAGGACCACCATATCAACAATTCTTTTCAAGAAACTCATTCCTTAAAACTCACGTAAAACCATGCAAGCAATTCTCTTTATCAACAATTCAATAAACAAAGGTGGTCATGTCAAAATTCTTTATTTCATGCAATTCTTTCTCTTTAACACAAAACATAGTTATATCAATAAACACCCTCTCATCATCTCTAAATCATGTTCAAATACTATGACATTGAGAAAACTACTTTCCATTATAAAACATGCATTTCAACTCTTTTCTGACAAAACCATAAACTTCAATTCAATACAAGAGAGGGAGTTCATAATTTTCTCTCTTAAATAGTCTTCAATCTCAATTTTCATACATATATATATACATGTAAATCAATTTAGGGGAAAAGACCACAAGGCCAAAGAAATAGTAACATTGAAACATTCGGAATACATAATTTAAAACATAGATTCCAAAACCCTTTTAAAATTCATGCTTAATAATCTAAAAATCATGCTCTAGTGTTTCCAAGACCATGTTGTTTTTAGGAAAAACCCCATGTACCTTAGATTATTTAGTTTTGAAAGATGGAACCCAGATCCTGATCCGTTTCTTGGAATTTTTTATCTTGAAGGAACTTAGATTGATCTTGTTCTTGAGAGAAAAATTGAGTAAAGGAGCAATTTCTGCTTCTAGGGGTGGAAATAGCATGTTATAGACAGATTAGGGTGAGGTAAAATGACTAAAATTCCCCTAAGGAAACAAAAAAAAAGCGCAACAGTCCCTCAGTTGACAAACTGACATGACATGTTGAAGTAAATTAAGCATAACTTTTTACTCCGATGTTGGATTTGGACAAAATCAGTTGCATTGGAAAGAAGACTCAAAGAAATTTCATTTGATATATAGAAGGACACTCAGTTCATTATATAACATAAGTTATGGTCGATGATAGTTGACCCAAGTTGAAGTGTCCACTAAAACTAAATCGATAGAATTATTTTTCAACTCGTCTTAGAGTTAGGGGATTCTTGTGACCTCAATTCTTATTCAAAGATTTTACCACACTATAGGATTGATCAAAACACATACATTAACAAGGAATAATTTAGTTCGGGTCTATACGCGTAGGAACGATGGTCCAAATTCTAGCCTAAAAGTACGGGGTGTTACACTATTTTGAACCTATAACATTCTTACATGGTGGTAAGTCCACTACTTCCCAACTTCATGGCTTTAGTCTATCTTTCATCTCCATCTTCTTCACTAAAGTTTTGTAGTTCCACCAGAGCAGAAAAACTATCAACATAATATTGATATGCAGATGAAGTATTATCATAAGATAGATAATAAGCAATGGGGTATCTGGTACCCTTCCTTGTTCCTGCTGTAGTATAGTTCTTTGACCAAATAGGCTCTTTAGTTACTCTTAGAGTTCTTCTAGGTGGATGTTTCATATCTCTTATCTCTGTAGTAACTGGTACATCATTGTTTGACTCTTGATGTGGTAGAACTTCAGCTAAGTGTTCAGGTTCTAAACAATCTTGTGGTGATCCATCTGTGTCTGCAGAAGGACCGATTACATGATATTCAGTCTCATCAGGCTTCGTATCACTGTGGTAGTCATGCAGTTGTAGAAAGCCAGCTGCATCATCTTTATCTTGACTGCTGGCGAATGGAAACAGATGCTCTTGGAATGTAGCATCTTTTCTAACAAACAATCTGTTGGTATCTAAATCCACCAGCAAATACCCTTTCTGTGAAGTAGAGTATCCCATCATCACTGCTAGTTTAGATCTTTTTGAAAACTTATCACCTTTAGGTAATACTGAAGCATAGCACAGATAACCTACTACCTTTAAATGCACCAGTGAAGGGGTTTCAAAAAATAACAACTCATAAGGGCTTTTGTTACCAATTGATGATGATGGTAACCTGTTCATCAAATATACTGTATTTTCAACCAAAACTCCCTAAAACTTGATAGGTATGCTAGATTGAAATCTAATAGCTATAACAATGTTTAATATTTGTCTATGTTTTCTCTCTACCACACCATTTTGTTGTGGTGTATGAGGACAACTACTTGATGTAAGATCCCTAAAGAGTTAAACAAATCTGAGCATTGTGAATTAAAGAACTTTCTCCCATTGTCTGACCTTATGACCTTAACAGTAGCTCCAAACTGATTTTTTATCATGACCATAAAATTCTTAAAAGCCACGATGGTTTCAGACATTAACTGTAATAAGTGGATCCAAGTGTATCTGCTGCAGTCATCAATAATAGTTAAGAAATAAGACTTCTTATCTAAATTTGGAGTTTTATAAGGTCCCCAAAGATCCATATGTACCATATAAAAGCACGCTTTTGATTTAATATCACTAACAGGAAAAACCAACCAAGTTTGTTTGGCCAGTGGGCATACAAGACATTTATGTGACATCTCAACATTCTTATTGTGATCTAAGATATTTAAAATCTTTAATACTTGATTAGATGGATGGCCAAGTATGTTGTGCCATATACTGTTGTCCTTCACTGTAACGACCCGTATTTTGGGCTAGAGTGTAGACCATCATTCCTATGCGTAATTGTTCCAAAAGCATTCCCCATTGATTGAGTCTTGATGAGAATCTAAAAATTTATTTGGATTTTATTCCAGTGGCTCACCGAGATTGCCTTGTGTCTCAGTGAGAATAACGATGGGAGCATCACCGCATCACGATGGAGGCCCATTCATAATTTGTCAATTTCTAGAAACTCACCGCGATTGCACCGCATCGCGATAAGCCCCCAAATAGCAAATATCGCAATCTAGTGAGTCATCGTGATTGCACCGCATCGTGGTGGGTATCACGATGACCAACTCAGTGCGTCGCGGTAAGCCTCAAAAATGAGATTTTGTTCAGCAACTTTTAAGTTCGAGGGCAGTCTCGTTTTTTCCCTACAACTCCAAATCGTATTAACTATAATTAAAACATTTTTAGGGCAGAGTATGCCCATTTTTCACTCAAACTTCTCAAGAACAAAAATCCTAATCTCTATTTCAAAGATCAAGAGCCCTTACTCTAAGTTCAATAATTCAAGAAGAGTGTGAAGATCGGAGTTTCAATTCTTAAATTAAACTACTTAAGGTACATGGGGTTGTCCTTAAAACTCTATGGGCATAAATTATGGTTTTGTCAATCTTTGAATGCATGTCATGATGGTTATACCAATGGTTTGAATAATTATTTTGAACAACCAAATAATGGAAACCTTTTTGTTGATATATATATATATATATATATATATATATATATATATATATATTAATTTAGTCTTGAGGCCTCCTCTTGAAATTGATTTTTATACGTATATATGTAAGTATGCGTTTTCAGTTTATAAAGATTAAATTGAGATCATGGATGACTAAATCCCTCTCATGTTGCATTACTTCTTGACTTCACATGTTAAGTGTTGTGAAATTGCATGATTAAAAGTATAAGATAAGTGTTTTAAATGTTGTTATGAACTTGATCTTGTCTGTAAACTGAAGAGAGGGTGTTTTTGTATCTTATAAGCATTTTATGGTTTATAAATTTTAAAGAAGATTATTGAAAGAATTCCATGGTTTATTACAAGAAAAGTGACCACCACGTGTTTGTGAATTGAAGTTGAGAATCTTTGCCTATGTTTTCATGAATTTCAATATGTGCATCTTCATATACTATTTGAATAGTTTGGTTTTCTGAAAATAATGTTTTGAAAGAGATGGCTATAACACAATAATGTATGGCTTAGAGATATGACTTACAAGTCAACGGTATGGCGATACCACGTAAATGAATGCCATAATAGAGTAAGAGTTTCCGATTTGATTTCAGAGAATACATGTCTTAAAAGAGTTAAAAATGGGCTTAAAGAGGGTTAAGTGGTTACCCAAAGAAGGCTTGAGTTCAAATAAATCCTATCCCAAAACTATGTTTTGCCGATACGGGTTTCATTACATCCCCAAAAAGGATCATACACTAGCCTAGTGCCCTATGGCATATTAGAGACAGAGACTCCAACTCTTACGGCAAACTTGAGTTGGGGGCTTGGCAGCCGAGTCAAGGGCAGATTCCATATAACTCGTGGAATTTCAGAGTTGTAGGATGTCCCACCTAGATCAGAAGTAATACAAAGCATAGAGTTGTATTTACAAGATTGTTTTAAAAGCATTCGAGATAGTCCATGTATTCTTAGCTATTTCATAATTTTTTATGACTTGCTCTCACCTATGTTATATATGTATAAATTCATTATTTTGTATTGCTCTGCATACCAGTACAATTGTATTGACCCCCTATATTTTAGGGTCTGATGCTCAGTCTAGAGGTCCTTCTAAGCCATAGAGTTTTTCAGACAAAAGTGAAGTGTTCAGTTGGTGAGCCTTCTCTATTTCGAAAGGTCTATTCCTTTCCATATACTTGTTATTTACTTTGGTTTAGGTCAACTGGGGTCCTTATCCTAGTTTCAGATAGTTTGAAAATTTGATATGTAATAGAGATTTCGTAGATTAGAACAGATATTGTTTAGTTGTTTATTTACTTATTTTCGAAATGTTAAACCGAACTCAGAGTATGACCATAATTCTATTTGTTATATTGCGCATCTTTTCTTTATTGTTATGAATGGTGTTCATGAGTACCAGAAAGGAAGGAGAGCCCAAGCCTATATGGTTCGGGATGCTTGTCGTGACCAGGGTCCCGACTCGAGTCGTGACCAACTTGGTATTAGAGCATGGTTTATGGTCCTAGGGTGTCTGCAAAATCACTTCGGGTAGAGTTTGGTTTATGGGTGTGTAGAGTTCCATACCTATAAATAGAAGGCTACTAGGCGTTTAGGAATGTCTTCCTTCTTTGTGATTTAGTTCGTGCTGTATGGTCTGAAATGTCCCCTAATCAATGGTCTCTTGTATTTTAGAAAAGCTATCATGCCTCCACGTTGCTCCAATGATCAGAATGCCCAAACCGAAGATATTTGTCCTACCTATGGGATGAGGAAACGTAATAGGGATCACACTTCTAAATTTTTTGTTGCTTCGGGAGTCCCTCCTATTCAGACCAGTCCACCTAGGGTTCCTCAGTATGGGAATAAACACACCCAACCTCCCCAGAGAGAGATATCAAATGTTGAGTTCAGACAATCGATGCATATGATTGTATAGTTGGTGGCTTCATAGACCCAACGGTCGGAGTATGTTGGGTCTGCGTCTGGTGCATCCGAGACTACACGAGTGGGTCAGTTTATGAGATTAAACCCGCCTAAGTTTACTGGTACAAAGGTGAGGAGGATACACAAGAGTTTGTGGACGAGATGGAGAAGATTTTTTAAGTGATGCATGTGGATGAAGTGGAAGGAGTTGAACTAGCATCTTACCAACTGAAGGAGGTAGCAAATTAGTGGTATAATGAGTAGGAAGATTTAAGGGGTGAAAATGTTGATCCTTCTGTGTGGGGAAAATTTTTGGAAGCCTTCCTAGACCGATTCTTTCCCCAGGAGTTGAGGGAGTCAAAGGCTGAAGAGTTTATGAATTTGAAACAAGAGAAGATGAGCGTCAAGGAGTACACCCTAAAATTCAATCAACTATCCCGTTATAATCGGGAATTGATGGGAAACATGAGGGCCCATATGAGAAAATTTGCGTCCGGCCTTTCGGATGACTTGGTGTTGGAGTGCAAAAGGGCAATGTTGAACAGAGATATGGACTTCTCTAGATTATCCATCGACATGCAGAAGGTCGAGGATTAAAAAAAGAGGGTTGCTGAAGCAAGGGAGAAAGATAGTCAGGTCAAGAAGGCCAGACCAACAGACCAGAACTACAGTTAGCACTAAGACGATAATTGGGGTAATAAGTGACCGAAGAAAAAGTTTTAGACTATAGCCTACAGCCAGCACGCCTGCGCCCAGACCCCCAGCTGATTGATGGTTTTAGAATTTTCAGCCTAGCCATGGATCGAGAGTATAGGGTACGCAGTCACAAGGGAGTGTGGTGCAACCTGCTAGGTCATACCCTCGATGTAACACGTGTGGAAGGCACTACCCAGGAAGATGTCAGTTTGGAACAATGGTATGTTATTCTTGTGGATAGCCAAGCCATATCCAGAGAGATTGCTGGACAGCGAGAGGTAATGTTGGGGGAGCTAAGTCACAAACTAATTCTTTAGTGCCACCACCACCTCCAAAGGGCGCTACTTCAGCTACCGAGAGTGGTCATAACTGGTTATATGACATGTCCAATCGCAAGGATGCAGAGGCCTCACCAGATGTAGTCACAGGTATGTTACAGATCTTTTACCGTAGTGCATATATGTTGCTTGACCCAGGGTCTACCTTGTCTTATGTGATCCCATATGTGGAAGTTAGTTTTGGGTTTGAGACTGAAGTTATTTTAGAACCTTTTTCCATATCTACTCCTGTTGGTGACTCTATGGTAGCTAGGAGGGTGTATAAAAATTGTATAGTGACTGTTTATGACCATGATACTATGGAAAATATTATAGAGCTTGACATGATTGATTTTGATGCCATCTTGGGAATAGATTGGCTTCACTCATGCTATGCTTTCCTAGACTGTAGAACTCGAAATGTTACTTTCTCTTTTTTGAATGAACCTGTGAAAGAATGGGAGGGATATTCCTTAGCATCAAAAAAGAAATTCATCTCTTATCTCAAAGCCTAGAAACTTATATCTAAGGGTTGTTTGTATCATCTTATTCAGGTCAAGGACTCCAGTGCTGAGAGTCATCCTCTCCAGTCTGTCCCAGTAGTAAATGAATTCCCAAAAGTCTTTCCCGATAATCTCCCAAGACTACCACCTGATAGGGAGATAGATTTTGGTATTTACTTGTTGCCGGACACTTGTCCTATTTCTATTCCGCCATACAGGATGACTCCGGCAGAGTTGAAAGAGTTAAAAGAGCAGTTAAAAGATTTGCTTGACAAAGGCTTCATTCGTCCTAGTGTTTATCCCCGAGGTACACCTATACTCTTTGTACATAATAAAGACGGTTCCCTTCACATGTGTATAGACTACTGTCAACTGAACAAGGTCACTGTTAAGAACAAATACCCTCTTCCTAGAATTGATGATCTCTTTGACCAACTTCAGGGTGCTAGGTGATTTTCAAAGATAGACCATCATTCGGGGTATCATCAGTTGAAGGTTAGGGTGGCTGATATCCCTAAAACAGTTTTCCAAACCCGATATGGCCATTATGAATTCTTATTCATGTCCTTCGAATTGAATAACGCCCCTTCTGCCTTCATAGATCTAATGAATAGGGTGTTCCATAAGTTTCTAGATCTGTTTGTCATAGTTTTCATTAATGATATTTTGATTTATTCTACGAGTGAAGAGGATCATGCTAATCACCTCTGAATCATCCTTCATACCCTCAAAGATCATAGATTGTATGAAAAATTTTTAAGTGTGAATTCTGGCTTGATGCTCTTACTTTCTTGGGGCATATTGTGTCTAGTGAGGGAATTAAAGTTGATCCCCAAAAGATTGAGGTAGTGAGGAAATGGCCTAGACCCATGACTCCAACCGATATTCAGAGCTTCTTGGGTTTGAAAGGGTACTACAGAAGATTTGTAGAAAGTTTTTCTTCCATAGCTGCTCCACTTACCAGGTTGACATAGAAAAAGGTGAAATTTATGTGGTCTGAATCTTGTGAAAATAGTTTCAAGAAGTTGAAAGACAAGTTGACTACCGCACCTATTTTGACTCTTTTGGAAGGTACAGAGGGTTTTGTGGTGTATGGTGATGCATCCGGAGTGGGACTTGGATGTGTGCTTATGCAACATGGTTAGGTGGTAACTTATGCATCTAGGTAGTTAAAGGTGAATGAGCGAAACTACCCCACCCATGACTTGGAGTTACTGGTTGTGGCATTTGCACTTAAAATCTAGCGGCATTATCTAAATGGGGTACATGTTGATATATTTACCAACCACAAAAGTTTGCAGTACATTTTCTTGCAAAAAGGGTTGAATCTTAGGCAAAGGCGGTGGTTGGAACTGTTGAAGGATTATGACTGATGATAGGCGTATTTACACGCCTAAAGTACTATAATTGACCCATATTTTAGCTAAGTTTTGAGGACAAAATATATAATTCATGCACTTTTAGTCCTTTTTCCTTTAAGTGAGCTAACAAACGTGATTAGAAAGTTTTCAGGTATAAATGATGCAGATTTCAGCATTTTATGGATAAATTGACGCCCAAGGAAGCTTCACGAAAGAAGGAAGGGAAAGCTTGGACGCCAAGGACCAAAAGTGACGCATGGAATATCTGTCCCGGGCAAAAACAACATTTCCAAAGACTTTGGGGATCAGCAGTAACTTATTAGGATTAGGATAATGATGCATTAACCTAGTAGGATTAGGTTAAGTAATGCAGTAGCCTAGTAGGAATAGGATATGGGTGTTATAAATACCCTATGTTGCTGAAGTTTTATTATTATCTCTCCCTATTCTTAAACAATTCATTCTTGAGTTCCGAAAACAATTCTCTTTCAATTAATTACTTTCTCTTCATCTATTCAATTCTTAATTTCCACAACAAGAGAACCGCTATTCTAAAAGGGAATTCACTCCTAACGCCATTCCAAACCCTACTACACGTGAAATCTTTATTTTGGTATAATGATAAAGTCTATTGTGATTTCTGTTGCACTCATGAATAGCTAAACTTCTCTGTTGGGGTTATGGAAGCCCTATGAGATACTATCTATTGCTATGAGTTTGTGAATTCGTGACACGTATGCTGCTTATATCATTATTCTCTTCATCTTAATGCAAATTCTTGTGGTTGCAAACGCATAGAATACGCCAGTATAGCATTAACTTGTTCGAAAGAAAAGTTATATGTCTGGAAAAGAGATAATGTCAAGGTAATAGGGCACCAACCCCTGTTAAAAAGTTAGTGCCGTAACTGGATTAACCTCTTGGAGAATTTGTACCGTTAGACACGCTTTAAGCTCAAAAGAGTTAAAGTTAAATAATCCTTGATGGTCGAAAGACGCCTGGATTTACCATAGAATACAATTCTCTATAAGCACATGCATGTCTGAATTCCGCATAACTCATAGCCAATAGAGACGTATAACTCATAAGGTGGACATAACCCCAACTCTCAATTCTCATTGGTTAAACATCTTACTGAACATTCTTTCCTTTTTACTTTGCTATTTTCCATTTTACTCTACTATTTTGTTACATTATTGCACGCTACAAAATCCCCCCTTTTTACGAGACTTGCACCAAAAGTCTAATAATCTTTGCTTACTTAGTGACCGTCTATTCTCTGTGGGATCGATACCCAACCCAGTTGGGTTATATATTTGACGACGACCGCTTACACTCTTACGAGAGCTGTAGTTTGAGCGTAATCAAATTTTGGCGCCGTTGCCGGGGAATACGGTTGTCAACTAAGTTTGTGATAGTTACTAGACCCTTTGGTCAAAGATTCTCGTACTTTACTTTTAGTTGTTGTTTTTGTTTTCTGCAAGTTTTGTTTAGTGCATGCCAAACACGCGAAGTTCTGGTCAACCATTATTACCCATAAACCCTGAACCGCCACTTATTGGCAGAATGGATGCACAACGTGGCATTGACAAAAGGGCGGCTCAACAGGAGTAGGCTAGACTAGCTGCACTGGCAGCTGCTCAAGTGCATCAACAGAATATTGATAACCCAGGTCGGGCAACAAATCATGATGATGAGGACCTGGGTGATGCGGAGCTACTGAATCCTAGGCGTACTGATGAGGTGGCAGCACCTATGCACAGGAGAGATCATCAAGCTAGAATGAGACCTAACCGCCGAGCTGTGCAGGCTCCTTTTGATGATGATGATGACGATCTGGATGGAGCTGGTGCCACAGGAGAGATTATTCCTCCACCCTTGGCTCCCGGAGCCAAGTTCAATATCACTAGCACCATGATTCAGCTATTGCAGCTCAAAGGTTTATTTGGTGGACTTGCAGGCGATGATCCAAATATGCATCTGATCAACTTCATCTCTATATGTAAGTCATTCGACAATCCAGGCATTGGACAGAATGTAATTCGGCTGTGCTTATTTCTATTGTCTCTGTATGGGGAGGCAACTCTATGGTTGAACGGGCTGACTCCTGATTCTATCACAAATTGGAGGCAATTGAAAGACGCTTTCCTAGAAAGATTCTTTCCGCCATCCAAGAGAGCACAGTTGAGAGATGAGATCAACAACTTTCGACAGCTTCCAACTGAAGCTCTCCATGAAACATGGGAGAGGTTCAAGAAGAAGCTTATGCGGTGCCCAAATCATCAGATTACCAACATCCACTTGATGGAGATATTATACAGGGCCTTGAACTCAGTGACCAAGCCAGTGGATGATAATGCGGCTGGAGGATCATTCATGGACCTTACTTTTCTTGAGGCAAGTGATATTATAGATCGTATGAAAAAGCAGAGTAGAGCTTGGCATACCAGGGATTCTGAGGTAGCAAGCTCTACCGTATCTGTTGGCATGACTGCAGAACAAAGGCGAAGAGAGGAGGAACGCGATCAAGATATGGCGCACATGAAAACACAGATGGATCTTCTTACAAAGCATCTATTATGAGGGAAGACCGAAAAAGTCAAAGAAGTTGCGTCAAAAGAAAGAAACGAATCAGATTCAGAGGAAGAAGCCAACTACTTGAATAATCAGGGGGTTTCCGAGGCAATGCCCAAGGAAACCAAGGTCGGAACTATTATGATAAATCTGGATACAAGGACCGCGATCAAGGTGGTTGGAAGAATAAGACTGACAGGAGTGGTTTGTATGTTCCTCCTGGAAATCGTGAGGCGGTGGCTTCTGGCTCTGGAAAGATGTCCATGGATGATATGATGGCTAAGCTGCTGAAAGGAGTTGAGGCAACTAATATGGGAGTGAATGAGGTGAAGAACAATTTGTCTTCAATAAATCAGTTGGTTGACTTACATTCCACTGCAATAGGACAACTAGAGCAGCAATTGAGTCAACTTTCAGCGGCATTTAATCAAAGAAAAGATGGCACCCTACCTAGCGACACAGTGCAAAATCCAAGGAATGACGGATCGTGTATGGCTATTACTACCCGGAGTGGTAAAGTGTTGGAAAATCCATCCAAAGGCAAGCAGGTAGTTGATGATATAGTGGATAATGTTATTGATGCAGAATGTGAAGAGGCTGAAGAAGATGAAGAGTGTGTTCATGACGTCACCCCTTGACGTCCACAGCCTGAAAAGATCGCCAAACTGAAGCAAGAGGAAAAGAAAGTGGTGGAGAAAACTATTCCCCTTCCACCACCACCTTTTCCTCAAAGACTGAAGAAGAAGGCTGACGACACTCCTGAAAAAGTTGATAATTGGAAGCAATATAAAAAGGAAGTGGTGGAGAAAACAATTCCCCTTTCACCACCACCTTTTCCGCAGAGACTGAAGAAGAAAGCGGATGATACCAGATTCAGTAAATTCATGACTATGTTAAAGCAGCTGACCATTAATGTTCCTTTGGTTGAGGCGCTGGAACAAATGCCTGGGTATGCTAAATTCATGAAGGACCTGTTGACAAAGAAGCGGGCAGTAAGTTATGAGCTAGCAGATGATGTTCATCATTGCAGTGCGATTGCCACGAGATCTTTAGTACAGAAGAAGGCAGATCCTGGTGCTTTCACTATTCCTTGCACGATTGGATTGTTGGATTTTGCTAAGGCGTTATGTGATTTGGGTGCTAGCATCAATTTGATGCCATTATCCGTCTAAAGGAAGTTGGGGTTGGGCGATCCGACACCCACCAATATGCGGCTCGTGATGGCAGATAGGTCGGTAAAATGACCTATTGGTATCTTAAATGATGTGTTGGTGAAGGTTTCCACCTTCATCTTTCCTGCAGACTTTGTTATTTTGGATTGTGAGGTGGATTCTGAAGTTCCTATAATCTTGGGACGCCCTTTCCTCGCAACCGAAAGTGTGCTTATTGACTTAAGAGCTAATGAGCTATTATTTCGATTAAATGACGAAGTGGTCCATTTTGATGTATGCAAAGCAATGAAGCAACCTAGTGATATGAATGTGCAACCTAGTGATATGAATGTGTTCTCTATAGCCGATGTTTGTAATGAGGATGAGAAAGACTTATTTGTAGAGAAACAACCTATTGATGAGCCATTGTCTGATGTGCTGTTGAATTTTGAGCGTGAGAAGGTTGAAGAATATGAATAAACCGCTTGTGCTCTAATAGGAATAAGGTCCTATTCTCATGGTCCTAAGAAGCTGGACCTTGATCTTGAGAATCAATCTTCACCAACAGCAAAGACTTCCGTTGAAGAGCCACCAGTGCTAGAATCGAAAGAGCTCCCCAGTCACCTAAGGGATGCATCCTTGGGAAGTGGAAATACACTTCCGATGAGTGTTGCGGCTGATTTAGGTGAACAACACGTAGAGGCTCTCATCTCTTCTCTAAAGAGGTACAAGAGAGCCATTGGGTGGTCTATTGATGATATAATTGGTATCCCTCTTGGGATATGTACGCACAAGATTCATCTCGAAGGAGATTGCATGCCTACAAGTAAGCATCAGCGTCTTCTGAATCCATTCAGAAAACGATGTCCCATTTATCTCGATGAAGTCTAAGTAATCGAGATAGCTATGTCGTGCCGCGACAATAAATCAAGCGCTTGGTGGGAGGCAGCCCATCGTTTTTAATTGTTTTGTTTTCTTAAGATTTTATTGAGCCACAACCAAAACTAAGGCGCTTGATGGGAGGCAACCCATCGTTCTAATCATTTTTGTTGTTTTTGAGTAAATGTAGGTGCAAAAGGTGTAAAGGAGGAGATTGGTTTCAAATTTTGATTTGGAAGTATTGCATGTTGAAGGTGGTAAGTTAGGAATGAAGAAGCAAAAGGCTATGGGTTAGGCATTGCCTATGAAAATATAGGCAAAGAACAAGGCAAGGCCTATGTAAATCTAGGCCACGAACAAGGCATGGCCTATGCTATGGCCTAAGCTCTTGGATTCTAGAGTGCCATAGCATAGGCGCCGCCTATGCTCAACAATGCCATAGCATAGGCGCCGCCTATGCAAAAGCATTCTGTCTTTGAATCTAGTATGCCATGGCATAGGCGCCGCCTATGCCTAACAATGCCATAGCATAGGCGCCGCCTATGCCAAGCATAGGGAAAGCATTAGGCGCCGCCTATGGTCACTTTTGGTCTCCAAATCCGATTCCTAATGGTTCAAAACCCGACCCAAGCTTTTCCTATAAATAGAACCTTAGTCTTAGAACAAAAATGCATTGCAACTTCAACCTAAAAGCCGCCTACCTCTCCAAAATCTCTCAAAAATTTTCCTTTTGCTCTTTTACTTTGCAAGAACATCTTCCGAGGCCATCAACCAAGTACAATGGCACCAAAAGCACTCCAAGGAAAAGACAAAGCAATCACCTCACAGAAAGGCCGGAAAAGGGGAAAAAAAGAGCAAGCTGAATCCTCCTCGCTACAAATACCTCAACGCACTTTTGGATCAAGTGGGGTACAATTTGAGGAAACTCTGAGGATGACGACTCTAATGATGATTCCGACGCAGGGGGAATGACCCCAGACATAGAAGAGGAGTCCGACTAATCAGGTTTTCCGTATTTATTTTCCACTGAGGGCAGTGTGTCTCGTCTAAGTGTGGGGTGAGGGTATTTGTATGCTATACTTCTTTATCTGCATTTGTATTTATTTATTTATGTTTGTTTGTTTGATTTAGTTAGTAGTTAGTAAAATTTATTTTTTTTTTGCATAAAATTGTTCTGATAGGCGGCATGGTAGTATAACAAGAGTTTGTGCTAAATCATTACTATTGAGACACTTAGGCTCTACATGTGACTCACTGTGTGATAATTCTGTGGTTTAATTCATTCATCTGTTAGGGTCAAGAGTCTATACTGCTCCCAATAAAGTGACCATGTGCCTTGTGCGTGTGAGGTTATAGTAAATTCTGTGTTGAGACTGATGCTAGAACTTGACTGGTGTGTGTGTAAAGCAAAATAAAGAGTGTGAGTTTAGGAGATGATTTAGGCATTTCTTTGGCAGCCTGTGATTGTTTACCTTCTTTCCTACCCGTGGACATTAGCTTAGTCAACCCCCTTTGAGCCTTTAGCCATTTTCTTTGACAGCCTCATATGTAAGCCTATCCATTTTTTTTCAAGACCATAATTTGATCCAAATTCCTAAGTGCTTTAAATTGTAAAGTCATGTGACAAAATAAGAGGAAATTGGGTGACAGTGATGCCTTAAAGTGTATTGGTGCTTGAATTTGTTATGAAAAAGAGTGGCTATCATAAGAGGTGTGCTATAGAGAAGAAACAAAAAAATAAAAAGATAAATTGTGTTTATGATTAAATAAAAAGATAGTTATGTTTGAATGGAAAAATAGGTGAAAAGGGGTGAGAGATGAAAGAAAGGTAGCAAGGTTGATTAAAAGAGAGTGTTAATGACATAATGTGATGTATTAAAGCGCTTAGGAACATAGTCACTATTTCTGGCCAAAATAGTCCTACCCGTCCCTTAGCCTACATTACAACCTGTAAAAGACCTATTTGATCCTAAGCTTAGCATTCTGATATTAGTGGAACATTACACTAAGGGAAAGCCTATGGTCATCAGCTGCAATATATGAATTCTTTTTGAGAGTGAGAGCAAGGATAATCTCATACCCATGTTCTGAAAAATGCAATACTTGTGAGTCATTATGGGTGATATATTGTGAGACACACATGGTTGATGAGTTTTGGGTAGTCTTGTATGATTCTTTGTGCCTTAAACTTTTGAATACGAATTAACCATCATCACGATTCTATGTTGGAGGTTGAATTGTTTCTAGAAGTGATTAGAAAACTACTCTTTGTTGATAATTGTTGTGCCTGTCTTGACGAATATTTTGTGTTGTTGCTGTGAAACCCTAAGTAGATGTTTAGATGGACATGATATTTTGTTCGAGGACGAACAAAGCTTTAAGTGTGGGGTGTTGATGATAGGCGTATTTACACGTCTAAAGTACTATAATTGACCCATATTTTAGCTAAGTTTTGAGGACAAAATATATAATTCATGCACTTTTAGTCCTTTTTCCTTTAAGTGAGCTAACAAACGTGATTAGAAAGTTTTCAGGTATAAATGATGCATATTTCAGCATTTTATGGATAACTTGACGCCCAAGGAAGCTTCACGAAAGAAGGAAGGGAAAGCTTGGACGCCAAGGACCAAAAGTGACGCATGGAATATCTGTCCCGGGCAAAAACAACATTTCCAAAGACTTTGGGGATCAGCAGTAACTTATTAGGATTAGGATAATGATGCATTAACCTAGTAGGATTAGGTTAAGTAATGCAGTAGCCTAGTAGGAATAGGATATGGGTGTTATAAATACCCTATGTTGCTGAAGTTTTATTATTATCTCTCCCTATTCTTAAACAATTCATTCTTGAGTTCTGAAAACAATTCTCTTTCAATTAATTACTTTCTCTTCATCTATTCAATTCTTAATTTCCAAAACAAGAGAACCGCTATTCTAAAAGGGAATTCACGCCTAAAGCCATACCAAACCCTACTACACGTGAAATCTTTATTTTGGTATAATGATAAAGTCTATTGTGATTTCCGTTGCACTCATGAATAGCTAAACTTTCTGTTGGGGTTATGGAAGCCTTATGAGATACTATCTATTGCTATGAGTTTGTGAATTCGTGACACGTATGCTGCTTATATCATTATTCGCTTTATCTTAATGCAAATTCTTGTGGTTGCAAACGCATAGAATACGCCAGTATAACATTAACTTGTTCGAAAAAAAAGTTATATGTCTGGAAAAGAGATAATGTCAAGGTAATAGGGCACCAACCCTTGTTAAAAAGTTAGTGTCGTAACTGGATTAACCTCTTGGAGAATTTGTACCGTTAGACACGCTTTAATCTCGAAAGAGTTAAAGTGAAATAATCCTTAATGGTCGAAAGACGCCTGGATTTACCATAGAATACAATTCTCTATAAGCACATGCATGTCTGAATTCCGCATAACTCATAGCCAATAGAGACGTATAACTCATAAGGTGGACATAACCCCAACTCTCAATTCTCATTGGTTAAACATCTTACTGAACATTCTTTCCTTTTTACTTTGCTATTTTCCGTTTTTACTCTACTATTTTGTTACATTATTGCACGCTACAAAATCCCCCCTTTTTACGAGACTTGCACCAAAAGTCTAATAATCTTTGCTTACTTAGTGACCGGCTATTCTCTGTGGGATCGATACCCAACCCAGTTGGGTTATATATTTGACGACGACCGCTTACACTCTTATGAGAGCTTTAGTTTGAGCGTTATCAATGACATGAGCCTGCACTATTATCCAGGTAAGGTGAATGTGGTGGTCGATGCCTCAGCAGATTGTCTATAGGCAGTCTTTCTCATGTTGAGGAAGGAAAGAGGAAGATGGTGAAAGATATTCACCGGTTTGCAAATTTAGGGGTACGACTTTTGGATTCTGAAGATAGTGGAGTAGTTTTGCATGAAATAGCTATGTCTTCCTTATATGTAGAAGTTTAGGAGAAACGGGCTAAGGATCCCATCTTGATGCATATTAAGAAAGATGTGGGTTAGAAGAAGGTGATGGCTTTTGAAATTATCAGTGATGGCATTTTGAGGTACCAAGGCAGGCTTTGTGTATGAAATGTGGATGGTTTGCCAAAGAGGATCCTCGATGAGGCTCACACTTCGAGGTATGTTGTTCACCCAGGCTCTACTAAAATGTACCATGATCTTAAAGCTATATATTGGTGGAATAATATAAAACGTGATGCTGGTGATTTTGTTTCCAAGTGTTTGAATTGTCAACAAGTTAAGATGAAACATTTGAGACAAGATGGTACTTCCCAAGAAATAGCTTCACCTATGTGGAAGTGGGAGATGATCAATATGGACTTCATCACGGGACTTTCGAGGTCCCGAAACCAATATGATTCCATTTGGGTGATTGTGGACCGGATGACCAAGTCAGCTCACTTTCTACCTGTGAGGACTACCTATTCGGGAGATGATTATGCTATATCAAAAAAATAGTTCATTTACATAGAGCACTTGTGTCCATTATATCCGATCGAGGTATGAAATTCTCTTTGTAGTTTTGGTGATCTTTTTAGAGGGGTTTAGGTACCTAAGTGAATCTGAGTACTGCATTCTACCCTCAGACCAATGGACAAATGGAACGCACCATTCAGACCCTAGAGGATATATTGAAGACCTGTGTAATTGAATTCAAAGGTGGTTGGGTAGATCATTTGCCATTGATAGAGTTCGCCTACAATAATAGCTGCTATGCAGCATTAAGATAGATCCTTTTGAAGCATTCTATGTTGGGAGATATAGATTACCGATTGGGTGGTATGAAGTAGGTAAGACGCGGTTGTTTGGGCCTGATCTTGTTCATCAGGCAATGGAGAAGGTGAAAATCATTAAAGAATGACTTAAGACAGCTCAGAGTCATCAGAAGTCCTATGTCGATGTTAGAAGAAGAGAGTTAGAATTTGAGGTTGGTGATTGGGTGTTTCTCAAAGTCTCCCCTATGAAGGGAGTCATGCTTTTTGGAAAGGAGGGAAAACTTTGTCCTCATTTTATAGGACCATGCCAGATTTTTAGAAGGATAGGTGGAGTTGCCTATGAACTGGAATTGCCCGCGAGTTTAGGCTCCGTTCATCCCGTGTTTCGTGTGTCTATGTTGAAAAAGTGTATTAGGGGACCATTCCTTGGTGTTGCCTATAGAGGAAATCAATGTGAAAGACTCTTTGTCATATGAAGAAGAACCCGTTTCTATTCTGCATCGTCAAGTCCGGAAGTTGAGAAGCAAGGAAATAACTTCGGTTAAGGTGCTATGGAAAATTCAAAAAGTTGAGAAAGCTACTTCGGGGTCAGAAGATGGTATGCGTGCGAGGTACCCGACTCTTTTCATGGCCATGGATGATGATTTAGAATGTAAAAATCCTATACTACTTCTTTCTTCCATTTAGTTCTTACAATAGTTCTTGTTGTGTCCCGAGTTATCATTCGGGGATGAATGATCCCAGGGGGGGATAATGTAACGACCCACATATCGGGCTAGAGTGTAAACCATCATTCCTACGCGTAATTGTTCCAAAAGCATTCCCCATTGATTGAGTCTTGATGAGCGTCTAAAAATTTGTTTGGATTTTACTCCAGTAGCTCACTACAATTGCCACGCATCATGGTGAGAATAACGATAGGAGCCTCACCGCATCGCGATGGAGGCTAATTCAGCATTTGTCGATTTCCAGAAACTCACCGCGATTGCACCGTGTCGTGGTGAGCCCCCAAACGGCAGATGTCGCAATCTAGTGAGTCATCGTGATTACACCACGTCGCGGTAAGCGTAAACAAAGGGATTTTGTTCAGCAACTTTTAAGTCCGAGGGCAGTCTCGTCTTTTCCCTACAAATCCAAATCGTATTAACTAATGATTAAAGTGTTTGTAGGGCAGAGTATGCCCATTTTTCACTGAAACTTCTCAAGAACAAAGACCTAATCTCTATTTCAAAGATCAAGAGCCCTTACTCTAAGTACAAGAATTCAAGAAGAGTGTCATGATCAGAGTTTCAATTCTCAAATTAAACTACTTAAGGTACGTGGGGTTGTCCTTAAAACTCTATGGGCATAAATTATGGTTTTATCAATCTTTAAAAGCATGTCATGATGTTTTTAACAAGGGTTTGAATAATTGTTTTTAACAACCAAATAATGGAAACCTTTTTGTTGATATGTGTATATATATTATTCTGGTCTTGAGGCCTCCCCTTGAAATTAATTTTTATACGTATATATGTAAGTATGTGTTTTTAGTTTGTAAAGATTAAATTGAGAGCATGGATGACTAAACCCTTCTCGTGTTGCATTACTTCTTGACTTCACATGTTAAGCGTTGCGAAATTGCATGATTGAAAGTATAAAATAACTGTTTTAAATATTGTTATGAACTTGATCTTGTCTGTGAACTGAAGAGAGGGTGTTTTCGTATCTTATAAGCGTTTTATGGTTTATAAATGTTAAAGAAGATTATTGAAAGAATTCCATGGTTTATTACAAGAAAAGTGACCACCACGTGTTTGTGAATTGAAGTTGAGAATCTTTGCTTATGTTTTCATGAATTTCACTATGTGCATCTTCATATACTATTTGAATAGTTTGGTGTTCTGAAAATAATGTTTTGAAAGAGAAGGCTGTAACATGAAAATGTATGGCTTAGTGATACGACTTGCAAGTCAAGGGTATGACGATACCACATAAATAAATGTCATAACAGAGTAAGAGTTTAAGATTTGATTTCAGAGAATACATGTCTTAAAAGAGTTAAAAATGGGCTTAAAGAGGGTTAGGTGGTTACCTAAAGAAGGCTTAAGTTCAAATAACTCCTATCCCAAAATCATGTTTTGCCAATACGAGTTTCATTACGTCCCCAAGAGGGATCATACGCTGGCCTAGTGCCCTGAGGCGTATTAGAGACAACGACTTCAACTCTTGCAGCAAACTTGAGTTGGGAGCTTGAATACCGAGTCAAGGGTAGATTCCATATAGACCGTGGAATTTCAGAGTTGTAGGGTATACCACCTAGCTCAGAAGTAATACAAAGCATAGAGTTGTATTTACAAGATTGTTTTAAAAGCATTTGAGATGGCCCATGTATTCTTAACTATTTCATGCATAATATTTTACGACTTTCTCTCACCTATATTATATATGTATAAATTCATTATTTTGGATTTCTCTACTTACCAGTATAATTGTATTGACCCCCTATATTTCAGGGTTTGAGGCTCAGTCTAGAGGTCCTGCTAAGCCATAAAGTTTTTCAGACAGAAGTGAAGTGTGCAGTTGGTGAGACTTCTCTATTCTGAAAGGCCTATTCCTTTCCAGATACTTGTTATTTACTTTGGTTTAGGTCCACTGGGGGCCTTATCCTAGTTTCAGATATTTTGACAATTTCATATGTAATAGAGATTTTGCAGACTAGGACAAATGTTGTGTAGTTGTTGATTTACTTATTTTGAAAATGTTAAACCGAACTCAGAGTATGACCATAATTCCATTTGTTATATTCTGCATATTTTCTTTATTGTTATGAATGGTATTCATGAGTACCAAATAGGAAGGGGCGCCCAAGCCTATATGGTTTGGGATGCTTGTCGCGGTCAGGGTCCTGACTCGGGTCATGACATTCACATTGACTTCTGCAACTAAGTTTCCTTGTTTTTTTTGCACCTTTAAGGAATTGTTGTCATCATGTCCACTTCTGATCATATATTGACCTCTTTTTTATCTACCAATCCCCCTCACCCTACCATTGTAAAGATCCTAGAAGACACAAAAGTCGGGGTAGAAGGATAAAAAATAAGACAACTGTCTAGTGACCTTGGATACTGATAATAAATTGATTTTGAAATTAGGTACAAACAACACATCATCTGCCATTGCATTTTAAAGTATTGTAGCTTTACCAGTGTGTGAAACATCAGCTTTAGTACCATTTGGGAGATTCACCTTGCTCATTCCTGGCCTAACTACTGTACTTATGGATAGAACAGTCTTATCTGCAGCTATGTGGTGAGTAGTGCCAGAATCTACTATCCATTCTTGAGTTTTATTGTGAAACAATGAGCATGCAGTCATACCTGACATGTTTTCCTGCTTCACATCTTGAGGATCTTTGTTTAAGAGCTCCATGATCTTTTGATACTCATCATTTGTGAAGCCTTGTCCCTTACTCAACACTATATTATGTACCTCTTAGTTCCCTTCATGGCTTGCTGAACTTTGCCCTACATCAGTAAGGTTAGAGTGAGAATCGTATGTTCCTGCATAATGGTTTCCATGTTCATTATTTCTCCCATATCCTTGATGATTATATCCTTTTGATCCTCCATTGTTATAATTGTTCTTCTTCCTTAGCTTCAAATCATTTGGATAGCCTATCATCTTGTAGTGGTTCTCTTTGGTGTGTCCACCAAAATGGAAATATTCACATTTATTTCCTTTATATCCTTGAGATGCATAGCTTGAATCTGGCCCTCTATTCACCTGCATGGACATAGGATCTGATTTCTCAGTGATTGCAACCACATTAGTCAAATGTTGCATCTCATCCTCCATAATCATGGAATATACCTGATTTAGTGTAGGTATAATTCCCTTTAATAGGATCTGCCTTCTGGCTTAGTCATATGAGTCATTCAGTCCACTTAGAAATTGAATCAACCTTAACTCATACATATGATCTGCTTATTCCTTTGATTTTGGGCAAGTACATGATGGAGTGGAAATCATAGCATCATACTCATTCCATAAATTTTTTTAGCTTTGTGAAGTAAGTTGCCACAAAATCTTGTTCCTTGGGACAAAGTACTGATCTCTCCATGTAGCTGATACAATCTCATTCGATTGACCTTGTCAAATCTCTACTTCAAATCCTCCCATACCTCAAATGCACTGGTTGCATATACAATTCCTGTTAATAACTCTGCAATAACAGAGCTCATCAACCATGAAAGTACAATTGCATTGCAGGTTTCCCACTGCTCATGCAATTCTTCTCTATAATTGCTCTTGCTACAAGCTATAGTTACAAAACCAAATTTTTGTTTTCCTAACAATGCTATTCTCATTGAATGACTCCAAACACCATAATTCTCTGAACCAGTTAACTTGATTGGGATTAAAGTTGCACTAGACACTTCTGAAGGTCTAATATACAGTGGATCACTAGAATCTATTTTAGGTGCCATTTTAACCAACAAATCTACTGAATTTCACACTGATCTATAGCTCACTTTTAACAATTAACACAATTGATCTAGGCAATCGAAGAAATAACTCAAAACAACTCAAAAGTAACTGTAATTGAATAGAGATATCTAACCAATAAAGCTTTCCTCAGCTATGACTTGCTCTATAGCTAGAAACTCAGAGATCTACTCTGCTGAAGCTGTATCTCAATCAGCATTGCAGCTACAAAACCCCGTGCTCTGATACCATGATAAAATCTTCTACATAAAGTGTATACTCACAATACTTCATAGCTGTAATATCTCACAAGAGTAGGAAGAAGAGGAAGCTAAGTATTTATTGATGCAATAGTGAGAAATGAAAGTTACAGTACTCCTTAGCTGAGTAAGTGTCTATTTATAGAGGTTATACAAAGTATCTAGAAACATCTAGAAGATTCTCAACTTGTAGTGTCCTAGATGGCAAGTTGTTATAACTAACTAACTAACTACTCCTTGCAACTAACTAACTACTACACTATTGGACAATGCAACAGACTTAAGCAATAAAGCAGTAACCATAGTTTGTTATCGGCTGCTTCCACTTCATCCATGTATGTTGGTTATCTTTCACATTGTGATCGCGATGGTTGGACCTGTGTTCACGATTATGAAACTGAGTTAGGTACCTCAGCATCCCCCATGGAGTGGGAATCGTAGCAACCGAACTCACAATCGTGATTTATGAGCTTGAGCTTACGGCCAACCATACCTTTCAATGGTACGATCACGAATTGTAATCATTCCACTATTTCATTTTGACGTGTTGCCTTTTCTCACCCACGGTGCATCTTGATCCCCATAGAAAGTGAGAAACAACCATACAATCCAAGTAACACAATTTACTCTCAAGTATGCCTCCAGCATAGACATAATGATGCTTCAGTTTATCCAATACAAAACTTCAGTTTCTACCAGAGTATCCAATCATTAGACTGGAAATGAAAAGTTTAGGCATGTGTCTGCGACATACCCGGTAAAAGATTTGCTTTCAATATACCATGAAAAAGATTTTTGTTAATCTTGAAGATATATTTAGAAGCAATGTAGTACAATAATCTTGTGAAGAAATGAGGCTAAAACCTTCATCTATACACAAGTTATGGGAATCCAAATTTGAGTTACTATACATTCAAACATAACAAGTTACTTCGTGTTATTAAAACACTTATTCCTCATATTACAAAGTATGATTCATTGTTGCATATTATCAAGGGGGAGATAAGGAATTGTTAGATATCTGATATAACAGGGAGGGAACTGTGACAAACTCTAGTGCAATCTGTTATCAGAAAAAGTTGAATAAATTCTTAATTGGATAAGTAATGTCGAGCGTAACAGGGACATAGTAGATAATTCCACCTATGTAAATATTGAAGTGGTGCCACTTCAAATAATATCTAAAGGGTTGGTCTTGTAAATATTCACGAGATCAAGATTGAGTGCCTGGAAGTAAAAGTGCTACGAGCAAAATATCGAATTGTTTCAAATCTTATGATATAATTGACTTGGACAAACTTTAAAGCATTTACACTAAGGGAATATGATAAACTTCTCTTGATTTATAAATTTATAACTCTACATATTGAAGAAATGAATTTGAGCTTTCAGTTTCCACAAATCAAATCTCAGAATGCTCCTTCTTCCTTTCTCCATGTTTCCTTCTTATCAGTGTTGGTCTACAACTATGTGATTTTCTCATGTTTGATTTAATGCAATAGATTCAATTTTGATAAGTGTAATATCAAGCAAGTGTTTACGTAATCTTCTTCTCTCCGAAAAAGGATAGGAATAATTGTGATGTGACTTTCTCCTCCACAAAAGCCAACTAGTTCTTCTAGGTTATGTGTAAGAGGAGATCTTATTAATTGTAATCCAAGAACGCGTAACAGTAATATCTTGAAGAAGGTATCTTATTAATTGTAATCCAAGAACGCGTAACAGTAATATCTTATTAATTGTAATCCAAGAACGCGTAACAGTAATAGACAAGAAGGTATATATAAAAATACATTCAACTGGTTCTGCAAAATCTTGGAGACAAAAAAATGCACATAGGCATGTAAATATTCAAATTGCAGAGGCATCATGAACCTGATTCAATTGATGAGAGATATTATGCTATAAAAAGAAGCTAATTTAACATTAGGAATCTTCACTTGTAAGACAAGGAATCTGCTATAGAAGAGATGAACTTTGACAACACAAGACCCCAAAATAGTACAAAGGTATACAAATATTCTTCAAGAAAAAAACAACAGACAACACTTTAGCTTGACACACTCTTTTTCCATTTACATCTCCCGAGTCAGTGTGGTGTTGTTTTTTTTTTTAAAAAAAGATGGGGCAGCAAAAAGGGGTTAAAATGACTCTTTTTGGATTGAAATGATTTTCAAGCTTTAATAAGCTTTCAATGACTTTCAATAGTTTTTCTTAAGCATAGGAAGATTTTAAATATCCAATTTACAAAGAAAATCAGCATAAATTCAAAATAACCTAAATTATCTCAACTAACTAAACAAACTAACAACCTAGTTAAAATTCAGAATTCAAATTAATCGTAATCTAAATAATTTATTTTACTAAAAACTAGTGCAATAACTTAATATAATTTCCAACACTCCTCTTTGCTTTAGTTACTGCGATTTAAAAAAGTTGCCCCTCCTCAATATTTGCTCTGGCAGTGCATGCCGAATTTTTTTTTTTTTGAACTTGCACTTTTTCTTTTTAGTATTGATCTTTCTCTTCTTTCTTTTGATTCTTTGCTGGAAAAACACCATCAACAATCTTGTATTTTTTGAAAGTACTTTCATAGGTTTTGCAAACTGTTTTAAGTTTTTTTCATCCCTCAAAACATCATATAAAAGATAGGTTTCAAGATATGATTTCTTCACCGACCAAATTAGACAGTTTTTTTCGGTAAAAATTTTTGGGGCATTCAAAGAGAGACTGCTGCTTGATATCTTTTGGTTTAAAATAGACCAACACTTTAAAAATAAGCACGGGTTGAAAATGGTAGCCCTGACGGGTTAAAATGGGTAGCCATGATGGGTTAAAAAGGTGGCCCTTACGGGTTAAAAATGATATGGTAGCGCTTTGGAAGAATTCACAGATCCTGTAAGATCAATGAAGCTCTGATACCACTGTTTTTTTTTTTTTTTAAAAAAAGATGGGGAAGCAAAAAGGGATTAAAATGATTCACTTTGGATTGAAATAGTTTTCAAGCTTTAATAAGCTTTCAATGACTTTCAATAGTTTTTTCTTAATCATAGGAGGGCTTTAAATAGCCAACTTACAAAGAAAATCAGCATAAATTCAAAATTCGAAATAACCTAAAATATCTCAACTAACTAAACAAACTAACAACCTAGTTAAAATTCAGAATTCAAATTTATCATAATCTAAATAATTTATTTTACTAAAAACTAGTGCAGTAACTTAAAGTAATTTGTAGCACATTGCATGCCTACATTTATTTCACAAAGGTTAAAAAGAAAAGAGTAAGATGTGGATCAGTTATTTCAATTCTCACACATTATATCGAAATGAAGTAATGGCAATGCAAGCTCGATCTATCATGACACCGAGTAATTGTTTCAAACACTATTTTCGTTTAGATAACAAGGGAGATGGTAAACTAACAATTAAAACAATTCAAATTAGAACAATCTTTTGTTCGCCTGGTGCCTTTGCTACTGATTTGACCGCTTCTCATTGTTGGTCCGAATTGATCGCCCCTGAGTTATTCCTATTTGTATGGTGGTTTCTGTGGTAACTAAAATGATCCTAATGGTTTTGCATAATGAGGACCAGATGACTTACATCTTCCCTTTTTTTCTTTTTGTTACTTCCAAAGAGTAGATACAAATAGAACTGTATACTTCTCATCAAATGATTCACTTCACTATTCAATTTAGATACATCTTGCAATCTATTGTTCCTTTTTATGCAAGATAATAAAAAAAGAAATATTCTTATGAAGATGATAATACCAGCTATAATAACAAGAAATTAATTTGAACTTACATGATCTTGTACCTCTTGGAACTTGTCTAGACACCATTTTTTCTTCTTCTGTAATGAATTTGACCTTGCTTCTTCTTTCTCCTTCTCATAATGATTCTGTATTCTAAATTTTCAGTGATCCTTGAAAGCCAATTTGGATTTGGAGAAGAAAGAATGACATATGCTATGGAGAATCCAATACACAGTCCACTACCATATCCCATACGAACCACTTTCCAGCTGAGTTCACTCAGAAGCGAGGAGTAGCTTTCTTCATCCAGAGCACGTGCTGCATTTTTTGTCTCTGGTCTCCAGCTACTTCCACAATCTTCCAAAACAGGGAATCCACGTAATCCATCATTGCCTTCATACGAATTGATCCCAAATGTACCCAATTGAGGTCCTCTCGGGATGCATCCTTCAAGATGATTGTGGGAGAGATTAAAAAATTCTAGAGATGTAAGAGAAGCAAGTTGTTGCGGTATCACTCCCGAAATCTTGTTCAACGAAAGATCCAATGATTCGACTACAGATAACTTCCCAAGTGATGGTGGTATATGACCTTGAAATCCATTATGAGACAGATTCAACACCCGAAGTGAAATAAGATCTCCCATAACACTAGGAATATGTCCTGCAAATTTGTTGTTTGAGAGATCAATAGTGGTGTACAAATACAAGATTCTCACAACTTCAAGATCTTGTCCCTTTGTTGCAACAACTACCGAATCCTGGTAATATTCAAGCCGTTCTTCACTTGGTGCCTTCATTGTTTGATCGATTCTCCTCATGGCGTTCAAATGTTGAAAAAAACTTGTTGGTAACTCTGATGTAAAAGCATTGGAAGAGAGATCCAATATCCGCAGCTGAGGAAACAAGTTTTTAATCCCTAAAGTTGTAATGGGACCATGCAATTTATTGGATCTCAAGCTTAAAACTTGTAAATCTGGAAGAGTGCCCAACCACATAGGGAATGCATCACTGAGGTTTTTGTTTCCTTAGTCAAGAACTTCCAACTCTTTGCAATTGGCCAACGATCTTGGGATTTTTCCCGCTAGCTTATTGCCATGCAGGTTGAAGCTTTCAAGTCCATTTCCAAAGCCAAAACCTATTTGGAGATTCCCAAAAAGGTTGTTGCGTTGCATATCCAAAACTTTGAGGTCCTCGCTCATGCTACCCAAACATCGTGGAATTTCTCTCTTCAAATTGTTTCTTGCCAAATCTAGAACTAGTAATGATGTCAAATTGCAAAAAGAAGAAGGGATCTCCCTAGTGAGATTATTTTTTGACATGAAGAACAATTGCACAGAGGGCGGTGGAATTGGTAGCGGCCCTTGAAGAAAATTGGACCGCAAATCAATATCAAGAAGAGGAAGAAGATGAATCTGGTTACTACTTGTCAACATGTTGTGGTATAGATTAAGATTTGACATGGAATTCATCCAATTAGACAATGACCAATTAGGAATTCTTCCTTGAATCTTGTTATTTGAAAGATCCAAGTACGAAAGCTGCTTTGCTGATCTCAAAAAATCCAGTTCTCTTATTTCACAACTGGACAAACCCAACGATTCAACAGATTCAGGCAAGGTAGAGTTGACATTGTTCTCATTAGTCAGCGAAATACTATTATGCGAAAGTTCAAGAAGGAAAAGTTGTTTGAGGTTTGAAAAGATGCTGAAATCTACATTGCCACTAAAATTGTTAGATGAAAGATCAATCCACGTTAGGTTCACAAGGTTCTGAAGTGACTTTGGAAGAGGACCTTGGAACTGGTTGTGCTCTAAATGAATCGAGGCTAGGTTCACAAGTTTCTGAATTGATTCGGAAAGATAGCCTTGTAACTGGTTGTGACCTAAATCAATATGGGTTAGTACTGAATTATACCTGAAAACCTCAAGTTGACCGCAAAAGTGGTTATCCTTCAAGTCAAGTTTACTCAGTGATGGCAGGGAGAATATCCAGGATGGTATCACTCCATTTAGCGAGTTATTCAATAACCGAAGGTAAGATAGATTCTGCAGTCCACTTGTAAACAGAGGAATTGATCCTTCAAGTAGGTTATATTTAAGGTCCATATGCTCTAGACAGGTGAGATTCCAAAGAGATTTTGGAATTTTCCCCGATAGATTGCAAGAATTAAGCATCACGTAATGCAAGGAAGTTAGATAGCCAATAGATTCAGACAGGAAATTACCAGAAAAATCCACTTGAGAGAGATATAACTCCTCGATAGATGCCGTGCTATTCCATTTTGTCGTCGGAAAATAACCACTGAGATGATCATTGTAGGATAAGTCAAGTTCTTTCAAGTTCGACAGGTGAAAAATACTCTCAGGTATTATCCCGTACAAATCTGTATCTCCAAGTCTCAAAGTCGTTAAATGAGAAGAAAATTTTGGAGGGATGGTGGAAGAGATGTTTACTAATCTAAGATAAAGCAGTCTTAATTGTGTCAAATTCTGAAGGAGAATTTTAAAATTGTGAGGTCCAAGTTGTATATCGTAGTTTGGTAAATAAAGAGACTGTAACTTGGAAAGATGAGATATTTTCAAAGGAATTTGACCAGAGAAAGACGTGTAGGAAAGATAAAGATGTTTCAAACTCGAAAGCCTGCCAAATAAAGGCGAAATATGTGAGTTAGAGAATGTGTTCCTAGAAAGGTTGAGCCTTTGGAGATGAGAGAGTTGGAAAAGGCTGCTATTCGAGTCGATGTTCCCTACAAGCTGGATGCAACTGAGATCAAGTTCAACGACATGTCCAGTCATCTCATTACATATCACTCCATCCCACGAGCAGCAATCTCTGCTCATATTCCATGAACTTGTTTTTCCATAGTACGGCTGACCAGAATAATCACAATCAGCAGATGCTGACGGATCTATAGTAAACATTTTCTTGAATGTTACAAGGGAAATGCTTTCATCTTTATTGCACAAATGAGGTATGGATGAAGAAAAAGCAAGTTGACAGAGAAAGAACGATGCTAGTAGAAATGGTCTGTAACTCATTTTTGCAACAAAGAAAGCTCTGCTTTGGTGTTAATTCCAAATCAAAATTCAAGAGAGATATATAAACAGCATGGGTGGATGTTAAAAGTCGTGTAGGGTCTTCTTAAAAATGCAATGATTGTTTGTGAAAATCAGTTCGATAATATAGAACAATGAGCGATCAACTTAAATTTTCGCTTTGAAATATTATACAAATCTCAAGCTGTGCTTTTGTTGTAGATGTATAACTATTTCGGAAACAACCTCCTACCCAAAAAAGTAGGGGTAAAATTTGCGAACAGTCCACCTTTCCCAGACTCTACTTGTGACATCATATTTGATATGTTATTCTGCTCTTCATGCATGATGGGGGACATTTCCATGTAAGGAAATTGGGTTGAATAGATAGAAATAATTTCAATCAAATTAATCAAGCCGTTATTAATGGTGTTTGGTATGACAGAAGTCTTTTTCCTTGGAAATATATTGCTGAAAATATTTTTTCTTGAAATTCTTTTTCGAGTATGTGGAAATTTTCTTGGTGTATGGTCCATTCCATGCCTCAAATGTATCCATTGGCTGCAAGTTTGCAAAAATGTCAAGAGATATTGATTTGGTAAGTCAACCATTTAAATGTTCATAGTGAACATTTTGAATTATCGTGTTTCATTGATGTCACTCATGACATCGGTAGGGATAATTCATTTTGTTACACACCAACACAAAGAGAAAAATGTACAGAGAGCGGTGAGGTATTCGATATAAAATAGTTTGTGAAGAAAAAATTAGAGGTGAGGTGAGGTGAAATAACATTTCAAAAGAGGGTTATTTGTACTGATCTTTGTAATATTTTACTCAGACCTACACAATGTAAAATTTCTTGCTATAGTGATACCAACATCTCATTATGGCTTGTTATTTCTTTCCCTTATTCAAAAGATCGATTCCCATATAAAAATCTTGGTGTCATTATTTTTCCAATTTATCCCCCATTATTTAATTGTGAATAGTTTTATTTGTTATTCCTTATTTATCCAACAAAATGTATATAGTTATTCTCTCTCTCCAAACTACCCACATTAACGCAAGTGGAATCACATTTGAAGCCCTTCATCGTCTCTTCCTTCTCCCCCTCTTCCAATTGAACTCAGTTCTTTCACACCTTTTGGAATTTCCACGGGGTGCCAAAACCACTTAAACATCACACCATAGCCTCATGGTTAGCGCGAAATGTAGACAATGATGATTCATGTCCTCACTAACCTCCTTACACATGTAACACCAATTAATATAGACAACCCTCCACTTTCTAACTTTTGCAGTCGAAATCACCGCACTAGTAGCTAACCAAGTAAAAGAAATACACATTCCTTAGCACACTTGGAGCCCATATTACATTGCATGGAAAAACAAGCCACCCCAAACCAAAAAATCCTCATAAAAAGACAAGACATTACTGAGAACACTCCATTATTTTCAAGGCCCTACCACCAAATATCGAGATTAACAACCGGATTGACTTGCCAATGAAGTAACACTAACAATCTTTGAGACTAAGCCACTTTCTATTCTTGAAGTTTCCTTAATTGTTGAATTATTAAGTTTCTTTCGCAAGATATTTTGTACAAATTTTGAAATTTCATCTACCAATGTTATGTTCCCACGCTAGCTATGTCCTAAAAAAGTACTCTCTTCCTATTTCCGGCCTTGAATGATATGTTCCTAAAAAATGATCCCAGGAGCTATTGTTAGCCTCCTATAATAATCTGTTATGTTTTAATAATAACAAACTAATAAAATAAATATGTAGGATCCACTTCGGAGGAAATCAAAGCAAAGAATCAGAATATGGGCAACCTTGGAACTATATTTGGAAGAGCTCGTGGAAGATTTAGAAGATACCCAAAAAAGTAGAGTCGGTGATTTTGATAGCTGATGATAGACAACAATCATGGAAGGAAGATCTCGCACAAAGCCAAGCAAGGAAAAAGAATCATATCCCTCTACACTGACATATCTGATATGGATATGTATGGATGTGAATCACAATTTAGGAAAGGAATATCATATCACACATACAAACTTATCTGATTTGGACGTACCAATGAAGTGATCTCTCAATCAAGGAATCAATACAAATCCTTGATTGAAAGAAAATCCTTGGATTTTCCTTTTAGAGCAAGGAAAAAAATAGGATAAAGACTATTTAAGGACATTGAAGACAAAAGAATACTTATGCAACTTCACAGGAAACTATCACTCTATTTCATATTTTAGTCTTCATAAAGCTTTGTAATTCTCTCAATTTACAATAGTTACAAAAAGAAAAAGATTGAATCAATACCTTAGTTATACCAGTCGAGGTTGTGTCGCAAGATCTGGATAACCACAAATTGAGATTCAAAACTTGTTCAAGTCTGCTGTAACTAATTCTTAACGTCAAGATCTAAAGAAAACCCTTGCAATCCAAGGGGACTGAAATAGGCACCACACTGGGGATCCGAACCATTATAAAATTCTATGTTCTCATTTATATTTCAGTTTTTGCATTCAGATTAATTTCATTTTATTATGTTTACTAACTTATAGAGTTGACTAATGAAGACGATTAGTTGTCTCAAAAAAGATTTCAATTCACCCTCCCATCTTGAATTTCAATTGGTATCAGAGTAGGTCTCAATATAAAGACTTGCTTAACCGCACATGAGTAAAGATCAAATGGTCAACTACCAAATTTTGGGAGCACTTCTTCAAGATGGACACTCCTCAACAAGACTATCCTACTTCAATAAACAACATTACTCACACTAGAGGAACAGATTCAGAATCTTCATTTAGTAAACTAACTTTCAGGCTTAGATAGTCATTAAGAAAGGAATAAAACCTTATAACACCCCACATTTTTGGGATAGAATTCGAACCATCATTCCTACGTGTATAGATCTTACCCAATGATTTTTGCGTAAATATAAGTGTGATGATCAATTCTATAGTGTGAAAACATCTTTGGAGATGGATTGAGGTCAAAAAAAATATCCTAACTCAAAGTTGAGTTGTGAACTTTTCTACTGATTGAGTTTTAATGGATATTCCTACATGGGTCAACTTCCAACAACCATTACTCCTAAAATATAATGATTTAGGTTATCTACTATACACCAAATAAAAGATCTTAGAGTGTCTTTCCAATACATTTAATTTCACCTTAATCTGATATCAAAGTAAAATGTTACGCTTATTTTATCTGAGAGTGTTTGTCTCCCAAAGATTGACGACGGGAGTTGATGAGCCGTCAACTAGTTCACATGCCTTCAACTGAAGTCGTCAACATTAGGTAGTAAATCTCAAAATCTTTGAGAGGTGTTGATGGCGAGAGTTGATGAGTCATCAACTGAAGTCGTTAATTGAGAAATTCCTGTAATTTTTTTAGTTTCTTTGGGGGTATTTTGGTCTTTTCTTCACCTAAAACTATACAAGACTTAAATCACTTTATAAGTATTATTTATGCATCATTTATCAATTTTTCATTGCTTTTTCTCCTCTGCACTCTCAAGAGAAACAAAACTAGGGTTTCTTCTCAAAGTTCAACTTTCAAGGCTTTAAATTCAAGTTTTTCTCAAATTTCTTCCATCAAAAAGGCATGTTGAACACTCCTTACTTTAAGTATTATTATATTATATTAATTTACTTGGTAATTATGTGTTTTTAATGGTTGTTTGAAACTAGGGTTGAGGGGTTTGGTTGTGAAAACTTTATATTGAATTTATTTTTATTCTAATGGTTTTCTCGATACTGTTAACGTGATTTGAAACATAATTTTGTTATATGAAAATGGTGGACTTGGTAATATGGATTCACAACCATTTTACAGATTTTGCATGATGAAAATATGGCCCTCAAGTCCTTTCAAAACTTGATGTTTCATGGAAATTATGAATTTTACTTCTTCTTTTGCATAATATATGATAAATATGGTAAAAGGTTTAAATGACTCTTTTAAAGCCCTTGGGGGCTATGTTATGACTTTTGAAATCCCTTGGGGGTTATGTTTATGAATTTAAGATGAAATTTGGAGTCAAAAATATTTTAATAGAAATGGTATGGCATAATATAAATGGCTTGTAAGTCTTGGTATGAATATACCAATATGAGAATGTCTTAATTAAAGCCTCTATGGATTAATGGTTAAGAGAACATTTTAAGTGGGCATTAAAGGGAATTGTGTAGCTTCACTGAGAAAGTGTAGTCCTTATGACTAACACTTGAAACCGCGTTTGCCGCTATTAGGAGGTCTTGGCCTAAATGATGGATGACCGTTGTAAGCTTGCTTCACACAGTAGTATGTAGTTATGACTAGGGTGGCTATTGATTATCGGTGACTTTAGCCTAATCCTCAGTCCATGCGGTCAGCATGGATTGGCACCTTGCCTGTTGGGGGTACTGGACCCATATAGCTTGTGGTTACTAGAGGTTGGTGAAGCTATATAATTTAGAATTAAATTATAAATGGTCATGTCTTTAGTTTTTAGTCCCCTATCTCTTACGTTATTATTATTATGGATGATAAAATGTGTTTTATGACTGATTTTGGTAAAAGAATGCTTTATTTCTTTCCCTGGGTTGTAATATAGTACTCGTCATACTGACTATTCTCGAATGCTATATCATTTTATGATGTAGGTTCAGAGATATTTTTCATTATTTCGTGCAACATTAGGGTACTTATATTCTTTCTTGGATAGACGGAGATAAGTGGTGATCCCTTCATCATCCTGAAGATGATTGTTCATTTCTCATATATTTCCATTCTATCCTTTATGTTTTTTATGGCATATTCGGAGCCATGTCTTGACTTAGGAGTATTCTTAAAGTTAGAGGCTTCATAGACGGCGTTGGGTAACTAGTTTGGGTTTTGTTCTTAAGATATGTATTACTTTATTGATATTTTAAACTCATTTTCTTATGGTCTTGCTTCGGCAACTTTAATTATGACTGTACTTATGATATAATGTTAAGGGTTTATCTCAAACCCTCATTGGTTTGGGAAGCCTGTTATGGCTAGGGTTAAGGTTTTGTCCATGACAAGCTTGGTATTAAAGCATGGTTCAGGATCCCAGGGTGTCTACGAAGCCTCATATAGTAATGTCTCTTTTATGGGTATGTAGCGTACCACACTTATAAGAGGAAGGCTGATGCAATTAGAAAATGTTTCTCATTATTTCATACTCTAAATTGTGCAATTGTATTGTCTATATGAAAGTTATCCAAATTCTTTGCTTGCTCTACTTTTGTTAGCTATGTCTCATTATTGAGGTGATACAAGTGCAAAATATTAGATTCCTAACGATATGGTCCTTTCCATACGAGTCATCAAAAAGTTATGAATCAACACAAGGACATGAAAAGGGTCCTTTAGTGCATCAAAGTGTATGGATTCAAGTGTATACCTCTATCTTTATGAATCATGTAATTCAACCCAAGGTAATATGTGTACTCAACCTCTTTCAAAAACTTTATTGCAGACATCTCGCTTAAGGAAAAAGATATGTATCTGAATGTTTGGATAGTATTTCTACCTAACAGATAGTATAAATTGGGGTAAGATGATCCCAAGGTTAGTGATATGAATTCATAATTTTAAAAGTAAGAGAAGGGGTAGCTTTGAGTGAAAAAGGTAGTTGTATTTATGTAACCATTAAGTGAGTGTTGTGGATGGTATATTCTTATGGTGATTGTGTATGGTTGTAGAAAGACTTGTAAATTTATGGTAGTTTGCAGAGGAAGCAATTAGTTATGATGATTTAGAATATATTTGAAATAGGGAATAATCTCATGGTGGATTGTTATTTTAGTAGTAAAAATTATCGTAGGTTGTGAATGGAAGGATACATTGAATAATAATTTATAAATGTATAATTCAATTTGGAAATCTTATGAAGAGGGACTCAATGGTGTTTAGAGAATTTTAAAGATAGTTTAAAGGTATGTATGGGTAAGTAGATGTGATGTGAGGAATGAGAATGCTAGTATGCTAAGGAGTGGAGAATAGATTGTTATATGTTAATAAGTGTGGATGTGTATGCTCATGAGAGTATGAGTTATAGGATGATGACTATGAACCTAGCAAAAATTAAGATTAGTGTCCCTGGAAGGGATATCCTAGAAAGAACTTAGTGTCCTCATATTATAATTATCAAAGGGGGAGTTTGGTGTTCATGTGTATAGTGATACCCCAATTATGCTTAAGTGTTGTGCTTGTAGATTTAATGAGAGAATATGTCTGCAAGTCTAGGATAGTGATCTTTAAGCTAAGGAAGAGATTATGAACTAAGGAAGATCTTGAATTTTCTCATGGTGGTGAGTTTTGGGGAAGAGGCACGACAAATCTATTCTCATCCTAGTAAATTCCTCCTACTTTGATTTAAGAGGAAATTCTACCAATGTCTTATGTATTCAAATTGTACCTATGCCTAAGGTCCAAGTTCTCAATGGTTATATCCACATTCCAACCCCTGAACTAAAGGCAATAACACCTCTCAGCAATCCAAGCTTCCAAGTATTCAAACTCTATGTTATGACACTCATGATCCATAAACTCATGTCTCACTTTATGCTTAGTTTTGAGAAATGGTACTCTCTATATTTTACAAACTTATTTTATTTCATGTCTTAGACCAAACTAATGTTATCTATGCAAATTCATGACTATTTTTAGATCTTAGAATAAGAAGCAATAGCTTCAAGCAACAATCCTTGCCTTATTCCTTGAATATATGAATCCCGTATTTATGTTATACAACTTATGATATATGCACTCATGTTTCTCACTGTACCCAATCCTAAGAACTCATGCAATATTATGTTTATTTCCAAATGACCCTCTATTATGATCTAGGTGTTTGCTATGATCACCTTAAGTAGTACGAAATAGAGGAGTCACAACTGAGCAGTATCACTCCCATTCCTGATGTTTGTACTCTAGTCCCTCAGTGACCTTCTTTATGTTAGTATGATGGTGGCTGTGGAAGCATAGTAATATTTTGGATAAGAGAGTAGATATTCTTCATTGTGAAAATTTTGGGGTAAATACTTGAGCTAAGGTTATTGATGAAATTTCAATATGTGAAATAGTTAGGAAGGAGAGATGTGATGAAAATCTTTGTGATTGTAATTGAAATTGCTGTGTTTTGGTGGGGAGATCCATAAAATGGGTGTAATAAAGACAGGCTTGAATGTTGTGATTGATAGATACGAAAACCATTATGTTATATGGATAGTACTCCTTGATTAAAACTTGAGGTTGCTTGATTATAGTAACCAGATGAAGTAGTATTCTTGGAGGGGTGTAGAGTATAGGATCTCATATCTTAAGCTTACACCTTTTAACTCTAGATTAGGCTTTAACATGGGAGAAATATGCAGTTAGACTCAGGCTCTTATAGTTATGTGATATGCGAGGGAATTATAAGATTGAAATGGTGAAGTGTGGTATTCGTGGCTGAAAGATTAGTGGAGAAGTCTCACTAAATATAAGGGCTACTGGACGTATCATTTGAGGTGGAGAATGCTTCTATTCTTACATCCTGCGAAGATCTTATTTCATGTCAAGCATCAATATAAATCAGGACCTATGGTCACCAAATAAGTTCATGCCTTACATCGTTCTGATCATTGTCGCACCGCTTTTTCGATGATGAGTCAAAAGGAATTTTTCAATTAAAGTGATTATATTGGATAGGGACTAGTTTATTTATAGAGTCGCCACTTGGAATTGAGTTATGGTGTTCCAAGTTACCTTATTGAATCTCTAATCAAAAGAAAATGACTCTTTATTGGTCTGTGAAAATAAAAGACCGGATAAGGAATTCTGTTGACCAAAGAGAAGGTATGAGGCACCCCTCGAGTCCCGTGGTTCTAGCACGGTCGCTTTTATCAACTTATCTTATCTTAAACTATTTTGATAAATTATGTTTGAAGGCCTTAGTTCGCTCATTTTAACCAACTAAAACTTGCCTATTATTCTTGAATTAAGATGATATAATTTAATTTTTTAACGATCTTTGCCGAAGTACAATATTGCATCCTTGAATTATTTTAAAACATCTCAAAATGATGCGTACGTCGTATTCTTAATCGAGACAAAATTTAGTCATTTTATGTTTGTCTAATGTTTGAAAACTTTGATATTTGTCTATTGGAAGTTCTACTTAACCTTAACAATAACCTTAAGCAATATTCATTTGAGGCGATTTCAAGACAAAAATTAATAATTTGAGCGAAATTCATTTAAAGCGATAAATTAGCGCTACTGACATTGTTAACCACGATTCGAGTTAATTTTTGAAAATATTAGTGCTACTGACATTGTTTTTTGGTGATTTTCACCGAAACAATAATAAAATAGTGACTGAACATTTTTCGGTAGCTACTCTGACGGGTTTCTGGTAAGAAACTCTCCGAAATACGCTAAACCCAACCATTTCTCCCTCCCCTTTCAATTTTTGTGTGTCGTGGAGGATGATGGGCGATGACCGAAGATCTTGGCCAAAGACCAGACGTCGATGGTCAAATCCGGTATAGCTCAGCAAAATTAAGGTGGAAGGAAGTGGCGAAGGTGGCGGTAACAACAATGATGGTGTTTTGCCGGTGAGTTATCGCCAGAACTGACCACAGGGTCTAATTTTTGTTGCGGTTGCCCTTGTGGTGGGCGGATCTTGGTTGTTATGGGTGATTCCAAAGAGGAACAACCGATTCTAGTGAGAAATGGCTAATTCTGGTGAGGATGGCTGATTCCGGCGGAAAGTTCGCCGAAAAACTCAAGATCCATCGATTGAGTTCCCTCAGTTAACTATTTTTCACTCTTTTTTTTCTTTCACTAATTCTCTACTGCTTTCCTTCTCTCGATCTAATCCCTTCAATTTATATCTCTATGTTGATCTCCTCTCTGTCCAATTTATATTGTCCCTGTAATCTCTGCATTTCGTCGTATGTGTGTGTTTCCCTTTTTTTATTTATCCCATTTTCCTCCCTCAATTCTCACTGTCTACTGTGTGTGTTTGTTACTATCTGTTCGTGTGCAATGTTGCGTGAATGTGAGGAGTATGTGTTGTTTAACTTTAATGGAGAAACTTCTCCATTACACTTACTGCTTTTTTTTACTGTTCCAAAACTTTTTTTTAAAAAATGTAGCAATATTAATGCACAGTATTCTAATACCCAACATATCGATGTACAAACATATAATTATTCGGTAACTTAATCATATAACATATAATAACATAAAATTCATATATCAATCAACGGACTGAATAATGCTTGAAACAACTTGAACAATTAATTTCATACTTTGATTCATAATGCTAAATATTCATGAAAGCATAGTGCAAAATGGGATAAAAACCTATAATGAATTAAAGCAAAGAAACCCTTTACCAAAATCTGCAAGCGAAATTCTGAAACTCGAATCACAAGTCTTTTTTTTTGTTTGTTTTCTTCTATAAAATTTCTCAGTGTTCTTCTTCTGGCTTTTCTCTCTATTTGATAGTACGTACTTTTTTGCTCTCTCTGTCTTTTTTCTCTAACTTGTTATCTGATGTACGTAACTCTGGGGAGTTTGAGGAGTTATCCTTTAAAAAGGGGATGTGGGGGCAATTAAGGGATAGTGGGTTGCAGATGTGTGGGGAAGTTGAGAGTGGATAAGGATTCTTTTTTAAAAAAACTTAAAATCTATAAAATAATAAATAATAATAAAAATACTAATAAAAGAATATTTACTAATTAATTTTCATATTTAAGAAAAATACAATGAAAGTTTATAAATAGCCTAAAATAATATAATTAAGATAATACTAAAACTACTATCCTATTTATTAAAACTAAAAGAAAAATACATTTTAAACTTTTTTTTATTATTCTAAAAATAAAAATAAAAATAAAAATAAAAATATTCCAAAATGTGATTTTATTTAGACAAAAATTAATTTTTTGGTACCAAAAAAATAGATAAAAGCTACAGAAGGGTCAAAAATTACGTGTCTACAGTTTGCCCCTCTTTGTTTAAAATTTTGAAGAGTTTTCATACAAAGAAGTAGACAAAAAGATGAGTTTTGACCCTCCGATCATTTGAAACGTGAGAATAAAATAATTGTGATGTGACTGAGTCCAGATTTTGGACTGCATACATATCTCGGGTGATAAGGAAATCAGGTCACATGTAGTTCAAAGAGGTAAAATGGTGAGACAATGAGTTAGTGGTCGAGTCAGGTTCTGTCGAGTTTCGGTTCACGACATTCTTCTTTTACATTCAAATGAATAACAAAAATAAAACGAAGATACAGGTGAAAAATCTATCTATGCACAACTTTTCTGAAATCTTGACTTGAATATTCATGACTTCTCAAGTGGTGAGACAGTCATTATTTTGATTTGAACTTGGAAAATAAAATGTTCCTCCATGTTGATTCTTAGCACGGGAGAGGAACTTGAAAATTGACTTATTGTAACGCCCCGAAACCAGATCCCGAGATATCACACGCTGCTCAATACTACGAGTAACCTTAAGCTAACCCTGTCTGCCTTCTACTATGTCTGAATTTTATAATATCAGAAACATAGACATAAAAGTCATATTATATGTGGAAAACTTTCTAAAATAACTGAGAATAAACTGAATATAATCTCCGAAAACCAAATACTGTAAGTGTGAATCAAATCTAGCAGTCTGACAAGCCTCTACAACTAATGTCTAGAGATCCACTGGGATAAACCCCCAGCTGACTCGAACTGTCTGAAAATACTGAATCATCTAATCAAGCTAAAATAAACTGAATGACTAAGTCCCTAAACTATGAGGACTCACCAACTGTCAGGATATAGATGGAGATGCTCGAAATCACTCACACTGCGGAAACTGATCACCTGAACCTACTTTATGAGACAATGTTGCACATAGACATATATGTGGATCAAGACTTTAAGGATGTACTGAGTATATGGGGGTCAATGCATACGTAAAACATTATCTCAACATTTATATCAATTTGCAAATGAATGTATCCTAAATGTAAATGACTCACATAAGCTGGAATATCTGAAATACTATAATCTGTAATCATGAATAACAAATCATACTTTGTAAATCTAGTGAGTCATAACATTTAGTTCTAAAAGCTGTACTTGTATTTTGTCTTTAAAACTTACTGTCTAAGTGTAGAAAGGACTCACTCTTATATTTGAAATCTGAAAACTGATGTGTGAAGATAATAGCTTTCTGTAAAACATAATCTGAATGAAGTTATGAGCCTTTACACTTAGTTTTCTAACAACTGCTCTGTAATTCTTTTATGTTCTGAAATCTATAGTCTGTAAACTTTAGGGAAATACTTAAAAACTATTCTGAAAGGTTTTACTGCTAGGAAGGTTCTTCTAACCGACATAAACCATGTGAGATAACATGGAGTCCAATGTATTGTTCCCCTATGGGGAAAACCTCACGATGGGGAGAGGTGTCATACTCTTGCCGAGGAGTTTAACCTAATCTAAGTGATCACATCTGTAACTATCATCCATATAGAATTGGGAATAATCCGAATCTGTATCTACATTGGTTATGTAGCTCTGTGGAAGTTAGGGCACGCTAATCCCACACTTCCCGCTCGATGCTAAATACAACTCCCTTTTAATCTGTATGCTCATTCTGTTCGAAATCCATTTAAAATATAGTATAATGGTTCATTTCGAAAACCAACTGTACAATTACTAAGTCAATCTATAATCTAAAACTGTAAAGTGGATTTCATATCTGAACTGAGATCAAAAGATCAAATCTTTAACATGAATCTAAAATAATCTAGTCATAGGGTGCTTATGGCACAAACAATCTTGAAATAGCAATATTCAATTAGGGCTTTATGACCCATGCATCAATCTTATGTCAAAACATCATAATAATCATGCTTGGTAATGAAAACAATGATAATTCATCTCAAAATCTAGAAATTACCGCAATAGGCATGTAAATATGAAAATAGACATGCAATTAAGCTTCTAAAACACTTGAAATTTCATAATCTAGCAATTGGAAATAATGGGTATAAACCCTAATTTAAAACTCATGTATAATCATTCAAAATCATATAAATTTGATATGAAAACTTGGTTTTGGGCCCAAGGTTGAAAGAGGATCCTTGTTCATAAACCCCACATACCTTAATTGATGAAATCTCTAAGAAAGCTTGAAATTGAATCTCTATTTATGATCTTGAAGATGAACTCTTGGTTATCTTGATTTGGGAATCTTCAATTTTGAGTTTTCTTGGAGAAACAATGTAGGAATTTGATTTCTCGAAAAGTAAGCTTTTGAGCTCTAGGTTTTTCTTTGAGAGAGAATGGATGAAAATAAGAATAAAGTGCTTTAGATTAGGTTTAATTCCTTGTTTTGAACAAACTAGGGGCTTGGGAATTGACCAAAGCGTCCTTTTTAAATTTTCGTCGGAAATGGAAACAACAAAATTTTCCCTATCTAACATGTGATGTTGGGCGTATTTACACGCCTAAAGAACCATAATTTACCCATATTTTAGCTAAGTTTTAAGGACAAAATATATAATTCCTGCACTTTTAGTCCATTTTCCTGTAAGTGAGCTAACAAACGTGATTAGCATATTTTCAGGTGTTAATGATGAAGATTTCAGCACTTTGTGGACCTTTCGGTAGCAAGGGAAACTTCGCATAAGAGGGAAGGCAGCTTTTGGAAGCTTGTGGACTGAATGTGATGCATGGAGAATCTGTCCAGGGCAAAATCAGTATTTCTTACTTAGGGGTGCAACAGTAACCTAGTAGGATTAGGACAAGGATGTTATAAAAACCCTATTTGCTGAATTTTTCAGCATCCATTCTATTCAATCCGATTTTTCTATTCATTCGACACTTTTAGTTTTCACGTTACAATTTCTGTAACTTTAGACAGAGAAAAACGCTACAAAAACGACTAGAGAAGGAAATCACGTCATCCTCATAGTGACGCCAATACATACCCATCGTGAGATTGTAATCGTCTTGGTATGATGATGATGTCTTCGTTAGTTTCCTTTACAATTATGAGTAGCTAAACTTCTCTGTTAGGGTTATGAAAACCTTATGATATACTATCTATTGCTATGAGTTTGTGAATTCTTGATACGTATGCTACTTATATCATTACTCTCTTCATCTTAATTATATTCTTGTGGTTGCAAACATATAGAATACGCCATTATAGCATTAACTTGTTCGAGAGAAAAGTTATATGTTTGGAAAAGAGAGTGTGACAAGGAAATAGGGCTACCAACCCCTATTTACACGTTAGTGCCGTAACTGGATTATCCTCTTGGAGAGTTCGTACCATTAGTTATACGCTTTAAGCTCGAGAGAGTTAAAGTAAGATAATCCTTGATGGTCGAGAGACACTAGGATTTACCATTAGAATACGAATCTCTATAAGTGCATGCATGTCTGAATTCCGCATTACTCATAGTTAATAGTTACGTAGAACTCATAAGGTGGACATAACCCTAACTTATTATTCTCTGTGATTAAATCTTACCAAATCAAGTATTCCGTTTTTACTTCTATAGCATTAATTCACGCCAAAAACAAATCCCCTTTTCCGTAGAATTTTTTACCAACAGTCTACTAATAGTTGCAACACTTAGTGACCAAGTATTCCCTGTGGGATTCGACACCCAACCCAGTTGGGTTCTATATTTGACAGCGATCGCTTACACTCTTACGAGAGCTGTAGTTTGGGCGTTATCAAATTTTGGTGCCGTTGCCGGGGAATACAGTTGTCAACTAAGTTTGTGATAGTTAATAGACCCTTTGGTCAAAGATTCTTGAATTTTACTTTTTGTTTGTTGTTTTTGTTTTGTTCAGGTTTATTGGAATGCATGCCAAATACACGAAGTTCTGGTCAACTGTTATTACCCATAAATCCTGAACCACAACTTATTGGCAGAATGGATGCACAACGTGACATTGAAAGAAGGGCTGCTCAACAGGAGCAGGCTAGGTTAGCTGCGTTGGCAGCTGCTCAAGTGCATCAACAGAATGTTGATAACCCAGGTCAGGCAACAAATCCTGATGATGAGGACCTGGGTGATGATGAGTTACTTAATCCACGACGTGCAGATGAGGTGGCAGCACCTGTGAACAGGACAGATCGTCAAGCGAGAATGAGACCAGAACGCCGAGCTGTGCAGGCTCTTTTTGATGATGATGATGACGATTTGGATGGAGCTGGTGCCACAGGGGCTATTATTCCTCCACCCTTGGCACCCGGAGCCAAGTTTAATATCACTAGCACCATGATCCAGTTGTTTTAACTCAGAGGGTTATTTGGTGGACTTGCAGGCGATAATCCGAATATGCATCTGATCAACTTTATCTCAACATGCACGGCGTTTGACAATCTAGGGGTTGGACAGAATGCAATCCGGCTGCGCTTATTTCCATTGTCTCTATCTGGAGAGTCAAATCTATGGTTGAACGGGCTAACTCCTGACTCTATCACTAATTAGAGGCAACTAAAAGACGCTTTCCTAGAAAGATTCTTTCCGCCATCCAAGAGAGCACAATTAAGAGATGAGATCAGCAATTTTTGACAGCTTCCAACTGAAGCTCTCCACAAAACATGGGAGAGGTTCAAGAAGAAGCTTATGCGCTGCCCATACCATCAGATGACCAATATCCACTTGATGGAGATATTATACAGGTCTTTGAATTCGGTGACTAAGCCAGTGGTTGATAATGCTGCAGGTGGATCATTCATGGACCTTACTTTTATTGAGGCAAGTGATATGCTAGATCGTATGACAAAGCAGAGCAAAGCTTGGCATACCAGGGATTCTGAGGTAGCAAGATCTACTATGTCTATTGGCATGACTGCAGAGTAGAGGCGAAGACAGGAGGAACGTGACTACGATATGGCCCACATGAAAACGTAGATAGATCTTCTTACCAAGCACTTATTATCAGGGAAGACCAAAAAGGTTAAGGCCGTTGTATCATAGGGAAGAGATAAATCCGACTCTGAGGAAGAAGCGAACTACTTGAATAATCAGGTGGGTTTCCGAGGCAATGCCCAAGGAAACCAAGGTCAGAACTATTATGATAAATCTGGATACAAGGACCGCGATCAAGGTGGTTGGAAGAATAAGACTGACAGGAGTGGTTTGTATGTTCCTCCTGGAAATCGTGAGGCTGTGGCATCTGGATCTGGAAAGATGTCCATGGATGATATGATGGTTAAGCTGTTGAAAGGGGTGGAGGCAACCAATATGGGCGTTACTGAGGTAAAGAATGATTTGTCATCAATAAATCAATTAGTTGACTCGCATTCTACCGCAATAAAACAGCTGGAGAAACAATTGAGTCAATTATCAGCGGCATTCAACCAAAGAAAGGCTGGCACGCTACCTAGTGACACTGTGCAAAACCCAAGGAATGATGGATCGTGTATGGCTATTACTACCCGGAGTGGTAAAGTGTTGGAAAATCCATCCAATGGCAAGCAGGTGGTTGATGATATAGCAGAGAACGTTGATGAATCAGAGTTTGACAATTCCATAGAAGCTGAAGTGAGTGCTCATGATATTACACCTAGACGTCACCAGCCTGAAAAGAGTGATAATCGGAAGCAAGATAAAAAGGAAGTGGTGGAGAAAATGATTCTTTTTCCACCACCACCTTTTCCTCAGAGACTGAAGAAGAAGGCTGATGACACTCCTGAAAAGGTTGATAATCGGAAGCAAGATAAAGAGGAAGTGGTGGAGAAAATGATTCCCCTTCCACCACCACCTTTTCTGCAGAGGCTGAAGAAGAAAGCTGATGACACCAGGTTCAGTAAATTCATGACCATGTTGAAGCAGTTGACTATTAATGTTCCATTGGTGGAGGCGTTGGAACAGATGCCTGGGTATGCTAATTTCATGAAGGAACTATTGACAAAGAAACGGGAAGCAAGTTATGAGCTGGCAGATAATGTTCATCATTGCAGTGCAATTTCTACAAGATCGCTAGTACAAGAGAAGGCAGATCCTAATGCTTTCACTATTCCTTGCACGATTGGATCGTTGGATTTTGCTAAGGCGTTGTGCAATTTGGGAGCTAGCATCAATTTGATGCCGCTATCTATTTACAGAAAGTTGGGGTTGGGTGATCCTACACCAACCAATATGCAGCTCGTGATGGCAGATAGGTCGGTAAAACGGGCTGTTGGTATCTTATATGATGTGTTGGTGAAGGTTTCCACCTTCATCTTTCCTGCAGACTTTGTTATTTTAGATTTCGAGGTGGATTCTGAAGTTCCCATAATCTTGGGGCGTCCTTTCCTCGCAACTGGAAGTGTGCTGATTGATTTAAGAGCTAATGAGCTTTTATTTTGGCTGAATGATGAAGTGGTCCATTTTGATGTATATAAATCGATGAAGCAGCCTAGATATATGGATGTGTTCTCTGTAGCTGATGTTTACTATGAGGATGAGAAAGGATTATCTGTAGAGAAGCAGCTTACTGTTGAGCCATTGTATGCTGTGCTGTTGAAGTTTGAGCATGAGGATGTTGAAGAATATGAAGAAACTATTTTTTCTCTAACAGGAATAATGTCCTATTCTCATGCTACTAAGAAGCTGGACCTTGATCTTAGGAATCGACCTTCACTAACAGCGAAGACTTCCATTGAAGAGCCACCAGTGCTAGAATCAAAAGAGCTCCCCAGTCACCTAAGGTATGCATTCTTGGGAAGTGGAAATACACTTCCGGTGAGTGTTGTGGCTTATTTAGGTGAACAGCACGTAGAGGCTCTCATCTGTGCTCTAAAGAGGTACAAGAGAGCTATGGGTTGGACTATTGATGATATAATTGGTATCCCTCCTGGGATAAGTATGCACAAGAGTCATCTCGAAGAAGATTGCATGCCTACAAGTAAGCATCAGCGTCGTCTGAATCCATTCAGAAAATGATGCACCATCTATCTCGATGAAGTCTAAGTAATCGAGATAGTTATGTAGTGCCGCGATAATAAATCAAGCGCTAAATGGGAGGCAACCCATCGTTTTTAGTCATTTTGTTTTCCTAGGAGTTTGTTTTGTTAAATAAAAATCCAAAAAGAAGAGTCGAGCCACAACCAAAACTAAGGCGCTTGGTGGGAGGCAACCCATCTTTCTAATCATTTTTCTTGTTTTTGATTAAGTGTAGGGGAAGACATATAAAGGAAGAGATCTAGCCCAAATTTTAATTTGGAATTGTGTCATGTTGAAGGTGGTAAGTTTGGAATGAAGAAACAAAGGCTATTGGTTAGGCATTGCCTATGCAAATCTAGGCAACGAACAAGGCAAGGCCTATGGCCTAAGCTCTCTGAATCTACAATGCCATAGCATAGGCGCCGCCTATGCCCAACAATGCCATAGCATAGGCGCCGCCTATACCCAACAATGCCATAGCATAGGCGCCGCCTATTCCCAACAATGCCATATCATAGGCGCCGCCTATGCCATTGCGTTTGCTCTCTGAATCTATAATGCCATAGCATAGGCGCCGCCTATGCTCAACTAGGCTTTGCAAAAGGCGCCGCCTATGCTAAGCATAGGCAAAGAATTAGGCGCCGCCTATGCTTACTTTTTGGTCTCCCAATCCTATTTTAAATGGGTCAAACCCAACCCAAGCCTTGTCCTATAAATAAAACTTCAACATTAGAACAAAACACACTTATTTGCTTAACCTAGGCGCCGCCTTTACTCTCCAAATCTCTCAAAATTTTTCTTTTTGCTCTTCTAACCTTGCAAGATCATCTTCCAAGTCCATCACCAAGTAAGTTCTTCTTTTATATTCCGTAGTTATTACAATACTACGCCTATAATGATTTGTTAAATCTTGAAGTGGTGTTGGTGATTTGAATGTGGATGGTTTGTTATGATACACCTAGTTGAGTGAAAGAATACGTATGGGTGTTCTTGACTTTGTTCCGACTTGTATTTGATTGTTATACACTGACATCTTATTGTGAAATCGAAATGGTGAAGTTAATTGCATACTCTTCAAAGTTGAATGCTTGAACGTTTGAATGACTCGTTGATCGAGATAAAGATCATGATTGAATACAAGCATGAGATGTTGTGATTATTTCTATGCCATAAACTTGATTCGATCTCTACGTAGTAGTCTTGTTCCAAAAGTGCATTAATCCAAACCATACAGTATGGTGAAGTTTATATGAAATAGAGTTGAAAAGGATAGTTAAGATGACATGAAAAGCATGACTGCGCTGAATATATTGTTGGAACATAACACCTAAATGTATGGCGATGAAGTCTGAGTAATCTACATCGTTCACTTAATTAGTTTGTCTCCACAAATTAAGTGTGGGGTGGTGCCACTACTGTTTGTTTGTCGATTGTATCTACCTAGATGAAGCTAACATGACTTTATTTTAATCTAAGGTACAATGGCACCAAAAAGTCGACCAGGAAAAGAAAAAGCATCCACCTCACAGAAAGGTCAGAAAAGGGGAGGAAAAGAGCAAGCTGAATCCTCCTCGCTTCAAATACCTCACCGCATGTTCGGGATAAAATGGGTCCTAGAGGAGGAAGGAAATGAGTGGTACAAGAACAACAAAGTGAAAAAATATGTTCACGTGGAGTTAATACAAAAAGAGAGCCTAGCAAAGAGAGAACCTCGCATTCTGGCTAAAATAATGGCATTACATCTTGATTTCATTTTCTGAGATATGGGAGAGTGAAATCTTGATCTAACACGAGAATTCTATGCCAATTGGTCCCCAAAGAATATAGGGAGTGAAGTAAAGATTCGGGGCCAAGTCTTGCAACTAAATGCAGAGTTCTTCAACTCTTTTTTGGGTTTTCCATCTGTAGATCCATCACCACTCAAGGAGCTTTATAACAGACCTCCGTACAGGGAAATCAGACACACACTGTGCGAAACAAGATCAATGGCACGTTGGAGTCGTCACAAGGATACCGGTCGGAACAATACCTTCCCAAATGCTTCTTTGAACAGAAAAGCTCGGATATGGTTGCGGATAGTCAACTCTTGCTTGATTCCAGGGACACAGTACACAAAGATCACACGTGATAGAGTGTTCTTGGTGTACGCTTTGATGACGAACATCCCCATCAACATTGGGGCGATTATTCGATCTTCAATGCGTAAGGCTAGGCTGCACAAGAGGTCCCACTTCAGCTTTGGCAATCTGGTGACTGCGATATTAAGGAAGGAGGACATCGAAGAGGAACCTGCAGATCATAAGCTTCTACACAACCCAAAGGAGGTTGACCTCACAAAGGTGAAAGATGCTGAATCTATGCATGGCGTCAACCTGACCACTGCAGAAAGACATGCTCGCGATGAAAGCTTCTTCCGTCATTTATATGGCATGACGAGGTTCACCATGATGAGCGGGGGTCGTGTTCCAACTGCTGCAGATCTCCAACAGTTGGATTATGACTACCCAATGAATGAGCATGCGAGGGCTATGTGCGGAGTAGGTGTATATTTCGAGGAACCTCTTGATGATGACGTGCCAACCGATGATGATCGCCGAATGCCAGACTCAGACGTGGAGGAGAACTCTGATGATGACGACTCTGATGATGATTCCGATGCAGGGGGTATGACCCCAGACATAGAGTAAGAGTCTAACTAATCAGGTTTTTCTTATTTATTTTCCACTGAGGGCAGTGTGTCCCGTCTAAGTGTGGGGTGCTGGTATTAGTATGATGTACTTCTTTGCCTGCATTTATTTATGTTTGTTTGTTTGATTTAGTTAGTAGTTAGTAGTTAAATTTTAGAATTTTTTTAGATTTTGCATGAAATTGTTCTGATAGGCGGCATGGTATTATGACAAGAGTTTGTGCTAAAATCATTACTGTTGAGACGTTTAGGCTCTAAGTGTGACTCACTGTGTGATAAGTATGTGGTTTAATTCCTTCATCCGTTGGGTCAAGAGTCTATACTACTCCCAATAAAGTTGACCATGTGCCTTGTGTGTGTGAGGTTATAGTATATTCTGTGTTGAGACTGATGCTAGAACTTGCCTGGTGTGTGTGTAAAGCGAAATAAAGAGTGTGAGTTTAGGAGATGATTTAGGCATTTCTTTGGCAGCCTGTGATTGTTTAACTTCTTTTTACCTACCCTTGTGCATTATCCTAGTTAACCCCCTTTGAGCCTTTAGCTATTTTTTTTTGACAGCCTCATATGTAGCCTAGTCCATTTTTTTTAAGACCATAATTTGATCCAAATTCCTAAGCGCTTTAAATTGTAAAGTCATGTGATAAAATAAGAGGAAATTGGGTGAGAGTGATGCCTTAGAGTGTATTGGTACTTGAATTTGTTATGAAAAAAAAGTGACTATCATAGAGGTGTTTTATAAAAAAAAAGAAAAAAAAGAAAAAGAAAAAAAAATGAAATGAAAAGAAAAATAAAAAGTTAGTTCTGTTTATAATTGAATAACAAAATAGGTGAAAAGGGGTGGTAGATGAAAGGAAAGTAGAGGGGTTGTTTAAAAGAGAGTGTTAATGGCATAATTTGCTGAATTAAAGCGCTTAGGGAACTTAGTCACTATTTCTGGCCAAAATAGTCCTACCTGTCCCTTAGCCTACATTACAACCTATAAAGACCTAATTGATCCTAAGCTTAGCATTCTGATATTAGTAGAGCATTACACTAAGGGTAATCCTATGGTCATCAGTTGCAACATATGAATTCTTTGTGAGAGTGAGAGCAAGGAGAATCTTATACCCATGTTTCGAAAAAATGCAAACTTGTGAGTGATTATGGGTGATATCTTTGTGAGACACACATGGTTGATGAGTTTTGGGTAGTGTTATATGATTCTTTGTGCCTTAACTTGTGGATACGAATTAACCATCATCACGAGTCTATGTTGGAGGTTGAATTGTTTCTAGCAGTGATCAAGAAAACTACTCTTTGTTAATAATTGTCGTGCCTGTCTTGATGAATATTTTGTGTTACTGCTGTGAAATCCTAGTTAGATGTTTGCATGGACGTAATATTTTTTTCGAGGACGAACAAAGCTTTAAGTGTGGGGTGTTGATGTTGGGCGTATTTACACGCCTAAAGCACCATAATTTACCCATATTTTAGCTAAGTTTTAAGGACAAAATATATAATTCCTGCACTTTTAGTCCATTTTCCTGTAAGTGAGCTAACCAACGTGATTAGCATGTTTTCAGGTATTAATGATGAAGATTTCAGCACTTTGTGGACCTTTCGGTAGCAAGGGAAACTTCGCATAAGAGGGAAGGCAGCTTTTGGAAGCTTGTGGACTGAATGTGATGCATGGAGAATCTTTCCAGGGCAAAATCAGTATTTCTTAATACTTAGGGGTGCAGCAGTAACCTAGTAGGATTAGGACAAGGATGTTATAAAAACCCTATTTGCTGAATTTTTCAGCATCCATTCTATTCAATCCGATTTTTCTATTCATTCGACACTTTTAGTTTTCACGTTACAATTTCTGTAACTTTAGACAGAGAAAAATGCTACAAGAACGACTAGAGAAGGAAATCACGTCATCCTCATAGTGACGCCAATACATACCCATCGTGAGATTGTAATTGTCTTGGTATGATGATGATGTCTTCGTTAGTTTCCTTTACAATTATGAGTAGCTAAACTTCTCTGTTAGGGTTATGAAAACCTTATGATATACTATCTATTGCTATGAGTTTGTGAATTCTTGATACGTATGCTACTTATATCATTACTCTCATCATCTTAATTACATTCTTGTGGTTGCAAACATATAGAATACGCCATTATAGCATTAACTTGTTCGAGAGAAAAGTTACATGTTTGGAAACGAGAGTGTGACAAGGAAATAGGGCTACCAACCCCTATTTACACGTTAGTGCCGTAACTGGATTAACCTCTTGGAGAGTTCGTACCATTAGTTATACGCTTTAATCTCGAGAGAGTTAAAGTGAGATAATCCTTGATGGTCGAGAGACACTAGGATTTACCATTAGAATACGAATCTCTATAAGTACATGCATGTCTGAATTCCGTATTACTCATAGTTAATAGTTACGTAGAACTCATAAGGTGGAAATAACCCTAACTTATTATTCTCTGTGATTAAATCTTACCAAATCAAGCATTCCGTTTTTACTTCTATAGCATTAATTCACGCCAAACACAAATCCCCCTTTCCGTAGAATTTTTGACCAACAGTCTACTAATAGTTGCAACACTTAGTGACCAAGTATTTCCTGTGGGATTCGACACCCAACCCAGTTGGGTTCTATATTTGACAGCAACCGCTTACACTCTTACGAGAGCTGTAGTTTGGGCGTTATCAATATGCCACCGCGACGCGCCACTATTGCGGTGGCTCACTGGAAACTGATGACTGGGAAATTGAGAAACTCCACGATGCGGAGCTAGCGTGGTGCCCTACTAGATATTTGACAATTGGGAACTGGAATTTCTCCGTGATGCGGAACAATCATGATACTCTATTGGAATTCCATTTAGGCCATCGTTGTGCGCGGTTGTAATGCCTCGAAATCGGGTCCCAAGACGTCACACGGTTTTAGGGTCACAAGTGACCCCAAGCTAAGCCTTCTACTGGCATAACTTATAAGCAACTGATTAAAAATTACAAATCTATACAAATCTGCGAAAAATAACTCTTTTCTGAATCTGATCGAATACAAACTGAATTTACAAGATTACAATTCTACCTTTACAACCAAAACTGAAAAGGAATACATCAACTTCTACTGACTTTCTATAAAGCGTTTACTAGTACTGACTGTAGGTATTCGGGTCATGAATCCCGACTATCCCAACTCAATACGACTAAATAAAGAAAATTCAACACTATTAGTTCTACATAACTGACCCAAGCCCTTGAATCAAAAGGACTCATCACCTGCTAACTGGATACCACGAACTGACTGGATCTGAAGGTGCATACTATACCTTGTACCTACATTCCGAGAAAATGTAGCCCACATACGAATATCTGCGTCAGTACCATGGAAACGTACCGAGCATATGGGGGTGCAATGCATATATAAAATAATATCTTAATAACATCACAGTTTATAAAAATATGCATGCTGATATAAATGACTCACTTAGCTTGAATTAAATCATTGAAATCAGGGATGAATAATACATGTAAAGTAAAACAAGTGAATCATTACAATAAGTTCTCAATTCACTTATTCCTTGGTTTCAAACATATAGGGTAATCAAGTTTCAAAACAATCCTCTTTAGAACATAATATATCAATCTTTCGAAAACAATAACTTTCTCAAAACCAATCCTTCAAAACATATACATTCATCTTAGATAAGAGGGTACACACACGCACACGTTGGGAGTTTCTTATAACCGACATAAACTATGTGAGCTACATGGAGTCCAACGTCTTACCCACGTTGGGGAGAGCTGTCCTATCCTTTCCATCAGAGTAGGACCTTAACCATCAATCCAAAAACTAGTGATCACTATATCAACCTTAGGCTCACATCCTATGGGGGCACGTAGTTTTAAGTAAGTACCAAACCGCTATACCTCCCGCTCGGTGCTAAAGACTACTCCCGGACTTAGCTCAGATCTTTTAAAAGAAAATCCACAACAATTAGTTTAACAATTCACAACGGGAGCCAATATGCTACCCCTTTCATAATCAATCAAAAGAGTGGATTTCTTTTCTCACTTGATTTCAAAATCAACCAATTCTTCCAGAACCACCAAGGTCAAATATTTCTTCATCATTTCAAATCATTCAAATCTCAAAGTTTTTATAACACATAACTTCGCAAAATAATATTCTCAAGTAGAGTTCAAGACCCATATAACAATATCACAATAAAACCTTTCAAAGTTTCATACTTTATGTCATAAGCATAAAAATAATCACTTAAAATCTAAAAATTCAGCTTTATATGCAACTATATCAACATTCTCATGAAAACATCATAAGTCATAAATTCATATATTCAAATTCGTAGTAAAGCATATCAAATCATATATCTTTGTAAAGAAAATTAACTTTGGGCACAAGAACGAAAGAATGTTCTTGTTGAAAAACCCCACATACCTTAAACTTGAAACTTTGAATGAACTCTTGACCTTGTGACTCTATTCGTGAAAATAATAGGTGCTTCTTGTATCCCTCGGGATGGGGAATCCAAATCTCCAAAAATTATCAAAAACGTACGGTTGAATTTTGAGATATTTGGATTTTTAGGTTGAAACCCTAATGAGTGTTCTTGGTGATTTTGAGAGAAAATAATCATATTTTTGTGTTATGAGAGTTTAATCCAGTTTTATAGCTAGATAGGGGTTGGAAAATACCACTTTTACCCTTAAAAACGCGGAAACAGCACCTGAAAATTACTAGCATGCGATAGAGCGTGCGTCGCACGCTTATCGCATGGTGTTACTGCCTCGCCACTAAAATGGCCATAACTTTTCGTTCGGGTATCAGATTTTTGCAAAATTGGTATCGTTGGAAAGATAATTCAATTATCTACAATTTTATAGGTCTTGGGATGAAAAATTCCATGGATATTAAGATATATTTACGTTTGAAGTAGACCTTTGTAGAATCGAATGTCAAACTTTGGACGAATCAATTGATCTTAGCTCAACTTTGTTCTAGGTCATTGCTATGAATATTTTTTTACCTCTAAAATACTCCATAGACTAGGATAATGATCATGAAACTCATATTCAGATGAGAATCACTTGGATTAGAGTTTAGAAGCGTGGACATGACGGTTAAAATTCTAGCACGAAAATATGGGGTATTACATTATCACTAGGGATGGCAATGGTGCGGTGCGGGTGTTTTCTAAACCCGCAAGTTTTAAAACCGCACCACACCGCATCACCTTTAAACACACATAAACCCACCCCACATTCATACCCACGCATAACCGCACCGCACCGCCCTATGTTTTTATTTTTTTTGAAAAAATCGTAACTCCATTGAAAATCATAATATTTTTAAATCTACAACTAGAAAATAATAACTAATTTCTATTATATCACTTTTCACTGAAAATTGTCAAAAAGTATAACGTGTACAAGTAATGATCAAATAGCATATTTTTATTAAAATGAATAGAGATGTTTAAAAAGCTATTATAAAATTATTTATTTGTAGTTTTATACATGTCATTTTAAGTATCATCAATTTTTAAGTAAAGAATACATATAATTTTAGGTATATTCATGAGAACAATACTAATTTTTAGCTTTTTTAAAATTTAAACCTGCATATACCTGTAACCCGCACCGCACCATTTAAAAAAAAAACTTACTTTAACCCGCACCGCACCGCATAACTTAAAACCCGCACCGCCCCGCATAGCTTAAAACCCGCCCCGCCCCGCACCCGCCCCGCCCCATTACCATCCCTAATTATCTCCCCCTTGGGAACATTCGTCCTCGAATGTGAATAATTAAGCTGAAACATAGAGGAATCTTGGTCTTTGAGCTATCATGTACAACTGATATAAACTGAATCACTGAATCTCAAACATAATGAGCCACTAAACTGATCTGTAAGTGCATGAATTCTCATGAAAATAGCTATATGGCTAGGAAAGAAATGAGAATGTCAACTTATGAGTAACCATTACTTTGCGCTGGATTTGATCTCATGAGAAAAGATGAGAGGTTTATGACATGAAAACTCGGGGCATTAAAACATCCCACTCTTAGGATCATTCATCCCTGAATGATAATAATTTGGTGAAAATACTAGGAAGAGACTGAGATACTGCATAGGATCCTTACGAACTGAATCATGACTTAATATCTAAAACTGAAACTGATGCATAAACTGAGATGAATTCATAATTTACATGCATGCAAACACATTACTTCTTGGAATGGATATACTCAGGAAACTTCAGGTAGTAAGACTAGAATAAATCGAAAAAATGGAAAACTATAGAAATTTATCTATCTGACTGTTAAACTGGACTGCTGGCTACACGAAGTGATTCATACTGAATGCTCACACCCAAATAGGGTATTTCTTCAACACTCTTTTAGGAAGTGCTGACGATATTAGGGAGCAAAGAACTATGAGCATGCTTTCAATAAGACATCTGAATAAGAGATTACAATATTTCTACAACTCTATAGTTTGGAGCATAGACATCTAGATTATAAGTATGCTAGAATTTCTAGGCCTTGGGCAATGCAACTTCTTACTTTCAAGCTTAACATCACTTCTTGAATGCTCTCTCAACTATACTATTCTCCTTAAATACCATACTCATTTGATTCAACTTATGATTCTCATATTGGCACTGTGAAATCTTTCTACTAAGGTCTAAACTAAACTAAGTCCTCTCACCATGATCAAACCTAACTCTAAATCACAAGATAAAACATGCCAAACTACAATACTAGTCTAAACCACAAGGTTCAATATTCTATATCTTTTTAGAGTTCACACCCTAAGCATAACATGCCTTACCACTTCAATGACTAACTCAAATCTATTACTATTGATTCACTAGCATATTGCATCCGTCCACGTACACCCAACATGACATTCAAGTCTAACATTAAAAACACGTATGAATTTCAAGGCAAAATCGCATAAAGGCATACTTCACATATTCTCTAAACCTTTATCAATAACAACTTTCTTGCACTATTCTTAAGAACAAACACACAAATTTTAACTAACCATGACATGTATCAAAGACTTGGCCTCAATCTTACTTCACACTTTAGCCTTAGATAGAAAAGAAAAAATAATCTTTCTTAATGAGGGTCATCCACTCTCTCTCATCTAAACCATTGCTTATCCACTATCATCGCCACTATCTTAACATATGAAGAGGTCACCAAAGGGCTAACACATAAGAACCTAAAGCACAAAAGACTACAATACATAACTTTAACACTTATCTGAGGCCTGAGGAATAGAATGTCAAAGTCATGGATTCATTAAAGAAATCTAAGATGAGGACATACATGATATAATGCGAACTTCACTAGTATCATGACTTCTAAAAACTGTTCATACTCTGAAACATGAGTAAAGTGGTTACTTACTTACTAAAAGTTGAGAATGATCTTGAATATGCATGAAGTATATAAGCACTGGCCCTTAAATACGATGAAACAGGAGCTGGAGGAAAAAAATAAGAAAGCGTGCAGTGGAGCGTGTGTCGCACGCTATAGAGCACCGGAATGGAGCATGCGTTGCATGCATATCGCATGATGCTACTAGTTTGGGCATCAAAACATGCCCTAAACGTGGTTCGAAAAATCCAAAATTCACCCAAGATGTACTATTGACTCCCCCGATCATGAATCAACTTGAAAATTAACTTTCGAAGGTCGGAAAGGTCATTAACAAAATCCTCGAAGTTTGAAGGCTTTGGAAAAGACTAAGTCTTGACACTGAGCTAAAAATTTCTAAGTTTTGGGACCTATTTTTTCATGCAACAAGGAATTAAAATGATCTAGAATATTAAAGGGTATTATACTATCTCCCCCTTAGATTAAAGCCATCTTCTGAACTTATGGATCTATCTCACATTCCTAGGAGTGAGTTTGAATATCTTTGCTCTAACGGTCCATACTTAAATGCTACACTCGCACGCATAAGCTATATTTCAAACTTACTGACTTCATTCCTGAACAACCCCTTTCATATATCATCCTTAATTTGGCTATCCAAAGTACTATGTACTAGACACTATGTTTCTTCTACTTAAAACTCAAGGGTACTACTAACCACATACAATACTTAATAAACTTAGAAAATAATGCAACCTCATATCACCTTGGGCACACCTCTACCTTATATCTACAACATCATACTTAATCTCAAATCAATAAACTTAAATTCTTACATTCACTGTTTCAAGCCTATTAGTTCGCCTCCATATTACTCACATCGCTAACCAAGCAATCGTTATCCCCTCCTTGCTCATCATCTACTGTTCAAACTCCGTGTCTAGTTCTAACCATGATGAATATCACAACCTCGTATACTATTCTCACTTAGAAACTATAAAATAAGACATCAAGAAACACTAGTCCACTAAAGCCTCATAATAATAATAATTGAGAAAAATTATATGGCCTATCTTAATTATATCTACTAATGCATCCTCCTTATACACATTATTATTATTTACCTCTCTATACACCTAAACTTCTTTCATAGCTCTATAAATTTCAGCTAAACTCCTTTCTGTAACATCAAGAAAACCTCACTCAACCACCAATTACTTTTATCAATAACCTATACTTTTCTAACACCACAAATACCATCATTAACTCTTTCCTTACCCCAAGCAAACAACAATCCACCTTAACTAATAACTCCTTCTCTACCTTCACTAAACTCCTTCATTACTAATTCAATCATAAGCGAAAATTCAGCTATACATATTAAATAAATCGCGCTTACCACCTTTCTTGTCATTACACTTCTAAACCCACACTTTCAACTAACACAAGAACAACAAGATAAACAACAATTTGCTAGCGAATCGAAATAGGCCTCACACGGCTTCACTAGACTTTGGTTTTTTGTATTTTTGAACATGAAAATGAGATAAATAACAAAGAACCTATGCTAGTGAATTGAAAGATCCCCACACGGCTTCACTAGACTTTGATTTTGTGTTTTGAAAAAGCAAATTAGATGAATAACAAAGCAACTATGCTAGTGAATCAAAATAGGCCCCACACGGCTTCATTAGACTTTGAGTTTCAAAAACACCTTAACAACAAGATTACATATTACAAGATATAGAAACTTGACACACAACATTCAACGATCTAGGAATACACCTTACTCTGTCTTAATTGAATAACTCATAAGACCGAGGGCATAACTTTAAATTTGAGGGACTTATGACACACTAGAAGGCTCCTCTCAAGCCACTTTATGAAACTTCTGAAACTTCTGCTAGCAAATATAAGAGCATTATCTGGGGAGAAAATTGGAACTTGTCGAACATGTTACCTCAAGAACAGTACATAGATAGAGAAGTATAAATTATCATTATGGATTATGAGGAGAAATTTGAAAGCATATCTGACTCGGGCTTAGTGCACGATTTCTACAGGCCTGATAAAGCACTCCAATTTTTGGAACTCAAAAGTACTGATAGGACACTTCTCTAGCTCTCTTACAATTCCATAACTATCTATGGAGAATTAAGCTCAACTATTTTTGATACCTTGGAAATAAGGAAGAGATGGCCTGAATAAAGTAAGATGAGAATCTGTATAAGTTTCTTGGAGAACCTTTCTATGGAACGATTTAAGACTTGAAAGAATGGAGACATTTCCTAAATGCCCTATAGCCTCTCGAAAAAAAGTACAAACATCTTCGTACCGTTCTGCAAGACTACTAGACACGGCTTCACAAAAACCCTAGGACACTTGAACTCTATGCTCTGATACCAAGTTTGTAACGTCTCGAAATCGGGTCCCGAGACGTCACACGGTGCTTAGGGTAACAAGTGATCCCAAGCTAACCCTTCTACTGGCATAACTTATAAGCAACTGATTAAAAAGTACAAATCTATACAAATCTGCAAAAAATAACTCTTTTCTGAATCTGATCGAATACAAACTGGATTTACAAGATTACAATTCTTCCTTTACAACCAAAACTGAAATAGAATACATCAACTTCTACTGACTGTCTATGAAGCCTCTACTAGTAAAGACTGTAGGTAGCTGGGTCATGACTCCCGACTATCCCAATTCAATATGATTGAATAAAGAAAATACAACACTATTAGTTCTACATAACTGACCCAAGCCCTTGAATCAAAAGGACTCATCACCTGGTGACTGGATACCACGAACTGACTGGATTTGAAGGTGCATACTATACCTTGTACCTATATTTTGAGAAAATGTAGCCCACATACGAATATGTGGGTCAGTACCATGGAAACGTACCGAGCACATGGGGGTGCAATGCATATATAAAATAATATCTTAATATCATCACAGTTTATAAAATTATGCATGCTGATATAAATGACTCACTTAGCTCCAATTAAATCATCGAAATCAAGGATGAATAATACATGTAAAGCAAAACAAGTGAGTCATTACAATAAGTTCTCAATTCACTTTTTCCTTGGTATCAAACATATAGAGTAATTAAGTTTCAAACCAATCCTATTTAGAACATAATATCTCAATAATTCAAAAACAATAACTTTCTCAAAACCAATCCTTCAAAATATATACATTCCTCTTAGATAGGGGGTATACACACGCACACGTTGGGAGTTTCTCATAAATGACATAAATCATGTGAGCTACATGGAGTCCAATGTCTTACCCATGTTGGGGAGAGCTGTCCTATCCTTGCCATCGGAGTAGGAACTTAATCATCAATCCAAAAACTAGTGATCACTATATCAGCCCCAGGCTCACATCCTATGGGGGCACGTAGTTCTAGGGAAGTACCAAACCGCTATATCTCCCGCTCAGTGCTAAATACTACTCCCGGTCTTAGCTCATATCTTTTAAAAGAAAATCCACAACAATTAGTTTAACAATTCACAACGGGAGCCAATATGCTACCCCTTTCATAATCAATCAAAAGAGTGGATTTCTTTTCTCACTTGATTTCAAAATCAACCAATTTTTCCACGACTACCAAGGTCAAATATTTCTTCATTATTTCAAATCATTCAAATCTCAAAGTGTTTATAACACATAACTTCAAAAAATAATATTCTCAAGTAGAGTTCAAGACCCATATATCAATATCACAATAAAACCTTTCAAAGTTTCACACTTTATGTCATAAGCATAAAAATAATCACTTAAAATCTAAAAATTCAGCTTTATATGCAACCATATCAACATTCTCATAAAAACATCATAAGTCATAAATTCATATATTCAAATTCGTAGTAAAGCATATCAAATCATATATCTTTGTAAAGAAAATTAACTTTGGGCACAAGAACGAAAGAATGTTCTTGTTGAAAAACCCCACATACCTTAAACTTGAAACTTTGAATGAGCCCTTGACCTTGGAACTCTATTTATGAAAATAATAGGTGCTTCTTGTAGCCCTCGGAATGGGGAATCCGAATCTCTAAAAATTATCGAAAACGTACGGTTGAATCTCGAGATATTTGAATTTTTAGGTTGAAACCCTAATGAGTGTTCTTGGTGATTTTGAGAGAAAATAATCATGTTTTTGTGTTATGAGAGTTTAATCCTGTTTTATAGCTGGATAGGGGTTGGAAAATACCACTTTTTCCCTTAAAAATGCGAAAACAGCACCTGAAAATTACTAGCGTACGATAGAGCGTGCTTCGTACGCTTATCGCATGGTGCTACTGTCTCGACACTAAAATTGCCATAACTTTTCGCTTGGGTATCGGTTTTTTGCGAAATTGGTATAGTTGGAAAGCTAGTTCAATTATCTACAATTTGATAGGTCTTGGGATAAAAAAACCATGTATATTAAGAGATATACTCGTTTGAAGTAGACCCTTGTAGAATAAAATGTCAAACTTTGGTCGAATCAATTGATCTTAGCTCAACTTTGTTCTAGGTCATTGCTATGAACATTTTTCACCTCTAAACTACTCCATAGACTAGGATAATGATCATGAATATTCACATGAGAATCACTTGGATTAGAGTTTAGACGCGTAGAAATGATGCTTAGAATTCTAGCACGGAAATACGGCGTATTACAGTGGTACCATCGCGTTGGCCTACTGGAAAATGACAACTGGGAAATTGGAGCTCACCGAGATGCGATCTTATCGTGGAGGTCCACTGGAAATTAACAATTTCCATTTTAGCATCCACCGTAATGCGGTGATCCTCCAGTTGGGTTACTGCTTTACTAAAACTGCCATAACTTCTCAACCGAGTATCGAATTTGGGCGCTTATTCAATTATCTACACAATGGAGGGTCTAAATTTGGGAAATTCTAGGTGTAACAAAGGTTATTCATTTTGGATCTAACCCTTGACATTCTAGGAGAAAAATTAAGTTAGGAAAAGTACCGGGTGTTATAATATTTCCCTCTTGGGAACATTCGTCCTCGAATGTGGCTAGTTAAGCTGAAAAATACTGAGGAATCTGAGGCTATAAGCAATCATACAACACTGAAATAACTGTATGGCTTAATCAAAATATACTGAGCTACTGAACTGATCTGTGAGTGCTTGAGTTTACATGAAGATAACTATATAGCTGAATTTGAGACTGGAAAAGAACTGAATGAAGGAAGACTATTGCCTTCGGCTGAATCTGAGTTCATGGAGAAGAGATGAGGATACTTGGTATGCATATCTATTTCTTCTTCCCAAGTAGTACCCTCAATGAACTGATTTTTCCACAGAATTTTGACCAAGGGAACTTCTTTTTTCCTTAGTCTACGGATCTGATGATCAAGAATATCTACGGGAACTTCTTCATAAGAAAGGCTATTCTGAATATCTGTACTTTCTAGAGAAACTATAACGACTGAATCGTCCATTCACTTCTTTAACAAGGACACATGGAATACTGGATGAACTGAGGATAAATCTGCGGGTAGCTCAAATGCCATCTTCCCAAAATGACTCAAAATGCGGAAGGGGACTACATATCGGGGACTAAGTTCCCTTTTTTTTCCAAATACCCCCTTCATGGGTGAGACTTTCAAATACACAAGGTTATCAACCTCGAAATTAATATCTTTTCTTCGTACGTCTGCATAAGATTTCTGACGACTATGAGCTGCTTTCAATCTCTCTCGAATCAACTGAACTTTCTCCATAGCCTCAAACACCATGTATGGCCCAATCAAAGAGGCCTCACCTACTTTGAACCAACCAACTGGCGATCTATATCTCCTCCTATAAAGCTCCTCAAACGGATCCATCTGCATACTAGCATGATAACTTTTTTAATAAGAAAACTCAATCAGCGGCAAATGGTCATCCCAACTACCTTTAAAATAAAGAACACAAACCCTCAACATGTCCTCTAGAGTCTGAATGGTCCTTTCTTCCTAGCCATCTGTCTATGGATGAAAAGCTGAACTATGATGAACCTGGGTACAAAGACCCTTCTGAAAGGCTCTCCAATATTGAGAGGTAAACTGAGTACCCCTATCTGAGATGATAGACAAAGGAACTCAGTGCAATCTAACCAACTCTCTGATATATAGCTTGGTATAATATTCAGCTATGTAGGATGTGTGAACTGGAAAGAAATGGGATAACTTAGGCAATCTGTCCATAATAACCCAAATCAAATCATGCTAACGATGCGAATGGGTTAATCCAGTCACAAAATCCATATTCACCTCTTCCCACTTCCAAGTGGGGATACCAAACTCTTTCAATATACCACCAGGTCTTTGGTGCTCTACTTTAACCTATTGATAAGTTGCACACTTGGCTACAAATTCTGCTATATCTTTCTTCATACCACTCCACCAATAGATTTCCCGTAAATCGTGGTACATCTTGGTAGCACCTGGAAGGATGGAATAATGCGCACCATGCGCTTCCGTCATAATCCACTGCCTCATATCATGAACATATGGCACACACAATCTACTTTAGTACCTCAACACACCATCTCCCCCTTTGGAGAAAATCTCTACCTTTTGGTCTTTAACTGACTCCATCAGATTGACCAAACTAGAATTCTTATCTTGCTTCTCTTTCACTTCTGAAACTAGAGAAGATTCAAAACTACTCTAAACCCAAACATTCCATACAGCTGAAGTAACCAATATCCCACCCAATATAGCTAACCAGTGAAGTTCTTTAACTAACTCCTTCTTATAATTATCCACATGAGCAGCACTGACCATGGATAATCTACTAAAGGCGTCTTCTACTACATTGGTGTAACGCCCCAAAAATTTGTCCCGAGATGTCACACGGTGCTTAGGACCACAAGTGATCCCAAGCTAACCCTTCTAATGGTATACTACTAAGCAACTAATTAAATATGAATGAGTGACGGAGTTTACTGTGCGGAAACATAGAGAAATGCTGAAATCTGTAAAACAAAATACTGATACCACTTTTACATTCTAATAATATATGGAGAGAGGGACTGAAATTACAATACTGACTCTAACTGACATCTGTGAAGCCTTTACTATGATGACTATAAATAGTTAGGAAGCTACTCCAACTATCACTAATCAATACATATGAATAAGAAAAGACACAACATAAATAAATCCAACTAAAGTCCCCAAAGTAGGAGGACTCATCACCTTGCTGGCTAGAATCTGCAACTGTCTGAGTCTGAATATGACTACTAGATCTTGTACCTACATTATGAGACAATGTAGCACATAGACATATATATGGATCAATACTTTGAGGATGTACTGAGTATATGGGGGTGTATGCATTAAGTCAACAATATCATTACTCTTTATAAAACTATGCATGCTGATATAAATGACTCACATAGCTTGAATAAATCCGAAATCTAGATCTCATAAATCATGAATAATGAAACATGTAGCATAAATCTCGTGAGTCATTATACTTAGTTCTAAAATATGTATTCTCCTCTTATTCTCAAAGCTTGTAAGCTAAAGGAATCTTAAAAAAATAATTCAAAACTTATGCTTTTATCTTGAGGAAGATAGGACTTAGGGACACAAGGACTTGGGATTAGGGAAATTTGGGTGACTGTGGGAGTTTTTTCTAACCGACATAAACCATGTGAGCTGACATGGAGTCCAATGTCTTACCCACATTGGGGAGAGCTGTTCTATTCTTGCCATCGGCATAGAACCTTAACTTTAGTGATCACTATCTTAACCAACTTGGGGTAAATCATAATTCTACGGTGGCACATAGTTCTGGGGAATGAGTCCTTGGAATCATACCCAACTTAGTGCTAAATTCTACTCCCATACTTAGGCTCAGAACTTTTAGGAAATCCACCTTAAATCAGTACAAGAGTTTATAATCAAGACAAATTATGCTTCTCTTCTTTAAATCTCAAACAATGTGAATAATGTGGATTTCTTATCTTAGCTTAATATAAAAAAAGTCAAATCTTTATCCCATAACAGAAAATAATCTCGTCATAGGGTGCTTATAGCACATACAATCTTGAAACAATAATCTTTATTTAGGGCTTGTCGACCCATACATCAAACTCATGATAAATCATCTAAATATTCATTCTTGGTACAGTAATCATTCATAAACCCACTTAAATTCTGGAAATTTCAGCAATATGTACGTAAACACAAACATAATCATGTATTTCAACTTTTAAATCATGGGAAATCTCAAAATCTTGTAAATAATGATGATGGGTATAAACTATATTTTGAATTTCATGGGAAAATTATATATAATTCAGAAAATCTATAATTAAAGTAAGTCTTTGGGCACAAGGGTGAAAGGATTACCCTTGTTCAAACCCCACATACATTATTTGTCTTGATTCAATGGAACAAGTTGACTTTTGAAGCTTTGAGATAGTTCTTGGAGGCTTTTCTTTAAGGTTCTTGAATGATCATGTTTTGATTCTTGAGTACTCTTGAAGAAGTTCTTGAATATTGTTCTTGGGAGATAGTCTTGAGAGGAACCCTAATTTTGATGCTATGGATGTATGTAAAGTTGTGTGCTTTGATTTAATTTAATTAGGTGTTAAAAAGGGTGGAAAAGACCTAAAAATCCTTTTAAAAACGGCTTAAAATTTCTAAACGGAGGTCCCTGACGGTTTTGGCGATGAACCGTCACCCTGGGGATGGACCATCCCATCATCCCATCGTTTTTTGGATAAAAAATAGGCTTACTACCTCAGTTACAATGGTTTGGGACATGGTCCATCGCAGGCGCGATGGTCCGTCGACCTTCCCATCGCACTTTGGCAGTCCAGATAGCTCACTGTAAAACAGCCATAGCTTTTTACCCCGATACTGGATTTTTGTAAAATTGGTATTATTGGAAAGATAATTCAATTATCTATCTGTTGGTTTGTTATGATCTCAAAAATTCATAGTATAACAAAATATATGCTCATTTGAAGTTGATTATACCAAAATCCTTCTCAAGAATTCAATCGGTAAGGGATGTTTTGATTCGCCTAGTAGCTAGGACATATTTGAGGCCTTAATACACACCAACCTTGATCATAAAACTACCAATGAACTATAATTTATTTACCATTAGCTTGAAGCATGGTTCTACTATCGGTTGGAATTCTCAGGGTATTACAATATCTCCCCCTTGAGAATATTCATCCTCGAATGAGGTTGGCTGGCTAAGGAAACTAAGGATGCATAGCTGAAATAAATTACTAAATTAATTCCATATCATTCTAATCCTTTCAATACTCCTAGGAATGAATGAACTTATAATAAGAATAGCTATATAGCTGAATCTTTGATTAGAAAAGAACTGAATTAAGGAAGACTATCACCTTCGGCAGGATATGAGTTTGCGGAGAAGAGATGAGAGGTTTATGACATTAAAAATTAGGGTATTACAACACCCCCTACTTGGGATCATTCATCCCTGAATGATACTAATTGGTTGAAATACTAGAAAAGACTAAGATGATATATCGGATACTTACAGACTGAACCATGACTTAATATCTGAATCTAAAATTGATGCATGATGCATGTACTGAAATGAATTTTACCATCTACTTGGATGCGAAAAAACTATCTCTTGAAATGGTCATACTCACGAAATTTTAAGTAGTGAGACTTGACTAAATCGAAAGATGTAAACTGGATTTCTGGCTGCACGGACTGAATCTTGCTGAATGCTCTCCCCCAAATAGGCTATTTCTTCAACACCTTTCTAAGAAATTTCTAAGGCCATTAGGGAGTAAGGGACTCTGGGCATGATCTGAACAAGACCTCAGAATAAGGAATTACAACATTGCTCCAAATATAGCATAGAACATAGACTTGTGAATCATAAGATGGGATAGAAGTACTAGGCCTCAAGCAATGCAACTTCTCACTTTAAAGCTTACCACACTTCTAAAAGAATCTCTCAACTAAACTTTCCCCATAAAAACCATACTCATTGACTCAACATATAATTCTCACATGGCCGTTGACACATCCATCTACCAAAGTCTAACTGAACTCAACTGTAACGCCCTGAATCTGATACCCAAAATGCTACACGGTGATAGCAATCCTGAAGGACCATAAGCTAACCCATGACTGATATCTATAACTGAGCACTGCATAATATACTGTATAAATGCGGAATAAAAGGGTTGAAAGGACATAAGGTTCAAATATCTGATAAAATATAACATCTAGAAATATGGTATATCAATACCAAAACTGAAATAAACTATCTGAACATGCTAGTCTAAAAGCCTCTAAACTGTCTAAAAACTGAGGAGTTCATGGGACATGTTCCCAACTAAATCGGTCTACTAAAACTGAAATAATAAAGTAACGAAATAATCATGTTATCCTCAAATGATGAGGACTCACTGCAAATCTACTACTGCTGGCTGAATCTAAAGCTAAGTGCAATCGGAAACTTGAGCGTCTGAACCTATGGTATAAAACACCATATCGCAGAAGAAAAGTATGCATCAGTACATTTGAATATACTGGTATGCAAAGTGAGGTACACTGAATGCATGGGGTTCATATGCATGAACAATACTAACTGACTGAATAATATGAATGTGAGAATACATACATGAATACGTATCTGTAAATGAGATCGTGATAATACTTACTACTGAGTCTGAATACTGATAACATAAGTTTTGTATAATTGATATACTATTAAATGAGTGACTGTGTTTGACAGTACTGATTTTGATTGAACTAGGTAAGCTCCATACTGAACTAAGTGACTGTATCTGACAGTCCTGAATTTGAAGAACAATCTGAGTTCTTTTACTGAGACTAAGAATGAGACTGTGAGAGGTAATCATCTAACCAATATGCCCCAAATCTGAACTGGTGGGGTTTAACTTGTAACACCAGCTGGAAGGGTGTTATTACCATGCCACGAGTAAAGAAAAGTTATGAGTTAACCCTCTCTGATAGGGAGATGTTCCACCAACCTCTCCTAGTAGGAAAACTCAAATGAGATGTAAAATATCTAGACTCATAGGGGTACATCTCCACCTACACTAGCTACGTAGTTTTGGAATGCAAGTATTGCTTCTAAGTATCACATCCTCTACTGGCTGACAGGCGTTCCCTCATCCCTGGGTTCACTCGGTGCTAAATCATACTCCCAACTGAATAGACACTGAACTGATTTCCTAGTTCATACTAGGATTGACTAAGCTGTTACTGATCGTGTTACTGACTAAACTGGACTGATTTCACTAAGTTCCATTGACTGATGGAATACTACTGAGATCTGATAACTGATTGAGATTACTGAGTACTGTGAAGGACTGGATTGATACTGAATTTAGTGAGTTTTCCTAAGTCATGTGACTGACTGAATTCTAAGGATCATGGCTTGACTGAAAGTATATTGAAAACTGATGCTGGCTCTAGGCACATAGCTAAATTTTCAGGTACATGTTCCCTCAGGACTCAATAGCATGAAACTAAAAAGACACGACACTTCTTTGAATATATAACCATAGGCCATAATTCATAATACAAATTTTAGAGATTTTCATGAAGTATTTGTATATCATAAGCTTACACATGAATAGGAATACATATAAAAATGTCATAATTTCATAAGTCTAATCTCATGATCATTCGACCAAACCATTACAATGCATAACAATAACATGGAGGTCATTGTGGATATAAGGTTAAAGCATGAATTCATCAATTTGGTCACAATTGAGTCATAAATCATAATTCTTATTCTCTTAGACATTTTGGCAAATACCTTGCATGCATAACTTGAGTCTTAGGCATGAACATTAAAATAATACATCATGGAAACATTTTTCACTTCAAATACAAGAATTCCAACCACATGCTAACATAATTTCATTATATGTATTAAAGATCTCAACTTGGTAATCATGCAACAACATAAACATGGATATGATTCAATTCATAACATGGAATTCAAAATTTATATTTTTGAAAGGGTTTCTTGAGCTTCATGAGTGAAAGGAACCCATGAATTAACACTTTACATAACTTGGATGGAAGTTTATTGAAGATTAATGGTGGAATGTCCTGGATTAGAACCTTCAATAGAAAACCCTAGACTTGTTCTTGAGGGAATTTGAGAGAAAAAACTATATCTTGGTGAAAACCTAGCTGAATCTCGTGTTATAGGCTTATATAGGGGCAGGAAATTGACCTTTTTCCCCTTAAAGATGCAGACATTTAATGAATGAAAATTGGGCATTGACGCAATTGGAGACACGATGCGTTAATGGCACCGACGCGATACTCGATGTGTCATTCCATGATCGCAATAAGCCTCAGTACTTTTGGCTCTAGCAACTTGCAACAATGTTAACCAATGCGACAGGAGAAGTGGTGTGCCAAGATTGCATTGGTCCACTATTTTGGGACACCAAACGTGGTCTAAACGAGGTCCAAAATATCTGAAACTTATCCGAGAATACCTATTGACCTCCCTAATCATGAATTAAGGTTTCAAAATGAGATTTCCAACTTTTGAAGGCCAAAAATAAACTATGTATGGAAACGTAGCTAGAATTTTCTAAGTCTGGGAACCCCTTGACAAGCTTAAAGGACTGAATTACTCTTAGGAATTTTGCAGGATCTTATAATTCTCCCCATTGGGAACATTCATCCTTGAATGGGACTGACTGAGATGGGAGAATTGATAGTCTGAAGTACATACTGAACATGAACTACTGAAACATAAGTACATGACTGATAAGCTGAATGTATTATACTGAACATGCATATCTGATGCACGAATAACTGACTTAATGAATACATTATTGGGATTACTGGTAAGCTGAATTTATTAAGCTGAGCATGCATATCTGATGCATGAATACATGACTGAACTGACACATGAACATATGACTGAATATGCAATGGTAATTGATACCAAGCTTATAATGGGAATCTGAGCAAGAAACTGAAATACCAAGTTTGTAATGGAATTTTAACAGGGAACTGAGTGAATTCATGGAAGATTGTTACCTTAAATCAAAATTACTGATGAACCCGAGATTACTTATTGGGCACGCATAAATGGGAACATGGGAACATATCTTAGCCTAAAATGTGTATATAAACTGAATATAGTGATCTGAACTAAGCACCTTAAATACGTGGCTTGCGGCTGAGGTTGGAGTTTGAGGGTCAACTTATGAGTACCCCTTAATCCTAACTATATTCATTACAAGAAAAGAGAGTGGCATGTTTATGTCATGAAAGTTTAGGGGATTATAGTGTATCTCCCCCTTGGGACACTAGGTCCCTCGAAGAATACTGATTTTTTTGAGATACTGAGAAAAACTAGGGCGATGAACAAAGCACCTATGAACTGAATTGTGACTGAATATCTGGGATCAGAATCTAAGACGTGATACATGAACTAAGATCAGCACGCAACTACATAGTTAGTCCATCTTAGAATGATCACATTCGTGGGACTCTGGATAGTGCGACTAGATGGAATGAAGGGAAACCACACCATCCAAACTTGTTTGCCTGACTGTTAAAATGAATTACTGGCTGCTTAAACTAACTCTTACTAAAAACTTATACTTAACTAAAGTACTTGTCCGACACTCTTTCAACTATACTCTCCACCTTAGTACAACATGTCACTCGAGACCACCCAAAACATTCACATGGGTATTGAACACGACTGGTTAAATATACTACTCTTCTGATTAACTGAAGGACTGATAACTGAATGCTGGGTCTGCAAGACTTAACTAAACTTAGTCTGAACAACTGTACTGAAACTGTAGAGTATAATGCATAGAAAATAATGACTAACTGGGTAACATGAGGTAACTGAGAATGAGTAAGTAAAAATTGTATTACCTTAAGAATACAAGATCAAACATCTAACATATTTCAAAAACATTCTGTAAATTGGGGTATTGAAATACTAATAACTAAGTAACTGATGGCCATAATCTATGGTCGGGAAATCCTGAAACTAAACTGAGTTGCTAAATTGATTACTGGGCTAGGACTGAGATTGAGATTGTAGCTAAGATGGTAATTGAGACTGTAACCGTAACTAAGAGTGCAACTGACACTAAATGATAGTTTCTAATAACCGAGGTTTAGACTGGTACTGAAGTACTAATTTCTGATGGCTACATAATTGATAACTGAAAGCCATGGTCCTGTAGGACTATCTGAGTCTTTTACTGAATATTGATTACTAAACTGATGTTGTAACTAAGGCCTGAGGGATAGAGCATCAACACCATAGATTAACCGAGGGATCTAAACTGAGAGTATACGTGACATAATCTGAGTTTGGATGATCACTAGGAGTAGAGCATGAGTCATGGGATGTATGACCTGATCCTGGAATTTTTGTGTTCATGGGACATGATTCGTAACACTGGGTGAACTGGAAATCCTCATACTAGGAACTTGAAACACACTATTTTATGAAAAATGCATGGATATAATCTGTATGCATGGGACTGAAACATAAATCATGCATAAGTATCATGATGGTTAAAGTACAAAACTTGGCACTGAGGTAGGAATAGGTCGGGAATCATCTTCCCTTTGGGATTTCCTATGCATACTAGTATTACTACTGGGACCTGAAGGCCTGAATTATGAGATATCATAACCGGACAGTACCTGTATACATGTCGGGGTATGATGGGCTGACCCGATGGATGGAGACTTAGAAAACTCCTATTAACATTTGGTCTGACCTTAAAGTTAACTGTTATGTAAAGAGTTACAAAAGAAAAAAAAAGCTCTTGAATCTGAAGAAACATGAACATGTAAATGAGGGATCGATAATATACCAGTGGATGCATAAGGAGGATTTTCTTGATTCTGTCGGGACTGAAGAGCATAGAGTCTGTTTGGGCGTTGCCCACTGATAGCGCTGGAATTTGTACCCTGCTGATTCGGGCGACCGGACTGGGATGAAGGACAATTATGCTAACTTTAAATGCCGGGTTTAGGATAGTCTCGTACCTTGTGACCTGACTTTCCACGTTCGAAACACACATCACTGTCAACTCTACACACCCCTTTATGATACTTACCATACTCTTCGTAAAGCGAATTAGTAAAATTCCTACTCTTTCTACCCTAGTCTTTAAACTATGGCGCCCTATCCTTATGGTCATTTCTAAACTTTGGTACTGGCGCACTAGATAAGGATGGAACTAGGACTAAAAACTTCTGACTATGCTGAGAACGGTTACCACCCTGCGACCCTGGCTGAGAAAAACTATAGCTACTTGTTCTGGCTCTCTTATTCTCTCTCTCTTTCTTTTTAAGCTTTTCCTCTTCAATTTGTTGAGCATGGACCATAATCCTAGATATGTCCATCTCCTTAATCAGCATCGCAGTCCTGCACTTCTTAACTACTCTACCTGATACCCCAGACATAAACTTACTCATTCTGGATCTACTGTCTGCTACTACATGGGGAGCATACCTGGATAACTGAGTAAACTTAAGGAAGTATTCTTTTACGCTCATGCTTCCTTGTCTGAGATTGATGAACTCTAACACTTTGGCTTCTTTTTTCTCTAGGGGAAAGAATCGGTCTAGAAAGGTAGTAGCAAACTCTTCCCACTCTATGGGATCTGTATCTGTACCCTTGTCTACCTTACACTTCTTAAACCACGTATGAGCTATATCTTGTAGTTGATAAGTTTTTAACTCATCACTCTCACTAGATGTCACTCCCATGATATCTGTGACTTTTTGAACTTGGTCGAGGAACTCCTATGGATCATCTTCAGATTTAGAACCTGAGAATAGGGGAGGATTCATTCGGGTTAAGTCCCGAATCCTGGATGCAGCAGTATTGGCCACTGAGTTGGTTGGAACATCAGCTGGCCTTTTATTCTGAGCTGTAACTGACTTGGCTAGAGTAGTGAATGCAGTCCTAAAATTTACATGGGAGACATGCTTGTCCAGGGGATCTGCCTGAATGTGCTGAGGGGCTAACTGATTTTTGTTTCTTCTTTTAGGAGGCATGTTCTGTAAATGAAAAGGGAGAAAAGGATTAGACTGAGAGTTATAAATTTAAGCTCATGCTCACTGGCACGACAAGAATACTAAAAGAAGGGAAACTGTTCCTAAAACATCTTATAGCCTCCTGTACATAAATGTGGCGTGCAATACACCCATGCATAAAACTCTACTAGATGCGGCTTTTCAGACTTCCTAGGACTCTATTGAACCTTAGGCTCTGATACAAAGTTTGTAACACCCCAAATCTGATACCCGAAATGCTACACGTGCGAGCAATCCCAAAGGACCACAAGCTAACCCATGAATGATATCTATAACTTAGCACTACATAATATACTGTATAAATATGGAATAAAAGGGCTGAAAGGCCATAAGGTTCAAATATCTGATAAAACATAACATCTGGAAATACGTTATATCAATATCAAAACTAAAATAAACTATCTGAACATGCTAGTCTGAAAGCCTCTAACTATCTAAAAACTATGGAGTTGATGGGACATGTCCCCAACTAACTGTGTCTACTAAAACTGAAATAATGAAGTAGTAAAATAATCATGCTATCCTTAAATAATGAGGACTCACTGCAAATCTACTGCTGCTGGCTGAATTCGAAGCTAAGTGTGATCGGGAACTTGAGCGTCCAAACCTATGGTATAAAACACCTTAGCACAGAAGAAAAGTATGTGTCAGTACATCTGAATGTACCTATATGAAAAGTGAGGTAGGCTGAATGCGTGGCGTTCATATGCATGAATAATACTAACTGACTCTATAACATGAATGTGAGAATACATACATGAATACGTAACTATAAATGAGATCATGATAATACTGAATACTGAGTTTGATTACTGATAATATGAGTTTTGTATAACTAATATATTGTTAACTGAGTGACTGTGTCGGATAGTCCTAATTCTGATGGAGCTAGTTGAGTTCCATACTGAACTGAGTGACTCTATCTAACAGTCCTGAATTTGAAGAACTATCTGAGTTCTTTTACTGAGACTAAGACTGAGACTGTGGGAGGTAATCATCTAACCGACATGCCTCAAATATGAACTGGTGGGGTTCAACCTATAACCCCAGCTGGAAGGGTATCAGTACTGTTCCACATGTAAAGACAAATGTGAGTTAACCCTCTCTGACAGGGAGGTCTTTAGTCAACCCCTCTTAGTAGGAAAACTCAAATGAGATGTAAAATCCCTAGAATCGTAGGGGTACATCTCAACCTACGCTGGCTACGTAGTTCTGGAACATAAGGATTTCTTCTAAGGATCAGACCCTCTGCTGGCTGACAGGTGAGCCCTTATCCCTAGGTTCACTCGATGATAAATCCTACTCCCAACTGAATAGACACTGAACTAATTTGCTAGTTCATACTAGGATTGACTGAGCTGTCACTGATAGTGTTACTGACTGAACTGGACAGATTTCACTAAGTTCCGTTGACAGAAGGAATACTACTCAGATTTGATAATGTAACACCCCAATTTTCTGAACCGAATGCTACACGGTGCTTATGACCCTGAAGGACCACAAGCTAACCCATGAATGATATCTGTACCTGTACACTTCAATATATGACGTAATAATATGGAAAACATGAACAATAGGCCATAATGTTCAACTGAATAAAATATCTGACAAACCATAACATCCATATGGGGTGACAAATACCCAAATCAACTGAAGTCTGAAACAAATCTGAACTAAATTTGAAAGCCTCTAAATACTGTCTGAATAAGGAGTTGAAGGAACATGTCTCCAACTAACTCCATTTAGTAAAACTGAACTGAAGTAATAAATGAAATAAAATAATATCGTCCTAGAATGGATGAGGACTCACTGAAACTCTGCGACTGGGATGCTACTGCTGATCTAGAACTCGTGTATCTGAACCTATGGTGTAACATAAAAGAAAGTACCATAGAAAAAATATGTCAGTACAGCTGGGAGTACTGAGTATACAAGTGGGGTAGGCTAAATGCCAAAGGGTTCACATGCATGAACAATGCTAACTGACTGATTGATATGAACATAAGAGTGCAAATATACATATATAGTAACTGAGATCATGATTTTGTGATATGCATATCTATACGCTAATACGTGGTTTACTAATAACTGACATGACTGATACTGTAGTTCTGATAACATGGGCGACTGTGTTTGACAGTCCTGAATCTAATGGAACTATCTGAGTTCTGTACCATAACAAAATTTGACTGTATCTAAAAGTCCTGGTGTACTGATATCTGAAGAACTATCTGAGTTCTTTTAATGAGACTGAGTCTAAAACTATGGGAGGTAGTTATTTAACCGACATGCCCCAATAACGCATATAGATAAGTTGGGGTCCAATCTCTGCCCTAAATGGAGGGGTATCAATATCGCGCCACTGGTAAGGACAACTGTAGGTGACCCTTAGCTGGAAGGTACTCGAAATAAGAATGATGGAAACCCTAAACTGATAGGTTAAGCCACCTCATCAACCCTAATCTGATAGGTTAAGATGTCTTAACCTACGCTCGCTAAGTAAATCTGTAACACAACAATGACTTCTAAGAATCACACCCTAAACTGGAAGGTGAGTTCCCATCCTTGGGTTCACTCGGTTCTAACTTCTACTCCCATCTGAAGAGACTGAACATGATTTAAATGACTATACATGGACAGAGTAAGAAACTTCCATTGACTGACGGAATAGTACTACTATCTGAGATTTAACTGAGATAATGAGATTTCTGAGATTTTCTGAGTCACATGACTGACTGATTTCTATATATCATGGATTGACTGAGATTATCATGATAATATGACATATATCTAGGCACAAAGCATTATTTTTTGGGTACAAGTACCCCCAGGATTCGATGGAAGGAAACTGACACACATGACTGACTTGATCATAAAAGTAGAGTCCACAATTCACAATATCATAATATGGGGATTTCATACTAATCTTGGTTCTCAACATCTTATACATGGAAGGGAAATGCATACAATATTTACATACTTGCATAGCTTCAATATCATGCTCAATCCATATCACAACAACAACGCATATCAATCACGTGGAATTCATGTGGAATCATAAAGCGTAGAGCATGGACTTGTCATTTTAAGCACTATTGAATCGTGGGACATGAATCTAATCATCTTAGTCATTCTAGCAAACACTTTTCATGCATTCTTTTATCTTAGATATGTTTCATGAATTTCACCATGTTAAACCACATAAAGTTCATGGATTTCAACTAAAAAATACATATACTTCATGAAAACACCTTTAGATATCATCTTTAAACTTAAACAACAATCATCAACATGTACATGCTCATATCACAAGAAGAAAATCACAAAATAATATTCAAAACATGGTTCTTGAGCTCTATCAATGAAATGGATCCATAGATGAACGCTACGCATACCTTAGATTAGGAATTCGTGAAATTAGTAGTGAATTTGGCTTGAATCTTGGAACCCCCAATTGAACCCTAGACTTGTTCTTGACTGTTCTTGAGAGAATTTCAAGAAAACTAGTATATTTTGGTGTTTTAGAGCCTAAATCCCGTGTTTAAGACTATATATAGTTTGGGAAAATGTCCAAAGTAGCCTTAGAAACACAAAGGTGGAATGCTAAAAACTGGGCACCCACCGTAGTTGCCAGGTAGCACCCGCCAAGTCCGCCGGACTAGACCAGGCGGTGCCTGCCTTAGAGCACTTCTCTATCTGGGACGACACGTGCCTATCGCCCTGAGATACTATTTTGGATACCTAAACACACCCTTACGTTATTCAAAAAATTCTGAAACTTACCCGGGATGTACTATGACCTTGCCCCATCACAACACATCTTGAAAATCCAAAAACGAAGGTCGGGAAGATTGTCAAATAAATCCCCAAAGTGTGTAGGTCTAAAATGAGACTAAGTGTTGAACACTTATAAAAATTTTCTAAGTCTTGAGGCTTGTAAAGACAAATGAGCTGAATTTTGGACTTAGGATTTTACGGGGTATTACAATATCTCCCCCTTGGGAACATTCATCCTCAAATAAGAATCAACTGAGAGGGGATAAAAGATAAGTTGAACATGAACTGAACATGAATAACTAAGACATGACTTCATGACTAACATGCTAAATATACTGAACTCATGCATATCTAATGCATGGATAACTAATACATGAAAGCATGATTGAATGTTCTGATAAACTGAGTCTCTCAAGATGAGAATGCATAGCTGATGCATGATTTTATATCTAAACTGATACATGAATGCATGATTGAGTATTCAATGGTAATAGATACCAAGATTATACTTGGAACATGAACATGAAATTGAATAAGATTAAGGAGAACTATTACCTTGAGCTTGATCTGAATTGGCAAAGAAGAGTTGAGGATACTTGGTATGCATATCTGCTTCTGCTTCCCAAGTAACTCCCTTGACAGACTGATTTCACCAAAGAACTTTAACTAGAGGGACTTCTTTGTTCCTCAGTCTACGAGTCTAGTAGTCTAAGATTTCAACTGGAATCTCTTTATAAGAGAGGTTGTTCTGAACGTCAATGCTCTGAATAGGGACTACTACTGTTGGTCACCTATATATTTCTTTAGCAAGGAGACATGGAAAACTGGATGAGCTAGAACTGGAGCTGAGGTGAGTCGAGTCTTCAACTCCTAAAAACTCTTCTCTCAAGAATCTGACCACTAAAACTTAACCTTCTTCTGAGTTAATCTGGACATAGGAGATGCAATATAAAAAATCCCTCGACAAGACATCTTTAATAGACAATCAAACCCAAGAAACTCCAGATATCTGATGGAGATACAGGAAGAGGCTAGTTTTTTACCGCTTCGGTTTTCTGAGGATATACTCTAATGCCATCACCGGAAACAATATGGCCAAGGAATTCTACTGATCTTAGCCAAAATTTGCACTTACTGAACTTGGTGAATAACTGATGATCTCTGAGAGTCTGAATAATAATTTTGAGATGGTCTGAATGATCATGCTCTGTACGAGAATAGACCATAATATCATCTATAAATACTATGATGAACATGTCCAAGTACTTCTTGAACACCCAGTTCATCAAGTCCATGAAAGCTGCAGTGGCATTGGTAAGACCAAAGGACATGACTAGAAATTTGAAGTGACCATATAGAGTACGAAAAGCTATCTTTGGGATATCACACTCTCTGACTTGAAGCTGATGATAGCCTGATTTGAGGTCTATCTTGGAGAAATAACTAGAACCCTAAAGTTGGTCAAATAAGTCATCTATTCTGGGAAGTGGATACCTGTTTTTGACCGTAACTTTGTTGAGCTGATGGTAATCGATACACTTCCTGAGAGAACCGTCTTTCTTGCATACGAATAAGACTGGTGCACCCCATGGGGATACACTAGGTCTGATGAATCCCTTATCTAAGAGATACTTCAACTAATCTTTCAGTTCCTTGAGTTCTTCTGGTGCCATTTTGTATGACAAAATAGAAATAGGCTAAGTATCTGGGAGAAGGTCTATACCAAAGTCTATTTCCCTTTCGAGAGGAATGCCTGGATGATCTTTGAGAAAGACGTCCGAATATTCATTAACTACTGGGACTGATTCAAAGCTTGGAGATTCGGAACTGGAATCTTTAACATGCATGAGATGATGCATACACCCCTTAGAAATCATTTCCTTGACCGAAGGTAGGAAATAAGCTGACCCCTGAAAGATGAAGTACTACCCTTCCATTCTAGGACGGGCTCATTCGGGAAATGAAACTGAACTATTCTGTTTTTGCAGTCGACTGTCGCATAGCAAGAATGAAGCTAATCTATGACAACAATAACATCAAAATCATTCATCTCTAACTCTACTAAATCTGCTGACATATCTTTCTAAAATATCATAACTGGGAAGTTCCTGTATACCCGTCGAGCTATGATGGTTTTACCCACTAGGGTAGAGACTGAAAAGGGCTCTGCTAAAATTTTGGGACTGATTCCGAATTCACTTGCTATGTAAGGAGTAACAAAAGATAAAGATGCACCTAGGTCTAGCAAAGCATAAACATAAACATGGAAAATTTGTAACGTACCAGTAATGACATCAGGAGAATTTTCCTGATCCTGTCGGGTCTGAAGAGCATAGAGTCTGTTTGGGCATTGCCCACTAGTAGCACTGGAAGTGGCACCCTGCTGATTTGGGCGACAGGACTGGGCTGTGGAACAATTCTACTAACCCTGAAGATCTGACTGCGGACACTCCCAAATTCTATGGCCTGGCTTGCCACAACCAAAATAGATATCACTACCAGATCTAAAAATACCTTTGTGGTTCTTACCACAAGTCTGACATAGTGGATTAGTTCAGGCACTGCTAACACTGCCTTGGTAATTAGAGCTTAGTGCTCTATCTCTGTTTCCATCTCTGAATTTTGGCACTGGGGCACTGGCGGAGGAAGGAGATGGACCTACTGGCTTAGGAAAAAACTACAAACGGTTTCCTCCTTCTGATTTGGGTTGAGTAAAACTGAAGCTGTCTGACCTTACTCTCTTGTTCTGCCTCTCCCTAGTCCTAACTTTCTGCTCCTCTATTTGCTGAGCATAGGTCATGATCCTGGCTAAAGTCATATCACTATTCAGCATCGTAGACCTACACTCATTTGACACACTATCATTCACCCCTGACACGAACTTACTAATCTTAGCCTTGTTGTTTGCAACCACATGAGTGGCATATCTAGCTAGCTGAGTAAATCTGAGAGAATACTCTTTAACTATCATATTTCCTGCCTGAGGTTGATTAACTCAAGAACATTTGCCTTCCTCAACTCTTGGGGAAAGAACCTGTCTAAGAAAGCAGTGACAAATTCCTCCCACTCTATAGGTCCTGCATCCTCTAACCTCTCAAACTTCCACTATTTGTACCAAGTATGAGCAATATCGTGTAACTAGTATGTGGCTAACTCGAAACTTTGACAAGAAGTAACTCCCGATGTCTATGACCTTCTGGATTTTGTCAATGAATTCCTGAGGGTCTTCATCATACTTAGACCCGAAGAAAGATGGAGGGTTCATTTTGGTGAAGTCCCGAATCCTAGCTTTGGCTGAGTTGACCACTGGATTAGCTGGAATAACTGGTGGCCATTCATTTTAGGCAACCACAGACTTAGAAAGTATGGTGAATGCAGCTCTAAACTCCACATGAGAAACGTGTTCGCCTAAAGAATCTTTGGGCTGAGGAGCTGGTTGGTTTCTTCTATGTGGAGGCATGTTCTGAAATAAGAGAAGAATGGATTAGACTGAGAGTTTAACTTAAGATTATGCTCACTAGCACAATATGAAAACTGAAAGAAGGGAAACTGTTCCTAAAACATCTTATAGCCTCATGCACATAAATGTGGCACGCAACACACCCATGCATAAGACTCTACTAGATGCGGCTTTCAGACTTCCTAGGACTCTATTAAACCTTAGGCTCTGATACCAAGTTTGTAACACCCTGATTTTCTGAACCGGAATGCTACACGGTGCTTATAACCCCGAAGGACCACAAGCTAACCCATGTCTGATATATGTACCTGTACACTGCAATATATGATGTAATAATATGGAAAACATGAATAATAGGCTATAAGGTTCAGCTGAATAAAATATCTGACAAACCATAACATCTATATGGGGTGACAAATATCCTAAAAAACTGAAGTCTGAAACAAATCTGAACTAAATCTGAAAGCCTCTAAATACTATCTAAATAAGGAGTTGAAGGAACGTGTCTCGAACTAACTCTGTCTAGAAAAACTGAACTTAAGTAATAAACGAAATAAAATAATATCGTCCTCAAAAGGATGAGGACTCACTGTAACTCTCCGACTGAGATGCTACTGTTGATCTGGAACTCGTGTCTCTGAAATTATGGTGTAACATAAAAGAAAGAACCATAGCACAAATGCGTCAGTACAACTGGGAGTACTGAGTATATGAGTGGGGTAGGCTAGATGCAAAAGGATTCACATGCATGGACAATGCTAACTGACTGACTGATATGAACGTAAGAGTGCAAGCATACATACATAGTAACTGAGATCGTGATTTCATGATATCTATAGATATACGCTAATACATGGTTTACTGATAACTGACATGAATAATTTTGTAGTTCTGATAACATGGGCGACTGTGTATGACAGTCCTGAATCTGATGGAACTATCTGAGTTCCGTACCATAACTGAATTTGATTGTATCTGACAGTCCTGGTATACTGATATTTGAAGAACTATCTGTGGTCTTTTACTGAGACTCAGTCTAAAACTGTGGGAGGTAGTTATTTAACTGACATGCCCCAATAACGAATATAGCTAAGTTGGGGTCCAATCTCTGCCCCGACTGGAGGGGTGTCAATACCGCACCATTGGTAAGGACATCTGTGAGTGACCCTTAGCTGGCAAGTACTCTAAATAAGAACGGTGGGAACCCTAAACTGATAGGTTAAGCCACCTTATCAACCCTAATCTGACAGGTTAAGATGTCTCAACCTACGCTGGATAAGTAGTTCTGGAACACAAGGATGACTACTAAGAATCACACCCTAAACTGGCAGGTGATTTCCCATCCTTGGGTTCACTCTGTGCTAACTTCTACTCCCATATGAAGAGACTGAACATGATTTAACTGACTGTACATGGACTGAGTAACTGACTTCCATCGACTGATGGAATAGTACTACTATCTGAGACTTAACTGATATCATGAAATTTCTGAGATTTCCTGAGTCACATGATTGACTAAGTTCTATAAATCATGGCTTGACTGGGATTATCGTGATAACATGACATGGCTCTAGGAACACAACTATATTTTTCAGGTACAAGTACCCCCTGGACTCGATGGAAGGAAACTGACACACATGACTGACTTGATCGTAAGAGTAGAGTTCATAATTTACACTATCATAATATGGGGATTTCAAACTAATCATGGTTCTCAACATCTTATACATGGAAGGAAAATGCATACAATATGTACATACTTGCATAGATTTAATATCATGCTCAATACATATCACAACAACAACGCATATCAATCACATGGAATTCATGTGGAATCATAAAGTGTAGAGCATGGACTTGTCATTTTAAGCACTATTAAATCATGGGACATGAATCTTATCATCTTAGGCATTCTATCAAACAATTTGCATGCATTCTTTTAGCTTAGGTGTGTTTCATGAATTTCATCATGTTAAACCACAAAAGGTTTATGGATTTTAACTAACAAACACATATACTTCATGAAAACACCTTTAGATATCATCTTGAAACTTAAACAACAATCATCAGCGTGTACATGCTCATATCACAACGACACAATCACAAAATAATATTAGAAACATGGTTCTTGAGCTCTATCAACGAAATGGATAAAAAGATGAAAACTATGCGTACCTTAGATTGGGAATTCGTGAAATTAGTAGTGAATTTGGCTTAAATCTTGGAACCCCCAATTGAACCCTAGACTTGTTCTTGACTGTTCTTGAGATAATTTCAACAAAACTAGTATTTTTTTGTGTTTTAGAGCCGAAATCTCGTGTTTAAGACTATATATAGGTTAGGGAAAATGATCAGCATACCCTTAGAATCACGGAGGTGGAATGTTGAAAACTGGTCACCCACCGAAGTTTCTAGGCAGTTCCCACCATGTCCACCGGACTAGACCAGGCGGCGCCTTCCTTAGAGCACTGCTCTAGCTGGGGCAATGCGGGCCTATCGCCCTGAGCTACTATTTTGGAAACCCAAACACGCCCTTACTCTATCCAAAAAATTTCGAACCGTACCCGGGATGTACTACGACCTTGCCCCATCACAACGCATCTTGAAAATCCAAAAATGAAGGTCGGGAAGGTCATCAAATAAATTCCCGAATTTTGGAGGTCTAAAATGAGACTAAGTGTTGAACACTTATAAAAATTTTCTAATTCTTGAGGCTTGTAAAGCCAAATGAGCTGAATTTTGGATTTAGGATTTTACGGGGTCTTACAGATAACTGACTGAGATTACTGATATTACTGAGATTACTGAGATTATTGAGTACTGTGAAGGACTGGATTGATACTGAATTTATTGAGTTTTCCTGAGTCATGTGACTGACTGAATTCTAAGGATCATTGATTGACTGAGAGTATATTGAAAACTGATGCTAGCTCTAGGCACACAGCTAAATTGTTGGGTACAAGTTCCTCCAGGACTCGATAGCATGAAACTAACAAGACATGACACTTCTTTGAATACATAACCATAGGCCACAATTCATAATACAAACTTTGGAATTTTCATGAAGTATTTGTATGTAGGAATATGTATAAACATGTCATAATTTCATAAGTCTAATCTCATGAGCATTCCACCAAACCATTACAATGTATAAAAATAACATGGAGGTCATTGTGGACATAAGGTTAAAGCATGGATTAATCAATTTGGTCATAATTGAGTCATAAAGCATAATTCTTATTCTTTTAGTCATTTTCGCAAACATCTTGCATGCATAACTTGAGGCTTAGGAATGAACATTAAAATAATACATCATGGCAACATTTTTCACTTCAAATAAAAGAATTCCTACCACATGCTAACATAATTTCATTATATGTAATAGAGATTTCAACTTGTTAATCATACAACAAAATAAACATGGATATGATTCAATTCATAACATGGAATTCAAAATTTATATTTTGAAAGAGTTTCTTGAGCTTCATGAGTGAAAGGAATCCATGAATCAACACTTTACATACCTTAGATGTAAGTTTATTGAAGATTAACAGTGGAATCTCCTGGATTAGAACCTTTAATTGAAAACCCTAGACTTGTTCTTGAGGGAATTTGAGAGAAACAACTATATCTTGGTGAAAACCTAGCTGAATCTCGTGTCATAGGCTTATATAGGGGTGGGAAATTGACCTTTTTTCCCTTAAAGACGCAGTCATTTAATGACTGAAAATTGGGCATCAATGCAATTGGCGGCGCGGCGCGTCAATGGCACCGATGCGATACTCGATGCATCGCGCTATGATAGTGCCAAGCCTCAGTACTTTTGGCTCTGGTAACCTGTAAGAATATTAAACAACACGATAGGCGATGCGGCATGCTAAGATCTCATTGGTCCACTATTTTGGGACACCAAACGTGGTCTAAACGAGGTTCAAAAAATCCAAAACTTGTTCGGGAACACCTATTGACCTCCCTGATCATGAATTAGCAAGAATACCAACCATTAAAGGAAATTAAGGTCGTGAAATGAGATTTCCAACTTTCGAAGGCCAAAAATAAACTAAGTCTAGAAACTTAGCTAGAATTTTCTAAGTCTGGGACCCCCTTGACAAGCTTAAATGACTGAATTATGCTTAGGAATTTTGCGGGGTCTTACACCAACTCTGTCGTTATGGTCAAGTCTAACTCAAAATAATAAGGTATCACACATAACACCATAACATAACACCAGTCAGAATCATAAATTCACACACATCTGTACTTTTCACAACTTCTTATCTCCAGAATAATCCTCATTACCACTCCAACAACTACAATCCACCTAGTATTAGACATTCACTAACACTTAATTCATCCCTCCGCATGTATAGAAATATGACATTCAAGTCTATCTTCATAACCCCATATGCACTTCTAAATAAACGCTCATAAAGCATATTTTCCATATCCTACAAACTTCTATCAAGAACAACTTCCATGCACTATTCTTAAGAAGACATACATAAAATTTCAACTACTCACACATAGCATATACAACTTTAACTAACCATGATGTGTATCAATGACTTGGCCTTAATACTACTTTACACTTATAGCGTTAGCTAAAATATGCATACAATAATCTTCCATTTACAAGAAATATTTACCTTAACTAAAATAAGCATACAATAATTTTCTATTTACAAGAAATGTTTACTCTCTCCCATCTAGATAATTGTTCGTCATCACTATCTTGACCTAAGGAAAGGTAATAAAAGGTTAGAACATGAGGACCTGAAACATGAAGGCATACTGTGTATAAGACACTCAACTGAGGCTTGAGGAATAGAATATTTAACATCATGATCTCATCAAAGAGGTCTGCTCTGATGAAATGCATGATATAAATCCGGCTTTCGCTGATCATTAAGAGTATTGATTGAGTGCTTGAACTGCACATATTGTAAATCTTACATGAGTCATGAGCTGCATGACCTAAATTTGGAGTTCATCACGTATGAAATGTGATTCCAACTGCTAAAAGAACTCGAGCTCCTCATTTTGGGAACTAGGAGGGTACATGATTCTCTATCATATACATGAACATGAACTATGATCATGGAACTGAAACATAATGCATGAGTAGGTATTAGGATAACTGGAATTACTAAAATAAGAATGGGTCGTGCATCATCCTCTCTTATAGGTTTTATACACTACATAGGCATTTCAACAAGAATCTAGAAATCTGACTTGGTTACTCCTTCTGTCATCTCCCCCTTAGACTTAAGCTATCACTCTTAGTCTATGAACCACTATATAAACTTTAATCTAAACCGCAATCACTTTGTACTAGAGTCTGGGATAAAATCAATACACATAAAACTAAACTTACCATGAAGTACTGTATCTTCATGTATAATACCCAATGCTACACCTTCTTCTGAGATTCAACTCTTAGATTTCTATAGCCTCATAAACCATTATATAACAACTTAAACACTCGCTAACTTAGATTCTAACACTAAACATGGATATCTTTAAACCTTTACTGAACTTCCCTCATACTCTGCTAATATCATATCTCTAACTTACCACATCACCAACTTGTAACCCATAACTTAACTGACAAGAACACTATATACTACACAACCTCATTCATACTTATCAATTCAAGGGGTACTACTAACCATACAACACTTAATAAGTTTCAAAAATAATAAAATTACCTTGGGCACTCCTCTACATCATACCTGTAACATCATACTTCATTGTGAACAAATAAACTTAAGCTCTTGCATACACTGTTTAAGCCAACTAGATCACTTCCATACAACTAGCCAAACTAACCAAGAAATTATTACATCCACCTTGATAATCATCTACTATTCAAACTGAGTGTCTGGTGCTAGGCATTATTAACCTCACATACTAATCTCACTTGGAACCTATAGAATAAAACATCAAGAAACACTAGTCTAGTAGAACTTCATAGCAATAATATTCGATTATAATCATATGGCCTATCTTATCATAATCCATTAATACATCCTCCTTATACACATCATTGCTATTTACACTTCTATACATCTAAATTACTATCATAGCTCTACAAATTTCAGCTAAACTCCTTTTTGCAACCTCTAGGGAAGCCTAAATTAATAATACTAAACCACCAAATACTTCATTAATATCCTATACTTTCAATCACAATAAATACCATCAATAACTCCTTATTTACTTCAAGCAAACAAAAATTCACCTTAACTAATAACTCCCTCTCTATCCTCCACCAAACTAACACACAGGAACATATCAGCATAATGCAAAATCTATAGCATGCATAAATTTATATTTATACTTTTGATCAATCATCTTAATCACTCTTTATGACACTACTCTTCTATACCCATACTTCCAACTATAATAAGTTTCTACTATTCATAAATCATAACACTGAAGTTCATAATATCCCTCGAATGCACACTACACTTAATAGTCAAGGTTCATACTATCTCCTCTCATGAGCATTATCTATATTAAAAGGGTTAATAGGAAATATGAATACATATCTAATTCTGCATCAACTGAACAACTCATAATAATGAGGACATAATTTTCATCTTGAGGAACTTATGACACACTAAAGAGCTCCTCTCAAACCCTTTTGGTGCATTCTAAAACTTCTTACTAGAAAATCTAAGAGCATTATTAGGGGAGGAAATTGGAACTTGCTAATTGTATTATCTCAAGAATAATGTATATATGGGGAAGTATAGATTAACATTACAAATTCTGAGGAGGGATCTGAAAGCATATCTTACTTGGGCTTAGCACACTATTTCCATGAACATGAATAAAGTTCTTCAAAACTCAGAACTTAAAAGCATTGATGAGATACTTTTGAGATTACATACAATCCCATAACTATCTATGGGGACTGTCAGAGAAAGCTCTATCTGTAAAGATTTAAGCTTAATTGCTTCTGTTACCTTGAAAATAAGCCAGAGATGGTTTGAATAGAGCAAGATGAGAATCTGTATAAGTTTCTTAGAGAACCTTTATATAGAACAATTTGAGACTTGAAATAAGGGAAATATTTCCTAAATTCCCTATAGCCTCTCAAAGAAAAGTATAGATGTATCCGTACCATTCCGCACGACTCTACTAGAAATGGCTTCACAGACACCCTAGGGAACTTGAACTTTGTGCTCAGATACCAAGTTTGTAACGCCCCAAAAATATATCCTGAGACGTCACACGGTGCTTAGGACCACAAGTGATCCCAAGCTAGCCCTTCTAATGGTATACTTCTAAGCATCTGATTAAATATGAATGAGTGATGGATTTTACTATGTGGAAACATAGAGAAATATTGAAATCTGTAAAACACAATACTGATACCACTTTTACATTCTAATAAAGTTTGGAGAGAGGGACTGAAATTACAATACTGACTCTAACTGACATTTATGAAGCCTCTACTATGTTGAATATAAATAGGTGGGAAACTAATCCAACTATCACTAATCAATACATATGAATAAGAAAAGACACAACATAAGTAAATCCAACTGAAGTCCCTGAAGTAGGAGGACTTATCCCCTTACTGGATGGAATCTGCAACTTTCTGAGTTTGAATGTTCCTACTAGATCTTGTACCTACATTATGAGACAATTTAGTACATTGACATATATGTGGATCAGTACTTTGAGGATGTACTAAGTATATGGGGTGTATGCATTAAGTTAACAATATCATTACTCTTTATAAAACCATGCATGCTGATATAAACGACTCACATAGCTTGAATAAATCTGAAATATAAATCTCATAAATCATGAATAATGAAACATGTAGCATAAATCTCATGAGTCATTATACTTAGTTCTAAAATCTGTATTCTCCTCTTATTCTCAAAGCTTGTAAGCTAAAGGAATCTTAAAACAAAAATTTTCAAAACTTATGCTTTTATCTTGAGGAAGATAGGACTTGGGGACACAAGGACTTGGGATTAGGGAACTTTGGGTGACTGTAGGAGTTTCTTATAACCGACATAAACCATGTGACCTGACATGGAGTCCAACATCTTGCCCATATTGGGGAGAGCTTTTCTATCCTTGCCATAGGAATAGAACCTTAACTTTAGTGATCACTATCTTAACCAACTTGGGGTAAATCATAATCCTACAGTGGCACGTAGTTTTGGGGCATGATACCTTAGAATCATAACCAACTCGGACCTAAATACTACTCCCATACTTAGGCTCAAAACTTTTAGAAAATCCACCTTAAAATAGCACAAGATTTTATAATCAAGATAAATTATTCTTCTATTCTTTAATTCTAAAATAATGTGAATAATATGGATTCCTTATCTTAGCTTAATATCAAAAAGATCAAATCTTTATCCCATACCTAAAAATAATCTAGTCATAGGGTGCTTATAGCATATACAATCTTGAAACAACAATCTTTATTTAGGGTTTGTCTACCCATACATCAAACTCATGATAAATCATCTAAATATTCATGCTTGGTAAAGTTTTAATTCATAAACCAACTTAAATTTTGGAAATTTTAGCAATATGTATGTAAACACAAACATAATCATGTAATTCAACTTTTAAATAATAGGAAATCTCAAAATCTTACAAATAATGATGATGAGTATAAACTCTATTTTGAATTTCATAGGAAAATCATATATAATTCAGAAAATCTATAATTAAAGTAAGTCTTTGGGAACAAGGGTGAAAGGATTACCCTTGTTCAAACCCCACATACCTTATTTGTCTTGATTCAATGGAGCAAGTTGACTTTTGAAGCCTTGAGAAAGTTCTTGGTGGCTTTTATTGAAGGTTCTTGAATGGTGACGTTTTGATTCTTGAGTACGCTTGAAGAAGTTCTTGAATATTGTTCTTGGGAGATAGTCTTGAGATGAACCCTAATTTTGATGCTATGGATGGATGTAAAGTTGTGTGCTTTGATTTGATTTAATTAGGTGTTAAAAAGGGAGGAAAAGACTCAAAAATCCTTTTAAAAATGGCTTAAAATCGCTAAACGGAGGTCCCCGACGGTTTGGGCGACGAACCGTCGCCCTGGGTACGGACCATCCCTTCAACTCATCATTTTTTGGATAAAAAATAGGCTTACTGCCTCAGTTGCAATGGTTTGGGTGACGGTCTGTCACAGGCGCGATGGTCCGTCGGCCTTCCCGTCGCACTTTGGCAGTCCAGATAGCTCATTGTAAAACGGCTATAACTTTTTACCCCGACACCAAATTTTGGCAAAATTGGTATATTTGGAAAGATAATTAAATTATCTTTCTGTTTGTGGATTATAAGCTCAAAAATTCGTAGTATAACAAAAGATATGCTCATTTGAAGTCGACTATACCAGAATCCTTCTCAAGAATTCAATCGGTAAGGGATGTTTTGATTCTCCTAGTAGCTAGGACATATTTGAGGCCTTAATACATACCAACCTTGATCATAAAACTACCAATTCACTATAATTTATTTCTCATGATCTTGAAGAATGGTTCTACTATCGGTTGGAATTCTCGGGGTATTACAATTGGCCTTGCCCGGATGATACAACACACTCATGTCATAATCTTTTTACAATTATAACAACCTTCTATGATGAAGATTCGACTCCCTCTAAGTAAATACATACTGCAAACTTTTGTGATCTGTAAATGCATCAACATGCACCCCATAAAGATAGTGCCTCCAGATTTTTAAGGCAAACACAATAGCAACTAATTGAAGATCATGGGTAGGATAATTCCTCTCGTGAGGCTTAAGCTATCTAGAGGCATAGGCTATAACCTTACCTATCTGAATCAAAACACATCCCAAACCGATTCTAGAGGCATCATAATACACCACAAAACCATTTGTACCATCAAGTATTGCTAAAACTGGGGCTTAGGAGAGTCGAGTCTTCAACTCCTGAAAACTCATCTCTCAGGAATCTGACCACTGAAACTTAACTTTCGTTTGGATAAATCTAGACATAGGATATGCAATAGATGAGAAACCCTCAACAAAACATCTATAATAACCAGCTACACCCAAGAAACTTTTATGTTTGACAGAGAAATAGGTCTAGGCTAGTTTCTTACTTCTTCTGTCTTTTGGGGATCAACTCGAATACCTTCACTGGAACCAATATGACTAAGAAAAGCTACTGACCTTAGCAAAAATTCACATTTGCTGAATTTGGCGAATAAGTGGTCATCTCTAAGAGTTTGCAACACAATTCTAAGATGGTATGCATGGTCATTCTCACAACGAGAGTAGACAAGAATATCATCAATAAGGACTATTAAAAACATGTCTAGATATTGTTTGAACAATCTATTCACCAAGTCCATGAAGGCTGCTGGGGCATTTTTTAGTCCAAAGAACATGACTAGAAACTCAAAATGACCATAACGGGTTCTTAAAGCTATCTTTGGAATATCACTCCCTTACCCTAAGTTGATGATAGCTGATCTAAGGTCTATCTTGGAGAAGTAACTTGCACCTTAGAGATGATCAAATAAGTCATCAATTCTAGGAATAGGATACTTGTTTTTTACTGTGACTTTATTTAGCTGGCGATAGTCAATGCACATATGCAAAAAATCATATTTATTTTGCACGAATAGGATGGGAGCACCCCATAGAAAAACACTAGGCCATATGAAACCTTTGTCTAAAAGATCTTTAAGGTGATCTTTTAACTCTTTAATCTCGGCTGGAGCCATACGATATGGAGGAATAGAAATAGGCTGAGTATCTGGGAGAAGGTCAATACCAAATTCTATTTCCCTATCGGGAGGTACCCCTGGCAAATCATTGGGAAAGACATCAGGAAACTCATTGGCTACACTAAATGACTGAACTATTAGAGTCTCAAACTTAGTGTCTTTGACTTGAACTAGATGATAAATACAACCTTTGTAAATCAACTTTCTGTCTTTAAGATAAGATATGAAATGACTTTTGGAAGATGCTGAATTTCCTTCCCACTCAAAGACTGGCTCATTTGGAAACTGAAACATCACCACTCGGGTGCGACAATCTATGAATGCATAATAGGATTGGAGTATACCCATACTAAGAATAAGATCAAAGTCAACCATATCTAACACTTTTATGTATGCTAACCTGATATTATGAAGGACGGGGATGGGATACTTTCTATAGATATATTTGGCAATAACTGACTCACCCACTGGGGTAGAAACCAAGGGTTTAGGGATCTTTTCAGGACTTATTTCAAAATTGACTTCAACTAATAGGGTCACATAAGAGAAACTTGACCCAGGGTCTAACAAAACATAAACATCAAGATGAAAGACAGGAAGCATACCAGTAATAACATATGGTGAATCCTCCTGCTCCTAACGGTATGGTAAATCATAAAACTGATTATGTTGATGACCGACACTGGTACTGGAAGATGCGCCCTGATGAGGGATTGGGAGACCTAGAGGAGCTAGTTCACTAGTAGCCTAAGTCTGGAGATGAATATCTCTTTTTCCCTGCTTAGCATGCGGACACTCTATGATTCTATGGCCCAAATTACCATAACCATAAGAACCCTTCTTCCCTAACATACACTTACTAGGATGATTCTTACCACACCTAGAACATGGAGGATAACTAGGCCTTCTACTCACACTATTCTAAGATCTTGACATAGAAGACTTACCCCACTGCTCCTTCCTAGCTCTAGGAGCTGGAACACTAGCTGAAGATGGTGCTGGCATAGATAAATGATTTTGAAACTGTGAATAATTTCCCTCTTGATACCTAGACTGGCCATACTTAAACGACCCTATTCTAGCCTTCTTATTTCCCCTCTCTCCACTCTTTAACTTCTTTGCCTCAATCTCCTGAGTATGAATCATCAACCTAGAAAGGTCCATGTCTCCAATAATCATGGAAGACCTACACTCCTTAACTACCAAAATAGATATGCCAGTAATAAACTTACTCATACTTGCCCTAGGATCAGCCATCGTATCTAGGGCATACTTAGAAAACTGATTGAACTTAAGGAAGTACTCATTCACTGTCATTAGCACTGCTTCAGGTTTGCAAACTCCTCTATCTTAGATTCTCTCCTTTCAAAGGGAAAGAACCTGTCTAGAAAAGCATCTCAAAATACTTGCCAACTCATAGGAGCTGCATTCCCACCTCTACCATTCTCACAAACTACCCAATCATACGTTACATCCTTCAATCTATAGAATGCTTACTCTACACTCTTCTCTTCAGAAATATGCATAATATGGGTAATTTTCTTCACCTTATCTAAATAAAACTATGGGTCCTCACCTACTTTTGACCCAAAGAACTCTGGCATATTCATTCTCATAAAATCTCTGATTCTGGGTGCCACTAAATCACCATTCTGTTGAAGTGGGATTGCATCCTGATGGTTGCCCTGAACATTGGTAGTCACTGCGTAGGTCAATGACTTAAAGGCAGCTCGAAACTCAGCATGGTATACATTCTCATTCAGAGAATCAGCGGGCTGGGGTGGCTGGTTATCATTTCTGCGGGCATTAGCTAGAAAGAAGGCATATTCAACTGTCACATAAGAGCATGAGTTAAAAGTAGATAGAGATACTATAAGCATGATATATTATGAAAGAAAGATATATTTCCTAAGAACATACCATAGCCTTTTGATCGTAAATATGGCGTACTTCACGCCCATGATCAAATATCTATGTAACGCGGATTGTCTAACTCCATAGGAATCTTATAAACCTTAGGATATGATACCAAGTTTGTAACACCCCAAAACTTAATGTCGAGATGTTACACGGTGCTCAAGACTATGAGTATCCTTAAGCTAACCTTGTCTGCCTTCTATTAAATCTGAATCTCATAATAGCAGAAACATAGACATAAAAGTCATATTATATGCTGAAAATTATATGAAATAACTGAGAATAATCTGAATATAATCTCCAAAAACCAAATACTGTATGTCTGAATGAAATCTAGAAGTCTAACAAGCCTCTACTACTAATGTCTAGAGAGCCATAGGACAAACCCCCACCTGACTCAAAATATCTGAAAATACTAAATCATCTAACCTATTAAGCCAAAAATAAACTAAATGACTAAGTCCCTAAACTATGAGTACTCACCAACTGTCAGGATATAGATGGAGATGCCCAAAATCACTCACGCTGTAGAAAATAAGCACCTGAACCTACTTTATGAGACAATATAGCACATAGACATATATGCGGATCATGACTTTAAGGATGTACTGAGTATATGGGGGTGAATTCATAAGTAAAACATTATCTCAACATTTATATCAATTTACAAAAGAATGCATGCTAAATGTAAATGACTCACATAAGCTGGAATATCTGAAATACTGTGATATGTAATCATGAATAACAAATCATACTTTGTAAATCTAGTGAGTCATAACATTTAGTTCTAAAAGTTGTACTTGTATTCTGTCTTTAAAACATACTGTCTAAGTATAGAAAGGACTCACTCTTATATCTGAAATCTGAAAACTAAAGTCTGAAGCTAATATCTTTTTGTAAAATATAATATGAATAATGTTGTGACCCTTTACACTTAGTTTTCTAAAAGCTTCTCTGTAATTCTTTTATATTCTGAAATCTGTAGTTTGTAAGCTTTAGGAAAATACTTAAAAACTATTCTGAAAGCTTTTACTGTTAGGGAGGTTCTTCTAACCGACATAAACCATGTGAGCTAACATGGAGTCAAACGTCTTGTTCCCCTATAGGGAAAACCTCACGATAGGGAGAGGTGTCATACTCTTTCCAAGGAGTATAACCTAATCTAAGTGATCACATCTGTAACTTTCATCCATATAGAAATGGGAATAATCTAAATTTGTACCTATGTTGGCTATGTAGTTCTGTGGAAGTCAGGGCACACTAATCCCACAATTCCCACTCGGTGCTAAATACAACTCCGTTTTAATCTGTATGCTCATTCTGTTGGAAATCCACTTTAAAATCTAGTATAATTGTTTATTTCAAAAATCAACTGTACAATTACTAAGTAAATCTATAATCTGAAACTGTAAAGTGGATTTCATAGCTGAACTGAGATCAAAAGACCAAAATATTTAACATGAATCTCAAAAAATCTAGTCATAGGATGCTTATGGCATAAACAATCTTGAAATAGCAATATCTAATTAGGGCTTTATGACCCATGCATCAATATCATGTCAAAACATCATAATAATCATGCTTGGTAATGAAAACAATGATAATTAATCTCAAAATCTGGAAATTATTGCAATAGGCATGTAAATATGAAAATAGACATGCAATTCAACTTCTAAAACACTTGAAATTTCATAATCTTGCAATTGGCAATAATGGGTATGAACCCTAATTTAAAACTCATGTATAATCATTCAAAATCATATAAATTTGATATAAAAACTTGGTTTTGGACACAAGGATGAAAGAGGATCGTTGTTCATAAACCCCACATAACTTAATTGATGAAATCTCTAAGAAAGATTAAAATTGAATCTCTATTTGTGATCTTGAAGATAAACTCTTTGTCATCTTGATTTGGGAATCCTCAATTTTGAGTTTTCTTGGAGAAACAATGGAGGAATTTGATTTCTCGGAGAGTAAGCTTTTGAACTCTAGGATTTTTCTTTGAGAGAGAATGGATGAAATTGAGCATAAAGTTCTTTAGAATATGTTTAATTCCTTGTTTTGGATGAGTTGGGGGCTTGGGAGTTGACTAAAGTGCCATTTTTAAATTTTCGCCGGAAATGGAAACAACAAAATTTTCTCGATCTACCATGCCACCGTGACGCGCCACTATTGCGGTGGCTCACTGGAAACTGATGATTGGGAAATTGGGGACCTCCGAGATGCAGAGTTATTGTGGTACCCCACTGGATTTTTGACAATTGGGAGCTAGAATTTCTCCACGATGCGGGACAATCACAGTACTCTATTGGAATGCCATTGAGGCCATCGTCGCGACATGGTACCATCGAGTTGGCCTACTGGAAAATGACTACTGGGAAATTGTACCTCACCATAATTTGATATTATCATGGAGGTCCACTGAAAATTGACAATTGTCATTTTTGCATCCACCGCGATGCGGTGCTCCTCCAGTTGAGATACTGCTTTACTAAAACTCCTATAACATCTCAACCGAGTATCGGATTTGGGTGTAATTGGTATCAATGGAAATCTTATTAAATTATCTATACAATGGAGGGTTTAAATCTAGGAAATTATAGGTGTAACAAAGGTTATTAATTTTGAATCTAACTCTTGACATTCTAGGAGCAAAATTAAGCTAGGAAAAGTACGGGGTATTACACTTTTTCTTCAGACTTCCTTCTGACGTGAACTTGAAAATCTTCACCCTATTCTTCAGGTGGGCTCCTGAACTTGCAACTAATAATCTTTACTCTATTCTCCAGATGAGCTCCTGACTTTATATTTCATCACCCTATTCTCCAAGCAGGCTCCTGACTTACGACTTCTTCACCTTGTTCTACAGGGGTGCTCCTGATTTTCTATTTTATAATCCTATTCTCCAGGCAGGCTCCCGACTTACTATTTCTTATTTTCCAAATATGTTCCTGAACTCAAAATAAAAGGTGAACTAGAAAATAAAATTCCCATTATCTTGGAGGGTCCTGAGCTAAAAAATAAAACTTTCATTATCTAGGAGGGTCTTGAGCTGAAAAATAAATTTTCATTATCCAGGAGGGTCCTAATCATAAACTAAATTCTCATTATCTAGGAGGGTACTGAGCAGAAAACATTATCCAGGGGGGTCCTGAGCAGAATATAAAATCTCATTATACAGGAAGGTCCTGAGCATAAACTAAATTCCCATTATCCAGGAGGGTCCTGAGTAGAAATTAAAGTCCCATTATCTAGGAGGATCCTGAGCAGAAATTAAAGTCTTATTATCTAGGAGGGTACTGAGCAGAAAATAAAGTCCTATTAGCCAAGAGGGTCCTGAGCAGAAAATAAAGTCCCATTATCCTGGAGGGTCCTGAGCATAGAATAAAGTCTGATTATCCAGGAGGGTACTGAGCAGAAATTAATGTCCCATTATTCAGGAGGGTCTTCACCAGAAAATAAAGTCCAATTATCAAGGAGGGTCCTAAGAAGAAAATAAAGTCCCATTATTCAGGAGGGTCCTGAGCAGAAAATAAAGTCCCAATATCTAGGAGGGTCCTGAGCATAAATAAAGTCCTATTATCCAAGAAGGTACTGAGAAGAAAATAAAGTCCCATTATCCAGGAAGGTACTGATCAAAAATTAAAGTCACATTATCCAGGAGGGTCCTGAGCAGAAAATAAAGTCCCATTATCTAGGAGGGTCCTTAATAGAAATTAAAGTTCCATTATCCAGGAGGGTCTTGAGAAAAAATAAAGTTCTATTATCCAGGAGGGTCCTAAGCCGAAATAAATTCTCTATACAACACACATAAAATTTTGGCCCAGCTTGTATTGGGAAAAGTTTTGAGTGTTACTGGAATCTAAAGCTTTGGAAAAGATATTGAAAGTATGAACCAAAGCTCGAAAGAGCTTTGGTAAGCACATCTCGTAAAGAATAAAATTTACCATGAACGAAATTCATCATCGTGTATTGTAACCTTTCTTCTTGCATTGACAGAAGTGTGGAATTGCATCCTTTATTTGAAAACTTTAATGCAAATACAATATTCCATCTCTATTTTAAACAAAGAAAAATTGTTATTTTAAAAATATGGTGGTTGGTTTGTGGCATTTGGATTTTGAGGTAACCGCTCTTGCATTTTCCATACTCAGTTTCTTTTCAAATCATTGATAAGTATTCGTTGAATTGTCGGACTTCTGACCCAAAATTCTGACCACTGAAACTCTTGACTCAAAACATATTTCTCTTGCATGATGCCTCTGGGTTTAACTTCTAATACATCTTTAATATTTCCACGAGCCCAAAAATGGTCAGGTCACAAGAATTCCTGAGTACCGTACTTTATTTTGAAATATGTTATCTTTGTGTGTTAGCCCTTTGTCTTGCTTTGTACAATTCAAGGAGTTTGTAGCAAGTTTTGAAGTCCTTTCTCACTTGACTTGACGTGAATTTACTAAAAAAATGTGCAATAGATGACAATGATTTTTCATTTGACGACAAAGATACAAAAATAAAAAAATAAACATAAAAATAATAAAAAGAAAAGGAAAAGACAATAGGCATCTCTTTTAGAAATGACAAAAAGGAAAAAATTATTTGGGTATGGTAGCTGATTCTAGAGATTATGACATCCATTTTGAATTAAACAACCTGATCTACCCACACTAATCATTACAACTTTTGCCCACTTATTGAGTTTGAAATGGAGCCATTCTTGAACACGCACCCTTTAAATCACAATCCTCCTACGGCTAGTGGCACCTCAATGGGTTTTCGCCAATGAGCCTATCTCTATTTTTATTTCTTTCTCAACTCACCATCGACTTATGGTGTCCATTGGGGTTTTCACCAATAAGACTCTCTTACTTTTATTTAAAGGAAAATGATGCCCAAATTATGAAACATTATGCACCCATAACATGTTTAGCCTTGACATTCTCAAAGATCGATATGAAGGTCTTTATTTGGTTGTAACTTGGCTTTTGGAAAGGGTTAGAAAGAAAGGGCGGCATAAGGTTCAAAAATATACATGACATTGGGTGAAGCATACAAATTTTGTAATCGACATTTAAGAAAAATAATTTTTTGCCCAGTTTTATTTCATACTGGGTAACTTGAATTTTCACTTGGTTAGACCGAACCCCAGAATAGAGCTACCTACGTATATTTTCATAGAAATAATAAGATCAAACGTAGTTCAGGAAAATCATTCTTTTTCTTGATTTTGATTTTCCTTCTTCTTTCATTTTTTCAGTTTTTTTCTTTTTCGTCATCAATTCTATTTTTTCAACTTTTTGACTTTAATTTGATTGCAAAAAGGGGGGGTATGAAAGAAAGATAAAATCAAAGCTCAAAGGGGTAAGCAAAGTTTGATATAATATTTGGATAGCAGAACAAAATGCCTTCATCATTTTAATCTTTACAAATGCAAGTACAAAACATAGATAACATAATTGTACATGAATATCATACATAATATCTCTTAACTACATTAGCATTGACAACTATTTCATCTATTCTACTCTCTACATCATTCATATATAATGCAATATTGGGTAACACTTTCTTCACCATGAATGGTCCTTGCCAATTAGGAGAAAACTTGCCTTTGGCGTCAATCTAATAGGGAAGGATGCATCTTAGTACTAACTGACCGGCTTCAAAATGTCTGGGATACACGTTTCTGTTATACACCCTTGCCATTCTATTTTTGTATAGTTGTCCATGACATACTGGAGTCAATCTTTTTTTATCAATCAGGCTTAATTACTCCAATCGAGTTTTGACCCACTAATCATCATCAATTTTGACTTCCACAACTACTCGAAGAGATGGAATCTCAATTTCTATAGGTATAACTAATTTGATTTCATATACCAACGAGTAAGGAGTTGCGCCAATTGAGGTCCGAACTATAGTACGATAACCTAATAAAACAAAAGGTAACTTTTTATGCCATTGTCGGGATCCTTGCATCATCTTAAGGAGTATTTTCTTTAGGCACTTGTTGGTAGCTTCTACAGACTCATTCGGCTTTGGGCGATAAGGAGTTTAATTTTGATTCATAATCTTAAATTTCTAACATACTTATTGCATTAAATGTCTATTGAGATTTGCAACATTATCTGTGACAATTATCTTTGGAATGTCGAACCGACAGATGATGTTAGAGTGAACAAAATTAACCACTGCGTTCTTAGTCACTAACTTGATAGTCGTTGCTTTTACCCACTTTGTGAAATAATCAACGGCCAAGATGAACCTATGCCCATTTAATGCTTTTGGTTCAATTGGTCCAATTATATCCATTCCCCAGGCCATAAAAAGCCATAAAGTAGTCATTGTATGCAACTACAATGGAGGGGAATGTATTAAGTGCATATGTACCGGGCATTCATGACACAGACGAAATAGATGTAATCTCGTTCCATGGTGAGCCAATAGTAACCTTCCCGAAGTATTTTCTTTGCCAAAACATACCCGTTCATATACAGTCCACAAAATATGTCCCTCGTGATATGATAAATAATGTATATTCCTCATCTTCTTGGTCCATAATGATCTGGTGATACCCCATGTAACAATCCACAAAAGATGCAAGCTCAAGCTTGACACAATTTTGCAATAAAATATGGATATTGAAAAGTGGAAAATCATCTTTTGGACTTTCGTTATTTAGATCATGATAATCAATACACATCTGAACTTTGCCATCTTTCTTAGGAAAAAGGACACTATTTGTAAACCAAGTAGGATATTGTGCCACTCGAATGACTTTAGACTCAAGTTGCTTTGTAATCTCCTCTTTGATTTTTTATACTCATGTCAGTTTTAAGCTTCCTTAAATTTATCTTGACATGAGGGAAAATAGGATTAACTGGCAACTTATGAACAACCAAATCATTGCTCAGACCAGGCATGTCATCATAAGACCATGCAAAGATATCCTTGTAATCAAGAAAATCTTCAATTATATCTTTCTTATCTTAGCCTCCCTAATGTTTTCATGATCCCATAGATTGATTGCTTTAGTTTCATGCATATTGGGGTTTGACTTGTTTTCAAACTTTTTGAAATCCTTGCTTATTTTCTCGAATGCTTCCTGTTCATCATATTCAACTTCTTTATTCATTATTTCATAATTAGATTGAGTTTTAAGATTTGGTTGATAATTCTTCATGCATGTCATATCACTAGAATCGGCATAGAAAAAACTGTAAAATAAAAAATAATTATTAGACTCAAAATAAATTAAAGGGAAACTACATTTCAATAAAAGCAAAGATAGAAGAGTTTTAACCTATAAATAACAAGAAAAAGATCTGAATTACAATTCTGGAATGATTCAAATTTTAAAAAAACAAGAAACTACCAAGACTCTTTCATAGTAGGGAGAGGAGTGGCCTCCTAATTGTTAAGCTGGACATCAGGTCCAATAAACTGCACATCTGCATTGCTGGTACCTTCTCCAATTTTAATCATATCAGCTTTAATGAACGTATTCTATAAAAGTGCGATCAATTTTGTATCATTATTCATTGACTCTGTGGTAGGTAACATGGAGGACCCAACAACATTGACTTTAATGAAAGACTCGTAGAGTAGCAGTATTTTCTTGGTAAGTTACCATGAATATTTCTTATGCTTTTTAGCCTTCTTTCTATCCCCAACAGTGGATTCGTACCCCAAACCAAAAGTACCAAAGCTCTCACAAAGGTATACTAGATGAGATCTTCCTTGTTAAGACATTCCTAGACCTCTCCCTGGTTTAAAACCATGATTTAACATTTTGTTTACTACCATAACAGACATAGAGGACAATTGTGATCTTGCAATGAGATTCCCCTTGAGGATATTTTCAACAAACACCACCGCAAAAGCTTGATAAATTGGTGCTCTATCTGCATTGTCATCCTCAATGGATAAAATTGAATAATCTTTTTACATGGACAAATACCTTTTACCACGAACAACTATTTCTTATCTGTCATTTTCAAACTTGACCATTTGGTGTAACATAGATGCGACTGCCCCAGCCCTATGAACCCATGGCCTTTCTAGTAACATATTATATGAAGCATCGATGTTCAGCACTTGGAAATCTACACCAAAATCCACAAGTCCTATTGTCAGTATAAGCTTCATCTCACCAATAGCAACCATTTTTGCTCTGTCAAATCCTCTGACACATACATTATTATGTCGGATCCTTTCCACATTAACAATTAACTTTTGCAAAGTTGACATAGGAAAAATATTATCACCAAATCCTCCATCAATAAATACTCGAGTGACATAGGAATGCTGATACTTCATAGTAATATAGAGGACTCAATTATGTCTTGTACCTTCTACGGGTAATTCATCATTTGAGAAAGTGATCCTATATACCTCAAAGATCATACCAAAAATTTTATCCAATTGGTTTACCTTAATCTCACTGGGAACGTGTGCCTCATACAAAATCTCCATTATATCTTTGTGATGTTAGGTGTATTTAAGCATTCTAGCGTTACTATTCTAGTCTTTTTAGACTTGTTTTGAGGATGATTCTTATGCTATATGTGTGGATTATGGTATAAATGAGAATTTATGTGTCCAAGTATGTTTTTACAATGTTTAATAGTGGTTTCACATGAGTTTTGTTTCAATTTGAGCATTTAGAGTTCAACCGAGAAAACTAGTGTAACTAGCTTAAGCTAGGTGTTTTCTAGTCTATTGTGTTGGGTTCTAATTGTTATAATGAGTTATTAAGGTTTTTATTATGTATTTATATGTAAAAAAAGCTTATTTATAATGTCCAAGGGTCAATTGGATAAAGAAAAGAGTCAAAACAATAAGCTTAAGCTCAATGTGAATTTTGCCTATGCTTAGCTCGTGTTTCTAGTTCATCGTTGAAGATGTTGTGTTATTTTGAGCTCTAAATTGATGTGTTTACTGATATATGATGATTTTTGAATGAATTATGATTATATATTAAGGATATTCAAGCTTTAAATCAAGTGGAAACAACTCAAAAAGGCTCGTAAATGACCGCGGAAGCATAAGACACAAGCTGGACGCAATTTGTACCCCTGAAAAGTATTGGGCGAGTGTAGACTGTGAAAGTGTACAATATAGGATTTAAAAACATAAATGGATTCATAAGAGTCCCAAGATTTTATAAATATGGCACGTGTATCTTAATTTGTAGTTTAAGGAGGCCCCTCGGTGCATTGAAATCGCGAACAGTTACTGGAATTTGACAGATTTTTTTACAATTGTGAATTTTCATGTCTCCGCATAGCGTCGATGCCCAAAATCGGGATAATTCTTCCCAGATGAAGTAAAATATCGTGGAAACCCAATCCAAGTTGGTTTATGATCATTCCAAGGGATTGGATGATGAATATTTCCATTAAAGGATAAAACTCTCTTTCCGGGGTTAAGGCCAAGATCATGAATACTTTCGTTTTGAATTAAGTTTGTTGAATTGCTTATCATTATGGTTGCTTAGTTATTCTTGTTTTAATTATTTTAAGTATTAGCTACCCTTAGAATATATTTATAGTCGATCTTTTGATCTCGGGAGAGGGAATAAGGAGATAGAACATGGAAATAAACAAAGTTAGGGTCTTAATTCTTTTATAAAATAAAAAAGGGAACTTAGAACCTAGGACAAGGATGTACTTAGGAGCCTTAATTGATTCACACGTAGGATGATAGCTTTAAAACACTTAATTGTATTATTGCATCCCCTCTCAATGATGTAGTTTTAATATCCAAATTATTTAAAAGGTTAGAGGTCGGGAGACCATAATCATGCATTTAATCCTACGAATCAACAACCAAGATAAGCAAGTTAACGAATGAAATTCAATTACGTAGTATGATTGTTCGTAAGCCTTAACCCTGGGATTCTATCCATTGATTATCCAAAGTCATTTATTTTTCCGCATTAGTTTAGTTTATTTTTAGTTTACATTCTAAAACTCTATTTGCTACCTTCCTCAATTGGTTAAACTAAAAGTAGATAGGCGGCGAACGCAAGTCCTTGAGAGATCGATACTTGGGCTTCCTTGAAGCCACTATATTACTTGATAAGACCACGTACACTTGTATGTACACTTGGGCGTTGTCGTTTTTCAATGATCATTTGAATGTATCGGTAAAGACAACAAAGAAATTTGGGTTGGTGTCTTCCTCAATTGTTCCACAATAGAATATTCTGGCAATTTCATCCTTTTCAGGAATTCTTTATCCTCTTCTTTGGTAACTGGTTTCTTGATGTAAATTTGGTATTCATTGACTTGTTTAGCTTTCCTGAACTCTTTTGGATCATAACACCTCCCCGAACGGGTTAATCCTCCTACTTCATCCACTTCTTCAATAACTTCTTTCCCCTTATATGTCACCATAATGGGATTGTAGTTCCAAGGGACTGTCATGGCATTAACCATAGGTAATTTTGACACTGGCTTAATAATAATGAGAGATATGGGAGCTCTTTTTATGATTAAGAGAGGATTGGTGGACCTTTCGGGAATAATAAGCTTTGGTTTTATCTGACCTGACCCAAAACTTTTTGATGTTTCTTTCCCTATAACCAAAGAAGTATTCAATAGTTTGGGTTTTGTTACTACCTCCTCTACTTCTGAAAGTTTTACCTTCGTCAAATCCACAATATTTACTGACTTTTCCATATTAGTTTTGATCTTAATGATAGGCTTAAATAAAACTACAGCCTCTTCACCACTAGGTATCAACTCAAGCATATTTGTTTTAGTTTGAGTCGACAGTGGATTCTGATTAATATTTGGAGCATCTGGAATTTGCACCACAATTTGTTGTATGTCGATCAGCTCTTAAATTTCTCTTTTCAAGTACCAGCATTTGTCTATATCATGCCTAAGGGGTATCGAAAAAGTATGCATATATTTTAGAATAATCTAATTTTTTCGAAAGAGGATTCGAGATCCTTTCTCACAATTAGGCTTAGAACATTCATATCCCTCAGTCTCTGAAATAAAATGGCATAAGATATTTCGATAGGAGTGATATTATCTTTCCCTATGTTAACCTTCTTGTAATCTTCTCTGGGTTAGAAATTTAATTTAGAGGGGCCCTGTTGAACTTGTGTGATTGAAGGATGATTTTGAATGGCTGGAGCACACAATTGCGGGTAAGAAGGGGGCTCGAGCATATGGTTGTGCATTATAGAGAGGATATTGAGGGTACAAAATAGAATATAATGGATTTTAGAGAGGAGCATAGCATCGTGGATTATTATATGGATCCTAGACATAAATTTGAGATTGAGATTGTTCATATAGTTGATGCGATCCTCTCAAATTTTGTTGTGGACCTGGCACAATAATAGCTACATCCTCTTTTCTTTTCTTCCCACCAAAACTTCCTGAACCATTTTGAATTGTCTGCATTGTTTCTTTCAAAGCGGCCTGACTTATGATTTTTCCAGACTTAATTCTATTTTCTACCATTTCTGTAACCGTAATGACTTCAAAAAATGTACTTCCAATAGTAGAAAGTAAATGATGGAAATAGTCAGGTTCCTACACCTGTAGAAAAATATCAACCATCTCAGACTCCTTTATTAATGGCCTGACTCTTGCAGCTTTCTCCCTCCATCTAACGACATATTCTCAGGTGTTTTTTTCCTCATTTTGGCAAGTGTAGTGCGATCTGGAACTATATCAATATTATATTAAAATTGTTGGACAAAATATCGAGCCATGTCATCCAAAATGTGCCAATGAGAAATATCTTGATCAATGAACCATTCTGAAGCTATCACAACCAAACTTTCTCCAAAGTAAGCCATCAACAGTTCTTCTTTCCCCCTGCTCCTCTTAACTGATTACTGAACCTTTTCAAATAGGCCACGGGATTTCCATGTCCTTTGTACTTGTCAAACTTAGGAGTTTAAAATACTTGCAGCAAATGGACATCAGGAAACATACATAAATCTTTGTACAAAACACTTTTTTGCCCTCCCAATCCTTGTATATTTCTCATATTCTGCTCCAAACTTCTCACCTTCCTAGATATCTCTTCTTATTCCTCATTCTTAATAGTTTTCTAAATCAATCTAGGATAAACATGTTGATGAGACGGATAATATGAATTCGGGGGTTTGAAAGTCACTTCAAGAGGAGACAATTGATCATGACTTCGTTCACCCATAGTCTTCTGCATTGTCGATTGAGGACCCACATTAGTTGATACTATGGAAGTGAAAAAAGACTTGTTTGTGATAGATGGATTTGGTGGGTACATGGTAGAAGTACCAGCAGCACCAGACATATTAGCATATAGGCTGAATCCAGGTGGGTAAAATGGATCGCTAGTTTGGGCTTGAGCTGGATTTGGATCATTCATATTTGAAAGTCCAGGAATTGAGGAAGGCGGGTCTTGTCCATTTATCCAAGCTTGATACAATTTTTCTATCTATTGTTTCAATATCTTATTCTCCTTCATGGATGCAAACTTCTATGAAATCAACTAATTTTGATGTTCCTCACTATCAGATTCTACATCCTTTTTGTGGGTCATCTTTCTCTTTCCTTAGTATCTTGTGTTGTATGGATGATATGTCAGTTTAAACCACAGACCAACCACCAACTACTTTATCTATTCTCTGAATCAAGTAGCAAATAGGTGATTATTACATATTTAACACATTATAATGACATGTATGTCCCAGCCTATCATGGAAGGCCTTTGTCATGACCCGAACTAGGGCCTGGTCGTGACGGAATCCGACCCATGAAGGCCCGGACGTCCTACTCTATCTGGTAATCATTCACAACATTCATATAATAAAAGGAAAATGCGGAATTATAAATCGAATACGGAAACATGGTCATACTCTGAAATTAGTTTAACAATGAAGAAAAACTCCAACAATATCTAAACAACACCTGACTCAGTCTGTGAAATCTCTACTATATATCAAAACAATACTGTCTAAAAATCTGTGACAAGGCCCCTAGTAGACCAAAACTATAGAATGATAAATAATTGTAATACATTAGGTCTTTTGGAATATAGAAGGCTCACCACTGCAAAATCTATTCTACTGTCTGAATTATCTACTACCTGTCTGGACCCCTAGACTGAGCCTCAAAACCTGAGAGGTAGGGGGAGGGGGTCAATACAAATGTACTGGTACAAAGAGTAATCCAAAAAAATGGAATTTTTATATAACATAGATGAGAGTTATTATAAAACACTTTATCGAAAAACAGTTCGAAAACACATGGGCATAGTATAATGATTTTTTTTCAACAACATTGTATCACTATTGAGCTAGGTGGTACACCCTACAATCTTTCACCAACTACCAAATCCCAGTTGCCTCCAAGATTGGAGTATTAGTGAGGGGAGAAGAACACGCAAGATCACACAGCAGGGTAGAACACGCTAGATCACACAGCAGGGTGTCTCCATCCCAATCAAGTCAATGTGTTAGGGTTGGGCTCAAGATCACAAAGCAGGTCTCCTAACCATCATTCCCGAATAGGGATGACACAATATAAGGTACAAAAGATCACATAGCATGGTACCAAGTTCCCCGTGTCGGTAATTTACGGTTTTCAGCATAGAGTCATTTGACTCGTGCTTTCTTCGGGTAACCACCTAACTCAGATAAAGTTAAGCTTTAAGCTTGATTCAAGACAAAACATATATCATACTCTGTGGGGTATCGTCATACCCTGACGTACAAGTCATCAGTATCACATCCATTCTCCAACATTCTTATGTCATTCACAACATGCACATATAAAAGACTTCCACACACATCAAACACATGCACAATGGTTCTCAACATATACTAATTCAAGAAGTTTTATCATTTATGAGTGGTGTCAAAGAAATAGCAAAAACTCATGCTCTCGATAGTTTAACACAAGTTTCATATGGGGTATAGAACATTATCATGGGGGATTTAAAGAATTCACAATTCATATACATCACCTCCTTTCAAAATTCAGATCACATGTCCACAGTTCAACAATTAAAATACATTCAAGCAAACAACCCCATGATAACACAATATTCTTTTCAAAATCGTATTACAAAACATATTATTGGTGTTAAAATGAAAACCCCACTTGTAATAATATATATATATATACTTGTATAAATAAAAGTCTTGTGTAAATTCTTTTCGAAAACATGCCCATGAGATTTAGGACAACCCCACGTACCTTAAATTTTGAGATTTTGAATAAACTCTAGCTTTTGGGATGCTATACATACGATTAATGGGTGCATCTTGTAGCCCTCGCAATGGGGATTCCGAATCTTGAAGAATTAAGGAAAACCCACGGTTGAATCTTTAGTTATCTAGATTTTTAGTTTGAAACCCTAGAGAGTGTTCTTGGGTGATTAGAATCATATTTTGGTGTTTTGGGAGTTTAATCCCGTGTTATAGCTGGATAAGGGGTGGAAGATACCCATTTTTCCCTTAAAAACGCGGAAACAGAATCTGAAAATTTGGAGCGTGCGATAGGGCGTGCGTCGCACGCTTATCGTATGATGCTACTGTCTCAGTCACTAAAATGACCATAACTTTTTGCTCAGGTATCGGATTTAGGAGAAATTGGTATCGTTGGAAAGATTATTCAAAGACCTTTCATTTCATATATAATAGGCCCTCTAATTCATCATATACTAGGATTTATGGTCGATGAAAGTTGACCCAAGTTTAAACATCCACTAAAACTTATTCGGTAGAAATGTTTTCAACTCGTCTTAGAGTTAGGGGATTTTTGTGAACTCAATTCATATTCAAAGGTATTCTTACAATATAGGATTGATCACCAAACATATATTAACAAGGAATCATCTATTTCGGGTCTATACGCGTAAGGACGAGGTCTTGATTCTAGCTCAAAAGTACGGGGTGTTACATTATCTCCCCCTTGGGATCATTCGTCCCTGAATGATGGGTAGGGGCCTTTTGAAGCTCTAAGAGTGTAGAATATAGAACACAACCTCACATTGAACATTTTTCCTCCACAAAATATGTGAAGGTAGAGAATAAGCTTCATGCTACCCCCTAGTGAAACGTGAATGCATGAAACATGAGGTAACGAAACATGGCATCGACATGATCTTGGCATGTGTTTTATGGCACATGATCAAAGTATCGCAAGATATGAAAAAAAAATTCCTAAGAATCCTCGGCCTGATTAATATTGATACAATTCATGATATAAGATTCTCGCAGGACATAAGAATATTAGCATTCTCCATCTTACAAGATACAATGGAAAGACTTAAGCTCGGGGACACTATTTGTCTACGCCCCAAACAATAAAATACATGCCTCATCGTTCCCGACTTATAATTTTCCCCATACACATCTATCCACACAAATTTGATTCCCACTGTAATATACTTCTATGTTGAAGCCTCACTCAGAGGAAAAAGGTGCTAACTTAAACTACGGGACCCTTTACTCTACATCATATTCAGGGATCATCTCACCTCATCACTATAATCCAACAACTCAAGTCTTAATTCATGGAATACTAACCACATGGAACCTTGGTTTATTTCTTCACCCAACACAAAATTTAAGCCTATCATTGCTACACCTACTACATGGATCTCTCCTCACTAAGATCAACAATTTCAATCACTCTCACAAATAGTTTTACCACATTTTTTTTCTTAGCTATTTCGCACAATAAAAGTTTATCTCATTCCTTTCCCTTTCACCTATAACCTCAGCTCGAGAATCACATCAAATTTCTCACCTTCAAGAACCTCTACTCCCATACCTATCACACTACTATGCTTCCACAACCACCATCATACAAACATATGGAGGGTCATTAAGGGACCCGAGCAAAAATATCATGAACGGAAGTAACATCATCAGACCATCACTCATACTTATAGCACTATTCGAGGAGGGACATGAAGTATAGACACGAAAGAATAGACATGAAGTGCTCCCGATATCAAGTGTCTGGATCATAAGTAAAGGGTCGTTTGGCACGAACACAACACATTGTGACTTCCTTATGGTATACCAAAAGGAGAAACATGGATGCACATATCATGAGATATATGGAATAAAGTCGAAACTTACGTCACTAACAACTAAGGTAAGGATTTCACTTAAAGTGATTGCTCCTCATTCAAGAGCTGAATTTTTTTTCTGGCATAAAATGATTCCGCAACATTTAGAAATATATTTTTCTTATGGCCAAGCATGTTGTGAGACATAGGTTTGGATCATGAGCAACATAACATATGGCTTGGATACTTTGAGTATTAGGCCGCTGAGGGACATTACTGCTTCTTGTTTGGACATCAGAACATGACATGACTTACATAGAGAACTCAAACCTTAGACATCAGCAGTACTTGAATACATGTGACCTTGGTAGAATGAACTCTTAAAATGGCGTAGGATGAACATGCTTGAATAGGAGTAGGTTCATCATGACTCTTCCCTAACTTGCCAAAATGAGAAAATTCAAAAACTACCTTAACTCACCATCTCCCCCTTAGATCAAAGTCACAAACCCAGACTTGAGAACATAAATGCTTATCAATCTATAACCACAATTCTCTATACAAAAGGGGATATCGGTATACACATGAACATAAACTTCCCTCAATAATTTAACATAAAGACACTAAATTCCTTCTGGGACATCCCCCTTTGGGGATACTAATCATACCTTCCTCTAACCCCAAAATCATCTGCTCATGACTAACATCATTATAGGCATGGAAATCCACGCCTCTAAACACTTAAGAGTTAGGATTTCTATTCTTGGTAGGGAAAGATGATTTCAATTTGGGAAGAATGTTAATTTGGGGATAAAGTGCTATTTTCCTACTCAAATTTGGTGTTTAGGCTGAACTAATATGGGTGGAATTGACCCAAATGTCCTTAATGAGATGGAGTTTAAATGTTGAAATTCCCAGGTACGTGCAGCAGAGCATGAGTCGCAGGCTCTATCCCACCGGACTGGAGCATGCATCGCACAGCACTAGACCATGTGACGCATACATATCACATGATGACACTATTTTGGGCATCCAAACATGCCCTAAACGATGCCCAAAAATTCCGAAACTCACCCAAGATGTACCCTTGACTTCCCTGATCGTGAATCAACAAGAAAATCTAAAATCGGAGGTCAGGAAGGTCAAAAATAAAATCATCAAAGACTGGGAGCTCAAAATGTAACTAAGTCCTTTTCTTTAACACTTAGAAAAAGGGAATCATTCAAGTTGTCAGCCATCTAAACCCGTTACTGAGTAATATCAAATCGAGAAAACTACGGGGCGTTATGAGTACTTAACGCATACTCTAAAAGTATTGCTTTCCCAGAATGCTACTCTTAAAGTTTACTATTCTCAATCATCATCAACCTAAAACTCGCATTCTCATGAGCATACATACACATCCTCCTTTATTATCACATAAAAATCCACTCTACACTACTTAACCTTCTAATATTAGACCGTTAATTGAAAAACTTATATCATAAAAATCTTACCTAATGTCATACTACCAGGGGGCAACTTATTCTAATATACTTATGTCTTTATTCACTTAATGACTCACCCACAATTCATCATTTATCACTAGTCCTCATGTACTCTTATACCTCACAATTACCACTTAAACTTTTCAACCATTATCAACCTAGGCTCTTTCAAAAATCAGTTCAAGCCTACTAATTCATTCCCATAAAACATACATCATTAATCATAAGATAATATTCCTACCACCATATTCTACATCTACAGTTCAAGCCTCTAGTCTAGCATCAAATTAGGATATTCTACCCAAATACCTCAAAAAAATCTACTACATACTTTTCTCATAAGTAGTACTAGTTTACAACTACCAATGAAAAGAAGGTCAAGGGGTAAAGTCACATAATAGACATGATCAACCTTAATCTTATATTATAACCCCATACAATCTTATCTACTTATACGGCTTTCTCACACCACACTTACTTACCCCAGCGGGCATTTAGACTACCTTCAAATTCTCCATTCGACAATGAGTCTATACTTACAACATACTAGCTAATCTAGCCATTTTCATTCACAGCCTCTAAGGGATTTCTATAACCACCTTAAATATCCACTTTAGGCTTTTTCCCTATTTTGAAAAGAACAAAAAATAACAATATAAGTCAAACACTTCCTCCACGGACTACCATACAATCCACAAATGGTACTACCACATTATTCTACCACCACAAAATGGTAAATCATTCTCAATCAACGGTTATTCGGCTATAAATATTTAGTTACACAAAAGTCACCCTCACTCTAACCTCTAACCTTGTGACTTAATATCACCAACTTCTTTGTCTAATTTTATTACCAATAGGTAATGACACCGACGCTTTAACTTATACTACTACTCGGGTGGAAATATAGTTCCAACAAACACAAGAACAACAAGATGAACAACAAGTTGCTAGTGAATCGAAATAGGCCTCACACGGCTTCACTAGACTTTGATTTTTGTGTTTTGAAGAACAAAATGAAACGAATAACAAAGAAACTATGCTAGTGAATCGAAAGAGCCCCACACGGCTTTACTAGACTTTTTGTTTTCAACAACACAATGATATCAAGATTACAAGAGATAGAAACTTGACACACAATATTCAATGATCCAAGAATACACATCTTACTCTTGTCTTAACTAAACGCCTTTTAAGAACGAGGACATAATTTTAAACTTGAGGGACTTATGACACATCAGGGAGCTCCTTTCAAGCCCTTTGTGTGACTTCAGAAATTTTGATTAGTAAATATGAGAGCATTATCTAAAAACACCATAGTAAGGAAAAGAATTAGGATAACTTTTCATTCATATGGGCGACATCATAGCACGAAATAGAGTATGAAGGAGGAACATTCTGACTCTATAGCACGAACTAGAACATGAAGGAAAAGAGACATTCCTAAATTCCTTGTAACCTCCTACTTATAAGTATGGCACGCTACACACCCATAAACAAGACTCTACCCGATGCGATTTTGCAGACACCCTGGGACCATGAACCATGCTTTGATACCAAGATTGTCATGAACCGAACTAGGTCCTATCCATGACGGACATCCGACCTATGAAGGCCCGAACATCCTACTCTATCTGGTAATCAGACACAATATTCATATAATAAAAGAAAAATACAGAATTAAAAATCAAATACGGAAACATGGTCATACTTTGAAATTAGTTTAACAATGAAGGAAACCTCCAATAATATCTGACTCAAACTGCGAAATCTCTATTATATCTCAAAACAATACTTTCTAAAAATCTGGGAAAAGGCCCCTAGTAGACCAAAACTGTAAAAGGATAAATAATTGTAAGACATTAGGCCTTCTGGAATATAGAAGGCTCACTACTGCAAAATCTGTTCTATTGTCTGAATTATCTACTACCTGTCAAAACCCCTAGACTGAGTCTCAGAACCTGAGAGGTAGGGAGAAGGGGTTAATAAAGATGTACTGGTACGCAGAGTAATCCAAACATAAAAATGGAATTTTTATATAACATAGATAAGAGCTGTTATACAGAACTTTATCGAAAAATAGTTTGAAAACACATGGGCATGGTATAATGATTTTTTTCAACAACACTGTATCACTACTGACCTAGGTGGTACACCCTACAATATTTAACCAACTGCCAAATACCGGTTGCCTCCAAGATTGGAGTATTAGTGAGGGGAGAAGAATATGCAAGATCACACAGCAGGGTGTCTCCATCCCAATCAAGTCCACATGTCAAGGTTGGGCTCAAAATCATAAAGCATGGCTCCTAACCATCAGTCCCAAATAAGGATGACACAATATAAGGTAAACAAGATCACATAGCATGGTACCAAGTTCCCCGTGTCGGCAATTCACGATTTTCAGCATAGAGTCATTTGACTCATGTTTTCTTTGGGTAACCACCTAACTCACATAAAGTTAAGCTTTAAGCTTGATTCAAGAAAAAATATATATCATACTCTGTGGGATATCTTTATACCCTGACATGCAAGTCATCAGTATCACATCCATTCTCCAGTATTCTTATGTCATTCACAACATGCGCATATATAAGACTTCCACATACATCAAACACATGCACAATGGTTCTCAACATATACTAATTCAAGAAGTTTTATCATTTATGAGTGGTATCAAAGAAATAGCAAAAACTCATGATCTCGATAGTTTAACACAAGTATCATATGGGGTATAGAACATTATCATAGGGGATTTAAAGAATTCACAATTCATATACATCACCTCCTTTCGAAATTCAGATCACATGTCCACAGTTCAACAATTAAAATATATTCAAGCAAACAACCCCATGATAACACAATATTCTTTTCAAAATTGTATCACAAAATATGTTATTGGTGTTAAAACGAAAACCCCACTTGTAATAACATATATATACTTGTATAAATTAAAGTCTTGTGTAAATTCTTTTCAAAAACATGCCCATGAGATTTAGGACAACCCCACGTACCTTAAATTTAGAGCTTTTGAATGAACTCTAGATTTTGGGATGCTATATGTACGATTAATGGGTGCATCTTGTATCCCTCGCAATTGGGATTCCGAATCTTGAAGAATTATGGAAAACCCACGGTTGAATCTTGAGTTATCTGGGTTTTTAGTTTGAAACCCTAGAGAGTATTCTTGGGTAATTTGGGCGATTAGAATCTTATTTTGTTGTTTTGGAAGTTTAATCCCGTGTTATAGCTGGATAAGGGGTGGAAGATACCCATATTTCCCTTAAGAATGCAAAAACAGAATCAAAAAATTTGGAGCGTGCGATAGGGCATGCGTTAGGGCGTGCATCGCACGCTTATCGCATGATGCTACTGTCTTAGTCACTAAAATGGCCATAACTTTTTGTTAGGGTATCAGATTTAGGCCAAATCTGTATCGTTGGAAAACTTATTAGAAGACCTTTCATTTTATATATAATAGGTCCTCAAATTAATCATATAATAGGAGTTATTGTCGATGAAAATTGACCCAAGTTTAAACATCCACTAAAACTTACTCGGTAGAAATGTTTTCAACTCGTCTTTGAGTTAGGGGATTTTTGTGAACTCAATTCATGTCCAAAGGAATTATCACACTATAGGATTGATCACCACACATATATTAACAAGGAATAATCTAGTTCGGGTCTATACGCATATGGACGACGGTCTTGATTCTAGCCCAAAAGTACGGGGTGTTACAACCTTGTGTTTCATCTCGGCTTTTCTAGGCATACTTTTCAAAAAGTTTTGATCGAACACTTTGGAGGGTTGCCTACGTATCATGCTAGGACATGAATCATATCCAGTGTAGTTCGGAAAAAACTTAACAAAAATGATTGATAATTCTTTTTTAAGAAAATGAATAAAGTAAGTGAAGTAAAATATATGTAATATGTATAGAAATAAATGGCCAACTTCATTACAGTCATAATGTTTTAATACAAATATGACAGAATAAGTGACACAACTCTTAAAACAAAACCTACCAACTGATATTTTACAAATAAAACTAAACTTAAACAAATAAGATTAAATAAAAGATATAAAAATCTAAACACGAAGTTCTAAAACTGAAAATGCAAGACTGTGATAAAAAAAAATACTATCCATCCATACAACTAAAAACTAGTGTCTCAAGGTCTTCAACTAATTCTCATAACTTCATTATTCTCAATCAAGGATATTTCAGCTTTATATGACCTCCCAAACCCAAGTATATGTTGAAGTGGTGAGACGCTGGGCAAAAGCTGGTACTTGCGCCAAAAAATGTTCATGATTCAACTATTGGTAGTCCAAACCCATTCTAGCGGTATCCTTTGCCACACGACGGACCCTCAAAGGGAATTAAAATCCTAATCCCATCCTTAGGCCTACCGATCATGGGAATCAATCATTTCTTTTACATATTGCTCTTAAGTTGAAGTTGCTTCTAGCTGTTCTCGTATAATTCCTCTTTCACGTATCCACTAAGATTTTTCTTGATAAAATTCTTCTTGCATCTTCTTTTCAAATTCTTGCAACTGTTAGGGGCGAGATGAGGCAAGTTCTGCAATATGTCACCCCCAAGTTGTGGCCAACTTGATTTTTCCTCGAAATGCAACCTCAATGTCTTCCGACTTAGCTTTTTCCTCAGCAAATTCCCTCTGTTGTTCTTCTATTCTTTCCTTGGATTATTCCAAATCAGAATTTAGCACCTGAATAGTGGACTAATAATATTTCTCTACCTCCAATTATGTTTGCTTAACTCTCACCTCATTCTCAGCATCCTTATCTTCTTTTTATTGAGTGAAGGCTTCCTTAGAAAGTTCCAATTCTTCTCTCAAATCTTGGTTGACATTATGATGTTCTCGTATGGCCATCTCGATCTATATCCTTATTATATCCTCTTGATCTATGGGTTCCTTAACCAATCTTTCTAGTCTGACTGGTGGAGGAGGTTGTTTCTCAAACCATTCATAGTAGTCTGGGTGTAATTCTCCTTTCTTACATTCTATGACCATTGCCTCAATTCCCAAAAGACAACAACCATCCCAAATATGTTGTGTTGATCCCTCTGGAAGGGAAATCTCTGGTCTGACTTTAAATACAAACTCTTTTATATTTTCTATTATGGGAATTATTGACGTCCGCCTAGCTGACGTAGAACCCTCAATGGAACATATGGTTGAACACCTCTAATACCCATCAATAACAAGAAAGGCCGAATAATGGAACTATGTATGATCTGCCTCCAAGGGAACCAAGGGAGATTCCAAGTGATCTTATCTGCTTTCAGTGAACGAAAAAGTTTATCCCAATCACTAACTCCTTCGGGATACTTATATTTCTCCATCCTTTCTTCTTAATCTTTGATGTGATTGACTCATTCAGGAACAAATCTTGCTATCGTAGGATGTTGATAAAGATTCTCTACAATCGACATTTGTAGCAAGATGTTACATACCTTGAAAAAATCTTTTCCTTTCTAACAAATAGTTAGAGCATGATAGATGTCAACTAAGATCATTGGTACCATAGTGTAATCCTTTTTCTTAATCAATACATGTACCACTCCAGCTAAACAAATATTAATTATTTGTCTCTCCTGGGAAGACCATAGTTCCTAAAAAGGCTACCATTAATTGAAATCGTCTATGAACTATCTAAGACTTAAAACTTCCCTTATTATAGAGTTGTTTACCGAACTTCTCAAATCCCTCTTTCTTCCGTATCTTTCATACAAAAACCTATAAGGAAACCCACCCTTTTTCCATTGATTCTTTTTTTGTGTTACGTATATTTAGGAGCTTAGAGAATTTATTTATCAATATGAGTCTTAGGATTATAAGTATTTTCTGAAGCATATCCCCAAATCCAATATATGTCGTTATCTCATCTAAAGTCGGAGTCAACTCAAAATTTGAGAAGCGAAATACATTGTTCATCGAATCCCAGAAAGTCTGCAGTGCATTAACCACCTCCCTGCTAGGGTTGATTGTCATGATGCTTGTGAAAAAACCCAAATACTTATATATCTCACCATGATCAAATAAATCCATCTCATTTCACCATGTACAAAGCTGCTAGGGGGTACAGTTCACTACCTATAATGGTATATTCCCATCTCTTTTCATTTTTTGACACTTTCCATGAATTGGAGGAGACATGTTTTACCTATGGATAGAGACACAAGATTAGTAAAAGTCTAGAATCTAGCCAGAACTTAATTCACTGATTTTTGGATTTTTTTTAACTTGACTCGTGAGAGTTAATGCTACTATTAAATTTGACTCAGATGCAAAAATGAATTTATTCAAAATAAGAAGTGAGAGAAATATGAAAGTCAACATTTATTTTAAGGGGTGGCACTTATTTAGACCAACTCTACCAGGAATTTTGCAATGACAAACCCCTATACAACTTCAACTATGAGTTTGAGGGAAAAAATACAACTAAGTACCTTAAAAAATAACTTAGAAAGAAGGTAAGAAAAGAAAAGAAAAATGATTATTTTGTATACGATATTGTGCAAAACTTAGAATCATGAACCCTAAAGGTTCAGAACTATTAATCTATATATTTACATGTTTTATTAATATATCAAAACTTAGCTCACGGCCCCTAAAAGTTCAGAGCTATTAAGATATGTAATAAAATTAAATTTGAGGATAAGAAGAAAAATGAAAATAAGAAAGGGAAAAGTAAGATAAAATAATAATATTAATGAAAATAGTCATTTTTTAAAAAAATATCCCTTGATAAATCTATGAAAAACTTTAAAAGATAGGGTCGTATCCCTGAAAGTATTTCCTACGTATCTCACAAAAGAGTGAGAATCAGACCCTCGTAGTTCATGTAGACCTTAAAAACTATGTATGTATGTGTGTGTATATATACATATATATATATATATACATATATATAGAGAGAGATAGATAGATATTTAATTTCTTTGAAAAATGATTCATTAAATTTGAGGTCAAAAGACTCTCTTACATTTCACCAAGTTGTCTAAAGTCGATCAACAATCAAATGGCCTTCCAAATAAATGTCAAAGAGCATGTGCGATGTACATGTTGGTCATTATAAAAAGGGACACCTGTCCTAGACAAACTCGACCCTTATGTTGAGTCTCGCTAAGTCAAATACACATGATGCAAATAAAGCAGAACCTAATAAGAATAGCAATATTTTGAGTTTTGGTTCTACTAAGTTTAGCCCAATAGGAATAGGTGTCTAGACTGGCTTATCTGAGTGGACACTCGAGTTGGAGAGGGACAACTTTGTAATGCCCTAGAAATATAACCCAGATGTCACACGGTGCTCAAGACTATGAGTAGTGCTAAGCTAACCCTTTTTAACCTTCTAACAACTTTGGAACTCAAAATAAAGATAATCTAGACATGCAAAATCTTGAAATACTGAATTACTTTCTTAACTGAAAATCTTAGTCTTGAAAACAAATGCTTCAAATTCTAAAACATAAAATCAGTCTGAAAAACCTCTACTATTAACTAAAGAGCCACTGGGACATGCCCCCAGTTGACTTGAATTAAACTAAAAACAACTGATTAAATTACTCTATAAAGTTTGAAAATCTGAATAAATGGATCCTCGAACTATGAGGACTCACAAATTGTCGGGATATAAGTGGAGATACTCATGGTTAATCATGCTACTGGAACTGAGCACCAGAACCTACATTATAAGACAATGTAGCACATAGACGAATATATGGATCAGTTCTTTTGGAATATACTAAGCATGTGGAGGTGAATGCATAGGTAAAACAATAACTCAATGTACTTATAGATTTTCAAATACTATATTATAAATGTAAATAGCTCACCCTAATCTTGAATAAACAAAGCTGTGAAATGATAAACATGAGTAGAAAAGCATAATGATAAACTTTGTGAGTTACAACACTTAGTTCTAAAATCTTTTCATTTATTCTGTCTTAGGGAGGTTCTTCTAACCGACATACACCATGTGAGCTATCATGGTATCTAATGTCTTGTCCCCCGTAGGGAAAAGCTCATGTTTTGAAGAGCCATCCTATCCTTTGTAATGCCCTGAGTCTGGATCCTCGGATGCTACATGGTGCTCATGACCTCAAGGGACCACAAGTTAACCCTTTTTTATATCCGTAACTAAGCACTGCATAATATACTGAAATAAATATGGAAAACTAGCGAAAAATTTCCATAAGGTTCAAAAACTTAAAATACAACTGCATAAAGTCTATCAATATAAAAACTAAAACATCTGTCTGAATAACTAGTTTGAAAACTCTGTAATCTGAAAGCCTCTAAACTGTCTGGATAAGGAGTTGATGGGACATGTCCCAACTAACTCCAACTACTGAAATACTAAAACTGGTAATAAAATGAAATAAGAACCATCCTCGAATGATAAGGACTCACTGCTAGGTCTACTGCTGATGCCTGAAACTGAGCTGTTAGGGGTGCTCTAGATCTCGTGCTTCTGAACCTATGGTGTAAAGTAAAACACCATAGTACAAATGCGTCAGTACATGGTAATATACTGAGTATGCAAGATAAGGTAAGGCTAAATTCAAGGGCTTATACATGAACAGTTACTTAACTAAATAACATGGGAGTACTGAGTGAGGATATATGCATGAATGCACAAACCATAATTGAAATCACAATGACATTGAATACTAAGACTCGAATACAGCTTTACTGACGTCTGAACTCACTACTAGTACTGAGATACTGAATAATTGAATCTACTCATATCAATCACTAAGTTCTGAGCTTGGTACTATCGGCTGACTAAATCTGAGATCAAACCTCTCTAATGGATGATCTATGAATCTACTAATAATGATAAGGAATGATTGTATCTGATATCATACCTATCTAGCAGGATATCTTTGAATTTTTTAATAATAGAAATGATGGACTGAGTTTGAGATCAGGCATATCTAACGGGTGATCTCTGGATCTATTAGTACTGATACAGATTAACTTTATATGAGACCAGGCCTATCTAGTGGGTGGTCTGTAAATCTATGAAACTATATAAGTTCCTTATTGATATGGATGACTGTATCTGATAGTCTTGATTTCTGAGTTCTACTCTGAAGACTGATAGTGAAACTGTAACTGTGGGAGTTCTCACTTAACCGACATGCCCCAAATCTAAGCTAGTAGGGTCCAACCTATAACCCCATCTGGAAGGGTGTCAATACCATGCCACGGGTAAAGACCTCTGCTATGGTCAATTCTCTCTAATGGGTGACCCTGAATAGGAAGTCAAGCCTAAGGCAGTATGATAGTCAAGCGTTAATCTAACGGGTGACTCCTAGTCCTACACTTGCTACGCAGTTCTGGAGATCAAGGACTATTACTAACAACTCTTCCTCTCTAACGGGGAAGTCGTCATCCCTGCACTCGCTCGGTGCTAGTTACTACTCCCAACTGAAGGACTCTAAACTGATTCTTAACTGAAACCAGACTGAGATGAATCTATTACTGATCATACTGAGTAACTGAGTTAAGTTGAGTTCACTTAATTCCAAAGACTGATGGAATATTACTGAATCTCGTTATCTGGCTGAATGATACTAAGTTCTGAAACTAAATTCTTGAATACTACTAAGATCTGAGCTGAGTACAGAACTAAAGCTGTAATGATAATGATACTTAGATTACTGAGATTTCTTAGGTTCTGTAACTGTCTGAGAGTACTAAGTTCTGTAATTGACTAAGTTCTACTAACTGTGGCTTGATTTAGAGTATCTTGAAACAGACATTGGATCTAGACTTGTAGCTAATTTGTCGGGTATAAATACCCCCAGAACTCGATAACATAAAAGTAAAACATAACCATTCTTGAATAATCATGACCATGGACTTTCATTCACCATTACAATCATTAAAGCATCTTTTCAAGCACTTGGAAATCATAAACATATGATAATATAGGGAGACATGCTATTGGCTCATACTCCATTCAACAAGGTCTTGTATCAAACACTTAACATGCATTAAAGAACACATAATTGGAGAATTTTATGCTAACATGACACAATTCATTCACTAAGGCTTTTCAACAAACACTAGGCATGCATGGGCCTATACATAATTGGAGATTTCTTGTCAACATGCTATAATAACTCCATTTTCTTCACACAAGCATTTTATCAAACATACGGAGAGCATACTTTTGTTATACAACCAATACTACACCTAAGTATCATAATTCATCAACCAACATGCAACTTGAAGGGGGGGTTTCATGAACATCATATAATTATCACATACTAGGATCAAAGCTTAGAACTTGGTATCTAAATCATGAATTAAAACTTAACAACACATAATCATGGACTTTCATACACATAAATCATGAAATCTCATAAAAACATAAAGTTTATAATTTTGAAAAGGATTCTTGAACTTATTGGGTGGAAGGAACCCAAGAATCAATATTTGCATACCTTAGAAGACTCTTTCTTGAAGGTTCTTGAAGAAATTCTTAGGCTTGTTCTTGATTTCTTGGCTAGGGTTCTTGACTTCTTGAGAGAGAATATAATGTTCTTGAGAGAAAAGTGAGGAAAATAATGGAATAAGGTTTTATTGGGAGTTTAATATCGTGTTTAGGGATGATAGGGGTCATGGGAAAAGTCTAAGATACCCTTGGAATTAAAAAATCTGAAACTGGAACGCCACCAAAAGCTTTACCGCGACGTGGTGGAATCGGGGTGAGCTACTGGAATTTGACTATTCTGAAATTTATCCTTGGCACGATGCGCCATAATCGCGGAGGCTCACTGAATTTTTACGATTGCCATTTTTTCTGACTTCGCAATGTGCTAAAGTACGAGGTGGTACACTGTCTTACTAAAATGGCTCTAACTCTTGGCCCAAGTGTCGGATATGGGCGGATTTGGTATCGATGGAAAGCTTATTCAATTTCCCACATGATAAAAAGTCAAAATTTTAATAATTTCACATGTAATAAAATATATTCATCTTTGATATTCTAGAGACAAATTTGAACTAGGAGAAGTGTGGGGTATTACACCCTTGCCATCGGAATAGGACCTAATCTAAAGTGATCACTATTTGTAACTTAATCCATATTGGGAATAATTTGAACACACTTTGGGTCGTATTTCTAGGTCATGTGGACTTAGATGCATGCCCAACTCGGTGCTAAATACTACTCCCTTATTACTTAGTGCTCATATTATAGGAAATCTACCTAAAAATAGCATGAGGGTTTACATAATGACCCAATTATGCTTATTTTTCTTTAAATCATGATCATGATGAATATATATGGATTACAATCTTATCTTAGGATCAAAAGATCAATTCTTGTTTTAAATCTTGGTATAAACTAATCTAGAGAAACTTAAGAGAATGATCTTCTTGAAATTTCAAAACTCAAACTTAGGGCTTAAAATTCATTCTTTAAATTCATTATAATTCATAATTAAACTTTGTGCTCAATAATAACCTTGAAATACTTCAACAATTCTTGACAATATAATGAAATCCAAGTCTCATCACAAATAATCAAGTTGCATGCTTAAATAGGCAAAAGAAATCATGCAATTCAACACTTAAATAACTTTGTAACTTCATAAACTCGAAACAAAAATATTTGGGGATGAACCCGAGAGTGAAAATCATGCAAATTTAAATTTTAAAACTTTTTGGGCACAAGGATGAAAGAGTATCCTTGTTCAAAACACTACATACCTTAATTTTTTTGATTTAAAATTGAAAGCTTGACTTGGAAGCATTGGGAATGTTCTTGAATGCTTTCCTTAAACTTCTTGAATTGGAGAACTTAGATTCTTGCTTATCTTGAAGAAGGAGTAATGGCGTTCTTGGTGTTCTTGAGGGGGGATTAGGGTTTTCTTGGAGAGAAAAAGTGAATAATGGGGCAACTAATGCTCCTTAGGGACTTTAATTTTGTGGTTTGAACAGTTTTGGGTGAGGAAGAATGACCCAATTTCCCTTAAGTACACAGAAACAAAAGCTAGAAAATAAGGTAGCATGCTATGGAGCGTGTGTCGCAGGTTCTGGAGCACCGAAATGGAGTGTACTCTAACACCTCGTACTTTTTCTAGTTTAATTTAGCATTGAGAATTTCAAGAGTTGGCTTCAATAGAGAATGATTTTTCATACATATATTATTTTCCATATTTAGATCCTCCAATGTGTACGAAATGGAATTAGCTTTCCAACGATAAAAGATTCGGCTAAATCCGATAAGAAGTTATGGATATTTTAAGTTTCAGTCATAAAACACAATAATTTGGGCCCGTAGCACATCGCGGAGAAGTGTAAAATCACAATTGTAAATTTTCAGTGACACTCCACAATTTTGGCATGTCGCAGAGAGGTTCGAATTCCTAATTGTCCCATTCCAGTGGCCCTCCGCGATACTGGCGTGTGGCCCCAATGGAAAAAATGGTAAACTAAAGGGCACCGTGATGGTGGTGCATCACGGAGGGAGCCCAATTCCCACTCGTCCTTTTCCAATGAGCTAACACAATTGTGGAGCGTCGTAGTGGCCAACCAAATCAAAAAAATGTTGTCCTTTTCAGTTTTGAATAAATTTTAAAGGGGGCATTTTGGTAAATCCCTAAGGCCCCAATCCGTCCAAAACACAAGATTTAATCATATTCTAAGCACTTTATGGTTATTTCATTAATTCTCTCTCAAAAGAAAATCCTAAAGCTCAAACTTTCTCTCCAAGAAAACCCAATTTCTCCATTAATTCTCCAAGGAAATTTAAGATTAAGGATTTTCAATTCAAAAACTCTAAGAATTCATCTCCAAGGACACAATAGGAATCCAAGATTCAAGTTTTTCATTTAAGATCATCAATTAAGGTATGTGGGGTTATGAACAAGGACAATCCTTTCGTCCTTGTGTCTAAAACTTATTTTAATTCCAATTTTACTGAATTTTTATATGATTTTCCATGAAATTCAAGTTAGGTTTATACCCATTATTGTTATTTACAAGCTTATGAGATTTTCAGATTTCTAAACCCTTAAGATAAAGTGTTTTCTCTACAACTTTAAAGTTCTTGAATTTAGAATATTGCTTTACATAAGCCTTCAGATACAGACTTACAGATTTTACTTAGCCTATATGATTTGAGAATAAGAACAAAATACAAATCTCAAAATTGTGTCATGACTCACAAGATTTACATTATATGCTTTCCTATTCATGATTTATGATCTTCAGATTTCAGATTACTCAAGCCTATGTGAGTCATTTAAATTTAGCATGCATGATTTTATAACTTGTGATGCCATTGAAGTATCGGTTTACTTATTACATTAACCCCATATGCTCAGTACATTCCCAAAGTACTGATTCGCATATACATTTGTGTGCTACATTGACTCATATTGTAGGTTCAGGTGCTCAATCTCAGCAGCGTGAGTGATTTTTGAGCATCTTATCTATATCTCTGTAGTTGGTGAGTCCTCATAGTTTAGGGACTTAGCTATTCCAATTTCCAGCTTATTAGTCAATGATTCAGTATTCATTTCAGACAATTTGAGTTAGTTGGGGCCTGTCTCAGTGACTTCTAGTTTCAGTAAGTAGAGTCTTGTCAGACTACTAGATTCAGTATTAGATTTTAGTTACAGTATTTAGATTTTTAGTATTTCCTTTATATGAATAATGAGATTAGTATTTTCAGATATACTTAGATAATTCAGATAGTTTTCCACACTTAATGATTTTACATTCATGTTCCCCTATTTTGAGATTCAAATTTAGTAAAAGGTAGTCAGCATTAGCTCAGGACTAGTTATAGTTCGAAGCACCATGCGGCATCCCAGGAATCAGATTTTGGTGTGTTACAAACTTAGTTTTATAGCCTATGATTTAGAGATTCCTAGGGAGTCATACAAGCCACGTTACGTAGAGTCTTGATCATTGGTATGAAGCACGCCACATCTATGAGCAAGAGGCTATGGAGCATTTTAAGAAATCATCTCTTTTTTCATGATTTATCATTCATTCAGTGTCTCTATCTGCTTCTAACTCATGCTTTCACATGAAAGAAAAATCCTTCTTGTCGAGATAATGTATGCAGAAATGATAACCAGCCACCTTAGCCGCTGATCCTTTAAATGAGAATGTGACACATGCAGAGTTTTGGGCTACCTTTCAGGTGCTAGACCAGGCTATGACAGCTAATGTTTAGTTCAATCGTCAGGCTTCAGTCCTACTTCAGCAAAATGAGGACTTAGCCGCAGCCAAGATTCAAGATTTTATGGGAATAAACCCACCGTAATTTTTTGGGTTGAAGGCAGGTAAGGAACCACAGTTTTATCTGATGAGGTGAAGAAGATCACCTAAATTATGCATGTTTTTAAAGTGAAGAGTGTATAATTGCCATTCTATAGGATGAAGGATGTTGCATATGATTAGGTAGTGATGTAGAAGAAAAGTAGAGGGGAGAATACAGCTCCCATGACTTGGTAGATTTTTCAGGATACGTTCTTAGACAAGTTCTTCCCACGTGAGATAAGGGAATCTAAGATAGAAGAGTTCATAAACCTAAGGCAGGGATCAATGACAGTGAAAAAGTATTGCCTCAAGTTCAACCAGTTGTCTAAGTATGCCCCTGATCAAATGGCTGACCTAAGGTCAAGCATGAGTAAGTTTGTGACCGGTGTGTCTGGGTTGGTAGTTAAGGAGTGTAGGACTTCTATGCTTATTGAGGACATGAATCTTGCAAGATTGATTATGTATGCTCAGCAGATTGAGGCAGAGAAGTTAAGGGGTAGAGAGAGGGTAAATAAGAAGGCTTGGACAGGGTATTTTGAGTATTGTTAGGCTAGATTTCAAGGAGGAAATCATTTGTAGTTTCAAAATCGGTCATCAATGCCCACACTTTCTATAGCCAATGCTCCAGCACCCAGAAATAAACAGGAGCAGTGGGGTAGGTCGTCTATGTACAGATCTTAGAATAGTGTGAGTGGTAGGCCAAGTCATCCCCCATGTGCTAAGTATAGTAAGAATCATATGGATGAATGTTTGAGGGGTCAGAAAGGTTGTTATAGTTGTGGACAGATGGGTCATGAAATCAAAGAGCGCTCACATATAAGGTAAGGAAATAAGGATGTCCGTCCCAAAACTCAGGCGACTAATGCACCAGCTCCTCTAGGTCTCCCAGCCCCTCCTCGGGGCAATTTATCCAATACTGGTAGCGGTCAGTGCCAGAATCAGTTTTATGCTTTGCCATCCATCCAAGAGTAGGAAGACTCCCCAGATGTCGTTACTAGTATACTTCGTGTCTTTCATCTTGATGTTTATATGTTGTTAGACCTTGGGTTAAGTTTATCTTATGTGAATCCATTAGATGCAATAAATTTTGAGATAAGTTCTTAAAAGATCCCTGAGCCTTTCATGGTTTCTACCACAGTAGGTGAGTCAGTTGTTGCCAAATAGATTTATAAGAAATGGTCTATCATTGTCCTTCATAAGGACATGTTAGCATATTTAATAGAGTTAGATATGGTTGATTTTGATCTTATTCTTGGTATGGATTGGCTTCATTCCTGTTATGCATCCATAGATTGTCGCACCCGCGTAGTGAAGTTTCAGTTTCCAGATGAGCCAATCTTTGAGTGGTCAGGTAATTCAGTGTCTCCCAAGAGTCATTTCATATCTTATCTTAAGGCCAGAAATTTAATGTCCAAAGGTTGCATTTACCACCTAGTTCAAGTCAAAGACACAAAGTTTGAGACTCCAACAATTCAGTTCGTCCGAGTGGTCAATGAGTTTCCTAAAGTTTTTCCAGAAGATCTTCTAGGGTTACCTCCCAATAGAGAGATAGAATTTGGTATTGACCTTCTTCTAGATACTCAACCGATATCCATTCCTCCTTATCATATGGCTCCATCCAAACTTAAAGAGTTAAAGGAGAAACTTAAAGATCTTTTAGATAAAGGTTTCATAAGACCCAGTGTTTTTCCATGGGGCCCTCCCATCCTATTCATGTGAAAGATGGTTCCTTACTTATGTATATTGACTATCGTCAGCTAAATAAAGTTACAGTCAAGAAAAATATCCTTTTCCTAGAATTGATGAATTATTTGACCAATTCCAAGGTGCAAGTTATTTCTCAAAGATAGACCTTAGATTCGGCTATCATCAGCTTAAAGTAAGAGAGTGCGATATTCCAAAGAGAACCTTCAGAACAAGTTATGGTCATTTTGAGTTTCTAGTCATGTCTTTTGGGCTAACCAATGCCCCAACAGCTTTCATGGACCTTATGAACCGATTGTTTAAACAGTATCTAGACATGTTTGTCATAGTATTTCTAGATGATATCCTTGTGTACTCCCATAGTGAGGATGACCATGTAAATCATCTTAGAATTGTCTTTCAAACTCTTAGAGATCATTAGTTGTTCGCCAAATTCAGCAAGTGTGAATTTAGGCTAAGGTAGGTATCCTTTCTCGGTCATATTGTTTCCGCCAATGGCATTAGAGTCAATCACTAAAAAATAAAAGCCGTAAAAAATGGCCTAGACCCATTTCTCCATTAGACAATTAGAAGTTTCTTGGGTCTAGCTGGCTATTACCACTGTTTTGTTGAAGGTTTCTCATATATTGCCTCCCCTATGTCTAGACTGAACCAAAAAAAAAGATTAAATTCTAGTGGTTAGATTCCTGCGAGAAGAGTTTTCAGAAGTTCAAGACTCAACTCACTATAGCCCCAGTCTTAGCGTTACCCGATAGTATGGATGGATTCATTATTTATTGTGATGCCTCTAGAGTTGTTTTGGGTTGTGTGTTGTGTGTTGATGTAGAGAGGTAAGGTCATAGCCTATTTCTCTAGACAGCTTAAGCCTCATGAAAAGAATTATCCGACCCATAATCTTAAGTTAGTTGTTGTTGTGTTTGCTTTAAAAATCTGGAGACACTATCTGTATGGTGTTCATGTTGATGCGTTCATGGACCACAAAAGATTGCAGTATGTTTTTACCCAGAGAGAGTTGAATCTCTCAGAGAAGGTGGTTAGAATTGCTGAAAGATTATGAAATAAGTGTGTTGTACTATTTGGGCAAGGCCAATACAGTGGCAGACGTCCTTAGTAGATTGTCTATGCACAGTGTTGCTCATGTAGAGAACAATAAGAAAGAGTTAGTTCAATAAGTTTATCGTTTATCTAGATTGGGTGTTAGGTTAGTTGATTCAGCTGAAAGGAATGTTTGGGTTCAGAGTAGTTTCGAATCTTCCCTGGTTTCAGAAGTGAAGGAGAAGAAAGATACGGATTCTAGTTTGGTCAAACTGAAGGATTCAGTTAAAGACAAAAAGGTAGAGGTTTTCTCCCAAGGGGGAGATGGCGTGTTGAGATATCAGAGTAGATTGTGTGTGCCATGTGTTGATGATTTGAGATAGCAGATTATGGCGGAAGCGAATGGTGCGTGTTATTCCATTTATCCAGGTGCTACCAAGATGTACCGCGATTTGCAAGAAATTTATTGATGGAGTGGTATGAAGAGAGATATAGCAGAGTTCGTAGAAAAATATGCAACTTGTCAATACGTTAAGGTAGACCACCAAAGACCTGGTGGTTTGTTGCAAGATTTTTGTATTTCCACTTGGAAGTAGGAAGAGGTGAATAGGGATTTGTGACTGGTTTACCCCATTTGTGTTGTCATCATGATTCAATTTGGGTTATTATAGACAGATTGACTAAGTCAGTGCATTTCTTGCCAGTTCACACATCTTACACAACTAAAGATTATGCTAAGCTGTACATCAAGGAGTTAGTGAGACTGCATGAAGTTCCCTTGTCTATTATTTCAGATAGGAGTACTCAGTTCACTTCCCAATTTTGGAGAACCTTTCAGAAGGGTCTTAGTACCCAAGTCCATCTTAGTTCATCTTTACACCCTAAGACAGATGGTCAAGCAGAGAGGACCATCCAAACTCTAGAAGATATGTTGAGAGCATGTTCTCTTGATTTTAAAGGTAGTTGGGATGAGCATTTGTCATTGATTGAGTTTTCTTATACTAACAGTTACCATTCTAGCATACATATGGCCCCTTTTGAGGCTCTTTATGAAAGGAGATGTAGATCACCCATAGGTTGGTTTGAAGTGGGTGAGGCCACTTTTCTTGGGACTGATGCAGTGTTTGAAGCTATGGAGAAGGTTCGCTTTATTATAGAAAGATTGAGAACAGCCCAGAGTCGTCAGAAATCATATGAATATATGAGAACAAAGGACCTGAAGTTTGAGGTTGGTGATTTAGTGTATCTAAAGATTTCACCCATGAAAGGGGTAAAGAGATTTGGAAAAAAGGGGAAACTTAGTCCCCGGTATGTTGGCCCTTACGAAATTGTATGTCGTGTTGGGAAAGTAGCTTATGAGATTGATTTGCCCACAGACTTTTCAGTCGTTCATCTCGTATATCACGTCTCTATGCTTAAGAAGTGCATCAGCGACTCCACTATTGTAGTTCCTTTAGAAAGCTCAGATATTCAGAATAGCCTTTCTTACGAAGAGATTCCAATTGAGATTTTAGATCATCAAATCCGTAGACTAAGGAGCGAAGAAGTTCCCTTGGTAAAAGTTCTTTGGAAGAATCAATCATTTGAGGGAGCTACTTTGGAAGCAGAAGAATATATGCGAGGTAAGTACCCTCACTTCTTCTCTGCAAACTCAGATTTAGCTTAAAGTAATATTGTTCCCTAATTCAGTACTTTTCTAATCACAAATTCATCTATATAGTTTTCCTCATGTAAGTTCATGCACTCACAGATTTGCTCAGAAGCTCAGTATAATTTGGATTCAGTTATGCAATTTGTTTTAGTTGTGCATGATATCATTTAGCCTCAGATTCCTCGGTGTCGTTAGTCAAACTAGCCACAGTTGAGGAAAATGTTTCCAAGGGAGATATATTGTAACACCCTGTATTTTTCCTAGTTTAATTTAGCATTGAGAATGTCAAGCGTTGGCTTCAAGAGAGAATGATTTTTCATACATATAGAATTTTCCAGATTTAGACACTCCAATGTGTAGGAAATTGAATTATCTTTCAAACTATATAAGATTCACCTAAATTCGATAACTGAATAAAATATTATGACTATTTTAAGTTTCAGTCGTAAACATCATAATTTGGGCCCATTGCGTGTCACGAATAAGTGTAAAATCACAATTGTCAATTTCCAGTGAGACTCCATAATTTTGGCGCATCGCGGAGAGGTCTAAATTCCCAATTGTCCGATTCCAGTGGCCCTCCGTGATACTGGTGTGTCGCGCTAGTGGAAAAAATGGAAAACTAAAGGGCACCACAATGGTAGAGCATCACGGAGGGAGCCCAGTTCCCACTCATCCTTTTTCAGTGAGCCACCGCGATTGTGGCGTGTCACGGTGGCCAACAAAATCAAAAAAATATTGTCCTTTTCAGTTCCAAATAAATTTTAAAGGGGGTATTTTGGTAAATCCCCAAGGCCCCAATCCATCCAAAACACAAGATTTAATCATATTCTAAGAACTTTGTGCTTATTTCGTCAATTCTCTCTCAAAAGAAGACCCTAAAGCTCAAACATTCTCTCCAAGAAAACCCAATTTCTCCATTAATTCTCCAAGGAAATTAAAGATTAAGGATTCCTAGTTCATGAACTCTAAGAATTCATCTCTAAAGACACCATAGGAATTCAAGATTCAAGTTTTCATTTAAGATCATCAATTAAGGTATGTGGGATTATGAAAAAGGACAATCCTTTCGTCCTTGTGCCCAAAACTTATTTTAATTCCAATTTTACTAAATTGTATATGATTTCCCATGAAATTAAAGTTAGGGTTTATACCCATTATTGTTATTTACAAGCTTATGATTTGAGAATAAGAACAGAATACAGATTTCAGAACAAAGTGTCATGACTCACAAGATTTACATTATATGTTTTCCTATTCATGATTTATGATCTTCAGATTTCAGATTACTCAAGCCTATGTGAGTCATTTACATTTAGCATGCATGATTTCATAACTTGTGATGCCATTGAAATATTGTTTGAATTATTTCATTCGTCCCCATATACTCAGTACATTCCCTAAGTACTGATCCACATATACGTCTGTGTGCTACATTGTCTCATAATGTAGGTTCAGGTGCTTAGCCTCATCAATGTGAGTGATTTTCGAGCATCTTACTCACATCTCTGCGGTTGGTGAGTCCTCATAGTTCGGGGACTTAGCTATTCAAATTTCCAGTTTATTAGTAGATAATTCAATATTCATTTCAGACAAATTGAGTCAGCTGGGGCCTGTCCCAGTGACTCTCTAGATTCAATCAGTAGAGGTTTGTCAAAATACTAGATTCAGTTTTAGATTTTAGTTCCAATACTCAGATTTTTAATATTTTCTTTATCATACTATGAGATTAGTATTTCCAGATATACTCAGATAATTCAGATAGTTTTTTGCATTTATTATGATTTTACATTCATATTCCCCTATTTTGAGATTTAGATTTAGTAGAAGGCAGCCAGGGTTAGCTTATGACTACTTGTAGTTTGGAGCACCGTATAGAGTCTTGGGAATCAGATTTATGAGCGTTACACGTACGCTGAGGGCTCATCGCGTTCTACTACTGTTTTGGACATCCAAACATTCCCTTATGCTCGTCAAAAAATTCAGAAACTTACCCGAGATGTACCTTTGACACCCCCATTCATGAATCAACTTTAAATTTGATATTCTAAGGCTGGAAAGGTTGAGAAAATCATCAAAGTTTAGGAGCTTTAAAAATGACTAAGTACCAACACAGTGAAATATTGTAAGTCTTGGTCCCCTCTAACATGCAATAATGAGCTGAATTGGGTTAACATTTTGCGTGGTTTTACAATATCTTCCCCTTGGGAACATTCGTCCTCGAATGGGGATAATTAAGCTTAGAACACTGAGGAACTAGGATTCCGTACTGAACTTAATAACTAAACATGTTTCCATGGATGAACTAATTCATGAATGCATGAATGTGACATAAATATGATTATATAAAGTTGGAACTAAGAATGGAAAAGAGATAACCTAGGTAAAACAATTACCTTAAGCTGAGTCTGAGTTTGGAGAGAAAAGGTGACGGTACTTGCTTAGCATATCTTCTTCTTCCCAAGTGTCTCCCTCAACGGACAGATTTCACCAAAGAACTTTGACTAAGAGAACCTTTTTGTTCCTTATTCTATGAATCTGGTGATCAAGGATCTCAACTAGGATTTCTTCATAAGAGAGACTATCTTGAATATTTGTGCTTTCTAGAGGAACTACAACAGCTGGGTTACCAATACACTTCTTCAGTAAGGAGACATGAAACACTAGGTGAACGGATGCCAAGTTTGTAGGCAACTCAATATCATATGCTACCTTTCAAACACGACTCAATATTCTATAAGGGCCAATATATCAGTGGATGAGCTTTCCCTTCTTGACAAATCTCTTTACCCCTTTCATTGGCGAAATCTTCAAATAAACGAAGTCACCAACCGCAAACTTAAGATCTCTTCTCCTTAGAACCGCATAGGATTTCTGCCGACTCTGGGCTGTTTTAATTTTTTCTCGAATTAACTAAATTTTCTCCATAGCTTCGAGTACCACATCTAGACCTACCAAAGAAGTCTCACCAATTTCAAACAAATCAATGGGATATCTATATCTCCTTCCATAGAGAGCATCAAACGGAGCCAGCTGAATACTGGAATGGTAACTGTTGTTGTAGGAAAACTCTATCAAAGGAAATTGGTCATCCTAACTTCATTTAAAGTTTAGAACACACGCCCTCAATATATCCTCTAGTGTTTGAATGGGCCTCTCTGCCTAACCATTTTTCTGAGGATGAAAAGTAGTACTAAGACGATCTTGGGTACCAAGACCCTTTTGAAAGGCTTTCCAAAAGTGAGAGGTAAAGTGAGTACCTCTTTCTAAAATAATAGACAAAGAAACTCTATGCAATCTGACCAACTCTCTAATATAGAGCTTGGCATAGTCCTCAGCTGAATAGAAAGTATGGATTGGCTAGAAATGGGTTGACTTGGTCATTCTGTCTATGATAACCCAAATGGAATCATGTTGATGACGTGAATGGGCAAACCTGCACAAAGTCATGTTTACCTCTTCCCACTTCCAAGTGGGAATACTAAATTCCTACAAGGTACCACCAGACCTTTGGTTCTCAAGCTTAACCTATTGATAATTAGCACACTTGGCTACAGATTCAGCAATATCCCTCATCATACCACTTCACCAATAGATTTCCTGCAAATCTCAATACATCTTAGTGGCTCTTGGGTGAATATAATAACGCGCACTGTGTGCTTCCACCAAAATCAGCCGCCTCAAATCATCAACGCACAACACACATAATCTACCCTAGTATCTCAATACACCATCTCCCCCTTAGGAGAAAACCTCTACTTTCTGATCTCTAACGGACTCCTTCAACTTAACCAGAATGGGATCCCTATCTTGCTACTTATTTACTTCAGAAACCAAAGAAGATTTCAAACTATTACAAATCCAAACACTACCCTCGGCTGAATCAACAAACTGCACACCTAATCTAGCCAACCGATGAACTTCCTGCACTAATTCCTTCTTACCATCCACCACATGAGCAACATTATAGTAACGCCCTGAGTTTGTACCCCAGATGCTACACGGTGCTCATAATCCTGAGGGACCACAAGCTAACCCATGACTGGTACCTGCTGCAATAACTGACCGATAACACTGAAAAATATACGGAATTAGGTGGAAACATTCCATAAGGTTCAATCTTTAAATAATACTAAATGTGGTATTAAATACCAAAACTGAAAGTCAAAATTGAAATCTGAATAACTGTCTGAAATACTCTAGTCTGGGAAGCCTCTAACTGTTTGAATTGTGGAGTTGATAGGACAAGTCCCTAACTAACTCCATCAACTGATATAAACTGAAATACTATAAATAGTAATCATGTTCTCAAACTAAGAGGACTCACCACTACACTTAATGCTTAAAGTCTAGTCTACCGAGGGTGCTCTGGAGCTCGTGCATTGGAACCTATGATATAAGACATCATAGCACAAAAAGTATGCATCAGTACTTTGAATGTAGTGGTATGCTGAGTGAGGTAGGCTGAAATGCATGGGTTCATATGCATGAACAATAATAATTCTATAACATGAGTATGACTAAATAAGAGTACATGCATGAATATGAATACCGTAATTGAAATCGTGATAACACTGAACACTGAGTCTGAATATTGATAAACTGATTTACTGGATAACCGATACTATATAACTGATAACTGGGTGATTGTATCTGAAAATCTCAAATTCTGGGGAACCATACTGAGTTCCATACTAAGCTGAGTGACTATATCTGATAGTCCTGAATCTGTAGAACTGGACTTAGTTCTATTCTTAGAATGAAACTAAGACTGTGGGAGGTAATCATCTAACCAATATGCCCATTCTCTAACTAATTTAGGGTCCAACCTGTAACCCCAGTTGGAAGGGTAACAATACCGTGCCACATGTAAGGACAAGTTGTGAGTTATCCCTCTCTTACAGGAAGCTCTTTTATCAACCCTCACTGGCAGGATAACTCGAACGAGAAGTATCAATCCTCATAATCTCTGGAAGGAAGATACCTCAACCTACACTGGTTACATAGTTCTGTAATGCAGGGACTGCTGCTAAGGGTCAAATCCTCTACTGACAGGAATGCCCCCAACCCTGGGTTAACTCGATGCTGAATCCTACTCCCAACTGAATAGACACTGAACTGATTTCTAGTCTGTACTAGGATGGACTGAATGGTTACTGAGATTACTGTTTAGCTAAACTGAACTGAGTTCACTGAGTTTTGTTGATTGACGAAATACTATTGAATTTTGTTAACTGATAGAGTTTACTGAGGTCTAAAATGAATACTGAGTTAGACTGAACTAATACTGAATCTACTAAGTTTTCCTAAGTTCTATAACTGTCTGAGAGTACTGCTTATCGTGATGTGACTGATACTATTCTATGACTGACTATGGCTTTAGGTAATCAGCTAAATTGGCTGTTAAAAGTACCCCCAGGACTCGATAGCATAAATTAAGAGACATGGCATAAATATGAAACATGTAAACTATAACCTTGATCATCATTTATTCATTGGGGTATTTTAACAAACACTTGCATGATTTCATTCTCTTAATAGTTCACATGAACAATTTATCAAACACTTGGAAGGCATAGAACATGCTAATAACACTAATAAACATGTTAGCATACAATTCAATCATCAAATTCACAATTTGAAGGCTTTAACATGATCTAACATGGTAAGACATATGAATTCATAAACTCCACATGAAACTTTAGCATAACTCATGGATTTGATACTCAAATAATCATTATAAACATGAATATTATCAAACCCATCATGGTATTCATGAAATTCATATACTTAAAGTTTAAAAACTGATTCTTGGACTCGAAGGGTGGAAGGAACTCTTGGATGAACACTTCACATACCTTTGTTGAAGAATTTCTGAAAGTTTATGGTTGAATTTTGAGTTCTTGATTTGAAATTTGAGCACCTAGGGTTTTGTTCTTAAGCTAATTGAAGAATGAATGAGTATATTTACTCCCCAAAGGGCTTAATTTTGTGTTTTAGAGGTTGAAGGACGTGGGTAAAAGACCCAAATACCCCCAAGAACGTGGTTTTTTAATGACTGAAAACTGGGCTACCGACGTGCAGGTTGACGCGGTGCATCGATGGCATTGACGCGATAGCCAACGCTTCATTCCATGTTCGCGTCAATTCACTAGAATTAGATACTGGTAGCTGGGGAAACTATTAATCAATGCAATAGTCGACGCGGCACGCCAAGTTCGCATTGATCCACTGTTTTGGGATTCCAAAGGTGCTTCAAACAAAGTCTGAAAATCTGAAACTTGTTCGAAAACACCTACAAACATTCCTGATCATGAATTAACCTAAATATCAACATTAAATAGATTTAAAGGTTTCGAAATAAGATTTCCAACCTTCGTACGCTAAAATGACACTAAGTCTGAGTACTTAGCTAAAATATTCTAAGTTTAGGACCTCTTGACAAGCCTAAAGGATTGAATTAAGATTAGGATTTTTGCGGGATCTTACAACTACCCATAGACAGTATACTAAGGGCGTATGCCATAAATTGTCCTCACCTAGATGATACAAAACACTCATATCATAATCTTTCAACAACTCCAACCATCTTCTTTCAGATCTTTCTACGAAAATACATACTGTAACATTTTATGATCTGTGAACACATCAATATGCACCTCGTAAAGATAATGTCTCTAAATTTTTAAGGCAAATACAACAGTAGATAACTCAAGATAATGGTTGGATAATTCTTTTCATGAGGTTTAGGCTATCTAGAGGCATAGGCTATGGACTTATCTCTCTACATCAAAACATAACCCAGGCCAACTCTAGAACCATCACAGTAAAGAACAAACCTATCTGTACCATCAGGTAGCATCAAAACTGGGGCTGAAGTGAGTCGAGTCTTCATCTCCTAAAAACTCTTCTCACAAGAATTCGACCACTAAAACTTAACCCTCTTCTGAGTTAATCTAGATATAACCTTCTTCTGAGTCAATCTATACATAGGGGATGTAATAGATGAGAACCCTTCAACAAACCATCGGTAATAACCAGCCAAACCCAAGAAACTTTTGATATCTGATGAAGAAATGGGTCTAGGCTAGTTTCTCACCGCTTTGTCTTTTAAGGATCAACTCTAATGCCATCACCGAAAATAATATGGCTAAGGAAAGCTACTGATCTTATCCAAAATTTGTACTTACTGAATTTGGCGAACAACTGATGATCCCTAAGAGTCTGCAACACAATTCTAAGATGGTCTTCATGATCGTTCTGACTATGAGAATAAAAAAGAATGTCATCGATGAAGACTATGATGAACATGTCCAAGTAATTCTTGAACACTCTGTTTATCAAATCCATGAAGGTTGTTGGGGAATTGGTTAGCATGAAGGACATGACTAGAAATTCGAAATAGCTATAATGGGTTTTAAAGGCTATCTTTGGAATGTCATATTCCCTTACTCTAAGTTGATGATAGTTGGATATTAGGTCTATCTTAGAGAAATAGCTTGCACCTTGGAGTTGGTCGAATAAGTCATCAATCCTAGGAAAAAGATATTTGTTCTTGATTGTGACTTTGTTCAACTGACAATAGTCAATGCACATTAGGAGAGAGACATCTTTCTTGTGTACGAATTGGACTGGAGCACCCCATGGAGAAACACTGGGACTTATGAAACCTTATCTAGAAGGTCTTTAAGCTGCTCTTTTAACTCTTTAGGCTTGGTTGGAGACATATGATCTGTAGGAATGGAAATGGGTTGAGTATCAGAAAGAAGATCAATACCAAATTCTATTTCCCTAACTGGAGGTACCCCTGACAGATCTTTAGGAAAGTCCTCGAGAAACTCGTTGACTACACGAATTGATTGAACCATTGGAGCTTCAGACATAGTATCTTTGACTTGAACTAAATGATAAATTCACCCTTTTGATATCAATTTTTTGGACTTAAGACAAGATATGAAATGACTCTTGGGAGATTCAGAACTGCCTACCCACTCGAAAACTGGCTCATTAGGAAATTAAAACTTCACCACTTGGGTGCGACAATCTATAGATGCATAACAGGAATGGATCCAATCCATGCCTAGAATAATGTCAAAATTGACCATGTCTAACTCTATTAAGTCTGCTAGTATAATCTTATGAAGAACAGTGATAGGGCACTTCTTATAAACTTGCGTGGAAATATTTGATTCACCCACTAGGGTGAAAAGTAAGAAGGTATTAGAAATATTTTCATGACCTACCCCAAACTGTACCACAACCAAAGGAGTCACATAAGAAAGATTTGACCCTAGGTCTAACAACACATATACATCAAGATGAAAGACACGAAGCCTACCAGTAACAACACCTGGTGAACTCCCCGGTTCCTGTCAAGATGGTAAAGAATAGAACCAATTCTAGTGCTAACCACCACCGGTACTGGATGAGGCATCCTGATGAGGCACTGGGTGACCTGAAGGAGCTGGTGTACTAGTAGCCTGAATTTGGGGATGAATATCCTTGCTTCCCTGCTTAGCATACGGATAATCTTTGATTCTATGACCCAACTTTACACATCCATAACAACCTCTATTTCCCATTAAACACTCACCAGGATATTTTTTTACCATACTTAGCACATGTCAGATAACGGGGTCTTCCACCCACACTATTCTGATACCTAGACATAAAAGTCCTGCCCCACTACTCCTGCTTGGTTTTGGATACAGGGGCGCTAACTGAAGATGGAGATGGCATAGATGAATGGCCCTGAAACTACAAATGATTTCCCCTCCAAACCTTGGATGACCATACTCACACTGACCAGTTCTAGCCCTCTTAGTCCTATTCTCTCTTTCCTCTATCTTTTCTGCCTTAATTTGTTGAGAATGATTCATCGGCCTAGAAATATCCATATCCCCAATAAGCATGGCAGTCCTAAACTCCTTGAATACCAAATTGGACACTCTAGTAACAAGCTTACTCATACTAGACCTAGGGTCAACTATCAACTTAGGAGCATACTTAGACAACTGAGTGAACTTAAGGCAGCACTCGTTCACTAACATCGAGCCCTGTCTCAAGGTCATGAACTCCTAAACTCTATATTTTCTCATCTTACTCAAAAAAACTATCCAAAAATGCATCTTGAAACACCTGCCAACTTATAGGAGTTGTATTCTCACCTCTACCTCTGTTCCATATAACAACCCAATCATAAGCGACATCCTTCAGCCTATAGGATGCCAATTCTACACTTTACTCCTCTGTAACATACATAATCTGAGTGTTTTTCTCACCTCATCAATGAAGAGTTGTGGATCCTCACCAACCTTTGACCCAACAAACTCAGGTGGGTTCATTCTCATGAAGTCATGAATTCTGGCTACAGCTAAATCACCATTCTGCTAGAGTGGGACTATCACCTAATTTTTTCCCTGAACATTAGCATTCACAGCTTGGGCCAACGACTGAAAGGCAGCCCGAAATTCAGCATGAGACACATTCTCATTCAAAGGGTTGGCTTGTATTTGGCTGGTCACCATTTCTATGTACATTGGATCGGTGAGAAGGCATTTTATGTTATGTTAAAGCAAATATATATAACTATAAGCATGATATATTATGAAAGAAAAGAATAATTTCTAACTTGTTATGTAGTCTCTTATTCATAAATGCGGCACGCTTCACATCCATGATAAAGACTCTATGTAATGCGGCTTGTTTGACTCCCTAGGATTCTTTATAACCTTAGGCTCTGATATAAAGTTTTAATTCCATGGAAATGTAACTCGAATGTCACAGTTCTCAAGACTATGATTAGTCCTAAGCTAACCCTTTTTATCCTTCTAACAACTTTGGGACTCAAAATAAAGATAATCTATACATGCGGAATCTTGAAATACTGAATTACTGTATTCACTGAAAATCTTTGCCTTGAAAACAAATGATTCAAATTCTAAAACATAAAATCAGTCTGACAAGCCTCTACTATTAACTAGAGAGCTACTAGGATGACATGACCCTAACTAACTCGAACTAAACTGAAAATAACTAATTAAAGTACTTTATAAAGTTGGAAAATCTAAATACATGGGTCCTCGAACTATGAGGACTCACCAACTGTCGGTATGCAGGTGGAGATGCTCGCGGTCAATCACGTTGCTGGAACTGAGCACCAGAATCTACATTATAAGACAATGTAGCACATGGACGTATATATGGATTAGTACTTTTGGAATGTACTGAGCATGTGGTGGTGAACGCATAAGTAAAACAATAACTCAGCGCACTTATAGATTTTCAAATACTTCATTCTAAATGCAAATGGCTCACCTTGAGCTAGAATAAACAATGTTTTGAAATCGTAAACATGAGTAGCAAAGCATAATGATAAATTTTATAATCCACAACACTTAGTTCTAAAAGCTTTTATTGTATTCTTTCTTAGGGAGGTTCTTCTAACTGACATACACCATGTGAGCTATCATGGTGTCCAACGTCTTGTCCCTCGTAGGGAAAAGCTCGCGTTGGGGAGAGTCATCCTATCCTTGCCATAAGAATAGGACCTAATCTAAATTGATCACTATCTGTAATTTTATCCATATTGGGAATAAGCTGAACTCATGTTGGCTCGTAGTTCTGGGTCATGTGGCCTTAGACGCATGCCCAACTCGGTGCTAAATACTACTCCCTTATTACTTAGTGCTCATACTATAGAAAATCCACCTAAAAATAGCATGAGGGTTTACACCATGACCAAATTATGCTTCTCTTTCTATAAATTATGATCAAGATGAATATATGTGGATTCCAATCTTAGCTTAGGATCAAAAGATCAATTCTTGTTTTAAATCTTGGTATAATAAACTCATCAAGAGAAACTTAAGAGCATGATCTTCTTGAAATTTCAAAACTCAAACTTAGGGCTTGAAATTCATGCTTTAAATTCATGGTAATTCATAATTAAACTTCATGCTCAATAATAATCTTGAAATACTCCAACAATTCAAGTCAAGATAATGAAATTCAAGTCTCAACAGAAATAATCATGCCGCATGTTTAAATAGGTGAGAGCAGTTATGCAATTCAAAACTTAAATAACTTTGTAACTTCATAAACTCAAAACAATAATATTTGGAGATGAATCCTAAAGTGTAAAACATGCAAATTTAACATTTAAAACTAGTTTTGGGTACAAGGATGAAAGAGTATCCTTTTTCATAACCCCACATACCTTAATTGGTTTGATTTGAAATTGAAAGCTTGACTTGGAATCCTTGGGAATGTTCTTGAATGCTTTCCTTGAACTTCTTGGATTAGAGAACTTAGATTCTTGCTTATGTTGAAGAAGGAGTAATGGAGTTATTCATGGAAGATTAGGGATTTCTTGGAGATAAAAAGTGAATTATGGGGAAACTAATGCTCCTTGGGGACTTCAATTTTGTGTTTTGAATGGTTTTGGGTAAGGAAGAATGACCCAATTGCCCTTAAATACTCAAAAACAAAATCTGGAAAAATAAGGGAGTGTGCTATGGAGCGTGCACTGAGGGATCTAGAGCACCGAAATAGAGCATGTGTTGCGGGCTCATCGCATGCTACTACTATTTTGGGCTTCCAAACATGCCCTTATGCTCGTCCAAAAATTATGAAACTTAATTACCCGAGATGTACCTTTGACACCCCCGATCATGAATCAACTTGAAAATTGACATTCTAAGTCCGGGAAGGTCGAGAATAAAATCATCAAAGTTTAAGAACTTTAGAATGACTAGTTCCCAACACTTAGTGAAATATTCTAAGTCGTGGACCCCTTTAACATGCAATAGTGTGCTGAATTGAGTTAATATCTTGCGGGGTCTTACAAAATTATTCGGTAGCAGTGCTATTCCACCTTTATTGTGGATCCAAACCCACCTAAAATGTGTGACTAATAATCCTTCACTAGGTGCCTTGGCACTCCAGCTATCTCACAAAGAAGGTAGGATGCATACTCTGTATTCCTTCTATCCTATTTTCAGAGACACAGAGGGGGTGCGCAAGAGAGGACAGTTTATAAATACAATTCAACAATATCAAAGAAATAAATGAGCAACAAGTGGCACATTAGGCCAACAAACATAATATCAACAATAATTAAAGCAAGTAAAAGACAATATCAAAATCTCAAATTCTGGTTATTCCCTAGCGGAGTCATTAGAGATGTCACCCCTATTTTTTGATGAGGAGTCAAAAGGGTTTTTTCGCTTAAAGTGACAATATTGAATAGGGATTAGCTTATTTATAGAGTCCTCACTTGAAATCGAGTTATGGTGTTCCAAGTCACCTTATTGAATATCTAATCAAAAGGAAATAACTCTTTATTGATGTGCAAAAATAGAAGACCGGGTAAGGAATTTTGTTGATCGAGGGGAAGGTATGAGGCACCCCTCGAGTTCCGTGGTTCTAGCACGATCACTTTTATCAATTTATCTTAACTTAAACTCTTTTGATAAATTATGTTTGAAGGCCTTGATTCTCTCATTTTTAATATACTAAAACTTGTCTATTTTTCTTGAATTAAGGTGATATAATTAATTTTTTAACGATCTTTGTCGAAGTGTAATATTGCATCCTCGAGTTATGTTTCAAAATGATGCACACACCGCATTCTTAATAGAGACAAAATTTAGTCATTTTATGTTCGTCTAATGTTTGAAAACTTTGATATTTGTTTATTTGAAGTGCTACTTAACCTTAACAATAACCTTAAGCAATATTCATTTGAGGCGGTTTCAAGACAAAAATCAATTATCTTATACTTGCCTAACGTTTAAATGCTTTGCCTACTCGAAGTATTACCTAACCTTAACAGTAAACATGAGCGAAATTCATTTAAAGCAATAAATTAATTTAAATAAATATTTATTAAATTCTATTAATGACAACAAATAAAAATAACGGAATATTAAAATAAGTAAAAATACACAAATCTTCTCATATTATGATAAAGTTAATATTATCCCAAAAATTTAATCTCTTTAAATTCATACAAGAGCCAAGTCATATATTGTGAGACAAATCAAACACTAAAAACATCAAAATCTTACTCGAACACAAAATTAGAAGAAAACAATCAACCCGAATTATGTGATATACCAACCCAAGCAAAATACAAACACAAACACGATTCGGAGTCGATTTTTGAAAAGATTAGCAGTGCTGAGGCGGTTTCTGGTGAGTTTCACTGGAGAAATAACAAAATAGTGACTAGACATTTTCCGGTGGCTACTCCAACGGGATTCTGGCGAGACACTCGTCGTAATCCGCTAAACCCAATCGTTTCTCCCTCCCCTTTCAATTTTTGTATGTCATGGAGAATAATGGGGTTTGGTAGAATACCACACGTCGGTGGTCAAATTCTGGGTGGCACATCAAAATAAAGAAGGAAAAGAGTGGGGAAGGTGGCGGCAGCGACAGTGACGATGTTTTACTAATGAGTCATCATCACAAGGGTCAAATCTTAGTCTCAGGTGCCCCGATGGTGGGCGGATCTTGGTCGAAATAGGTGATTCCAATGAGGAACGGCCAATTCCAGTGAGAAATGGCTAATTTCGGTTAGGTATGGCTGATTCCGACAGAAATCTCACCAAAAAACTCAAGATCCATCGGCTGAGTTCCCTCTATTAACTATTTTTCACTCTTTTTTTGTTTCACTGATTCCCTACTATTTTCCTTCTCTTGATCTAATCCCTTCAATTTATATCTCTATGTTTATCTCCTCTCTCTTCGATTTATACTCTCCATGTAATCCCTACATCCCGTCGTTTGTGTATATATGTTTTCCTCTTTTTTGTTTATCCAATTTTTCCTCCCTAAATTCTGACTGTCTTCTGTGTGTGTTTGTCATTCTCTATGCGTGTGCAGTGTTGCGTGAATGTGAGGAGTGTGCGTTGTTTAACTTTAATGGAGAAACTTCTCCATCACACTTATTGATTTTTTTTATTGTCCCAAAACTTTTTAAAAAAAACTTAGCAATATTAACGCACAGTATTCCAATACACAACAGATCGATGTACAAATATACAGATATTCGGTAACTTAATCATATGACATATAATAACAGAAAGTTCACATATCAATAAACCATAAAGACTAAATAATGCATGAAACAACTTGAAAAATTAATTTCTTACTTCGATTTATAATGCTAAATACTCATGAAAGCATAGTGCAAAATGGGATAAGAACCTGTAATTAATTTAAGCAAAGAAACCCTTCGCCGAAAACTACAAGCGGAATTCTGAAACTCGAATCACAACTTTTTTCTTTTCTTTTTTTTTGTTTTCTTCTTTAAAATTTCTCAGTGTTCTTCTGGTTTTTCTCTCTATTTGATAGTACGTAGTTTTTCTTATCTCTCTGTCTTTTTTTCTCTAACCTATTATCTGATATACGTAACTCTGGGGAGTTTGAGGAGTTACCCCTTAAAGGGAGGATGTGGGGAAAGTTGAGGGAGCGTGGGTTGCAGATGGGTAGGGAAGTTGGGAGTGGATAAGAATTCTTTTTTTTTAATTTAAAATAAATAAAATAACAAATAATAATAATCATAAAAATAATAAAAAAATAATATTTACTAATTAATTTTTATATTTAAGAAAACTACAACGAAAGTTTATAAATAGCCTAAAATAATATATTTTAGATAATACTAAAACTACTAGCCTATTTATTAAAATTAAAAGAAAAATACATTTTAAACATTTTTCGTATTATTCTAAAAATAACAATAATAATAAAAATATTCCAAAATATGATTTTATTTATATATTTTTTAAATAAAACTTATAAAAATAAAAATAAAAAGTTAAAATAAACAGTAGACAAAAAATAAATTTTGATACTAAAAAAATAGATAAAATCTACGGAAGGGTCAAAAATTACATGTCTACAATCATGTTTATTGAACTCATGCCCAAGCTCATCTCTATGTCAAGTTTTATTAACTCGTGATTCGTGCTTATACAGTTTACTTGGTGTTGTCATGAAGCTCTTTTTGATGCCTATGTATGTCTTGTTGAGGGAGAATTCCTAATATGAAGTTACATCCTTTATTACGTACTTCTAGAGCTTCAATATGTTCCTGTCCATCATTCGAGGACGAATGATTCCAAGAGGGAGATAATGTAACACCCCATATTTTTGAACTAGAATTCAAACCGTCATTACTAAGTGTATAGACCCACACCCAATAATTTCTATGTAAATATAAGTGTGGTGATCAATTCTATAGTATGGGAATATCTTTGGATATGAATTGAGCTCATAAAAATCTCATAACTCAAAGTTCAGTTGAGAACTTTTTTTTCAATTGAGTTTTAGTGGATGTTCCTACCTGGATCAACTTCTTACGGCCATTACTCCTACAATATAACAATTTAGATGAGCTACTATATATCAAATGAAATATCTTCGAGTCTTCTTTCCAACACAATTAATTTCACCTTAATTTGATGTTAGAGTAGAAAGTTAAGCTCATTTACCTAAGACTTTCTGTCTATCAAAGATTGACGACGGGAGTTCACTAGTTGTCAACTGAAGTAGTCAACCTTAGGTAGTAAAGATCAAAATCTTCTAGAGGTTGACAATCGCAGTTGATGAGCCATTAACTAGTTGGCCGGATGTCAACTGAAGTCCTCAACTAAGAAAATCCTACAATTTCTTTAGGGGTATTTTGGTCTTTTCATCACTTCAAATCCTACCCCACAACTTAAATCACTCTATAAGCATTATTTACTTATTAGTTATCAATTTTTCATAGCTCTTTCTCCTCTCCACCCTCAAGAGAAACAAAACTAGGGTTTTTTTCCAAAGTTCAACTTCCAAGGCTTTAAATTCAAGTTCTTCTCAAATTCCTTCAATCAAAAAGGCATGTTGAACATTATTTACTTGAAGTATTATTATATTGTGTTAATTTACTTGGTAATTATGTGTTTTTAATAGCTGTTTGGAACTAGGATTGAGGGGTTTGGTTGTGAAAGATTTATGTTAAATTTTCTTTTACTATAATGATTTTCTCGGGACTATTAACGGGATTTGAAATGTAAACTCGTTATACAAAAACTGTGGATTTGGTAATATGGATTCACAACCTTTTTATGAATTTTGAATGATGAAAGTATGTCTCTCAACCCCTTTCAAAACTTTATATTTCATGGAAATTATGGATTTCACTTCATCTTTTGCATAATACATGGTAAATATGGTAAAAGGTTTAAATGACTCTTTCAAAGCTCTTGGAGGCTATGTTATGACTTTTGAAAGCTCTTAGGGGCTATGGTTGTGGATTTCAAGATGGAATTTGGAGTGAAAAATATTTTAATGGAAATGGTATGGTATAATATGAACGGCTTGTAAGTCTTGGTATGACTATACCAATATGGGAATGCCATAATGAAAGACTTCATAGATTAATGGTTATGAAAACATTTTAATTGGGTACTAAAGGAAATTGTGTAGCTTTATCGAGAAGACGTAGTCCTTGTGACTAACACTTGAAACTGCATTTTCCGTCAATGAGAGGCTTTCTCCTAAATGATGGATAACCATTGTATGCTTTCTTCTCACAGTAAAATGTAGTTATGTTTAGGATGGCTATTGACTATTCGTGACTTTAGCCTAATCCTCAGTCAATGTTGCTAACATAGATTGAGGCCCCATCGGTTTCGAGTACCAAACCCATATAACCCGTGGGTTACTAGAGGTCTGTGAAAGAAACATAGTTCAAGACTAAAGTTTAAATGGTCATGTTATTATGTACCTCGTCCTTTGTCCCTTGCTTTACTATTATTATGGATGATAAAAATGTGTTTTATGACTGATCTTGGTAGAAGAATGTTTTATCCCTTTCTATGGGTTTCATGTCAGTAATCATCGTATTGAACATCCATGTACGCTACATCATTTCAGGATGTAGGTTCAAAGACATTTTTCCATTGTTCTATGCAGCATTAGGGAAATTATTTTCTCTTTTGGATAGTTAGAGCTAAGTAGTGATCCCTCCATCATCTGAAAGGTGATTGTTCATTTCTCTTATGTTTTCATTCTATCATTTTATGTTTCTTATAGCATAGTCGGAGCCATGTCCCAACTTAGTATTCTTAAAGTTAAAGGCTTCATAGATGGTGTTGGGTAATTGTTTTATGTTTTGTTCTTAAGATATGAATATTATTTTATTTAAATGCTGAACACCTTTTTTATGGCTTGCTTTCGCAGCTTTAATTATTACTATGCTTATGATATAATGCTAAGGGGTCATCTCGAGCCTTCATTGGTTTGAAATGTCCATCACGGCAGGGCCACTATTTGGATCACGACAAAACTATACCTGGACTGAAGGACAAACAAAATAAAAGAAATCCAGTAGCATAGATGACTTCAGAAATTTTGAAATCACCAAAGAACATTAGGTAATTGAAACTAATGCTAGAGCTATAAGTTTACTTTACTGTGCAGTTAGTGGAGCAAAATACGACTAGATATCGACTTGTGAAATGACCAAATAAATGTGCGACAAACTTGAATTGGCTTATGAAGGCACTACAAAAGTAAAGAAAACAAGGATCAGTGCTCTGGTCAATGAGTACGAGCTCTTCAAAATGGAGGAAAATGAGGGGGTGGAGTCAATATTCGCATGATTTAGCAAAATTGTTTATGAACTAAAGTCTCTAGGGATGATCTATTGGAATAGTCTTTAAGTCAAGAAACTAGTGAGGATTTTTCCAAAAGCATGGAAAACCATCTAGAGGCTGGATATCTCCAGAACATGACATATGAAGAGTTATGAGGTAACCTTCTTGCATATGAGCAAAATAATATAAACAGGTACAACAAGGAGGAGAAGAGAAACCTATAGCCTTCAATGTCGTTAGCCCGGTAGAAGAAGAGAACAATGATGAAGATAACAGTGAAGGAATTGCTCTTATAAATCGTGGGGTCGGGAAAATTCTAAGACAAAGGAACCAGAGACCTCAAACTTTCAAAAATAACAAATTCACAAGAAATATTGATCGCTGCTATCGTTATGGAAAATCAGGTCATATCAAACAAAATTGTCCAGAACTAAGGAGAAGGTTGTCTAAGAAAAAACAAAATTTTGGAGAATGAACTGATGAATATGAAACTAAAGATGATGCTGAAATAACAAATATGCGTTTTATGAAAATAGTTGAATCCAATGATGTAAGACCTTTTAACTGTCAAAATTGCAACCTTGTTCAATAAAATCTTGGTATGATTATGAATGAGCTTCAAAAGATCATTGATGAATACAACAAAATTTCTCAAAAAAGGAAAAATTGGCAAGATCAATCAAAAAATAAGATGAACAAGAAAAAAAGGAATTGGATTATTCAACTTGAAGCAAGCCAAATAGAAATTGACTTGCTTTAGTAATAACTTGATGAAGTTAAAATGTAGTTAAATAGCATTAGAAAATCACCAAGTCACAGTTTTGTCAAGTCAAATGCTTTAAAAGCTAAATCTACTTCTTTCTCTGATTCATTTACTTTTGCTTAAATCTATTTGTCCCTTTATGGAGCTATCTGCTACACTTATGGAAAAAGAGGACATAAATTGCATAACTGCGAACAACGGTCTAACAAAATATGGATTTGGAGGCCTAAAGGAAGCACATTTAAACCTCAAGGATCCAAGATCACTTGTGTACCTAAACAAAATTAATTCTTTTGTTGTGCAAGAATATGTCCGAAAAAATTATCAAAAAGGAATTTGGGTAATAGACAGTTGTTGTTCTAGACATATGATCAGAAAGAAAGAGAACTTCAACACCCTAAAGAAATTTGATGGTGGATCCGTTAGATGGATATAATGTCAAAGGAGAAGTCATAAGAGTCGATTCTGTAAAGATTAGCTCTTCTTATGAGTTGATTGAAGTCTACCTTATTGATAGGCTCAGGCATAATCAACTTAGCATTAGTCAACTTTGCGATGCAGGATTTGGAGTATCTTTCAATGCTGGAAATTGTTAAATCAAACCTGAAAAATAAGAATCACTCTCTTTGGTGACCATGTTGATAATATTTATGTTTTAAATAATGTTGATTTTTCTACCCTAACATGCCTCACTGCTCAAACCATTGATCCCTAGTTGTGGAATAGAAAACTTGGAAATGCCAGTATATACCCCTGAAAAGCTTTCTAGACATGAATTGGTGATCGGTATGCCAAAACTTAAGTTTTAGAAGGATCACATCTGTGATGCTTGTCTTCTTGGTAAATAGACTCTAGCATCCTTCAAAGTCAAAGGCATTGTTAGCACCACCAAACCCCTCCAAACAATCCATGTGGATCTATTTGGCCCTACCAAAGCAACTAGTATTTGTGAAAAATGATATGTGTTTGTTATAGTTAATGATTTCTCTAGATTTACATAGGCAATGTTTCTTGCTCATAAACATGAAGTTTTTTCTAATTTGAAATTTTGTGTAGAAAATTTCAAAAAGAGGTAGGGTATTTCAACATTTATGTTCATAGAAATCATGAAGAAGAATTTGAAAACAAAGCTTTTAAAAATTATTGTACTCAAAATGGTTACTCTCAAAACTTTTCCTCTCCTCGATCTCCTCAACAGAAGGGCATAGTTGAATGGAAGAATAGATCCCTTCAAGAGACTGCACGAACGATGTTACTCGAGCAAAACCTTCCTGACCATTTTTGGGGAAAAGAAGTGAGCATGACATGTCACATTGTCAAAAGGTGCCTCATTAGGCCTATCCTAAAAAAGACCCCCTACGAGAGAAAAAAGGCCGACCATCAGTTATTTTCATCCCTTTTGACGCAAATGCTTCATTCACAATAATGGTAAGAATAATTTGGGAATATTTGATCCACAAAACGATGAAGGTATCTTTCTCGGTTTCTCTCCCACTAGTCGTGCCTATAGAGATTTTAATAAATGAACACTATGTGTTAAAGAATATATGTATGGAATTTTTGATAATTCTAATCTATCTCTACGTGTTTGAGTTTTGATGATGAACAGGTAAATGATTCTCAAAATAAAACTATCCCAGAGAAAATAGTTGAAAAAACAAAGTTCGAGTCGATTACTACTCCACCAGAGTCATCTCCATCCACTAAACCAACAAAATAAATATATCAATAAAATGGAGACACATGCAAGCTTTCCAAATGAGTTCATTATTAGAAACCAAATGATCAGATGCAAATAAGAGTTTTGAAATGTTTGATGCATTTTTCATGTCAAGATTTCTCATCAACTGTTTCTTAACTTCCTCCATGTATGAAGTTATTATCTGCTACAACCCAAAAATGAGGGTTAAGATGGCACTTATCGCGGCGTACCTTACAAGTAAGCCTATCACCCAAACTGATACAAAAAGAGAATAAGTCAAAAATACCCCAAGGTAAGGCTTCTAAAATGAAGACGAACTATACAAATAATCATAACAAGGCGGAAAGAACCTATCCAAAATATCAATCATGCCCAAAACCAGGCCTCAATAGTATAAGAACTACTAATACAATTCAAGAGTCAAATACATTAGAAAAATAACCACAAAGTAATAATATTTGTCTCTGAATATTAATAAAGATATAACTACTATAGAAAGATACAGGTGAACTTCAGATGCAAGAATATCCAATCGGCACCTTAGAAGCTTCAATAATCGCCCGAGTCAAGCAGGCTGAGGTGCAATCGAGATAAAACTACACCGAAAAGGCACAGTAGGCGTAAGTACAGTCCACTTATACGTAGTAGGTATCATAGGCCGACCAAGCAAAGTAGTAAATAAATCATACAAAATATACACTAAGGGCAGTCACCTGCAATCAAAAAATGTCCCGCAACGAGAGCCTACACCACTTTCAGTAACAGTTCTTATATATCACATTTATTGCAACATTACAATAAGATAGAACACGAGTATGCATTATATAACATATAAGTAGAACAAGAGCGAACATGCATATACAAGATCATCAAATACAAGTAAAAGAAGATAAGACAATTACATAAATGGCAAGTTAATATGGTAATACAACACAATATAAACACAGTAAAGTAAGTGAAATTTATATGATGATGATGATGATGATGATGCACGAGGTCGCCGTACAACCTCCAGGATCATCGCACAATCCCTGTATACACCTACGAAGGCAAGCCTCCCAACGCAAGACCCATGGGGGGTTCATCAACCCGTATACAATCAACATATATCATATGTTCTTTCTGACACATCCCTTAAAAGGGTGTTATTAAGTGTTGCCAGTGTTTCTCAGATGTTGCCACGGTGGTACTAATTTTTCATGAATGAGTATGATATGAAGATGTAATACTCACAATTAATCACAATGAGTATTTCCACAATCAACCACATGATATATTTCCACAACCAACCACATGATATATTTTCACAACCAACCACAATGATACATTTTCACAACCACATGAGCCAATACCACTCATTATTTTGTTTCATCCATGAATTTCCACATGTCTCATATGCCAATAAATTGTGAATATAATCACAATACACCAATGGCACCACATTAAGAATTTTAACAACACAATACAATTATTCACATGTATTCAAGGCTATCAATATCACATAGGACCCCACATGGTCACACATATCACATAATATCATAATTTTGATAATTACATCACATATAGGCCCCAATATGGGCACAACACATAGATAGATATTTTTCATGATTAGTTCCCATCCTTAAAATGCATTTTGTACCATCATTTACTACCCAACCTAGTCTGAAAGAGTTAAGCCATATGCTACCATAAAATCCAAAATTGGTCCGCTACTCTTCGAACTCACGATCTTACTTCTCACGAATAATCTCAAAATCCACTAAAAACTCGGACCTGGGAAGAAACTAGTCCCACTGGCTTAGTGCGACGGTGGCTCCTGACGGTCCGTAGACTGCTACCATCATACCTGGGAAGAAAGCAGGTCCACTACCTCAGTTCGACGGCAGGCTCCGACTATCCGTCGAGCTAGCGATGGTCCATCGACCTGACCATCGGTTCTGGGCAGTCTGATCTGCTTCCGTAAAAGTCCAGAACTTCTTCCCCCAATACTAAATTTTGATAAAATAGGTATCGACGGAAAGCATATTCAATTTCCCACGTGATGGAAAGTGAAAATCTCAAAAATACAATGTGTACAAAAATAAATCCCTATTTCAAAGCAAGCTCTAACATCCTTGAGATGATTTCAAGCTATGAAAAGGTACGGGTATTACAGAAATAAAAGACACCAACGCACCATGAAGATGCACAATCTCATGAATATAGATATAGGCTAACCTCTCGGCACTGAATGAGACCTGAACCAGAATAAAATAAGCTGACTTGGTCAATCAATCTATGATAACTCAAACATTATCAGAACCATGAGATGTATGAGGAAAACTAGGAAAAGAAGTCCATAGTGATCCGTTCCCACTTCCACTCGGGAATGGGCAACCTCTGGAGTAATCCACCAGGTCTCATATTCTCGAACTTCACTTGTTGTCAGTAAAGGCAATGAGCTATGAAGTACAACATATCTCGCCTCAGACCACCCCACCAGTAGTGTTGCATCATATCACGATACAACTTAGTCTCGCCTAGATGGATGGAATATCTTGAACAATGGACTTCCTCCAAGATCAACCTAATCCAGTCACCCTCTTTTGGTACACAAACTCAACCCCTAACCCTCAAATCCATCTAACTCAAGTGAGGCTTTATTAGCCTCCCCACTCAACACCTTACATCAAATCAATCTCAATCTAATATTGTCAAACTGATGAACTCAAATTTTCCCCATCAAAGAAGATTTAGCCTCCACAAATGCCCAAACATGACTTGTTGTCAAAATATCAAAGCTTAACCATCTAGATAGCTAAAAACTTAACCTCTAAGGCCAAAGGCCTCTCTTAGGTCAAAAGATGTGCCAAGCTACCCATGATAGTCGACTTCCGGCTCAAGACATCCACAACCATATTAGCCTTGCTCGGATGGTAGAGAATAGTCAAGTCAAAATCCTTAAGCAACTCAAGCCAATAGTGTGCCTCATTTTAAGATCTCACTGGGTGAAGAAGCACTGAAGGTTTTCGAATCAAATTAAGGGTTTATTTATTATTAATTTAAGGTAAATTCAAAATTATTTGAAGTATGTAATCATCACTTACTGAAATTGGTAAGCGACCCAAAGTGATATGATACCAACTTGGTACATATCAAAAACAAGCAAAAAATAGTCCACTAAAATAGGTAGAACCCGAGAGAACAAGGAAGACAATTCTCAGCTTCAACAACAACAAGTTATCAAGGTGTTTTAGCACTTATTTGCAGCCAACAACCCAAACGAGATTAACAATAATAATATGATGAACAATAAGAACAATAACTCACGACTTTCAAGAACAAGAACACAAACAACTACAAGATGACAAGAAAGTAAAGGATAGATAGTGAGACATAGATTGTTACAAGAATTAGGAACTAAAGAGTGTTTCAAACACTAAAACCCCTGATGAATTTAACAACAACACCGTACTCTTACGTTGACCGCAAAGGGAATCAACTCACCTCAAGATCCACCATTTTCAAGGAAATATCAATAAGGGCTTTTCCAAGACCTATACTAAGAAAGCCTTTTCCAAGCCCTAATTAAGAACTACACTGAGTGTTACACTCTTAAGAGAGAGGACTTTCAATATGTCAAATGGTCATCATTCATAAAACTAATGAGAAAAGACCTAAAATATTCTATTTATATTCTATTACAAGACAATACAAAATGACAACAATGCCCTTAAAGGGAGGGGCAGCCATGGAATGTATTTGGACCTAATGAAGTGACCAAAACACCCTTAATGAAGGTGACCAAACTGTGAACTATTAAGTGTTGTCCAAAAACCATGGGTCCTCAAGTCTTAAATGCTTTAAGCAATCCTCTACATACAGAATTGCTCTATTGAACCCCCAAAACTGGTTGTCTATGCATTCTCTTGTGTCCTCGAGGTGACCAAATCTTGAATCTTTAAATATTGGTCTCCAATAATGTCATAAAACCTAGGATGGTCATTTGTCCCGTATCATCCTCCCCTTCTTGAAAAGGATTCAACCTCAAATCTAAACCTTGCAAAACTGAAAAAAGGACAAATGAGTACAAGCTCCTCATGGCATGAGGGTTAGGGTTAACACAACAAATCATCAAAACATGCCAAAGTTGCACATATTTGCAATCTAACCAAGGATCCTTTGAATTAAATATTAAAAGCTCAATGAAAAGTGCACAAAGGATTTGGTTATGGGAATCACCAAGAGATAAAGAAACTACAAAGGTCCTTAGGGCATCAAATAATCAACAAGGTAGAACTGCCTTCATCTTATGAGATATAAGACACAATTGCTTCTTTATCTTGTCAAGAGACCACACCAAGTATGGTTCTTCGATTGGTTCTAAAGTCCATAAGATATATATAGCATTATCACTCACACACATGGACAAACCAACGAACTTCCTAACTCGACACAAAATAAATCCAAAACTAGCATGGACGTCATCATAGGCAAAGAGGTAGTATAGGAAAGAATCACGTGCAAAGGCATTCACTGGTGAACAATAAGTATTTAAACACATACACATTATTTCCTTTACACAAATAGAAAACTTGGCATCCATAAGTTGGAATTCATGTAATTTAAGCACAAGTGTGTCAAACAAGGATGCAAATTTAGGAACATTATCCCAAGGAGTCAATTACACCTTTGCCCTTGGGTTTTCAAGAAGGACTACAAATTCCTTACCCTTAAGAGTACTCTCATCTTTCAAAAAGAGATTTCCATCTTTAGGAGGAATGTTGTCACACCATAGCGGATTAGCATATCGGCTATAGCCTTCAAGGCAATCTATGTCATTATTCTCACCACTAGGTTCATTAGGAGTGCTTAAATTATCTTCAAACAAGACATTATACCTAAAGAGAGCATGATCTATCCCGAGGGAAGATTTGGAACAATTAATTTCTCCACTCTCTAAAAGACAATTATGAAGTTTCAAAGAGGTTTCAAGAATAAGATTATCCCTATGAGCTAAGCAAACATTGGAATCTATATCACAAGAATAGCTCATGGGTTCACTCCTAATTTGTTGACCAACATTATCAAATTCTTCAGTCACTTAATTTTTATTAATTTCAGCACACATAACCTTAAGTGATGGAAAATTTTCACACACGAGTTTATCAACACAAGTTTCACAAGATAATGTACTTTTATTCAACACAATGGCTTCAACACTAGGTGGATACAAATTGATCTTACAAGAAAATTTAATTTGGTCATCAATAGGATCAACTAGTGTATCCACACTCACAACCCGTACATCATCATCAAGAGGCAAAGAATCAATAGACTCATAAATAGGTAAGTTACTACTCACACTCAATGGACTACTAGTCACACAATCATCACTCACATACATAAAAATGTAAAAGTTAGCTATTATACCTTGATGTTCTTGAGTATATTTTCTTTACCATAGTGTGAAGGTCCTCCACAAGCTTGGGAAGTGACTTCACTTTGGCATTTCTCTCCTTCACTTGCTATATTGTTACCTACACAAATGTCCTTAGAATAGAAGGACAAACAATGTTAGCTCGGTTTGGTGACAATCCGCTTACTTTGCTCCACAAAACCTCTTCTTTTTCCACTCCCGGATTACCATCTTTCACACCCTTACTCCTATCAATCTTTTGTCTCTCATAAGAATTTGGATGGGAGTAAGTGTTCACTTCTCTTTACGAATTAGGAAGAATGCATGTCATGAGGTGATTTCCCCACCGGTCTCTTACAATATTAGGCTAATTTTGCACATTTGGAACTTTATACTGTGCAAACCAATAGGCACCTAGGCTCATATGATCATATGTCAAGGAAAAAATATCACACCACACATCCTCATGGTATTCATATTGGGAGAAGACAACCTTCACCCCCTAGGTAACCGTAAACCATCCAAGGAATATGTAACAAGTAAAGGTTCTCGAAACAACCCCAAATAGTCAACCATAGATGGAAAGATGTAGTTTCTATGGAACCTATCATCTAACATAATGAGGCAACCCGGTATCCCACAAATGATCACCTTTCCTTCTTGGATCAATATGGTAAGGCACATGAGTACCCTTATGCTTTAGAGAAGCATGCCTTCTTCTTATCATGGGAAAACCTCCACTATAGCTAGTATAACCAATCGCACCACTTTGACCTTGATAAGAAGTACTACAAGGTGAAGAGTATGAATGTTTACACTCCACACGTGCACTCTCAGCATAACTCTCATAAGCTCTGCAAATGAACGGGTTATACCTAACTTCAATTCTAGGTTCGGCTTGGGTAGTGCAAGACTCCCCATACATCCCATTTTCATCATAAAGCCCATCACAATGCACACCATCATCTCCATATTCACCATAAGCACTAGGCACTATATTCACCTCATTTTCCCCCTTAAACCTGTAATCCTCTATTCTTCCCATGCTTTGTTCATGGCTATTTTCATAGCCCCCATAATCTCCCTCAACTTCGTAGCCATAAAATTTCCCACTACAATCATAGTCACCCGTGTCATAGTCACAATAATCCCCGGCTATCAAAGACATGTTCCCCTTATATCACCTTTATACCTACAAAATGAACAAACAAGATTCAGTTGTAAAATCTCCTCACCAACACTCGTATACACTCATATTTGTGATCCTCACAATTGGAGCGGTGAATACCAGAAGTTACTTATACTCTGGTAGTCAATAAGATGTCAATCCTACTTGGCGGTCAAAATAGATTCTTGTTTGATTGACTCAAGACACAAAATAAAATCTACTTATGAACTTGAAACAAAGAAGTTACGACGAGTTAAAAATGAGAAAATCACTTAAATAACGAAGACACGAAAGGCAACGAACTCAACAACTAATCTAAAACTAAGTAGGTAATTACTAGACTCTAATTAGTTCTATAATGAAGACATGAAACTAAGGAACAATAAAATGAAACTAAGAATCTGAAATTTGAGATTAAAAAATGTTGCGTGAACAGTAAATTGATGATGTGGAAGCCACGTATTGGTTGCGGTTCTTTAACAATTTTTATTTTCCAAAGCTAGAAGTCTTGGTCAATTTTTCAATTTGAATTGGTGGAATTTGCTTATGGGGGAAATACAAGTCTTGAAATCCTTTTTCAAATTCAAAAAGCAAGATTTGAATTTCTTTGTACCTTTTCCTTAAAACATGGGCCATTAAATCATGGAAAAGTGGTTGAGCAGTGATGTAAAGTCTTTTGATGGTTGGGGGTCTTTCAAGACTAACAAGTCTTACACATTTTTCCTTTACCTTTTGGATCTATTACTCACTTTATGTTTAAAAATTTATGAAGGAGGTGAAGAACATCAAGAACAATAACAATATCCACCAATAACAACAAAAACAATATCAAAAACAACAACAATTCCATATGGCTAACTCCACCACAACAAGATTAACCACACGGCCACAATAATGTTCACAACAACTATGCCACAACAAAGCTCAAACTTAGATCTAGACTCAAATTGTTAGTGAAGAACAAAGCTAACACTAGAAACAACAAAACAAACAAAAGGAATCCTAGATCTAGATTCCAACTTTTGGCCAAGACAACAATAACAAGAACAACAAGTTCTCAGCCAAGGTTCAAGAACAACTTATACACTTTTTTTTTCAACTCTCAAGCCCAAGATTGATCTTGTTAGAACACGATCAAAGATGGCTCTGATACCAAATGATACAATACCAACTTGGTATGTATCAAAAACAAGAAAAAAATAATCTACTGAAATATGTAGAACCTGATAGCACAAGGAAGACAATTCTTGGCTTCAACAACAACAAGAAATAACAAGTTATCAAGTTGTTTTAGCACCTATTTACAGCTAACAACCCAAACTAGATTAACAATAATAAGATGATGAACAAGAAGAACAATAACAACAACTCACGACTTGCAAGAACAAGAACACAAACAACTACAAGATGACAAGGAAGTAAAGGATAGATAGTGAGACATAGATTGTTACAAGAATTAGGAACTAAAGAGTGTTTCAAATACTAAAACCCCTAATAAATGTAACAACAACACCACACTCTTATGGTGACCTTCAAAGGAATCAACTCACCTTAAGATCCACCGTTTCCAAGAAAAGATCAATAATGGCTTTTCCAAGCCCTATACTAAGGATAGCTTTTCCAAGCCCTAACTAAGAACTACACTGAGTGTTAAACTCATAAGAGAGAGGACTTTTAATATGTCAAATGTTCATCATTCATAAAACCAATGAGAAAAGACGTAAAATGTTTTATTTATATTCTATTGTAAGACAAGACAAAATGACAACAATGTCCTTAAAGGGATGAGTGGCCATGGAGAGCATTTGGACCCAACGAAGTGACCAAAATGCCCTTAATAAAGGTGACCAAACTATGAACCATTAAAAGTTGTCCAAAACTCGTGGGTCCTAAAGTTTTTGATGTTCCAAGCAATCCATCCTCCACACATGGAATTGCTCTCTTAAACCCCCAAACTGGCCCTCCATGCATGCTCTTGCGTCCTCAAGATGACAAAGCTTGAGTCCTTAAATGTTGGTCTCCAAGGATGTCATCAAAATCTAGGATGGTCGTTTGTCTCGTATCACAAAGAGATTTGATTATAATTCAATTTGTGACAACCATAAGTAGAAAGTTCATATTCTTTTGATCTGAGGAGATCTCACAATGGAATTCATATAACTAGTGCCTCCACAACTTCAAGGCAAACACAACTGCGTACAACTCCAAATCGTGGGTAGGATAATTCCTCTTTAAGGCTTCAACTGACGAGATGTATACGCAATCACCTTGCCCTCCTGTATCAACACAACACCCAATCCAACACCAAAAGCATCACAAAACACGATAAAGCCCACCCCCTCCTGGGGCAAAGCCAATAGGAGATGAAGTGAATAAATCGTTGAGCTTTTGGAAGCTCACCTCATAAGCATCAGACCGCTAGAAGGAAATCTTCTTCTGAGTTATCTTGGTCAATGGACCTGCAATTAATGAAAAAACCTCTACAAAACACTGATAATAACCTGTTAAACCAACAAAACTCCAAATATTGGTAGGTAAAGAAGGTCTAGCCAAATCAAGAACCACGACAATCTAGGTTGAATCAACCATAAAACCTTCCTTAGTCACCACATAATCTGAGAAGGAACAAACTCCAACCAAATCTCACACTTAGATAACTTTGCATACAACTTCTTATTCCTCAATCTCTGAAGCACAGTCCGTAAATACTCGTCATGCTTAGCCTCACTCTTGGAATACACCATGATATCATCTATAAATACAATAACAAATGAGTCAAGATAGTTCATCTACTTCATGAACATGGCAGGGGCATTGTTCAACCCAAAGGACATGACCAAGAACTCATAATGACCATGTCGAGTCTGAAAAGCTATCTTCAGAATATTTAAAGATTTAATCCTTAATTGGTGATAATTGGACCTCAAATCAATAGTTAAAAACACTACAGCACCCTAAAGTTGATCAAATAAATCATTGGCGCGAGAAAGAGGATACTTTTTCTTAATTGTCACCTTATTCAACTATCAATAATTAATACACATCTGCATAAACACATCATTTTTCTTCATGAACAAGGAAGGCGCACTCCAAGGTGAACTACTAGGTTGGATAAATCCCTAATCCAATAACTTCTGCAATTGATCCTTCAATTCCTTTAACTATGCAGGGGCCATCTTATAAAGAGGAATAGAAATCTATATCTCAATCCGGAGGCATACCAAGCAATTCCTTAAGGAACACATCCATAAACTCACGAACAAAATCCAAAAAGGAGGTAAAAAAACACTAGTGTCACGAATATGAGACAAATAAGATAAACATCCCCTCTCAAAAAATTTATGAGCATAGACATAAGATAAATCTTCTTACGATCCGAATAAATTTCACCCTTCCAAGCTACCCTTGGCACACTAGCCAAAGCTAAAGTCACAGTCTTAGCAAAATAATCTAAGAAAGCATGATAAGGAGCCAACCAATCCTTACCCAAAATAATATCAAATCAACCATATCTAACACAAGCAAGTCTACCAAAGTATCATGCCTAGAAAAAGCCATAATACAAGATCGGTACACCCGATCCACCACTAAAGAATCACCTACTGGGGTAGATACACGAATAGGCATGGCAAGAGGCTCACTAACAAAATCAAATCTTGAAGCAAAATATACAGACACATAGGAGAAAGTCAATCTGGAATCAAATAATACAAATGCAGGTCTGAAACAAATGGGGATGATACCTGTAATCACAACATAAGAAGCCTCTACCTCAAGTTTGACTATTATATAATAACACTGACCACGACCACCAGCTTCCTGGGTAGTCCCACGACCATCAACTGCCTGAATTTCCCACAGCCACCCCCATGAGCTCCACTACCTTTGTCCCTCGCACTTCTAGTAGCACCCCTACCATTCACAAATGTAATAAGAGTATTCAAAATCACCCAGCGGGGACAGTCCCTGGCCACATGGTCAATCTCATCACACATATAGCAACCTCTACGACCAGTTTTAGCAGGAGAAGGTACAACTGGGCCCAAACAGCCACCCTAAACTACTGAACTAGAAGATCCACCACCTAAACTCTATAAATCCGTATACACTGGCCTACCATGGTACCTATACAACAAGAAACCTGACATCTAAACTCATCAAAATGGTGTACTTTCTTGGTGTCTCCCTATGATACCAAAAGAATTCCCTCTGTCATTTTAGCTTGATTCATAATACTCTACAAAAAATCCTAAACACAACTATCTGAGATGTAGCCAACTGAAGAGAGACATCCAATCCCTTTATAAACTTCAGTATCTACTCAGACACGGTGGAAATGCTACCATAAGAATATCTAAACAAAGAATGGAAAATTGCCTTATACTCAACAACTGTCATGGAGCCCTGCTCCAAATGATCAACTCTTCCTGCATATGATCTCTCAAACTGGAAGGCACAAATCTCTCGAGAAAAGCCTCGACGAACTGACCCCAAGTCATCGCTGGAGAATCATGGGTTCTATAACTAACAAGTGACCTCCACCAATCACTCTATGTATCTCTCAACAGATAAGATAGTATAAGCCACAACATCTGCACATAAAGAGTAAAACACCTCTGAAAAAAGATATGAAAGAACTTTGCACGATAAAGAATAAAAGAAGGGAAGTTTCCTAAATATGTCCTATAGCCTCTCGAAGATAGATACAGACATCAATGAATCAATCTGTGAGACGTTATTAGACATCCCATTCTTACACCATTAAGTACAATGAAACCTGACTGCTCCGATATCAACTTGTCACGACCCAAAAATGAGGGTCATGATGGCACTTGTTACGACATACCTCGACAAGAAAGTCTATCACCCAAACTGATAAAAAAAAAGAAAAAGACAAAAATACCCTAAGGTAAGGCTTAGGTAAGGCTTCTAGAAAAAACAAACTATACAAGTAATCATAACAATGCGTAAAGAACTTATCCAAAATACCAATCGTGCCCAAAATCAGGTTTCAATAGTATAAGAACAACTAATACAATCCAAGAGTCAAATACATCATAAAAATAACCACAAAGAAATAATATTTGTCTCTGAATACTAATAAAGACATAACTACTATAGAAACATAGAGGTGAACTTCAGAAGCATGAATGTCCAACTGGTACCTTGGAAGCTCCAACAATCGCCCAAGTCAAGCAAGCAGATGTACACTCGAGCTAGGACCTGCACCAAAAGAGCGCAGTAGGCATAAGTACGATCCACTTTTACTCAGTAGGTATCATAGGCCAAGCAAGAAAAGTAGTAAACAAAGAATACAAAATATACACTAAGGAAACATCACTTGCAATCAGAAAATATCCCACAACGGTAGCCTACACCGCTTGAACTAACAGTTCTAATATATCACATATAATGCAACATCACAACAAGATAGAACACAAGTATGCATTATATCACATATAATTAAAACAAGAGAAAACATGCATATACAAGATCATCAAATATAAGTAAAAGAAGATAAGATAATTACATAAATGGCAAGTTAATATGGAAATACAACATAATATAAACACAATAAATTAAGTGAAATGTATATAATGATGCATGAGATCATCGCACAACCTCCAGGATCATCGCAAAATCCCTGTATACACCTACGGAGGCATGCCTCCCAACGCAAGAACCATGGGGGTCGTCAACCTGTAAACAATCCACGTATATCATATCTTTTTTTCGGTACATTACTTGGAAAGGTGTTATCAGGTATTTCCAGTGTTTCTCAAATGTTGACACGGTGGTACCAATATTTCATGAATGAGTATGATTTGAAGATGTAATGTTCACAACCAATCACAATGAGTATTTCCAAAACCAACCACATGATATATTTCCCTAACCAACCACAATGATACATTTCCACAACCACATGAGCCGATATCCACTCATTATTTTTGTTTCATCCATGAATTTCCACATGTTTCATATCCCAATAAAGTGTGAATATAATCACAATACACCAATGATACCACATTAAGAATTTTAACAACACGATACAATTATTCATATGTATTCAAGGCTATCAATATCACATAGAACCCCACACGGTCACACATATCACATAATATCTCAATTTCGACAATTACATCACATATAGGCCCCCACACGGGCACAATACATACATAGAAATTTTTCATGATTAGTTTTCACCCTTAACATGCATTTTATACCATCATTTACTACTCAGTCCAGTCTAAAAGAGTTTAGCTATAACCTACCTCAAAAGTCAAAATCGTTCTGCTACACTTAGAACCCACGACCTTAATTTTTATGAACAATCTCAAAATCTACTAAAAATAACAAATATGGAATCTACACATTAAAACAAAATCAATGACACTCATATTGGATACTTTTGGTTTGGGGTAAAAACGGACCTCCGAAACGGCTTTTCAAAAAAAAAGGATAAAAATCAAAACTTTACTTCAATAATATGTTTTCCATATTTTTAGAAATCTACATTTGAAAATCCAAGTCAAACCAAGTCAAAAAAAATGAGGTTCAAACTGAAGAAAAATCATTTTTAAGCTTTACTGGGTAAAATCTTTGAAATCCAGGTTAAAATCAAGAATCGGAGTTGTTTTGAAGGTTAAATTAAGAAAAAACTATTAATTATAATATAAACACATTATTTAAGTGAAAAGAAGTGAAATTGATGTTTAAAATCAAGCCCTGTGATTTTTGGGGTCTTGAGAAATTAATCAAGAAATTACTAAGAAAAGAGTGAATTCTTACCTTAAATCCGTAATAGAATCAAGAAATAGATGTTAATCTAGTTATCTAAGCTCCCACAAGCTTCACTTTTAAGTTCCTACACTATTTTAGGGTTTAACTCTCAAGGGGCAAAATGAAAAAATGAGCAAAATAGTCCAAAAACTGTTATTTATTATTACACATTTTCCTGAACAATTTGCTAAAAAATTGGATTTTTTTAAGTCAATATGGTCTTCGATAGGGTGCCCGAGATTCGTTTAGAGTCCGATATACACAAATAAACTATGAAATCACACTAAATTCGACGTTCCAAAAGCATTGGCGAAGTCAGATTTTAAAAAAATATATTATTTTCAGAAAGTTAACCCCCGCAATCATAATTTTTTAAATCGAGGGACGAAATGAGATTTAAAAGCCATAAAATTATACCAAATATGTTACCACCCTGAAATCAATTTTTTGGATCTACTGCGAAATCAAATTTTCCATCCAAGGTTTTTTCGACCAAATGTGAGTCCCACACCCATAGTTCCAATTTTTCAACTTTCTGACCAATAGGTTGAAATGAGCTCGTATGCACCGGGACCCCAACCAAAGGTCTACCTATCCTAAATTCAATATTTTGGAGCTGCTGGAGTAGTCTATTTAGACATTCATCACACAGATCAAAAGATATCCACATAAGTCCAAAATAAGGCTTTCGAAGTCATGAAAAACTACAATATCACATAAATGGTACCAAAATGCATTGAAAACTATGTCAATCACCCTCTCACCCCAGAAATACCATAATGCAACAATGGGGAGGGGTAAAATAGTCAAATCATACAAAATCATAAGTTGTACATACTTCATCAAATTTTTAGGTCGTTACATTATCTCTGACCTGGATATGATCCCCTTCTTCATTTTAAGTCGTCTGGTGATACTTTTGAATGGACTAATGTCTTCCTTCTAATGTATTGGAGAAATGTCTTTTAGCTCCTTGTATTTTACAGTGGCCTCCTTAATTGAATTTGTTTGTACATGAATATGTCCTTCAACTGTCTTTTGATTTAATTTATTCCAGAATTTTGTATAAAATATTCTTTTGAGGTATGAAAAATTATTAAGATTTGCTTTCACTTGAACGAACCATTTCATTATCCATGAAATAGAGAATTCAATAAAGAAGTACATCGTAGAAATTTCTTTAAAATAGATATTATCTCTCTCCAATTTTATTAATGTTGGAGATACTCTCACTCATTCAGTGTATAAACTTTTGATGGTTGTAAGATCTTTATGGATGGTCCATAATAAATTCACCATTGTCCAAATCAGTTTGGAATATTTTGATTAAAAATATTCTGACCAATTTTTATAAACATTGAATGTTTTCTATTATGGCTTTCATAAAGAAGAGATTTATTAAAGCTTTCAACATAATTCCAATAATTAAATTTAACTAATTTTTTTATTCAGGATGTAAATAATTTCTTTCTTTGAGAGTACTAATACCCCATTCTTCAAGAGTAAAAAAAATTTTAATAATAATTTTTTAAAATCTATAAATTTTTCTAATATTATTAGTTGGGTAAAAATGCTGAATTTCAGTTGATCCTGTCTGAGAGAGTATTGTTTAAAAATGCATTCTATATTTTTGTGCAATAGTAGGATTTGATGTAGTATCTAAATAACTCTGCGTTAATTGTCATGGATCATCTTTCCATTTTAAATCATTTTGGTCCAAGATAAATATTACTTCATCTATTTCATTTTGTTCATATAACTCAATATTTTTGTTATTATCATCTGTCAGAGCACTCGAATATGAAGGAATATCATTTTCCCCTTTCTTGGATATAATGAATTAAAAAATTCTTAATACGTTTGTTGATCTTTATTAAGATTTGAGGTGCTTGCAATATTTGCGTATATCAATTTTTGGCTTTCAATTTGGATTAGGACATTGCCTTGACCCATTCGTGATCTTCCTCTTCCTCTTCCTCTTCCTCTTCCCCTTCCTATATTAGAGAAGGTTGAAAATTGGGATTTCATCCTGTATAAGAGAAAATATATTAATTTAAGTATTTTCAAGTGAGAAAGTCGAGAAGACTATTGTCAGATCCCTTTAGATATTGTATTTCATAATCAAATGGAGCTAATAAAGTTTCTCGTCTTGCAAACATTTGTTTAGAAACATCATGTTTACAATCTTTACTAAATATGAATTTGGCTGCTTCACAAGTATTTTTTATTTAAAACTTTTGGTTATATAAATTTCCTTGAAACTTTAAAACACATTTCACTATTTTCATAATTTCTTTTGCAATAGTTGCATAATTCTTTTGACTGGCATTTTATTTTTCTGAATAAAATTGAATAATATATGCTTGTTGATCCTGTGGAGAATGTTGTTTTAGAATTCCTCCATCTCCAATATAAGAAGCATCTGTTTCCACAATCTTTTTTCAATTAGGATTAGTCAATGTAAGGCATGGTAAGTTATTAGCCTTTCCCTTAGTATTTTTAACTGCTTGAGCAAGATTTTCTGTCCATGCTTTCGAATTCTTTTTCAATCTATCATATAAAATAGATGTATCCTTAGTAAGATCCTTTATAAAAGGAGAAATATAATTTAGACTTTTCAAAAATCTCTATAGTTGTGTTTTATCAATTATAACATTCAAAAATTTGAAAGCAAATTCAATGCTCCTATTTATGGGAATTATTTTCCATTGTCAATATTATGACCTAAGAACCTTTCTTTCGTTTGAAAAAGAAACATCTTGGGTTTAGATATTACTAACCCATTTTGTATTTTCTTGAGTAAATCTAGGTGTTTGAAGTGAATTTCTATGGTTTTTTAAAAAACTAGTATGTCTTCAATATAAAATATTATAAAATTGCTATAAGGCATGAAAATACCATTCATAATATATTAAAATTCAAAGAGAGCATTTTTCAATCCAAAACGCATCACATTCCATTTGAATTCAGCCATAGAAATATTAAAAGCAGTTTTGTATTTATCTGCTTCAGCAATTTGAATTTGTCAATTACCTGATTTAAATCCAATTTTTAAAATATTATGGCGTGGTATAATTTATCTAATAATTTTTTTTATTACATATTGAATATCGAATTCATTTTAGAACTTTGTTGAGAGGTTTATAATTAATAACTAATCTTGAAACCCCTCTTTCTTGTTCAGCTTGTTTATTAACATATAAAGTGGTACATGACTGTGTTGATTTAGATGGTCTTATAAGGCCTTTATGAAAAAGAGAATCAATTTCTTTTTTACATAATTTTAAATATTCTGAATTCATCCGGCATGGTCTTTCTTTAGTGGAAATATTATCTTTTTTAAAGTTACCTTCGTATGGAAGACTAATCACATATTTTTTCCTTTGACAAAAAGCATTTGGGTGATCCCCATAAATTTCTAATGAAAATTGATTTTTTTAAAATTCTATGTTTTCATTTAATATAGGATTTTTAATATAGGATTTTTCAAAGTCTCTTCTATTGTTAAACTATAAATTTCATTTTTTTAAAACTCAACTTGTTTATTTTTTGAAAGTATTTTTTTATTAAATTTAGAAATCTTGTATAAGGTGGTGAACGCCATTCAAATTTAATTTTCTTGTTATTAAATGTGCCAGTTATACCAGTTTCATCCCATCAAGTGATAGGATATATATGAACAATCCATGGCACCCTTAAAATAATTTCATTGCTAATATCTTTTACCAAAATAAAGATTTCTGACATACATGATTTGCCTCGACAAATATATGTCTTGAAAATTTTATATTCAACTCTCATTCTATGACCACTAGCATTTCTTATAATATAAGTAGTTTTATGAAAAAATTTAGAAGGTATTAAGCCTTTTTGTATGTAATTACTATCTTCCCCAATAACAATGAGAGTTGTAAATTCTTTCTAAAAGTTATAATCAATCAAAAAAGTTATTTTTGCATAAATTTCTACTGTTTATAACTTCTACTGTTTAAAGAAATTCTTCTTTTGGTAGGCTATGAATATTATCTACAGTATCTGTAGCAAGACTTTGATTTTCTAAATTAGATATCCCTTTATCTAATGTCATATTATTATTTTTGAGAACGGCTACTTCCTTCTTGAGATTATCAATCTCGATCTTTAAATCTTAGGTTGTTGCTGGAGTATTAGCTACTCGTTTTTTTTCTTAGAGAAGTTGTTGAACTTCAGTCATAGTATAAGGACCCTTTGAGAAGGAATTTTCCATTGTTCTTTGGGAGAACTAGTGGAAGGTTTCCCATCAGACCTATTATTTGAGATCTTAATTTCGAATCTTTAATAATTTCTAAAAGTTCTGTCAATTTATCATTTTTAAGGACATTAATTTATAGATGCTGAAATTGATAGTAAATATTATAAAAGACATCATCCTCATTCTTGTTATCACAAGGTTTTCCTATTTTACCGGGTAAATTCTCATCTTCAAAGGACATATAATCCTCATTGTGAAGAACTCTCAAGTCTTCATCTGTAGATCAAACCTCATTATCATTTTGATCCTGACTTGAATTCTTCGGGAAAGAATTTAATAGAATCTTGCACAAAGATTATTTCATCTCCTCATTTATATTATGATTTTTAATCTTATCCTTAACTCTACAATCTCAGGCATAATGACATATTCTTCTACATTTGCGGCAAGCATTAGGCTTGTTGGATTTAATAAATTCTTTTCTTCTTTTAAATCGTTCTTCCTTCTAGATTTTTTCTCAATTCTCTTATTCTTCTTATTATGAAACTCTTTTTTCTTTCTAGGCCTATAAGGATCTCTAGAATTCTTGGGAATATCAATAGCAAATTGCTTACAAAGTCCTCCCAATTGTTGTTTTTCATTGAAATGATATCTTTTGATTTGTTGATTTAATCTAATCTCATTACATAAGGATAGCCCTTCTTGAGTACAAACATTAATCAATTTTTCATATGTATACTCATCATAATTAATAATTGTTATGGGTCCTCTAAGATCTTTTCTAACTCCAAAGAGTGTTGGTAAATCATCTATAAATTTAGATTGTGAGAATTATTACTCTCTGGTGATTCAACAACTCTTGATAAAAACATATCTTTGTACCATCTAAAATATGTGAGAGTCTTGCATCTTAAATTTTGAAGCATCATTCTAATACTCTCATTATTATCAGACCAGCTTCCTGAATAATTATTAGAGTGTGTGCCCTACCAATTTTAATATTTTACTTTACTGGTTGCCTGTCAGCGGAACAAGTAAGCTAACGTGGTTCACCGAAGTAAAACTTGAATACAGTATTTTTACGTGGAAAACACCCAACTCAAGAAAGGTATAAAAAGCCATGACCTGTACCTCTACAGGATTTAACCCCAACTTCACTATAACTCTTGATCCTCAACAAACAACAAAATTACAAGACTTCTTGTAAACTAAGAATTAAAACTTCTAACTCCTACTTCTACAAAACACTAATCTTCCCAAGAGAAATGTTCCCAAGTCTTCGAGTTCCCCAACTTGAAGACGTTAATCCTAACTCAATTTATACTTCACTGAGACTAGATATTACAACTCAATATAACTCAATGAACAACCTATTACACAAAGTCAATGACTCTAAGTAAGGGACCAGGTTGCTCCACTAGCTCCTTCAATTTGTAGAACAGATTTGTTGTTTGTTGACTATATTTTCAGTGCTTAAGTGAAACACTTGAATGTCATATGTTGTATTTAAACCAAATCCTGATGGAGTCGTTCAGTTGATGTACTCTTCTATCTTCAATAGGACTCCCAGGTAGTTTCACTCTTTTGTTGTTGCCGTCTCTCTCTCTTTCTCTCCTAGATTGAGTAGGACTTTTCTCCTTTATCCCTTAGTCTCCTTGATCAACTCAACTTTTGAATGCTGCAATTATATTATCCTTAATCATAGCAATTGACACAAATCTGAACTTCCTTGCTTATCCACTCTTGTCCTAATGGACTATCAGCCTTGCATTAATTTTAACATATAGTTCATGTGACAACAGTAGTTTCACTTATGTGGAACATCTTGCACAACATGTTTCATTCATATGTCCATCATAAAAACCTTACATTCCCTAATAAATTCCCCCATTTTTATGATGACAAACTTAGAAACACAACATCATTCACTCAATCCTAACATACTCAGTAAAGAATTCAAAATAGAAGATCACAGAATGAAACAGGTTAGTCAATTGAGTTATAAGAAATGTATAATCTATTCTTCCCCTTTTTGACATCATCAAAAAGCTAGACCAACAAGTGAAAATAGTTGAATAATTCATGGCTACTGGGGCTATCACTAAAATAATCAAGACTCAGGAAAGAGAACAACAATGCAGTAAAATAAACAATAGTAGATCATAGTAAGCAGAAAAAGTCCATTTCATACACAGAACCAGATATAATTATCATAACCTAATAATAGCAAAAAGAGATACAACAGGGACAAAGAAACAACAAGGAATAGGCTGGAGACACTAAGAAGGGGCTTAAGTGGATGAGGAGGAGAGGATAAGGGAGGTCAGCTTCCTAATAACATCAATATTCTCAGCTCTTTCCTAATAACATAAGCATTCTCATCTCTTTCTTTTTCCAAAGTGGTTGTGAGGAAAGCAATTTGAGCTTGAAGAACCCTTTTTTCATCCTCATGTACAGCCTGGGTAGCCTCCAAGGCAGCCCAAGAAACCTCTACCTCCCCCTGCTTTGTAGCAAGGGCATTCTTCAATCTTTGCACTGGGTTGTTAGTACTCCTCATAGCAGCAGGTAACATGGTATGGTTCACAGATCCAATGACATCCTTTGTGGTCTGCAGGCACCACACTTTGACAGGTACATGAAAATCCTCAAAGATAGATGCAAGCCAGAATTCATATGGCAAGGAATGACCATTTGCATCTTGGACTAAGACCCTTTGAATTTTCTTGATGATGAGTCGAGGAAGGTCTATTGGAATTTCAGTATCTAACAATTCCATCAGAGTAAGATCAAGGAAATTGGTAATTTTTCTTTTTTCCTATCTAGGAAGGATCATTTTGTGAAACACATCAAAATAAAACTGATAAAGGGGGGACATCTCATTCTTTAAGACCCTACAATGAGTAAGAATATGGGGATTTCTAGAGAATTTCCTAGAAATATGAAGAGTTGATGGAAAATTATCAAGAGGAGGCCAAGTACCCTTCACATAATAACCCCAATCCTCAGTAGGAACATTTAGAATTCTAGCCAAATCAGTAGGATAGAGATTTATGATTTTCCCATGAACAGTGGTTGAGAACATCTCCCCAATGAAAACCCCATTTATGTAAAACTCATAAACTTCATCTTTTCTAAATTTTATCTAATGATCACCTAGCATAAACAAGTGTGACCACCCTTATGCTCTCAAATTTATGACTAAGATATCCATATCACGATCCCCAAAACCAGTTACAACTCGCCCCCTAGCCAACTTTTGTTTTTAAAAGTTAAGAATGTGGGTTGACTGAGAAGCTTTGTCAGCAAGGGTATCAACATCAATATCAAAATCAAGATCAAGTTCAACCTTAGTAGAAGAAGAAGGGAGAGTATCAGGAAGAAACTTAGAGGCTAAGTCATATGATTCAGAAGGAACAGATTTGTTTACCTGTTTCTTTGGACGAGAAGTGGACTTCTTAGGAGAAACTTTGGAAGATAAAGAGGCTTTGATAGAATGGGTGGATTTTGAGGAATAGAAAGTCATTAAAGTAGGTGGATATGATGATTTATGAGACAAGGAGAGTTTTTGGACTTTAGCAATGATTGTCTTCTTCTTCTTTTTTTGGATCGAAGAAGAATATCAGGAGAGGAATCACAAGGAGGTGGAGAAATAAGTGGCTACCCATTTTCTTTTACTTACCTTCAGTGCTTTTGCCAAGGAAGCATATTCCCTTTGCTTTTTACCTCATGTATGTGGAGTTCGAGGAGAATGGACAATAGGGGAAGGCTCCTTTAGAGCATCGTCATCGACATCGATGGTGACAGAGGAGTGTTTTCATTTAAGTTTGGATCTAGACTTTCTAGGGATTAGGTCAACAATAGACTATCATCTCGATCAATAGAAATAGCATCTTGATCAAGTATTTGAAGATGAATTGGAGGTGGTAGTGAAGGTTCAGATGATGGTGATGGATTTAAAGAAAATTTGGCAAAGGGGTTTTGAAGGTTCTTGAACATAGCAAAGTTTGGCAGTTTGATGGAGATTGGGGTAGAATGAGTAAAGGCAGGGTGATGTTTGGATGAAGAATGATGGCAGTGTAGGGACTAGTAGCAGCTTTGGAGGGGGAAGAAGATGAGGAAGATGCCATTGAAGAAGAAAAAAAATTATTTTTTATTTTCAGAGGTTGAAGAGGGAATGAAGAATAAGGAGAAGGAAGAAGTGTATTTAAGAAGGAAATAAGTAAGATAAAATGTGAGGGGAGTGTATGTGGTGGAAGAAATATAATGATGAAGGGGTTCTGTTCTGATGGGAAAGGTCTGGAAGCCTTTTTGAAGGAGGAATCACTTTTGGTTTTGGTGGTGTAAGTGTAACGGAAGGAAACATGTAGACAACCTGTTTCTCTTTAAGCTACTATGGGCAAGCAATAATCATACCTGATTTCTGATTAGTCAATGAACAAAATTTCCTTGATGTTCCAGTCTATCTGCAAAATCAACACATAGCTAAGTCAATTTACCCTAAAATCTTGGAATTAGGATACACAACTAAATGTGTAAGACTGAATTAATCAACAATCACTTAGGAGCAGCTTATTCTAGTCAATCATTGGGGGAGATTTATACAATTTTAATCATCCCCAAGGCTAACCTATTTTTTTTAAAGTGTTCTCTAATCAAAGCCTTAGTTAATATGTCAACAATTTGTTCCTCAGTAGAACAAAACATAATTGATATATGACCTTTTTCAACATTATCTCTAAGAAAGTAATGTCTAATATCACTATGCTTAGTTCTTTTATGTTAAACAGGGTTTTTGGCTATGTTAATGTCACTTGTATTATCACCAAAAATAGGAACACATCCAACATCTATGCCAAAATCCATAGATTAGTGAAGGAGTTATGTTTATGTTGAAGGCACATAAAACACCGTCACGGTGAAGGAGTTATGGTTAATTTAAGTCCTAGTCATAAAACACCGTCATTCCTATCTTTGGCACGTCGCGTAGAGGGTGTAAATAGCGATGGTCAATTTCCAGTGAGACTCCGCAATGGTGGCACGTCACGGAGTGGGCCAAATTCCCATTCGTTCAATTCCGGTGAGCCACCGCGATAGTGGCGCATCGCGGTGGCCTATAATATTGGGTTCCCAGTTTAAATTTTTCCAGTTTCTTTCAGAAGTTAACAAGGGTAGTTTTGACTTTTTCCAAGTCTCTTAAAACATCCAAACAGGAGATTAAGACCTCTACAAGCATAATATTCGACATTCTCAAGGTTTCCCTCAAAGAAAAAACCCTAGTTCATATACTTCTCCTCTAATAAACTCAAGATTCAACTGTGGGTTTTCGAAATTTATCGGAGATTTGAAATCCCCAAACTGTTGGCTTCAAGGATCAGCCATTATTCTTCATAATCAAGGTACGCAGTTTTTTCCTAAAATCTCATGGGTATAGAAATCATGATTTTTAAGAAAGGGGTTTTTGAATTTACAAATACATTCATGTTTAGAAGCTTCGATAATATCATTTTTGTCTTTAGGCCTTCCCCCAAATTGATTTGAATTGTATATATGTACGTGTGCATTGAAAATCATGAATTGTGAATTGAGAGCATAAAATATATAATCTCCCTCTCCCATTACTTTATTATTTGATTTACAAGTTATGAATCCTTATATTTCATGGTTTACAGAATGATTCAAGATACTATTTGTCTTATGTGAAATTTAGGGTGACTAAGAATGGGAGAGAGGAATGCTTTAATGATTTTAAATCTTGTGATTGATAAACAAAGAAACATCAAAAATGTTTTGAGAAGTTGTCCACTACTTATTGAAATTGTTGAATAAATGGAAAGCCTTTGCATGATTTTTGACTTGTGATTTGAGATATGACTCTTCTTACACTATATGCATGATCAAGTGTCCTGAACTTTGTTTTAGAATGAAATAATCATATATGGCTTAGAATAACAACTTTCAAGTCTTGGCATGACGATACCAACTCAGACACTGCCATACTAGACACAGACTAATACAAAAATCAGACTTTCATGTTTTAGAATTTCAGAATGATGCTTGTTCAGAAAAGGGTAAAATAGGGCATAAAGAGATGTCAGGTGGTTCCCTGAAAAGGGCACTAGTTCAGATAACTCATTACCCAAAATCATGATTTACCGATTCGGGTATATTATATTACGTTGGTCTAGTGCCGTGTGGCGTATCAAAATCAAAAACTCCAACCCTTGCGTCATACTTGGGTTGGGGGATTCCCCACCGAGTCAATGAAGGATTTCATATAGCCCATGGAATATCAGAGTTGTAGGGGAGTGCCACCTAACTCAAAAGTAATACAAAGAACAGACATTGCATTGACAAGAATGATTTATGATTTCCAGAAAGTGCCCATGTGCTTTGAGAACTGTTTATGCATGATGTTTTAACAAATTGCTCTTCGCTATTTTACTTATATAAAAGTTTTACTTTGGATTACTTTGCGTACCAGTACATTGTATTGACCCCTTCCCCTTACCTCTCAGGTTCTGAGGCTCATTCTAGGGGTCCAGATAAGTAGTAGATTTTATCAGACAGAGTTGCAGTATTCATTTAGTGAGCCTTCTATATTCCAGAGGGCCTGTTTATTTTTAGACAATTATTAGTGGTTACGGTTTTGGTCTACTGGGGGCCTTGTCCCAGCTTTCAGATTGTGTTAGAGAGTATGTAGTAGAGATTTCACAGATGGTCTGCAGATGTTGCTAGTTAGTTTTGGATTTCGTTCTTCAATGCTAAATTCCTATCAGATTTATGACCATGATTCCGTCTTGCTACAATTTCCGTATTTCCTTATTTATGTATGAATGGTGTATGTGATTTTAAGTTAGAAGGGTGTCCGGGCCTTCATGGTTCGGGATGCTCGTCAAGACCGGGGCCTCGGTTCGGATCGTGACACTTCCATACAGATAAATCATGAAATCTCATAAAAACATAAACTTTATAATTTTGAAAAGGATTCTTGAACTTCTTAGGTGGAAGGAACCTAAGAATCAACATCTGCATACCTTAGAAGATTCTTTCTTGAGGGTTCTTGAAGGAAATCCTTAGTCTTGTTCTTGATTTCTTGACTAGGGTTCTTGCCCCTTTGAGAGAAAATATAATATTCTTGATAGAAAAGTGAGGAAAAAAATAATGGAATAAGGGTTTATTGGACGTTTTATTTCGTGTTTAGGGATGATAGGGGTCATGGCAAAAGTCTAAGATACCCTTGGAATTAAATAACGAAATTTGAAAATCCTGATTTTTCATGCTGGCGCGACGCGGCGATATCGCACCAGCTCACTGGAATCTAGACAATTGTGAAACTGGGCCTTGGCGCGACACTCCATAACCGCAGAGGCTAACTGGATTTTGACAATTGCCATTTTGGCTGGCTTTGCGACGCGCCAAAGTACCAGGTGGTATACTGTCTCACTAAAATAGCTCTAACTCTTCGTCCGAGTATCGTATTTGGGAGAATTTGGTATCGTTGGAAAGCTTATTCAATTTTCTATGTGATAAAAGGTCAAAATCTTAAAAATTTCATATGGAATAAAATATATTCATCTTTGAAGAAATATCATTGATGTTCTAGAGACGAATTTGAACTAGGAGAAGTATGGGGTATTACAATGACATAGTAACATTTTGGCTCCTTAACTTTTTTTCCAAGGATATTTATGATAGTGTGATATACTCTAGGACTGCTAAAGATTTCTAGATGAGTCTAGAGCATAGATTTGGATAATCTAATAGAGGTTAATTATTTTACTTGCAAAGAGATCTAAATAGGTTGGTTCAAGGAAATAATGATATTGCAGGATATTTCACTAAACTTAAAAGGCTCTGGGATGAGTAGGAATCTATCAAGTCTGATAAGTGTCTTGTGTGTGTAACTGTGAAGGTAAATTGAAGATAGAAAAGTCTCTTGAAGATGAGAAACTTATACAATTTTTGATGGATCTAAATGATGAAACATCTTAATGATAAATCCTCTGCCCAACATAAATGTTGCTTACTCTCTGATTTTACAGGATGAAAATCAGAGAGAAACCTATATGAGTGGCTTGATCCCAACTGATTCTTTTTTTTTATGGTAAGAAATGCAAATCAAAGCAAATTTGGAAAGAAAGTCTAGAAAGACCTTGGTGCTATGCCTAATTTTTGAACTAGATCATTCAATTATCCAAGGTTGAACAATCATCAACAGTTACCCAAATACACAAGGACAAACCAACCACAATAGAAATTTAGGGTTAAGAAGAAGTATAATTCTAATGTGTCCTGTGATTTTTATGGTATGACTGAGCATGTTGATGGTGATTGCTTTAGGTTACATGGTTTTACTGAAGATTTTTAGTTCACAAACAATAGAGGTGGATAGGTTCAGATCAGAGGAAATGTTGTTATGTCTGGAGAAGAAGGTGACAATAAGCATATTATTGACATGGATTTAGTCAATCAACATTTCACCAAAGAACAATTCAAGCATTTCATTCAAATGGCAAAACAAAAATCTACAGAGAGATCATCTATGAACAAAGGATCTGAGATAAATGCTAATGCAGTTGCTGGTGTTGTGCTTAAATATATTGGAACTTATCTTTCAGTATTCTAAAACATGGATAATAGGCTCAAGTGATTCTGAGAACATGTTTTACAACTATAGTTCTTTTCTTTTCATGACAGCTCTTAAAATTCCTGTTAACATTAATTTACCCAACTTTCAGTACATCCTTGTGACTCACATAGGAAGTGTTCTAATTTGTAATAACCTCACATTACGTAATGTTCTTTATGTTCCAAGTTTTAAATACAATATTCTCTCAGTTCATAAATTTAATGTCCAGTACAATTATACTCTATCCTTTACATTTAATAGTTGTGTCTTGCGGGGCCCTTTAATGAAGATGCCTTAAGGTTTTGGCAAAATGAAGGAAGGTTTATACTTGATTCAAATCATTCCTAAGGAGTCTAGTGGGAACCAAGAGATTTACAAGGATTCTAAAGTCTTTTCTAACTTTAATAGTACTATTTCTAGTCCCAGTTCAGTTTCACATTGTTTTCAGTCTGTTTCAATGTTATTCTAATGTAAGGTTATGGAATGTAAGACTTGGGCATTTCCCTTATTCATTAATGATAAATGTCCATTTCCTTATAATTCCCTCTAATTATGATTGTCATTATGAAATATGTCCTTTAGCTAGGCAAGCTAGATTACCTTTTCCTATTAGTCAAGTTACTTTTCAATCCATTTTTTATCTCGATTATACAGACAATTGGGGTCCCTATAAGTTACCTACTCTTAACAATTATAGGTATTTCTTGACTATAGTATATGACTATAATAGAGGGACCTGGACATACTTGCTAGCAACTAAAAGCAATGCATTTTCTATTATTCAATGTTTCTAGAAAATGCATGAAAGACAGTTTCACAAAAAGGTAAAGATTATCAGATATGATAATGTAATAGAGTTGGGTAGGACTACAAAGGCATAAATTTTTTTAACATCTCAAGGAATCATACATCAGAAATCTTGTGTTGCTACCCCACAACAAAATGGGTAAACTGAAAGGAAGCGCACACACTTGCTTGAAATTTCTAGGGCTTGACTGTTTCAATCTAGAGTTCCTATAATTTATTTTGGTGAGTGTATACTAACTATCACAATTCAAATCAACAGGCTTCCTTCCAAAGTTCTTAAAGGTAAATAACACCTTATGAAATTCTATTTGGCAAAACACCTTCTTATCAATTATTAAGATATTTTGGTTGCCTATGCTTTGCCAACACTTAATCTCATGGAAGGAGTAAATTTGATCCTAGATCCACTAGATGTGTCTTCGTAGGATACCCAAGTGATAAAAAAAGGTACAAAATTCTTGTAATACCCCGTAAAGTCCTAAGTCTAAAGTTCAGCTTATAAAGATTTCCAAGCTCCAAGACTTAGAAAATTTTGCTAACTATTCAAGATTCAACACTTAGTTTCATTTTAGACCTCCGAACTTTGAGGATTTATTTGACAATCTTACCGACCTTTGTTTTTATATTTTCAAGTTGCATTGCGATGGGGCAAGGTCGTAGTACATCTAGGGTAAGTTTCAGAATTTTTTGGAAGGCGTAAGAGCGTGTTTGGGTTTCCAAAATAGTAGCTTGGGGTGATAAGCCCACGACGCCCCAGCTACAATAGTGCAATAATCCAGGTATCGCCCCAGCTATAGCAGTGCTATAAGGCAGGCGCTGCCTGGGTTAGTCCACCGAGCGAAGGCAAGGGCCACCCGGAGTAGTCCACCGGGCTTAGGTAGGCGCCGCCTGGGAAACTCCAGTGATTGCCAATTTTTTAGCATTCCATTTCCGTGCTCTCAGGGTTATTTTGGGAATTTTGCCTTAGTATATATACTAAAAAATACGGGATTAAGCCTCCATAACACCAAAATATAACCTCTTGTCCCAAAATTCTCTCAAGAACACATTAGGGTTTTTCATAGAAGATTCAAGTTCAAGCAATTCCCTACGTCAATCTTCATTGAATCAAGATATAAGGTATGCATAGTGTTCATCTATGGATCCATTCTGTTCATAGAGCTCAAGAACCCTATTTTAAACTATATGCCATGCTTGTTATGTTTTGATTTGATTGTTGATCTTGTTTATGTGTAGGATGATGTCAAGATAGAATCTTTATAGGTTTGTATGAAATTAAGATGGCATGCTAGTTGAAATATATAAACTTTGAGTGATTTAGGTGGTTGAAGTCATGAATAAACCTATGCCATAAAGTGTGCATGCAAGGTGTTTGATAAAATACCTAAGAGACTAGAAATCATGCAATATAGCTAAGTAGAATCCAAATGACAAGTTCATGCTCTATCCCTTATAACTCAAAATGAATTCCATGCAAATTATTATGTATTGTTGTTATGCTATGGAATGCTCATGAAAATAGAACCATAAAATTATGTACATGTTATATGTATTATCTTTCTTGATCAAGAATATGAAATCATATGTAGCATGAAATCCCCTACTTATGGTATTATGAATTATGAATGCTATTCTTATGATCAAGAAGTGTTAATTTTCTTCTATCGAGTCCTGGGGGTGCTTGTACCCGAAAAATTTAGTTGTGGGCCTAGAGCCATGTTATGTTATCACGATACTCTCAGGCAAGCCATGATCTATAGAATTCAGCCAGTCATGTGACTTAGGAAACCTCAAAAATCTCAGCAGTCTCAGTAGTTTAGTAATCTTAGTACTCAGTAATCTCAGTGATCTCAGTAACAACAATATTCCTAGCGATCTCAGTAATGTCAGTACTCTCAGTCAGTCCTCAGAACTCAGTAAGTTCCTTCAGTTAAGGGAACCCAGTACACTTAATTTAACTCCGCTAAATAATACCACTAGTATCAGTTCAGTTAACTCAACCCAGTCCAGTTCAGCTAATCAGTTTAGTTTATTCAATCAGTTCAACTCAGTTAATCAATTTATAGTCTTTCAGTTGGGAGTTAGAACTAGCACCGAGCGAGTATGGGGATGACAGCTTCCTCATTATAGAGGCAGAGTCATTAGCAGCAATCCCTGTACTCCAGAACTATGTAGCCAGCGCAGGACCCGGAGTCACCCATCATAGTAGGCTTGCCTCCCACCAGGTATCACCTGTCATATTAGGCTTGGCTCCTACCAGGTATCACCTATCATATTAGCAAGGGATTTGGTGAAGATGTCAGTGAGTTGGTCCTTATATTGAACAAAAGAAAGAGATATTAAGTTTGGGAGATATTATTGACGAACGTAGTGGCAGCCAATCTCGACGTGCTTGCTTGCTCATGGAAAATTGGATTTCGAGCTATATGTAGGGCTATTTGACTGTTAGAGTTAACTGGGAATAGAAGAGGGGTAGGAAAGGATAGATCGGTAAGCAATTTTGTCCTCCAGGTCAATTTCACAACTAATCTCCTCTTTGACTGATATTCAGCCTCTGTAGATGAAAGGGAAGCAGAAGATTATTTCTTTGATTTCTAGGAGACTGGTTAACCTCTCAAGCTTATAAAAAATCAATTGACTAACCTTTGTGTAGTACAATATAAGGCCCAATCAGCATCGCTATAAGCAGCGAGAGAGAAAAAAGGTGAAACACTGAGAAAGATGCCCTGATTTAGAGATGCTTTCAACTTATGACTCGCAATCCTGCTTTGAAATGTTCCTTGCTAGGATGTTTCATAAATTGATTGAGAGTCAAAACAGAAAAAAACATATTCGGTCTAGTATGAGTCAAATAATTGAGTTTACCAATGAGATGCCTATAAAGTGTAGGATCTGACATGTTATTTTTTGAATCTGTATAGAACTTGACTGAAGGATTTAATGAAGAAGAAGCTGGAGGAACGAGTGAAACATAAAATTCATTGATTAAAGTTAAGGTATATTTTTGTTGACTCATTATGATGCTCTGTTCTTTCCACAAAATTTTAATTCCCAAAATATAATGCAATGAGCCAAGATTCTTAATTTTAAACTCAGTATGAAGAAACTTCTTAAGGTTATGTATCTCATTAGTAGCATCCCCAATAATCAAAATATCATCGACATAGATAGGTACGATAGAGACAAGCCATCCTGATTGTTTAAAGAATAAGGAATAATCATTGACAAAGATTGTATAACCTTTGAAGTTAAGGGCTCCAACAAGCCTATCATACCATTGCCTTGAGGTTTTCTTTAATCCATTGAGTGACTTTTTAATACAACAAACTATATTGGTTAAGGAGGTTTCAATGCTGCAGGGAACTTCATATAGACCTCTTCTTGCAAAGTTCCTTGTAAGAAGGCATTATTCACATTATATTGTGAGATTTCCCATTTATTTTTGGTTGCAATTACCAGTAAACCTCTGATGGTGGTCATTTTGACCACAGGGAAAAAAGTCTCATTGAAATCATTCCCCTCTTACTGAATATGATTACTAAGTGTGCCTTTAGCCTTTCAAGAGATCCATCTGTATGTTGTTTCACTTTATAAACCCACTTACAAGGCAATGACTTTCTACCTTGTGGTAAATGAACAACGCCCCTAGTTTGATTGAGTATTAAAGAATCAATATTATCCTATATTGCCTTTACCTAACCTGGAAGTGAACAAGCCTGAGAGTAACTGTTGGGTTCAATTATGGAGGGAACAAAATGTAGTATAGCTTGGTTGGGTGTGGAAAGGGTAAAAACCGATAGACATGTGGGTGTAGTAGGAGTATCAAAACAAGATTCAGTCACATCACTAAAATAAATAGTGTTACGTATATAGTCTTTGAGATGTGAAGGTAGTTCACCAATATTTCTCCTTTGAGATCTTGTAGGAGGAGGTAGTGGTTATGAAACATCTTGTTCTGAAGGAACAGATGGTGTGGCGGTTGGAGTAGAAGAATTAGAATGATCAAGAGTTGATTCAGAAAGGTTAGAAGGTGATAAGTTAGAATCTGGTTCAACAGGGTTAGAAGGAATGAGAGATGGTGGAGTGAAATAATGGTCTTCTTTTGTGTGGATAGGAAAAGTAGGAGTAGGGATATGTGAATAATCAAAAGCAAAAGGAAACACAAGTTCTACAAAATGAACATCTCTTGACACAAAAAATAGGTCAAGAATTGTAACACCCTGATTTTCTGAACCGAAATGCTACACGGTGCTCATGACCCCGAAGGACCACAAGCTAATCCATGACTGATATTTGTACCTGTATACTGCATAATATAACATGAAAATGCGGAAACATGTACTGAATGGACATAAGGTTCAAATCTAAATAAATATCTGATAAAAATAATGTCTGAAATAACTATCTAATATGTTATAGTCTGGAAAACCTCTAAAATGTCTGAATAAGGAGTTGATGGGACATGTCCCCAACTAACTCCAACTACTGAAATAAACTGAAAAGTGAAATAGTAATGAAATCATCATATCCTCGAAAGATGAGGACTCACTTCTAATTCTGACTGTTGATACTAAAATCTACTACTAATCTGGAGCTCGTGCCTCTGAACCTATGGTGTAACATAAGAGAAATCACCATAGCGCAAATGCGTTAGTACGTCTGAATGTACTTAGTATACGAGTGAGGTAGGCTAAATTCAAAGGGTTATATGCATGAACAATACTGACTAATATGAACGTGAGAATACATACATACATAGGTAACTATAACTGAACTCATTGAGATACTGACTACTGAGTTTGAACACTGACATCATGACTTTACTGATACTGAGATACTGAATAGGTGAATGATTATTTCTGACAGTTTGAATTATGAAGAACTGGTCTAATTGACTGTGTCTAACAGTCCTGATATTGAACACTGATATCATAAGCTATGACGACTGATATAACTGATATAACTGTGATGATCGGCCTCACCGATGTAACTGATACCGAGTGACTATATATGACAGTCTAAATCTTCTAATAATGATTAAGAGTGACTAAGTTTGAGATCAAGCCTAAATAATGGGTGATCTCTGGAACTAATTATAAGAATACTCAACTGAATCTGAGATTGAGATTAACCCTATCTGATGGGTGACCTCTATAAGTATTGATATTAAATAACTTAATGAGAGACCAAGCCAATATGACGGGTGGTCTTTAAATCTGTGTAACTATCTGAGTTCCTTATTGAGATCGATGACTGTATCTGACAATCCTAATTTTTGATTTCTACTCTAAAGATTGATACTAAAATTGTAACTGTGGGAGGTAATCACCTAACTAACATGCCCCGGTACTGAACTGGTGGGGTCCAATCTTTGCCCTAATTGGAAGGGTGTCAATATTGTGCCACGGGTAAAGACACTGCTAACTGAACCCAGGATGCCATGCCTAATATGATAGGTGATACCTGGTAGGAGCCAAGCCTAATATGACAGGTGATACCTGGTGGGAGGCAAGCCTACTATGATGGGTGACTCCGGGTCCTGCGCTGGCTACATAGTTCTGGAGTACAGGGATTGCTGCTAATGACTCTGCCTCTATAATGAGGAAGTTGTCATCCCCATACTCGCTCGGTGCTAGTTCTAACTCCCAACTGAAAGACTATAAATTGATTAACTGAGTTGAGCTGATTGAATAAACTAAACTGATTAGCTGAACTGGACTGGGTTGAGTTAACTGAACTGATACTAGTGGTATTATTTAGCGGAGTTAAATTAAGTGTACTGGGTTCCCTTAACTGAAGGAACTTACTGAGTTCTGAGGACTGACTGAGAGTACTGACATTACTGAGATCGCTAGGAATATTGTTGTTACTGAGATCACTGAGATTACTGAGTACTAAGATTACTAAACTACTGAGACTGCTGAGATTTTTGAGGTTTCCTAAGTCACATGACTGGCTGAATTCTATAGATCATGGCTTGCCTGAGAGTATCGTGATAACATAACATGGCTCTAGGCCCACAACTAAATTTTTCGGGTACAAGTACCCCCAGGACTCGATAGAAGAAAATTAACACTTCTTGATCATAAGAATAGCATTCATAATTCATAATACCATAAGTAGGGGATTTCATGCTACATATGATTTCATATTCTTGATCAAGAAAGATAATACATATAACATGTACATAATTTTATGGTTCTATTTTCATGAGCATTCCATAGCATAACAACAATACATAATAATTTGCATGGAATTCATTTTGAGTTATAAGGGATAGAGCATGAACTTGTCATTTGGATTCTACTTAGCTATATTGCATGATTTCTAGTCTCTTAGGTATTTTATCAAACACCTTGCATGCACACTTTATGGCATAGGTTTATTCATGACTTCAACCACCTAAATCACTCAAAGTTTATATATTTCAACTAGCATGCCATCTTAATTTCATACAAACCTATAAAGATTCTATCTTGACATCATCCTACACATAAACAAGATCAACAATCAAATCAAAACATAACAAGCATGGCATATAGTTTAAAATAGGGTTCTTGAGCTCTATGAACAGAATGGATCCATAGATGAACACTATGCATACCTTATATCTTGATTCAATGAAGATTGACGTAGGGAATTGCTTGAACTTGAATCTTCTATGAAAAACCCTAATGTGTTCTTGAGAGAATTTTGGGACAAGAGGTTATATTTTGGTGTTATGGAGGCTTAATCCCGTATTTTTTAGTATATATACTAAGGCAAAATTCCCAAAATAACCCTGAGAGCACGGAAATGGAATGCTAAAAAATTGGCAATCACTGGAGTTTCCCAGGCGGCGCCTACCTAAGCCCGGTGGACTACTCCGGGTGGCCCTTGCCTTCGCTCGGTGGACTAACCCAGGCAGCGCCTACCTTATAGCACTGCTATAGCTGGGGCGATACCTGGATTATTGCACTATTGTAGCTGGGGCGTCGTGGGCTTATCACCCCAAGCTACTATTTTGGAAACCCAAACACGCTCTTACGCCTTCCAAAAAATTCTGAAACTTACCCTAGATGTACTACGACCTTGCCCCATCGCAATGCAACTTGAAAATATAAAAACAAAGGTCGGTAAGATTGTCAAATAAATCCTCAAAGTTCGGAGGTCTAAAATGAAACTAAGTGTTGAATCTTGAATAGTTAGCAAAATTTTCTAAGTCTTGGAGCTTGGAAATCTTTATAAGCTGAACTTTAGACTTAGGACTTTACGGGGTATTACAAGAATTTTGTACCTTTTTTTATCACTTGGGTATCCTACGAAGACACATCTAGTGGATCTAGGATCAAATTTACTCCTTCCATGAGATTAAGTGTTGGCAAAGCATAGGCAACCAAAATATCTTAATAATTGATAAGAAGGTGTTTTGCCAAATAGAATTTCATAAGGTGTTATTTACCTTTAAGAACTTTGGAAGGAAGCCTGTTGATTTGAATTGTGATAGTTAGTATACACTCACCAAAATAAATTATAGGAACTCTAGATTGAAACAGTCAAGCCCTAGAAATTTCAAGCAAGTGTGTGCGCTTCCTTTCAGTTTACCCATTTTGTTGTGGGGTAGCAACACAAGATTTCTGATGTATGATTCCTTGAGATGTTAAAAAAATTTATGCCTTTGTAGTCCTACCCAACTCTATTACATTATCATATCTGATAATCTTTACCTTTTTGTGAAACTGTCTTTCATGCATTTTCTAGAAACATTGAATAATAGAAAATGCATTGCTTTTAGTTGCTAGCAAGTATGTCCAGGTCCCTCTATTATAGTCATATACTATAGTCAAGAAATACCTATAATTGTTAAGAGTAGGTAACTTATAGGGACCCCAATTGTCTGTATAATCGAGATAAAAAATGGATTGAAAAGTAACTTGACTAATAGGAAAAGGTAATCTAGCTTGCCTAGCTAAAGGACATATTTCATAATGACAATCATAATTAGAGGGAATTATAAGGAAATGGACATTTATCATTAATGAATAAGGGAAATGCCCAAGTCTTACATTCCATAACCTTACATTAGAATAACATTGAAACAGACTGAAAACAATGTGAAACTGAACTGGGACTAGAAATAGTACTATTAAAGTTAGAAAAGACTTTAGAATCCTTGTAAATCTCTTGGTTCCCACTAGACTCCTTAGGAATGATTTGAATCAAGTATAAACCTTCCTTCATTTTGCCAAAACCTTAAGGCATCTTCATTAAAGGGCCCCGCAAGACACAACTATTAAATGTAAAGGATAGAGTATAATTGTACTGGACATTAAATTTATGAACTGAGAGAATATTGTATTTAAAACTTGGAACATAAAGAACATTACGTAATGTGAGGTTATTACAAATTAGAACACTTCCTATGTGAGTCACAAGGATGTACTGAAAGTTGGGTAAATTAATGTTAACAGGAATTTTAAGAGCTGTCATGAAAAGAAAAGAACTATAGTTGTAAAACATGTTCTCAGAATCACTTGAGCCTATTATCCATGTTTTAGAATACTGAAAGATAAGTTCCAATATATTTAAGCACAACACCAGCAACTGCATTAGCATTTATCTCAGATCCTTTGTTCATAGATGATCTCTCTGTAGATTTTTGTTTTGCCATTTGAATGAAATGCTTGAATTGTTCTTTGGTGAAATGTTGATTGACTAAATCCATGTCAATAATATGCTTATTGTCACCTTCTTCTCCAGACATAACAACATTTCCTCTGATCTGAACCTATCCACCTCTATTGTTTGTGAACTAAAAATCTTCAGTAAAACCATGTAACCTAAAGCAATCACCATCAACATGCTCAGTCATACCATAAAAATCACAGGACACATTAGAATTGTACTTCTTCTTAACCCTAAATTTCTATTGTGGTTGGTTTGTCCTTGTGTATTTGGGTAACTGTTGATGATTGTTCAACCTTGGATAATTGAATGATCTAGTTCAAAAATTAGGCATAGCACCAAGGTCTTTCTAGACTTTCTTTCCAAATTTGCTTTGATTTGCATTTCTTACCATAAAAAAAAAGAATCAGTTGGGATCAAGCCACTCATATAGGTTTCTCTCTGATTTTCATCCTGTAAAATCAGAGAGTAAGCAACATTTATGTTGGGCAGAGGATTTATCATTAAGATGTTTCATCATTTAGATCCATCAAAAATTGTATAAGTTTCTCATCTTCAAGAGACTTTTCTATCTTCAATTTACCTTCACAGTTACACACACAAGACACTTATCAGACTTGATAGATTCCTACTCATCCCAGAGCCTTTTAAGTTTAGTGAAATATCCTGCAATATCATTATTTCCTTGAACCAACCTATTTAGATCTCTTTGCAAGTAAAATAATTAACCTCTATTAGATTATCCAAATCTATGCTCTAGACTCATCTAGAAATCTTTAGCAGTCCTAGAGTATATCACACTATCATAAATATCCTTGGAAAAAAAGTTAAGGAGCCAAAATGTTACTATGTCATTGTAATACCCCATACTTCTCCTAGTTCAAATTCGTCTCTAGAACATCAATGATATTTCTTCAAAGATGAATATATTTTATTCCATATGAAATTTTTAAGATTTTGACCTTTTATCACATAGAAAATTGAATAAGCTTTCCAACGATACCAAATTCTCCCAAATACGATACTCGGACGAAGAGTTAGAGCTATTTTAGTGAGACAGTATACCACCTGGTACTTTGGCGCGTCGCAAAGCCAGCCAAAATGGCAATTGTCAAAATCCAGTTAGCCTCTGCGGTTATGGAGTGTCGCGCCAAGGCCCAGTTTCACAATTGTCTAGATTCCAGTGAGCTGGTGCGATATCGCCGCGTCGCGCCAGCATGAAAAATCAGGATTTTCAAATTTCGTTATTTAATTCCAAGGGTATCTTAGACTTTTGCCATGACCCCTATCATCCCTAAACACGAAATAAAACGTCCAATAAACCCTTATTCCATTATTTTTTTCCTCACTTTTCTATCAAGAATATTATATTTTCTCTCAAAGGGGCAAGAACCCTAGTCAAGAAATCAAGAACAAGACTAAGGATTTCCTTCAAGAACCCTCAAGAAAGAATCTTCTAAGGTATGCAGATGTTGATTCTTAGGTTCCTTCCACCTAAGAAGTTCAAGAATCCTTTTCAAAATTATAAAGTTTATGTTTTTATGAGATTTCATGATTTATCTGTATGGAAGTGTCACGATCCGAACCGAGGCCCCGGTCTTGACGAGCATCCCGAACCATGAAGGCCCGGACACCCTTCTAACTTAAAATCACATACACCATTCATACATAAATAAGGAAATACGGAAATTGTAGCAAGACGGAATCATGGTCATAAATCTGATAGGAATTTAGCATTGAAGAACGAAATCCAAAACTAACTAGCAACATCTGCAGACCATCTGTGAAATCTCTACTACATACTCTCTAACACAATCTGAAAGCTGGGACAAGGCCCCCAGTAGACCAAAACCGTAACCACTAATAATTGTCTAAAAATAAACAGGCCCTCTGGAATATAGAAGGCTCACTAAATGAATACTGCAACTCTGTCTGATAAAATCTACTACTTATCTGGACCCCTAGAATGAGCCTCAGAACCTGAGAGGTAAGGGGAAGGGGTCAATACAATGTACTGGTACGCAAAGTAATCCAAAGTAAAACTTTTATATAAGTAAAATAGCGAAGAGCAATTTGTTAAAACATCATGCATAAACAGTTCTCAAAGCACATGGGCACTTTCTGGAAATCATAAATCATTCTTGTCAATGCAATGTCTGTTCTTTGTATTACTTTTGAGTTAGGTGGCACTCCCCTACAACTCTGATATTCCATGGGCTATATGAAATCCTTCATTGACTCGGTGGGGAATCCCCCAACCCAAGTATGACGCAAGGGTTGGAGTTTTTGATTTTGATACGCCACACGGCACTAGACCAACGTAATATAATATACCCGAATCGGTAAATCATGATTTTGGGTAATGAGTTATCTGAACTAGTGCCCTTTTCAGGGAACCACCTGACATCTCTTTATGCCCTATTTTACCCTTTTCTGAACAAGCATCATTCTGAAATTCTAAAACATGAAAGTCTGATTTTTGTATTAGTCTGTGTCTAGTATGGCAGTGTCTGAGTTGGTATCGTCATGCCAAGACTTGAAAGTTGTTATTCTAAGCCATATATGATTATTTCATTCTAAAACAAAGTTCAGGCCACTTGATCATGCATATAGTGTAAGAAGAGTCATATCTCAAATCACAAGTCAAAAATCATGCAAAGGCTTTCCATTTATTCAACAATTTCAATAAGTAGTGGACAACTTCTCAAAACATTTCTGATGTTTCTTTGTTTATCAATCACAAGATTTAAAATCATTAAAGCATTCCTCTCTCCCATTCTTAGTCACCCTAAATTTCACATAAGACAAATAGTATCTTGAATCATTCTGTAAACCATGAAATATAAGGATTCATAACTTGTAAATCAAATAATAAAGTAATGGGAGAGGGAGATTATATATTTTATGCTCTCAATTCACAATTCATGATTTTCAATGCACACGTACATATATACAATTCAAATCAATTTGGGGGAAGGCCTAAAGACAAAAATGATATTATCGAAGCTTCTAAACATGAATGTATTTGTAAATTCAAAAACCCCTTTCTTAAAAATCATGATTTCTATACCCATGAGATTTTAGGAAAAAACTGCGTACCTTGATTATGAAGAATAATGGTTGATCCTTGAAGCCAACAGTTTGGGGATTTCAAATCTCCGATAAATTTCGAAAACCCACGGTTGAATCTTGAGTTTATTAGAGGAGAAGTATATGAACTAGGGTTTTTGCTTTGAGGGAAACCTTGAGAATGTCGAATATTATGCTTGTAGAGGTCTTAATCTCCTGTTTGGATGTTTTAAGAGACTTGGAAAAAGTCAAAACTACCCTTGTTAACTTCTGAAAGAAACTGGAAAAATTTAAACTGGGAACCCAATATTATAGGCCACCGCGATGCGCCACTATCGCGGTGGCTCACCGGAATTGAACGAATGGGAATTTGGCCCACTCCGTGACGTGCCACCATTGCGGAGTCTCACTGGAAATTGACCATCGCTATTTACACCCTCTACGCGACGTGCCAAAGATAGGAATGACGGTGTTTTATGACTAGGACTTAAATTAACCATAACTCCTTCACCGTGACGGTGTTTTATGTGCCTTCAACATAAATCTTGGAATTAGGATACACAACTAAATGTGTAAGACTGAATTAATCAACAATCACTTAGGAGCAGCTTATTCTAGTCAATCATTGGGGGAGATTTATACAATTTTAATCATCCCCAAGGCTAACCTATTTTTTTTAAAGTGTTCTCTAATCAAAGCCTTAGTTAATATGTCAACAATTTGTTCCTCAGTAGAACAAAACATAATTGATATATGACCTTTTTCAACATTATCTCTAAGAAAGTAATGTCTAATATCACTATGCTTAGTTCTTTTATGTTAAACAGGGTTTTTGGCTATGTTAATGTCACTTGTATTATCACCAAAAATAGGAACACATCCAACATCTATGCCAAAATCCATAGATTAGTGAAGGAGTTATGTTTATGTTGAAGGCACACATACTTCTTAATACAAACCTTATGCTGATCCTAGAAGTAAGATCAGTCGGATTAGTGAGAACATTCTCAATAGGATGTGACCCTTGATACTTGTAGCCTTTAGGGACCAAGCCTAGTGATCTACTAAGATCACTGCTGATGTTCTGAGCTGAGGTAGTTGGTGGCTCAGTTCCACCTATCACTGTACCTCCAGATTCAGTTCCCCCTGTTAAAGTATCTCCATGCTTGGTAGCTCCAGTCAATGAACTGAGTTGTGTAACCTGTTCCTCAGTATCACTTCCTTCCTGCAGGTCAGTCTTAACACTGGATTCATCAAAAACTACATGCATTCTTTCTTCAACACAGTTTTCTGATGTTTAAAACTGTATAAGCCTTACTATAAAGTGAATAACCTAAGAAGATTCCCTCATCACTTTTGGCATCAAATTTTCCCAGATTATCCTTTCCATTATTATGTATGAAACATTTACAACCAAAGGTTCTAAAATGAGAAATGTTTGGCTTTCTTTCTTTAAGTAATTCATAGGGATTCTTCTCTAACATAAGTTTGATCATGCACCTATTTATGATATATGCAGAAGTAGTTATTGCCTCAGCCCAAAGATTTTTAGCAACATTTGCTGCAAGCATCATTATTCTAGCCATATCATCTAAGGTTCTATTTTTCCTTTTCACCACTCCATTTTGTTGTGGTGTTCTAAGAGCAGAAAAATTATGATCTATACCATTTTCTAAAAAAAATTCTAAGAAATTAACATTCTCAAATTCTGTACCATGGTCAGATCTTATGAAAACTAATGAAGTGCCCAATGTCTTTTCAAATTTCTTGATAAAAATTGAAAAGACATCAAAGGAATCTTTTTTAGAGTCTAGGAAAAAAGTCCAGGTAAACCTGGAATAATCATCAATAATTACAAAAACATACCTTTTTCTGCCTCTTCTTTGAAGTCTCATTGGTCCACACAGATCCATATAAACCAGGTCAAGGAACTTGGTAGTGCTAACATGGTTCTTTGACTTAAAGGAATATCTTACCTGCTTCCCCCTTACACAAGCACTACGTAATTTTTCCTCTTTAAATTTGGTCTTGGGTAATCCCAATACCATATCTTTGGAGAAAAGTGTGTTTAGTTGTTTCAGACTTGCATGTCCAAGTCTTTTGTGCCAAACGAGGGGATCATTTTCAATTGCACTTAGACAAGTTAAATATGGTTCTGGTATTGCCATTATGTCAGCTTTGTATATATTTGTGTATCTTCTAGCAGTGAGCACAATCTCCTTAGTTTCCATTTTCTTAACTTTGACACCTTCAAAAGTGAAAATAACTTTATTACCTTTATCACGTAGCTGTGAGATGCTCAGCAGGTTGTGCTTCAATCCTTCTACAAGATAGACATCTTCCAATGCTCTTGACTCAGATGAACCAATTTTTTCAACTCTAGTAATGATTCCCTTTTTTCCATCACCAAAAAAGTGAAAGGAACTTTTTCTTATCACCAGTCATGTATCTAGAGCAAGCACTGTCCAAGTACCAATGCTTTTTGCTTTCTTTCACTTTCTCCTGTAAAAGAAATCAATGGTTAGACTTAGGAACCCAGACAAGCTTGGGTCCTATTTTATGAGTAAAAGGGGGAACCAAATTTCTTTTAGTCTATGCTGGCAACATGTAGTGCAACTTGTTTCTCTGACATAAACCAGTTTTTTTCTTTCTGGTCTGAGAGAATTTATTTGCCAGCTTTTGACTGTTTGATCTGCTTTTAGCAGCTACTGGGCATTCAGTAGTTAGATGTCCAAGATTGCCACAGATATAGCATAGATATTTAGGATCAACACTTCCTTTATGGAATCCCAAACCTGCCTTTTCACTGTGAGTTCTCTTACTCGGTTTATGAACAATTCTTGATGAATTTGTCCACCTATTTGCTCTTTCACGATCAAGTTTCAGTTTAGAGATTTCTTGACTCAATCTGTTTATCAAGTCAGTTGCATTGCTGCACTCTAGTTTACACATTTTTAGTTAAAGTTCAACACTTTTTTGTTCGTTACTCATGACCTTTTTTTTTTTTTAGTGAGAGTCAATTTAAGGATTTCAGACTTTAGATCTTTATTAGAATAATCAAGTTCTGTAACCAGTTTCTTGAGAGTGCAGTTTTCATTGTCAACTATAGCTTTATAGGCCTTTAATTCAATGAGATCAAACTTAAGGCTTGCAAAACTGTTGAACAGCTCATTCCTATCGGAAGTTAATTCTTGGAAATTATCAATTAGTGCACTCATCAAGGAAATAAGTTTTGATTTAGAAAACAAATGTAGTTTTTCTTTAAGTTCAAGTATGATTACCTTAATAGCATTATCTTTTTCATCTAAGTCTAAATCTCCAAGTTCCATGAATGCAGTTTCATCAACTTCATCATCATCTGAGCCAGATTCCTATGTTTCTATCATTGCATGTTCCTCCTTCCTTTTTGCCTTTTTTTTAGTTCCTTTTCAGCCCTTTCTTTTTTCCACTCTATTTCCCAGACTGGACAATCTCTGATCTGATAATCAGTCTTACCATACTTGTAGCATCCATTTGGATTGTTATTTGAACGCTTCTTGCTACTTGTTCCCTTTTTCTTTTTGAAGAATTTGCTAAAGTTCTCGGTTATGAAAGCAACTTATTCCTTATCAAGTTTAAATTCATCATCACTATCAGAAGCCTTCAATGCCAAGATTTTCTCTGGAACTGCTTGTTATTTGGTTCCATCAACTTCCATTTCATAAGTTCTCAAATTTCCAAATAGTTCATCCAAAGTCATGCCATAAAGATCCTTATTAGCCTCCCTAATTGCAGTTACCTTAACATTCCACTTTGTTTTTGGTAGTACACTTAGAACCTTTTCAACTTGTTCCTCCTCAGTGATGAATTTTCCCAAGAAAGTCAGCTCATTTGTTAAGGTTGTAAGCCTTGTCATCATCTCATGCAGGGATTTATTTTCCTTCATCTTGAAGGCCTAATACTTAGTAAAGAGAAGGGAAATTCTGAATTTCCTTACCTGAGAGGTACCCTCATGTGCATTTACCAATGCATCTCAAATTTGCTTAGCAGTGGTGCAAGTTGACACCCTGTTACATTCAACAGGTCCTAATCCACAGAATAGAATGTTCTTAGCTTTTCCATTCTTCCTTAGAGCCACCAAGTCATCAGCAATAAATTCACTCCTTACCTTTCTGACTCTTTCACTATCAACCATCTTCATTGGAATGGTAGGACCATCAGTAATCCTATCTCACAATTCATAGTCTTCACCTTGGATGAATATCTCCATCCTTGTTTTCCACTAGATAAAGTGAGATCCATCAAAGAGTGAAGTTCTAGTGGTTGATTGACCTTCACTATAACTAGTAGGAGGTGCGGAATTCATCATTGTGATTTTTTCTTAGGTTCTAGCCTTATTTAAGATAACCTCGCTTTGATACCACTTGTTAGAGTGCGTACCCTACCAATTTTAATATTTTACTCTACTGGTTGCCTGTTAGTGGAATAAGTAAGCTAACATGGTTCACAGAAGTAAAACTTGAACACAGTATTTTTACGTGGAAAACACCCGACTTAAGAAAGGTGTAAAAAACCACGACCTGTACCTCTACAGGATTTAACCCCAACTTCACTATAACTCTTGATCCTTAACAAACAACAAATTACAAGACTTCTTGTAAACTAGGAATTAAAACTTCTAACTCCTACTTCTACAAAACACTAATCTTCCCAAGATAAGTGTTCTTAAGTATTCGAGTTCCCCAACTTGAAGATGTTAATCCTAACTCAGTTTATACTTCACTGAGACTAGAGATTACAACTCAATAAAACTCAATGAACAACCTATTACATAAAGTCTATGACTCTAAGTAAGGGACCAGGTTGCTCCACTAGCTCCTTCATGTAGCAGAACTGATTTGTTATTTGTTTGTTGAATATCTTTTTATTGCTTGAGTGAAACACTTGAATGTCATATGTTGTATTTAAACATCCTCCTGATGGAGTCCTTTAGTTAATGTACTCTTCTATCTTCAATAGGACTCCCAGGTAGTTTCACTCTTCTGTTGCTGCCATCTCTCTCTCTCCTAGATTGAGTAGGACTCTTCTCCTTTATCCCTTAGTCTCCTTGATCAACTCAAATTTTGAATGCTACAATTATCTTCTCCTTAATCATAGCAATTGACACAAATTTAAACTTCCTTGCTTATCCACTCTTGTCCTAATAGACTGTCAGCCTTGCATTAATTTCAACATGTAGTTCATGTGACAACAGTAGTTTCACTTGTGTGGAACAACTTGCACAACATGTTTCATTCATATGTCCATCATCAAAACCTTACATTCCCTAACCATAATATTTCATAATATTAAGGAATAAAGTACATACAACATTTTGAACTGGTTGACCATCTTCACTCTTAATTGAATTTAATATCTTGGAATGCTGATCTAAGGTTAAATAATTATCCCATCAACCTTTTAACTAATTAGTAAATCCTGCAGTAATCATTTTTACGATAGTTTTATCGCTATTCTTATGAACCTTGTAAATTGTACTTTACATCAACATTCGATGTACTAAGTAGAAATTTATCTCTCAGTGTAACAATCTATGTTCCAGTCATATATTTCATTTTTATTATAACTATTAGAGACTATTATCTTTTTCTCTTCTAATATGACATCTTGGGGAGTAGGCCTAGGATAGTAGTACATTCTTTGAACCGATTTTCTAGCATGTTTTTCTAAGATTTTATGAATCTCACTAGGGACCTCATGATTATCTTCAAAACTATTAAGGTTGCTTATAAGACTAATTTTTAATTCATTAAATTTTTCTTCTAATAATTTCTCTAAATCTTTCAAATCTTTATTTAGTTTAAAATGTTTGATATCAGGGGGATGTTGGATACTAGCAGTAGCAACAGAGAAATGATTTTTCTTTTTGTTATTACTATGATCTATCTTCTTCAATTCCGAAAATATCTCATCAATTCTATCATGTATAGAAATAATTTGTTCACCCAACATGCTCATATAAATATTAGCATAATTTTGTTGTTTGATCATAATATTAACATGTTGAGTAGTAGTAATGGCAGTATAACTGTCAAGTAATTTTACAAATGCTGTAAAATAAACTATTTTATCATCTTTTTCAATTTGAAAAGATTGTTGAGTAGGAAAAACTGACTTAGTGATTTCACCATTACTTGATTTATAATCTTTTTCTAACATGAAAATATAACTATCAACATATTTGGCCAAAATGATAGGACAAAAGAAACCATTTTATTATGAGTAGAAAGATCTATATAAAATTCTTCCGAAAGAAATTCTTTTCTTTTTTATTATAGTTTTGAAAAAATCAATTTCTAAAAAGTTCTCATCTTGGTTTAAAGAACTCATTTGAGATTTTTTTTCTTGTCGGTGATCATGGACCGAAATCAATTTTATTTTGATTCATTTCAAACCTCTAGGAAAATTCATTTCGAATTCAGTTGGATCCACATATGGAACAGCATTAGCTATATTATCCCGATCAAGTCTACTATTAATCACTCTAGTATTTTCTCTAATTTGAGAAGTAGAGGCTCTAGATGAAGAATTGACGATATAATCAATTGGAGAAACATAAGAATGGGTTGACCTAGTCAATCTAGATGCAACACTAAGGTTAGTAACTCTATTTATTAGAGGTATGGAATCATAAAATCTAATTTTAACAGTACCATCAGTGGTCTGTTCAACTTCTGTAATTTCACTATTCATATTATTTTGATGAGGAGTGGCTTCCTCAAAGATCCATTCTTTGGAAAAGTCAATTTCATTCCATTTAATAGGTCTTCTAGCAATAACTTTTGACCTACCAAAATTTGTTTTTATTAAAATAGTCTCATTTTTAAAATCCAAAATTTCACACATTGGATTTAAAGTATGTAAAGGTTTATAATAAATTCTATAACATATACATATAACTTCAGTTCCCGGCATATAATTGTAACCATGTAATGTAATACTTAATACTAAAGCATTTAGAGAATTCCCTTCCTTCAAAGATATTTATAAATTAAGATAAACATTAAAATATACAGGGTCATAATCTAAGCTTATTTGAATAGTTCCTATAAGAGGCTTTTTTCAATTTTGATTTCTTCCATTTCATAAAGCAGCTATAAAGCTTTCAGGTAAACCTCTTAAAGTAAGAAGTTTAAATGCAACTTGTATAAGTCCAATATGCATGAATCTATGAACACTACTAAAAGTCTTGTTTTAGCCATGTGATTTAGTGAGTGACGTCCCTCACTAATCAAGATTTAGTGAGGGCAGTCATCGCTACAAGGTGTCTTGCTAATTATTAGTGAGGGAGCCCCTCACAAAGTAGTGATGGACTCCGACACATCGCTATTTTGATCTGACAATTTTTCAGAAAAATATAATGCAGTGAGGGATGTCCCTTGCTATATTAAAAATATATATAATATTAATTTAATTTAGTGAAGGACGACCCTTACTATATTAAAAATCTATAGAATATTAATTTATTATTTAATGAGAGATGTCCCTTGCTATATTAAAATTATATATAATATTAATTTATTATTTAGTGAGGGATGGTCCTTGATATGTGAAAATTAATAAAAATTATAAATTTAAATATACTGAGGGATATCCTCGCTAAGTTAAATAAAAAAATAATTTGATATTTCAATATTTTAAGGGATATCCCTCCCTAAGCCCCATCTAATATGGTATTATTTTAAACATTTTACTGCATCAAAATTAAATATTCAATAGAAAATCAGCATACAACCAATAACAAGCAGTAAAACAATAAGAAAATGCTGCCAAAACAATTCAAACATTAAAATTAAGCAACCAAACTTCTTACATATTCATCCAACTTCCAATATGCCTTCATCATCATCATCAGAGCTAGGGCGGCGAACGAGGAAGCTTGATTAACGCATTTACTTGAGCCTTGAGTTCTTGAACTTCTGACTCAAGTGTCGTCCTACGTTGCTCCTCTTTCATCATTCTTTTCCATTCCTCCTTGTACTTTCTAGCAAGCTCCCGAACTTTCTGTCGCATCTCCTCAAGTTGCTCATCTGACATGGTGGCGGACCCCTCTTTACTGACCCAATCTATCCAAGTCGCCATCCGTTACTTCGAGCTTTAGAAAGCATGCATGACAATAGATAAAATGCCTTCTTCTTAAAAATGTTTTGAATAACCTGATCCCAGAAAGGCTCCATGTACAACTTTTCTACAAACAAAATGTATAGTTTTGAGAGTATAAGTAATTCAAATCCTAAAATAAAATGCATGTCAAAAAGTACACTCATTACTCAATGTGATTAACACTTGGAACACTTTGAAGTTCAGTACAAACAGTTGTACTTTACAGATTGAAACTCTATAAATTTAATTTAGCTTCTGATAACTGAGTTACTAACATACTAATTGATGTCAGCACTCTGGTGCAACCTAACTATAATAACAACAGTAGTTGGATGACCTCACCAAAAAAAGCTTGCTAATGACATAATAGATGTTGGTCGCAGACTTCCTTTTCTTTTTTAGGATTCTCTTGTGGGGGTAAGAGGGTGTTTTGTTTTTGTTTATGTAATTTTAGAAAGTTATGACTTTATTGTTGTAAATAAAAGGGACAACATAGGAAAATAGTACAAGTGAAACTTGTAGCTTACAACATTAAACAACATTCCTTGTATTGTAACTAGAAATCCATGTGGTAATAGGCCATCAGATTGATAGACAAATTCCTCCAAGAAAGTCGTGTGTGAGCTGAGGCTCAACCTGCTGGAAGTTTTTGCAAATAGTTCATTCTTTATGTGTTTCTAGTAGTACATTTGACAGTAGATTACGTCTAATGGAATTAGGAAGTAAGAAAAGACTAAGGTACCCGAAACCAGGGCCTCGCCTTTAGCAGTGATACTGTTCTTGTAATAATCGCTAAAATCCATAATTTGTTCAGCGTTTCTCTTTTCTTAAATTTCTATGGGACAGTAACCTACCAAATGAAAAAGTGTTGAAGGAGAAACTCGGAATAGTCTATATTTGAAGTGAAAGTATCATGGAAATCCAAGTAGCTCATGTAATCTAGAAAAAGGGCAAGTAGACATTACAAGAAAAAGAGTGTTCCTTTCAACAAACAAAATATTGATATGATCACATTATGATTTAAAAATATTTTCAATCCCAACGATACATCTAAAATGGGTAAATGTCTTAACTACAACTCTTATCGAGACTTCAAATTTCCCAAAGATAGTATAAATATGGAGACAAAACTTATTGTTTAAATCTCACTACTAAAATAGAAAAAAAAACTCTTAAATGCAGTATTCCAATAACCATATACTATTAGAACATATTGTCTGATGGTATCTTTATTTTTTTACTCTATAGCAGCTAAGTCATAAGAAAGTTTCTACCTCCAACTTTACTTAAACATATCTTGTACTTCTTCAAAGAAAAGTGCCAGACTTCGTATGAAAAGACAGAAGCTGACAATTTGTACAGTCGAGATAAGAAGTTCAAAATGGTTTACCGCAGGGTTCCATAACTGTAAATAGACATCACAGTTATATTCCTCAAGAACCTATTGTGACAGACAAGTGACAACCCCTGTAGACGTGAACCCATTTTCTGAAGGTGAATATTTTCATAAGCTCATTGTAGTTGTTAGAAGGATAAGAAACAACAAGAGTAGTCCTACGACTACTAGTAAGGAAAACAAGACAAGGCACTCCTATTTACTAGTATGGACACACTCCTACCTACTAATCTTCTATACCTAATTCTTGTCCTCCACACCTTTTTAGATCTATTCATATCATCTATAAGCTGCTACTGCAATATAGTAATAATATTATGATGAGACTCTTAAGGCACAAGTGAGGATTTCACAGTTGGCGAGCAGTTAAATGCATTTAATATTGAGATATTTAGAGAGCTAGTCGATAAAGTTGGGAACAAATAAAACTTTTAACAGTACTTTTTCTCTGTTGAATGTTTTCTTCCTATGCTTTGTTCCATATCCTTTTGTATGTTTTGTGTAGATATGAATCAAGGTAAAGGTCGAGCATGTGAATGTTTAATTTTGTCACCTCTCGATTGTATTATAAGGCAAGTTGTATAGTGTCGTATTCAAAACTATACTTTACGTTCTCCATGCTTATTAGTTAAGGTAAGTAGGCACCAACAGAATTTAATTTGTATCGACACCAACATACAAGGTGTAAAATGCAAAATAATGACTATTAGAGCGCTTGAGAAAATATCTTAATTATTTCAATTGCCATATGAATAATTTATGTATGTCTCAATCCTGTAAACACACCGTATAGATGCAAAGTAGGTCTCCAATAACCCAATTATGAATCACATATAGGAGAAAACCAACAGAAAAACCAGCAGCACCAACAAAAGTTACAATCTGAACCCTAAAGTGCTCTAGATACAATAAAACAAGAACAACTGTTGAGAAATCTAAAAAAAATCTTTTTTTTAATAGATATCTGCAATTAATAAAAAATATCCAAAATGGTTAATTACTTTGCATGTGAACTTACCGGAGTTCAAAAAAAAATTAGGGTTATCTTGGGATCTTCAGCCGTAGTTCAGAGAGGAAGATGATAATGAAAGGTTTCCTCGAAAATTAGAATTAAACAAAATTCTATTGTGAAAAGTTTGAGGGGAAATAATGAGGTTACACGAAAACAAGAAACTTTTTTTTCTTCTTAATTTTACCCAAATTCTTAAAAGTTTTATTTTTACTATATGAAATAACTCCTACAGCTGATAATTGCATTAATAAAATATAACTGAATTAAACACTAAAATTAAATAATGAAATAATTATTTAAAATGCCACTAAAAATTAAATTGACTTTTAATTGATATTTTAAGATGTATTTTTGATCATATTAATATGAAAATACTTCTATTACATCTTATAGTATTCTTTTATAGTTTTCTAACTTCAAAATTTTAAATTAAAAATTAGATTAATCTAAATCAATTTAGTTTTGAAGATTTGTCAAATTGACTCTTGTAATGCGAAATGTGATTAAAAAAATTCAAGTTAGTATGAACAATCACATGTGCAGTCTCTTGAGAAAATTGAAGGAAAGGTGTCTTTTAAGTCTTGAATGAAGGATTGGTGACATTGACCAACAGATAGAGTCAAACATTATTAGGAAACTTGATCAAGTTAATTGTGGACTTGATTAATATTTTCAAAACTTTCTAATCTTTTTAAAAATACAAATCAACCCAACCCACACCCTCTTCAATCCAAATCAACCACTCTCTCCTCTCTCTCGACAGCTTCTCTCAACTCTCTCCCAACCAACAGTTCTATAAAATTCCTCCCTTCAACCCCCGATGACTTCTACCTCCGACGACAAATAGTTAGGCTTCGAGCTCCCCTCTTCAATTTAATCAACCTGTCTCTCATCCCTCTCTCGATAGCTTCTCTCAACTCTCTCCCAACCAACTGTTCTGCAAATTTCTCATTTCAATCCTCGGCAAATTCAACATCCGACTACAAATAGTTGGGCTTCGAGTTCCTTTTCAACTTCAATCGACGTGACAGCCTTGCTCTCCGGCCACAACAGCTTCAAATTCTTCATCGTTCCTTTTCTTCTTTCACAGGTAAACAATTATGGCCTTTTTAGTTTTGAAGAAAATGAGGAGCTTGAGCCAACTTCTCTTATAGTATTCGTTAACAATTTCAATATTTGTTGCACTAATCTAAAATGCGGTCTGAATAAAATCCTAATTTCTGGTATTTCTTCTCTTCTCTTTCCGAAGTGAATTATGATATTTTGTTGTTTGTTGCATTTTTTTGAAGTTTGATTTTTATTGTTTGTGTTTATAAAAATAAAAGGACAATTTGGTTTGATTTGTTCTATTCTTGTTCTTGGTAAAAATGGTGAAATTGTTGTTTTTTGTTTAATAAAATCGTGCTACTGTTTCCTCCGACAGATTACCCATCTGGTGCAACATATTAACCATCTGATGCAACAGATTTATCATATGATGCAACAGATCAACCATCTGATGCACCAGAGGAACCATCAGATTATAATTCTGATGCAACAGATTAATAATCTGATGCAACGGATTAAATATCTGATGCAACAGCTTTACCATATATTGCAACAGATTAAGAATCGTATAAAAAATCTTATGTAACTAATTAACCATATAGTGCAATGGAAGAACCATTATATTAATGATCTGATGCAACAGATGAACCTCTTATTGGATAAAATCCTACCAACTCTTCCTACAGGAAAAGTCCAAGACTTGATTTGTCCAACTGATCATTCATCTGCCGCGATAGACGACCCTATGTTGGAAAAAATCTAAACAATATTGACCGTTGATAACTGTTCCAACAGATCACTCATGTGTTGCAACAGATGTGTGACCTGTTGCACAGACTATTCATCTTTCTCAACAAATGAGTGATATATTTTGTATTGTCGCAACTGATTACTCAACCATTGTTACGGATTATTTAACTGTTCCAACAGATCACTCATATGTTGCAATAGATGATGTCACAACAATTGTGTGATCTGTTGAATAGACCATTCATCTATCTTAAAAAATGAATGATATATTTTGTATTGTTTCAACAGATTACTCATTCGCTGCAACAGTTTGGTTATATATTGCAATAGATATACTACCTGGTGCAACAAATCGGTGATCTGTTGCAACTGTTATTTTACTATTTTTCTTGTTAGATTTACTGTTATCCTTTTTTAATGATGCATTAATCAACAATAATATATTATTTTATGTTCGTGTAAATTTTAGATAATATGGTTCCAAAAAGAACAGAAACCGAATCAAGTCCAAATAAAGAAACAAGTGAAGCAGCTAGGCTACATCCACCACTTTATGAGCTTACTTTACAAGTGTTGTCTCAATCGGGAGAATAATATGATGAACACGGGGAGGAGGAATGTTTCAAAAGAGATGATGCAGATGCTAATAGCCCTTCCATCGAAGAGTTGGTCAAAGCCTTCAGCATTGATCGTTATCCTGTGAGAATGCAGTGCAATGGTGCCGCAGATTTAACAAGTAATTTTGTGGTTAAGTCAGCCATGGGAAAATCTTTTGATGCCTTCAGAAAAATACTTCGAGAACAAAAGTTGGATGCTTATTTCAGGGACAGCTGCTATGGGAAATATCTTGATTTGCCGGAGGACAACAATACTCGTTTCCAAATGAAAATGGTATATGAACTTCTCAAGCGTAGGTTTATGTATGAAAACAAAGATAAGATGGATGAGGTGTGGATAAATTACTATGGCATGCCTGTTTGTTTTGGTTGGAAGGAGTTTGCCATAGTTACTGGACTAAAATGTTATCCTCCTTCTCAAGTTATACCTATTCTAACCCAAAAAAAGCACCCCGCACAATCAAAAAATATAAAGGCAAGTCGTGTGATCGTGATAACCTGGTGTCCATTGTTGGTCTAAGCTTCAAAAACAAAAATTTGATAGAAGCGTTGAAAGGTAAAGGACTTTCAAAGAAGCACAAGCAGTCATTGTGCTTGGTTTGGTTTGTACATAATATTCTTTGGGCGAGAGACGTTAACAACAACATAAGTCTTGGTTTAATAAAGCTCTCCAAGGATCTTGAGGCATTTAACAGCTATCCATGGGGGTATGAAAGCTTCAAAATGACTATCAAATATTTGTTGACTCCGTTAGCGCCAAAGACAGTCAACTTATATGGCTTCTCATAGGCTTTCATGGTAAATGTTTCTTTCTTCTATTATGATATCATTCATTTTTTTTGCTCAATAATGGTTTTAATTTATTGGCGTTATTTTATAGGCTTGGGCATTTGAAGTCATTCCTTATTTGAGACAACAAGTGAACTACCAGGAAGGAGTTTCCTGTCCAAGAATCTTGAGATGGTTGTCAGCCAAAACTGATAAAAATGCAAAATTTCTTGAACTCTTCAACCCCCCGAAGGATGCAGTAAGTATAATTATAATTAATTTTTTCTTTTAATTAATGTTTTTTTATGATCTAATCATCATTCTAATATATGTAATGATTTATGTTAGAATGTGCATCCGTCGCTAGTTCTGACCAATCGAGAGTTGAAGATGCTATTTTTTCTAACTTTATGGTCTGTGCAAACTTTATCGGACCCTAAGGTCATCAATAGAATAAAAATGGAATTGTTTGGAGCAACAGCCATTACAAGAACAATAATTTTGGAGGGTGGGCCTGTTGTTGTTGATGGAGCTGTTGGTGGTGGTAGTGGTGCTAGTGTTGGTGCTAATGATGCTCCTCTTACAGTATTTAAAGCAAACTATTATGAGTATGATCATACTGGTTATACAAATTTTGTCTCTCCCCGCGAATATTCTACATGCAAATGTCAAGACTGCAGGCCGAAACATGATGTAGTGATTAATGCTATTAATACATTAACTGCTTCTGTAAAGGAATTGACATCTAAGAGGAGTCTCATTCCATCAAAGAGGATTTTATTTCTATCCGCTCCATTAGAGACTAGGGCTAAGAGGAGAAGGAGAGTAATTTCCAGGGCATTATCAGGCATCCAAAAAAGTGAAATTGCAACTTCTCTGTCTGTGTGTTGCACTGAGCAATGTACAATGTCCAAAGAAGAGCAGCATGAGCTGAAGAAGGTGAATATATTATATGTCTTCCAACTGACAAAACAAATAGACACATATTTGTTTAAATAGATGACACATCTGCTGAAAATTATCAAACAGATATATACATCTGTTGCAACAGTTGACTAACCTGTTGCACCAGATACTTTATCTGGTGCAACATATTTCTCGTCTATTTTATCAAATCAAACAGCTCTTCGTACAGCTTTTATTTGTACCAACAGACGACCTTTCTACTGCAACAGATAATTCATATGTTTCAACGGATGGTTCATCTGTTGGAAATTATCACACAGGGTTTTCCTCATGTAGAAATTTGTCCCAGCAATTGATTCATTATTGCAACAGAAATATAATATGTTTGGGACAATTTAAAATGGGAGGAAGACCTGTTTGATTTCCTAGAAGAGATGAGTTATCCTTTTCCGTTTTGTTGTATCTCTGTGATTAGCATTGACCAATTCTGGCTTTCCAGGTGGATGTAGAAGAAGCTACTGCTGAACAGCATTGACAATATGCTACTCTTCTTATGGAAATACGGAGAACAAAAAGCGTTGAAACCGTACGCAAGCGACAATAAAGATCCACGATGAGCAAAGCCGAATTCCATAGCACCGGATGAAGAACAACTTGTCCATACTGAGTAGATCTTTATAGCTTGATCCTGTCAAAGCAATCCTTGGCAGTATACTTAAATTGTTGTTGATGTATTTGTTGAGATCTGTACCCATAACAATTTTTTTACATTTCATTTATTCATTGACTTATTTCAGCTAATTTATAAGGCTTTGATTTATTTTATTTTGTCTACGAATTTTATTTATTCCTTAGATTTGAACTTATTAATTGAAAAGGAATACTAGATTCAAATATTGCAATATATAATGTATCTGTTGCAACAGACGACACATCTATTGGAAAAATCGAACAGATTTAGACATATGTTGCAACAGGTAGGTGATCTGTTGGAATTTATCAAACAGGTCTTCCCACTATTGCAACAGATGGACTTTAGATAAAAATATCGAGATAATGCAACAGATGACAAACCTATTGCAACAGATAAACTATATGTCAGAACAGGTAGGATAATTGTTACAAAGGACGTAGAATCTGTTGCATTATAAAAATTCAGCTTTCGTTGGACATGAAAAATTGTCACTACGTGTACAAAGGTTAAAGTGAACTGAATTGAAATAAAAAAGGCGCAACCCATCGACGATGTTCAGTTCAGACACCTAAAATAAAATAGGCATCAAGTAGACATGTTCATTTTAAACACGTAAAATAAAATAGGCATCAAATGTGTTAGTGTCAGTCTGGCACATTTCGCTGACTTGCCGTCACTTGGCCCCCAACGGTTATTTTTTTCCACCAATTGTCTTATATATTCATCTTCCTCCTAAGATTTAACCATAAATTCCCAAATCTTCTTCTTCATCATCATCTTCTTTTATCTATCCAAATTTTTCAAATTATTACTTTTATTTTTTTCCACTGAACTGACCTTGACAATGTCGAGCACATCTTCCACTGTTTTTTGTGATAAAGATTTTCGATATTGTAAGTGCGGTCATGAAGCTCTGTTAAAGACTTCTTGGACTCAGCAGAATCCGGGTCATAGGTTTTTTACTTGTAAGATTTCAAAGGTAATATTTTTTTATTTAATTAGTTGATTAATTCTTGACTTGTAATTATTTTGTAATTGTGTTCTCTTTTTTTATAGAAATTGGGTGGATACGATTACTTTGATTAGTATGAAGAATGACACCCTTCACAAGCAAATCATGTAATCTGGGGTTTGTTGAACAAAGTCAAGGCTTCTGAAGAGAAACAAAATCGAGCAAGAAGATACTACATTGTTGCCGTTATTGTTGGTTTGGTGTTGTTGGGCACATGGATATTGAAGCCTAATTGCTGAAATTTTCATAGTGGTATGTGTATTTGCTACTAGTTTGTTGTCGACGAGCACATGGATATTCAAGCGTAACTGTTGAAAAATATCAAAAAGATTTAGGCATATGTTGAAAAATTTAGGTCATCTATTAGAAATTATCAAACAGGTCTTCCCACTGTTGCAACAGATTAGATTTAGATTATTAGATTATTCATAGAAATAACATCGACATAATGCAACAGATGACCAACCTATTGCAACAGATAAACTATCTGCCAGAACGGATTAAAGATATTTTACAACAAATTGACAATCTAATCTATTACATTATAAAAAACTCAACTTTCATCAGAAAAATTATTTCCACTACATGTACATGTAATAAAGTGAAGGGTGACTTGAAATTGAAAAAATTTATTTCACAGGCTCTTCTATATACACAGGCTTCAAGCGTCCAGTTAGTACCCCATAAGCCCAGACCTCTTGCAGGTTTGCCAAAGCGTTGTCGTATAGAAAAGTCATTGGCTTGTCCATTTTTGTGTCGGTCAGCAAACATTCGATGTGTGCAAGAGCGAGCGAGCCGCTCGTTTTAGCGGCATCATCTTTTAGAAGGATCATTCCCCTGTTTCGACCTTCAAAATCCCATGATTTCTTCATCAATACTTCTTTTGGCAAATGATTCATCAGTTTACTCTCCCTCAACAAGATGGGCAACAGCACCATCAGTGGCTCTACGAGGAGAAAAAGATCGAAATCGTCGATGAGAGGTATGTTAGAGTCATAAACATTGATATTTCCCTCCTCGAGTAGTATCTCAATATCCCGATAATGCATGTCGTTCACGCTAATGACTGCAACAATCCTTTTTGCCTCGGTCTAGCTCTTGCCGTGTGGATTTGGCCTATCCCCTCTAACATATCTTAATGTTTATTCTTTATCCAAGACTAACGTAGGAACTAGGAAATCAAGTCCCACGCCAAGGGATGACTCCTCTCCATTGAGTTGATCATACCTATCCTTAAGCTTCTTGTAGAAGTCGAGGTCCATTATCCTATCGGCAGCGTCATAAGTTTCCCGGTACGTTAATTGCCTTTTCCTCATAAGGTAGAGAATTATGTCAACATGTTGTGAGATAAGAAGTCAATTTTTAAATAGGTTAGCAATTGTAACTATGCAACGGATGGTCCATCTGTTGCATAGGGTTCTCTGAATTAATAATCCAACGCAACTTATGCAACAGATGGATAATAAGTTGCAACAGAACCACAACCAGTTGTACCAGTATACCCAGCTGTTGCAACAGATGTAAAATCTATTGCGTAGCTTCTTATTCATGGGGTAGATTAGAAGGGATAGGTTAGGAAAAGTAAACTTGCCTTGTCCTCGTATCGCATACGCATATCAGTCATAGTCTGGAAGTATCGAGGGGAAAGGAAGGCCTGGGGTAATCTAGTGCGCCTAGCTTGGCATTCTTGGCCTATTGCAAATCCCTCTTCTCTTCGGCGTCAAGTTCCACGTATATGTCCACCTTCTTGACTGGCCCCTGAACTTCAACAGCTTTTGGAGAGGGAAAAATTACAATTTCTTTTGATTTTCGAGCGGAGAGTACGTCTTTAATTGCTTTTTTCTTTCTCCTAACTAACATTGTACGAGTGTGTGGCTCCCTCACCTTCTTGGATGGTATGACACACCTCTTGTATTTGAATTTCTCGATAGCTTTAGAGATAGCCTCTACTTTTTTAAAGAGTTTATCCCGTTTGACCTTGCACTCATCGCATTCGCAACGAGAACACGAGGGTGAAGAGGGGTAAGAAGGGCCTGTGTAAGGGCGAAAAGGGGTGTTTTCAAACATATTTATTCTTTCTTGAGCATCAACATGTTCATCATCATGAGTGGTAGTAGCATCAGCATGCCTGCCACCAACACCACCAACTCTACCAGAAGAAGCACCTGGATCTGCCTTAGTAAAAGGTTGGTCATGAAGAGCCTCAACATTAGGCTGACCTTGCCTGACTGCTCTTCTTATGGATGTTTCTTTAGCCAATTCCTTCTTTATTAACTCCACCGTTGGGTCTGCAATAGTATCAACATGACCTAGAGTAATATAAGAAGTCATCGCCCATCTGTTGCATAGTTTGCAGTACATGGTTAAAATCTGTTTGAGTCTGGTTCAGAGAAACAGAACAACACATGGATAATCTGATGCAAAATATCAATCATCCGTTGCAACAGCTACACAAGATGGGTAATCTGTTATGCAATAGATAATCTGTACCTCACAACAGATGAACAATATTTTATCAGATTAAACATCTGTTGCATAATTTGCAGTAGATGGTTAATCACTTAGGAGTTGAGTTTAGAGAACCAAAGCAACAGATGGGTAATCTGATGCAAGATATACCCTGTCGCAACAGATGTCCCATCTGGTGCATCAGATATAACATATGTTGCACCAGATATAACATCTGTTCAATATCTTTCTTATCTTTGAGTAGAATTATTTTACTTGAAGAAGACGTACTGCATCATCCAGAGGGTTAAAGAGATCAGCCTCCTTAATAGTGGTGTTGCTCTTTGCTCGGTGATCCATTATCATCATGTTAATGATCATCCTCTTTCCTTTCTCACTCTCCAATTCCTTCTCTTTCTCACTTTCATTTTATTCATCAACATCTATGGACCCTTGTCCACCTCCTTCAACATTATTTTCATATCTCTCCTCAGCTTCACTTTTCCCTGACTGAGATTGTTCAGGGAGCTCCTCCAAATACCTCTGTACTATAGCCTTTTTTTGGTGTGGTCAGACATTGATCCACTTTCACTTTCTTTTTTTTTTGGGAAACATGTTTTACCTACAGACAAAGAAAAACAAAAATTACATTACAATTGATGTATGCATAGATTTTAAAAAATACATTACAAACATCACGAATACCGACACACCAATATCCACCACCACAAACACCACCAACCAATGCCAACAAACAAATAAACACCACGAATACCGACACCACCGACAGCCACCACAAACACCACCAACCAATGCCACCACCAGTGCCACCACGACGACCACAAACACCACCACCACCACCAACACCACCTAAACCACAAACACCATCCAACAATACCATGACACGACAGTCAACGGAACACTACGATGGAAACTAGGGATTTCTCGAGTTCTTCCTATGATTTTACCATCAAAACTCAAAATTGTAAACCTATTCTCGAAGATAATACAACTAAAAATTTTATTTTTCATCATTAACTTAAAAGCCCTTATATTTTAGAAAAAAATAACAAATGTAGAGCTCTTCTCAAACTCTGTTGCCTACGAATACAAAGAAAACGACTAATACAAGCAAAAATGAAGTCAAAAATAACACCTATGTGGTCGGAAATGAGAAGAAAAGCGATCTGTTGTGGAGGGTTGAGCAAATTTGTTCAGTAATTGTTGTTTGTACGGTATTGTTAAGTGAGTGAGAATGAGAGAGAAATAGCGAGACCTCGAGATTTGAAATGATGAAACATTTTGTATGGGTTGATTTGTATTTTGAAAAAGAATGACAAGTAGTTTTGAAAATGTTAATTTGGTCTGAATTGATCTTAATTATTTTTAAAATCATAAAATATATGCGTAATTTTTAACCCTCTCATCATGCAATTGCCAAAAGGGTAATTCAATTGAAATTGTATAAAAACAATTGAAGTTATAGTTGACCGAGTACTCTAGGAGGTGACCCTATAAAATCTCAGCCCTGGTCCTAGATTAATCAATTTAGGTACTATTAGTCTAACATATGAACTCAATTGAAATTATAAAAAACAAATGTTCAATATGTTGCGTCAGCTTTCTCATCTGTTGTTAATTATCAATCAGATTAGGTAACAACAGAGTACGAATCCGATGAAAATTAGTATCAAACAGATTAAGTCATCTATTGCGACAGATTACCCATCTATTGTAAATTATCAAATGGATTGTCATATATCGCAATAGATTACCCATGTGTTATAAATTATCAAATAGGTGCTGCCATCTGTTGTGGCTGACTCTATGAGAACTCACCCCTAGTCCTAGATTAATCGATAGTTTACCCTATGAGAACTCACCCCTAGTCCTAGATTATTTAATAAGGTATTAGTACCCTAGTCCTAGATTAATCAATTAAGGTATTAGTCTAACATATGAGGTAGTAAGAATCGATTCAGCTCAGAGTGATCGATCGACGACTCTGTCAGGAGGAATGCAGTACCGTCTCATTATGCAATTGCCAAAAGACTCAATTGAAGTTGTAGTTGACCCTATGAGAACTCACCCCTATTCCTAGACTATTCAATCAAGGTATTAGTACCCTAGTCCTATATTAATCAATTAAGGTATTAGTCTATCATATGAGGTAGTAAGAATCGGTTCGGCTCAGAGTGATCGAACGCCAACTTTGGTCGGGAGGAACGCAGTACCGTCTCATTATGCAATTGCCAAAAGACTAAATTAAAGTTGTAGTTGACCCTATGAGAACTCACATTAAATTAATGTATTAGTCTAACATATGAACTCAATTTAATTATATATAAATAAATGTTCAACCAACTGCAACAGATATCTTTTCTGTTGGATCAAATCAAGCAGATTATGTAATCTGTTGCAACATATTACCCATCTGTTGTAAACTATCAAATAGATTAAGTCATTTGTTGCGACAGATCAGCCATCTGTTGTAAACTATCAAATAGATTAAGTCATCTGTTATGACAGATTACCCATCTGTTGTAAATTACGAAATAGGCGCTGTCATCTATTGTAGTTGACATTATGAGAACTTACCCCTAGTCCTAGATTAATAAATTAAGGTATTAGTTGAACATATGAGGTAGTAAGAATCGGTTCAACTCAGAGTGATCGATCGACGACTCTTGTCGGGAGAAACGCAGTCCCGTCTCATCATGCATTTGCTAAAAGACTCAATTAAAGTTGTAGTTGACCCTATGAGAACTCACCCCTAGTCCTATATTATTTAATTAAGGTATTAGTTGAACAAATGAGGTAGTAAGAATCGGTTCGTCTCAGAGTGATCGATTGATAACTCTTGTCGGGAGGAATGCAATACCATCTCATCATGCAATTGCTAAAAGACTCAATTGAAGTTGTAGTTGACCCTTTGAGCTCATTCATCCATCCCTAATTCCACCTATATCAATGTAGGTACTATTATTAATCTTAACATTAAGTTAATGAGAACACATTTTAACTCAGAGTGATCTATCGATGACTCGCGTCGGGATGAACGCAATACTAACAATATGCAAATGCAATGACTCAATTGGATTTGTAGTTGACCCTGTGAGCTCATTCATTCATCCCCCGTTCCACCTAGATCAATGTAGGTACTATTATTAATCATAACATTAAGTTAATGAGGAGCTCATTCTTTCATCCCTAGTTTCTCCTGAATCAATTGCAATGAAATCTGTTGCAACAAACAACTGAGCTATTGTAGAATTTCAAATAGCTAACAATATCTGTTGCAACAGATGATATTTTCTATTTAATTATCAAATAGACATTTGCATCTGTTATGACAGATGACTGAGCTGTTGGAAATTTTTAAACAGATATTGATATCTGTTGTAACAGATGACGTTTCTGATTTAGTTATCAAATGACATTTCCATCTGTTGTCACAGATGACTGAGTTGTTGGGATTTCTCAAATAGATATTTAAATCTGTTGCAACAGAAGACATATCTGTTTGAAAATTTTTTTTTTCTTTTAATTTTAAAGCAAGCTTCTGTCCGAGTAGATAAAGTGTAGTACTACTAAAGGCGGTAAAAAATATTTCTTGGATAACTCAAAAATCTCATTGAGTAGTCTTGTCCTGTCTTTTCAGTGTTACCTCCTTTCTTCCTCGTGCCCCTCAAATTATTAGTGAATATTAATTAATGAATATTGAAACCCCTAATACTTCTTCCGTTTCATATTGACTTGGCACTCCCATTAAGAAAATATTAATTAGGGGTTTATTTTACTATACCAAATTAGCCTTATTAATTATGCTTTGAAAATATAAATTTGAATAAATACACTCTGTTTAGTCATTTAATATTAAGGGTGGTACATCTAGAAATTAGAATTAGCTCATCTCTCTTCTCCTCTCCTTCAGCCCTAAATCTCTCATCTTTTTTCTTTCTATCCTTTTTAGGGTTATCACGACCTTTTTTTTCTCTCCTCTTTCTCATAATTTTTTGTTCGAATCTAAGCCGATCGATATTCATATCTTAGATTCCTCGACCGAAATTGTTGTTTTGACCCGCTTTTAACATTAAGGTGTGATATGATTCACTATTGCTCTTTTATTCTCGTCTTCTTCTTGCAAGTTATTTACATTTTTTTTTATTTAGTTACCATTTTCCCATATCATATTTATTTAAAAAATTTGAAGGAAATTTTAATTGTTGAATAAACGAATCGAGAATTTTTATTATAAGATGCGAAAAAAGTCATCTGTTGGGAGAAGTTTAAAAACCTTGTTGGCAGTATCATTTTTTTATGTATTTTGTTTGTTTATTTGTTGTTGATGCTGTTATTGATGTTGTTGGTGGGGTTGGCATTGTTGAAACTTGTGGTGTGGTGTTGTTGACAGTGGCGGATCTAGGTTTTTTAAATGGTGGGTGCTTCTTAGCTTAAAAATAGTGGAGTCCGAACAATCAACACAAAGAGTAAGGGAGAAAAAATAAAAGAAAGTTTAAAGTGAATAAGAAGAGAAGAGTTGGTTACCAAAATTAAAAAAATATGTGCTGAGTGGGAATTGAACTCAAGACCAAAAGAAATAAATAGCCTTAAACACCCATAAACAATAGCTAGGCTAACCAAACAACTCTTACTATGGGTGCTCACTGATTAGATTATATATGTTTTTTTTCTTTATTTCCATATACATATATAAAGTTCAATACGAGTTCAGTTTGTGCTCGCGCACCCGGAGGACTCCATGTGGGTCTGTCCCTTGTTGTTGATGGTGTTGGAACATAGGATGTATGCTTCTTTGTTGTTGATGATGTTGTTAGAACAAATATTATTGTTTTCTTTATTGTTGATATTTTTTATTTATTGTTTGTAGCTTATGTTGTTGTTGATGTTGCAACAGACGGAGCAACTGATGGAACAAATCAAACCACCAACATGGCTACTATGTATAACAACAGACTCCATATTTGTTGCATCAGACTCCCAATATGATGCAACAGACTTTATATCTAACGCAACATACTCTACATCTGTTGTAACAGAAGGATAATTTTCTTTCTGTGACATAAATTTTTTCCTTCTTCTTTGTAGATATAAAAGGAACTGAAAGTTGATCAACTTTTGCCTGACCATCACAAGAGGCTGCAGTAAAGATAGGTTCGGAGGAATAAGCTGCATGCAGATAGAACCACTTCATATGTGGGAGGTATCATAATTCGATATTCCGGGATAAGATGTAATTAGTAAACTATCCGGGATTTTATGTAATATTGCTGAAACTATCCGGGATTTATGTGTTACTTAAAAAAATTGGTGACTTTATTACTATGTAAATTAAAAAAAATGGATCTAAATACAACATTTTATCTTTTTGTTCTATTTCCAAAAAAGACAAATTGGTAATCTGTTGCAAAATATATTTCACCTGTCAGATAACTTACAACATATTGTCAATATGTTGTAACAGATGGATATATCAGTTTTCTTTTCCATCAGCTATGGCGTCTGTTGTAACTTGCTAGTCATCTGATTATTCAATTTCATCGAGAGAAATAGATTTTTCTAAACACTTCTTGGCCAAACTCAATTTTTGCTCTTGGATTGCTTCTCTTTTTTTCTTTGCATCCTTCAACCTAGCCTCTAAATTCAATTTTTGCCCTCAATCCAATAGCAAAAATTTAGTTTGGTTGAAGGATGCAAAGAAAAAAAAAAGCAATTCAAGAGAAAAAATTGAATTTGGCCAAGAAGTGTTTAGAAAAATCTATTGCTCTCGATGAAATTGAATAAACAGATGACTAGCAAGTTGTAACAGATGCTACAGCTGATGGAAAAGCAAACTGATATATCCATCTGATGCAATAGATTGTTCATATGTTGTAAGTTCTCTGACAGGTGGAATATATTTTGCATCAGATTACCAATCTGTCTTTTTCGGAAATACAACAAAAAGATAAAATGTTGTATTTAGATCTGGGTTTTTTTTTAATTTACATATTAATAAAGTCACCAGCTTTATTTAAGTAACACATAAATCCCGGATAGTTTCAGCAATATTACATAAAATCCCGGATAGGTTGCTAATTACATCTTATCCCGAAATATCGAATTGTGATACCTCCCACATATTAAGAAGTGATACATATGGACTAGTGATACATATGTATATGTACACTAGTATATACATATGTATACAGTAGTGATACATATAGCATATGTATCACTAGTAAATATGAATTCCAGATTTTATGTAATTTTTTAAAACATTAAGGGATATTGTGTAATATGGTGTCTTAAATATGGGATTTGTGTAATTTTTCCTTTTAAGGGATATGAACAGTACTGGTTTTTTGTTTGACTAAGTCCAGTCCCTTCCAATTCAATCATTTTATAAATAGGTCCCTCCGGCCTCCTCTCACTCTCACTCTCACTCCTCACTCCTCACTCACTCTCGTTCATTCCACTATACTTACAATACTAATATGTCGGATTCAGATTCGTACAAGACGGTTCATATCGAGTCCTTGCAGGAACTTCAAAGGCAGTTTGATGAACTCCAGAGGGATTTGGCCGACTTCAGAGCAAGGCTGAGGAGGGCCCAGCTGCTACCGGATGAAAATTGTCAGGTTGACAATAATAATAGTAATAATATTAGTAATAATAATAATAATAATAATAATTAGGTTATGTTTTTTCTTTCTTTTAGAGTATGTATTTCCCTTTTTTATATCCGATCTACCTATAAGGGATTCAAAAAAATCCATGTATATGTTTGGTTTTGTTTGGTTTGGTCGATTTTGAATTTTTAATTCTTATTCAATATTTAATTATCATTCTATTTATTCACTATTCTCAACATGTCGGCGGTTGGAGTTAGGGATATGGTCATGATGAGAAATTCTCCTAAAAATGGTTCGTTAATAAATAATAAGGAACTAAATGATATTATAATCGTAAAAGAAAGATTATTTAATTTAAAAAAAGTCACAACATTGAATTAATTTAATTAAGATATATGATGATATGATTTTTAAGAAAAAAATTAATGAATAGTCGTGACTGTGACTTTTGTCTAAACACATTCAACAAACAAAAATAAAAAATGCTTCTGATGCATCAAATTCCTCATCTGTTGCGACTGATGAATCAGTTAGAAGAAATCATTAATCTCCTTAAACAGATGGTAGATTTATAGCAACAGATGGTATATCTGTTAAAACAAATGGGTTATCTGATGCAACAGATATACAATCTGTTTCCATAACTCAATTAATAAAAATGATTATTAAAGAAACGGAACGGTTATTGAAAACCAGGTGTATTCGATTTTTAAATTGAGAAAAAGGTCATTTAAATTTAATAAGCTAAAAAGTCATGACTTGTCACAATAACAAAAAACTCACCACCAGCTTGATTTAATTAAGTAATTTCTTTTCACAGAAAAGAATATGGAAATAAATGATAAACACAATTTAAACCGTAAAAAACTCACCAGAAATATTCTTGTTTTTAAATCTTCTTTATTAATTTATATAATTAAAAAGTCAGAAAAATTGGATGTAATGAAGATAATTTATTTTTTTAAAAAAATATATATATTATATGTTGCAACAAATATATTATCTGATGCAACAGGTTAACTATTTGTTGCAACGGATGATATATCTGTTATAACAGATGATTTATCTGATGCAACAGATATATAATATGTTGTCCAACTCAGTGTAAATAAAAACGGTTGGTGGAAAGAACTAATTATTTTAATAATTATTAAGCTGAAAAGTCATGACATAATCAGAATATTGCTTAATTTAATTAAGTCATAACTTTTTACAGTAATCAAGAATGTCATTAATAAATGGAGGTGAACAGTTGTGCCTTTAAATTTGCTTTATTAATTTATATAATTAAAAAATTTGGAAATTTGGAAGTCATGAAGATAATTTATTTTTAAAAAATATATATATATTATATGTTGCAACAAATATATTATCTGATGCAACAGGTTATCTATTTGTTGCAAATGATGATATATCTGTTGTAATAGATGATTTATCTGATGCAACAGATATATTATTTGTTGTCCAACTCAGTGTAAAAAAAATGATTCCTAGAAAGAACTAATTATTAATAATAATAAAGCAGAAAAGTCATGACTTATCACAATATTAATTAATTTAATTAAGTCATAACTTTTACAGTAATCAAGAATGACATTAATAAATGGAGGTGAACAGTTGTGCCTTTAAATCTGCTTTATTAATTATATAATATATAAAGTCAGAAAATTTGGATGTCATGAAGATAATTTATTTATTTTTAAAATATATATATTATATGTTGCATTAGATATATTATCTGACGCAACAGGTTATCTATTTGTTGCAAATGATGATATATCTTTTGTAATAGATATTTATCTGATGCAACAAATATATTATTTGTTGTCCAACTCAGTGTAAAAAAAATGATTCCTGGAAAGAACTAATTATTAATAATAATAAAGCGGAAAAGTTATGACTTATCACAATATTGATTAATTTAATTAAGTCATAACTTCTTACAGTAATCAAGAATGACATTAATAAATAGAGGTGAACAGTTGTGCCTTTAAATCTGCGTTATTAATTTATATAATTAAAAAGTTAGAAAATTTGGATGTCATGAAGATAATTTATTTTTAAAAAAATATATATATTATATGTTGCAACAGATATATTATCTTATGCAACAGGTTATCTATTTGTTGCAACGGATGATATATCTATTGTAACAGATGATTTTTCTGATGCAACAGATATATAATCTGTTGTCCAACTCAGTGTAAATAAAAAACGGTTCATGTAAAGAAATAATTAGTTTAATAATAATAAATCTGAAAAGTCATGACTTATCATAATATTGTTTAATTTAATTAAGTCATAACTTCTTACACTAATCAAGAACGTCATTAATAAATGGAGGTGAACAGTTGTGCCTTTAAATCTGCTTTATTAATTTATATAATTAAAAAGTCAAAAAATTTGAATGTCATAAAGATAATTTATTTTTAAATATATATATATATATATATATATATATATATATATTATATGTTGCAATAGATATATTATCTGATGCAACAGGTTGTCTATTTGTTTAAAAATGATGATATATCTGTGTAACAGATGATTTATCTGATGCAACAAATATATTATCTGTTGTCCAACTCAGTGTAAAAAAATGATTCCTGGAAAGAACTAATTATTAATAATAATAAAGATGAAAAGTCATGATTTATCATAATATTGATTAATTTAATTAAGTCATAACTTTTTACAGTAATCAAAAATGTCATTAATAAATGGAGGTGAACAGTTCTGATTTTTTTCCTAACTCATTCAAGTTCAATCCTCTATAAATAGGTCCCTCCTTACTAAGTCGTTCAATCTACTACACACTATTTATACCTTGCTCTTGTTATACCTTCAACTACTTTCTCTTCAAGGACTTGATAGCTTTTTCCTGTCTCTGATAAGTTGTTTTCTTGATTTTTGTGTAAATATTCATTTTATATTACATTACATTACATTCGAATTCTTTCTTTTCTTACTTTTGTTTTTACGTGTGTTTTGTCAACTTATGTGTTTTCTAGATATGGTTGATCCTGTGTGGGATATCGCTATTTTATGAGACGTCATACGGGAACTGCAGAAGGAGGTTCATAACCTACATTGGGAGTTGGCCGAAGTCAGAGTAAGGATGCTGCGGGAGATCCGCACGCTGAGGAAGGCACTGCTGCTGCCCGTTGAAGATTGGCCGGCTGGCCATATAAATAACAATGATGTTAATAAAGATGATAATAATAATTAATCTTTTTTTTCTTTTATCTATGTATTTTTTTTGTTTGTTTTATAAAAAATTATGTTTGATGCACTTGACTTTTTATTTCTTATTTAATCTTCGTGTTATCTATTTCTATTTCTTAACGAATGACATGTCTACAATTAAGGAATAATTTGATTCCAGTATCAATAGCAAGAACATATAAGTTATCTGTTAGGTTTTGTGTGTGACAGGAGCTGTATTTTATTGTTCGAAACATATTAGTAATCTGATGAAACAGATTATTTATCTGTTGAAACAGATTATTTATCTGTTGAAATAGATTACTAATCTGGTGCAGCAGAATACCCATCTATTCGATTCATATTGCGTACACCTAGAACCCTTAAACATGAATCCAACATGAGTCTACTGTTACAACGGAACATTTATCTGGTGCCGCAAATAATGAATCTGTTTAAACAGATTGCTTTTGTATTGCATTCATGTTCGCGTGCAAACTATTGTTGAAAAAACAACACACTAGCAGTTACCCAGATTCAACTAAAAAGCATAATCTGACTTACCAAAGTCTCCTCTCAAGTAAATTCCAAAGTTGAAAGTGATTTACGAAACAAAATTTGACATAAGAATTTGGTCAAAGTGCAACAGTTGGGGTAACAACAACAACAACAACAATGGTCAACAAGAAGAATATGAAGATGATAATGAAGTATAAGATGATGATAATGAATTAGAAGATGATGAATAAAGCAGCAGCAACAATGAACAACAAATATCGTGAAGAGAGAGAAAATAACAACGGATGAGGAGAGAGAAAAAGGCACCTTTTTTCTCTTCGTTCCCCATTATATATTAACTAGCATTTGAATCAAAGTGTAAATTTAAAAACTTGTGGATTATTTTGAAATTTTCCAAACTTTCTTAAACCATAATTAAGTAATTGTCACCTCTACTCAATTATTAAGACTTGTGTCATCTACACCTCATTTTAAAACTCTTTTGTCACCTGTGGCCCAAACCCCCCAGTCTCTTTGATTCATATCTTCTAATTTTTTTTTCTCTCTAGCATTGGTATTAAATTTGATGGATTCAATCTGCTGAGAAAATTAATAAAATTAAATTAGAGGGTGAAAACTAAAGCAAACACTTTAGAAATTATAGGTGGATGGTACTTAGCTCAAATTTGATTGACTTGATAGATTGGTTAGAATAAGAGCAAACTTTCGAATAATCATTCAAGACCGTTTTCCTTCAGGTTTTTTTGAGGTGTTTCTCGTATCTACATGTGTCAGCGCACTCGGATTTTCAGGCTTCAAGCTGAAGCATTCTTCAATGACTTGAATCATGGCCGGGGCTATGACTTGGATTAAAAAAATACTTTCACTTAATTATCATCATGTATATGTTGATAAATTAATAAATACTTCTTATAAATACAATTAATACCCTTCTTTTTAATATAATTGCTAAAATATTTCTTTCGACATGCTTGCTCGTGCTGCCTACTTCAGTTGCTTCAACCATAATTTTATAATATCACCCTCAATTTATTATTATAAGTTATTTATGTGTTAAAAAAATAATAATATTTAATAAAAAGTAAAATAGACATTTATGACATGTCTGCTTCAGCTTCTTCAACCATAATTTTACTAAAAATCAACCCTGAATAATTATTATAAGTCATCTAAGTATTAAAAAAATAATAGTATTTAATAAAAAAAGATAAAATAGACATGAAATGATAAATTAACTCTTGATGTTTTAAATTAACTTGACGTCTTATATTTTTTAGATTTATTTTGCTATATCACTTTCAATTAGTTGTTAAGTCATTTAAGACATATCTATTTTGTTGTTTCAATAGTGATATTACTATATCACCCTTAATTAATTATTATGACCATCTAAGCATGTTAACTTAAATTGAAATAGAAAAAAGGTATTATAAATTATAATAATTAAAAATTAAATTATTTAAAAATATAATTGACTATCAATGCAACAAAAGTTTGGATGAAAGAGTAATATATATTATTTACAAAAAACATAAAAGTTATTATAAAATTACAATAGTTAAAAATTTAAAATATTTTCTCAAAAAATTAATCCATTCTATATTTCAGGAAAAAATGTAAAAAATACTATAAATCACAATAATTAATAACTTAAAAAATTTAAAGGTCAACATGTCTTTTTTGTCACAAGCAATTGGTCTTTTTCTTTGCCTCAATTTTTTTCTCCATTTTAATTTATTTGTATTATTTTTTAATCTGTTATATATGTTCTTAAAAAATACATATAAATCACAATAATTAACAACTTAAAATTTAAAATATAAAAAAATATTTGGCTAACTCTCGAAATTACAGTGTCACTTAAATTGGAATAGAAGATAAAGAATTATAAATTCAATAATTAGAAACTTAAATTATTTTTAAAATATTATTGACTATAAATGCACAAAATTTTGAACAAGGAGAGTAACATTTACCATTTAAAAATTACATAAAATGTATTATAAATTACAATAGTTAACAACTTGAAATATCTAAAAAAAATTAATTTGTTATATATTCCAAAAACATACGTGAAAACTATTGTAAATCACAATAATTAACAACTTAAAAAATTTAAAAGATTTAAAATATTCGGTTAACTATCGAAATTATATCAGTACCACTTAAATTGGGGTAGAAGAAAATTATTATAAATCACACTAATTAAAAACTTAAATTATTTTAAAAATATAATTGACTATCAATGTCACTAAAGTCTAGACAAGGAGAGTAATGTATATTATTTGAAAATTACATTAAAAATATTATAAATTACAATAGTTAACAACTTAAATTGTCTCTCAACTTATCATACATACTTACAATTTGCATTTGATTGGTATCAAATTTTGAGTATTTACTTTTTAACTTTAAAATATAATTGATGTTGGGCCCACACTAACATGGGCACCTCCCTAGTATCTAAATACATCATTTGCTATTATTTCTTAATGATATCACTAATATACTTGTTGTTAGTATAACTGTCAATGTAAAATTAATTCAGTCAATAATATTCTAAAAAGCCACTAATATACTTTATTTAGCCTAACTATCATATAAGTTCATAAATTGATATTATTTTAATGATTATATTAAATATACGCATTTATTTTACTATAACTATTGACATATAGATTAATAAATCAATAATATTTTGTAGTGCAGATCTACATTATCAAATTATAAGACGGTCAATCAATAACATTGTACAAGAATATCATTAATTCACTTCTACTTATTATAATATCAACTATAAGCTAATTAATTACTAATAGTATTTTTTTCCCCATTATCAAATTAAAAGCTAATAAATCATCAAGTTTTACTAAAAATGTCGCTAAAACATTTCTACGTATTCTAATTATCACTTTCTAAGAAACTCATTCAATTATACCATTTTTTGAAGAGTGTGTGTGTGTGTGTGTGTGTGTAGAGAGAGAGAGAGAGACTAATGTAATATAAAAGTATGAGAAGAAAAAAAAGTTGTAAAGGAATTATTATCGAGGGATCAAAATATCTATATCATTGCTATTTTTTTCAATAAATATATAATATCGTTATATATTAAATACTCAATTTTATATATTTAATTTAGTGAGAGACTTCCCTTGATATATAAAAAAACAAAATAAAAAAATAATTATGCATACCACATCGAGGAACTCCTTGGATAACTTATGTTTCATTTTCATTTATTTTTTGTTAAAACATTGTTGGTACCAACCAAAAAAATAATAATTATTATATATATATTTTTTGAAATATTAATTTATTTTTTATTATTTAGCGAGAGAGAGTCTCCTACCATAATTAATTTAATATCATCTTTTTATTATCATCATAATTTAGCGAGGGACGTTCCTCTATAACTTTCTCAAAAAAAATTAAAATTAAAATATTGAACTTTATTTTTATATCATCATAATTTAGAGAGGGACGTCCCTCTTTACTTTCTCCAAAAAATTGAATATTTAAATATTTAACTTGCTTTTTATTATCATCATAATTTAGTGAGGGATGTCCCTCTCTATTTTCTCAAAAAAAATGAAGATTAAAATATTTAACTTACTTTTCATTAACATCATAACTTAGCTAAGGACGTCCCTCTTTACTTTCTCAAAAGAATTAAAAATTAAAACATTTAACTTGCTTTTTATTATCATCATAATTTAGCGAGGGACGTCCCTCTCCACTTTCTCAAAGAAATTGAAAATTAAAATATTTAACTTATGCAAGGGACAACGTTGCAAAGGTTCTTGCAATAGTTAAATACAATTTGTCCATCGCTAACCTTGATAGCTAAGCCAAGTTTTTAGTAGTGAAATTTCCTTATAAGGAGACAAATCATTTTTAGATAATAATGTAAAAGTAGCATGATCATCATCAACAGTAATAGTTTCTTCAGTTATTTTTACAACTTATTTGAGACCCAATTTTTTTAAAGTTCCCATTTGGTATATAAACTTGGGTTGAACTTGAGGAATTGTCCATTTATTAAGATCTAAATGTTGTGGTATATCATATTCTTCTTTTCTACTGTTTTTAACAATAGTCTATTTTTGTATGATATTCATGATAAAATGCGTTGAATGTATAACACCTATCACTACCAATATCAAATGGCTCTGATACCATATCGAGAACCGAATTGTTTCAATGATACTACAGGAACCTTTATGCGTCCATATATAAACTTTAATAGTAATATTTCTTGTTCATTACGAGTCCAACACAAGGCCCCATATCATAAAATAATTGGGGATAAAGACATGCGAAGTCAACTTTTATAAAATATTTTATATAGCTTTTATAAAGGAACTTTAAAGAAAATGTGATTGTTTCGATTCTACTTATACATCATGGCTATATTGATTAACATACTTTATTTGTCACATCTTGGTTAAAGTTCCTTTATAAAAGCTATTTAAAATGCTTTATAAAAGCTGACGATGTCTAAATAATTTGAAATTTATAAATCACCTTTATCAACAAACATTTGAAATATTCTTAGAATTTTAAATGAATCAAATTAAAAGCCGATAGATAGATTAGCAGATTAGCAGATAGATTAGCTAATCAAATAGATAGTTTAGCAGATAAATATACATTATATTTTTAAAAAGAAAGAATA